>CM053152.1:115681070-116931070 GCA_028571685.1 Heterohyrax brucei
CACGAGGCAGGGACAAGTCTGTGAGTGTGAGGGGTGAGCGGTGGTGTGGAGGCCTGGAGGTCAGGGCCGGCCGTCTGGTGGCACCCAGAGGAGGCCCTGATCTGGCCGTGCTAGGCCCTGGCTGTGCTTCAGAAGGACTCCCCTGGTTGTCGGCAGAAAACCAGCAGTGGGGGGATGGGAGCAGGGAGATGGTGTGAGGAGACTCTAGAAGCGTTTCGGGCCATTCGAGGGTAGCTCAGACCAGCAGAGCCACAGAGGGATGGAACCTCAGGAGCACCAACTGAGCACACGGGCCAGTGCTGGCCCACAGGGTGTGGACCTCTGGATTGCCAGCTAGGCGAGTCATCCAATACCCCAGCCTTAGTTTCCTCATCTGCCACATGGAAAAACACAGCTCTCCTGTCATGGGTAGCTATGAGGGTCGAGATAGATGAGGGGTTATCGCCCCACTTCTCTGCCTGGCCCCCCTCCTGAAGCTGGCCTGACCCGCCTCTTCTTTCTGGGCACTGCCATAGCCTAGGGCACCACACCGACCCCCGCTGCTTTCTGGAGCTCTCTGTGGCCTGTTAGCCATGGATATAGAGCCTGGGGTTAAAAGCAGAGTCTGAGTCCCAGCTCCGCTCCTTCCGCTGTCCTGGGCAAGCCTCACACCCCTCCCTGACCCTCAGGATGCTCAGCAGTCAACCATGCTGACCCCCCGGCAGTGCTGTGGGGAGCTGGTCGGCTCCCGACAGACCACGGACGTCTGGGAGATGAGGGCTCTCTTACGGTAGTCTCCCCAACGCTGAGGCAACCCCGAGCAGCACAGGCACCGCCCCCAACTCCTGGGCAAGGTCTAGACGCCACTCCCCCAAGCCTCCATGTCCTTGGTCAGTGACCCGCAGGGCCATGCTGCCTCCCCTGGCCTTCCAGTTCCGGCCCAGCCTTTGGGCTCAAGTCTTCCTGCCCCAGTGAAAACTCAGCTCATGGGCCCACACCCAGCTGCCCTGGAACCCAGTCCTCTCTGTCACCTCACCCTTCCCACTCCCCATCACAGCAGCCCGAGCCTCTGGATGGTGCCAGCGGCTAAGGTGCTCACTGCTAACCAACACGGTAGGACTTTGGGTCCATCCAGAGGCACCTCAGGAGAAAGGCCTAGCGACCTACTTCCCCCAAACCAGACCCCGAATATGCAGTGAGCAAGATCTCTGTTCTTGGAGTCAACCTGATAGCAAATGTCCCCAGAAGTTATTGCAACCTGAAGCTGGGTTCTTCATTCACTTCCTGTCTATGTGCCCACTAGAACGTAAGGGCTGGGCTACCCTTCCAGGCTCATTTAGTTCTTGTAAAAGCCAAATGAGTTGTTTTAGTATTACTACTATCCTATTTCACAGACGAGGCTAATTAAGGGACAGGCAAGAGTTAAATTACATGTCCAAAGTCACACAGCTTGTGAATGGAGGAATAAGAATTCAAAACAAGGCCTCTACGCTGCAAAGTCTACAGCTGTTTCCATGGTACCCAATGGCTGTTTTTATCACAGAGGTAGCCTGAAAGACACACGGCAGTTAAAATGTGACCATGCTTGGTTAAAAATGACCCTCTACATGTAGAAAACATTCCTGGATGAACTTCTGAACAATGATTACCTCTGGGGAAGAGGATGCTTAAGATGAAGTAATAAAATGTGATTTTCACTTTACACCTGATACCCTTCGGAACTGTATGGATTTAATTTTACCATAATATCATGTACCCTAACAATAATAAAAAATAGTTAAACAGTTGGTAACTGGACTCAATCATTCTGTAAGTCAAGAAAAGGAAAGTCTTCAAACTGGAGAAGAAATAAGATGTCTTGGGCTCCCAGGTTTTGAAGTCGGCATTCTCTTCCTGCTGCCAGCCTGAGAATTTTCACAAAAGAAGAGAAAATGGCAAGTGTTTTCTTATGAGGTCATATTCTTCCTCAAATTAGAATTCTAAGTCTGGGGTAATTATGGCTCTGCTGATTATCAGGATACGGCGATCTCGGAGCAACTTACAAGTGCTGGATCGAAAAGACAGAAACAGACAGAAACAGCCAGCCAGCCACACACAGGCCCAGCAGTAAACGGCTCCTTCTGCAAGAGCTGGATGTGACGGGCGGAGCCCAGCAGTATTCATCCAGAGGTTCTGGAAGGGGGCTCACAGCCCTCCACCTTCCCTTACTGACTGGGCATTTCCCAGGATGCCCTGCAGCAGGGATGCTGTGTGGGAGGGGCCGCCGTCTCCACTGGCAGCACTAGGGCCAGGCCTGTCGGGGTCAGCCTTCTGCTGTCTCCGGCAAGACAGGCACACTGTTCCTCGGGGAGCGCGGAAGGGGCTCTGCAGGAAACTTTAAAATGCACCCTCTTGCTGCTGGAGTGGCTCCACTTCTAGAAGTGTCCTTGGAAAAGGTCTCAGGGGACAGGGGTGCGTCTGGGGCCCCGTCTGTGCAGCAAATGCAGGAGTCACTGTAGCTGCCACAGAGGAGGGCGAGGCGGAAAGTGCTGTCACAGGGTCACAGCGTGCAGCTGCTAATAAAGGATGTGGAAAGAAGTTCTCCAAGATACAGCACTCAGAAAAGAAAATGGTATGTGTAGTGTGAAACCATTTTATAAAACACAACTTAGCTTGTTATGTGGGAGTTTACAGTATATGGGAGGGTATTCGCTTTCTCAAAAGGTTCCTTGCCAAAGTCCACGAAGCACTACACGGTACACCTTCCCTGTCTCTCCCTGCCCGCATCCCCTCAGCTGCTCCCCTGCCCTCCTCTCAAGCTGCTGCCTTGTCCTCATCTCCGCCCCTGCCCTCATCTATCCCCTGCTCCAGTTACAAAGGCCTCCCAAATGTTCATTAAACACACTAGGTATGTTCCTGCCTCAGGGCCTTTGCACTGGCTGTTTCGTCTACCTACAGTGCCCTCTCCAGCTGAGCCTCAAGGATGAGAAGCTGCCACCCATAGCCTGGTGGTGCACTGGTTAAACCCTGGCTGCTCACTGAAAGGTCAGTGGTTCAAATCCACTAGCCACTCTGTGGGAGAAAGACACGGCAGTCTGCTTCCATAAAGACTTACAGTCTTGAGAGCCCCCTGGGGCACTTCTATTCTGTTCAGGAGGGTCACTATGAGTCAGAATTGACTCAACAGCAATGGGCTTTTTACATACATATGTATTCAACTGATTTTCAAAAAGAATGCTAAGTCAATTCAATGGGTAAAGGAACAGTCTCTTCAACAAGCACCGAGAAGGTTTGATTTCCTCAGGAAGAAAAAGAGAGCAGGAGACATACCTCATACTATACCCAAATGTTACATCTAAAGCCAGAAAACTTTTGGAAAAAAATATAGGGGCAAAACTATGGGACCTAGTTATTATTTTTTAGTAACTTTTATTGTGATGTAAGTACAAGTGAAAAATCCAATTCAATTGGCCATATGACATTTGGAACTCACACCCCCATCCCATTCCACCTGCTCTCCCCGCCCTCCCGTGACAGCACCGGGGCCCACCCACATCCAGAAGCTCTCGTGCCCATTTGCTCCAGGCCTGTCCCCCCTCACCCTGCCTTCCTGCCTGCAGCAGAGAGCTTCTCAGCCCCCGTCTACTTATTTAAGCCCCAAAGTCTGTTCAGTGCCAGGATCACTGCGTGTCCCCTATGGTCCAGTTCAGTCCTTGTCTGGGGGGCTGAAGCTGGGGCTGTTGCTGAATATGGCTTGGTGTTAAGAGAGTCTGGGGGTCACGCTCCCAAGGGCCTCTCCAGACTGAGGGAGCATCACCCGTGGGCATTTGACAGAGCTCCAGTTCTGCCCACTTGTGTTTCTCCTGCCACACTGGGGGGCTCTATACAGTGTACCCCACCTTGGCATGCACCAGTGGTGGCTGGGCACCATCTGAGTCTTCTGGTCTCCTGTTAGTCTCTGGATTATGTGACATCTTCCATCAGCTGGGCTCCTATCTTTCTCTTGTCCCTGATGTGGGACCAAGTTATTATTATTTTTTTTAATTTTTATTTAACACAACTGAGTGAAAATGTACATTCACATATAAATTTACATGCCCCCCTATATGCAGCTTCCACTGCTCTCCCTGTCCGGTGACAGCACACTATTCCTCTCTGCTCCATACACGTCTCATCCTCCCAACAGTCTCCTTTCCCCTCCTCTCCGTCCACTCCCCTTCCTCCAGCCAGAGGTCAGCAAGATGATATCCTATAGATGTATAGAACCATAAAGTGCTTCCAATATATGGTTACTCTGCATTGCCAAGTCCGACCCATTCCTGTCCAAAGAGTGGACCTTTGTTATAATTTAAGGGAAAGGGCAGCATCAGGGCAGGGGGCCATGCTCTCAGAGGAACCCCAAAACCGCTGGACCATCAACTGAGGTCTTTTAGTGGAGATCTCATGATGCACCTCTTTTTATTCTTGTGTTGCCAGTGAGACTCCTCTCTGTGAGCTCCGTCATGGCTATTACTGGTGGTGGCCGGGCACCATCCGGTTCTTCCGGTTCCAAGTCGATGTAGGCACCCACTCTTGTGGGTCTCTCTGTCTTCTCGCTTGTCTTTACCGCATGGCATTTTGGCCCTCGGTGAGCATCCGTTCCTGCTGAGTTGGGACCATTTGCTGTGTCCTCGGATGGCAGCTTGGCAGCTTTTAAGACTCCAGATGCCACTCACCAATGTGGGGTGCAGAGAGCTCTCTTAGCAAAACGCTAGTTGTGCCAATTGGCCTGGAATTCGCCTAAGAGCATGGTCCCCCACCCCCCGCCCCAGCTACTCTATCCTTGCAGTATTGAGTTAAGATGGAAGGAGTACTCAAGTTATGTTGAAGTCCACTTAATGTTGTTCTTGTTCCTAATGTGTGCTGTCACCACCTTCTCCCAACTAGATTTCTAGTAACTATCTAAACTAAACCCTTCCCCCCTCGCCCTCCCTCCCTTGCAGCTGTCAGAGTCTTTTCTTCTATACACAAGTCTGTTTTTGAGATCTTATCGTAGAGGTCTCATACAGTATTTGTCCTTTCGTCGCTGACTACTTTTACTCAACATAATGTCTTCCAGTTGAAACCAGGTTAGGAGATGTTTCCTGGAATCATCGTTATTCTTTATCATTGCGTAGTGCTCCATTGAGTATATGTACCACAGCTTACCTATCCATTCTTCTATTGTTGGGCATCTGGGTGGATTCCATCTTTTTGCTATCGTGGACTGTGCTGCGATAAACATTCTGGTGCATGTGTCCGTTGGTGTGAAAGGCCTTGACTCTGTAGGCTATATTCCAAGTAGTGGAATTACTGGGTCAAATGGTATAGCAATATCCATTTTTTTAAGGAAGTGCCAGAATGCCTTCCAAAGAGGCTGGACCATTTTGCAACCCCACCAACAGTGTAGGAGGGTTCCACTTTCTCCACAGCCTCTCCAGCATTTGTTGTTTTGTGTTTTCTGGATCATGGCCAATCTTGTTGGGGTGAGATGGTATCTCACTGTTGTCTTGATTTGAATTTCTTTAATAACTAAAGATTGTGAACATGTCCACATTTGTTTTTTGGCTGCCTGGATCTCCTCTTTAGTGAAGTGTCTGTCCATCTCCTTTGCCCATTGCTTAATTGGATGGTTTATCTTCTTCTTATTGATATTTTGTAGTATCTTATATATTATGGAGATCAGGCGTTGGTCTGACATAGAGTTGCCAAACATTTTTTCCCATTCTGTGGGTGTTCTTTTAATTCTATTAATAAAGTCTTTGGATGAGCAAAAGTGTTTGATTCTTAATAGTTCCCATTTATCTATTTTCTCTTCTGTTGACTGAGGTTTCTTTAACAGATTTTGGAGTCTGTCCTCATTGTGTATTAAAACTTCCATTGTTGTTCCTACCTTTTCTTGGATGAGCTTTATCCTTTTTTAGGGTTGATATTTAGGTCTTTTATCCAGTTGGAGTTGGTTTTTGTATAAGGTGTAAGATATGGATCTTGATTCAGTTTATTGCAGATGGATGACCAATTTTGCCAGCACCATTTGTTGAAGAGACTGTTTTTACCCCAGTTTAATGTCTTAGGGCCTTTGTCGAATATCAACTGTTCATAGGCAGATGGTGTCATCTCTGGGGTCTCATTTCTGTTCCATTGATCGATCTGTCTGTTCTTGTACCAGTACCAGGCTTTTTTGACCACTGTGGCAGTGTAGTATGTTCTAAGGTCGGGTAACGAGAGGCCTCCCAGTGTGTTCTTCTTCTTTAGTAGCACCTTACTTATCTGGGGCTTCTTCCCTTTCCAAACAAAATTGGTGATTTGTTTCTCTATCTCATTAAAAAATGATGCTGGAACTTGTATTGGGATTGCATTATATAAATAAATTGCTTTGGGTAAAACAGACATTTTCACAATGTTAAGTCTTCCTACCATGAGCAGGGTAGGTTTTTCCATTTATCTAAGTCTCTCTTAGTTTCTTGTAGTAAGGGCTTGTAGTTCTCTTTGTAAAGGTCTGTTGTTTCTCTGGTTAGATTAATTCCTAGGTACTTTATCTTCTTAGGGGCTATCGTAAATGGTATTGATTTAATAATTTCCTCCTTACCAGTCTCGTTGATAGTACAAAGGAAACCTACTGATTTACTTATGTTTATCTTGTATCCTGAAACTTTGCTGAACTCTTCTATCAGTTTGAGTAGCTTACTTGTAGATTCCAGGACCAAGTTATTTTTAATGATAGATTATCAAATAAAGTACCTGCCCCAGCAGCAGATACAAATCAGATAATTGAGACCTCATGAAAATTAAACACTTACGTTCATTAAAAGGACTTAATTGAAGAGTAAAAAGACCAACTACAAATGGAAAAAAAATCTTAGGAACTTTACATTTCATAAGAGCTAATGTCCCATATATATAATAAAACTTTGAAAACTTAACAACAAAAAGACAAATAACCCAATTAAAAAACAAGGCAAAGGATAACAACTGACACATCACCAAAGTGAACAGGCAAGCAGCTGGCAAACACACGCCAAGGTGACACACACGTGTCACCACCAGAAGCCATTCCTGTTGCCATGGAGTTGATTCTGACTTAGAGTGATCTTAGAGGACAGACCAGGAGTGCCCCAAAGGGTCCCCAAGGCTGGGATCATCCCTGAAGCTGGCTGCCACATTCGTCTACCAAGGCAGCTGTGCAGGTTGGAAGATGCTAACCTTCTGGTTTGCAGCCAAGTGCTATAACTTCTGGGCCACTAAGACCCATGTCATCAGCTGTCACAGAGACGCAGGTCAAAACCACAGTGAGATACCCCCTCCCCTTCCTAGGATGGCAACGGTCAAAGACCCAGAGAGCACCGCACGCAGGTGAGGCTGTGGGGAAGCAGGGACTCCGACCCACCGCTGGTGGGAGTGCACGACCGCTGCCGAAGATGGCACGGTCACTCCGTGAAAAATCAGGAATAACTACTGCCATGGGACCGCCGCCGAGTTCATATCCTAGGGACCTACAAACAGCGATGTGAACAGGCACACGTACGCTGACGCTCACTGCAGCGCTGTCTGCAGTGACAAGCTACGTGCCCATCAACAGACGAGAGGACAAGCATCACGTGAGACACACACGCAACGCACTACTCCTCGGCCCAAGGCAGAAACGAGCCTGACCCAGGGTACAGTGCCAGTGCCCCTCAGAGACACCACGCTGCGATGTGGGTGTCACCAAAGGACACAATGTGCCATCTCACTTACGTATGATGGCAAGAACAGTTACACAGACAGAGACCGACAGTCACCGGTGGCCACCAGGGCTGGGAGGGGAAGGAGGGAGGCGAGTGCTGATTTGATGCTGATGCTGCTGGGAAAACGGACACCGGCGGAGGGCAGCGGTTACACATCCTGAGCCACAAAACTGATACCACTGAACGCTAGGCCAGAAAAAGGACCCAATGGTGAACAGTGCGCCACACAAGACCTCACAGCAACAGGGCCACCGAGAACGGAAGCGCAACAAGAAACAAGAACGCAGCTTCTGATGCTGCTCAGGGACCATTAAACGCCTCATGGGGTTAGCTTCCCTGGTTTGAGGGTTCAGGGTCACAGTCCTGTACGACAAACCAGTCAACTGGTCTAATCCTCCTAGTTCGGTGAGCTGTGTCTGGGATCACAAGAGCCTGCCTGTGGCCATCCAGGACACAGCTGGTCTCTACTTGCTGGGAGCAACAGAGGAAGGAGGAGACTCAGGAATTGGGCAAAGAAAGGAGGTCTCACTCTTCATGAAGTATTGTCTCCTTTGCCAGGAGACTGCAAGAAGTGGATGGTGACCAGCCCTGCCTACTGAGTATCCTGATCAAGGAGTCAATGATGGATCCTGATCAAAAGGAGAGAACCGAAAAAAACAAAGGAGAAAAAGCGCGGAACAGAGGCTCAAGTTCTCACAGAAACCAGACTTCCTGGATTCACGGGGACTGGATGAACCGGAGTCTAACTGGAACTGCAGGTACACCATCAAGTGATTTCTGAGCCAAGCCACAGCTTAGCTAACTTAGTAAAAAAAACGCTAGCCTTAAGCACGATCTTTCTTCCAACAACCTGTAAGATGAAAATTGTAAGAGCAGCGCGAAGCACAGAGGAGGAGTTGGGGGCGGTGAGTCAAGCTGACAGCGACGAAGCGGTTCGGAAGGAGAAAGCGGGAACGAGCACACGGTGCAGACTGCGACCAGCGTCACTAACTGCACACGCAGAAATTTGTAACGGGTGTTTTGTTTTACTGTGCGTTTTCAACCGAAAGTGCTAAAGAATAAAAACAGGAAAATATATCACTCAGAAGCTTTCTTTTCACTCTTATTCTTCCTTTGTTTTACAAGACGCTTAAACAACTTTTGTAGAACAGACAAAAAAATCACTGCGATACTTAAAAAAAAAAGCAAGTCAAGCTAAGAGCACACAAGTTTTCCTTCCCTGCTGTTTTATTTGTGTTCCTTTGATAACATCTCCTTCCCAGCTCTCAGAACCTCATGAGGCATTTCTGACTCCAGGTGGAAGGCTGGCTTACTGCACAGGTCGGACGAGAGCGTTCTCCCCCACCCTCGGACACATAACCTGTCTCATCTGCTGCAGGCCTTGTGCTGGTGCTGTGGCCATTGTGAGGGCACCTTTCACGGCGAAACGCACGCCGGACTTCAGAATGGGCCACACTGATGACTGTCCCTCTTACTCTCTTTCTCCTGGGAGATTTTTCCAGTGCATCTTCTAGCTTGCAAGATCTTTGCAATAATTTAGAAGTATGTTCTTTCCAGGTTAAAAAAAAAACTGAAGCAAACTGGATTTATACATCTCTGGTTTTTCTCCTTCCAGCTGTCCAGTCTCCATAACCAGTGAAGCCCAATATGCTTAGCAAATAAAATGAACTACTCTTTGACTGTTAGAAGGAACGAAGTCGCTTTTCATGTACTGTGTGTGGAATCGCTGCCAAGACAGCTGGACAGAAAAACACGCCAGTGGAAAAGACAGCCACGTGGGCACAGGAAGCGGCCGTGTCAGTACGGAAAAAGGGGGGCACGGAAGCCCACGAGCACCAGGTGCCTGGCTGCATCTAAGAGAGTTCTGGGAGAAGGCAGGAGAGACAAGACGACGGCTTCCTCTCAGGAGGGGAGCTGGGCACCGGGGGGAGAGGGGTGTTTTTCATCCACAAGGCTATTTGCACTATTTTGACATTTACCCTGCACATGTTTCAATTGCTAGAAAGATTAATGAGGAAAATCTTCAGCAGGATGTACCCCGTCCTCGAGCCTCTGACTGACAGCACCGGGCAGAGGCCTGGATCTGCCCGTTTCCGGGCTGGGCTCTGCCGTCCCGTGGGAGTTCCGCCGCTCACATTGGAAAAGACAGAAGCGTATCAGAGAGGGCCCTGCAGTGTGGAGCCTGCCAGCACCAACTTCCTTTTCCTGCGACAGACATCGCTGGGGACGATGACCAATGGTTCACACTTGGCTGGACCTCAACCCCGCCGACTGGGAGCTCTGGCTTCCAGCCGGGGCAGCTGCCCGGGAGCCGGGCTGATGGAGCTCTCTGGTACCGCGCTGGGCCCGGCTGGGCTGGGGTCTGCCACCGTGGCGGGCAAGCATCCTTACCAGGCCCATGCCCAGGTGACTCTTTGGGCACCGAGAAGGTCTGACTCTGACACCAGCCTGGATCCCCAACCACACCAAGTATGCTATGCGAAGGTGGTTCTGACACACAGCGACTCTGCAGGACAGGCAGATCTGCCCCACAGGGCTTCCAAGGCTGTGTGACCTTTACAGAAGCAGACGAGCACAGTTTCTCCTGCAGAACAGCAGGTGGGTTTGAGTGGCTGACCTTTTGCTTTGCAGCAGTTAACCACTGTGCCAGCAGGACTCCTCAGCTGGGCCCGGGGGTCCCCGAACCCGAGAAAGTGGGTACCCGAACGCTCAGTGCCCACCCGCTGAGCTCCTGCACCCCTGTGCCCTGCTGGGATGCAGTGTGCCTGCTGTCCCCTCTTGTGTTGGGGAAACTGAGACACTGGGAGCTGAGGACATGAGAGCAAAGCCACCACGAGAGCAACAGGCCCCAGCCCCACCTTGGTCAGGGACCCCCACTTGACTCGCTTGTGAACAAGACCCAAAGCCTCAGTATGTGTGGCACACAGTGACAGCTCCTGTGACGTGGGACCCCACCCTGCAGCCAGCACGCTCCCCATGTGACTGCCTTCATTCCTTACAGCAGCCCTGAGAGCAGGTTCTGACCCCACGCTTACGGCATGGGCAATGACGCCAGCGCTCTGCGAGGCTCTGACACGCTGTGACAGCAGGCACGTTACAGTCAAGGTGGCAGCAAGGTCCTCCCCCCGAGCCCCCCGTCACCCCCAGGCTCCGGGCTGCCCTCCACTCCTATCATGCCAGCTCGTCCCCTCAATGGCCACTCACGAGGCAGGGGCTCCTCTGTTTCCCTGATGAGGACTCTCAGACATCTGAGGGTTACTGGGGTGTATCCTCCTCCTGCCATTCCACACTTAAAGTGAGGACAGAGGCCCGCCTGTTACCTACCAGCCCCGTCCCTCGTCCTGGGTGCCCAGGGGCAGGGCCAAACCACCTGCACCTCTCCACAACCCTGCATGGTGACACCAGCCCACGTGACCCCCAGAGGGAAGTGCTGTCAGCATGAGCTCTTCTCCAGAATTCCAGAGGCCCACTCCAGACTGTCCCAGTCTCGGACGCCTGCTCTGGGCGGCCGAGGGCAGTGTGAACTCTCCGGCAGGGGTGACACCAGTTTGCGGGCAGGAGGCAGGCCGAGGCTTTCGTTCCACCTGCTGCTCTGCTGGGCACTGGTCTGGCCTCCCTGTTGGCTAAGAGACAGCCTGTCTGTCACAGTGGCACCTGTCAACCTCTGCACCACGTGGACTCGATGCCGGGGGCCTGGGGAACTCAGTAAACCGACTCGCGCCCCGGTCTGACCCCACCCGGTGGCACCTTGGGAGACGGGCCTGGACACCTGCTTCCGCAAGGCCACAGCCTTGAAAACCCCATGAAGGACTCTGCTCTGCACACGCAGGGTCACCACGAGTTGGCATCTACTCAACAGCCACTACCATTCTAGCTTAAACAGAGGGAAACCGAGGCACTCACGGGCTGAGGGAGGTAAACAACTGAAGAGAGACCCCAGTGCAGCTCCTGTGCTGGTCTGTCCCCTCTGCCAGCTAGGGCCTGAGGCACAGGCCACCCATGAGGGAGCCCCTGAGCGGACGCTTGAGGTCCCCATGCCATCGATACTCTGCCCTCTGCTAGCTTACTCTCTCTTGTCCAACACACAGTACGCGCCCAAACACGCCCGGAGGCTGTTTCCCCAGCAAACACCTTCTCAGGCAATGCCGGTCACTGCCTGACACGGGCCTGAGGCCTCTTGTGGGAGGAGACGGAACCTCCGTTGTCTTCCCGGCTGCGAGGGGGCACTCCCGCCGCTGTGGTGGCCACCCTCGCTGTCCAGCGGCCTCAGTCAGCGCTGGGGTGAGCGCTTCAGGGGTTCCCAGGCACACTGATCCGGACCCTTGCTGCAGTGACTGAGCTACCGCGCTGTGGCCGCGCCTGGGGGAGCTGGCGCTGCGGCTGCCGCCCAGTCAGCTCTGACTCCTGACAGCCCTGTGCACGCCAGAGCAAACTGCTGCCGCCTCCTGCCCAGCCTCACAGCCACTGTCACCTCTGGGCTGTCCCAAGCCGGATGGGGGCAGCACCTCCCCCGTCACATACCCTCAGCCCCTGGCCTGAGGGGCTCCTTGTTAGGGACCGTATGTGAGATAACATCCAGCTGCTCGTCAGACAGTTCTCATCGGTCAACATTTTCAGAAAGTCCTTCTTCCTCGTCTGTCTCAGTCTGGAAGTGTCACGGAATCCTGTCCATCATGGGTGACCTTGCTGGTATCTGAAACGCCCGTGGCACAGCGTCCAGGCCACTGCACATGCAGGCCATCATGACGTGACAAACACAGGTCAGTCAAGTCAGAAAAATGAGTTCTCATGCTTTGGGTACAATTTCAGCAACAGCATGTGCGTATTTTAGGAAAACATGTTTTATCTCCAGTAACTGAGGAGACAGTGAGGTGGGTGCTTTCTGGAAACCTGGGCTAGGTGGCCCAGAAGGACCTCGAATAACACACACCGCCCTGAGACGCACAGGGGAGTGTGAACGACGCAGCCCTGTGGGAGAGCAGGGCCTGAATGCAAACAGGAGGTCTTAGGCTGACCATTAACTCACGTATGTGATTTAAATAACTGTACTTGTAATTAGCAAACATTACACAGAAACTATGAAGCTGCATCATCTGTACCCTCTCCTACTTCATCAAGTTCACCTCTTTTTACCCCCAACCAACCAAGCCCACTGCCAAGGAGTTGATGCTGTCTCCCTGCCCCGGGAGGCGTCGGAGGCTTTACAGCAGCAGACTGTCACCTTTCTCCTGGGGACAGCCGGTGGCTTCAAAATCGCTGGCCTCGTGGCTAGCAGCCAAGTGCTTAACTGTGTGTCCATACAGGACCTTTATTTTTAATTATGATTGAATGAAAATGTACATTCCCATATAAATCTGCATGCTGGTCTACATGCAGCTTCCACTGCTCTCCCTGCACGGTGACAGCACACTCTTCTTCTCTGCTCCATACATGACTTATCTGACATATCTTCCCAACAGTCTCCTATCTTCTCCTCTCCACCCATTCCCCTTCCTCCAGTATGAGGTCAACAAGACGATCTCCTATAGATACCTAGAACCATAAGGTGCCCACACAATATGTTCACTCTGCATCACCAAGTCTAATCCATTCCTGTCTGAAAGGTTGACCTACATTATGATTTACGGACAGGGGCATCATCAGGGCCAGGGGCCCTGCTCCCAGGAGTCCCCTGGATCATCATCCGAGTCCCCTGGATCATCAACTGCGGTCTTTTAGTGGACATCTCAGGGTGCATTCCTATTTATACTTGTGTTGCCAGTGAGACTCAACTTTGTGAGCCCCATCGTGGCTATCACTGGTGGTGGCCGGGCACCATCTGGTTCTTCCGGTCACAAGTTGACATAGACATTCACTCACATGGGTCTCTCTGTCTTCTGGATTCTCTTTCCCCCATGTCGCTATGGGTCTTGGTGATCATCCATTCCTGCTGAGTTGGGACCATCTGCTGTACCCTCAGATGGCAGCCTGGCAGCTCTTAAGATCCCAGACTCCACTCACCAATGTGGGGTGCAGAGAGACCTCATTAGCAAAATGCTGGTTGTACCAACTGGCCTCGATTTCCCCTGAGAGCACAGTCCCCGGCCCCCCGCCCTAGCTACTCTGTCCTTGCAACGTTGGGTTACGATGGAAGGAGTACTCAAGTTGTGTTGAAGTCCTGCTAATACTGATCTTCTTACTAATGTGTGCTGTCACCAATTTCACCCAACCAAATTTCTAACTACTATATAATCTAAACCCTCCCCCTTCGCCCTCCCTTGCAGCCGTCAAAGAGTCTTTTCTGTTATGCGTGAGTCTGTTTTAAGTTCTTATTGCAAGGGTCTCTTACAATGTTTGTCCTTCTGTTGCTAACTACTTTCCCTCTATATAACGTCCTCCAGTTGAAACCAGGTTAAGGGATGTTTCATCCTATCACTCCCTGGACTGTATCACTAGGAAGGGGGTACTGTGACTGTCCCATGTTATCACACCCCATCACTGGGAGCCTCCTCTCCACACAGCCTGGCCTGTGGGTGCTCGGGCCTCCCCGACCTGCTTCCTGGGGCTGCTGTGAGGCTAGAACGAGAGGCGTGCCCTGAGCACTGACTCCCACACAGTGCCGCACCCCTGCCCTTGTGGCACCTGCCTTCCGGAAGGCAACAGCGGAGCACGGGGAGGTGACAGAATGATGGCAGGGAGCCAGGGGGCTGGGAGGCCTGTCTGAGGAGGTGGCACTGGGGCGGACCCTCACGGAGCCAGCTGGGCGAGGGTCTGGGGGAGAACCTTCTGTGCTCACTACGTGACGGCCTTCATCATCAGTCTGGGGTGACAATGCGAGGCTGCTGGGGCACGAGGCAGGGGACTGTGGGGCGTGTGTGCTAGGTTTCCAGTGTGAGGTCAGGTCGCTTGCCTGCCAGCAGCCCTGGGCACCCAGCTTCTATGTTCTGACACCTCTTTTCCTCCAAGCTCTGGCTCACCCACAGCTGTGAACAGCCAGCTGCTATTGCTCCACCCAGCTCAGCAAACAAGACAAAGAGCAGGGAGGAGGGCAGAGCCCCGTGCCCCACAGGGAAGGGAGGAGGGCAGGGCCCCGTGCCCCACAGGGCAGGGAGGAGGGCAGAGCCCCGTGCCCCACAGGGCAGGGAGGAGGGCAGAGCCCCGTGCCCCACAGGGCAGGGAGGAGGGCACAGCCCTGTGCCCCATAAAGCAGAGGCCTTCCAGTGGGCCTTTGGGCTGGAGTCCAAGTGTCGTCCCTTACCTGTGGTGACCCTAAGCCTCAGTTTCCTGATATCTGAAGTGGGGAGAACAATAGGTTCTCCTCACGAGGCTGTGACAAAGAGCAAATTTGTTCAAGTAAAAGAACTCAGAACAGAGCCTGGCAGGTGGCGAGCACTCAACAAACATTATATTATCTTTTCCTGTCTTAAAATCAGAATTCCCTGAACTGCACCCTGCTCTCTCTCTCGCTCGCTCTCTCTCTAGCAGAGCTCCTCAGACAAGCTGCTCGCGCGTGCTGCCTCCCTTCCTGACCTCCGTCTGTCCCTCGCCAGGGGCCTCTGAGAGGCTCTGTCCACTGCTGGCTCTGGAGGCGGCCCCGACTGGGTGCCTTGCCCTGGGGCCCCACCATCCCCAGTTCTCTCTGACGGCTCGCTCCCTCTCACGCCTGAGCTGGTCCCACCCTGCACAGGACTCCACTGGCTGAGCCTCTCCTCTGCAGACACACTCAGCCCCTGGGTGAGCCCTTTGGCCTCCTGGCTTTGTGTCGATGACGCCTGCACTGGGTTGAACTGGGACCCCTCAAAATCCATGCCTTTCCCGGAACCTCGGCACAAGGCCCCATTTGGCAAGAGGTCACTGCAGAGAGGATTAGTTAGCACCAGGGCATGCTGGAGCACGGTGGGCTCTGACTTGGCAAGTGCAGCTGTCCTTAAAAGACGGGAGGAGTCTCACAGGCAGAAGGCCACGTGACGATGAAGTCAGAGACCACAGTGACGCATCTACAAGTAACACCCAGAGCTAGAGAGGGCCAAGGAGGCTCTCCCCCGGGTGCCTTCAGGGAGCACGGCCCCACCAGCACCCTGGCTCTGGCCTTCTCACTTGCAGGCCTGTGAGGTGATCTGTCCCTGCTATGCTCAGTCATTCAGCTTTTGGGACTCTGCACAGTCACCCCGTGACCCCAGGGCACCACCCAGGAGACCGTGCCCCTCTTCTGCTCCACACCTGAGGGTGACCGGCAGTCCAAACCCCCAGGGACGACGGCCCACAGCCCCCGGCCTCTCTGACCCATGGGCTCCCCCTGGCCCTCCCCCCAGGCCACCAGGCCTCTGCCTCCGGCCCTGCAGCACCCAGACAGCAGCAGTGCTCAACACTGTCTGAGCTACATTTCGCCTGGCTTACGTCCCTCTGCCCGGCCAGGACGTGCGCTCCCTGAAGGCAGGGCTCTTCGTCCGTCTGGCTCAGCCCATATCCCGGAGTGTGGCCCAGCGCCTGGCACTCAGCTGCTGCCTGAGTGACGGAGGGACGCCCTGCCCTCTCCCTGCCCTGGGACTTACTTCTTGGGGTCCGTGAAGGGAGGTGGCCGCGCTGGGGGCTCCTCAGTTCTCTTCCAGCCCGCTGGCTGCTTGCTGCGCACAGGCTGCTTGGAGAAGAAGGACTTAGGGACAGAGGCGGACAGCTGGAAGGGGCTGGTCTGGGCCAGCTGTGATGGCCGGGGAGTCTCTGTGCTGGCCGTTTTGTAAACCTGAGTGGGGTAGACAGTCCTTGAGCCCATGTCACTGCAAAGCAAAAAGGAGAGAAATAAAAAAATCAAGTCCATTCTACATTTGAGAAACCTCATCTGTTTAAATTTAACTCTTGGGAAGCAAAAGAATTCATTTATGCAAGTGACACACGAATACATTACTGCCGTGAAAAATCCCAGCAACAAGGAGGTCCACACTGAGAACACGAAGCTGCCTGCACGCTGCAGTGTGACTGCGAAATCTCTGGCTGGCACATCCTGGGCCTCCAGGGGACTCCTCAAAAGGCACTCCTGTGGGGGAAATCCCCCAGGGCGCCCTTACCCAGGGCAGACCTACACAGCTAAAAGTGGGGGACTCATCCAACTCTCTTGAGGTGACCTTGGTTACACTTCCTTCTTCACCCTCTCCTAGACATGAGAAAGACAGGCGGGTGCACAGTCAGAGAACAAGGGCTTGTTTAGGGGTGACAGGATTGTTTCCACAGGACTGGGATCCCACGAACACACTGTTGTGCAATCTGAGATCTCTTGTAACCTAAGACTATGTCACTCTAGGTCGCCTACTCATTCATCCAGTATCCAGAGGTCCTGCTGTCCATATGCCACACACCATTCCAGCTGCTCTCGGCCACGGCCACAGGCTGGTGCTTGTAGTGGCACTCAGTGACTGGGGACTCCAGGCTTCAGGGAACCTGGTTCTGTCAACTAGAACCCAGCTCCTGGGGACTCAAACGCTCACCCTGCTGAGGCAAATCAAATGTGCACAGTGCTGAAGGAAATTCGGGTTCCGTTTCAAGTCAAGCTGCTTAATGAGGCCACGAGTGCCCCTGGACGTCAATTTGCCCATCCTCTTTTCAACATCAGTTGAACGACACTAAGTAGGTGGGACTCGGACTGTGGCTGAGTGAGGGCACTGACAAGTCCTCTCACCTAAAAGGCCCAAACTGACAAAAACAACATTTCAGCAGTGTGGAAACTCACTGGCCAAACACATACAAAAATCAGAGCAACACACCAGCTTGAAAACCGTCTGGGTGAGAACGGTGGGAATGGGCAGAGCTCTGGCACGAGCTCTGTGCTCCTGCCTGGCCCACTGACCGAGGACGCCCTGCCAGGCCCGAGCAGGCCTTCAGGAGCGGCCGTTCCTCTGCCACGGGCGATGGGGCTTACTGGGCCGGGCAGTGGGTGCAGTCTATGCCCAGCGGCTTTGTCAGTGGAAGTGACAGTGTGGCAGGCCACAAGGGAGTGTCAGTGGCTCTCCTGGCCTAAGGGTGCAGTTGTGACAGGGAGAAGCATGTTCGCATGCAGCTGACACCAGAGAAGGCTCATACTGCAGACCCTGAGACTACGCATGGGGGATGGAACACGGTGCGCAGTGGGATCTAAAAGCCAGGGCAGACTCAAGGATGGCCTGGATACGGAATGTGCTCCTGTACTGCATTCTCAAACTACCCACGCACGGATCCCTGGGCAGAGAACAGAACCCTTAGCCCAGGGGGTTCAGCACCAGTCTCTGTGCAAATCACTGGCGGACCACTGGTCTACACAGATGCAGGGGACCCATAAAAACAAAAACAATAACAAATCAAGAAGAGACATCAGCATATACACACCAGAGGGGTCAGATTTCACAGATATAGCCTAAACAAAGAAACAAGACAACCAGCAACCTTCAGGGGGAGAGTGATCAGAATTTAGAGTTGTTTCAACACACTCTCTGAAATGTCCACTTTTTAACAACAAAAAAGAGACACACGAAGAAACAAGACAGTACAATTCACGTTCAGGAAGAAGAAAAAAAAAAAGGCAGACAGTAGAAACTGTCTCTGAGTGTTAACCAGAGATGCTGGATTTAGCTAGCAAGATTCAAAGTAGCTATTACAGATGTGCTCAGAAAATAAGAAAAAAAAATTACTTAAAAGAATTAAAAGAACTATGACAACAATGAATCAACAAAGAGGTGTTCAAGACAGAGAAAGAAATAAAAGAGAACAAGTGCAAATTTCACAGTTGAAAGTACAGTAACTAATGAAAAATTTACTAGATGTGTCTAACAGCAGATTCAACAGAGAAGGGACAGTGAACTTGAAGACAGAGCACTAGAAATTATGTCATTTTTAGAACAGAGAGAAAAAAAGACTGGAGAAAAGTAAGCAGAAACTGAAAGGTGCTTCTGTTTGTGTGAAGGGTGTTTCACAAGGACAGGAGAGAGGGGACAGAAGAAACATTTGAAGAAATCATGCCTGACCACTTTCCAAATCTGATGAAAACCATTAACCTGAACACTAGGAAAGTTAACAAACCCCAAGTGGGATAAGCACACAGAGACTCACACCTAGACAATCAGCTGAAAGGCAAAGACTAAGACAAAATCTTCATAGCAGAAGACTCATCACACAGAGGTGAGCATCAACACACAAAAAGCTGCCTTTTCACGTGCAACAACAGAGGCCAGAGGCAACAGAACATTTTCAAAGTGCAGAAAGAACTGTCACCCAAGAATTGTACAGCAGGAGGATCAAGGTTCAAAGACGGAGGGAAGCAGCATGAAGCTGTCAGCTGATAAACACTGACAGAGCACAGTGGCAGCCGCTCTGCCTTCTGGGAAATTAGGGAAGTCCTCAGGCTGGGAAAAAAAGGCCTCCGAACGATGGTCTGGATCTCTAAGGAAAACAGCAGCAGGAGACGGTCACGTGTGAGTTAAGGTAAAAAACGACACATTTGTTCTTTAAATTTCTTCTCAACTTCCTCAATATAAATTGCATAAAGCAGTCATTACAATACTACACTGATGAGTTTATAACACATAAACCTGTAATATGTGCAACAAGAAACGATACAAAGGAGAGTGGAGGAGATTGAGACAAGCTGAACAAGTTTCTCAATTTTCCTGGAATTAAGCCAATATTAATCTGCATTAGACTGTGATAAATTAAGACGCAAACTGTTACCCCTAGAACAATCCTTAACACGACTCGAAAATACTTATAAATATTTAAAAACAAACAGCAAGAATTTACTTAACATGAAATGAGACAGTTAAGAAAAAAAAGACAGTAAACACAGGAAAAATTAGCAAAATGACAAGTGTAAATCCAACCACATCAACAATTACACATAAAATGGTTTCAACACTGCAATCAAAAAGGCAGAGCTTGGACTGGCCTTCCAAGTGAAGATCCAGCTATATACACTGTCAACAATGTGGTTAACCTCTGGAAGCGTGGAAACCCTGGTGGCTCTTAGTGGCGAAGAGCTACAACTGCTAACCAGAAGGTCAGCAGTCTGAGTCGGCCAGGAGCTCCCTGGACACCCTGGGGGCAGTTCTACGCGTGCCCTTAGAGCTGCTGTGAGCTGGAATGGTTTCGAGGCGATGCATTTTAGTCTTTTCCTTAATTAAGAATGGAAAGATGGTGCACTGGGAGAGGGGGATATGTCCTGGGAGTCACTGGAACATACTACACTGGGAAGGAAGGGAGGAGGCTCCCCCAGGGAGGCGGTGGTATCTGAGCTGAGGCCTGAAACTTGAGAGCCATCAGACTGACACCTGGCTTCTGGGAGACCCACACCCCCTAAAGGCCTGTGGGGGGGCTGGGCACACAAGATGGTCACTGCTGCACCCAAGTGACCCAGAAACGTTGGGAATGCCTTCTGCCAGGGGAGCAATAGGCTGACGTTGGTGCTGTCTGTATGATAAAAGCATACGAAGCAATGGGAAGGAGGAGACAGGCTTTGTTTACAGACGAGAGCAGACACCCAATGCATGCTAACTGAAAATAAGCAATGTGCCAGCTGTGACTCTTCTTCTTTTTTTAAAAACATGTGTGCAAGTATGTTTGTGTATACTGTCAGGTGTTGCTGAGTCAGTTATGACTCACAGTCACCCTGTGTACAGGAGAACAAAACACTGCCCGGTCCTACAACGCCTGCGCCTACACCCGCTGGTGCGCCGGAATCCACGCCGCCGCGGCCGTGCTGGGCCACCTCACTGAGGGTCCTCCTCGGTCTCGCTGGCACTCCACACGGCTATGATTAAACTGGTCAGCGGGCATCATGTACGACAGAGGTGGTCCATTTGTGAAAATTAACCTCTGATGTCCATGATGGACTGTGATGTAAAACGCTTTTCCTATTATGGGTACCAGGAAGCCATGTAAGTGGACACAGGCCACCGGACCCGAGCCTCCCTCCTGAGAGCAACCACAGCCCACTCTTTCAGCAACAGAAGCCCCCACGTACGTCAGGACGCTGTGTGACAAGGGGTGCACACACTCCTTCGTAACAGAACGGAGGCCTACCAGAAGCCCGACGTGCACGTGGCCTCCACATGGACACCAGCATCCCGGTGGCCTCTCCCCGCCAGCACACAGGCGCCCACATCTCCCCCGGTGAACGCCCCCGTCTCACCTCCAACCTCACTTGCCCTTCCTGCAGTTCACATTTCTGCACCTCATCCTCAGCCAGGTCTAACTTTTGGGAGCTGAGAAAACACAGGAGAGAGTTACGTCTTTTAGACAGAGGGTGGACTTGTGACGTATTTCTGGCCAGTAATATGTCAGGGTAGGCATGGGGACGGTCTGTGGGGGACTTCTGAGAAATGTTTCTTGGTTTTTTAAAGAAACAAACCTACCTGGAGAGACCACCACCTTCCTGTAGACACAGGGCACGGGGGGAGTGATGGGCACACTGGGGCTGCGAGGGAGGTCAGCTGGAGGCCACAGAGCGTCCCTGAGGCGGTAAGCTAAGCAGCCCCCCAGCCCTCTCTACTGTGGGAGGCTGTTTTTGTGACCTGAGACGATACTCTTTCTCCAGCTGAGCCAGGATTTTCTGTTCCTTGCACCAAAGCCATTCCCGTAACCCTCTGAACCATCCTGGGCTGCACTTAGGGGCTCTGTTGCACGGTGGTGGAGAGCTCAGCTAGTTCAAATCCACCAGTAGCTCCCCAAATACCCCATGGGGAGCACTCCCTTGTCCTGGATGGTCACCAGGAGTAGGAACTGACCCTGTGGCAGGGGCTGTGGCTTCTTTCGGTGTTCAGGATGGCACCGCACGCCCATTAGGGCCTCAACAAGTGACAGTTCCTCTGAAAACGCTGTGTCTTGACCCAGCTCTGTTTTCTGAAGTGGAAAAGAAGGCCACAGAGTGTGGCAGGGAGCACACAGGCTCTGCTCACCGGGGCCAGGCTCCAGGCCCAGATCCACCGTCCTTGTGTTCACCTTAAGGAGCCTCACTCCCTTAGCTGGTGAACACGTGGGTGCTCTGCACAGGCCTGAAGGTGTCAGGGGAGGCGGCATGACCAGGGGCTAACAGGCGGTCCTGCTCTACACAGCCTGCCTGCGCCTCTGACTGGAGCAGCTCTGTGCTCATCCGGCCTGTACCTGAAAGGAGTGCTGAAGATGCTGCTGGAAGTGAGCGTTCTGGCGCTTACATACATAAAACCCACAGGGTGGACAGAGGAACTGCACCAGTTTTATGAGCAGATGTCATGTGTCTGGGTCTACGGAGCTTGGCACTTACTGACAGCCTGGCAGGTGGTTTGGGGTGACAGGTATAGAGGGAGGGAGGGAGGACAAGGGGGTGCAGGGGCAGGGGTAGTGCTGAAGGTACTGAGCCCATGTACCAACCTCAGGTACCAACCTCAGCATCTTACAGGCCTCACCTCATTTATTTAGCCAGTGGTCCCATGGGACAGCCATCTACCATTATCCCCATGTTTCAGGGAGGGAAACTGAGGCCCAGGGGAAATACAAAACTTGCTTCAAGTCATATAGCTGGTGGCAGGGGGTTGCTATGGATTGAACTGTGTCCCTTCAAAATGTATCAGCTTGGCTAGGCTGTGATTCCCAGTACGGTGTGGCTGTCCTCTATTTTGTGACCTGATGTGATTACCTCCATGCTGTAAACCCTGACCCTTCGGATGCTAAGGGAGCCCGGGCAGTGCATTCGTTAAATGCCACAGCAGTTCAGATCCACCCACTGCTCCCCAGAAGCCCATGACACAATTCTCCTCTGTCCAATAGGGCCCTACGAGCCCAAAGGGACCTGGATGACTACGGGTTTTCTGGATGATGTTAATGAGATAAGATTAGAAGCAGTTAGGACATACTCTGAAGCATAATCTGTCAATCTCTTCTTAGACATGAAAAAGAGAATTGAGCAAACAGTAGAGGAGTCTCATCACCACCAAGCAAGAAGAGGCAGGAGCAGAGCACGTCCTTTGGACCTGGGGTCCCTGTGCTGAGAAGCTCCCAGACCAAGGGAAAGCTGACGACAAGAGCCTCCCCCAGAGCTGACGGAAACAGAGAGCTTTCCCCTGAAGTTGGCACCCTGAATTTGGACTTCTAGCCGCCCAGGCTGTGAGAGCATCAATTTCTGCTTGTTAAAGCCACCTACCTGTGGCATTTCTGTTACAGCAGCCCCAGACAGCTCAGACAAGGAGAGAGCTGGGATTCAAACCTCGCTGGTCTGGCTTAAGGAGAATGTTTTTAACCACCACCTGGGACTGACTCTCAGGAACAACACTAATGATAAATAAGTAATAATAATAATAAACACAGCAGGAGCTGGTATTTTTGACCCCGGCTGTGTGTCTGGCCCGATCTCAGCTCATTCTTACAACCGTGGCTGCAGATTCTATCACGAGCCCTGTCTTCCAGACGAAGAAACGGAGATGTGAAGCAACAAGGAGGCCGACGACAATCACACAGTGAGTGGTGAGCACTGAAGCCACAGCCCAGGCCATCGCCCTGCTTCCCACACCCCTTACAGCACCCCTGGGAGGACCACCTCCACCCCACCTGACTGCTGACCAGTCTCATCCTGTCCCTTGTCTGAGGCTGTGCAGGCAAGTTGGATCAGTCCCTGCGGGTGGCTGGAGGCCCTGGGCTTTGACGTGGGAGTCACGTGTGTGACTGCCCTTCACCCTACAGCCCAAGCAGCAGAAGGGGCAGGTCCTCAGGGGTGGATGCAGAGGGCATATGGGTAAGGTCTGCTGGTTCAAAACAGCCAGAATCCAAGCCATGCTCCCCACCTCCACCCGGTCCCCCTAGCTTCTCTGCACCTCCCCTCAGTCTGCCCCTACAAGCAGCAGAGGGGGCTGGTGGACACCTGAGGTGGGTCACATCCCTGCCCTGCCCTACATCACTCAGGGTGAAGGGTGGGGTGCAGCCTGCACCACAGCCCACCAGGCATCACAGCCCCGCCCTGGTCCCTCTGCCTTCAGCTCCTCCAACTCTGTCTGCTCCACCCCACAGAACTGTTTCCTCAAACATACCACAGACACTGCCACTCAGGGCCTCTGTACTGTCCCCTATTTCTGCAGATGTGCAGCTACCACCTTCCAGGTTAATGTCAGCCCAGGCTCCTCTGTGCACGCTCAGTGTGACCTTCTGAGGATGGCTGTCACGTGGGACCCCAACCTCCTCACTGCAGGGGTGTCTCCGCAGGCAGTGTGGGCCCCAGCTGATCCCGCGGCCCCAGATTACCTTTCAGGGACGTGTCTCTAGAAGGGAATCACAGAGACCTGCGGGAAAGCGAGGCTGCGTGCCTCCAGCTCTCCCGGAATGCCTAGCTGTGTCCGTGCTGGCAGCACCTCCACGTGGCACCCTCTCCCCGATGCAGCTCTGACGGACTGCTCTGGAAGTCACAGGCGTGAGCATGAGCCCTCGCGGGGGCCAGGTGGCTGCCAGCCCGGGAGCACTGCCCAGTGTGGTGCCCACGGCAGGCACTGGCGCCTGGCAGTGTGCCAGGCAGCCAGCTCCTGTGATGAACGTCTGGGGGAGTGTCTGTGGAGTCACTTGGGGTCACATGCAGTTAGAGGCTGCAGTGGCTTCCACAGCGAGGACCGGAGCCCAGGGAGGCTGTAGGCAGACTTCCTGTTGGGGCACAGCGGGCTGAGCCCTTCCCAGCAGCCCCAGTGCTTTGCCCTCCCCTCCCCACTGCCCACAGTCCACATCCCCCAAAGCGGTCCACAGGGATTCCCCTGGCTCCCAGCACCTGGCTGTGCTGAGTCAGCCCACTGGAACTGGCCACCACTCTCTCCTCCGCCCAGGCCATTTGAGCCTCTCAGGCCACCTTGCTGCTCCCAGAGCAGTCCAACAGGTTCAGCCTCAGGATGTCCACACCAGCCATGTGACAACCTCCCACCTTCCTTTGGTTCTTTCAAAACATCACCTCCTCCGAGAGGTCTTCCTCGGTTTTCCTCCACAGCACTGTGTCACCTGCCACACAACACAGCTCTTCAGGTGTCTGCCTGTCCCTCGCCCTCTCTCCAGCAGGTGTTGGCTGCTGTGTCGCAGTGTGTGGGGCACGTCTAGCACACATGGGTACTGGGTGGGGGTCACTGAACACAACACCTTCCTCTGGGCTGTCTCGCCCTCCTCTGCTCCCAAGAATCTCACTCTGCTGCAGACACTGTGATGGTTGAGCACCACGGAGTCGATTCTGACTCATGGGTGCCCTACATGACAGAGTACAGCTGCTCCATAGGGTCTTTAGCTGCTTGCTTTTCCCATCAAGAACACTAACCATGTGGCTTGCTCTCTCTTCTTTCAAGGTATCCCCTACCGAGAGGCCCTCGGGAGCCCTAGTGGCGCAGTGGGGGAGAGCTCAGCTACCAACCAAAAGGTCGGCAGTTTGAACCCACCAGGCGGCGCCCCTCAGCAATTGTATGGAACAATGCTATTCTGTCCCACAGAGAGGGCTGCTGTGAGTCAGAATCCACTGACAGCAACACGTTGGTTTTTTAAAATGTTTGTGGAAACAGACCATCACCTGTTTCTCCTGGGGAGCCACTGGCGGCTAGCAGCCACGTGCTTTAACTTCTGCACCACCAGAGCCCTCTCTAGACCCTTGGCTGTCTTCAGCAGCCTGCTGGGACCAGCTAGACCTCCTGCCTCCACTTGGCACTGGGCCCCACTGACGCGCCTGCTGGTCCAGAGGTCCCTCATCCTTCCTCATTTGGACTGCAGCCTCAGCGACCCCCAGAGAGTTTGCCTCCAGCTGCAGCCCCCTACCCCTCACCGAGCATCCTCTTTCAAAAGCACAAATCTGGCTGCAGCAATTGTCCCTTCTGCTGAAATGTTTTGTTGCTGGTCACTGTTCTTAGGATCAATCCTAACTCTGCCAGCAGGCCAGCAGGACCGGTATGGCCTGCCTCCAGCTGACCTCTCCAGTCTCCCCTTGGCTGCCTCTCACTCTCCGCAGCAGAGCCCAGGGGCCTGTGCTCAGTGACGGGTCAGCTGCCCTCCTTCTCACCTCAGGGCCTTTGTACACGCCACGTCCTCTGACGGGTCCACCCTTACTCCTTTTTGTGAACTGTAAAGTAGCTTACAGCTACATGCACAAAACGGGTATGGACGATTTAACAAACACTTAAAACCCAACGGGAGGCAGCGGATGGTGCCCATCGCGGACTTCCTGGCAGCACCCTGGAGGAAAGGCCTGCTGGTCTGTGCTGACTGACTAGCCCCAGAAAACCCCAAGGAGCACAGGTCTGCTCTGACACACACGGGCTGCCTGGGGTGGGAATCCTTGCAGCTGGTGCCTCCATTAGCCAAGCAAACGTCTGTAACTGCGTCCCAGGTCAAGGATTCCCTGTCACCTGCCCCCTCCTCCCTGGCATCCTAGTTGGAAAGGACACCTCCTTGGGAAATGACCCCCGACCCCAGGCCTGATGAGCCTCTGTTGTGTCCTCAACCACATCCATGCCAAGTTCTCAGAGGTCTCCACTGCAGGCTTCCCCAGCGTCATTAATTCATCTGGTGTGTGATCATGTGCCTGCGGTCTCCCCCGTCGCACAAGGCTGTCACCAGGGTCTCTCAGCAGTGCTCGCTGAGTGGGCGCACACACAGCAGGGTCACCAAGGAGACACAAGTGAGGGCAGGGGACGAGCACCTCGAGCCAGACCCATCCGACAACAGGGACAGAGACAATGGTGCCTGCCGTGAGGGGCTGCTGCTGGACAGCCGTCCTCCCAGCATATTACAAGGGAACGGGTGCATGAGGGCAGGAGGGGAAGGCTGGGCCGTCCAAACAAGACGTGCTGTGGGCAGTGGTCGGCCTGAGGGCGACAGCTACAGGCTGGCCCCAGAGCCCAAGTGTGGCATCAGCAGGCTGCCTGGGGAGCTGGCACCTAAGGAGAACGGAGGACCCTGGAGGGTCGGTGGACAAGACGGGGTGAGACACAGGGGGACACGTGAACATGGGCGCTCCGCCTGCACCCCTGCTCTCCGTGTCCCTGGCTGCTCAGACTGGTGCTCAGGCCCCAGCTCGGACCCTGCCCCGCGCAGGGCGGCTCAGGCCCCCCTCCCAGCTCCCACAGCTCCCCGCACCGTCCCCTCCGCTGCCCACCTGTGCCCCCTGGGCCAGGCTCAGCCCCTCTGCCCAGGCCTCCTCCACGTGGGCTGTCAGTGTCTGGGAGACAGGCCTGTCTCCCTCACTGGACTTTGGCTTCTCAGAGGGCATACCCTCAGGCTCTCACTCACTACAGTGTCCCCAGTACTGCCTGTCACAGGGCCTGGTCCAGGGAAAGACACTCTAATTTACTTGATCTGAGGCAAGGCCTCCACTTGGTCACAAATTTGAAGATCACCGACAGGTGGCATTCTACATGCTCTGCAAACATTAGCTCATGTAATCCCCACATTCCAAGAAAGTAGTTACATTACTTATCTCCCATTTCACAGAGGAGGAGACTGAGGCCTGGAGAGGTGCAGTCACAAGCCCACAGCTGTGGGTCACCTCCAGAGTCCACAGGTTATCCCCTACCACTTGGTTTCTTTAAATCAACTCACTTTATGTTCCTTAACTTGCAGCACCATCTGTAAAACCAGGGGGCGGGCTGCTAACACTTAACCCTGTCTGCGCATTAAAGCGAAGACGTATCTGTTTAGAAAGAAACGCTTTTCTCTAGTACCACCCAAACCACCCTGGGCACCCCATTTTTGAAGAAGCAGTTCCACACTACAGCCCAGTTGCCTAGGAGAAAACTTCAGGAAGTAGCTTTAATGAGCAGATAAGAATGATTTGCAATTAGCATCCATTGTCTGCATGCAAATTGGCACTCCCAACCACAGGCATCCAGTGCAGCTGGCTCCTCTCTTTAAATTCTCCTCTCTAGTCCCCAAGGCCTCCTCTCAGACTGCTTTACACTCCCCTGCTGCCCAGACGCTGTCACCACCGGGGCACTGCCCCCTACAAAGACCTGGAAGCCCCTTAGTGCCTTCAGGCTCCCCAGCAGCCTGTGCACGGATAGGGGCTACCAAAGGCCCCCCGTCCCAGCCCGTCAGAGGCTCCGGGTGGTGGACCGTGACCCAGGCCACCCAGTTACTTCTTTAGGAAGAGTTACTCCTCCAGGTGTGGGGAACGTGGCCATCAGCTCCGCCAGGAAACCCCCTGGTAGAGGCAGTGCCTGACTGACAGCAGGGACCTGGGCCAGCACTGCCCCCTCCACCGCGCCCAGTGGGGGCTCAGGCCTCTGCCCAACTCTGCTGCGCCCTCCCCTGGCAGATGCTAACCCAGAAAGTGGCTCTAGGAACTGTCACAAATGCAAGCACACACACACACGTGCACATACGTGCACCTAACTGTGGGTACAGCTTTCCACCTACTTAGGTGGTGACATGACTGCCTCCCTTTACCGTGGGCTATGGTGAGACCTGGGGGGACGGCAGTGAGGCCTGGGGGCCTGTGGTGTGAGGCCTGGGGGATTGTGATGAGACCTGAGGGCCTGTGGTGAGTATGGCCTGGGGGGATCTGTGGTGAGGGCTTGCGGGCTGTGGTGAGGCACGGAGTGGCTGTGGTCAGATACGGAGTGGCTATGGTGAGGCCTGGGGGCTTCATCTGCATCTGCTCATTATTTCTCCTCAGCTCCTAGCACTGTGTCTATGATATAAAAGGTCCCCAAGAATTATCTGTGAGTGAAACGCACGAATAAAAGAAAGAGTCCGTGACTTATAGGAGACTGAGCATTACTCGTTCAGAGAGGTAAACTGAGCGATGGAAACTTTCCTCCTTCACACACACTCTCGTTTCTCTCCTCCAACCCCTCTGTGGGCTCCCCAACCCAAGGAGGACTGTGGATCCCAATACGGGAAGCCACCAACATGATGACCAAGAAAACCAAGCCAGAACCATTACTATCAAGAATTCCCCTCAGAGCTGCCCTACAAGACGCAACAGAACTGTCCCCCAGGATGGAGCAGAACCGCCCCCGGGATTTCCAGGGCCGGGTCTTGACTGGAAGCCAGCTGACGGCCACCTTCTCCCGTGGAGCGGCCAGGGGATCTGAAATGCTGACCTTGAGGCTGGCAGACAGTGCTTAACCACTGCACCACCTGGCTTCCTGTACCAGCTCTACCCTCCTAAACCAAACCCACTGCTGTCCGACTCACAGCGACCCGACAGGATGGAGCAGAACTGCCCCCCAGGGTTTCTGAGGAGCAGCTGGGGTATCCCAACTGCTGGCCTTTCAGTTAGCTGAGCTGAGCACTTAACCACTGCACCACCAGGGCTCTTTTACAGACACTGAGGGGGCTCTCACAGACGACACTGCTAAGCCCCGAGTCACTAGTAGGTACTGATCTGCGCTCAGAAGAGAACCAACGATGAGCGCCTGGCTCGCGGCGAGGCTGGGTGTCAGTATGCCACTCAGGTGGGCCTGCTGGCAGCTGTGCCTCGTACAGGCACAGACCTGCCCTGCTGCCGGCTGTGGACAGAAGCATTCCAGACCATGGCCAGAACGCACATGTCCTGTCACAGAGGCGGCACCAGCTTCAGGGGACACGCGAAAGGTGAGGAAGCCAGAGGAAACACAGACCCCCATGCCGAGAAGGCCCTTGGTCCTCTCTGGGGGCCAGGGCCAGCACCTCACAGCCTTCTCCGGGAAGGAAGGCTGGGGGCTGTGGACCAGGGATGAGAAGGGGCCCTGGGACCGTGCAGAAGGATTTTCTGGGAGGAGGTGCATGCTGTCATGAGATTCCCAAGGCATATATGGTTGAGGCTCGGGGATGTCGGCTCATCCACGCCTCTACTTCCTCACCGAGTCCCCTGCCTTCTCTGCTGCTGCTTCTCTGAGCACTTCCTGGACCAGAATGGCAGCATCAGCTGCATCTTCTGGGATGTCTCAAAAATGTGCATTCTCAGAGCTCGCCTTCAATAGACTGAATCGGTCCCAGAGCTGTCTTTAACAAGGCCTCCAAGGGGACTGCCTGCTAATCACTGCACTACATGGCCGAGGCTGACAGGCTAGACTTTGATCCCCCAGACTTCCCTGCGGCTGGGTGGTCACACCACAATGCCTGCTGAGGAACGGCCTGCACAGGCCTCTGCTTTCCCACAGAAGGGGGTGTAACAGAGCTGCTGCGATCTCTCACCTCTGCTTCCCTTAGCGGCCAAGCAGCCACCTGAGGCCAAGACGATGCGAGGATGCAGGCGCAGGAAGACACACAGCGTCAGTGTGGCCTTTCTGATCAGCTATCTTCCGAGTTCTGCCAAGATTATTCACTAGGCCCTGATCTTGCAGAAGGATTAGTTACTGTGCAAATAAGGAACATAAAACCTTTGCGTAGATTGGATAATTGCCATGCAAACTAGCTGACTGTGGCTTGCCAGAGGGATTAACCAGTTTTGTCATCCTGCTAGGCTGGTGATGGTTCATTCCACAGAGGTCAGCGAGGACCCTGCTACCAACAAGAGTAACCTGGCACCGAGCAGCTCCTTTGCACCTCGAGATCCTGTGCTGAGAACCTCCTGGACCCAACAGAGAGCTAACACTGAAGACGAGACAGTCAGGGGCAGCCGCACTGCAGGACAGTGGGAACCAGGGAACCAGAGTGACACAGCTGTAGTGGGCTTCCTGGCCCATAGAATGGGAGAGCCAAGTGCCTCTGGGCAGGAGGCTTGCTGGTGCAGTGGGGTGCCTTTGGACACTGGTTGGTGAAGCTAAAGTGCTGTGACATTTGCCCAAGTGGAGGCAGAGGCCAGGTGGAGAGGGGCCTGGCAGCAGAGGAGGCCTCCAAGCAGGGTCAAGAAGTGTGGCCTCCCCGTGGCCGTGGCCGAGAAGCTGACAGCTGTCTTGGCTAGAAGCTGACCTCACTGATGAGCTTTCCCCCGTCTCCTGAGTTGTTCCTGTTACTTCTAAGGAGATCTTGAACCTGAGCAGCAGCCTACTGTGAGCGTGCTCTGAGAGCTGTGTGGCCCCTGCAGTGAAAGAGTGATCCCAGCAGAGAAGCAGAGTGCCGTGTGTTGATGAAAGTGGGTGGCTGGCGTCACAACTGGTGAAAAGTTTGGAGAGTGGAAGGACACCTGATCTCTACCTCAGAGGAACCAGTTTGGGGCTACTGGTCCTTCTCACCCTCTTCCCTATAAGTTAGGCGAGTTCTGACCCCACTAAGCTGCAGCCTCCCTCAGGGGCTGCCTGGCCGGCTCTGCCCCTCTTAGGGCCCTGATAAACTTGTTTACGCCACTGCACGTCAGGATTCCTGTTACGTCCAGCCAAACACACTCCTACCAGATAGTCTAAAGCATAAAAAACTACTGGTCTGAGCAGACAGAAGGAAAAACAGACAAAGCTCCACAGCAGAGGCAGAAGGGACAGGCCAGCCAGAGGCTTCTCTCCTAGACCCGAGATGGGGGAAGGCGGGTGGACGGGCAGCAGGGGGCGGTTCACGAGCCCCCAGCGCTGTTAGCAAACGAGTGTGCGGACAGGCCCGCCGCCAGCAGGCTGGTGTGGGAGCAGACACGCCGTCAAAGCCAGTGTGAGCACACACACCCAGTGTCAGCAGGCTCACACGTGAACACACGCGCTGTGAGCAGACTTACTGTGGGACACGCATACTGTCAGCCAATGACTGTGTCAACATGCACACCCGCGTGCATGTTTCTGGATGGAACCCCATCAGGACAGTAGGGGAGCTGGCAGGCGGTCAAGGACCTGGAACAGGTGTAGCACCTTACCCGGCCTGCCTTGGTGGGTCGCGGCTGCTCCCGGAGACGCCTGTGGGGGTGCTGGAGCCCGAGGAGTACAGTTTTGGTCGGTAGCCCTTGCTCTGGCCGGTGACTGCAGGGGCGGGTGAGACCTCCCGTCGCCTGTCAGTGTGGTGGGGCCTCCCGGTGACCTCCCGGCCCCCGCCACAAAGGCCCATGCTTCCCGAGGGCTTGTGCAGCTTGGTGGGCCGAGGCGTCTTGGCCAGGGACATGCAGCTGGGGCTGGAGGTGTACAGGGTGGTGTCAATGCCACTGTCACTGGAGCCGCCCTTGGACAGAGGGTCTTGCTCTGGCTCCAGGGGATCCAGGGGGTCAAACCAGCGGTCGTCGCTGTGGCTGCTGGACGCGTTGCTGGAGAGGGTGTTGCTGCTGGAATGACTTGAGTACTGAGGGTCTCCCTGGAAGGCAAGAGCAGCGAGTCACCCCAGAGCCCTGGGACAGGCAGCATGCAGAGCAGCAACCAGGGGTGCGTCTCTGTCCTCCCTGGATCCTTCCTCCACCAGAGTGGGCACTGGGGAGCCTGGTGGCTCCCAATCCTGGTCCCCCCATTTACTGACTGCGTGGCCGCAGGCAACTAACTTCACTTCTCTGTGCCTCAGTTTCTACATCTGTAAACAGGGGATAAAAATCCTGCCTCACGAGGTTGCTGGGGCCTCTTCCTCCTCCCCATCTCAACAATGGCACCTCCTCCACCAGCTGCCCTACTCGGAAGCCTCCCAGCCACCCGGGACCCCACTCTGGTTCTCACACTCATGTCCAGCCAAACAGTAAATCCCGTGCCTGTGTCTTCAGAACACATCCAGAACCCAACCTCCTCCCCCGTGGCCCGCCTGGTCCTGCCCTCCGCTGCTGTGTGCTGGACTTCTGAAGGCACTTCCTTTCTGTTCTGTTTCCACATGCAGCCAAGGGAAGCTGTGGATTCCAGAGTCAGGACACTGAATGCCCACCCAGAACCTTTCTGCAGGGCCATCTCATGCAGGATAGAAGTGAAGCTCAGGGCCATGCGCTGCGGTTTCGAACTTCACGTCCACCCTTCTGATCACTCCACCCCAGCCACAGTGGCTTCCTCCCAGCCTGCAGAGCAGACTATGCACCACCTACCTCAGGACCTTTGCACTTGCTCCCTCTGCCTGCCATGTTCTTTCTTCAGGTATTCCCACTGATACTGCCTCACATCAGTCAAGGCTTTCACTTAAAAGTTACCTCTTTTGGAGACCTTTCTGACTACCCTATCCTAAGACACTGTCTGCTGTACCCTTGTCCCTTGACCTGGCTTTGTTTTTTGTTTCAGTAGCAAGGGTCGGGTTTTGGCATTACAGGACACACCTGCCCATCTGCTTCTCACTCCCACTGGATGTCAGCGTCATGCTCAGGGGTTCATCCAGTGCTCATCAGGCATTCACAGAATGAATGCACGTGAAGATGGCCAAGTGGGCACCCCTCCTCCTGGGCACGCTGGACTACATCTCCCAGCTTCCCTTGCAGTTAGGTGTGGTCACGTGACACAGTCCCAGCCAATGCAATGGAAGTGGGAAGATGTAGGGACCCACCAGAGGTTCTCTGAGGCGCTAGGGGGAAGCAGAAAAAGCCTGGGTTCCTGAATCACCCACTGGAGGGCTGCTTGCTAAAAACTCTTTTCTTATTGTGTGAGAGGGATGGAGACTTCTATTGTGTGAGGTCACTGAGGCCAGAGGACATGAAGGGATTTGCTCACGATGATATGGCCAGTGAGGGCTGCAGCCAGGATGTGAACACGAGTGGCTCCAGCTCCAGACCCAGGCCTTTGGCCCCTCTGTCTGAGTGGCAGGTGGAAGCTGTGCTCACCTGTGGGTGCTCAGACCCCCCCAGGCCAGCTACCCAGCCAGAGCAGAGAGGGCGGCAGGGTGGCCAGTTCCCACAGCCCTGGGTCCCCAGGGGCGGCGGGCTGGACTCACCTTGGAATGTCTGTTGGGGGAATCTTTGCCCGCAGCATCTGGCCTTGAGGCGTGCTTGCCGCTGCCGCCGCCAGTCACAGCTGAGAGCCGGGCCTGGGCAGGCACATGCCACAGAGGCTCTGTGGGCAGACAACAGACTGTGAGCTGTTAGCGCTGACTCCGGCTCAGGCCTGAGGCCATCGGTAGGCTCCAGCCCTAAGTATGATCTGACAGTCCCACCCATCTCAAGCAAGGCCCTGACCTCCCCACCAGTTTGCGTCTTGGGCTCTAACAACACTTAATAACACGGGTATTAACTGAGAACTATGTGCCAGGCACTGAACCAAGCACTCTGTGGGTTAGCTCACTGAGCCCATCCAGCTGTCCACCGTCATTCCCAAACGTGGGTCAGCAGAGTCTCTTCCTGACCAGCCATTTGGTTTGCCTCATTAGTAAATGACTTCCTCATATCCTTTATCCATTTTTCTGAAAAATAAGTTGTCCTTTACCTCACTGGGTTAGCAGAGTTCTGTATTATGCAAACCAGAAACGCGGAAGTTGTTTAAACATATACCACTGTTCTTTTCAAAGGAAACCCTGGTGGCTTAGTCCTTGAGTGCTATGTCTGCTAACTAAAAGGTCGTCAGCTCAAATCCACTAGGTACTCCCTGAAAACTCTACGGGGCAGTTCTACTCTGTCCACAGGGTCGCTGTGAGTCGGAATCGACTTGATGGCAGTGAGTTTGGTTTTTTGGGTTCTTTTCAACAAAAATGAAATTGTAATAAACAGTGTTCTGCATCTAGATTTTCTGCTTTATACCCGTGCTCGCTTTTCACTTTGCGTCTTCATGATACTTCTTCACGGAACCGCAGACAGAGTTACCTCGTCATGTGAACGCACATCAGTGTTTTAACCAGCTTCCTACAGGTGACAACTTAGATCGTTTTCAATTCTCCCTTGATGCTGGGGTGGTCTTCCGTCTACATGCTGCCTTGAGCAAGAGCAGGACTGTCTCTGGGGTGGGGGGCCAGGGGCGGCCGGGCTGGGTCACAGAAGCTGGGCTGGGGCCAGGGACGCCTGGTACGGTGTGGACTGGGCTCCCCTTCCCCGAGGCATGTGCCTGGTGCGCCGCAGTCTGACCCCCGCCAAAGGCACTGCTGCTGCTTGCCAGGTGCTGGAGGCACCACAGAACACCACGGCCCGGCCCTGCTTCCCGCGCACAGTCATTGCTGTTTGGGCCCGTGGTGGCAGCCGCTGTGTCAGAGCGTCTCGGTGAGGGCCTTCCGCTTCCTCACTGGCCCTCTATCAAGCACTATGGCCTCTCCAGGGACTGATGGCTCTGGATAGCGTGAACATCAGCACTGAGTCAGTCTCAAAATGACAAAACGCACCAAGGACGCGCACCCAGGTAGTCTCACCCCAGAGCACAAACTTCTATCACTGTTGGGTGTGGAATAATTAGGGTGGTTCTCACCACGCACGTGTCCTGCATCAGGCCCCGCTATGCACAACACCACACAGTGTCCTCCCAATAACACTGTCGTCTGGGTGTAAATACTCCCTCCGCTAGACAAAGAATGTCACCAAGACTCAGAGAAGTAACTCGTCCACAGGCACAGTCAGCAAGGACCATGCCCGAAACGGAACTCAAGTCCCTCCGGCCTCTGGCCACCACGCCCTTCCCGGGCTTGCCCTGAGGACCCCGACACTGGGGACCACTGAGCGCAAGTGCAGGACAGGCAGGAGCTGTGATTCTCCTGATGACAGGCTGACTTCCGTGTGCAAGGCCGGGCGGGCATGATCTCACTGGACCCCTAGACAGCCTGGGAAGGGTGTCCGCTCACAGAGAGGAGTCACTGGCACGGTCACATGCCGTGCACACAGCACACCCAAAACTCCATAGTAGGCTGTCGAAGCCAGCTCACAGGCCCACGGCCCTGCTGTCTCCCACCCAGCACCACGGCCCTGCTGGGAAGGCCGCCTGGCAGGCTTGGGGATGCCAAGAGTGACCTGCTGGACCACAGCTCGGTGTCACTGTGCACATGGCTTCCACCTGGTAAGCACAGACACGAGGGAGCTGGCGAGGCCAGCCCCTCGTGTGTCCCTCTGTTTCTGAGGGCACCTTTCCTCCTTGGCGCATTCCACACTTTTTAGGGGTGCTGGTCCCGTGGGAGGCACTGGGGGGAGCCTCTTTCTACAGAGCAACGAGCCCCCAGCTATGGCCTCCGGCCTCACGGTGCAAACACCATGTTTAATGCCCAGGACTCCAACCTCTTTGTCTCCAGCCTGGGCCTGGCACCTGTGCAGCTGATGCAGCTGGAGACAGGATGGGACACTTTCTGGGCCCCAACTCCAGAAGCAGGCAGTGAGCCCTCTGCGAGAGAGGGAGCTGGAGGAGGTGTTCCTGGCTTTAGCTGCCTGGCAACACCTCCACTTGGGTGTCTGATGGGTGCCTCCTGGTGAACGTGGCTGTGCTGTCATGGACTGAACTGCGTTCCTGTAAAAAGTGTGCCAACTCGGCTAAGTGGCTGTCCACGATGTGTCACCCAATGTGACTCTCCTGTGCTGTAAACCCCGTTTCTACAATGTTAATGACCCAGGATTAGAGGCGATCCTGTTAACGAGGTAGGATTCAACCTGTAAGACTGAGTTGTGTCTTAGATCGATCTCTGCTGAGACATAAGAGAGCAGAGACGGGGGTATTTATGGGAAGGACGGGCTGCTTTAAGCCAGAAGGGACAGCAGAGCACGTCCCTTGGACCCAGGAGCCCAGCGCCGTGAAGCTCCTTGTGCAGGGAAGACCGATGACAAGGACCTTCCCCCAGAACCCACAGAGAGCCTTCCATGGGAGCTGACACCCTGACTGGGTTCAGACTGCCGCCTCTAAGCTGGGGGACAATAAACTTCTGTTTGTTACAGCCACCCATTTGGCCAGAACCAAACGCCCCGTCCCCTAAACCTGCATCCCTCGGTCTCCCCGCCCAGCTGCTGGCAGCCCTGGCTTTTCAGCTCCTCAGGCAAAAACCCCATCATCCCAGACGCCCTCTCACCCCCCACACGAGGGCACGGGGAAGTTCTGTCAACTCTGCCTTCAAAAGGCCACATCCAAACCTGCTCATCTCTGCTCCTCCCTACTCTCCCTGACCGTGACTCTGCTCCTGCCCCACAGGGCTGCCACGGGTCAGGTGGGGTCACCCGTGAAAGTCTGCAGCTAGAGGGACCCTGTGAACTCTGAGCCATGTCCTGTCCCTTCTTGGCTTCAAAGGCTCCTGTGCTCCACTGACTGAGGGATGAAAACTCGGCACGGCCCACAGGGTCCTCCCTCTGTCTCCGCCAGCTCCCTGCCCTTGCCTGCCTCCACTTCTCTGGCCACAGGCCTCTCCAACATCTCCCCCGCAGCAGACGCACTGAGCGCTCTGGGGCTTGGTGCTGCAGGCTTCCTCAGCCTCCCCAGAGATGCGGGCTCCTCAGCGGTTCCCCTCGAGCCCCCCAGACTTCTCTCTTGTCACTGCGTTGGTCTATACTCAGCACCAATGGTGATCACCTCGTCACTGTGTGTCTCGTCACACGCATCTCTCGCAGAGACCGTCCGCGCCATCCTGGGTGGGGCCGACACCCGGCCTCCTAGGCTCCTGTGCGCCCTCTTGTCTCTGGCTGTGCCTGTGACAGGCCCCAATCCTTCACCTGGACCCTCCACGGGAACTCTGTGCTGGGCCTCAGGGACCTCCTGGCTCTCTGCTGCCTGGCTGCTGACGCACTGGGCAGCTCACCGATGCCGATGTGATGGCAGAGTTACCCACGCTCCGGCAGCTCAGGGATCCATCAGGCTTCGGTTCAAATCCCCATCATGCCGTTCACCAGCAGGGACTGTGGACAGGCCACTGGATCTTTCTGGGCCTCACCTTCCTCATCTCTAAAATGGGGCAATCGCAATCCCCACTCCACGGTGCTTCTGAGATGACTCCACACGAAGGCACGCAGAGGACCTAGCAGAGCGCCTGGCGTGTAACGCGCAGATAAAGCAGGGCTCGCAGTACGAGGACGGCTAGCTGAGTCACCGTCAGGGCTGGGCAGACTCCCGACCAGCCTCTCCGGGCCCTGGCCACTGGAATACCTTTCTTCAGGGCTTCAAGTGTGTCCTAGGCTTCGTGATTATTTCCCAGCACAGGCTGCTCTGAGTGTGTGTGTTTGTGTGTCTGTCTGTCTGTCTGTCTGTGTATCAGGGGTGGTGGAGAGAGCCAGTCAACTTAGAACAAGGTCCCAAGGAAATGAGAGGGAACCATGCTCTAGGGGATGGAGACAGGAACAGGGTGAGCTTCTGTGACACCTTACTTAGAGCTCGTGACAAATGCAAGAAAAATGTCCTCCCCATTTTAATGTGAGAAAATCGTCAATCCAGACTTTTCTCGTTTCTGAACTAGAAAGGGAAAAATAAAACATTTTAAATGTGTCCTGGAGCAAAGATGCCAAAAGTACAGGCAGTGACAAGCATGGCCAAATCGACCAAGGAGGGGCCAGGTCTGTGGGCCCCAGGGTGGCAGAAGAGGGAGCAGGCTCAGGGGTGCGGCTGGCTGAGGTCTGACTGACTCAGAGTCCTCACCTCTGTTGTGGAGGACGAAGGGGCTGGTCTCGTGCCGACAGCATCCACTGTCCCCCTGCTGCCCAGAAATCCTCAAACGTCCGAAGACAACCCGTCCCCACCCCCCTGATGTCAGTGCAGCCTAACGTGTTATGATGTTTTTCTCTGAACCACTCACCCACGCGCCCGTTCACCCAGTGAGTCTCAGACTTCAAAGGGGCTACATGGTTGTTACAGAAAATTATATTTAAAATTGCCTCTAAGTAGTACACACCAAACCGAAACCCTGCTGCCGTTGATTGTGATTCACAGTGATGCCACAGGACAGAGCAGGACTACCCTGTGGGGTTTCCAAGGAGCAGCCGAGCTTTTAAGCAGCCCACACATGTGACGAACACACACGATGCACAGGAGCATCAAGAGACGAGGCGGTGCGGAGGATCGGCCGTCAGTGCCCTGGCACGCCGTCCCGCTGCGGCGGCAAGGCTAAGGACCGAGCACGCGGCACCGGTGAGGACGGGGAGCGACCAGCCCTCATCTGCCACGGCCAGCCCCCACCCAGTGCAGCTATGCTGGAGAGGCCTGGCGGCTGCTTGTAAAAAGAACACCCCTGACCCCAGGATGGGGCCACTCTGAGGGGTAGGTCCTGCAAACAGGTGTGGGTCTGCTCTCCTGAGGCTGCGTGGAGGCCGCGTGGAAGACTGCTCTTGCCCTGCCCCGCACTAAGCAGCCTCAGAGGAAACCCTGAGTGGCCATTGCCAGGTGAGTGGAGTGACAACCTGTGGCCGCTTCTCACGGTGGATGCCCAGGAACCGCACTGTTTCACGCAGTCACGCGGATGACTGTCACAGGCCACCCCACAGCAGGGGCCGGACATGCACACGCAACAGAGTCTCCACTCGGAGAAATTCAAAATCAGGCCCAAGGCAGTTGGCATATGACAGGGGTGGCCTTTAGGGGTACTGGCTGGGAGGGGCATGTGGGGGGCTTCTTGGGGGCTTGTCAGGGTCCATTTGATGCCCTAGGTGTGTTTATTTTGTGGCTTTTAATAAGCTGTACACTCAAGTTACATGTCCACGAAAAAAAACAACAGAACATGGCAGGATCTACACCAAGAAAAGCCATGCTCGCTCAACGCTATTAATTTTGGAAATAAATCCACAGCATGAGGCAGTCCTGCTCCCCTTGAGAGCACCCCTTCACCCCTTTCCAGCACCCCTCTTGGGGACTATCACGGGTCTGTCCGTGGTGCTTCACGCCCACTAGCCACCTGGCTGCGTGAGACCTGGGCTCGCTCTCTGCCCCTACTGCCACCTGGGTGACCTCGGCAGCCTGGTGTGTAGCCCTCTAATAGCTGTTTTTTGTGTTTTATGTCACTGACAGGATCAGGATGTGCCACCTGTCAAAACCGTAACATGACACCCCGTGTGGCCAGGCAGGCAGGGCCGGCCCCGGAGGCCTACCTGGCTTCTGGCGCTCCATGGTGCCCTCCTGGCTGGTCAGGCCGCCCGAGGAGGAGTCGCCGCTGGATGTGCCATCATGGGTGAAGTGGGGGTCAAAGGACAGCAGAGGGTGTGGGGCGGCCGCATACCTGCAGGGACATGACAGGAAGCAAAACAGGGTGAGGGACAGGGGCACCCAGGACCACCTGCAGCCTGCTCACGGTGGAGAAGGGACAGAGAGCTGCTGACAGGCTAGGTGAGCAAGCCAGCGGACCGGCAGTTAACAGGGGTTGGGAGTGTCGAGTCCTGCCAGGGAGGCACGTCAAGGGGCAGTGGTGGTGGGGAGTGCAGGGTGAGGTGGGGTTACTGGGGAGGAGGCACAGCAGACACTTGGGCCTAGCATCCTGCCAGGCACGGGCTCCTCGAGGGTCCTCGGGGTGATCTGCTGTCAGCAGCTACAACTCTAGGTCTGTCTCCGCTGGAGAAAGGCGCAATGATGGAACATTTCTAAGTGCAGAAGGTCTGGAGGTGGTGGGGGTGGGGGGTGTTGAGACTCAAGCCCCACCCCTGGCCCCTGCCCACTAGGAGGTCAAGACTTCTAGTCCCAAGTCTCCGTTTCCCTACTTATCAAAAGGAGACGACAGGTGGCCTTCCTCACTGAATGACATCCTGTTAGCAAGCCCCATTTCCCAGCCTCCCCTGCAGTTCTAGCCAATGATATACAAGGGCGCTGCACACAACTCCTGGGGACCCTCCCTGCAGTGTGCCTCTGCACTGTCATCTCCTTCTGGGGCCCCAGCAGCCATCCTGGGCCAGAAGGCAACATACCAGGATGACGAGTGTGACAGAAAGGTGCCTTGGTCCCCACAATGCAGCTGACAGAAAAACACTGCTGTCTTGTCTGAATCCCTCTGCTTAAGCTTTTATATACTGCACAGCTAAGCTAACCCCAGCTGACCCACTGTCTGTAGCTGGATGCAGCCTACCACGTTTCACCTCTCAGCTAAAGGGTGCCTGGTGGTGCAATGGTTAGGTGCTCAGCTGTCAACCAAGAGGTCAGTGGTCTGAACCCAGTCAGCAGCTCCAAGGGAGACAGACCTGGCGACCTGCTTCCATGATGATTACAGCCAACGAAACTCTATGGTGCAGCTCTTTTCCGTCCCACGGTCATTATGAGCTGGGACTGACAGGACAGCACCCAATAACCACCTCTCAGCTATGGCCACGACTGAAAACAAACCTGCTTCATCCAATCATGTAGTTCTCATTAACAAGCCTTCTCACTGCTCCACTGGGAACGGGCTGAGCTGCCTGGACCACTCGCCAGGATGCTGACTCGGCCCATATGGGGTCATTCCTCTCACTGCCACGTACTGGTCCAGCTGACCAGGACATCTCGGCATCTCCCCGTCAGAGCTCTGCCGAACACTTCCGGAGCCAGAGAGGATCCGACACCTGTCTTTAACCTCCCGTGAGAGACCTCAGGGTAATTTCTCTATCTTTTCCGGGAAGATGAAATCTCTTTGAAGATATAGGGTGGGGTTTGGGGGGAGGAAGCCGCTGCTGTTGCGGGTGTCTCCAGGGAGAAGCTGATGGCCACCTGCGGGGTCCCCTCAAGTCAGCAGGGACTGGTATGCGGGCTTGAGGACAGGTTCCGACAGAGATGTGAATGTGGGAAAAGCCGGCCCTCAGGGTGGGCTCGGCCTGCTCTGTCGATCCCCTTCACTGATTGGTGGGACAGCGGAGGTGGCCGTGAGCTATAGATGGCTGCAGCCACTGCTGGCCACCCCCGACAGCCCCCTTCTCTGTCCCCGCTGGTGGGGCCCAGACTCCTCAGGTGGTCAGCCCTCTGGCCCGTGACCTGAGTCAATGGTAACACCCTAAGACAGACATAGGGTCCAATGCAAGCTGGACTTGGGTTGGGGGTGGACGATCCAGTTCTGGGGAAGTTTCTTCCCTCGGAGGAACAAGGCAGCTCCTCCCTCATCTGCTGTCGGGCTTGGGGCCACAGCAGCCACCACAGGGTCACGGGTGGAGCCACGCTGTGGAGGTCACTGGGAGCTGCAGTTAGCAGCTCCTGAGCTGCTCCACCTCTGGTTACAAATCCCCTCAGTGCTTCATGCCTTCTTGAGTTACATTTTGTATCACCTGCAGCCAAAGGCCACCTAACTGATGTGCTAATCTTCAGGGAGCTGGCAAGAAAGAAGTGGAAGGGAAAAAAGAAAAAGCCATCCCAGCGGCCTGGTAGGCGAATGGCCAGCCCATGCCCAATTCTGCAGGCTTGCTAAGCTGGGCACATGGCTCCGTCCCGACCCAATTCTGCAGGGTCTGTCCCGATGCTCTTGACTTAGCATGGTGGTGTGCTCATCTCGTACCCCAGGGGTGCACACCACGAGGACAGGGCCAACATCTGGCTGGCCCCTGTGTCCCCACTGCCAGCGTGGCCCTGGCACTCAGCAGTCACATTTAGAACCCTTATGGGGATGACACAACCCTGCCTGCTGCAAATGAAGACGACCTGAACCACCTGCCAACAAAGATCAAGGACCACAGCCTTCAGCGTGGATTACATCTCAGCATAAAAAACCCCTCACAACTGGACCAATATGCGACATAAAGATAAACAGAGAAAAGATATGACTTGTCACTGATTTCGTTTTATTTGGATCCACAATCAAACTCCATGGAAGCAGCAGACAAGAAATCAAAGAGTTAAAAAGTAAAGATGTCATTTTAAGGACTAAATAGGCCTGACTGAAGCCGTGGTGTTTTCAGTCGCCTCACAGACATGCGAAAGTTAGACCGTGAGTGAGGAAGACCCGAGAGGAACCGACGCCTTTGACTCACGTTACTGGCAATGCGTTATCACCTGGACCCTGGACTTCCGGGAGAATGAACAACTCTGTCTTGGAAGAAGTACAGCTAGAATGCTTCTTAGACGCAAGGATGGAGACAGTCATCTCACACACTTGGACATGTTACGAGCAGGGACCAGTTCCTGGAGAAAGACTTCAGTCCTGCTAAAGCAGGGGGTCAGCGAAGAAGAGGAAGACTCTCCAGATGACGGATTGACACCGAGGCTGCAACAGCGGGCTCAGGTACAACCCTGACAGTCGGGGTGGCACAGAACCGGGCAGGGCTTGGGGCTGCTGTGCACAGGCTCACTGTGCGTCTGGGCCCGCACGATGGCAGCACCTAACAGCAAGGGGACACTTGCTACGTTCCAGGCACAACTCTAAGAGCTCCCCACGGTTCCCCCTCCTCTAATCGCCACAGCAATGCTCAGAGGCAGCTGTCCAATCATGAGAAATGGAGGTACACAGAGGGAAGTCCCGTGCCTCAGCCTGCACAGTTGTCACGAGGCAGGGCTGGGGCTGGCTTTGAACTCTAACTGCCATGCCGCTGTGCCTCCCGGGAAACGTACAATGGGCCACGTGACAGGTACCGTCAAGCAGGGCCTTCTTGCTCCAAAAAGCTGAAGAGCTCAGGGGTGGGAGGCCTGTAGGGTGAAGAGAGGAGCAGGCGTCCTCAGGGGACAGCAATCCCTGGCTGGGCCAGAATGCCCGGTCTGGGTCACAAGGGCTCAGGGATGTCAGAGGACAACTTTATAGAAAGAAAAGGTAAAAGGAGACAATGTAAAAGGCCACCGCAGCAGCCCTGACCTCTTCCTGTAGCATGTGATGACCCTGAGAGATGCTTTAGGGGGCGTTATGGAATCAGGTGTGCTTGCAACATTGGGGAGAAGTTGGAACCCAACTGTTGACGGAGACGAAAAGTGCCAAGATACAAGCTGCAGTTCAGAGGAGGAAAACTCAACCCCACTGTCACAGCCTGCAGGAAGATTAAAGAAAATAAACCACCTACAAGCAGATCATTGACTTACATGTAAAGCTAAAAAGTGGTAAGAAGATAGGTGCAAATCACAAGAGCAACAAAGGACTTGCATCCTAGAACACAAGAAGAACTCTCCAATGCTAAACGCAATTAGAAAACAGGACATTTCCCTGATACACAGATGGCAAATGAGCACATGGGAACCTGTCCCACATCATCAGCTACTGGTGGTGGTGGCATCAGGGGGCGCTGAGCAGGGGCCGACTCATAGTGACCCCCTGGACAACAGGACAGATGTTGTGGGTTCTGCACCTTGCTCACAGTCGCCGCTGTCCGGGCCCACCGCTGTCCGGGCCCGCTGTGCAGCCACTGTGCCATCAGTGGTGCGAGAGATGCCAAGGAAAACCACCACGAGACAACCACTACACACCCGTCAAAAAGGCTCCCTGGACACAGTGATAACGCTCAATGGGTGGCATGGATGTGGGGTGACAGGGCCACTCACACGTTTCTGGGGGGAGCCTACAATGGCACAGCTCTTCCGGTAAACAGCCTGGCGGGTTCTTTTAAACCTAAAAAGCGACTTCCAATAGTCCCAATAACTGCAACCTTGGCCTCTATCACAGGGAAATAAACATGTTTTCACAGAGAACATGTGTGCCCACTCACACACGTGCAATCACACACACGGTTAACACGTCTCTAACTGGTGACACGGGAACAAGCCCCCCGGGCTGGACCAATGCTGATTTTTGAGGCTGCTACTGTACTACAGCTCCACGAGACGGGGGAGCCCTGGAGAACGGTGGGGCAAGCTCCTTGTACATGTCTTTGCAGCTTTTGGAGAGCCTACAATTACTTTAAAAAGTTTTCCAAAATAATAACAAAAGGGTAATCCTGAGACTTGAGGGGCAACAGGCTCCCAGGAGTTGTGAGCGCCGTCCCTCACCTCCATCGCCTCCCTGCCTGCTCATCTCTGCCACCCTGGCTCAGAGCCACGGCCCGGGCCCGCCCAGGGCCCCCGCCCCCTGTTCTGTGCACTCCAGGACCCTCCCTGCTCCTGCTCTGTTCCCTACCCCCCGCCTAGTCAGTCGCAGCTCCGGGTTCTGTCCTGTCGGCCACAAGTCCCCTGGCAGCAAGCTCCCACTGGCCCCTCTCAGCCTCCGGGAGACACCTGGTGACAAACGATGGTTCTCAGCATGTCCCCGGCCGAGGCCGAGAAGCACTGCTCCGCGTGATCTCCCGCAGACCCACTCAGACTCCAGGAGCAAGGACAGTATCGTGTCCTGTGCTGAGCCCGCCAGGTGACCCCGATGGGCACTAGAGACCAAGAACCACTGGGCCAGTGGACTGATCCCTGGTCGTAAGGCAGGTGGTCTCACCTAAACGAGCTCAGCACTCCATCCGTTCTCTGGGCACCAGAGATACTGAGTGTCTACCACGTGGCAGACCCTATGCTGTGAGCGGGAACTAGAGACGAGATGGAAAGACCCCAGCTTGGACAGTACACTTGTTCATGTGCTGTGTACGTGTGTCCCACGAGGCTTACCCCAGGCTACAGTGGTGGTAAGTGCTCAAGGCCAGGTCAGGAATGCGCTATGGGGCAGACAGCCTCGCCTGGGGCTGGGGAGTATCAGGGAAGGCTTCCTGGAGGAGGAGCATCTAAGCTCCCAGTTGCCAGGGTGGGGGTCACAGTGAGGGTGAGAGTGAGCAGAACATGGGTAGGGTCTGAAATGCAGACAGTCTACTTAGGAAACTGGCAGGGGCCAGTGTGGCTGCAGAGGTGGGCTGCACCTCACTGGCCACAGTGGGGGCAGAGGCTGTGTCCTGAGGGCTCAAGAGTCACAGAATGGCTTTGTGCAGGTGACAGAGTAGCCAGAATTAAGAAGCTTGCAGGGTGGCCCAGCAGCAGAACTACAGGCTGGGGCGGGGGGCAGCCAGAAAGCCAGAGCTGCTCAGAAGGCCAAGCAGATACAGCATGGGGACAGAGGGAGAAAGGCAGACTTCAGGGCCAAGCCTGTGGCTCTGGCCTGGGAACAGGGGAATGGTGGGGCAGGACCTGGGAGGAGGACCAGCAGAGGGCACTGAACTGCAGACACTAGAGAACCAGTCTGGTGGGGACCAGATCCTACAGGGTCCTGAATGTCAGCCTGCACAGCCTGGGTCCATCCTGAGGGCACTGGAGAGCCATGGAGAGCTCAAGGAGATGCCTGGGCTGCCAGGCTGACGAGGCCGGACAGGGGCAGGATCAAAGCCTGAAGACCACGAAACCCAGGTAATACTGGTGGCCAGGGCTGGGGCCAGGGCTGCGGCGTTAGATGAATGGGCGTGCCGAATGGCAGACGGGCTTGCGCAAATGTGATACAGGGATCAAGAACACAGCAGGTAAAATTCTCACAGGAGAAAGCCAATCAGGAATCCTGCCCAGCCCAGCTTGGCCCTAAACCTTAACCTGAGACACAGGCAGTGCCCTGGGGGGTGAGTGGAGAGGGGAGGGCCCTCTGACGGTTTTCAGGCTTCTAGAAACCCCACAGAGTAGCACAGACAACTGCTGGGTATGTGCATTTCCTAGGAAAGAAGGCCCACAGCTTTCACGAGACCCCTGCATTTGAAAAAGAGTGAAGAGATGCTGACCTTTCCGGCGATGGCTTGTACCTTGCGTAGGTGGCCGAGCTCGGGGTGGAGAAGCTCCCAGAAGGCTGTCGGTAGGGAGGGACTCTGTCGGCCCCTGCTGGTGACGTGGTGTAAGGGGTTTCGGGGAAGCTGACAGGCCTGGGAGAGACAGAACGGGGGAAGGATGCTACCGCGAGCCCTCTGAGGACAGCAGACCGCTCCCTCAGGCCCAGCCATGTCCCATCTGTCCCCCCCAGGTGGAGAGCCGGAAGCCAAGCACAGGCCACGGGAAGCTGCACGCCCTCTGCCAGGCTCCGCCGCTGCCGCTCCGGCCTGCAGCCTCTGCAGCTGTGCCAGGCGCCACCAGGATGCCCTCCCGACTCCCGGGGAGACGCCGCTCCAGGAGCCAGGGTCCTTTACTGAAAACCTGTCTTTTAATGTGCTATACAACATATTCAAAAACTACCTGTTACACAGCGGAACAACAAAGACAACCCGGAGCCCGGCACGCGGCGCAGGAGCCTGGAGGAGGCGCTACCTCCGGTCTCCCCGCTGCTTCTCCCCTTCCCACTGCCCTGAGGTCCCCAAGGGGTGACCAATGTCCCCGGTCTCTCTCGCTTCTCGCCTCCTCGGCTCTTCGCATACACATCCACCACCTTAATCACACACGTGGTGGGTTTCAGATGTCAGACCCCGAGCTCTCCTGCTCCCTGTGAGGCCCCTGATGAATACCCCTGGGAAAGGACGGAGGATGGACAGAATGACGACAGGAAGGAAAGAGCTGTAGTGGGAGGCACAGGGACAAGAGGGATGATGAGGCGAGCAAGTGGAGGAGGAAAAGCGGCAAAGGGGGAGCCCGGGAAGTAAGGGTACAGGCTGGGGGGCCGGAGGGGCAGCAGGGATGCCTTACCTCTTGCCGTGCAGTGGCTGGGACTCCCGGAAAGGGACCATGGGGGTTTGCTTCGGGGGCCGGCTCAGGGACTGGGCGTGGCCGGGGGTGGCCGGTGCGGCCCATTTGGAGGCTGGGAGGGAATTGTGGGACGCCGGCCCACTCCACTGCCAGGGGGCATTGCTGCGGTAGGGGGGTCGGCCCCCCGGGGTCGTGCTCTCTGGCTCGGCCTTGGGCTCCGAGGTATTCATGTCATAGGTTTCCGGCCAGCCCCTGTGAAGAAAAACTCACGTCAGTTAGAACGACCTGGCCCACCAGCACACATGTGCCCGGTGGCAGGAAGTGACCTGCTGCTTAGTGTCACCTGGCAAGACCTGCCTGAGCCATGATGGCTTGTTTTAACAGCACAGTGGATAACCCTGTGGAGTGGACTGACTCTTACCAGCTCAGGTCCCCAAACAGGACAAGGACCACACTGGGCCACGAGAGCCAGGCCTCTCCACTTCATCTCCTTTCTCTTCCTCCCATTCTCCCCTCCTCTCCCTCCTCCCTGGCCCAGACCCCAAGTCGGCGGCCAGTGTCCACAGAAACTGAGCTCCCCTTAGTGGCACTTGGGCCTGGACAGCGGATCCCTCAGATTCAGAGGACAGTATCTGTCTTGTTTCAAAGAAGCTCAAAGGCAGCTGGAAGGGAAGCAGGTGACCTACTTTGTAGGTTTTTTTTTTCAAAGCCGTGAAATCCAGAACCTTGAAATAGCTGTGGAGCTGCCTGTGTGTCCCTCCAGACCTGGCTGGCACTTGCATGGCGTGGGGGCTCCCCACGCCTGCCGCACTGCGGCTCTGAGGGGCTCTGAGCCCGAAGGTCAGGCGCGCAGAGTGGGAGCAGAGCTCTGCAGCACCCTCAGCCCTGGCCAGCCGGACCCCTGACCCTGTGCACTTGGGGGGCCCAGAAAGCCTTCATGGCTACCCGGAAGACTGTGGTGGAAGTCGGGCTTCAGAGGCTGCGGGCAGAAGACAGCTACTGGGAACGATGTGCACTGGGGCCCGGGCCGGGTGGAGCTTCAGCAGCAACTCCTGCCACCTCTCGGGGCCTGCTGAGCTGCACAGCCTGGCGAGGGAGGGCGGCAGGCACCCTCGTGGCCCAGGTGCGCCCACCTGCTCTTCCTGTCTGCCCAGCTTCCACCCCCTCCTCCTGACAACAGGTCTCTCTGCTCTGGGCAGGGCTGACTCCCACTTCCTGGCTCCAGGCGTGAGCACGTGACTCACCCTGGCCAATCAGAAACTTCTCTGTCTCCGGCCACAAGGATTGGTGCAGGGATGGTCACATGCCCCGAACGGGGCCAATCAGAGTCAACAAGCATCAATGCTGCAACTTTTTCCAGATCTACTGAGTAGGGGGGAGTACCTATTTCTAATGGGGCTTCTGGACTGGGGGCACCCTGGCTTTGAGTGTGTCAGTGGGCGGGGGGGATGTCATCTTGGGCCCCATGAGTTGAGTTTACGTGAGAAGACACGTGAGATTCCTGGTGAGGCTGTGTGAGGCCCTGGATAGGGCCACAGCTAAATCTTCTTGTCCTGTAGTCTTCTTAGTCTCATCAGCCAGCAAAGTCCCTCTTTCACCCCGTCACGCTTTGAGTCTGTTCTCTGCTTGATAACCAGAGTCCTCAAAACATCCCATTTTAGAATGAAGTCAACTGAAGCACAGAGAAGTTAAGTAATCTGTCTAAGATCACACAGCCAGTTGCTCTTAGGTGCTGTTGAGCTGGTCCCGAGTCACAGCATCCTGTGTACAAAGAACAAAACACTGCTCAGCCCCGTGCCACCCTCACAATGGTTATGTTTGAGTCTATTGTTGTGGCCACTGTGTCACTCCATCTTATGGAGGGTATTGCTTTTTCTCCAACCCTTACTTCCCCAAGGATGATGTCCTTCTCCAGCAACTGGTCCCTCTTGATAACTTGTCCAGAGTAGGTGAGATGAAGTCTCACCACTCATGTTTCCAAGAAGCATTCTGGCCATTCTTCTCCCAAGCAGCACGTGTTTGTTCTTCTGGCAGTCTGTGGTGTGGGCAAGTCTTCACCACCATGATTCAAAGGCGTCAGTTCCTATCCGGTCTTCCTTATTCATCCTCCAGCACCGAGGCTACCGAAAACAGCACGGCCTGGGTCAGGTGCCCTTAGTCCTCAAAGTTACACCCTGGCCTTCTAGCACATAAAGAGCTCCTTTCTAGCAGATCTGCCCCATGTCATAGGTCATCTGATTTCCAGACTGCTGCTTCCATGGGTGCTGACTGTGGATCCAGGTAAGATGAAATCCTTGACCACCTCAATCTTTTCTCTGTTTATCATGATGTCCCTTACTGGCCCAGTTGTGAGGATTTTTGCTTTATGCTGAGATGCAATCCAAACTGATGGTTGTGATTTTTAATCTTTGTCAGTAAGTATTTCAAGCCCTTTTCACTTTTAGCAAGCAAGGTTCTGTCATCTGCATACTGCAGATTGTTACTGAGTCTTCCTCCAATCTGATGCCACACTGTTCTTCAACAACCTGGATTATCTGCTTGGCAAAGATACTGAATAAGAATGGTCAAAGGATACAGCCCGATGCACACTTTTAAACTACTTGTTCTGCTCGAGTAACTGCTTATTTTAAGGACAGGCTCCTCATGAGCATAATTATGTGCTCTGAAATTCTGTTCTCTGCAAAGTTATCCACATTTTGCTATGCTCCACAGAGCCAAATGTTTTGCACAGTCCATAAAATGCTGGTAGACATCTTTCTGTTACTTGGTCCAGGTAGCCAGAATCCACCTGACTCAGTAATGGCACCCCTTGTTCCACGGCCTCTTCTAAACGACTTGAATTTCTGGCTGTTCCCTCTCAGTGCACTTCTGCAGATGTTTTGGATGATCTTCATCAAGTTTTGTATGAGATGTTAATGATACTCTTTGATACTTTCTTCATTCTGCTGGATCATCTTTATTTGGCACTGGCACAAACAGGCATCCCTTCCAGTTGGCTGGCCAGGTAGCTGTCTTCCAAATCACATAGCCAGCAAGAGCTCAGGCTTTCAATACGGTAAAGTGGTGCCGACGCACAGAGCCTTAACCAGCCGCACACAATGCCCCCTCCAAAGGAGCTTCAGAGCAGTAGGTTGAGTCTCTCCCGGCGGCTCTTCTGCTGCGTTCTGCTTCACCTGGGCCAGGTGACTCCTGGGCATGATCTCTGAGAGGCAAACATCACCCCTGTTTGTGTGCCAGCCTGGTCTAGGCTGCTCTCTGCCAAGGTTCCAAGGTCCTAACTTTGTGGTCCAACCACCTTGAAGGCAGCAAGTCGGGGGGACTCAGGGCTCCTGAGTCAGTGTGCTACTTCAGATGCCAGCTCTGCCACTCGCTACCTGCATGGCCCTGGCTGTGACTTCCTTCTCAGAGCCTCAGTTCCCGAATTTGTGGGATGGAACTGGTCTCCACTTGGCCGTGCAGCTGGGGGCCGTCCTTGAGTGTGAGTTGAGCCTGGTGGGTACCCAGTGCTGAAGAAGCAGGAGCTAGTGGTTGTCTTCAGCTGCTTCCCCAGACAGTCCATCTCCTGGTCCCCCCACTAACTAACAAGCAGGTTGTTGTTAGGTGCTGTCGGGTTGGTTCCGACTCACAGCAACCCTGTGAACAACAGAATGAAACACCACTCGGTTTTTCACCATGTTCTCAAGTGTTTTCATGCTTAAGCCCATGGTTGTGGCCACTGTGTCATCCATCTTCTTGAGGGTCTTCCTCGTTTTCGCTGACCCTCCACTATGATGTCCTTCTCTAGGGACTGACCATTCCTGACAACACGCCCAAAGTATGTAAGATGCAGTCTTGCCATCTTTGCTTCCAAGGAGCACTCTGGGTGTACTTCTTCCAGAACAGACCTGTTTGTTCTTTTGGCAGTCCATGGGACATTCAACATTCTTCTCCAACACCGCAAATTCAAAGGCATCAATTCTTCCTCTGTCTTCTCTGTTTATGGTCCAGCTTTCGTGTGTCTGTAATGTGACTGAAGATACCCTGGCTTGGGTCAAGCGCATTTTAGTCTTCAAGGTGACAAGCGGAAGAAGGTCCCTTTGCACTGTCTCAAGTCCAGCTGCACCTACTGGAGCCTCCTCAGCTGTTTCCCCAGTGGTTGATAAGCACCAGTACCTGGAGCCACCTCCGGTCCCCACCAGGCCACTGGCAGCGGAATCCCCACCCTGGAGATGAGCCTGAGACCTGCACCCGACTAAGCTGCCTGTGGTGATCCTGACACAGAGTGACTCAAGTCTGACGGCCCCACCTTCTTGAGTTTAGCTTTTTGAACTGTTTTTAAAGATTAAAGTATACAAAATGGCATCAAGTGAAAACTCAAACGCCCCTGTCCCTGCTCACCCTGTTTTGCCTGATCAGCACAGCACATTCTTTCAGACACAGCGTATGCACACAAGCCAACAGCAGGGAAAACAAGAACAGCACCCTAGAGGCCTCGACAGCACCTTGCTTTTCTCTCTCAGGGATTCTTCTCATTCCTCCAGAGCGCAGACAGGCCCACCGCAGCGCCTCTGTCCAGTTGGTGACACCGCATCAGGTGGATGACCTACAGTGTGCAGCCTGTTCCCTGCGGCAAACATTCGGCTTTTACCTCAATTTCTGCCTCCACCGGCAATGCTGCACTGAACACTCTGGCGTCACTGTGGCCCACGCAAGGGTGTCACCTGAGGCCATCCAGGATTGCCCCCAGGTCCTCAGACTGCTTTTCCCTGCGGTGGCGCAGTGGCCAATGGCTCAGCAGCTAACCCAAAGCCAGCAGCTGGACTGCACCAGCTGCTCCTTGTCCTGTGAGACTGCTCAGTCAGAATCCACTCTGCAGCAACGGCTTCCCACAAGGGCCCTGGGGACTCCCTTCTTATCTCTTTTACTCACTGATTTGCGGGGTTTCATTTTGCTTCTGAGGGAGGAATTTCCAAGCCTCAGAATACGGCAGAGGCCAGGGGTCTAACGGAAAGACTGAGAACACGTAAGGGTGGCCTTCCCCTGCTCCCAGGCAGCCAGAGACAGAAAGAGGGGAGCATCCCTCCTGACCTGTGCAAGTGCCCAAGGTCACAATGACACACCTCAGCAGAGGCTCTGCAAAGCCCTTCTGCTAGCTGGCCCAGCTGTGTGGCCCATAGGCTGAGGGCAGACATGATGCTCTGGTGCTCTCCTCAGTGTCCGCCGAAGCAAGACCACGTGGTCAACACAGGCCATCAAGAGCGGGTTCCTGGTGAGACAGTGTCTCTGCCCCTCCCCATCTGTGTCACCTGGGAGCTTATTGTGACATCTGAGCCAGGTGGCCAGGGCTGCAGGGCCCCCAGAGGAGTAGAGTTATCACCTCTGCAAATGAGGGCAGCTGGATGGCCCTGCCATCTGAAGAAGAAGAACAACAAAGGCCCACACCTGCCCCAGTGAGCAGCCGACCCCGTTTTGATGGCTGCCTGGGAAAGGCTGCAGGATGACCGGCTCTTTCCTAAACACAGCCTGAGCGCAACTCCTCATACCAGTCACACCCTGCTCAGCCTTAGGGGGAGAAGGGAGCTGCAGACTTCCTCTCGCTCCAGCTGGTCCCTACCTGAGTGGCTGGGGGTGCCTCGGTGGCCTCTGTCACGCTGCCCAAGGCTCGCAGGGTCACCTGACAGGCAACCTGACAGGCAACCTGACGGGCGAGGGCACGCCTGGGTGTGAGCACGGCGCGGAGCTGGCAGAGACGGCCCGAGGAGCCAAGTCCCGCGGCGGAGCCTGCCTGTGGCTTGCCGGAGCAGGGCCTCTCCCAGTAGAGGCCTGCGCAGGTGTGGCCAGGCCCTGGCCGGGGCGGGCGCGGAGGAGGGGCAGGAGGGGACTGCCTGGGGCCCCACTAGAGCCTGAGGTGGCGGGACCTGGAGAGGTGGGTGGGGACTTCAGGTCTGCAGAGAGCTGCCCACAAGCCCAGGGCACACAGGGGAAGGCAGTCACCGTGGCGAGCACACAGCTCGCGGAGGCAGCGGAACACAGCGGACCGGATAAACCTGGACCCGAGTCTGGCTCAGCCCCTCCCTGACTGCACAATCTGCGCACCTGACTTGCCTGCTCTGGGCCTCATTTTCTCACCTGTAAGTGGAGATCACACCAGCCCTGCTATGATGTTGGAGAGGTCTGGCCTCAGGGTCACACTGTCGCATCCTCCCCTCCCCTCTCTCAGCCCCAGCCACACAGGCAGACCCGCATTGTGGACCTCGTTCTCCCTCAGAGCCTGCAGGACGGCCACTCTGCCTGCCAGGCCTTCTGTGGCCCCTCCTCCAGCCTTCCCTAGCCACGCTGTCCAATGTCACGTCACGTCCTTTATCTTCCTCACACCCACTGTCTCACACCCAACATCTCCAGAACACCCCCCTGGGCCCAGCACTAGTCATGTGCTTCATAAGTCCTACCTCCTTCAACCCCACAGCCGCCTATGAAGGAAGGGTCTGCTTTCTCCCCCATTTTACAAATGAAGAAATCGAGGCACAAGTGGCAAAGCCACCTGGCCAGGGCCACAGTTAAAACAGGAAGAACTGGGACTGGAGCCTGCACACACTCTCTTGGGAGCCCGCTTTGGCACTGTGCTCCACTGCGCCCCTGTGTGCTGTCTGAGATGACCACCTTTGTTGCTGACTTCTGTCTCCCGGGATAGGCTCCTCCGCTGCACAGAGGTTAAGGCCTTGACTGTCCTCTGGGGAGGCGGTGTTCCCAGGGCTTGGATTGTAATCCCACACGCAGACACGCAGACACACACTTTCTCCCTCACCGGTCATCTCTGGAGTTGCTGGGGCATCACCTCCTACTTTGGATGTGGCGTTTATCTTGCCTTCCCCGTACCAGTGATGCCTCAGGCTAGCCAAACAGCTCAGTGAAGGGAAGCTCGGTTTGGAAGAACTTCAGCCCATATATGAAGAAGGGATGAGCGATCTGGGAACACCACTGTTCTATGACCCATGACGATGTCCCAGCTTCAGGTGGGGACCACAGGTGGCCGAGGGACTGACAGTAAGGGTCAGGCCGCTGTTGTCCGTGCTGTGACCGCCCTTAGCATTGCTGACAGAGGACAGCCAGACGCGTGGTACCTCCCGGTGACGTGTACTAGGAATCTGATCAAGCTTCCAGAGTTACCAGTTTACGGGAAATACAGATGCTAGGGGAACAGTTCAAAAACCAAAACCAGACCCGTGCCGTTGAGTCAATTCTGACTCACAGTGACCTTACAGGACACGACAGAACTGCCCCATAGGGTTTCCAAGCAGCGCCCGGTGGATTTGAACTACTGACCGTCAGTTAGCAGCTGAGCTCTAAACCCCTGTGCCACCAGGAATTCTAGAAAGGGTTATGGGGATGTAGCCCACCAAAGCCAAGACGTGAGAACACTAAAAACCAATGACATGGTCTTCTCCCAAAATAAACTGCAAGGAAAAGATGTACGAGAAGCGGAAAAGGAAGTTAAACACAGATTGCATAGTTTATGTTACAAAATTATTGTTAACTACACAAAAAACTTTCTGGTCTCTTCTGAGTTATTAAAAAAAAAAGAAGTTTTACTGTGCAGCACTATGTTCTGGGATGGCTCCAGGCAATCAATGTGGTGGGGCAGTGACTGCAAGACAAACCAGACAGTGGTCACACTGCCAAGTGCTGAGACTGGGGTTCCAGGGGCTCCCAGCACATTAGAAACGTTCCGCTGGAGAGCCAATCCAAGGACCTGACCCTCCGTCAGCTTCCTGACGCTCCTCGTGGTGGGAGCTGACGTCCCCTGCGATCTGTCACCCCGTCTCTGTCCTGCTCCGCTGCCTCTCACCCACGCCGACCCCAGCTCCAGTCTCACCGGCTCCAGGAAACACACTGCCCAGGCCCAGGACAGCGTCCAGAGGCCCATACACTCTCCGACCACCGAGAGCAGCTCCCTGACCCGCTCCCATCCTCCTCCTCCCTGCCCCTCCAAACTCGTCAGGGCCCGCACAGCAGCCTGCACCTCCTTATGCATGGCTTTCTGCCCTCTGGAACACGTCCCCAAGGCAGCAGCAGCTTTGCTTCGTTTGCTCTTATGTCCTCGGTGCACGGGTGACGTGAGTGTGCCCCACAGACACGCACGGACAATGAGGACTCCTGCCTCTTGGGGCTGTTGGGATGGTATGCCTGTGAAGAGCAGACCATAACGGACACACAGGCCCTTCCTCCCCGCCCTGTCCCTGCTAAGTGAGGGACAGTGTCACTGAGGCCCCAGGCGAGCCCCCGCCCACTCCCGCCTTACCTCCGGGGTGTGCCATCGTCAAAAGGTGGGATGATGACCACCTTCACCGTGACCGAGGTGCGTAGCAGGTCGATCATCTGCTCGTGGGTCAGGGTGACCACAGCCACCTTGCAGATCTCCACCAGGCGGCTGCCCTGCCGGAGGCCTGCCTGCCAGGCGAAGCCGTAGTCCTCCACCTCAGCCACGGTCCCGTCGTACTTCACATGGAAGCCCAGCTGCCCGAGCCCGTTCCGCCGCAGCGTCATGTCCACCGTCTCCCAGCCGTTGGTCATCACCTGCAGGCGACAGGGGGGACCGAGCCTCAGACGCTGCTCCCGCTGGCAGTTCTCCAAGGCCTTGCCCAGACTCAGTGCCAACTCCCGCCCACCTGCCTAGGTGATGCCTGGTTACCGAAGGGTGTGCCCCCACCGACTGCCAGCCTGTGTTCCTGATTTCCACAGAGTACACATGGACAAGCACCTATGGGATCCATCACCTTACACAGACTGTGCAGCCACGAGCTGCGCTCTCCCACGCCCCCGGCTTCCCGTCATGTGGTGGAGCTCTACTTCTCAGCTCCCCTGTGGTGGGCTCAGGCTGTGGGACTTGCTTTAGGGCACAAACTGCGAGTGGAATCAGCATGTCACCCTGGCTGGGACCCTGTCATTACCAGTGTGTCCTCTGCCACAGTGTCCTCTGCCACAGAGACTGGCAATTCTTCAGATGGTGGCTGTTGGGCAGGCTAGGATCCTGGAGTCAGGGCCATGTGAAGGAAAGCCCCAGCAGAACCAGGGTGGCAGGAGGTAAGCGAGGAACAAAGCTCTGTTGTCCAGGCCACCGCCACGTCTCCTGACCAACTGACTCAGTGACTCAACCAAAGGGAGAGGCAGGAGCAACAGACCAGCTGCGTTGCCCTCCTTCCAGCGCGGGGGCTCCAGCCACGCTCTTCTCCTTCAGGACCCCACTCTGAGAGGCACAGCACCCTCCCCCCTCCTCCTCCGACCTTCCTTTAACACGCAGCTGACCACAACAGGCAGGCCAGTGACCTACTATTTCACCTGGGCAATGTTTTCTCATTGTCACGTAATCTGCAAGACAGGAGGGCCCTCAGCAGGCTATCAGCGACTCCTCTGCTCTTCAGAAGTAAACAGGTTCCAGAAACAAGCTCTGGACATCAAGATTCACATCACACACCACACAGATGGCACATGCATACATTTACACATGCCTGCACACATACTGTCACGGGCATTTAAGTTTGTGAACTCATCCTAGAAAAAGTGCTCCCCACCTTATTGTTGACTATCAATGTGGCCACCTCTGAAGTCCTCCCCTTGGGAGGCTGTGCACCGATGCTGGCGCCTAGTCCAGTCTTCAAAGCAATTCTGCAACTTTTTTTCTGGAATGGCCGAGGTCTGACAGTTAAGTCCACGAACTCATCCTAAAAAAACCACTCTGAAGGGAGGACCGGGCGCCGGTGTTGGTGCACAGCTTCCCAAAGGGAGGACTTCAAAGGTGACGGTGGGGACACTCAGCAGTGAGGTATGCAGCACTTTTTCTAGGATGAGCTTGTGAGCCTTACTGTCTGACCTCGTAGACAGCTGCTCTTCTTGTCTTCCACAATCTGTTCTCCCCTTCTTCCTTTCAATGGCAAGGCCCGCACCCCAAACAGGGCTCTCAGTGGTACACGGCCACCTCATTAGGCACCACATCCCTGGCTTTCCTGCAGGAGGGTGTGGACATCCGACTAGGTGCTGAGTGACGAGGTATGAGTGGAGGTGATGAAACATGCACCTATCATTCTTAAACTACAGTTGCTCCATGCTCACCCTCCCTGCCTGTAAGCAAGAATGTGGACAGGGGGATGCCGCAGCCTGGGCCATGCAGATAAGCACAATTACCTGAGGGGAAGGAGGAGCAACAATGTGGAAGGAGCCAGGGGTCCCGAGTGACATGTCCCTGCCTGCCTTGACCAGCACCAATTAAAAAATAAACCTCAAACCACAGCACAGCAAACACACATGTGCAAAATGAGTTTCTGCACGTGGTTATCGAGGCTGTGACCTTTTGGCGGCAGGCTGCCAGGCCTTTCCAGGCACCTCTGGGTGGGTTTCAACCACACCACCAACTTTTTGGTTGGTATTCAGGGTGTACTCACACGTGCTACTTGGGGACGCCAAAGAAAACTAAACTCCCACTTTCCCTCAGCAACTGGATTTTTTAGTCTATTTTAGTAGCTTAGTCTACAGCTTCCCTACACAGCTGCTTTGAAGTGTTTTCCACGGAGTACACAGATAGGAAAGAAGCTCTCCAGCTCTTCTGTCTCTCAGGGTCCTGAAATTTCAGACCCAACCCTGGTGGTGTAATGGAGGAGTGCTACGGCTGCTAACCAGAGGGTCAGTCGTTCAGATCCACCAGGCATTCCTGCCTCCACGGGGGCAGTACCACTCTGTCCCACAGGGGAGCTGTGAGTCAGAATTGACTCAAAGGCCATGGTTTTTTTGTAAATTGTGTTAAGATGTACATCACGTCAACCCTGCCATTTTAAGGTGCACAGTCCCCCGGCATCTGGCACAGTCACAACACTGTACCACCAGTACCACTGTCTAGTTCCAGAACTTTCTCATTACCTCAGAAGGAAACCCTGTGCCCATCGGGCTGTCACTTGTCCACCTCCCCAGCTACTGGCAGCCACTGTCAGCTCTCTGTCCCCGAGGCTTTGTGCATCACGGGAGTACATGACATGTGATCCTCTGTGTCTTGCTTCTTTCTCTTCTGCTTCTGTGAAGACGCAGAACCACTGCAGTGGAGAACTAGTCCTGGTTTCTACATGGTTCGAGACAAGACACACAGCACAGCAGGCAGCTTCTGACCTAACACTGCAGCCAGAGGTGATGCCTCCTAGCCATGTCACTCGGTGTTACCCGTAAGTGGTGCACTGTGCCCCATCTGAGGGGGCACTGCTCACCCTGCTGTCTGTGAATGTGGGTCCCATGTAGCCAGAAGCTGTGAAATCTTCTGGGTGTTAAGCTCTGGCAACTAATGAGAAAAACACACCTTTAAAAACATGTTTGGGAGCTGAAGCCAACCTGTGGGTTTGAGGCCTTCTACTCGTTTCATTCAAGCCCCCGTGACAGGCTTTTCAACCTCTCGGTACCTGGAACCCCCTGTTCAATACCTGCCTCGGACGCACACCCCCACGAGGGCAGAGCCACTGCACAGCCCAGCCCAGGTTCAGTTAACAAGTGAAGCCGTGTGTTTATCTGTCAGAGCGCCTGGGTCTGCAGCCGCCTCTGTCGGGGTGGGTGGGGTATGGCGTTCTCACACTGAGCATTTACAAGGGAAGAGACACTGCCATGAGTGTTTAAAGGGGCCTGTCACTTTCACAGGAGATGGCTTATGCCGCTGCTTCCCAGCCCAGTGGTTCTCTGGTGCGCTTTGGTGCACTGAGACTGGAGGGGTGAAGGGGGGGTGGAAATAGGTTCTAAAAGCACCACTCCAACAGGGGGCCCCACGGTGGCATGGGACGCAGACACAACAAGGGAACAGGTAAGAACCCAAGCTGTCACCAGGATTTGAGGGTAGCTCGCAGGCAAGTTCAAGTGGGAGATGAATAAAATTAAAGCTAGTCCAGGAGAGCTCAAATATGGCCTTCAGCACAAGCTACCTACATTCAGAGGACATCTCAGCAGGCGACTTGACGCACTGCATCAAGGACTAAGGACTGAAGGCCGTGTAAATTGTGGGATGACATCATGGACATCACACATGAAGAAAGCAATAGAACATTAAAAGTCAGAAAAGAAAGCAAAGACCAAAGTGGAAGTCACAGGAGACTCTGAGCCTTGCTCTTGAATGCGGAGTGGCTAAAGCCAAAAAAGGGAATGATGGAGTGAAAGAACTGAACAGAAGATTTCAAAGGGCAGCTCAAGAAGTCATGGTGTTCTAATGACATGTGCAAAGAGCTGCAGACAGAAAGCCAAAACGGAAGAACATGGGGGAACATTCAACCCTTTCAGGAGACAGCACATGACCAAGAATCAAGGGTACTGAAGGGAGAAGTTCAAGCTGCACCAAAGGCATCGGTAGAAACCAGGGGTCAAGGGACCGATGGAACACCGACCGCGAGGTCCCAGCACACGGACACAGCACTGGACACGCCCACGTGTCTACGCTGAGGAATTCCGAAGACAGCTACCCGGCCAGCCGACTTGGCCAGATTCACCCGCGTCCGTCCCCCAAAAGGTGATCCAACAGAAGGCAGAACTTATCACATTGTATCTTTAATGTCAGACACAAGTAAAATTTTGCAGAAGATAATTTAAAGAAGTTGCAACAGTATATCAAGAGAGAACTGCCCAAGTCAGGGCAGATTCAGAAGAGGATACACTACCAGGGAGATGATTGCTAATGCTAAATAGATCTTGGCTGAAAGCAGACAACACCAGAAGGATGTTTACCTGAGTTTTTCTGACTATGCAAAGGCATTCAACTGTGTGGGTGGTAACAAATTGCAGATGATATTGCCGAGCACTGGACTTTCAGAACACGTACGTGTACTCACGAGGAACCTGTACACAGATCAAGAGGCAGTCATTTGAACAGAACCAGGGGATACTCTGGTTTAAAACCAGGGAAGGTGTGTGTGAGAGCTGTAGCTTTTCACCATGTTTCTGCAAAGGATGCGGCATCTGGCTGGGAAGGAACTCACTAACAGCCCCCCAGACGCAGGTGATACAACCTGCCATACCGAGTGACACCACCTGCTCAGCGAAAGTGGAGAGGACTTCAAGTACTTACCAATGAAGGGCAAAGACCATCACTGGGGACTGCATCTCAGCATCAAGAAAACAAAAATTCTCACAACTGGACCAGTAAGCGACACCACGATAAAAATGAAGACAGGATTGAGATTGTCAAGAATTTCATCTTACTTGGATCCACAATTAACACTCACGGAAGTCACACTCAGGAAATCCAACCACGTGCTACACTGATCACACCTGCTGCCCAAGTGTTGGAAAGCCACGATGTTACTGTGAGGACTAAGACGGGCTGGAGCCAGGCGTTGGGTACCTTCAGTTGTTTCATGTGCACGTGAAAGCTGAACAACGGACAAGGAAGAGCTGAGAAGAACTGATGCTTCAGAATTACAGTGCTGGGGAAGAACACTGAATACACCACCGACTGCCAGAAGAATGCACAGCTCTGTCTGGGAGCAAGGACAGCCAGAGTGCTCCTTGGAAGCAAGGCGGGGGGCTTGGTCTCTCGTACTCTGGACGTGTTATCGGGAAGGATCAGTCCCTGGAGAAGGACATCATGCTTGGTGGAGTGTCAGTGAAAAAGAGGGAAGACTTCCAATGAGACGGACTGACACAGCAGCTGCGACCATGGGCTCAAATACAGCAGCGACTGTGAGCACGGCACGGCACGGCAGGACAGGGCACGGCAGGGCACGGGACAGGGCACGGCAGGGCACGGGACAGGACACGGCACGGCAGGACAGGGCACGGCAGGGCACGGGACAGGGTTTTATTCTGCCGTGCACACGGTCGCTGTGAGCTGGAACCAACCTGACCGCACCTGACGAGGCAGCAGCACACGCAGCCTTGTGTTTAAGAACCCGGGCACCGAACTCTGGGACCTGGGAAGTCACTGCAGCGCTCTAAGCCTCAGCTTCCTTGTCTGTGCAGTGGGAGGACAGTGGCACCGCCCCCACGGAGCTCCTCTGAGGATGGAGCAAGAAGCCATGTGGAGTGCTGAGTGGCCGAGACAGTTCCAAAACCAAAAAATGGAGCCCACTGGTGTCAGGGCAGTTCTGACTCACAGTGAGCCTACAGGACAGAGCTGAACCGCCTCACAGTTTCCACGAAGCAGCTGGTAGACTGGAACTGCTGACCTTGGGCTGCTCCACCAGGGTTTCCCTGAGTTAGCCGCCCACAGGTGTTCACTGGCCACCACTGCAGCGCAGCAGGCATGCAGTCCCTTATCCAGCAAACCCTCTTCCAGCGTCCACCGTGCACTGGACGCTGGCCAAGGTGCTGAGGGCTAGGGAGGCGTCAGACCCACAGACGCAGGGCCCAAGGTGCTGAGGCAGGAGAAGCGGATGGAGCACGCTCTGGGACCACGGGGCGGAGGCGTGACTGCGATCTTAGATCACGATGCCTCAGTGCCATCCGACCAAAGGCCCCTTGAGCCAAGGAAGTGAGCCAGGCAGGGACCTGTGGGAGGAGGGGCCTGCCAGCACACAGCACACGCAGTACGAAGGCCCACGGCGGGAGGCCTGCCCACACGCACAGACAGCAGTGGCCTCCTGGTGAGGACTGGATAAACATGGCTAAATGAGTTCAGAGCGGTCATCAGGGAACAGACCGTGTAGGGCCTGGGGCAGCGCAGGCCTCTGGCTTCCACCTATGGTGGGCTGAGGGCTCTGAGCAGGACAGTGACGTGATGAGATCCCCGACTGCCAGGTGGAGAACAGACCACAGAAGCCAGTGTGGAGGCAAAGGAGAGGCTGCTGTAAACATCTGGGGGGGCGAGGGGCTCGGGCCCCACGGGAGGAGCAGCCAGAGTCCTCACGGCATTTGACCTCAACACCTGGAAAGATGGAGCTGTCCTCCACTCAAAGGGGACGCTCTAGGAGGGCGGGGAGGAAAAGTAGGCATTTGCTCTCAGACTTACTAAGGCGCAGGGTCTACTAGCCTCGGTGGCAGTGGTTAAGAACTATGGCTGCTAGCCAGAAGACTGGTAGCTGGAATTCAACAGCTGATCCTCAGAAACGCTACCGGACATGTTATGGATTGAAATGTGTCCTTCAAAAATACCTGTCAATTTGGTTAGGCCACGATTCCCTGTGTTGGGTGGTTTTCCTCCACTTTGTGACTGTAATTTTATGTTGAAAAGCATCAGCGTACGATGTGACACCCTCACTCAGGTCCCATCCCTGATCCAATGTAAGGGAGTTTCCCTGGGTTGGGGCCTACACTACCTTTTATCTTGTGACAGATAAAAGGAAAGGGAAGCAAGCAAAGAGGTGGGACCTGACACCACCAAGACAGCACAGGGAGCAGACAGTACATCCTCTGGACCCAAGGTTCTGGTGTCAAGAAGCTCCCAGACCAAAGGAAGCCTGATGCATCACAGGGACCTTCGTCCAGAGTTGATGGAGAGAGTAAGCCTTCCACGGGGCCGGGGTCCTGACTTTGACTTCTACCCTACCGGCCTGTGAGAAAACAAATTTCCCTTTGCCAAAGCCATCCACTTGTATCTGTTACAGCAGTGCCAGATGATTAAGACAGGGCAACTCTACTCTGTCCTATTAAGGTCGCTGTGAGTCAGAATTGACTGAGTGGCAACAGGCTTTTGTTGTCATTGTTATTAAGATACTTGGCAGACAGACGCTGAGTAAACAGTTGAACACCCGTCTCGTTTGGGCACAGAGAGGCTTTTCAGTCAGAAACTTGGACTGAAACCTCAGTTCTGCCAGCTACTGGCTTTGCGTCCTTAAGTGAGCAGCTGTACCTTCCTGGGCCCCAATCTCCCATCGGTCCAAAGAGAATAAGAACAGTACCTACCCTTGAGAGGGTATGAGGGCGGGGATCACACGCATTAAAGGTTTAGCAGAGAGCAGGGGCTCCATAGGTTCATTCCCTCACCCAGCCAGCTAGCTGGCATTCACTAAACACTATGTGGCAGCCCTGACGTGGGCATGTGAAGAACCAAGTGAGCAGAACATGGCCTGGTTCACCAATGTCACGTCTCAACGCGAAACCTACGCACTAGTGACCGCTGTCATTGAAGCTGGGTGCAAATCTGAGTCAAGGAAACTGAGGGCACACTTTACCAGCCCTGCTGAATCTGATGAGACAGTGCCAAGGTCTAGCAAGTCGAGGACAGCCACCAGCTACAGTGGCACCTGGAGGGAGTCCCACAAGTCAGGCAAGCTTAATGGGGCAACACAACTCAGTCCTCACAACATTCACAGGAGGTGTGCGATGATTATTTTTCCCATTATTCAGATGGGAAAACTGAGTCCCACAGAGGCTAAGCAACTTGCTCAAGGTCACCCAGTTGGGAAGTGGCGTAGCTGGAGCTGAAGCCAGGACCTCTGGCTCTAGATAGAACCTGCAGTCTCCAGTGCCACGCGATACTGCCTCTCTACTGAGCACACACGTGACATTCTACTTTCCTCATTTCACTGCAGGGCCAATCTGACCACAGAGCGCCTTCTTGTGGCATTCAGATGTGGCCTGAGGACCTCTCAGTTCCAATGCTTCAAGTAGCCATCAATTACTGAGCTGTCTTTTGTCGTGAGAGTGATCTGTCACCCTTGGTACAGTCACTAGTCTGGAGCGGAGCTGTCCGCCAGTGGTTTAGAGTCAGATTTTCATCTAAACTGTGAGTCCGTGTCTTTAATGGGGTGAATGAAGCTGCTCACGTCTGCTGTAGTTACCCCCGTGGGACTGACTCCTGCCGTCTAATTTCATGTTTTCTTACTTTCTCCACTACTGATCTGGAAACTTCTCATTGTATTTTAATTCGTCTTACTTTCGTTTAAACTCTCGGGCCGTGACAATCCCTATACTACTTTTGTCTGTGCACATTTTCCTCTTCTAGATGCTCTACATACATGGAATCACACAAGATTTCTGTTCCTGGTTTATTTCAGTTTGTAAAATGTTTTCAAAGGTTGTCCATGCGGTTAGCATTATCAGAACTTCTCTTTAAGGCTGAATAATATTCCACTGTCTCTAAGAAGTCTGACAATTACACCTGTGAACTTAATTGCTCTACATGCTACTTACCTCAGTGCTGAATATCAGCACAGTTACCGTGGACGTCCTCCCCTTGGGAAGCTATGCACTGATGCCAGTGCCTAGTCCACCCTTCAAAGCAATTTTGGAACTCTTTCTGAGATGGCCATTGTGCATGGTGGCAAGTCTGCAAATTTAACTTCACAGTTGTCTGTGAGGGAGTTTTCAGCCAGTAAACAACTAAACTGTATTGGAACACCCTCCCTACTCACCTGATCTGGCCCCCAGTGACTTTTTTCTTTACCCAAAGATAAAGGAAATATTGAAAGGAAGACATCTGGATGACATTCGGAACATCAAGGGTAGTATGACGACAGCTCTGATGGCCATTCCAGAAAAAGAGCTCCAAAACTGCTTTGAAGGGTGGCTAGGTGCTAGGGTCGGTGCATAGCTTCCCAAGGGGAGGACTTCGCGGGCCACCACAGTGACAGTCAGCAATGACGGGTGGAGCCCTTTGTCCAGGATGAGCTGGCGAGCTCCGCTGTCAGTCCTCGCATGTGTCACAGTCTGCCTGTCCAGTCCTCCTCCCTTTCTGATAGACGTTTAAACTTTGACTTTCTACCAGCATCTGGAGTTACTGTTTTCTGTCTTTCCAAGGTGAGGACATGGAGATCCTCATCCTGCCCAGACAGACCCCAGGCTGCAGGGCTGACCAGACCCTCGCGTGTCAGTGTACACTCTGATTCTCTGGGGACCAGCGTTTTAGCTCAGTAGAGCAGTGCGGGGGAGGTACATCAGTGTGCCAAAGCCCCTGCCCCAGCGCACGAGCCACGGCACCGCTGCTGCGCGCTCGGCCTTACCTTCAGTCTCTGGACGATCTCCCTGATGTCCTCCACGGAGCCGTCTGTGGCCTGCAGGAAGATGTGGTCCCCTCGGCCATAGAAGATCTTGAGGGTGGCAGAGTCAGGGGTCCAGCCAATGACGTCCCCACAGTAGCAGTTAAACACTACTTCTTTGGTGCGTAGGTCCAGGAGCACCACAAACTCGTTGGAAATTCCCAAAATGCAGTCAATTTCCGACCCCTGGGTGTAGTCCTGCACCGCCACCCTCCAGGCGATAGCCCCTGCGCTGTGCTGCTCGGCACCTGCCCGGGCTTTCGTCTTCTCCTTCTTCTTGGAGGCCAGAGAGATGAGGGTGAACTTGCCAGAGGAATCCATGGGGGTACTGGAGATGCAGTTCTCAGCCAGGTCCTTGAGGTACTCCTGGCGGGTCCTGGTGGCCATGGTGTGGAACTTGTCAGACTTGTGCGCGGCGTTCTCAGCGTTTATCACCTTGGCCAGCAAGAAGTCTCTGAAGACGTCCGATTTGCGGAATGTGGTCCCGCTGGGGATGGGGGGGCCAAAAGGAGGGGCATCTTTGGATCGAGTCACGGCCATACTGAGGAGGAAGAAATCAACTTAGATAGCAGAAAGAAATGCATCAGCCTCTCTTTAGACAGAAATTATGGGACCAGAAAAAGGAGTTTCTTTTCTAAGACAGGAAGTCATCTCCATCCAGTTCAGAAGCCGCTAGCTAACTCAATATGAAATGTAAGTCAGTCTCAGGGCATGTCTCATTCTACTTCCCACACACGGCTGCCTGAAAACACACTGCTGTCCACACAGTTCTCCCGGTACCATTCAGCTACAGCTCCTCTTTTATAAACACATGGACTGCAGGAGAGACTCAACTGTGGAGTGGCCAAAATCCACTCCTTCTCTCCACCTCCACAGACACGTACTGGTCCCAGAAGGACAAGAGATGCAAGGAGCAGGCGGCCCCACCTGTGGTCTGGAGCCCAGCCCTAGGCGACCCACAGACACGGGGGTGGGGACAGAGCACGTCTGTGAGCTACTGAGTGTTGGGACGGCTGTCACACAGTGCTGCTGCAGGGACACCTGACTGATGGGGATGTTTACAGGATTCGTTGTCTGGATACTTCTGTAACACTGTTTAACACATCTGGTAAATTGCTTCAACCAAGGTTATTTTGAAAACTTGTTTTAAAAGGAAGTTAGAATCTAGGGATGCTTCCTGCTTCGGTTCTGACCAAGACGGTAACATGACAGAAATCAGACAGCAGGTGAATGAAACTGCTCAGAGGACGCGATCTAAGAGCCTGTTCCCCTCGCCCCCACTCACCTTCTCACCCACCAAGCACACTGCAGGGGAGCGGCTGGCGAGGCTGAGATCTGAGGACAAAGCCGGACAGCCGGTCTCTTCCTCTCCCAGGAGTGATCTCCTAGGTGACACTCACGGTAGGGGCTGGCTGGGGTCTGCTCCACCTGTGAGGACTGGGGCTGGCCGGGGAGTCTCTGAACAGCCCAGGGCACACAGCCAGCCCTGGCCCAAGGGACACAGCCCTGCCTTCTTCCCACTCTTCCTCCCCATGTGTCCACGCTGCACCAAGCAGGGCTGGGAGGAGAAAAAGCCCACAGCGGCGCCCACGGTGTGTGCTCCCGCGTCCACCGCAGGCTTCTGGGTAGACGTGGCCCTGAGACAGGAGTCGGGAGGGGACTGGCTGATGAATCAAGCTTGGGGATTTCGCGAGTACCTTGGGTGTGACACCAAGCTGAGTCGAGACTCAGTGGTTGCAGGGCAAATGTGTCTGAAATGAGCGGAAAGCCCAAGGAACATCTGTGCAGAGTGTGCACTGTAAGCAGGAGAGGCGACCTTTGTGGAGAGATCCCAGGCGTCATGTTTTTGACACGATGACAGGGACAGGCAGGGCCAGCTGACATAAATGACCAGCAGTAAATCTACCAAGGGTGCCCTGCAGTTTATCGGATTCAACCTCTACCTAAACCTCCTCTGTGAGAGCAGTGTCGGCAGAGACTGCCGACTGTCCCCTCCCTCTGCTCGGACCATTTACTCCGGATAAAGAGATGACCCCTGGAATCCCGACCGCACTGCAAAGGGGAGAGTGCAAGGCTCCCCCGTGTGACAAGCAGTTCCTGGATACCTGCTCTTGGGCACTGGGCACTAACCTGGCCCTGCCCTGCCAGGGCTTCCCCTCTGGGAGGAGGGGTGTAGGAAACACACACAGCTAAGTGTGTCAAACGAAGCAAAGGCACAGTCTGTGCCACCACCCACAATGTAAGGGCCTGGCCTAGACACTGGGAAGCCTGGAGGGCCTCTCTGAGGAGGTGACGATGACGGGAGGGAGAAGCAAGAGCCAGAGGGCACTCCAGGCAGGAAGCAACGGATGAGGAACAAAGAACCATTTTGTGGTCCAGGCTGGCTGTTTACCGTGTGTCCCCCTGGACCTAGCCTCTGCAGTTGTCAGCCCTGATCTGGACGCTGGTTTCTATGGACTTGTCCCTGAGCTCCTGTGTCCCTGGCTTCCAGCTGAGTCTGATCAACGAGGGGCCCTGGCAGGAGGCAGAGGCCGGGGTCCTTACTCAGACTCACAGCCCAGCTCCAGGACCACAGCTCTCATCAGCGTTCAGAATCTGCTCCCCCAGCACCTGCTGCTGCCAGCCCTGGTACCCGCAATTTTCCCCTAACTTACCTACCCCATCTGGTCAGCAACACCCTACCATGAAACCTCTGAGCAGCCACCCTCCTCTTGCTAGGTCCCTGGTGGGTGCAGGCGTTAGCTGGGTGGGTGGGCAAGTGCCAAGACTGCAAGGAAAGGGGACCTCTCAGGAAGGACAGACTTGGTGGGGGTGGGCGGGGGAGCAGAGCACACACAGGACACCAGTGGAGGGGCTCCCAGTCAAGTGGGCCAAACCCCTCACTCCTTACCTCCACTGTTCACTGTCCAGGGACCCTGCCCCACTCCCTAGGGACATCACGCGGACAGCTGTCCCTTTCGCTGCTCTTCTAGCACCAGTGTTCAAGGTTACCCAAGTTAGCAAAGCCCAAACCCACTGCCATCACGCTGAGCCCCACTCCCAGTGACCCTGCAGGACAGAGGAGAACCGCCCCACAGGGCTTCCAAGGAGCGGCTGGTGGATTCAACCCACCAACCTCTTGGTGCACAGCTAGTGCTTCACCACTGTGGCATTAAGATCCGAACAGAGTGGAAGAAACGATTTCTACCCTTGTCCAGTGGGGGTGAGCTGCAGAGAAAGGGCATTTCCCAGGGGAGGCTCTCTAAGGACTGGACAAACCAGGCAGGCTTCTGTCTGCAGGAAAACCGGGGCTGCCCTGCCCCCCGGCCAGGGGCTGCATGAGGGGACCTGTCGGTCCTAGGCCTCCAGTTAAGAGGCCGGCACTGAATGTGCTTTGCCAGTGGGAACAGCTCTGCGCCTTCTTCAGCCAGCATTTGCCAGCTGGCAGTGATAGATTCTGGCTTTTAGGATTTTAAGAATCATGAATTTGCTAACTGCATAGGGTTACAGACAATCAGGGCAACTGGTCCCTTGCTCCGCTTCTGCAGGAGCAGAGATGTGTCTTAACAAGCCACAGGCCGTGGGGATGCCAGTGGGCTGAGCCGCTTCACTTGGGAAGGGGCATCCCTGTCACACAGCCAGAGACACTGTCTGGTCAGCTGGCCCGGTGTTTCCAGCGCATCCACACTGAACTACTGAGTGCCGGCTGCACTCGGGCCAGGCAGCTGTCTCAAGCCCACCACCACTGAGTCAGTTCAGACTCAGCAGCCCTACAAGGCAGAGAAGAACTGCCCTTAGGGTTCCCAAAGAGCACCAGCCTTTCTGGTGCTCTTTCAGGTGCCAAGGCCCTGTCCAGTCAGCAAAAATGTCCTTAGGGTCCACTAGGTGCCAAGCCAAGGAGCCCTGATGGTGTGGCAGGTTCCTGCTCACTGTTAGCTGGAGGGTCAGCAATCTGAGCCCACCCGCTGCCACGCAGGGAAAGTGGTGGCTGCCGGCTTCCGCCCAGGTGACAGCTTTGGAAACCCTATGAGGCAAAGCGACCTCATCCTGGGGGTGGCTGAGTCAGTCAGCCTGGTCAGCAAATGTGCCAAGCACTGAGTCGCCAGTCATATGAAGGGGAATGAGATGTGCAGCCAGCTTCAGGGGAGGCTCCATGGTGTGTGGGGGGAGGTGGCAGCCACTCCCTGCAGGGCGTCAGAGGCACGCCTGAGCTCCATCTACACGGGCAGCTAGGAACCCACGTGGGCTGGGGTCCGACGGGGCCGAGGGGCACGCGAGGCTGGGTCAGGGCCAGCAGTCTGGGAAGGGTCCCAGCAGGGCAGAGGGGGGCAGGTGTGCCCATAGAGTCGCTGCCTGTGGGGAGGGAAGCAGGCAGGAGGTGGGCAGGGGTGGGTGGCCAGTGAGGGGACAGCTTGGTGTGTGTCTAACATTTTCTTTCTTAAAAAAAAGAAAAAGCGGAAGCAAATATGGCAAAATGTTAACATCTGTTGACTCTGAATGGTGGGCACATGGGTGTCTGTTGTATTCTTTTTGTCCTTTTCAGAAAAACACAATTTTGCATGATAAAAATACTTTAAATTGAATTATTAAAAAAAAAAATCTTAGTATCAGGAAAGAAATCACCTTGGAGGCTGCCAAGAGGGTAGCTGGGAATGGACTCAGGGGAGGTTGGGCAGCCCCAAGGCCACTGTGAGCACCCAGAGCAAGGGGCAGTGTGAACCTAACACCACTCAGACCCCTCCAGAGTGCGTGTGCATGTGTGGGTGCATATGAGGTTTGACAATTGTTTTAAGTGCTACACACCTCATAGCTGAATGCCACGGTGGCCACCTTCAAAGCACTCCCCTTGGGAAGCTGTGTACTGATACCAGCACCTGATCTACCTTCAAAGCAATTTTGGAACTCTTTCTGGACTGGCCACTGGGCACGGTGGCAAGTTCACAAACTTAACTGTATAATTGTCTTGTGAGGGAGTTTTTAGCCAGTAAACAAATAACTGTACTGGAACATCCTTCCTACTCACCTGATCTGGCCCCCAAATGACTTTTTCTTTACCCAAAGATAAAGGAAATATTGGAAGGAGGACACTCTGATGCCATTCAGGACATCAAGGGTAACTCGACGACGGCTCTGATGGCCATTCCAGAAAAGAGTTCCAAATTTGACTAGGCACTGGGGAAGGTACACAGCTTCCCAAGTGGAGGACTTTGAAGGTGGCTGTAGTGACATTCAGCAATAAGGTGTGGAGCACTTCTTCTAGGATGAGTTTGTGAACTTAATTGTCAGACCTCGCACACGAGGTGCAAAAACAATGTACCTCACACTGTTTCAGTGACCTCAGACCCACACAAAGCCAGGGGTCCAGGCAGCTCTGCAGTGGTTCCAGAATGTTCTGGGAGCAAATGGGCAGAGGGAGAAGAGGCCCTGGGTCCTGGGCAGTCACTGCAGCATGGGAGCCTGCGATGCACGTGCTGGCCCAGCAGCTGCATGGCCAATACGCCTAGCACAGGGTTCTTAAGAGCCAGCATTGGGCACGGGGAACCGCTGCCCTTCCCGTGCAGGCTGGGCAAACACAGGCCCTCTCTCGGACACTCAGCGAAAGTGAGATGCTGGCAGAACTGGGCCATTTTGTCAGCACCACCGTGCACTCATCCAGCATTTCCACACAGAGGGATCTCTCCTCCAGTGGAACCCCTAGATGTGCCTGCCGTGAGGGGGCCTACATGACGATTCACCACCGCGTAGGCTGTGACGGCAGTGATGGGAAACAAATCCAAGCCCTGCCACCAGGGCATGGGGAAATGTGGGCACAACCACACACATCTGGATGCACACTTGTCACGCAGGGGAATACTATACAGTCATGACAAATGAAAAAGCAATCTGTGCATTGTTGTAGAAAGATCTCCCACGTGAGTTAAAAAAAAAAAGAGCAGGATACAAAACATTGTGTATTAAGTGCTACTGTTTACATTACAAAGGAGACAGAAGGCTATTTTCATGGTAACACAGTGGTTAAGAGCTACAACTACTAACCAAAGATCGGCAGTTCAAATCCACCAGCTGCAAGTTGGAACCCCTGGGGCATGTACTTGGTCCTGTGGGGTCACTGTAAGTTGGAAACGACTTCCTGACAATGGGCTTGGTTTTTCATTGCTGTTGTTTTCTTAGCATGCTCTCTTCTGTGCATTTAAAACACCAGGGTACATAAGAGATCCAACAGCACTGCCTCTGTGAGGGCAACTGGGTGGCTGGGGGCAGGGGGTGGGGGGATTTCTGTATCCGCAACCTCTTTTGTACCGCTTGAATTTCAAACCATTAAAAAAAAAACAAAACAATACAGAAAACAACACACCCAAGCCCAGTGCTGGCATCTGACTGCCGCTCCAGGACAGGCAGGCCCGGGTTAACAGGACGATGTGGAGGGGCCACAGCTGAATCCACAACACTCTCTGTTTCTCCTCGGGGGCTGCCCCCATCCCCCCGTGAGAGCTGCTGCTTGGAAAGGACACAGTGGGTGTGACAGCTGTGTTGTCCACTTATGAACAACAGACCCTCGACCTCCTGGCAGGGGAACACTGTGAGTCTTGCTGGCCCTGCCTGCCTCCCTATCTCCGGGTTCTCCTCCCTGCTAGGTGGTCAGCTGCCCGTGACCTGGCTCCAGGCAGAGGTCAGGACAGGTCAGGCCACGCAGTCTCTGTGCTCTTGGGAAGGAAAGCTCGTCTTTGCTGGGTTTGCAGCTGGCAGGACGGTACGCTCAGAGCTCAGAAGATGAGAAGCTACACACACAGAGGAATGTCAGGTGGGTCTGTCTATCTATGCCTCAGCTTGTCACTTTCCTGAGCCAAGAGACCCTCAGGTTCCTCATGCTTCAATGAAGGGAGTTTTCTGTCACTTGCAATCAAAGGATTCCAGCAGATACAAATCCCTGCTAACTTTATCAGAGACTGGAGGGTGTCGGAATGTGTGGACAGAGCCCCTGCTGAAGCACCAACGACAGACCCAGCGGCTGCCTGGTCGCCAGCTCTCTGGGCACACTGGCACCAGCTCCCCGGGGCCCCCCCGGGTGTGGCGGCACGAGGGGACTCCCACCTGTAGCAGACGTTCTCGGTGCAGGGGTTGTGTACTCGGACAACGATGAAGACATGCTGGAAGTGTGAGCGGATGTTCTTGGGGGTGAAGGGCAGCGCCCCTGGCTCCTGGAAGATGATGGTCACGATGTCGTTCCCTATGTGCCTCTTCCTCAGGAGCTGTGGGAGAGACAACACAGCAGGGAAGGGGCACGTCAGGGGCGGGCTCACGGGGAGCAGGAAGAGAGCTCCGCTCACTGCGAAAACATCATGACAACACTTGCTCGTGTGGACGGTGGTTTCCGCCGGCGGCAGACACTGCTGGCCATCCGCCCAGCGGCCTCTTCCCTTCCCCTCGTGGACTGAGGACACGTCAACACGAGAACATAAGTGGCTGTTTTCTTCTTTTGCTTGTGGCCTGTCACTGAAGTGGGGAGACAGATAAGAACAGGGGTTCCATCTGTGTGTGCACTGCACACTAGTGTCTCCAGTGACACAGCGCCTGGCACACAGTGACCCCAAACTCCTAAACCTGTTGCTGTCAAGTGGATTCTGCCTGCAAGTGACCCTGGGGGACAAAGCAGAACTGCTCCACAGAGTTTCTAAGGAGCAGCTGGTGGGTATGAACTGCTGACCTCTTCAATACCAGGAGTGCTCAGGAGATGTCCCCTGGAAGACGACACGGCTGGTGGGCCTCAGCTTGCTGAAAGCCACGATTGTGAACCACGGCGTCAGGCCACACTGCCGCAGGACTGGTTCCAGCGCCGCGCCATCCCCGGGCAGCTGCCACGCCATCGTGGCGGGGGCCCTGCCCTCCGTCCCCAGTGCCCCTCCCTCTCCTGCTCTGCTCAGCAGGGTCTCTGAGGGGGTCCGCTGTTCTCATGGGCCGTGTCTTCATCGCGCTTTTCTTGTTTGCTGAAACCACACTGCTCCTATTTACACAAGCGTAGTCTTCACATAAACCTCACGTAGTCACGTTAGGGGTGTGAGATGAGACGGCTGCCTGTGTGGCCTCAACACGTTTACCTGCATGGCTCCAACCACTGGGTGCTAGTTCTCTGACTGTGTTTTAATCTGAATTGAATGAAAATTTGAGATTAAGTGCTCATTTTGGGGGGCAGACCCTGTACCAGGCACGGTCTCCTTTTCACTTCAGGATGCTCTGAAATGGCGTTAACACACCTTATCCCCTTTAACTGATGAGAAAACACAGGCTCAGGAAGTCTAAATGACTCAGCCTGGGTCACGCCGTCACGGGGGTAAAGACCCAGGGTCCTAATCCACACTGCATGGTTCCAAAGCCCATGCCTTTCCCCAGCACCCTTCCAAGGATCCAGTGCTGTTTTTTGTGCACCTACTGTGTGCTGGGCCTGGCTTCCTGCTCTGGCTTCCTGCACGTGCACACGGACCCTTCTCAATGACCCTAAGACGCAGGCCCCATCGTCCTGGCCACCTCACAGGGGAGGGACACGAGGCCCCGGGCTGTGGAGGCACTACTCTGAGATCACAGAGCCAGGAAGCAGCAAAGAACTCAGGCTCTAACGGCAGGTTAACTGCAGGAAACTGCTCACATTCAACTTCTTTTTGATCCTAACTGTACTTTAGGTCAAGCTGACAACTTCATCTCTCACACCAAACTTTCTACACACACTGTCACGTGACACTAGGCTCAATCCCTACTAGGCAACAGCACCCTCTCTTTCCTCCACATTGCCTGCATCCACCCCCCAGCTCCAGTCCCCTGCTGCCCTTCTCACCCCTCCTCCCGGCAGGAGCTGTCCCTCCGGTCTCGTGTGTACTCTTGAACTAAGAAGCGCACTCTGCACGGTGTTATTTTATGTTTCCCAGCCCAGTCACATCTTTGTCTGACGAGTGGTCTTCGGGGATGGTTTCAGTTCCAGGCTGACACAGCGTCCAGGGGCCATGGCTTCGGGGATTCTTCTAGTCTCAGGTCATGAAGTCGGGTCTTTTAGGTGAATCTGAGTTTCATTCCACACTTTTCTCCCACTCCGTCAGGGACCCTCTGTTGCGCTCGCTATCGGGGTGGCCGCTGATGGGAGCTGGGCACCACCTACAGCGTTTCGGGTCTCACCCTGGCACCACCTGCAGCATTCCCGGTCTCAGCCGGATGCAGTCTCCTGGGCCCTTGTTTTCCTTGTGCCTTTGGTCTTTATTCTTCTTTGCTCCAGGTGGGTTGGGACCAATCGACACCTTTGGTGGCTGCTCCCAAGCTTTTAAGACTCCAGATGCCATTCACCAAAGTGGGATGTGGAAGATTTTCTCAATAAACTTTCTAACACCAATTGACCTAAATGTGCCCCAAACCACGGTTCCTAGTCCCCAGCTGCTCTGTCCGTCCAAGTGTATGACTGTGTTCAGGAAACTTGGTAGCTTATGGTTTAGTCATGTTGTGCTGACCTCCCCTGTACTGCGTACCGTCCTTCACCCAAGACAACCGTTACCTCCTAACTAGTCACTGAATCTCTTCTCCGTCTCTCCCTCCTCACCCTCGTAACCATTAGAGAGTTTTTCTTGAGTTCTTACAACAGTGGTGACATCTGACCATTTCTGACCTACAAAATCATCTGTGCCAATGGGAAAAACACTTTCTAAACTATCAACAACCTGTGGGGTTTCTATTAGAAAAGGACGGTAAGTGGCTCCCAAGGCACCATCTGCAGGAGGGTCCCAGAGAGGCCCTGGGTGCACCGGTCCACCCAACACTCCTTCCCTCTACTGGTAACCATGCCCAGGTTCCCCTCTGGGACAGCATCTCCCTCATCTCTACCCACACTTAGGGTCAATCACCCACTATGGGGGTAGTCATGTGGCCATACAGGCCCACGGACCAGCTCACGAGCTGACCTAGAAATGATCCAGAAAGATCCCTCCCTGACAGAGCTTCGGGGACATCTGGGTAGGAACAGTTCTTCTTTCTCCTGGAGTGGCTGAGGTGGTGGGCAGTGAGTCTCGTGCTGTTTGGGGGAATGTCTCTGCCATTACTTGGGTAGGCCTCTGAACACAGCCCTCAGGAAGAAAACCCTGAGAAATGAGGGGACTTCACACCATCTGAGGCCCTGAAATCAGACACCCCAAAGTCAGCTGTCTCCACTCTTCAGACTCACATAACCCAGTAAACCTGATTTTTGGCTTATGCCAGTTTCATTTGAGTTTCTTGTATTTGCAACCAAATGACGCTGACTCATCTGTTCTTCTTCCTCACAGGACCCCTGATGACTCAAGACACTCCCAAGGTTGCCGAGGTGGCCGAAGAATGACAAGACAAACTGGGAACAGACAGACATCAAACCTCACCTGGCCTCGTCTCTAATCCCTAGGCTGAGGGACCATGTGCCAGGTGGCCTGCAGGGTCAGGGACTTCCGTCTGGTCCCTGGGAGGGTCCAAGAGAGCCCAGGAAGCCACCCAACAGCCACTGTGACGGCGCCCGCTTGGGGCTCTGTGCGCATCACTGGCCCTCGTCCGGGGCCCGCCGCCGGGGCCCACTGACCTGCTGCCTGTTGTTGGGCGTGTATGGAAGCAGGGTGGAGACGTGGAACATGATCTCGTAGTCCTGGTACGTGGTGTAGAGGGAGTGGGTCCCCGTGGAGTCGGCTGAAACAGAAACGACAGTCAGCGCCACGCTGCCAAACCCTGGGTTTCTGCCATAGCCCACATACCATCTGTGCTGATTTTTAACTTGAAGTTTTTACTTAAGCCCACTCTGTAAAATTAAATAAAAAGGAAACTTCCATCACACACCCACCGGCTTGTTAAAAGTGAAACAGTCTGACAGTATCAAGGGTTGGCGAGGCTGGAGAGCAACCGAAACTCTTCCCGTGCCCGGGGAGGTGGACGAATCTGTACAACCAGCTGGGAAGACTATTTGGTGATACCTATGAAAGGTGATGACATGCTCGACTGGTGACCCAGCGCTGCCTCTCCTAAGATCCCAGCCCAGAGCAACCACGCACCTGTGCCCTGGGATGAGGGTGTTAAGAATCTTCACATGTCAGTGGAAAGATGGGACAAGCATGCTGTGAGAAATTTACACTCTGGGAAACATACAGCCAGGAGAAGCGGTGAGTTACTACGGCATGGTGGAACCCCACAAACGTAGCGCGGAGGGGAAGGTGCCAGGCATGAAAGAGCGCACACTTAACGATCACTTACAGGACACAGCAGGGCTGCCCCACAGGCTTTCCAAAGAGCAGCTGCTGGGTCTGAACTGTCAACCTCTAGGGCTAGCAGCCACGGCACCTAACCCCCACACCACCAGGGATCCGATTCCGTTCCCACGACGTTCAAAAGCAGGCACAGCAAGTTACATGCTGAGGGATGCCACCACATGTAGGCGGCAAAATGGGGAGGGCAGGCCCAGAAATGACCATCCCGTGAGCCAGCACAGGGGTTGCCTCCAGCGGCGGGAGGCCGTGACCTGAGAGGCACGCCCTACCATCTGCCCGCGGGGCACAGGCCGAGTGACTGGGCCAGGTTCACACCTCTGCGAGTGGTGGTACCTGGAATGGGGCTCAGGCCACCCGGCTCACGGTTTTCCTGAACACCAGTCAAGACCGTACAGGAGACAGGCCCCTCCACCACCTCCAACCTGCACAGCCCCGCAGAGGCCCCGCCGCCGCCCTGCCGCACTGTCCCTGTCAGCTCTGCAGCAACAGCCTCTGGCCCCAAAGACTTCCGCCACGCTGTTCCCCTGGCCGGCAATGCCCTTCCTCTGTCCTCTTTGCAGAGCTTATTCCAGCTCATCCCTCTCAGGTCCCGTGTCACATCCTCAAGGAAGTCCTCGTGGTCCCACACGAGGTCGGGCCCCTGTGGGTGCTCAGGTCATGTGGAACTGCTCCTTCCTGACACTGAGCTGCGGGCTCTCCCCGGAGGCCAGCGGCCAGTGAGCAGTGTAGGGCAGAGTCTGCAGACACCCCATGCCCAGCTTTACTTAGGTGACCGCTAGAGGTGCTGGGGAGACACGGAAGGTCCTGTCCCTGTGGGGTTCACATCCTAGGGGAGAAGCGGTGACAGGCGGGGACACTGAAGCACTGGTCAGCTAGTGGCAGAGCCCGGCCTGCAGCTAGCTGCCAGCTGCCAGCCAGGTGGCTACTCAAGCTGCCCTGTCGGCTCTTTGGGGAGACCCTGCTCCCGGTGATCCTCTGAGCAAAGCCTCCTCCCGCAGCAGCCACATCAAGCCACTGCAGCTAGTGTCTGTCTGTGGGAGGCACTCACCATGCTGGACACGGAGCCTGCACACTAACCCGGTGGCATTTTGGGGAGGGGGAGGCCGGGCCTCAGGAGCAGATACCTGCTCGAGAAGGAACATGGTAATCCTCCCACTCCTGTTCTTCAGCTTAATCTTAAAACACCCTCACTGGCAGCAACGACAGCGACCACAGCCACACTTGCTGAGGCTTTCCTATGGGTCAGACGCGCCGTGCGAGGCCTGCCGCCCCATCGGCCCACCACAGGCAACACCTTCCCTCTCGGAGCCCCGCAGAGCTGTGCAGACCAAGGACTCTGAGTGAATGACATCGTGCGGGACCCTCCCCACACTCCTGGTGTGAGCACAGTGATTATCTTCCCATTACAGGTGGGGACGCTGAGGCTGGGAGCGGCAGGGTCACCTGTCCGAGATCACAGAACCGGCAGCTCATTGCTCCTGCTTGCCTCCTTCCGGGCAGGAAGTGAGGGCGGTGGCGGGAGGCCCGTTTTAACACTTTGCTCATCTCTCCAGTTCCACCTCCTCGCCCGAGCCTCTGTTTCCTGGATGAGGGGACTGGACCAGGTCAGGTGGAGAGAGCAAGTGACTGAGCCAGGGCTCCACCTGGGGGCGTTCTGATGCCCAGCCTGAGCAGCTAACCAGGAACAGCTCACCACCAGAACAAGCAGTTCACCCCCAGGGAGCTGTGACATTGGTCCAACATGTCACCACCCAGCCGTCACAGAAGCACCTTCCTAGGAACCGTTTCACCCCTGCTCATCACACACTTGCACAGAGAAGCACCTGACACGCACCTCCGCACCAACCACCTCCCGCATGTCAACCAGTGCCAGTGTCACCTTTCAGCCTACTGTCCCCCGTGAGGAGGCCACCGGCCTCAATACTGTGTCTGCTGTTGACTGGTTTTCAGAGAGCTTTACAGAGAACGAGTCCCCACAGCGAACGCCACCTCGGTTTGCTTGGCAAAGACCTTCTGTACAACGGCGTCACTCAGGACGTGTCCTCTAGAGGCCTGGGCTCCGGCCCCACGTGTAGCACATGGCTGGCGCACACAGCCCGGGTGTGCTGCTGTCACTGCTCTGCGGCCTCACTGCTGTGGCAGCAGTGTGGGTGCTGACGCGCAGGGCAGTGCCCCGTCAGATGTGAGCAGCGCACGGGGCTGGCTGTCCACCTTCCCACCAGCTGTGTTGGGGAGCACAGCTGTCCCGTGCTCCTCACCTCAGGAGCCCGGACCTTCCAACTTCCGCCCAGGGGCCGGGTGGGCGGGAGGGTGGCTCACCGTGACCCATGTAGCCTCCCCCGAGGAGGTGGCTGCCACTTACTCTTGACGTCCAGCTGGGCGGCGTACTTGGTGAAGCCCTTCAGGCGGACCTTGTCGCCGAGCAGGGCCAGGAACTCCTCGAAGGCGGGGCCGGCGTCCTCGTTGTTGTACATGTCCTCCTCGGAGCCCTGCCCGGCCCGGCAGCACAGCACACCCACCTTGTGCTTCCGGCAGAGCTGCGGGTGCAGAGCGGCCGCGTGAGCAGGGTGGCGGGGACCCAGCCGGGCAGCAAAGGGCTCGTTCCGAGGCGCTGTGCCCGGGAACTGCTGGGGTCACACAGCAATGCTGAGCCCCAGCTGAAGAGGAAGAAGATGGGAAGCTGGGGCCCGCCCTTGCTGCCCCTGTTCCAGAGACGCACAGCAGAACACCCTTCCCTCCACCCTGACTTTCCCAACAGAGGACAGCTGGTGATGCCACTCTTAACGAGAGGGCTGTCTCTGGCCAGCTTCCCACAGCAGGTGGCCTGGGGCTGGCCGAGATTCCGCACCAGGTGACTCTCGAAGCGCAGGGCTCACAGGTGACATTTTTTAGGAGTGGGCCCCCCCCGTAGCCCCGTTTGTTTCCTGTTATGGCTGATTTGCCTGGTCACAGGTGACTGGAGCGCAGATGGAAACCTCATGTGAGCTTGGGCACACCAGAGGCTCTCCTGGGACAGGGAGTCGGCTCGCTGGGCTCTGCCTCACGACAGCCCAGCACCCGTGAGAGCTGGGGGGCTGCGACCTACCCTGAGGGCTGAGGAACAGGAGGAGCCATGGGTGGGGGGGGAAGAAGGAAGGAGGGGTGACGGACACAGCAGGTGCCCTAATGGCCTCCTCATCCCAGCCATCTCCCTCCCGGGACCCAGTTTTCTTCTTGCTCTTTGCTGAAACTAGCTTCAGTAAGGTTCTGTTTCTCGTGGAACCCCCTCAGCACCTACCTTGCAGAAAGACAAACCAACCCCAAAGAAAAACATGACTGAGAGATCGTGGCAGGGGACGGGGCGGCCAGTGGGGGCCCGGGCTCACCCCTTGCTCGTCCAGCTTCAGCAGCTGCTCCGTCACCTTCGGGGTGCTGAGGGCCAGCCGCAGGCAGTGGGTGTTGAGCTCGGGGACGACATACTCCAGGGCATCCTTCAGTGGGAGGCCCCGTCCGGTCCCATGTTTCATGGCGGTGGGGGTGGCGTCCTCCAGGATGGAGCCCCGCAGGGTGATAAGCTGCTCAAGGGAGAGGAGGGAAGGTGAGGGCACTCTTGGGACCCAAGAAAGGTGACAGCACACTGGTGGTGGCCTGCTTTCAGAGAGGTGTAGTGATGGTTAAGATGTGGGTGCTGGCCTCGGGCCTGGGTCTGAGTCAGGACTCAAGCTTGCCAACTCCTGGCTGTGTGACCAAGTGACTCTGTATCTCTGAGCCTTAGTTCCCTCTTCTGTGAAGCTCAAAGGGCTGCCAGAAGGACGGAAAGCTGCAAGGGACACAGCATGCCCGGCACCTTCCTTCATGCCCTCCTTCTACGTGCCAGCCCTGGTCTAGGTGTGGGCAGTGTGACAGGACAGCCCTGCCCTCATGGAGTGGATGCTCTGGTGGGGGAGACGGAGGATGCAGGGCAGTAGGAAGAGGAATGAACAAATGATGTGGGCACCCCAAGAAAGCAGGCACTCAGAGGAGGGTTCTTGCTGCCATAATCACAGTATCCCGACACACACACATCATCACATTCTCTGCTGTGACACAGCTGCCTGGCCTGGGCAGCGGGGCCATCTGGGATCTTGGATGATGGCACTGCTTTTCAAGATAAAAGTCAGACCAGTGGTTCTAATTCAGAAGCCCCGACAGCACCACGGTTAAGTGCCTGGCTGCTAGCTCGGTGGCTGGCTGTTGGACGTGCCGTCTGTGTTGCAGGCAAAGGCCACGGCGGTCTGCTTCCGTAAAGATTTACAGCCTGGAAACCCTGTGGGGCAGCTCTGCTCTGTCCTGTGGGGTCACCAGGAGTTAGAATCCACTTGATGGCGGGGGAGAGGGCATCTATATTGTGTACACTCTGATACGACCACTGAACAAAAACGGGGCTTCAAGATGCATTATTACCGTTTCTTTTTCCACCAAATAAGACCAAAAGCCCAAACCCATTGTCGAACTCATTCTGATTCAGGGTAACCCTAAGACTCCTCCTTCCATTTTACACACTTAATGTACCACTTAAATTCTTAACAGTGACGATCTGCTACTTTTTAAATTAAAAACTAAAACTGATTAAAAAAATAAGTTCCCAAATCTCTAAGCCTAACAAGGAGCCCTGGTGGCCCAGTGGTTACAACCTTGGCTGCTAACCAAAGGGACAGCAGTCTGAAGCCACCAGGTGCTCCTGGGAAACCTTACGGGGCAGTTCTGCTCTGTCTGTAGGGTTGCTATGAGTTAGAATCAACTTGATGGCAACGGATGTGATTTTTGGTAACCCCAACAAAACTTAGACCTGCCAGAAAGCTCATGCTTGCTGAGCCAGAGGGGAGCCATTGGGCCTGCCAAGGCCAGACAGGCTGGGGGGATGGGCGCCACGTCCTCTGGACTAGGGAGAGCCAGCAAGGGGTCCAGGGAGGCCAGCCCTGGCCGGCAGCTCCTTCTGTCCAGGCTCATGGGGCGGGGACAGGACGACGTTTATAGGCACGCGGTGCCCAAGCACAGTTCCTGCTCTGTGTCCGCCTGCCTTGGCGGGAAGCTAAGGATTGCCAACGCGCACTTTCCATCTGTTGGGCAATGCAGGCCCACTCACACTGTCTGCCTGGTGGACGAGGGTGGCCATCTGGGACCGTCCAGCTGACTGGCTTGGAAGGCAGCCCAGGCCCTTGCTCTGGCCCTCACTTCCGAGGTGGTTTACCCTGCCAGGACTGAGGCATGGACAGAAGGACAGAACTCTGTCCATGCTCCCTGGAATGTCTGTCTAACCTCTTGGGAACAAAGACCATCAGAACCTGTTTTACAGACAAAAAAACTGAGGACGCAGAGACAAAGCCATCTGCCTGAGGTTTTGAGGCTAGTGGGTAGCAGAGCTGTACCCGAACCAGGGCTGTCTGTTTGCAGAGCCCAGAATTCAAGCCTGACTTGACAGGCCCCGGGCTCAGAAGCCAGGCTCACGTGCCAGCTCAGCCACCGTGGGACCCATCTGGGGCACAGTGTCCTCGTGTACAGAATGGGCACGATAGTGGGGCCTACCTCATAGGACTGCAGCGGGAACTCACGGCCAGGGCACAGAGAACACGTATGCACAGAGCCGTGCGGCAGGAACGCCGCTGCCCCTGCCAGCTCTACCTCCTCTTGCTGTGTTGTTGGTGTTACTGGGCTGCGAGACCCTCTGCTCCACCTCCACGATGTGGAGGGCTTAGGAACAGGACAAGCGCAGCCCACCGGCCACTGTTCCTCTCCCTCAACTTCAGCACACAGGGTCCCTGAGGCCTGAGTGCCCTTCTGACAGGGCAGCTGTGCCCTGGGCTGGGCCCCGGGTGGTGGCGACAGAGCGGAGCCTGGTTGCATGAAGCTGAGGCAGGTCCCCGTCATTGGGCGGGCCGGGCTGGGACCTGAACGCCGGACCCAGTGCTGCATGCTCTGTACACGTAGCCTGGTGGAGCCCACGCCACTGGCCTGGAGACTCTGATGACCAGAGGGGAAGCCACATGTCTGAGGTCTCAAGCTGCTGAGCAGCCCAACCAGGACTCACACCAGGTCCCTAAGGTACCAGGCATGGTCCTGCCCCAGGACCTTTGCACTGGCTGTTTCTTCTGCCTGGACAACTCTTCTTCCAGGTGTCCACAATGTTCCTCATTCCTTCAGGTCTCTACTCAAATGTCACCTTCCCAGTGACACCTCCTGTAGCCATCCTGTCTAAAATTTCACTGTTCCTGCCCCCCCTTCTCATCTCCCTCTCCTGCTTTCCTTCCCTCTTATCACCCGCCATGTAACACACTGTATAATGCACTAATTAATCCAGTGCACTGTCTTCCCCCACAGGACTGCACCCGACAAGCCTTTCTCTTCTGTGTCCATCCCACTTCCACAGGCCCAGCGAGGGCTGAGGTGGTGCTGGGTCAATCCTGCGGAACGCCAAGTGTCCCAGGCCTGTGGGGGTGAGCTTTGAGGGGCCCTGTGCCTGGCCTGCAGTGGACCAGGGTCCCCAGGGGCTAACTTGGTGGGTGCTGGGGTGTGAAGCAGGAGTGCACAGGCATGGGCTGTGAATGGCACCAAGCCAGTTCTGGAACTCACTGAACAGGAGCCACAGCAAAAAAGTCACATCCTGACCCAGCATCTCAGGGCGCTTGTGCTGCCCTAACAGGAAAGCCACAGGGGAATGGTGGAGCAAAGACAAGTGGTCTCTCTCATAGCCTAGGAGCCTAGAAGTCGGAGTCAGGGCGTCAGCTCCAGTGGAACGCTCTCTCTCTCTTTTCTGTTTGCTTCTGGGGAAAGTCCTTGTCACCCATCTCCCCCTGGCGTGGGAGCTCCTCAGGGCAGGAACCCTAGGCCCAAAGAACGTGCGGTGTTCCCAGCTCTGCTTTCTTGTGGTGTTGGACCCTTCCTCTCCTCTGCTCACTGTGCTCTTCATGTCTCAAAAGACACTGACTCAAGACACAACCTAATCTGGTAGATTGAGTCCTGCCTCATTGATATTGCTCCCTCATTAACATCATAATGGTTAGGATTTACAATACATAGTGAAATCACATTAGGTGACAAAACAGCGGCCAACCACATGATACTGGGAATCACGCGCTGGCCAACTGACACATTCCAGGGGACAAAATTCAATCCCTGACCCCAGCATCCATGGCCCTCAGTCTGCATGCCACAGTTCATTCCATACTTGCTCTTTTCATTTAGGAAAACAGTGGAACTAAGGTGAATCCAGCAGTCATGAGTGTTTCCGGCCTGCAGTTTGAGCTGAGCCCAGAGGTAGCAGAGCTTGCGACTGAGAACACTGGCCCTGTCACCTGCTGGATGGGGCTATGGGACAGCCCATGAGCCTCCCTGTGACTGCTGTCATCTTGGAGGATGACATGTCTTTATCACAGAATAATGCCTAGCACACAGCAAGTGCTGAGACAATCCACAGTAGTAACAGTAATTGCAATACACACTGTTTGCTAAATAACACCCGATTATCACTTCACTCCACCCAGCAGCTTCCTGTACACCAGGAAATGGTCTGAGCAATGGGAGCTGTCACCTCGCGTTCTGTCCTGGAGCTCGTGGGGCCAGAAAGGTGACGAGAGGGACGAGGGAACTGGGGGCCAGAAGGGCCAGTGACCACCTATGTCTCCAGGACACGTGATTCTGGGCCATCTCTCCTCAGGCACCATAAAGGCTCAGTGTCATCCCTTCACCCTCCGCAGGAAGCGTGCCATCAGGGAGTGGGCGGGGGGTGGTACTTGCCAGCCCAGACGAGGTCCAGGGCTCCGTCAGCCCCAAACACAAGGTCCCTGGCAGTGGCAGCCTGCTGGGTACCCGAGCCTAGACAAAGGCCAGGGCATACGGCTGGGGGCAATGCTCAGCTGAGGGAGAAGCCCTCTGCAGGGGCTGCCCAGCTACAATCCCCCTACTCTGAACGGGTCTTCCTTACTCGGGTCTGGTGGAGTCTTTCATTTTTGCACGACCAGCTTCTTTCTTTGTGCTGGAAGGCTGCCCTGCTGTGTCTCCTTCAAGTAGCTCTGATAAAATTGTCAATTATGGTGCCCTGCCCACCCCTGGGCCCCCGTGAGACATCTGTCCTAGATGTGATCAGTTTCCTTTACCACCCCTGCCTACAGTGATCAGTGCAGGGCATGGCCTTGGCAAACAAGTAGAGCCAATCGGCGTCCTGCACAGAGAGCTGCAGGGAAGAGTACCAAGACGCAGCAGGCACAGGCAGCCCGTGCTGAGTCTCCATGACATGGAGACAGGCCGCTGGTGGCCAGAGAGTAACACTCACAGGGCGACACACTGCAGAGCCACGCGGCCAGGAGGCAGAGAGCTCTGAGGAGCACGTCTGAGTCTCTGGTCCCGTCATGCCCAAGGCCAGCCTACAAGGTTTACAGTTACAGGACTAATGAATTCTCATTCTCCTTAGGAAGCCATTGCCGCTGAGTCAATCCCAACTTACAGCAACCCCACGGGACAGAGCAGAGCTGCCCCCTGGCGTTTCCAAGGAGCAGCTGGTGGATCTGAACTGTCAGCCTTTTGGTCAGCAGCTGTAGCTCTGAACCACTGCACACCGGGCCTACTTAAGTCAGTTACAAGCAGCTTTCTGCCCCTTATGAGCAAGAGTCCTAAGAAGCAGGGCTGGCTCCGGGTGTCATGGTGTAGACAGGCCTCAGCTCCACACCACAGCTGGCACCAAGGCCAAGACGACGCTGACTGGGCCAGACTGGAAGAGTTGCCACTCAGAACGGTGAGAGAGCCGGAGAGACAGCGGCGTGAGAGCAGCCGAGCGCCCGCAAAGCCAGGTGCTCGCAGCTGAGCCTCCGCAGCTGATTCCTACCCTGCCTGAGGCTCACGGCCCTAATCCTCTCTTCCGCAGGACACCTTGTTAGACTGCAGTAATCTCCGAAGTGCCTTCCTTTCTTATGCTAACCAGTTAGTCTCCAAATAAAACCCTCTGAGCTCCGCCAGTCAGGAACGGCGATTCAGTTCTGGACTCGGCCCTCAGGCACTGTGGGACCCCAATCACCCGCCCCCTGCCCCCACGGTGCCTAGTCTGAGCGTCAGTGTTTTCCTCCATGGAATGGGGAGCCTCACAGGATCTCTCTCCTGAAGTTGCCACTAGGATTCCAGATGGAGCCAGCTCCGTGGTGGGCTCCCGCACGGGAGCGGACGGTGACGGCACCTACCTCGCGGGTCCGGAAGATGAGCCGGTACTGATACTGCGGGCCGTGGTCCTTGTGGTCCTCCAGCTTCTCCCGCTTGATGCTCACGGCCACCGGCCCCAGCTTCTCGTCCACGCCAAAATAATTGGCATGCTCTAAGAGGGAAGAGCGGGTGAGATCAGCGTCAGCTGTCAGGGGGAAGGGGTCGTGTCCCACAGATGGGGCGGTTCTCCTTCACCTCATGGGTTCCTGGTAAAGGGAGCTCACTCCTGCTGATGGCCAGACTCAAAGGAAAGATTGTTAAAAGCTGGACTCCACCTCACCTGCCTTACTGTGTGACCTTGGCCAAGTCACAGAACTTCTCGGAGCCTCAGCACCCATATCTGAGAAACGGGTACCTGAAAATACCGACAATTCATACAGCTGATGCAAAAGGGAAATGAAGCTACGTATATAAAATGCTTACGACAGGACATGGCATGTAGGGAACCAAGCATCACCACGACAACACCACACTTCAAAAAGTTCTCCTGGCTTAGGTGCCGCTGGGTGGATTGGGACCTTTGGTTAATAGTCAAGTACCAGCCATTCGAGCCACTAGGAACCTGCTGCTGCTGCTGTTCGGTGCCGCTGAGTCATCTGTGACTCCACCAGAGGACACAGCGCTGCCCACCCCTGTGCTACCCCCACAGTCACGGTTCTGCCTGGGCCCACTGCTGCAGCCGCTGTCTCACTGAGGGTCGCCCTCTGTAAGAAAATCCCGAAAGCCCACTGCCACTGAGTTGATCCTGACTCAAACCACCCCAAGGACAGAGGAGAACTGCCCTACAGATCTCCAAGAAGCGCCTCATGGATTCGAACGGCTCGCCTCTTGCTTAGCTGCTGTTGGTCTTAATGAGGACTCTTACCAGGTTTACTCAAACCCTCTACATTTGGGCTACGAAGATCTGTCCCTTTGAAGTTTCCCTGCTGGCTTACATCTGAGCTCTGTCACTTGTTGGATGTCTGACTAAGGCCATACCCCTCTAGAGCCTTCGCCTCAGTGGAACAGCTTCAGAGCTGGGCACCATCTGGGCACAGAGGTAAGGATGGCCCAGGTCAGCTGGGCACGTGGTCAGCTCACAGGGGTGCTGGCTGGTCCGTCTCGGGGGACTGGTGTTCACACAGGAAAGGGACCAAGACACCAGCCCTTAAGAGCCAGGTTTCTCTGGCCATATTGCTTTAAAAATCTGTTGCTGTTGATTCCGACTCACAGCGACCCCATAGGACAGAGCAGAACTGTCCCACAGAGTTTCCAAAGAGTGCCTGGTGGATGTGAGCTGCTGGCCTCCTGGTTAGCAGCTGCAGCACTTAACCACTGCGCAACCAGACACAGTGACACACACCAGGGGTCTGGATTTCTGGGCTGGAAGGCGCAGGACCAGTCTTGGGGGTCAACTCTATCCAACTGCATCACACAGGTCATCAGATTTTTGTTCTGCACCTACTTTGGTGAGCTGTCCCCAGGGTCTCAGACGCTTGTGAGCGGCCATCTAAGATGCAACCGTCACTCCTCACTTCTCCAGCACCGAGGAGAAAAAAACCGACAGGACTAGCAGTCATGTGAACCATGGCCTCACCTCCCGGGGCCACAGCACATGGTGCCCAGCTGTCATCAAGGACTGCTCGGACCAGGCCCTCAAGAGATGGGTTTTGATAGAATGGGAGAAAAATGGGGAACAGAACCTCCAAGCCCTAGAAAATCCAGGCTCACTGGCTTGGTTGAGACCGGACAACTCCTTCAAGACACTCGGAGGAGACACTCTTTGGACTTTGAATGAAAACTGACCCCTGAGGCCAGCTTTTGGCTAAACACAGCCCGTCTCACAAAATCAAGGACGTGATCTGTGAGTCCTGTGAAACAAAGACGAGACTGTAAAGGGACAGTGCATTAACGGGGCCACACAACTGGAAGGGGAAAGTCGACAGTGCTCACGCACCACCAGGAACGTCCGACTGATGTCACTGAGCCATTTGTGCAGTTTCTGGATAGGGACTCACAGTGCTGGGCAAACCTTCAGTGAGAACACAATAAAACAGATATTAACAGACATGTGCAAGGGCGGGCACCACTGGGTATGTCTCCATTGCCCGCAGGACCCAATCGTTCGGAGCTGGGCAGGGCTGTGGCGGCTCTGCTCTCATCTGCTTGCCCCTGGGCCCCTGGGGGTGGCCCCGAGGCTGCCACACGCCTCCAGGGATGGCCCCACTGGTACCAACGAACTAAGTGAGGTGTGAAGCCCAGCTCTCCTGGTGCTGACACCTGTGGACACCAACAGCTCCAGCTTCAGGATGTACCCCAAAAAGGCCTGCCCCTCCCTCCACCGGGGCCCAGCCGGTCTCATCCAGTTGTCTGCTGCCTGCACTGTGGTGGCAGCCTCCTCCCAGTCTCCCTGCGCCTCCCACTTGCACCCAGAGGGAACCTGCGCACGCCGCGGACCACTGGGCCCTCGCCGCTCAGAACTCCAGTTGCACCACTGCTCGCACGGCCACGCCCCCAACCTCCCCACGGCCAAGAAGCCTCGACACCCACCCCGGCGTCTGCCTCAGTCCCTTCTGTGCCCTCGTCTCTCTGTCCCGGCCACACTAGCCTCTCTCCAGGTCCTCCGCGCCCCAGGCTGTCTGTACTTGTTCTTTGCATCAAATCAGGACGTGCCCCAGATCCCCCACAGCGGTCCCTCACCCCTAACCCCAGTACTCACGGCCACCTACTTCTGGGGACCCCTGCTGTCCCCCGTGGGAAACTGCAGCTTGCCTACAGGCCTCTTTCCCTGTCCCCTGCTTGACTTGTCCCTGCAGTGATGATCACTCTCTGCCACTTTGCAGATTCTAAGTGTTGATCTTGTGCTACTGTCCCTCTTAGTCCACTAAACATCCACTCTAGAAGACCCGGGTTTTTGTTTCAACCCAGTCACCGCTGTATGCCCAGGTCCTAGAAGGCTGCCTGGCGCTCCAAGCCCATTTGCTGACTCAGCGAAAAGCCACGGTCCTGCAGCCGAGCGGGTGCCGGCCACGCCCCAGACCCGGGAGCCTGCCACTGGCCGGCCCACGGAGGCCTCCCGCCCCTAGAGCTACGTCCCGCCCCACAGCCCCCCAGCGGCCTGACGCGCAGCACAGACGGGCCGCCTGGCCCGATCCTCACCTTTGCCCACAAAGTAGTCCTGGTAGTAGCGCGCGCCCAGGTCCACGTGCTCGATGCTGTACTGCCGCGGGCGGCTCTGCGTCCTCTGTTGCTCCTTGGGCACCTCCAGCACCGAGATGCTGGCGTTGGTGCGGTAGGCGTTCAGGGTGGCCTCAGCCGGCCGCGGCTCCCCACCGCCCCCCGGGGAGCCCACCGAGGCCCGGGAGAAGCTGACGTTGCGCTCACACTCGCCGCCGATCTCGTTGCGGAAGTGGGGGCAGCTGAGCAGCAGGTCGTTGCTGTTGTCGTCGCCCAGGTCCTGCTCCAGGTTCTCTTTGCAGTTCAAGTCCTCGGTGCTGGTGAAAGCGGGGTCCAGGCCCCCCAGGCTGTGCACCCGGGAGGCCGTGAGGGAGGCCACAGCGGAGGCGGCGGAGGCGCCCGTCGTGGTGTTCCTGCGCTGCGCCATGGACGCCCTGTTGGCGGCGGCCTCGTTCAGGTCGAAGAGCATGCTCTGCACGTCGAAGTGCGCGAAACTCTTCTGGCAGACCCACGGCCTGCTGGGCTCCGGGGGGCTGCGCCCGTCCTCCGCCTCTCCGGAGCATCGCCCGGCCTCCGCCTCGGCCTTGGCGCTCCGCAGCTTGCGGAAGATGGATGAGTCCACGGCGTCGCTGCTGCCACCACCAAGGCCCCGCGCAGGCTTCTTCCGCGCCTTCTCCTTCAGAGACTGCAGCGGAAGGAGGCTGTCCTTGGGAGGCTGCCCGTTACGGGGGTCCCCTTTGGGCCCGCTGGTGCTGCTCCCCGCCAGGTGCTGGCCCGGGGCGCCCTGGGGCTCGGCCTGCTCGCTGCGGAACCCGTTGAGGATGTCGAAGAAGCTCTGCTCGGGCAGACCCTGCACATCGATGGACGACGTGCTCCCGTACTCGCGGAAGAGGGGCAAGGCCCCTGCCAGGCGGCTGCCCCGCGGCTCCGCCACCTCCTCCACGTCACACTCACTGAGCGTGATCTCGCTGCTGCTGCGGTGGCGCAGGGGCACGAAGGCCCTGCCCGGGGACCGAGGCCACCCGTCCTGAAACTCCACATCCTTGGACCTTCGCCTGGAGAGTCGGTGGAAGGCCCTGGGCCCGGAGAGCGCCGGGGTAATGGCGGGGGGCTGCCCATTCTGCACGCCCCGCAGGGCATGCGGGACCTGCGCTGCCTTGGCGCCTTCCGTGTCCTGCAAGGGGCTGGGGTTGCTCTGCTCTCTCAGTGCCTCTCGCTTGGGTGGCCAGTCGGCTACCCTGGCGCGCACCCCCATCTTGGGCACAGCGGGGGTGGTGGGGCTGGGGCGGGTGGTGGCGGTGGCCGGGCTCTCACCAACAGGTTGGGGCATGCTGCCGTTCTGGACCCAGAATCCCAGGGGCGCATAGTCCCCCGTATGTGGCCCCGGAAGGACATCTGCCCCTCTGGCCCCACAGCCGGCTGCCAGGTCCACGCCATCAGTGGGAATGGGCCGATAGGTGGTCATAGTCCACGGGGCACTGGAGTGCTGCCGGCTGCTGTGAGCTGCGCTGGAAATCTACTTGGTCCCCCGGCCTTCAGCCATTGTTCAGGGCTGCTAGTTCCAGGATGAAGGGTGATGGCCCCTGCGACCGGATGGGAAGGTTGTGAGCCTGTGGGGTCCAAGTCTCCAGCATCGCTGTGGACTGCTGAGCTGGGCAGCCTCAGGAGGCAGGTGTTGTCCTGTGGGCTCCAGGTGCAGGCTCAGCACGGCAGGGTGCCTGCTGAGTGCTGTGGAGGGGGTGCAGGGTGCAGGGGCACCCTCCCTGCCATGCTGCAGAGGGGAGAGAAGGACAAGGTGAGAGGTGACAGCCACCCGGCACTCCCACAGAGCACAAAGCAGAACTTCGGGCAGTTTTACTCCTTTAAAAATGTTTTTACATCATGGAAATTTCCAACATACTCCTGGGTAGAGGGGTACAAAGAAGCCTGCATACCCATCACCAGCCTGCATGCCAACCGCTCACTGCCTGCCAGTCCTGCTTCATCTGGCTACCCACACCCACACTTGGCAGAGAATTGAGATAGAAAGCATACAACGTGGAATTCACATACATGAAATTTGCCACTTTTAGTATGACTGGGTGGTTTTTACCATGTTCTAAGGTGTGTAGCCTTAGATCCCAGAACCTGCCGATCACCCCAAGCCCCCCACCTGTTAGCAAGTAGTCACTCCCCGTTACGCTGCTCTCCCTGCCCCGGAGTGTTTCCAAGTGAATCCCGGAGTATTTTTAAGTGAATCCAAGACATCAAGCTTGTTATTTCCAGTGGGTAAGGTTCCAAACAAGGCAATCACGACAACATTACTACACTCATCCACATTAACGAGAATTCTTTAATATCATCAAATGCTCTGTCAGGAGCCCTGGTGGCACCGTGGTGAGAACTTGGCCAGCGGCTCACCAAAAGGTCAGCAGTTCCAATCCACCAGGTGCTCCCTGGACACCCCATGGGGCAGTTCTGCTCTGTCCTACAGGGTTGCTATGAGTCGGGATCGACCTGATGGCAGTGGGTTTGGTTTCTCAGTATCATCGCAAAGCTATCTTTTTAGAGTTGGTTTGCACACACCAGGATCCAAGGGAAAGCATCCCCTGCTCCAACGGACACATCTCGAGTCCTCTCTTCTCTGCCGACCTTTTTCCCTCTGACTGCTGCCTGACTCAAGGAATGAGCCCCCCGGTCCAGGGTGGCGGTTCCCACTTTCTGGACCAGGCTGCGAAGGCCCCGCAGTGCCACCAACATGTTCCTCTGTCCCAACCAGAGGCCCCACCAGAAAGTAGTGGGAATGGCAGATGAGCCACGGGGAGCAGCCGCGGATGTGAGGGAGGGAATCCGCAGAGGGGCATCTCTAGAAATCCGTGTAGTTAACCCCATCGCTCCCCTCCCGGCGACGCCTGGCTGCCCGAGACTAAAGCCTGTGCTCTCCCTCCAGCCAAGCCCCCCTGGGTACTCCATGCTGCCGGCCTTCCCACCAGACCCACTCTCACTGGGGTTCTTATCTGTCCCGACGCCCAGGCTCAGTACCCGACATCTGAATAGCCTTCCTCCGTCCGCCAGCAGGCTGCTTCCATCCCGTGATGTCAGCTTTCCCAGCAAGCCTCTCCTACACACCAGTGCAGCTGGAGAAGCCCCCATCTCCCCCTACCCTTTCTCTCTCACTCACTAGGCCGGCTTTTTTTGTTTCTGTCTCACTTTCCGCCAGCTGAAATCATTTTGTTGTTTGCTGACTGCCTCCACCACTGAAATGTCAATTCAATTCCAGGAGCGTCTGTGGTGCTCACTGACGTACGCCCAGCACACCTGGAAGGGTGTCGAGGACATTCCTTCAGTCTGTATGTAGGAACTTGTCAAGGATGCCCTCTGCCTGACCAGCCCTGTATGCACACGCCGACGTGGGGCTCTCTCAGGAGGGAGTCCCTGCTGTAGCTCGGCAGCCGAATGTCCCCTGGAGAGCCACCCCCCTGCCGCAGAGGAAGGGGACGTGGCTGCCCCGGCCTCCCACTAACTCAGTGGACTTTGTTCAGGAAAGCAGAGGCTGGGCTGGGCTGGGCTGGGCACCCGGCTGAAGGTGACCAGTAACCTTCCTTTCTCTTGGAGTCTGGGGTCAGGTGTGGCCATTCTGGTCAATGTGTGTTGGTACTTTCAGTGCAAGGCAGTGGGAGACCTTGTGTGTGTGTGTGTCTCCTAACTTGTCCCCATAGGGTGCAGCACAAAGACTTGAGTGGGAAGTGTGAAGCAGCTTTCTGAAGCAAAACTTAGGACAGCACAGCCTCTGAGAAATGAAAACCAAGAGGTGAGGGGTGAGGCGGGGGTGTGGAGTGACAGTGCACGAGTGCTGGGACATTCCTGAGGACACAGAGGGCACCGGGCAAGAAACTGGGACAGTGGCAGGTGCCCAAGGCTGGGCTGGCTGGGGGACACAGACGTGCAGCTAGGCAGAGCCATCAGTGACCTGGACACCAGGCACATCTTGCAGACAGGCAGGTGGACGTGCCTCCGCTCTAGCTGACCATGCCTGCGGGAGTGCAGATGCCAGACCATCTGACTTCTTCAGGGAAATCACAACTCTGGATTTGTGAGCAGCACCTCCCAACTGAAAAAAACAAAATTATGGTAACAGCGGCCACCAAAGTACCATGCAGGGATCTTCGGAAGGATTTTCAGAATCTGCTAATAGCTGCTTGTCGGGGAGGGAAGTGCGTCCTTCCTTGTCAGGCCCAGTCTCCTCACCCCCTCGATACCCCTCCTCACCCTAACGGTCTAGTGCGTGCTCCCCCTCCTCATTCTAGCCCACCCCCTCCCACAGGAGCACGAGCGACGGCAGCAGCTCCAGTGTCTAAACGCTTGTTGAGAAGGGGAGGGAAGAAGCCTTACTTTCCACTGTGGGCCACTGGCTACATTTTGAATTGTATCTGGGTCTAACCAGCAAACAAATGCCTCCTACGAATATTGGTTAAAAATAAGACCAGAAAATATTCATGTGGGCTGGACATGGGCAGGGGCAGGTCACAACCACTGGTCACGGTCAGTGCTGCAGCTGCTCTGCCACAGATGAAGACACGACCCAGACACACTTTGCTGGGTGCTGTCTCTCAGGCTGGGCTGGGGTGGGCAGGCTGGGACAGCCAGGTTGGGCTGAGGGCACTGCAGTGGCCTGGCAGCCTGCCCTGCGTGGGAGCCCACCCAGGGGTCAGTGTGGGCCGAGCAGGGAGGAAGGGTCCGCTTGTTGAGGCCACCATGGGCTGGTGAAGAGGCAGGCAGCCCTGGGGGGCCCTGGCTTGCTTACGCAAGTGCCTCCCAACAGATGGGCCTTGCTGGTAGGGTTCTCTTTCCAGCCCCATCAGAACACCCAATCCAGTTTGCTCCCCTCTGTGAAGACACACAGACGTTCTTGCAGCCCCTGGTCTCTGCACAAAGCCCCTGTGAGCAGGTGTAGCCAAATCTCCCTGAGACACTGAGGGCCGAGCGTACACCAGCCTCAGTGGGACCCAGGACTGGCATACCCTGCTCCCTTCCCCACTGTCTGCTATCCAGGTCCCCCTTCCTAACAGCACCCTGATCTTCCCAAATGGAAACCCTGTGTGGACAGCAGCACATGAGTGCAGCAGCAGTCTGCTGAGTTCGAATCCTGTTGTTCCGTGGACGGGAAACACAAACTCAGTTTCCATCTGGAAAATGGGGAGACCACTGCCACCCTTATTTGTTGTCAGTGGCCATCGACCATGGCGACCCCGTGCACCACGGAATGAAATGCTGCCTGGTCCCAGGCCACTCCCCTGGTTGGAAGCAGATGGGACCACTGATCCACAGAGTGGTCACTGGCTGACTGTCAGTGAGTCATGAGGCTCTGTTCCCCTCCCTCAGCGTCACTGCTACTGCCACCACTGTCTCTGGCAGAGGCCACCCTGCTCCAATTACAGAAGCACGGCCTGGTGTGGGCACAGGACTTGGGCTAGGTGGGCCGAGTGGTCTCTCCTGCGACTCTGCGCAAGGGTCCCCTGAGCGTGGAAGGCCACGCAGTGCCCCTGAGGTGGCAGGTGGCCCTGGCTTTTCCTGGTGTGCGCCTTCTGCTGCACAGCCCTGGCTGCTGACTGTCATCTAGGCCCGCTCCCCAGCCGCCTGAGGGGTCTGTAAGCTCTCCCAGATTCTCTTTCTGGCCGGGACAGCCAAGCTCAGCTCCTGCTGCTGGCGCTGGGGACCCTGGCTGACACAGCGCGCTGGCTGTAGGGATGGCACCCAGGAACTGGATGGGAAGACATGGCAGCCGGATGCGAAGCAGGCCGTAAGGCAGGGTCCCGTGGGATGCCTCTGCTGGCAACTGACAGAATGCCACCCAATGGGGCCCTGGGTAGTGGCGACATCTAATTCTCTCCTCTAACACGGAGGCCAGCCAGGGCGGCTCCCGGCTGAAGGCGCGGCCGGGCAGTGACTAGGTCGAGGCCCTTCTCCGCCCTGGCCTCCCTCTGGTGCTGCTGGCTGTGTCCTTGGTGTGCTGCCTGCTGGTCACCAGATGGCAGCCACAGCCTGCTTCTCACTGTGCCTGGCCGGGAAGAAAGGGTGACGTAAGCCTGTTCCACCTGCTGTCTGATGGAGTCAGGAGGAGGCTACCTTCCCAAGATGTTCCTCCCTCTCCCCACCCGGTAACTTTTTTCCTCTCTTTGGCCCCAAATCAGTCACAGGGCCACCCCAGTGGAAAGCGGAGCTGGGAAGGCCCGAGTTTGTGACTGTTTGGGTTAACCAGTCCTTGGGCTGGCCAGGACTTGTCCCCTGGCACTAGGTGCACTGCCTCTGAAGAAACCCATGTGGTGGTGCAGCGGTTATGAGCTCGGCTGCTAACCAATGGTCCGCAGTTTGAATCCACCAGCTGCTCCTAGAAACCTTACAAGGCTGTTCTGGTCTGTTTCACAGGGTGGTTCGGAGCTGGACTGAACTGGTCGGCTACAGGAGTGGTTTTGGCTTGGTTAGCAACAGCAGGTGGCCAGCAGTGCGTCTGTGTCAACAATCCCAAACGGTCACAGTGCAGGAGCTGGTGAACTTGAAGCTGGAGGCTGGGACAGTAGACTAACAGGCACGCACCACGGCCTCGGTGTGCTGCCCCTGCTCTGTGCGATCATGCTGCCTCCCACAGTGCAGCAAGGCAAAGGCGAGGGGAAAACCCTCGTCTCCCAGTGGCTGACATCTGCACTTGCCTTCCCCAGCCTCCATGACTCCTTTTGGGAGGCTTCTCTCTAAGAACGTACCATCTGGACTCCTATCCAACGGGCTACGTGTGTGTGTGTGTGTGTGTGTGTGTGTGTGACAGAGAGCGAGACACAAGGGGGGGTCCTGTGGTTTAGAGCATACCATGTGACCTGGTCAAAACTCATGAGACCTAGTGAGGTTTTTCCCAAGAGTCCTGAAGCCAAAGACTGTGTGTTTCCCTAACTCTGAGTCTGAGAGGATGTGAAGGACGGAGTCATGGCAGTCACTTTGTATCCATGAGGGGAGAACCCGTCTGTAAAGAGGGCTGGGAGCTGGAGAGAACCTCAGGGTTGTTCTCGTCTTAAATCTCTCTACTGAGCAGGACCCAAAGGTGGCCCCATTCCACTGCCCACCCTGGACATTATACAACACAACAACAACAAAAACCACACTCACAACAGCGGCTAACGTGAAGGAAACGGGTACGAGCCAGGCCCTGTTCTAAGGCCTTTTCACATTCATTCTCTCTCTCAACCCTCACGACCATCCTGTGTGAGCATCACTATTATTTCCAGTTTATGGATGAGCCAGCTGATGTCATAGAGCGCCCCACGTCTTCTGGCTAGGTGACAGAATCGGGATGGGACTCTAGCTGAGCCCCAGCTGGCCCTCCCTGCCGTCACAGGCAGTGTCCTTGGCCTCTCGGAGTCTTGGTGTCCTCACTGGTGACACACAGACGACATACCTCCAGACCTACCTGCCGCTCTTTGATTTGATTGTGCTTTAGGTGAACGTTTACAGCGCGCGTTGTCTCTGATTTAACGATGTGTACACAGAGTGTTCTGTGACACTGGTTGCTGGCCCCGCCACGTGCCAACACCCTCCTGCTGCACCCCAGTCGCCCCGTTTCTCCCTCCCTTCTGGCCTGCTGTCTGTGCTTTTGGGCAGGGGCTCCCCACTGGTCTCACGCCCATGAGGGAACCAAAAAGCTCCGTTCTCGGGTCTGCCACAGGCCTGTTCGTCCTCAGCAGAGCTGTCAGGAGTGGCTCCAGTTCGGGGTTAAAGAGCACCTGGGGGCCATGGGCTTGGGGTCCTCCAGTCTTTGTCAGACCAATAAAACTGTGGTTTGTATGTCTGTGTGTCTGTGTGAATCTGTATTTTATTCTACATTTTTCTCCCATTCTGGGGCATTTTATAGTGATCTTGTCAACGAACCCACTGCTGCTGAGCCCAGTCTGACTCACAGCGACCCCACTGGGCACAAGAGGACATCCCCCACATGAGTTTCCCAAGAGCACCTGGCTGCTTCTGAGTGCTGCCCCTCTGGTTGGGAGCTGTAGCCCTGAACCACTGTAGCCCAGGGCCCTGATCCCCGTCAGAGCAGCTCATCTATCTGTTCTTCTGAATCCTAAACTCACGAACCCATCTGCTTGCTTGACACCACTGCACACTCCCTCACACACACCGTGACCAAACACACGCATCCTGAACCCATGATCTCTCCCCACCCACACAGCTTGGGCCTTCTCAGGACAGTCAGGATAAGCGACGTTACGCTGCAGTAACAAAGGAGCCCCAGTGCTCAGGGCCTTCCCCAACAAGGATGTGTTTCTCACTCACACTGCAAGTGCACTGCAGGCTGGCTGAGGGCCCTGCTCACGTCACCTCCACTCCCAGCTGACAGGGCAGCCCTTATCTGGGACCTGCCAGCTTCAAAGGGAAAAGACCCGGCTAAGCCATGTGATGGCTCTTAAAGCTTCTGCTCAGAAACGACACGTGTCCCTTCTGCTCACATCTTACCAGCCAGACTGTCACACGTTCAAGACTGACCTCAATAAGGTGGGACAAAGGCAGAGTTGTCAAAACAGGAATGCAGTCAGCCAGCTGCTGCTTCTCATCTCGGGGCACGGCACCTCCCTCCCTGCACTCAGCTGGGAGGCCCCTACTCACCTCGCACGCCCACTCCCCAATCCAAGCACCACTGGATCTCCCCGTACACCAGAACCAAGGCCACCCTTCCCTCCCACCACCCACCCTGCTCCAGGCTAGAGGACCACGCTGACACCTTCTAGTTGTCCTGAGTCCACTCCTGCCCCACACAGCCGGGAAAGCTGTCGTCGAGCAAAACCCTCCGCTCAGCCCTGAAGGCCCCTCGCTTCTCGCCCTGCTCTCAGAGTTATGGCCACCCATACCCCACCTTCCCAGCTGTCTCAAGGCCTTTGCACCTGCCTTTCTCACTACCTCCCCCACCGAGAGTCAGCTGGGTTTGCTGGGGGCCCGAGTATATGTGTCCCCGGGGAGAAGCCATCTCAGAGGCTGGAAGTGTGCTTGGGTGAGTGGGGCCCTGTGATCTGCGGTGGGCCCCTGCACCTCCACCTTGGGCAGTCTCTAGTGTCTGGGGCTGGCCCAGGTGTGCTCAAGGCAATTCCTTTTTGAGGAGAAGTGCTGCGGCCACTGCAGCGGGGCCTTGGCAGGCAGGTCTCTGAAACGCAGAGCCAGGGCAGCAATTCTGAGTCCAAGAGGCCCAGGAGGAAGGATGACTCCTCTGGGCTTCTGTCCCCCTGGCCAGCAGCTCCTGAATACAGAGCTCATTCATTCGCCCAGCAAGAGCTGGTGAGCTCTTACACCTTAGTTACTCTCTCAGAGACCAGGCACTCCCTGACAGGCGACACAGTCAGGAGACACTCGCCCACCATGAGGGATGTCACTGTCACCGGGCCGAGCACGTGAAGATGGCCGAAGCAGCAGATGTTCAGTTACGTATCCATTTACCACACAAACAAAACATACTCAGCAAGCACTAGCAACTGAGTGTCTATTCCACGCCGACGAGGCAACTACCACTTACTCATCCCCCCGCCCCAAGCCCATAACGTCCACTCACCCACTCCACACACTTCTAGGTGTCCACCTTGTCCCACCAGTGCACAGGGAGGCAAGCTGGAAGCCTGCCCACTCTCAGCCTGGGCTTTCGTGAACTTAGTTCCCACAGAGGAAAGGCAAAGATAGCCTAGGAAACCAGGCTGCTTCCAAGAGTAGAACAAACCCCAACACGGGGGCCTATGGAAGGCTTGCAGGGTGGTGCTGTCTGAGCGGTCTCTGCACAGAGGACCTGCCCCATCACGGCGTCATGGCCTCACAGCACAGGACACACTGTCTTCACGACCCTGGGCAGCAGGGAGGCTGAGGGAGCTGCCCCCGGGCCACACAGGGCTGTCCCGGGCAGTGGCTCTCTCCGCTGCTGCATGCACCCCATCCCGAGAGCCGCTGCATCAGCTGACCCGGGCCCAGGGTCTTTCCAAAGCTCTGCAGCTGATTCTAATGTGTGGCCATGGCAAAGACAAAGATCACAGAGAGGGGACACAGGCTGAGACCAAGCCCTGAGCTACTGGCATCCCAGCGTTGGGCAGGGAGAGCAGGCCCAGCAGGGAGCCAGTGGGGGGGTGTGACAGAGAGCCATGAAGAGGGGTCTGGGAGGACCAGGAGGTCCCAGCAGAGCTGGACGCAGCCAGCAGGCTCAGCAGAGGTCGTTCCTGACCGAGCAGCCAGGACTGACCACGCTGACAACGGCCCGCCGGTTTTCTCCTTTTATACGCTGTGTTCTTAGCGATGATGACCGCACACTGTGGCAGCACACGTCTGCTGATGTCACCGTTTGCAGATGTTCACTGCAGATGTTCCATGTCCTGATTTATAACCAAACCAAACCTACTGCCATCGAGCTGCTTCTGACTCACAGCGACCCCATGGGTCCCAGCGTAACCACCCCACAGGGTTTCCGTGGGGCGGCCTGGTAGATCTGAACTGCTGACCTTTCGGTCAGTAGCTGAGCTCTTAACCACAGACCCACTACAAGGACACTACTAATTAAAGGCAATCATAAGGAAAACAAACCAACAAACAGGAAATGAAGGCTCAGGACCGGTTTACATCACAGCTGTCGGACTGTAACCCCGCGGTAGGATTACTGGTAGGAAGGGCACTGGTAGCCTCTCCAGAAGGCACGTCAGGGAAGGCTGCCCCACGGAGCCTCACCTCAGTCCCTGCACCCCCTGCGTGGAGTCCCTCCGGACCTCTGCGGAGCTCCCAGGGCCACACGCACCCCAGACCGTGGGCCTCACAAATCTGAGTGTCTTTTCCTCCTCAAACCTTGCACAGCTCCAAGTCTAGGGTGGACTGGGGTGCAGTGTAACTGTTTCTACAGTGTGGCAGGGACCGGGCAGAGGACGGGTGTGATGACAGCAATGCTGACACTCTCAAGATGGTCACTGGGCCAGTGCCCACTCGACACCGGGGCTCCATTAACGTCTCGGTGCTGCTGTGACAGGAACACACGTGGACGGCTTTGACAAACAGAAATCCACGTTCTCACAGAACTTTTTTAAAAAAAGAAGCCATTGCCTTCGACTCAATTCCACCTCAGAGCGCCCTAACAGTGGCAGAGTAGAACTGCCCCACAGGGTTTCTGAGTAGTGACTGGTAGATCTGAGCTGCCGACCTTTTGGTTAGCAGCTGAGCTCTTAACCAGAGATAGCTAGGAATCTGAACTCAGGCACCGGCTCCAGGGAAAGGCTCTCTGTCTGCTCTGGGGAAAAACCCTTGTCTCAGCTTCTCTAGCGCCCTTCCTGATGGCCCCTGGCCATCTTCCCGAGGCACTGCCCGTCCCCCTGGGCCTGGTTTGCGTTTGGGCCTAATCTGCAGCTCTTGTATCTCAGCAGTGACTGGCTTAAGTTACCGACACTGACAGAGGTCTGCCTCTAGGTTCTAATTCCAAATGGGATTACATCCTATGTATAAGGGTTAGGATTCCAACACACATTTTGGGGGGGACACAACTCTAGCGACCACACTGCGCCACACATTTGAGGTGTGGTAACCTGTGTTAAGAGCTGTATGAGGCAAGGACTTTGATCGTGCCCATTTTACAGATGAGCAAAGGTTGCTGTGCTGACTCACACGGCTGGGAGGGGGGCTGGGATTCAAACCCCGCCAGGCTGACCCCCACCTCCACCACTCAACTAAGAGACAAGGTAGTTCACATGAGTGTGCTGTGTGAACACGAGCACTGTAAACAGCCTCAGAAGGAATTTATAAAGACAGAACCCTAGAAAGCTGGGGGCAGCTTGGCAGGGTTCAGGCTAAGTGTTGTTTTTCGATTCCTTTCCTAGGCCTTACTCCACCTTACGGAAGTCTGCACATACCAGGCCCTCTTTATGGCTCCCCTAGGAAACAAGACGGATGAAAGTCCTGGCAATTTCATCGAGAGAGGACCGCCGTGGCCCAGACTCCTCTCTGCCACCCAGGGAGCAAGGAGCCCCGTCCTGAATCCTGCACTTCCACAGTTACAGTCAAAAACCCCAGAGGATCAGGGCTTCTCACTTACATCTCCCCAGGTATGCAGGAGGGGCCAGCATTCCTACCTGGGCCAAGGGGACAGTCCTCACAGGGGCAGGGGGAGCCCCTTCACAGCCACTGCATTCAAACAGGAGAGCATTCTACATAGGTCAGAGTTCTTGAGGGGCCTGTCTTGTGTTTACAGTGGTACGTCTGTACTTTTCCCTTTTGGGGACATAAGAAAGAATGACTTCACATGAGACATCGAACTTGTAGACACACACACACACATATACATATGTGTATGTCTACAAGTTTGATGCCTCATGTGAAGTCATTCTTCCACATATATATATAAAATGTAGCAATTCTGCTTGTGGAATCTGTCCCTCAAGTATCTACACTAATGCACACGCAAAGACAAGGGCCCAATAGTGTGGCTTCAGGGATGCTTGGGGGCCACACCACTGCCGTAGGAGGTGGGGACACAGCTGAGGTGCCCATTAGCAGAGGTCAGGTAGGTGAATCCGGGCACCACGTTCCAGGGCACACAGCACAGCTGTAACAGAAACACTCGGGCAGAGCTTGGCGAGTCGCACGAAGATGCCCGCCCAGCCTGAGGGAGCAAGCGCAGACAACGCTCGCGGGCTGCTCGCAGCGTGCGAGGTGGTGAAGGGTTCGCGTGTGTTCATCCGCTGCTGCCTCGCCACAAGCCCGGGAGGCAGGAACTGAACACCATCCTCGTCTTACAACCAACGCAACCAAGTCCAGAGAGGTTGTGTGACGTCCCGAGGCTGCACAGCTACAAAGCCCAAGTGCTGGGATCCCGGCAACCCAGCTTCCTGGCTTACACGTCCTCTGTGCCACAACTTGTAAAGGAAGAGGGCAAGCAGCAATGTTGGCACAAACATGTCCCCACTGCTTGAAAACAACAAGGGACAGCCCTGTGCATGTGTGTGTGTACACCAATGTCTACAAACATACGGGAAAAGATCCGGGCAGACACCTGCCAAACTGCTGACAGCGGTTGTCTAGGGGTAAAACGGGGGAGCGCAGTCAAGGGAAGCTTCTTCCCTGTCCAGTTCTGCGCACCTGCGTCTGAATCCTCACGAGCACGTCCACGGCCCACCGGGCCCCTGTGCCGGCGCCTGCCCTAGCCTCTGCCCCCGGGAGAAGCCCTGGGAGCAGGCTCTGCTGTCTCCTTCAGGTCCCTCAGTCTGTGGACTCCCAAGGACACGTGCACATGTGCACAGGAGGGAAGTGTCCCGTGAAGCTTCCAGCTTGCAGGGGAGCGAGAGCCACCTGGGGAGCAGCCCTCACATGTCCAGGGGCCAGAAAGGAAAGGAAGAGCTGCACCCCCTCTGCAGAGGAGCACAAGCCCCCTCTCCTTGCCACGCTGCCGGGGCCGATGGAGCCCGAAAACCAGCACCCTTCCAGGTGGCAGATTCCTTCACTGCCTGGGGAGACGGTGCCCCTGGTGGGCTGGGGCAGCAGCCCCACTGGGGGAGAAGCTGCACCCCCATCTCGTATGCACCCGTGCGCTGGTGAGATGCCGGCACACGCAGTCCAAACGCTTACAAGGCACTGCCTTAACGCTGTAACTGTGAGGGCCAGTGTAGCTGATCCGGAGTCCCTGGGGGCGGAGTTGACAGGCTCCGCTGGTAACTGAAAGGCTGTAGCTTCAAGCCCGCCAGGGACAGCCGGGAAGGAACATCGAGTGTTCTGCTGCTGAAGGACCGGCCAGGGAAAACACTATCAAACAGTTCTACAAGGTCCAACAACGCAGTCCGCGAACTGAAGTGTTCTCAGTGCTACACTCCTCACAGCTGAATATCACCTCGGCCACCTTCAAAGTCCTCGCCTTGGGAAGCTATGCACCGATGCCAGTGCCCAGGCCACCCTTCAAAGCAATTTTGGAATTCTTTCTGATGCACGCGGTGGCAAGTTTGCCAACTTAATTGTACAGTTGTCTGTGAGGGAGTTTTCAGCCAGTAAACAAGTAAGTGTACTGGAACACCCTCCCTACTCACCTGATCTGGCCCCCAGTGACTTTACTCAAAGATAAAGGAAATACTGAAAGGAAGACATATTGATGACATTCAGGACACCAAGGATAAAACAATGACAGTTCTGATGGCCATTCCAGAAAGAGTTCCAAAATCACTTCAAAGGGTGGACTAGGCACAGGCGTCAGTGCATGACAGCTTCCCAAGGGGAGAACTTCGAAGGCGACCGCAGTGACACTCAGCAGCGAGGTAGGGGGCACTCAGAACAATCAAGTTCGGGGACTTAACTGTCAAACCTTGTGCGTGTTTCACGGGGCAGAACCGAGCTGGAGGGCGGCAAGGCGCTGCAGAGGCCGTCTTCACTCTCGCGGTGACAACAAGGGAGCCCTAGCGGCGTGCTGGTTAAGAGCACAGCTGCTAAGCCAGAGCGCCAACAGTGTGCAGCCACCAGCGCCCCCCGGGAACCCTATGGGGCAGTCCCCCTGTCCTATCAGGTCACTACGGGTCTGAATCGACTCAACAGCAAAGGGAGAGGAACAAACTTAAGTCTCAGCAAACCACTGGGGCCACGGCGGGCTTCCAGTGCACCCTTCTGCCTCCGGGCTCGGGGCCGGGCAGCACAGGGCGCTGCCCCTGGAACACCAGTGGGAGTCCAGAATTCCCTTCTTCTGGGTGGGCCCCTGGGCCCCAGGGAGGCTCCCCGGCGTCTGTGGATGTCGGGTCAGTGGCTGTGTTGTTATCCCGCCACCCCCAAATGCACATGTGGACTCGACATCTTGTTCCCATTCTGGGTTAGGTTCTATTAATTGCAGATGAGACTCAGAAATGCCAAATCGGGAAGGCGTGCTTCCCGGGGTGTGGGTGTGGTGCCGGCCCACCCAGGAGCTGCAGTGCCACTCGCCGAGAGGGAGAATGGGGCACAGTGGCGAGGGGGCTCTGTCAGGGCACCCCTTCAGGGACTCTGACTCGGGAACACAGCCAGCCCCACTGGCCATACTTCTCCTGGCTCTAAAACCACTGCATCAAGTCCATCCCAGCTCACAGCACCCCACAGGACAGAGTACCAAGGCCCTGCGGGATTTCCAAGGAGCGGCTGCTGGATTTGAACTGCTGACCTTTTAGCAGCTGAGCTCTTAACTGCCACGCCACCAGATCTCCTCCCCAGCTCCAGCCAGGGCCAGCGCCCAGCCCCGTCACTGGTGTGTCCGTGCCACTTGTTTCAATGCTGAAGCTTCCGGGACAGCAGTGGCTGCTGTCTGGAACTCCCTGGGCGTGCCCATGGGGGCCTCCAGGACCTGCTTCTGGGCCTGCTCTTGCGGGTGGCTGCCCCTGGTGCTCCCTGGTTAAATACTGAGCATGCTGCCCCACCCCATGGCTTGGTCCTGCGGCCAACCCAGGCCTCCTGTGGGAGACACTGTTGTACCAGCACGGAACCTGACTGGTAAGCCAGTCGCAGCTAATTGCCACTGAAACCTGCTAGGATCACATCTGTTGGGCCTGGAGATTAAATCAATATTTGACAATCTTGATTAAACAGAGCCAGGGAATCTTTGTAAAGGAACATCTGTTCAAGCCCCTCTCTTTCAATTCTGCTCTTGGGGGGCCAGGCTGGTGGCGTGTCTGGCTCTGCTGGTCCTCACCTGAGGACAGCTTCGGGCGGACTTGTGGGGGTGCTGTAGCCCACCATGAACACTGGCCATGAAGGCTCCCAGCAGTGGGCGGACACATGTGTGCAGCTGGGCCTTGTCAGCCTGCGTGCGGCCAGCTGCTGGCAGTCGTCACCCACCCCTCACCCCCCAATCCCAGGGACTGCGAGCCAGGCCCCGAGCGGAGCAAACTGACACTGAACTCAAGGCTAACGACTCACTGAGGGGGGAGCCGTTCACCCCCATTTAAAACCGGGCAGACTGCGGGATTTAGTAGAGGGGAAGCTGCTTACCCAAAGTTACACAAAGGGTGAGAGGAGGAGCTAGGACTGGAGTTCAGGTCTGGATGACTCCAGAGTCTGCCCCTCTGCCCCACTGTGAAAAAGCACAACCCCCCAAACTGGTGCCTGCAGGTTCCAGGCCTGCTGGAAGGGCCAGTCTCTCAACTGCATGTCCAGCACCACTCCCATTGAGCCAGTGCTGGTCTGGGGCCCATCCCACTGAGCCCACAGGCAGCCCCGGGGCGTCCTGCTAGTCTTCCCACTTTACAGGCTGCCTGTTTAACATCACTCACTGGGGTAAAGGCAGAGGTGGCACTCCAGTCCAGGTGGGGCCATGAAGCCCACTGTCACCTCGAAACCGCAGAGCGGGTGTTCAGCCAGCGCCTGCCCTCCATCCAGCGTGCATGGTCTGGTCAGGGGTGCTGTAGTTAGCAGCCCCAAGACCCAGAGGAACAGAATGCCACCGGGTCCTGGGCTGTCCCCACGAAGGGTGTAGACTAGACCGTTGTGACACAGGGCTTTCATCGCCTGGGTTGTAGGCAGACCATCGGGCCTTTCTTCCAAGAGCCTCAGCCTGGAAGCTGCCCTGCACCCCCGTGAGGCATCATCCCCGCAGCGTGGGAGCCCACCAACAGGCAGCTGGTGGCTGTGCGTGAGGCAGCCAGCCAGGGTCTCCTCTCTCAGGTGGAGTTCTACCACTAACGCACCAGGGACTCCAGAGACTGTGATCAAATCCTGGCCCCAAGACGAGCCTGAGACAGCACAGCGCGACCTCACAGGACGGCTGCAGGGCCCAGGAAGGTCAGCCTGGCACCCCCACAGTAAGTGTCCCATAGCAGGCACTCAGTAAAACTGGGGAAAGGAAAAAAGAAACAAAAAGGGTGGTAACAGCCACTGCGCTCACAGGGCAGTCACAGGGACAGGGGTGGGCACAGGAAGTGGTCAAATGCCCAAATATCTGCAGGGGACTGTCCACTGCCCTGTCCCAGCACCCACTGCCCCTCCCCAGCACCCACTGCCCCTCCCCAGCACCCAGTGCCCCGTCCCAGCACCCACTGCCCCTCCCCAGCATCTACTGCCCCTCCCCAGCACCCACTGCCCCATCCCAGCACCCACTGCCCCTCCCCAGCACCCACTACCCCAGTCCCAGCACCTACTGCTCCTCCTCAGAATACCCTAAATAGCACCTTGGTCAGAGTGAGTCCCCCACAAAATCAACATCAACACCAACTAGGAAACCAGCCAGCCACCCAGCCACCCAGCCACCCAGCCAACCAACCTATTAGATTAGCAAGCAACCAGATAACCAACTGACTGAACAATTAACCAACCAAGCATGCTGCCAGCCCGCCAACCAGCAAGTGAGCTGGTGCCAGCATCCCTCAACCTCTAAATCGTCACCCCATCTCTCTTCAACTCGGTCCCATGTCTGCGCTCCTGCCACCCCTCTCTGCATCTACACCCAGTCTCCCTGCGTCCCTGGTCTCTTGTTTCTACTCGTCCTCGTCCCTGTCTCTGTGTCTCTCTCACACTCTGCTTCTGTGTCGCTGACCCATGTGCACACCAATAGCTACCCCAAAACTCTCAAGCCCACTGCCATCTGACCCACAGCAATCCTACGGGACACAGAAGAACTGGCCCACCAGGTTTCCCAGGAGCAGCTGGTGGACTCCCGCTGAGTGCAGATCTGGAGGGCCATGCTCTCCCAGCGGCAGCAGTGACACCAGTGCACTGCGGGAACAGCGGGGTGCGTGCACATGGGCGCCCACTCTACACCTAGCGTGAGAGCTCCCAGTTTGCCAGCGTCCCTCACCTCTGTCTTGGTGTCACCTGTCTGTTACTCAGTTGGTCCTTTCCACTGACCCAAGCCTCAACAACATCAGTACTGGATTCATTTTTCCCCTTAATACAGAGTAAATAAAATGCACAGAGGAAAAAAATCCTAGAGGTGGTAAAGCCTGTCTGCGTACCAGTGACAGTGAGCTTTTCACCAGAAATGAGCCAACAGCAGAACCTGCATCGTCTGAGACAAGTGAGACCCACACCCAAGGCAACACGGAGATGACGTCTTTCACGGGAAGTTCACAGACAGGCAGAGCAGAACCTCACACAGGCGATGGTACTGTTAGAAAAGCAAGGAAGTGGCCAGCAGCAAAGTCCAGAGAGGATGGGCCACTGGAGGAGGGACAGGAGCAGGCCACATGGGGGCTTCTGGGTCATGGCCTCTAGCGGAGGCAGTGGACTGGGACCGGGGCCTCTGGGCTGCCTTTCTGCCTAGAGGCTCTGTGAGCGCTCACTTCAGAACAGCCACTCAACTGTCCGTGTCCTACGTTCTTCTCTGCATGTGCAGTGTGCTCCGTGACAGCCGACCCGACCACCGAGAGGAAGGACTCCGGTCCACAGGACACAGCAGAACCGCCCCACTGAGTCTCCGAGGGGAGGCTGACGTGCTCCAACTGCCGCCCGCTGGTCAGCAGCTGTCCCTTTTAGCCACTGCACCACCTGGGCTTCCTCAGAGTAACTGAGTTTTTAAAAACTCTTCTGTGGTGTGTGAACTCTTTTTTAAACAATATTACAAAGTTTTGTATTACATGTGTAATTTTAAAAACATTGCAAAGTCTCAACTATTTGACTACTCTCTGTGAAGAAGGGAGACACACACACACACACACACACACACTCTGTCTGTCTGTCTCTCTCGCTAACACACACACACCTGGAGCCCTGGTGTTGTTAAGGGCTCGGCTGCTCCCCAAAAGCTCTGCAGTTTGAATCCACCACCACTCGCTCCTTGGAAAACCTAGGGGGCAGCTCTACTCTGTCCTATAGGGTCAGTGTGAATCAGGACCACCTAGATGGTACCTAACACCACCACTACACAGACAAAACACAGTCACTGTTCAGGCTCTAAGGTCCCCTTCTCTCCTTTGGAAAGTTTCCACCCTCCAGAACCGGCAGGGCCACTTGACCCCTGTGAAAACAAACATCCTGGGGAGGCCTGGAGAGCTGGGCCGCACCTCCCCACGTGACACTGCCTCACCTGCCACCTCCCCATATGGCAGGTAGGGACAGGGAGAAGGCGCCGCCTATCACCTGAGAGGCGGAGGAGGGCGTCCCACCTTGCTTGCTCGGGTCGGGAGAGATGGGCAAGCGCAGGGCCGCGGGGCCCGGCCCGGTGGCGGCCATGGCAGAGGCCGAGCTGGGCCCCACCGGGTCCGGAGCCTCTCAGGCCCACGGTGTTCACTGCCGCTGGCAGGTGCTGAGGGCCTGTTGCTCTGTTCGCATGCTCCCGTAACTAAATATCCTGCCCCACACACGCAGGCAGGATGGGGACCTCGGGTGACCCAGAGGAAGACACGCTGCAAGGGGGCAGAGGCCCTGAGGGCCCTGGGGACAAGGCTTTCTGGGAGCCCATGCGTAAGACACGAGGAAATCCAGGGGGCGGGCTCAGAACTCCTAGCCACCCACTCTCAGGGCAACAGCTTCTTTCCTTCTCTTTTTCTTTTCCTTTAAATGCTTATAGAGTTGGTGGGACCCTTCTAGATGCATTTGGCAATAGCTGTAAAAAATGTTCTTACCCTCTGACACAGTAATGCTACTGCTGGGAATTGATCCCCAAGAAACAATGAGATGGAGAAGAAAGTCCATGACATTGATGACAAAGCAAACCAACAAAACCAATGCCATGGCCCACAAAAGGAGCACGGGTAATCACTGCACATCCCCTCGTGACATGGAAAGGTTCCGCCCATGGCCCATGAGAGGAGCACGGGTAATTACTGACCTCCTCGTGACAGGAGAAAGTCCTATGTCCAGGCAGATGTGGTCACAGACTAGAAAGAAACATTCTTACCAGAGCCAGTGAGTTTTGAAAACTTGGTTTTTCACACCTTTTAATATTTTTTCAAATTATCTTCAATGACTGTGTTTTTAAAATCAGAAACAGAAACACATTTTTATTCACTTATTTCCATTCACGAGATGAGTATTTCCTGAGCTATTATCATACAGTAGATCCCTTCTCTGTTATATGACTAGAGGGGAGACAAGCATTAATTAAACTCATGCACCAAGAACACGTTAGCAAACACTGATAAAAAGAAAAAATAAACTGAGGAAGGAAAGGAACATGGGGATGAAGACTGGGTGATCAAGGAAGGCTTCCTGGAAGATGCAGTGTTTAAATTAAGCCCTGAAGGACACCAAGCTGGCCAAGAACACGGTGGTGGTGGTGGACGGCAGATCAACAGCAGGCGCAAGCCTGTCACTGTCAGGCAGCTGGAATTCACTTCCCCTGCAGCTTTAGGAAGAGCAGTGGCCCCAGCTGGGTGCCGCGCAGATGACGAACCCAGCGAGGGGCAGGCGGCCCTGTCAGGAGGCTGGGTGGCTGACCATGTGAGGGACGAGACCTGGCCCACAACAGGGGTGGCTTACTTCAGAAAAGGGTAGACTGGAGGAGATTTGGAGAGTTCTTCGCACTAACAGCAGCCCCAAGGCAGGCAGGCCTATGCCAAGTCTGGTGTATCCAGTCCTGTGCCAGTTGATGGTCACAGAGATGCCCTCTGCCCTCATGTGGTCCAGGGCTATCAAAGAGCAGTCTGTCTGAGTGCCCACGGTGGCTGGATGGGCGAGGGCCACCTTCAAGAAAGCCTGACAGTTCTCCAAACAGGGACCAGCCCAGCCCCCGACAGTGGGACATATTTCCAGGCCCTCGTCCTCAGGTTTCCAGATTCTCACCCGTGCTCCCAAGGCAGCAGCACCCTTCCCAACAGACAGCAGAGGCCCAAGGCAGTGTGTTCTTGACAAAGCAAACATCAAGACAACCAGAACCAGAACTCAGGCCTGCGGGGTACGAATGCTGCCACCCTCGGCTAAGAGCTCCATAAGTGCTGGGCTGTTCGTTACACAGACGGTGCAGCCACAGAGACCCCGCTGCTCCCTGTCTAAGCCAGATCCACTCTCTTCTTCCTAGACTCTGCCTGGGGCAGCTGAATGCCAATTCAAAAAGCTTGCTTTCCCAGGCTGCCTTGCAGCTATGGCTATGTGTCTTTTTCTGACCAATGACAGTACGCAGAAGTCTGCTGGGGGCAGAGGGAGGGTCCTAATAAAAAGGAGCACCATCAGCTGGCACCTCCTACCATCCTTCCGCTTCCTTCAGGGATGTGGGCACCACGGCTGGAAGCATGGCAGCCAGACTGCGAGCACGAGGCTGCAAGCCCATGCTGAGGGTGGCAGGTGAGGGGTTGCAAGGAGGCCATCCCTCAGGGTCCTGCCCCATCTCTCTCTGTCCTGTGCTCAAGACATAACTATGGATTTATCTTGGCCACTGCTGTCCAGTTTTCTGTTCCATGCAGCAGAGCATAGTCATGACTGACAGAAGACCTACCCTCATCCTCAGTTTACCTGAGGAAAGTGAAGCTCAGAGAGGCCACGTCCCATCAGGAAGAGGTACACGGGAACGTGAGATGGTCCTCCACATCACTGCACAGGAGTCCCTGATCCTCATGACAGGTATGGGCTCTGGGGAATCTTGTCTTCACCCCGCTTCTCCCATCAGCAGTCCGTCTGCCCATTGCCTCACCAGCAGCGCGATGCCGACTGGCCATCACCCAGAGCCCCTGGCTAAGGTGGGTGCTGAGTGCATCCCTGCCTGCTGCGTGAACAACATGTGATGCATGGGAAGGCCGTGGGACTCCGAACCAACGTCCTCCTCCGGAAAATGGGACACCAACTCCGGCTGCATTGGCTCTGCAGTCAGTCACCGAGGGAGGAGTGTCTGGCCCAGGGCAGTGTCCAGCGAGCCTCTGACAGACGACTGCCTTACTGCCATGGCTGATGCTATGAACCTCCATGTTCTGGGAACTTACCTCAGGGGTTCGCCAACTCTAACATTTTTTTTTAAACAGAAGAGTCAGAGATAATTTCTTAGCACAACTAGCCATAACTTACCAGGCCAACCCCCGTGAGGACTCCCAACCATTTGTCAGCTACTCTGCAGCCACAACGGCCTGCCCATCACCTGGCCTCTGACAGCAGTAACCACTGTGCCCACCTCCTTGGTGACACCTTCTCTGGTATCCTCGGGCCACCCGGCATCGCCCCTCTGGCTGTCCCTGTCTGGACCACTCCCAGGACATTCGCCGCTCCCTCACCGAGGACCCTCCCTCACATGATGTCAGCTGAGCCTGTCTCCCTGGCCTTCCTACTGGGTGCTTCATGCAGCTGCATTCCCCCCCCAGTAGCAGCAACTCAGGGAGCAGGGACCACTGCTACCTGTCTTTCTTGGGAGTGCCTGGTGCATCAAACAATACTCAAGTAACATCTGTTGAATGGAAAAACAGACCACAGAATGACTGACAAGTCTGGCAGCCACTGACACGCGGCCTCCTCACTGCGCACCACAATCAACCAGACGGCACAAAGCGTGGGGCCAGGCACGGACTTCAGCACTTCACACACGTGAACTCATTTGACCCACACGACGATCCTCTAGGAAATGTACTGTTGTCACCCCAACTGAAGCCACGAGCAAATCAAGACACAAACTGCAGTCACTTGGTCAAGGTCACACTGCCAGTCAGTGGCAGAGCTGGTTCAAATCTGCAGTGACTCCAGAGCCTGTGCTAACTGCTGGGCACTCCTTTCTCAGTGCATCGATGAACACACAGATGCCTGTGTGGAAAGAGGCAGCCAGAGGCAGGCCTGAGTGGACCACAACTCTCAACTCCTGCAGCCAGGGACAATACCTCATTGGCTTCCCGACAGCATCCCAATCTGATCTCCATGGCTTGCCTCCCTCTAGCAAGGCTGAAAAACCCAGATGTTTGCTTTCTAGTCTCCCCCACGGTCATCAGTAGCCATACAACCTGACACGGGCTAACGCGATGCAAGGAGAAGTCAGCTAGAAGCAGGGGAAGCTTCTGCAAAGGTTTCCGTTCCCAGTGAAAGAGAGGGACCCACAGCCCTGCTGGCCATCTGCTTCCTGTCTCAAGGCTCAGAGGAAAGATATCTGGAGCCATAGCAACCGTCCTGTAACCATGAGGAAAGGCCAAGAGACTCCAGAGACATAGACTTGGGGTGCCGAAGCATGGAGCTAGTGAACTCATCCTAGCAGTGCCTCGCCTGTAGCTGCTGTCTAAAGAATACCAAGACAACATACCCATGGCTGAAGCTACTGTGATCTGGGTTTGCCATGATTTGTATTCAAGGTTAAGATATGAAAGACTCAGAAACCAACACGGCACACAGGAAACGCAATCAGAATGGACTGCAGCCGGTGGGCACCAGCCTGGTTTGGACGCATACACTAGAACAGGGCAGGGGTCAACATGTTCTGCTCACTGCTCCCTCCCAGCAGAGCAGACACCAGTCAGTTTCCTGAGTGGACAGTCAAATCCTGACCAGTATCCCTGGAGAACATACACAAAGTCACTGAGAGCTTGGGCCTGACACACCACCTCCCAGCTCTGGACACTAGGCTACCTTTTGAAGCTTCAGTTTCCTCATTGGTGAGTGCTGACCTCCAAGGGTTGTGGGTAACAGCTTCAAGAGTCATACACATGGGCCACTTAGAAGAGGGCCCGATGTGATGCAAGGGACGCCTGCTAGCTATGACTGCCAGTATCCTCATTGAACTTTTCATTTCGCTGCCTGTCGGAGGGCCACTGTTGACCTGCCCCTGCTTTACCAAGTCTCCATAAGGTAATTTACTCACTGGTGTATAGAGCTGAGCACTGACACTACAGGACAGAGAATAACTGTCCACAGGGTTTCTAAGACTGTAATTTTTTTGTTTTTTAAGCTGTGCTACAAGTGACAGTCCACAGTGTAACCCTAGGTGCTCTCCTCACACTGTGACAGCACACTCCTATTCACCCTTTATTTCCTGTGTGCACTCAACCAGCTCCTGTCCCCTCTGCTTCTCATCTCACCTCAGTACAGCAGCTGCCCAGGTGGCCCCATGTGTCTACCTGAGCCAAGAAGGGAGCAGAGCCAAGATGGCAGACTAAATACACGTCTTCCTAAATCCCTCTGGAAACCAAGACCCGAACTGATAATTAAATGGAGCCTTCTAGACACCCCTTTGAGCCATAGGACACAGCATAGAGCTGTTCATTTGGACTTCATATCACTGAACAGAAAACTTCCTCTTTCGCTGACCCCTGTTGTTGGTGAGAGCTGGCTTTCATGGACCAAAGATAACTCGCCATTTTAATTTTTTTTTTCCTCTGTCTTAGCCAGCAGGCAGAGCTGGGACTTGACTAGCAGCTAATCTCAGATGCACAGCTGGTAGGATCGGCGAGCGAAATTGACACATTTTGAGAACCCAGCTTTGGGCTCTGTCCATCTCGGCACCTTTGGCCTCTCTTTCCTCCTCTGCCATTGAGTAGCCTGTACCAAGGCAGGTGGGGAGCTTGCGTGGGATGCCATTTTGTTCCACTGGGAGGCAGATAAACCCATATGGAGGCCTCAGCTGGACCAAATTCGTAGGCTGGGAGGTAGCACGTGCCCAGAGGAAAGCGTTTTCCTGGCAGAAAAGCAGTATTTTACTCAGTGTTGTCTATGGCTGGGGCCTGACAGCAGAGGCCAGAGGGCAGTAGCCTTTCTGTATTTTGAACTAGTTTATAACATCTAGAGTTGGATATGGAGGTCCTTACTTTGCCAGCTGGGAAGAGGGACCTGTACACCTGAAAACCTGACTGACTTTGGAAGTTTTCAGATACCTTTTACCTTCCTTTTTAGGATGGCCTAGAGAAACAACTGCAGTCCATCCTCAAAGCATCTCTCCCAGCCTCTGTTGACTCACATGAAGCCCAAACAGCAACAAACTCTGGATAAAACCATAACGAAAAAACTCACCCATGGCTTCAGAAGGCCCCCAAAAGGTAACAACCAAAGAACCTCCCAGACAGAAAAACCTTTCTGAAACTATTGGAAGGTGAACACAAAAGGATTATATAGAGAGCCCTCCTAGACCTTATACAAAATGCAGCAGAGCAAAATGAAAAATCAAGCAAGTTGTTTGATCTGATGGAACACCAGTACTCTGAAATCCAACAGATCAAGAACAAAATCAAAGAGATGGAAGCTTCAATTCAAAGCCAAGAAAACAGAATGGTGCAAGTGGAAAATACACTTTCTGACTTAGAAGACAGAGCTACTGACTCCATCATCTACGAGGGGAAATCAGAAAAAAGAAACAAGAAAAATAAAGAAGCATTAAGAAACATGTGGGACTCTATTAGGAGGAACAATCTATGATTAATTGGAGTTCCTGAACAGGGTGAGAAACCCGAGAACACAGAGAGTATTGTGGCCGAGCTACTGACAGAAGACTTCCTACAAATCATTAAAGAACAGAATACAGGTATCCAACCCCACTCAATATAAATCTCAAAAGAAAGGCTCCAAGACATATTATAATCAAGCTTAACCAAATGAAACACAAACAGAAACTCTTAAAGGTATCTAGACTCAAAATTCAGAGAGAAACCCTGTAGGCTTTCATCAGATATCTCAGCAGAAACAATGCTGGCACAGAGACATCGGCATGACACATTCAAAGCCTTGAAGGAGAAGAACTTCCACCCAAGAATTACATATCCTGCAAAACTATCTTTCAAATATGAAAACGAAATCAAGTCATTTGCAGATAAACAGAAACTGAGAGACTTCATAAAAACCAAACCAAAGCTACAAGAAATACTAAAAGAATCTCTCGGCTTAGAAGAACAAAACCACTAATTTTATATTTTAGAAGCAAATTCAGGAGACATCGCCCAGAAACCTACTCAGTTAGGGAAGGCTCCAAACTCATTCAAACCTATAATAGTCAAAGAAATGATCCAATGATCTATCATGAAAACTATGATGTCATCATATTAAATACAGAGACATACGTACTACAGTTGTTATAGTCCTCCCAGATGGAGAGGAAGTTAAGAGTGGTAGTAATTAAAATTAGGTTTATACATAGTTTATTAAGGGGGACTACAGGGGTAGCCGTAAAGCACAATAAAGATGCAACATATCAAATCAAGAAACGTAATACAGGAGTCTCAACAACCACAAAACCAACCCTAAAAAAGGTGGACAATCAATTTACAAAGAAGGTCCCAGAACAGATTAATAACAATAGAGAAAACATCAACACAAAAATAAACATATTACAATGACAGCACTGAACACACACCTATCAATAATTACAATGAATGTGAATGGACTGAACACTCCAGTAAAGAGACATTGAGTGACATCTTGGATCAAAAAACACCACCCATCCATATGTTGCCTACAAGAAACTCACCTTAGACTTAAAGATATGAACAAACTGAAAATTAAAGGATCGAAGAATATATATCAAGCTAACAACACACAAAGAAGAGCAGATGTGGCAATTCAAATCTCAGATAAAACAGATTTTAATGTAAAATCCACCACCATGGACAAGGATGGACACTATTTATTACCGAAAAGTTCAATACACAAGCAGGACTTAACAATATTAAATATTTATACTGGAGCCAAGAAGCACTCTCTCCACCAGGATCATTTTATGTCTTATGGTCCAGTCCAGTTTTGGTCCGAAGACTAGGCTTCAGGAATGGTTTTCATTTGGGGCTGACACGGAATCTGGGGCCACGTCTTCTGGGGACCTTCCAGTCTGAGTCAGACCCTCAAGTCTGGTCTTCTCCCATCAATCTGGGTGCTGCCCACCACTTTCCCCAAGGCTGTATCTGCACGGGAGCACAGTGTCAGGGATGGTCTTTCTCCTGAGGAGCGCCTGGTGGGTTCAACGTGCTGACCACCTGGTTAGCAGCAGAGCACTTAACTGCAGTGCCACCAGGGTTCCTTTCTGGTAAGATACTACCTAGAAAGTAAAAGATAAAAGGCTAGGCCAGCAAATAGTAATTCTTTCTGTAAACTCGGGAGAGTGCAGCAACTATGGGCACAGATTCTAAAACTGCCTGGCTTTCAATCCCAGCTCTGCTGTGTAACCTCGGGCAAACTGTCTAATGTCTTGTGTGCCTTAGTTTCCTCATCTGTGAAATGGACATTACAAAGATACCTCCCTCACGGGTTGCTGTGAAGAGGAAATGAGCAGACCCATGTGAGGCTCTTCGAGCAAAGCCCAGCACAGGTAACCAATTGGAGGTGTTTGCTGCTACTGTAACTGTGGCATGTGGAACTCCATGGATCTCTGGGGCTGTCACTTCTTAGATGTGATTATGGGCAAGTTTGTTAACTCTTTGCCTTTCCCCTCCATAAAACAGGGCTAACGGCAAGCTAAAAACCCACTGATATCAAGTCAATTCTGACCCATCATGACCCTACAGGACAGAGTAGAACTGCCCCGCAGACTTTCGAAGGAGCGGCTGGTGGATTCAGACTGTCAATCTTTCGGTTAGCAGCCAAGCTCTTAACCTCTGCACCACCAGGGCTCCTCGGTTACAGTCTCTACTTACAGGATTACTGCAAGAATTAAATTAATACATGTGATTTTGGATCCCTGGAAGAAGGCCCACTTCCCAAGCAAGGCCCAGCTCCTGTCAGTCATCACCACCACTTTTGGCTCGTCACTTTACCTCTCCCACTGTTCTCCAACTCCCTGTCCACCCACCTGGCATCATGCTGCTCCCTTAGCTGCCCATACCCTTCCCCGCCTCCCCATCAGGTCTAGGACGACATGCAGGACACTTGTGTTTGACAATGCCCTGTCCTGCTGGTGACACACCCTCCTTTGAGGGCAACATGTCATCTTCTGAAGTTAAAACCATGAACACTCTGCAACCCACAGCCTCCACTGCCCATGAAAGGGCTGGACCCGGGGCGTGGAGCTCCCCACTACGACACTGCTGGAGAGAGACGAAACCAAGGACCACCTCAGTGTCCCTCATAAAGAGCTGGCAAGCTCTGATATCCCCTACAGTGTAATTCTGGACAGCCGTGACAAACGAGGAGGCACAGCTAATGGCTCACAAGTGGCAGGCACAAGCTGTGAGAAACAGTATGCAGCACGATGTGCTAAAAAAAAAGAAGTATGTAATGTTTAGAGATAGAAACTGAGGAAAGTAGTAATAGCAATACCTGCAAATATCGATGATATGATCGTATACACAGAGAACCCTACAGAATCCATACATAAATTACTGGAATTAGTAGAAGAGTTCAGCAAAGTTGTAGGAAGGATATAAGATAAAAATAAATTGGTAGCATTCCTTTACAGTAACAAAGAGATCATCAAAGAGGAATTCACCAAATCAATACCATCCATAATACCCCCCAAGAAGATAAAATACCTAGGAATAAATCTAACCAGAGAAGCAAGACATACATACAGAGAAAATTACAAGACCCTACTGCAAGAAACCAAGAGACTCACATGCATGGAGACATCTACCTTGCTCGTGGATAGGAAGACTTCATGTTGTGAAAATGTCTACTTTACCCAAAGCGATCTACATATACAATGCAATCCCAATAGGAACTCCAGTGTCCTTTTTTTAATGAGATGGAGAAACGAATCACCAACTTTGTTTGCAAAGGGAAGAAAGCCCCAATAATTAAAGCACTACTGAGGATGAGGAACACACTGGGAGGCCTCATACTACCCGACCTCAGAACCTATTACACTGCCACAGTAGTTGAAACAGCCTGGTACTGGTACAAAAGGAAACATATAGACCAATGGAACAGAACCAAGACCCCGGAGATATCACCATCCTCTTATGAACAGCTGATATTCAATAAAGACCCAAAGGTTGTAAACCAGGGTAAAAACAGTCTCTTCAACAAATGGCATTGGCAAAATTGGATATCAAATCTGCAAAAAACTGAAACAAGACCTATATCTTACACCTTACATAAAAACTAAGTCAAAATGTATCAAAGACCTAAATATCAAACCTAAAACAATAAAGATCATGCAAGGATAAAAATAGGGACAATGGAAGTTCTGATACATGGCTGAGACGCACTACAAAATCTTACCAACAATGCACAAACAATCGAAGGGAAAATAGATAAATGGGAAATACTAAGAGTCAAACACTTCTGCTCATCCAAAGACTTTATCAAGAGAGTTAAAAGACCACCTACATAATGGGAAAAAATATGTGGCAACTACATGTCAGACTGATGTCTGATCTCCGTATTATACAAGGTTCTGCAAAATATCAATGAGAAAAAGGTAAATAACCCAATTAAGCAATGGGCAAAGGAGATGGACAGACACTTCAACAGAGAGGACAACCAGGCAGCCAAAAGATACATGAGGAAATGCTGATGATCGTCAGCTATTGAAGAAATCCAAATCAAAACTACAACAAGATACTATCTCACCCCAACAAGGCTGGCAATAATCAAAAAACCACAAAGTAACAAATGCTGGAGAAGCTGTGGAGAGACTGGAACTCTCCTACACTGCTGGTGGGAATGCAAAATGGTGCAATCTCTTTGGAAAGCCATTTGGCGCTTCTTTAAAAAGCTAGAAATAGAAACACTATACAATCCAACAACGTAAGTGCTTGAAACATATCCTACAGAAACAAAGGCTGTCACATGAACAGCTACATGCACACAAATGTTTACTGCAGCACTGTCCACAACAGCAAAAAGATGGAATCAACGTTGGTGCCCATCAGCAGATGAATAGAGAAACAAGCTATGGTACATACATACACTGTGGAACACTAAGCAATGATAAAGAACAACGATGGTTTTAGGAAGCATCTCATAACCTGGTTTCAACTGGAAGACTTTATGTTGAGTGAAATCAGTCAGCTGCAAAAGGACAAGTATTGTATGAGATCCCTCTTACAAGGACTTAAAAATAGACTTATGTACATAAGAAAAGACTGATGGTTACAAGGGCAGGAAGGAAGGGAGAGGGTCGTTCATTGATTAGATCAAACCAAACCAAACCCAGTGCTATCAAGTCAATTCTGACTCATAGTGACCCTACAAGACAGAGTAGAACTGCCCCACAGAGTTTCCAAGGAGTGCGTGGCAGATCTAAACTGCCAATCTTTCGATTAGCAGCCAAAGTACTTAACTACTACACCACCACGGTTTCCATACATTAGACACTCGATAGGAATTTGGTAAGGTGAAGGGAGTGACAGCACGCAGTAGGGAGCAGATCAGCATAACTGGACTACACCATAAACTGAAAGATTTTCTAGACTCAACTCAGTATTTCAAAGGATAGGGTAGCAGGGATGGGGTCTGGTGACCACGCTTTCAGGGGACATTGAGGTCAAGTGGCATGGCTAGTCTTTAGCTAAGAGAGTCTTCTGCACCCCACATTGGTGAGTAGCGTCTGGGGTCTGAAAAGCTAGCAAGCTGCCATCTGAGGTACACCAAATGGTCCCAACCCATCTGGAACAGATGATGACCGAGAACATCAAAGACACTAGGAAAAATGAGCCAGGAGACAGAAGGACCCATGTGAACGGGAGACTGCACCAGCGTGAGACCAAAAGAACTGGACGGTGCCTGCCCACCACCAAAGGCAGCCGCGACAGGGAACACAATGTAGAATCCCTGAGGCAACATGAGAAAAAGAGGTGTGCAGTTCAAGAACTCTACTAAAAGACCAGAACTGATGGTCCGACAGCCTGGAGGGTCCCCTGGAAACATGGCCCCCAGACTTGCTGCTGGCCCCGACCTGAAACCAGTCCTGAGGTCAACTCTTCAGACAAGAATGGACTGGACTCAGGGACACAGTGTGAGCATATGGTGTGTACTTTACAGGTTTACACATTTATAGAAGGCTGTGCTACTGGTTTCTTTCTAGACTGGAGAGGAGAGAGTGGAGAGGAGAGAACCAGAGGGTACCAGAAGTATGGAGTGAAAAGGAAGAGAGTGCTGTCACAGGGTGAGGAGGGCAGATGGAGCTGCAGATAGACAGGCATGTGGAATTCGTTTGGATCATAAACTTTTGGATTATACGCTTTCACTTAATTATAATTTAAAAAAATAACACCTGCAAACACAGACACAATGCTTACCATGAACTAGGCACTGGTGCACGTATGACGTGTGTGCAGTAGTGATTCGGTGTTCATAAAGCCCTGGGAGGCAGGATCATGAAATGAACTGTGTGCTCCCAGAGTATGTGTCTCCAAGGGTTAGGCCACCATTCCCAGTGTTGTGTGGCTGTCCTCCATCTGGCGACTAATCTTATGTTAAAGAGGACTAGGGTGGGGTGCCCCCCGAGGATCGGGGCGGGATGCCACCCTCACTCAGGTCACATCCCTGATCTGGTGTAAAGAGAGCTTCTCTGGGGTGTGGCCTGCACTACCTTGTATCTTACAAGAGATAAAAAGAAAGGGAAGTGAGCAGAGACTGACTTCATACTGCCAAGACTGCAGGGTGGAGAGCTGGGGTGTCCTTTGGACCTGGGGTCTCTGTGGAGAAGTCCTGAGTCCAGGGGATGTTGATGGATAAGACCCTTCCTCCAGAGCCAACAGAAAGGCTTCTCTTGGAGCTGACACCCTGAATTTGGACTTGTACCACTTGTGGTACTTCTGCTATAGCAGCACTAGGTGACCAAGACAGGTGGATACAATTACTGTCCCTATTTTACCAATGAGGAAACTGAGGCACACAGTGGCCAAGTCCCTTGCCCAAGGTGAAACGGCCAGCACGGCTGTCTGGTTCCCGGGCTCACCCCTCTGACAGTGCAGCCAACAGGGACAGCAGTTTACAGTGGCCGTTCCAGCTCCGGAGAGCGGGACCGGGGCCGGGGGGCACGAAGGGAGGAAGACTTGCAACTCTTACTTCACATGTACTTTCATAATGTTTAAGTTTTAAAAAATTCACACACGAAACTAAAAATAAAGATGTAAAAATAAAACCACAATCATGGACATGAATATGTATCACCCCGCTCCAATCTGGGAGAAAGGAACAGATCCAAGCCTTACGTTCTCTTTTCACAAATTTTACTATCTCGTCTCACGGCGCCATCAGAGAGGAGCCAGAACTGCCTCGCAGGCTGACACTCTGACATGAATTAAAGCGGAGAGGACGAAATACTGTCCTTTTCAGAAACACTCAGCCAGTCATGCAGATGGTGAGGATGCTGGCTGCTAATACCACATACCCCCTTCGCAGCCACCCTCCTAAGTGCTTTACATACAGTAACTCATGAAATTACCACAATATCTTACGACATGGATATACTATTATCATTCCCGTTTTCTATCTGAGAAAACGCTGAGGACCAGAGTGGCTAAGTAACTGGCTGTGTTACACGACAGGGCTGGGATTAGAACTCCGGTCACCTGGTTTCAGAATCTGCCCTTCGTGACTGCAGCCCCGTGCTGAGGACATCCCTGAGTGGGCTGCTCGTGGAAAGCGAAGCCAGGGCCAGACTAACAGGTGCATGGAAGGATACTCAGTCCAACCAGTCCCCAAACCAAAAGACACCAAACCCAGTGTTGTCCAGTTGAGTACGACTCACAGCGACCTTACAGGACACAGGAGAACTGCCCCGTGAGGTTTCCAGGAAATGTGTGGTGGATTCGAACTGCTCGCCTTTTGGTTAGCAGCTGTGGCTCTTAACCACTGCGCCACCAGGGTATCCAGACCAGTTACTGCAGCATCAAACCCCGAGATGCCACAATACACGCACAGGACTGGTGCAAACTAGAGAAAGGGTGGCACAGGCGGGGACAAGCAACTGAGGAGGCTGGGCTCTCCTGCGCTCCAGCCCTGGGAAGGACAACTACCGGCTTCAGCCACGGCACGCCCCTGGGCATCTGACTCTGTGGGGCCCCAAGATCCAGGCACGCAGTTGCTCCCTGAAGCACTGTGTGTAGTGGTACAGAACAGGGGGAGCCTGGGTGCCCGCTTCCGGGGGACCGGAACTGTGAAGTGTAGCGGGCACACACCACAAAGGACTGTCAGCCGTCCGACACAACACATACACTGGACACGCACAGAGCAATCTCAGAAACATAAGGTGTGGTTCTACACAGGAAGACATGGGAAAACCGAGAGATGGGGCCCGAAAGCATTCTGTGGGCTGACTGTTCACTCAAACCTCTACATATACTTTGCCAAAATCTGTACACAGCTACAGACACACCACAGTCACTTCTCAGAGGTCCTCAGAAGAAAATCACATTTCTTTGTTCTACATGCTGCCGGATCTGTAGGGTCTGACAGCGTTGGCTAAACTACTGAGCTTCGGGTCAGGAACTGAGATCTGAGCACCCCACTGCGGCAGACACTTATCTGTCCACTCAATTCTCCCTGCCCAGAGAACCCTAATTGTATTTGGGGATTCACTGACCCCCTCGGCGGCTCCTGGAAGATGGACATCGGTGAGTCTAGGCAGCCAGAGTGCGTTCCTCTGACGTTTTGGACTGGCCCGAGGGAGGGCATGTGACCTAAGCCAGAGCAATCAGAATGAAGGAAAATGCCTACAACCTGCGGGGCAGGGAGTGTTTCCCTCTCTCTTTCCTGGTGTCTGCGGCCAAGAAAGCCAACAGCCCCAATTTGCACTGCCAGTTGGTCATCTCAGGACTAAGGTGAACAGGGTCAGAAGGAGGCTAACACTGAAGACGTGAGCCTTGGTGACAGGTATGCTGTCCTGCTGACTTTCCTGGCCCTGAGGCCACCTCTGGACTTTGAGGACAAATCAAACATCTTTACTACTTGCCCAGGCAGGGCCAGGATTCCCGTTACCTGAGACTGGGTGCATTCTAAGTGAAAACCCACAGAGCAGGCAGGCACTGCTGTTAACCACGGGAAACCACTGCAGAAGGGCAACGGGCTTCAGAGACACTAACAGGAAGGACCAACTAATCCCAACCTACACCTTCATTTTTTTCCTTTTTAAAAATATTTTACTGTGTTTTAAGTGAAAGTTTACAGTCCAAGTCAATCAGACACACAAAAACTTATACACACATGGCTACGTGATTTTAACTGTTCTTCCGACTCGGTGACAGCACACTCCTCCTCCTCCACCCTGTATTTGCCGTGTCCATCCAAGCAGCTCCTGTCCCCGCCTGCCCTCTCTGCTTTCCTCTGGACAGGCTGTCCAGTTAGTCACATGTATCTACTTAAGCCAAGAAGTGCACTCTTTACTAGGATCACTTTAGGTCTTAGAGTTCAGTCCAACCTTGGTCTGAAGAGTTGGCTTTACGAATGTTTCAGTTCTGGGCTAACAGAGAGTTCAGGGGCCATATCTTCTGGGGACGCTCTAGTCTACTGGAACATCACATCTGGTCTTTCTAATTGGGTGCCAGTTCTGCACCCTGTTTTTCTCCACTTCATCAGACACTCTTTGTTGTACTCTGGGTCAGGGCAGTCCTTGGCGGCGGCCGGGTGCCACCTAGTTCTTCCGGTTTCGTGCTGACGTAGCCTCTGGACTGTGTGACCCTTTCTGTCTCCTGAGCCCTTCTCCTCACGTCCTGGGTGCCCTTCATTCTCCTCTGCTCCAGTCAGTTGGCATCAGTTGATGCTTCTCAGACAGATGCTTGCCAGCTTTTAAGACACAGACACCAAAGTGGGATGCAGAACATTTTCTTAAAAACCTTGTAATGCCAATCAACCTAGATGTCCTCTGACCAATCAACACCTTTGAATTACAGTGTTGATGAAGAACAGTGACTATACCGCGGACAGCCAGAAGAACAAACCAGTCTGTTTCGGAAGAAGTCACAGCCATTGTTTCTTAAGAGGCAAGGATGGTGAGACTCTCTCACACACTGGTGAAGGTCATCACGCTTGGTACAAGGTCAGCAGAAGCAGAGACAGACTGTCAATAAGATGGACTGACAGAGTGACCGCAACAGTAGGCTCAAGCAAGACCCGAGGCTGGCACAGGATGGGGCAGTGCTGTGTTCTGCCACACACAGGGTCACCAGGAGGGGTCGGGACCAGGTGGACAGCACCCAGCAACCAAAACAACACGGAGGTCTCAAGCTGCACATCCCCTGGCCTGTCCAGATGCCACCAACGTGATGCCACAGAAATGGTCAGTTGTGCTGTCCTCTCCAGAGCAGGCCATTTCGTGCCCTCCTTCTTTACAAGCGCCAAGCTCCAGCCAGTCCCCTGCTTTACTTCTCCTGGTGTCGGCAGGGGGCTAAGCCCCCCTGGTGGGAAGTGAGGATGAGAGACAGGACCAAAAAGCCGAACCTGGCAATCCTGCAGCTGCCTTGCTCCCCAGTCAAAGGCCAGGCTTGGGATCTCTGCTACCCTAGATGTCACTGCAGCCGGACGCCAGGGAGATCCGGCCAGCTGCAGCGAGTCATCAGCTGCGGGATCAAGGCAGAAGCTCCGGAGAGTAAAGGGGAAGTCCCAGGAGTCCGCAGTCTGGAGTCCCACAGCCTCAGGTTCTAATTGCTGCACAGTCCTGACTAGTCTGTGGCCTCAGACAATAGATTTCACTTGAGTTGCCTCATCTATAAAAGAGGTGTAACAAACCCCCCTGGCACCATCTGGCCAAATGGTAAAATTGTTTAATTTGTCCACAAAGCCCAAGATGGACATCAGATAAAGGGAATTAACACAGCCCTGTGCAGAGGAAATCCTCAGTAGCTGTGAGCTATTTTATTATTGTTATTATTTAGTGGTATACAATCTATTTAATTACAGAAGAATAATTACACGCAGTAAAACATCCTCATTTCATGAGCAGAATTTGATGAATTCCGATACATGTCGACACCTGCGTGACCAACACTGCGAACAAGACACACAGCCTGGCTGATGACATGTCTTAGTCGAGGGCCCTGCTCTCCCCCCAGAATGCTCTTCACCCGGTGTTCAGATCTCAGCCAGGGGTCCCCTCGGCACAGCTGCTTTTGGAGCCCCCCTGCACACAAGCCCTTTGTTGGCCCTCCAAACTGTATGAGGGAAGTAGTCGCCTGTCACGTCCCCTACCAACACAGCATGGAAGGAAGCCTTGGGCAAAACTGAAGGGCAGCACTCTGCTTGGAAGGTGACTCACCAGCAGTCAGTTTATCAACTGAAAACATGGTTGCAGAAACAGAGAAGGGAAGGAAGGAAGGAACAACCAGACAGACACAGAGACAGAGAGAAAGGCAGGAATGTAACTCCCGGTGGACAGACAGATCAGTGCACGATGGCTTGTCTGAGTGGTGGTGCCCACTGCTAGACGGCTGACCACAGTGTCTTCTCTGGTGCGTCTGGGACACAGTGTAAGAGTTGAAAACCAAGATACGGAACTTTCGAATCCTAATTAAATCAGACAGGGAGAAGGAGCTATCAGAGAGACAGAAAGCAGGGAGCACAGGCCAAGTCCCAACAAAAAAAAATCACAAGACAAAGGACAGAGAAATGATGGCTATCCAAAAGAATACTACAAAAAGAGTGAAAGTGCATCTATGATGACCAAAAAATGGAAGAATACAAGAATGTTGAATACAATTAGAGAGATAATGGGAAAACATGGATGAAGATCTCAGGGAATAAGGAAAACAATACAAGGACAACCCTACAAAACACAGAAGCAAACAGCACTAAAGGGCAAAGACAAAGAAGGGTTAAGACACACACAAGAAAAAACAAAACAGCAGTAATGAGTCCTGTATCAGTAATCACAGCAAACAGAATTCACTAAATACACCGACCAGAAGGCACGGAGCAGCGGGACAGATCATCAACACGACCTGACTCCATGCTGTGTGGTGCAGTGGTTAAGCGCCACAGCTGCTAACTCAAAGGTCACAGTCCAAATCCAGCAGCACTCCTTGGAACTCTACAGGGCAGTTCTACTCTGTCCTGTGGGATGGATGTGTATGGTTTGGGTTTGGATACACAGTTTACAAAAAACACATCTCAGACCCAGGTATAGCAATATTAGATAAAGTAGACTTGAAGACAAAATTGATTAGAAGAGATAAAAATGAACATTATATCGTGACAAGAGGGTTGACTCCTCAAAAAGATTTAACAATGATAAATACATATTTATCCAATATTGGAGCATCTAAATATATTAAGAAAACACTGACAGAACTGGAGAAATAGACGGTACTACAGTAGCAGTGGGAGACCTGAACACACTATTTTCAATACTGAACTAGATAATCACATACTGTAAACTAGAATCTGATTATCTAAACTAGCTAGGCAGAAAAGAAACAAAGGATCTGAATGACACTATAAAACAATCAGACTTAAAAGACATAGAACACTTCACTCAACAAGAGCCCAATAGACATCAACTCCTGGGTACACAGGTCATCCTCTGTGAGAGGTCAAATGTTGGGTCACCAAGCAAATCTTCATAAATTTAAACCAAGACCAAAATCATACAAAATATTTCTCTGGCCATAGTGGACTGAAGTTAGAAATCAGTAACAGGAAAAAAAACCAAACCAACAAAACATACAGAGAAAAAACCCTGGACCAACAGAAATCAAGAGAACTACAAAACCAGCAGCAGGTCAAGGACAACATTCCAGTCCTCCTAGAACACAGACACAGTGAAAGCACAACCCAGCAGAACTGAACCCAGCAGAACTGACAAGGGGCAGCAAGAGCAGAACTCAGAGAGAAACTCAGAGCAATAAATGCCTACATGAAAAAAGAAGAAAAGGTCGAAAATCAATAGCCTCATTCAATAAAACTCAAGAACTAAAAAGAGAGGCGTAAGTTCTGAGCATAAATAACTAAAACTGAAATCAGGAAAAATAGGAGACTCAATAAAACCAGAAGTTAGTTTATTTTTAAAAAGATGGATAAAACTGATAACCCTTAGTCAGACTGATCAGAAAAATGAAAAAAGATCAAATAACCCAAACACAAAATGAGACCGGAAGACCTAGATGGTGCCCAGTCATCTCCAATGTCCACCTTGAGAGGCAGTACAACGTCAGACTCCCTGACACAGCGGGAGGAAAAGAGGGATGCAGATTTAGCATTCTATCAAAAGACCAAACCTCATGGTCCGACTACCTGGAGGGTCTCCCAAGAGCACAGCCCCTGGTCTTGCTCCTACCCCAGAGCTGAAACCAGCACCAAAGACAACTCTTTATACAAAACTGGACCAGATGTAAGCCATGAGGCTGTAAGACCAGCTCCCTTACAGTAACGAGATGGGAGGTGGAGAAGAGGGGTCAGTACTCGGTTGAACAAATCTGGGAAGAACAGGGTGGAAAGCGGACCCTTCTCTAGGATCTACAGAGAAAGCCCTCCCCTACAGCCAGCACCCTGAATTTGGACTTCAGCCTCCTAAACTGTGAGAAAATATATTTGTTGATGCCATCTATCTGTGGTATTTCTCTCACAGCAGCACCAGATAACCAGGACACAGCACCTATGCCCACAGCACACTTAGCAGCCACGGACCGGGTCTAGACAGACCCACATGTTGAAGAGCCTCCGGGAAGGGCACCCAGCATCCCAGGTAGGGCTGCCCAACAGCCACAGTTCTGAGCCCTGCGGTTTCTTTGGAACACTTCCTGTCAGAGCTCTGCATGAGGGCAAGGCCACCCTGCTCTGCAGGAAGATCCCCTCTCTGCATGGCGGGCAAGGCCACTTTGCTCTGGGTATGGGTGGGCGTGGGCAGCCCAGCGTGGGCATGGCAGAAGATGACCGGGAAGGCCTTCACTTACCCAGCAATCAGCAGAGGGCACTTGGGCAGAGAAGACACCAGGGCAGCAGGATCTGGGGAGCCAGCCGCTCAAGGGACCTGGGCCTCTCCAGAGCCCGGGAATGCAACACCGTTCCCAGCCTGGAGGCCGGCTGGCGGGCTCACGTGAGCCCTGGCTGATGGGCTGAGACGCACTGAGCCCTTGCTGATGGCTGCGACGCACTGAGCCCTTGCTGATGGCTGGGATGTGGTGACTCCCCCACACTTTTGGCCACAAGGGAACGATTTCCTGTGTGGTGCAGAGGAGACAGAAGTCACCTGGAAACTTCCATACCCTGTCTGCCTCTCCCCAGGCCCAGAAGAGGGAACTGAGAGAAAGAAGCTGAATGGTTGGCCTCTATCTTATAAAACAAACAGGGAGGCGGGGACAGTGGCATTGTTGCAAGAAAAAGACAAGTTCGGCCCACAGAGTAGAAAATACCTGAAACACTACTTTGTTTAAAGCGGAAGGGGCTTTACCGCTAGTGATGCCAGGTCCCAAACGGCCGCGTCCCCCCATCATCAAAACATCCCTTTTCTATAGTGACGAAGAAACTTCCATACAGCTTTCTAATTGGCATTAGCAGGTTTACAGATCTTCATACCACTTTTCTGTTGGCACCAGCAAACTTACAGAGGCAAGGATGAGCAGTCAGTGTTAAGTTACAAGGAAGAAATTCCCCTTCCCTTAGAAGCAGGGCTTTATCTGAAGAAATGCTGTGAGGGCAGGGGACGTGGCCTTGAGCTGGTACAGGGAGAGAGGCTTCTGGGCTTCCGGGAGTCTTAAAGTGAAATCTCCTTCAAAGTTTTCTCCTCTCCCAGCAGCCCTCGGGCAGCAGTGGGGTATCACACCAGCAGGGACCTTCCCCGCCCCAGGCCCCACAGAGGCCTTAGTAACGTTCTTTGTACCAACGTAAATCATCGTTACCCTGTAAGTATAGCCATAAATTGCTAAACTGTAACAATGCTTCCATTACATGAACACTAACAAAGAAACTGTTTTGTAAAATCTTTCTACAGTGAATGACAACAGTTTTAATGACCATATTATTAGTAACTCAATGGAAGCCTTTTCTGATTTCTCCCCTCCTGTCCCTTTCATTACTACCTCATTCTCAAAAAAGTGACTGACGCGGGTTCACAAATCCTAGTTACCACAACACTGTAGCTAAAACACCAGAAAATTTGACCAAACCGGCGACTATAAACACATCAGCAGCAGAGGAAGCAGGGCACGCCTGCAGCAGGCGCAGACGAAACTGCGTGACCGACGCATCCTGGGTAACAGTGACCGCTCGGACAGAGAGCACAGGGAGGCCCAGCACGTCAGTGAGCCCTGCAGGTCGACTGACACGTCTGGGGTCGCTATCTGGATCAGCTCGACAGCTGAGGGTTTGGTTTGGGTTTTGAAACCTGGGCTTGTGAAAAAGATCTTTTTCTTGTTATAACTAATTACAAGGATATTTTTATTAAAAAAACACATTCCTGCTGGGACCCTAACACAAGCATTTTAGACAGTCATTCTGAAATCCATACCTCTGACAGAGTCACCTGGTGAGATCTGTGCCTCCAGGTCCCTGGGACGGGGACAGAAGAGCCCTGCTGGCAGCTCTGGGCTGAGGGGAGATGAGGCCATCTTTGTGGAGAGCAGACGGGGTTCCTTCTTTGAGGTTTATGGGCCTGCGCCCCTCCAGGAACAAGGTGGTGCTGCTGGAACCTACTTTGTGGGCCTGCTGGTGGCCTGGATGGATTAGCAAGCTGTTTCTTTCCTGAGGGATGATGTGACTAGAACCAGGGCACCTACTCGTTACATAAAGCCCCTTCCGACCCTGCAGGCTGAGCGGCCAGATGACAGCATAGTGCTTCCAGGTGCTGCACACAGGGACGGCTACAGTCTGACCTTGGCCCCGGCTTGCAACTATTAGAACAAGCCGCCCTGGGGAAAACAGGACAGTCAGGACACCGTGCCCTGAAAGCACACGCAGGAGTGAAAATGGATCATTCCACTCCTCAGAGCTCTTCCAACACTCCCCGCTCCTTCCACCTCTGGGCCTCTGCATAGGTTACTCCTCTGCCTGTTCAAAACCATCCTCTGGGTCCCTGGGCTAGGCCTCACTCATCCTCTGGTCCCAGCTTCCCATCACATCTCCAGAAAAGCGTTATTGGACCGCCTACCCCTGCCTGGAGCAGGCCCCCACCCGCTGCCCCGTCTTCTCCCAAGGCTCTCTGCACTTTACAGTGGGTAACGATCACAATTAAACTAAGTGGTGAGGGCGTCCCCAGGAAGTAGAATAATGGTTAACGATACCATCACCTGCCACAGCAGTGCGGCAGGGCACCACCTCACTGACTCCGCAGAGCAGCGCTGACGTCAGCACCATGGCTGTCCCCACTCACTCTCGGAGAAGCCACTTTAGCCTTGCCTGTGGGAGCAGGCCCTCAGGAATAGGTTCACCTGGGACATTCCAGGTGCCTAGAATCCTTCCCACTTACCCCTTCTCCACAGCACCCACTGGTAGGGGAAAGCCATGCAGGAGAAGAGCTTAGGCCCATGGGATGCACCCTGGTGGTCCTTTTTGACACGCTCTGGAGCCACAGCCCGAGTTCCAAGGCCCCGACAGTTGTAAGCTTTCTGTCAGTCTAACATGCTCTCACTGCGCACTGACTGTGTGTCCGTGTCAGACACAGTGACAAAGCACACAGGGTCATCTGCTAGGAGACAGACACACAGCCCTGGCTCTCTAGAACCCACTCCCATCGGCCGCTCACCCGCCTGTCCTGCTGCCCCACCTGGCAGTCATTTCTTGGCCTCATCTGGCCTCACTGCAACAGCTGGCATCTGTCTGAGGCTCCCACCTTCCTCACTTGGCCTCTGCACCTCCATGCTCCCCCGGTCTCCTCCCTTCTCCCTGGGGTGCCCCCTCAGCCTCCTCTGCTGAGCCCTCACCTCCTCTCCAGATGGCTTTCCTCCTCCTGCAGCAATATTTCCCCTAGGGGATCTCATCCAGTCCCCTGGCTTCAAACGCCACCTCTGTCCTAAAAACCTGTTGTCACTGAGTTGATTCTGACTCATAGTGACCATACAGGACACAGTGAACCATCCGTTAAGATTTCCAAGGAGCCGCTGGTAGATGGAACTGCTGTCCTTCTGGTTAGCAGCCGAGCTCTTAACCACTGCACCACCAAGGCTCCGTCTCCTCTCCAAAACCAAAACCAAACCCACCGCTGTCAAGTCAGGTCTGACTCACGGAGACCCTACAGAGGAGCGCTTGGTGGATTTGAACTGCCAACCTTCTGGTTAGCAGACACAGCACTTAACCCACCAGGGTTTCCATCTCTTCCCCGGAGACCCCTAAATGCACACCCGGACCTCTTCCAGGCTGTACATCACAACAGTGGCAAGGACATCATGACTTCTAACCACAGCTCACATGTATTAAACAGCGACGGTCAGGTACTCCAGACCTGTACACCCAACCACCTCCCTGCTGCCTCACACTGTCGCTCCAGGTGCTTCTCAACATCCCACAGACCCCAAACTGAATGCTTGACCCTTCACACCATCTCCAGCTGCTCTTGCAAAGCCCACCAGGGTGCTGCTCCAGGAAACGCCTTCCACTCTCTGGTGATGGGCCAGAACTGGGGGTCGGCCCTGGCTCTTCTCCTGTCACCTCCACCCCCCGCCACCCCTACTCACTGTCAGTTCCGCCCACAAGCAGCAGTCCGGTTAGAGCCTCTGCTCTCCTCTCTGGAACGACAGCGGACAGCAGCATGCAGGGTCTTCCTGGGGTCCCGACTTCCTTCCCTGACCCGCGCCTGGTCCCCACCCTGAGCCAGAGGGACACAGCTCAAGTCCCTCCTCTGCTCAGAACCCTCCCTCTGTACACTGGGGGAAAACCTAGTCTGCTCCCGTGCAGTTCTCTGACCTCAACCCCTCCCGTGCTCTTTTTATCTCAGCTGCCACAGTGGGTGTGGGGTGGCCGCTCACGGTGGCTGTAATTTACATTGCTGTGACGATTAAGGACAAGGCACGCACCTGAGAACAGCTGTGGTGGCGGAGTGGCTGAGCGCTCTGCTAGTGACCAAAAGGTCGGTGGCAGTGGTTCCGGCTACCGGCTGCCCTTCAGGAGCGGGACGTGGCTGACCACTACGGGCAGGACTGCAGCCTTGGGGCCCTCCAGGGCCGTCCTGCTCTGCTCTGTGGGGTCGCTGTGAGCCATAATCAGCTAACAGCATCAAGTGTTTTGGTTTATGTAGTTTAAAGAATCACAGTAGTGATAATAATAATAAATGGTTAACATACCATGTACCAGGCTCTTGGCTCAAGGCTGCAGATACACAGATGCCATTATCCCTCTCCAAAACCCCTGGGCCAGATGTGTTCTGGAATTCAGAATACTTTGGATTTTAGAAAAGCAATAAGGAGTCTACATCCTCTACAGTGTCTGGGAAACACTCACATCGAGATTTCTCCAGTGAACTACGAAAACACGTTATCCGCTCAGGCTCCCTGTGGATCTGTATGGCATCCCTGGACCCCAACAGTCACTTAATGAGGTCGGCACTGGTATTCTCACTTCTGTTTTACTGAGGAACTGGGGCACCGGGAAGGGAAAGCTGGGGTTCTCACGGGCCCTCTTTACTGCTGTTCCTGACGTTTTTCAGGTTACAGACAGGAAATGAACCACGCTGAATGAACGAACGAGTGAGGGAATGCAACCACCAGGCACGGCAGGAAGCGCTGACCCGCTGAGATTTCTGTAGGTGCGTGCGCGACAGTGACTCATCCAGGCCACACACAGCGCCTACTCAGATACAGAGCAAGTGTGTCCCCAACAAACACCCTGGGAAACAGCGGCCACCTTTCAGTCTCTCCTACTGTATTTGAATCAAGTGCCATTTGGGAAAGACACCGCCTCAGCTCTCCAGCCCTGCTATGACAGGAGCACACGGGGTGGCTTCAGTGAACAGAGTTACTGCCTCACAGCCGAGGAGGCTGTGTCGTCAGGGGCCGCCAGTCAGTTCCAACGGCAGTGACCGCGCGTCTCCCAGAACGCAGCCCTGCCCAGTCCGGCGCCATCCTCACACTGCTGTCAGGTGGGAGCCAGTCACTGTGTCGTCCGTCTCCTTGAGGGTCACCTCATTTGCACTGACCCTCTACTCTACCAGGCATGACGTCCTTCTCCACGGGACTAGTCCCTCCTGACGACATACCCAGAGGACATGAGACCAAGTCTTGCCACCCGCGCTTCTAAGGAGCGCTCTGGCTGGAGTTCTTCTAGGCCAGAAGTGTGAATTCACGGTGCCAGCTCTAAGAGAGGGCTCTCCCTCTGCCAGACCGGGGAGGGGGGCGGGGGGACAGGCCTTGGGTTCTCAGGTTCCTTGGTGACCGTGACGTGGCCTGGCATGGATCCCCCCCATCTCTGCCTGCCTGCTCAATCTGCTCTTTTATATCTCAAAGCAGATGGACTGAAGACAGCCCACACGAACAGCTTCACAGTGACATAACAAAGAAAACTCGCTCCCAAACGGCTGCGAACCACAGGGACAGGGGTTTAAGATTGAGGACACATGTTTCTGGGGGATGCAATTCAGCCCCTAACACATGACATAATCGGTTGCCCATTTCTATTTCTCAATTTATTAATTCTGTGCTACATTTGGAATGGCAGTACCAGAAATCCCACCTCTCTCCTCTCACACCTTAGGAAGCAATGTGACTGCCACCCTTCATGGGCCTCTTCACCGTCACAAGCATCACGTTTTCAGACATCACACTTGTTTCCACAAGACATCGTTTTCACATCATCAGAAATGTGTGTGATGCTAACACTCCTCGAATCTGTGTGTTAGGCTATCACTGCAAATGTTATCCCAAGCCTAAAAGTCCACTCATGTACCACTAGCAAAAATCCTCCCTACAGCTGTACACTGTTCTTTAAATACAGCCAATAAAACTGCTATACTACATTTAAAAAAAAAAAAAAAAAAAAGGATGGTTTTTAAGGACAGTTCCTGAAAATGGGTAAGTCACTGAATAGACGTGAACCCTTAAGTGACAGAAGGACTTGCTCTTGAGTCCACCGGGGTAATCATTCGCATACGAATCGTAAGTGACAATCCAGCAAGATTAAATTTTTCCATATAAGCTCATCTCATACAGTGGCACTCTGCGGCACAACAGTCTTCAATTTCACTTCATATGCCCTCCCCTCCCTTCTGGGTAACTTAAAACCTTCCCGTTTAAATGCCCCACCGCACACAGAGAGATTTTTCACATTAAATATCAGGTTTATATTGGCACTGCTCAGTGGTAACTGGCTTGGGTTTTGAGCTTCGTTTTCATGGGGACCTTCGAAGGGCCTGCTTGTGGGGAATCGTGATGCCGCCATCTGTGGGCTCCAGCCCTCAGGGACAGTGACTAGGTCTCTGCTGAAGACCACACTGCCTGTCCTACTGTGGCCAAAGCCAGCATCCCTTAGGTCTTTAGAAACCAAGCGTCTGTTACGCAATGTATTGTGTTCCCCACAAACATGCACTGTCAATCCTAAACCCGTGTGGCTGTGATTAGAATCCCATCTGGGAATGGATTTTCTTTGCTATGTTACGTGGAGGTACTGTACATGGTGTGTTTTATTGAAATCCATCTCTTCTAAGACATAAAACAGCAGACGAAGCAAGCAAGCAGGGATGGGGAAGATACCTGCCAGGCCACATAAAGGTCACCAGGGAACCAAAGGACAGAAGCTGCAGATAGACGGGGACCTTCCTGCAGTCAGCCTCCGGAACTGTGACAAGACCAGTTTCTGTTGGTCCAAGCGGCCACTGGAGGTACTCATCACAGCAGTGAGACATAACCGAGACACTATCTATATCCTCGGACACTACAAGATGACCTGAAGACCTTGCTATCTACGTCTCTTCTTTGGACAGATGAGGAATCACCTCATTTGAGGTGCATGTGGGAGGTTTTATCAGAATTATTTCAAAAACTCTGGAAAACACACACCAACTTGCAAAAGGAATTCTCTTGAGGAGTCTCAATCCTCTGAGTTCTCTTTCTTCCCCCCTTCCCTTCCCCACCTCCTTTTTTAAGAAGAAGTATTAAAGACCACACTTGATGGAGACTAGAGAACCCCACAAGACACAGCCCCCCAAGAAGACATGGCCCCCAGACTCTGTTAGCACAGAACTGAACTGAAACATTCCCGAAGCCAACTCTTCAGACAAAGATTGGACTATAAAACATAAAATGATACTGGCGAAGAGCATGCTTCTCAGCTCAAGTAGCAGCTCCTGTCCAGTGACAAGATGAGAGGCCAGAGGGGGACAGGAGCTGGCTGAATGGACAGGAAATCCCGGGGGTGGGGGGAGAGCAGGAGTGTGCTGTCGTAGGGTGGGGAGAGCAGCTAGGGTCACACAACAGTGTGTGCAGAGATTTCTGTATGAGAAACTAACTTGGCCTATGAACTGTCACCCACAATAAAAAAAAAATCAACAAGGTATTACTTTGATAATCAGAAATGTAAACAACAAACAGAGCTTTTTAAAAACATGTAGCTCGCCCAAGGCCGCCGTCAGCTGGTGGCTCTCCCTGCTGGTTGCAGTCTGCCAACAGCCGGGAGGCTTCTTTTGGGTATTAAATATACGCCCCCGTCTATCCTCAGTGGTCGACCCTAACTGGCCTGGGATGGGGCCCAGGCCTGGGGAGCTGTTAAGCTCCCCACGTGATTCTGATGTGCCGCAAGGGGCATCATTTTCCAATTATCCTGCCCAGCTTGTTACTGGGTAGCTTTGAACATCAAAGTCCCCAAGTCTAAGAAACAGCCTTCTGTCTTGCAAGCTCTCAGAGCCTACAATACGGTAAGCCCCTGGGTGGTACCAGTGGTTCACACTGGCAATCTGCTTCCCCAAGGTCAGCTGCGGGAAGCCTAGTGGAGGCAGTCTCCATCTGACACACAGGGCATAGCTGTCAGTCAGTCAGCTTGGTGGCCACAGGAAGTGTGCTGCTGTGGGCTACGGCCTCCAAGAGGGAAACACGGCACACAGAGCACACCCGTGTGCATCCACTCGGCAGCCCTGCTCTCCGTCAGCCATGCCTTAGCCAGCTCCAGCCACACTGCCTGCAAACTGTACCCTGAACCTGCCTGCAACCAGTCACCTTCCACTGCCTCGCCCTGCCTCCACCGTGTCCCGCGTGGCCAATGGCAGCAGCCTCCTCACTGCTCTCTGACTGGCCCCTACCACCCACTGTCTGCAGCTGTGGGCTGTCGGAAGGTCCAGGGGCACAGAGAGTTGGACAGAGCTCCTGCTCACCCCCGCTGCCTACAACCGCGCACGAGACCTGCCTTCCAGGGAAGCCGCCATCCTGGAGAGCAGAGCTGTGAGCAGGATGGCCTGATGTCCTGCCGAGCTGCCACTAGCTGCTGAGTCACTGCCGAGAAGGTGGACGGAAACCTTCTGGACCCGGAGCCGGGGAGTCCATGTCCACTACACCAGCGTGAAGGAGAAAACACAACCAAAAGCATCTCAGGGGACACACTGTCCTGTGTGTTCCACTACCGACTGAGAGCCCACTGCTGCGGAGTGGATTCCAGCGCACAGTGAACCAGGGCAGAGCAGACCTGCCCCACTGGGTTCCCAAGGGGTGGCTGGGGGATTCAAACAGCCAGACTTCAGTCAGGAGCAGGGGGCTTAGCCACCACGGCTCCACTCTCTTCCACATCACCCTGCTGGTGGTCAGGCTGCTTTCCACCAGGCAGGATTGTTCGTTTTGCGTGTTTGCTCTCTGTCTCCCTCTTCCAGAACACCAGCTCCTGGGAAGCAGGGGTATTTGTCTGCCTGGCTTGGGGCTGTGTCCTGGTACTAATACCCTTCCTGACAATCAGGAACTCAGCATTTGTTGAAAGAAAGACTGGGTTCGTTTCGTTCTCCAAAAGGCAGGTGTTACCAAAACCAACACTCCCCAACTCCCCCGCAGCCCACAGACGCTGCACGGTCACCCCCGAATGCCCCTACTCAGGACAGCTGCCTGGCTTCTCCCGGTCCTCTGCTCAATCAAGCCCCGTCCGCTCCCAGATCCCTGTGGGTGCTGCTCCTCCTGCCTCTGGTCAAGGCCCACACACCCCGGGCCTTCTCTCTAAGGTCAGTCTGTGCCACCTCCTGGGCGCCCCCAACATGCTAGGCCCCTTGAACAGACCCTGTGGCCTCCTGGGCTCCTCAGCCAGGAGTGCAGCCCCAACGTGCTCACAGAGCTGTGTCTGTGGGCAGTTCCTTCCTCCGGAATATAAGCCCCAGGGAGGCAGGGACCCTGAGAAGGTCTGGCACACAGTAGGTATTTAAGAATCATCACACCCGACTGTTGTGGCCAGCCAGGCGGCACCCTGTGCAGGTGACAGGGCCACGTGGCTAGTTCTGGGTATGAGCAAGAATGAAGTAGTTGCTTCTGCTGGCGTTTAAGCCAGGCACTGTAGCACTCTGGAGCCCTGGTGGTGCGGTGGTTAAAGGCTCGGCTGCAAACCAAAAGGTGAGAAGTTCAAATCCACCAGCCGCTCCTTGCAAACCCCGTGGGGCAGTTGTCCTCTGTCCTGTGGGGTTACGGTGAGTCGGACCAGACTTGACAGCAGTGATCTGGCTTGGCTTGGTAGCTCTCTCTCATCCTCTCCTGGGCAGTGGCCCTTGAGTGGCCAGGCAGGGAAGCTCCAAGATGGGAGGGGCCCCTGCTGGCCTCGGTCTCTGAGGGAGGGGCTACACCCCCAGACGACCTGACGGGTCATGAGTCCGAGACCTCCACAGGCCATGCCGAACCCCGAGGGTCTCAGGACTCATCTGTGACAGCACCAACATCTGGCACTCGTGTGACTGAGCGATGGCAGCTCAAGGTAGAGGCCACTATGACAGCATCATGCAGACGAGGCGGCAGACCGGGCTCCCCCATGGGCAGCACTGACCCCCCATGGAAGGATGAGCCAGAAGACTGAGCACCTGACTCCTCAGGCAGTCATACTTTGGGTTCCTCACGGGGTGCACCGAAAGACCCCGAGCCTCCGCTTCCACCAGGCAGGGCCTGCCTCAGTGGCCCTCACCCCAGCTCCCTAGGGATCATAGCCCAATCCCGGCCCATGGGAGGTGGGCCAGAGGCTGCTCACCAGGCAGCAAAACCCCAGAACACCCTGTCAGCTCAAAGAGCAGGACTGTGTGAAGGGCCCGGGCTAATTCAGGTTGACAACCGTCCCACGGAATCACCCACCGGGGCTCTGCCTTGCCGGCTGCGTCCCAGAGAATAAATCACACTGTCAGGTCTAATTGGGGACTCGGCTGATGGGCTGAGCAGGGCATCCATGCGTTCCGGCCACAGGGGTCAAGGGCAGCCAACACTATGGAGGTCGGCACTCCAAGGCAGGGTTTTCAACAGCGGGCTGACAGCTGTGGGTTTCCAGATACCCCACCAAGCCTCAGCCCCGCAGGCCTGGTCCCAGAGCAGAGCCCAGCTGTACGCAGGCACCACGCCAGGCACACGGTCAGCACGTACCAGTGAGTCAATCATCACAACAGCTGCAGCTGACGCTTGTTATCCCACAACAGGGGTGACTCAGCTGGTCACGCCGCTCACGGGAAGGGCTAGCGAGGGCGCGCTGCCTGCCGCCGTGACGTCACGGGCATCATCATCAGTACATTGGCTGTGAGGTGCCCAGCACCGTCCTAGGTACCTGACATGCAGAACCACATTTTACTCCTCAAAACAGAAGGCAGAAGCCCCCAGAGGCCAGCCAGGACTAGAAGCCAGGTCAGCAGGCCTCTGGGGCCTGAGCTCCTGGTCACCATGTCAACCCGCCTTCGATACTGACGCTTCCAAGAAGCTTGCCCTAAAGGCCCAGGCTGGGCCTCTGTGTCTCCGCTGGGTCCCTACAGTTGTAGCTGCCCCCTCAGAGCTGTCCTCCCTCCAGGCTGCTTCCCACAGAGCTGTCCCATCACTCTGTCTCCCTGGGCGGCTACCCCCACGAGCTGAGTGCCCATGGGACACGGAGCAGGCTCGGTGACTGTCCCAGTGCAACCGTGTCATTTCAGACAGGAGTGAACAGAGTCTCCGAAAGGAGAGTGGAGGGCGTAGAGGAGGGGGCAACTGCTCCTGGATGAATCTCCCCTCACCTCCAAGGTCCAAAGCTGCCTCCAGGGCCCCTCTGACCTCCAGGCTGCAGCGGGCACCTCCTCTGGTCTCCTCAGCCCTGGTCACTCCACAGGGCTGCCACCGTCTCTGGGCTGAGGGTCTACCTCCCTCACTGGACGGGGAGCCCCGGGAGTGTGGGGCCCAGGGCCGGTCACAGAAGAGGCAGGCACCAAACATGGGCTGGATCCGTCAGCAGCACCCCAGAGGGGCAGCCAGCCAGGCAGGCTCATTAGGGAGGGATGGCTAACAGCACAGGGAACCCTGCAGAAGCTGGCTCGGCTGTCGGCAGGTCCCTGAAGGAGGGCGGCCAAGAAGGCACTGCACGCTGGGGCTGCTCAGTAGAACCAGACCAGAACCAGGAGGTGGTCACAGTGGCAAATGTGACTCATGAGAAAGCTGTTTAAACACCTAAACTGCCCCAAGCGAAGACCAAGACCAAGCATGGTTCCTCCCTTGCTGGATAATTTGAAATGCAATTGGTTAGCAGTCAGGTACCCCAGGACCTTTCATGACACGACAAAGTGCAGAGGCTGAGACACAGCACTCTGGAGCACACCACATGGGTTCCCTCAGCAAGTGGCTACACCAGGCCATGCCTGTTTCCTTGTCACAACGGCAATGTCACAGGGTGACTGTAGGGACTGAATGAGATCGCACATGTTAGGCGCCCATTAGTGTTAATTACTACTAGTATTAATTATTAGTCCCGCTTTTCCTCCCCTATGGAGCTAGATGGTGTGGGCCACCAAACTCTACAGACACTCCCAACCCACCTTTCTCCTGCCTCCTTCTCGAGAAGGCCTGGAAGAACTAACCAACACTCCCACTGTCCTCGCCGCTAGGGCAGGCCAGGTGACACATTTCTGGGCAAAGGGATTTCAGCAGCATCATCTTGGGTGATTCTGAAAGAAACGCTTCAGCTGTCCAGATGTCAGAAACACGTGTTGCTGGGACAGATCTGTCTGCTCAGCCCCACGTGGAGCTGACTATGACCCCAGCCCTGACACTGCCCAGCCACCAAGCACCTGTGGGTCTGCTGTGAGAGGAGAGCAATCAATTGCTGTTTGTTTAACTGCTGTGAGCTGGGATTTCCATTTTTGCAGCTAAAGTACTCCTGGCCAATGCACCCAGCACGACGCAAATGGCTGAGGGCACGCCCCCCAATGGCTGAGGGCAGGCCCCCCAATGGCTGAGGGCAGGCCCCCATAGTGATGACTCATCAACCTCGATTCTAGATGGCGCGCCCAGATTAACCCCGATCTAGAGAAGAAAAGGTGAAGGCTGGACCAGAACAGTGGGCACCCAATGTGGGTCACCTGTTCTACCTTTCCTTTCTGTATACTTGTTAACATTTTCTTTAACTCAACTCACTTTTCAACTTTACATACACACACACACACACACACACATGCACACACACCCTGGTAGTACAGAGGTTAAGTGCTCAGTGGCATCTAAAGGCTCGTGGTTCACACCCACCTGCTATACAGGGGACAGAAATGTGCAGTCCATGTTCACAGACATTCCAGCCTAGAAAACCCTACAGGGCAGTTCTACTCTGTCCTGTAGGGACACTGAGTCTACACGGACTCTCCAACAAGGGGCTTGGGTGTTTTATACATGGAAATCCTGGAGGTGTAGTGGTTAAGAGCTACCGCTGCTAGTCAACACTGGCAGTTCAAATCCACCAAGCGCTCCTTAGAAACCCTGTGGGGTCAGTGCTACTCTGTCCTACAGGGCCACTGTGGGTCAAAACTGACTCAAGGGCAATGGTTTTTTTTTTTTTTTTCATTTTTTTTAATATATAACTTAAATCTGTGGTGGTGACCAAAGACGCTGAATATTGTACCAAGCACCCAGAGAACACAGCTCTGTCTCAGAAGAAGCAGAGCCAGAAGGTCCCTGAGAAATAAGGATGGCAGGTAAGTCTCACATACTTCGGACATGTCACCAGGAGGGATCAGCCCCTGGAGGAGGACACCACACTTGGGAAAGCAGACGGTCAGTGAAGACGAGGTAGGTGGACAGTGGCTGCAACGCTGGGCTCCCGCCCACCTGTGAGGACAGCAGTGGGCTGGGCAGCATCCCCTCCTGCGGTTCACAGGGTCGCCAGGAGTCAGAGCCGACTTGACAGCGCCAAACCACAATGACGTAGGTTTGTCACCATCAAAACGAAAAACTGGGTCTCTTGCTGTAAGGAAAAGTTAACCCCAAAACGATGGAAGCGAACAAAACGTATTCATCAATTTACCACTTGAAATCATCTCAGCCAGCAGCACCACAGCATAACCGAATAAACAAATCAATGAGGGAAAGGTCTTCCTTACTGAAGGAATGACGGGAACACGGAACTAGGGAAGCAACCGCGCTAACTGCTGTAGACGAGACTGATCCATCAGCGGATGCTAAAATTAGGGGGTGAAAGTCTGTGCAGAAGAAAAGACATCTGCATCGTCTCGAAGCCCCTCTCCCAAGCCATCTGCCAATTACAAAGAGAAAACAGCACTGAAACACAGCAGCCCAGCAGAACCTACTCTCACCAAGTGATACAGGTCAGTGTCACTGGAAATAAGTCACCTCACCAGCATGGGCTGGCTGGCACGTGCACAGAGGGGCACGTGTCACCCCTCTGGTTTTTGTCCAGGCACTGCACACCCTCTGTCTAAACCCCACTGCTGTTGAGCCCAGTCAATCCTGACTCACAGTGACGCCAGACGTGAGAGCAGCACTGCCCCCGAGCACTTCCCAGAAGCGCATGGTGGCCGGCTGGAGCGCTGGAGCACTTGGCCACTGTGCCACCGGGGCTCTGCCCTCAGTCCAGCCATGGGAACGCACCGGCGAGCCCAGGGCAGGACAGAGAGAGCCTCCACACCTTCACAGGCTGGTGTTCTCCCACCAGGCCACAGTCGCTCATGCAAGGCAAGGCCCCGCCCAGGGATTCTGACACGGCTCCGCACACTGCGAGATCTAGGTCTCAGCTTGGAACGGGATGAGGACACATGTGTGGGAGAACCAGAGTGTTCTGAACAACTCTCTCGTGACTTCGAGTCCCATAAGGTATGGACATGTTCGTGATTTCAAAAGGCATACAAGCAATCGTGCCACGAACTTAGACCTATGCCCATGTTTGTGAGGTGCTCTAATGTTAGAAGCCACAGCCATCAGAGGCCCCGAGTCACTAAAAAGTTACTCAGAAAATTGTGCTGAGAAACACAGAAGCCGGAGAAGTATGTAAAGAGTGTAAAGAGCGTGAAAACTTTCAAGCTGACTCTCACCGGACAAGGGACGACACAACAGTTTATCTTAGTAAACTAGCCTTGAGACATAAATCTAATCTCCCTAACCTCTAATCTCCAAGACAAAAGTACATGATATTTGGCTAATCCCTGACCCTAGAGAAAAGACATCACAGGCTCGTCTCTGAGGTCACCTTGGTCTCCACTGACGAGGCCTCAAAGTGGACTCTGTGGCAGCGGGTTTTGGTCTGGCTTTAAGGTGAGAATGTCACACATTAACCCCAAATTCCCGCTCCCTCATTGAGAGAAGGCCGAGGCTGAGGGCTCCCCTCTAGTCTCTCACTCTCTCTGAAGATCAACAACTGGTGGAGATGCTGCCCACTGCTACCGTTTAACCCCAGCTACCACAACCTCTGCTGAGCTCAAGCCATGGTCAAGCCTTCCCTGAGATCTCTTGTTAAAAGTAGAAGCATTAGGCCTCAAGATCTGGACTGGCCATTTAAGTCACATTACCTTTGTAATTAGTGATTCTGATTCTCCAGTTCTGAATGAGTACTGTAAGGCCTTATTTCTGTCATGACTAACTCGCAGTAACATAATTTATTCATGACAAACCTGAGATTCTATTCATTTTTCTAAGATAAAATCCTAGACACGCAGTGAGCTATGTGTGAAGCCTGTACCTGGAGTGACAGTACTGTACCAGCGATCATTTCCTGGTTTTGATCCTTGGACCAGAGTCAGAAGATGGCACTGTCACGAGGAGCTGGGTGAAGGGCCTGTCTATTTTGCACTTTTTTCTTTTAGTCTAAAGTTACTTCAAAAAAAAAAGTTTAAAAGAATTATCCTTTGATGGAAACGTGTCCCTAAAGACTACCCCAGGACAAAAGAATGTGACGAGACCCAACAAGCAGCCCAGAGAAAAGGGACCTCCTGAGTGGCCAAGTGATACCACTGCTAACCAAAAGGCTGGCACTTCAAACCCGCTGGACACTGCTTGGCAACCCCACGGGGCAGTTCTACAGTGTCCTGTAGGGCTGCTGCAGGTCACAATTAGCTGGATGGCTCTGGGTTTGTTTTCTGGCTGGGTTCCCCAGGCTCGCGCAGCCCGACTGGGAGGCTGCCATCAAGCACCACCAGCACCTAGAGTCTGGACACCAGATCGCCTGCCCCTCTCCCACCCTGTGAGGGTCTCTCACTGCTTGCTGGTTCAGAGTCACCTCCCTGTCCCCAATATTCCCTGCGCAGCACCTCCTTTGCATCCTGCACAAAGGGACCAGGAAAGCCTCCCTACCAGCTGGGATGCCACACGCCCTGGGGCCCACTGCGCTGTTTGGGATCCACCCACCAGCAAACACACAGCAACCTAAACGCCACGCACTCCAGAGCCACTCACTACGCGGGCACCCTTCCCACCCGCGCACATTTTCAGGTACGTGCCAACACCAGCAGTACTCTCAGCCTTCGGAGAGAAGGAAGCAGACGCAGCCACCCCAGGGGCCAGGAGACTGTACTAGGCTGTGGTTTTGGTGGTCACACAGCCACATGCACTTGTCTAAACAAGAGACTGTACATCAAATAACAAATTTTATTCTTTTTAAGTTTTAAAAAAACTGAGTACAAAAAGTTGAAAAAAAATAGTATGATTTCCTGATGCACACTTACAAAGACAGAGCTCTAAATGGTACTGCTGGGGACATGGGGACATGGGGACATGGGGACATGGGGACACGGGGACAGTGGGGAAGAACAAGCCACAGCCATATCACACATCATGGCTTCTTTCCTTCTTCTAACTTTATTGTGCTAAAATATACACAACAGGCAGTGCCCATGCCACCCATTTTTGACATGTACAGCTCAGTGGCATTGATGACATTCCCATGACTCCTTTTTTTTCCCTACAGCAAAGGGTGGTGATTGACTGTGTGGTGAACCTCGACACGGCAACAGTGTCTGGCTGTTTGTCTCAGCACTAGCCTGGAGACGGCTGGGAAGGTGCCCCAGCGCAGCACCTAACATTTCCAGTACAACACGACCCCTGATAAGGCGGATGCGTCTCACCCAAGCAGGGGAGGGTCTTAACAGCTCACCCTGAGGTTTCTGAGAGAGGAAGGAGTTCTGCCTGCAGCTGGGCGACATAGAAACTCCGCCTCGATTCTCAGCCGCCCCGCCTGCCCTAGCTGGTCCTGACAATCACGTGAGCTAATTCATCAGGACAAAAATTCCTCTATCAGTCAGTGTCCTGTTGGTAGTTTCTCTGAAGAAGCCTGAATGATTGCCTACTAACACGGTAGGTGTGCGTGTGCACACGAGGGGCCCTAGTGGGGCCGTGGTGAAGAGCTCAGCTGCTCACCCAAAGGTCGGCGGTTCAAATCCTGCAGCTGCTCCTTGGAAGCCCGAAGGGGCAGTTTGACTTTGTCCTATGGGGTCGCTATGAGTCGGAATCAACTCCACAGCAACAAGTTTGATTTTTTTTTAAAATATATGTGTGCCCAGGCCCTGTGTGGTGTGACAGTTAACCACTCAGCTGCTGACCATGAGGCAGGCATTGTGAGCCCACCCAGGGGTGCCCCCAAAGGAAGGCCTGGCAGTCCACTGCCCCCCAAAAAAGCCACTGAAAACCTGGTGCCGCCTAGTTCCGCTCGGACCACATGCACTGCCGTGAGTCAGGCAGCTCGGTGGTAACCATGTGGCTTGTTTTTTGGTACATGCCTATGTTGTCATGGTGACAGACAGGCCAAGGTCTGCAGGGCACCCACCCAACAAGCGACAGTGGTGCCCTTGGAGGAGGACGTTAGCCTGGGGGCAGACTGGAGAGCCCGTGCAGGGGACCTCCATATTCCCTTCACACTCCTTTGGATCATTTTTTTAAACAGTGAAGATGCCTCCACATGTTAGTGGTAAGCTTGAACCCCCCAAAGAAACATCCACATTTACTCACCCTTAGGACATGCAGGGCACCAGTGTTTTCTGTGGGTCCCAGAAGTGTCAATATCAAAGACTGTACATCTACGGAACAGGGACAAAAAAAAAGAGGTCATGTCTTTGGCCACCATGAGCCCTCCCGCTGTGATCTTCATCTGTCATGCAGTTACTCCCCCAGCAAATACTCAGAAACACGTGCCGTGTGCCAGGCACCCAGGATACACCAGTGAGCAAGACAGACAAAGCCGCCGTCCTCACTGAGCAGACATCCTAGCATGGGAGAGGGACAGCCAACAAACACACGACACAGTCAGGAAGCACTAAGGGCCTCGCCAAAGGCTAAGCCAGGTGAGGAGAGGGGGACGGGACGGCCGCTTTATAAAAGGCAGTCTGGGAGAAGAGGAGGGAGCCCAGAATACGGGAGAGTGCGAAGTGTGTCACTCTCTGACAACGCAGGAGTAGGCGGTGCAAAGGCCCTGAGCACACACGGAGCACTGGAGCAGCAGCCAGGAGGCTAGCAGGGTTGGCACAGGGTGCGCGAGGGGGATGAGAGATGGCCGACAAGGGCAGGGAGGTGACAGGGCCATTATGAGGGGCTTCCTTCAGACAGCTGTGAGCTGAGGAGAGACAGAGAAAGGACACCTGCCCTGATTTCTAGACATTTTTCCCTAATCAACTCCAGTCAGCTCCAAGTGAACGCCCAGCCTTGGTGACGGCCCAGGACTAAACCCAGCAGTGACGGGAGCCCATCAACGCCGGTCCCAGCACATCTGCTGGGACTGTGAGGAGAGAGATGGGTCACTCTCTGGGGACTGCTAATGCAGACGGACGTGCTTGCAGAGCGGCCAGGGGCTGCCTTGGAGCCTGCCTGAGAACAGAGGCAACACAGAAGGATGCCCAGCCCGGAGGCAGAAGGTCCTGGCAACTTCTTCGGAGGCCCTGGATCCAGCCATGCCTGAAGCCATCCTGTGTAGTCTCTCCTAGGTTGTAGGTTCATACATTTTTTTCTACACTTAAGCCAGGGTGGCCTGAGTTTCTCTTCACCCATGCAACCCAAATGACTTTCAACTCACACAGACGAACAAAGGCAGCTGCAATTCCGGGTCATTTCCTTAGCCCACTACTACGCAATTTAGAAAAGTACAAAATAAAATCACAAACAGTTGTTATACATAGAAACAGACGCTACACAGAAGTACAAGTATTCTTCTGAAGCTGGGAAAGAGCCTGCTGGGTGCAAATCCAGTTGCCACTATCCTTAAGCTGGCCTCTGAAGGCCTAACAATCCTGGTTCGTTTTCCAGACACCTGACAGGGCAGGAGGGAGCCGGAGTACACGGAACATTGTCCTTCTTCTCCACACTCCCCGTGGAGAAGATTCCTAGGATGACCGGGAAAGCCCTGGGGTAAAGCTTCTGTAAAATCTCAACAGCTGCTGTGAACTGTGACAGACGCTGTTTTTCTAGCAGCTGACTTTCCCCCTCCTTCCCCTAGAGGGAGACCCTGGTGGGCCAGTGGTTAGGTGCTCTAGCTGATAACCGAAAGATGAGAAGTTCAAATCCACCAGGGGCCCCCTGGAAACTCTATGGGGCAGTTCCACTCGTCCTGTAGGGTCGCTGTGTGTTGGAACTCACTCGACAACACCGGGCTTGGTCTTGGGTTCCCCTAAAGGCAGGTGCGTGGCTCTTTGAGGGCTGGCCACAGTGATGTACAGCCGTGCCAGGTCTGTCTGAGCTGGGAACCCCCTTCCCACCAGCGGGAGGAAGGTGTGGGCATCTGTCAGCCCGGGGTCCTTCCCAGATGGGAGGAGCCACGGAGCAGAGGAAGACTCTGAGAGGTGTAGAAACAGCAGTGAAGGTGGGCTACGGGGCCAGAAATTCAGTTAGAACCCCAGATGTCCAGGGCCCTGCTCCATACCTGGAAAGAGACAACACTCTTGGAGGTGACTCATAATCAGCACGCCCTTCCGAGAGGCAGCCCCAGCCCCCGGCTGCAAATTTCAGTCACAGAGCTAAGAACCCCTGTGCCCACAGTTTACACCAAGAAACATAATCCCAGATGACAGCCTGGGGAGGCATTCTGGCCTAACACCTAGCCGGAATGTTCCCGCCCCTCAGCCTCAGGGTTCTAGAAGGGACACGTGACCCAAGCAGGGCCAATCAGAGTCTGCCCAGGGAATTTGGCTGGAGTTACTGCGGAAAGGGTTGTGATGTGAAGCAGGTTCCACTTCACTACCAAGAGGAAGGAAGCCAAAGCTGAGAGAGGCAGAGCCCAGTGAGAGAGAGGGGTGGGTTCCTGAGGCAAATGCCTTAGATCGAATCCAGCCAGTCTGGCTCTGAGATTTTCAGGTCCCTGAGCCATTACCATCCCTTTGCGGTTTAACCCAGTTGGAGCTGGAGCAATTCTGTCACTTACAACAGAAATAACGGAATAACAGAATAGGAAGGTACTTCAGAAATCAATACAGAGCTCCTCTGTGTCTGGGTCAACACAACACTTCTGAAGAAGCCAATGAAAAAACGATGTCACATCTCTATAGGAAAACCATCCAAAACCCTGCCGTGTCTCAAGGACGTCAAAGACAGCTTAAGCCCCTTCACCGGGCCTGGATGAAGAACACTTTGATCCAGTCTGATCTCTTCACTTGACGGACAAGGAAACTGAGGTTCTGGATGCTGAGATGACTTTGTTTGAGGCCCCAGGGCCAACTGGGGGCAGAGCCGAGCCTCCCTACAATCCCAAGTGATTCTGTCATATTTCCACAGTCTTCTCCTTGGGGAGACTCCAGAAGTGAGGGTGTCTCCAAGCCCCCCCCCACCATCACCGCCGGAGCAGTTCCGCCTGTCTGCTGGCCTCCTGAGCAGGCTTTCTGGGGAGTGTCCGAGGAGAGCGCCACTGCACAGATGGCTGGAGATCCAGGACCGGAAACCTCTCTCTGACACCGCATTTCAGAGTATTTATGTGCTAATACCATGGTTCTCACTGTCCCTGAAATCCCAGGAAGGAAGCCCTCTCCCCGGGGCTCCCTGTGAGGGATTTCTGCGGGGCTGGCCAGCAAGGTGCTGCTGGGGCCCTGCTATCCTGACTCCAAAGCCAGCAGGCACACCTTTAGTTTCTGGACGTCTGCACCCTCCGTTTCTATTCTCCTCGCTCCTGTGTCCATCTCAACCAAGCCAGAAGGGGTCCTCCACTCAGGCCTGCCCAGAGGGGGCAGCAGGCTCTCCCCTGCTTTCTGTCCTGAAATGATAACATTCCCTGGGTGGTGTCCAGCCAACCTGTGAGAGCACCTGGCCACACGCATCCTCTCCAGACCAGGCAGTGACAGGGCAGCCAAGGCTTTCTCCTGCAGGAAGATGCCGTGTGAGTGGCTGACCCAGGTGCCTCACACGGAGGTGAAGGGCGATGAAGCCCACCGAGCCTGCTGCCTTAGGCTGCATTCTCCTTTCCAGACTTGACCAGGGCTTTGCATCGGGACCTACTCACCCACTGATAAAGGGGTCCGTTCAGCCCTCACTCACAGAGGATCCCCGTCACCCCCATCTCCACCCTGCCTAGGGAGCCCCGGTGGTACAGCGGTTAAGAGACTGACTGCTTACCTAAGGTGAGCAGTTCAGACCCATCAGCTGTTCCCTGAAAATTCTGTGGGGCCATTCTGCACTGTCCTACAGGGCTGCTGTGAGTCAGAATTGACGCAATGATCACGGATTATTTTCTTTCAGTTTTATCCTGTCTTTAAAATACTGGCTTAAGAAAACATTAATTCATTCAACTTCCTCTACATAGAAAACTTCATGGGATTGGACACTTTGAAAGCCGTGTCAGTGGCTGTGTGCCACTGTGTGTCCAATTCATTCAACTTCCTCAACAAAGAAAAGCTGGGATGCGAAGAACAGCCTTTGCCTTGGAAAAATCTAGGTCCTTGCTGTCACGCTGCACAGCCATGGAGGTCACCTTGCAATTAGTCACGTTCTCCCTCACGATCCACATTCTGTGAATAACACACCCAGTGACCTGGCACTTGTTCTGTCACTGACTTGCTCAGTCCACCCTGACCCTGAGGGTCTCACATCCCCATTTGTCATTTCCTCCCGGGAGATAAGTGCCCTGATGTGGGGGAGCCGAAACCAACTGCGAGGGTTTCCCTGTGCCAGCGGGCCCAAGTGCTGTCCTCCCTCTAGCCTCACCAGTAACACTGAGCTGGAGCAACTCATAGACCCCTGCAGGGTCTGGGCATCCCATCTCATTCCCATGCGGCCTTGAAAGCCCCAAATTCTCACTGTGGCCTGAAGTACACGGTTTCTCTTCTCATTCTGCTGTGTGCCAGGCACTGTTCTTGGCTCTGTAACTGTTAACTTAGCCTTCGCAACAATCCTGTGAAGGAGGCCAGAGGACACTCCTGTTTAACAGACCAGAAAACCCAGGCACAGGGAGGTACACTCGCCCAAGGTCACACAGCAGGTACGTGGCTCAGCCAGAGGGATTCTGGTCCAGAACTGGTGATTTTACCACCAACACTGCTCCCTGCCCGACACAGCAGTTGAGTATGGGTTCTGCCTTGAGTGCTAGCTTGCTTCACACACACACACACACACATACACACGTGTCAATTCAAGGGGTCAGAGCCTTCCAGGCAAAAGACAAAACATGAGTGCATCTCGAAAGAATACATGGCCCTGTCTTTATAACGCTGGAAGAGGCAAAAGGTTCTCACCCGGCCCTCTGCCCCTTCATCTGTCTGCCTTCTTCCAGCTTGAAATGTGGATGTGATGTCTGGATTTGGGAGGGTTCCTCTGTATCCCTGGTTCACTACCCTCCCTGAAATAGAAGGAGTAAACTGTCTGGGAGCCCCCGGCCTCCAGGGAAAGGCAGAGTGCAGCAGCTGTCCTGTGGCCACGAGGTGGCAAGAGAGTGACAGGAGCACTAGCCCCTGAACCACACCCTCTAGGTCTCCTGTGACTCCCTATGCATGGAAACAACAGTGTCTCATGTGTATCTGATGCTTCATGCTTGCAGCCAAACGCATTCCTAACCAAAACGCCTACTAGTGCCACGCAGCTGCAGCCAGTGAGTCCGTCACCTTGGGGCGCGTGCACACAGCCACTGACACGGCTTTCAGAGGGTCCAAGAAACTCACCCTTAGAGATGAGCTCTCACAGATTTCCAGTGAGCATGGCGGCTCAGAGGCATCTCGAGACATGACCCGGTGCCTGCATGTAATCTCAGGACCCACAGGGAGCAGTCCGCCTTCTCCCTTCAGACTTCTGAGAGCAGTCGGGGAGACTCTCTTTCCACAAGTCCAGGCCAGCCTGCTGGCATGCCTGCACGACAAGGGCCTCCTGGAGCCAGGCTCATGAGCCGGGGCGCCCCCACGTCACTCGTGGAGGCTTCTTCTTCCTCCTGTCCCCAGCCAACACCAGTGGTTAAGCCCCTTCCTGCACTCTGTGAAAGCAGCTTGTCTACATGGTTTCAACTGCTGGGTACTTTTCCACAAAGTGCTCTCCAGATTCCAGCCTGTCAGACAGGAGACGGCAGAGTGGCCAGTGGAGCAAAATAGGTCAGCCTTTATCCTTTAATCTTTCTCTCAGTCATAATGGAAACCGTGGTGGTGCAGTGGTCAAGTGCTATGTCTGCTCACCAAAAGGTCTGCAGTTCAAATCTGCCAGGTGCTCCTTGGAAACTCTATGGGGCAGGTCTACTCTGTCCTATAGGGTCACTATGAGTTGGAACTGACTTGACGATACTGGGCTGGGTTGGGTTTTCTTAGTCATAATATGGTGAAGGAGAAGGGGGAAGAAAAGGTAACACTGGGGAACATTCACGGTTACTTAACCGCTCTGGGCCTCAGTTTTCACATTATAAAATAAAGAATGAGGTGCTGTGAGGATCCAGTACGCGGCGCCACGACACACACTTAGAGCAAGGCCTCTTGTGCAGTGAGTGTCCAATAAATGTAAGCCACCGCCATTCTCACTGCTGGTGACAGGGTGGGTATCTTGGAGTGGGGGCCCCAAAGAAGTCTCAAAATCCCACCTCTGGTCAAGCAGGCAGACAATGTCATGCACTGCTCCTACTCTGGCCACTTAGCAAAGGAAGAGGCCTCCAAGTCCAGTCCAGTGGGCAGAAGCTGGCTGCTGTGGCCTGGGACACTTGGGACGGGAGATGGACCTGCCTTCTTGGCAGCCATTCTTCCCTCCCCTTAAGGATGCTCAGCTAGGACTACATTTCCCAGCCTCCCTTGCAGCTAGGAGTGGCTGACAGGAAGTAAGCAGAAGTTGTTGGGGGACCCCCAGGAAAATCCTTAACCAGAAACACAGAGACAGATTATACCTTTGTGCCATTCCCTCATCCTGATTCCCACCTCGAATATAGGCTCACCGGCCCATCAGGCTATCTTCAGGACAAAAGCTAGGGACAATAAGCCCCTGGGTGGTGCAGATGACTAGCTGTTCACGGCTAGCTGAAAGGCTGGCCATTCAAAATCACTGAGAGGCACTTCCGAAAGCTTACAGCCTTGAAAATCCTGTGGAGCAGTCCTACTCTGCCCGTGTGTGGTCACCAGGACTCACCGAAGGCAACGGCCATGAGTGGCACCATACGCGGTGAAGCACAAAGGAAAAAGGACCCTGCTTTTCCTGCTGACTGTGGCAGTGCCACGCCAGCCTGGGACGCCGACCTCTACGGAGCTCATGCCTGAGAAGCTGCCTGCCATTCCACCAGTCCACGCACTGCTCTTTCTAATCTCTGCTACCAGCAGCCACATGCAATTTTCAAGTGACACAGTGGTCCTTATGCAGCAAGTGGCCAATGTGCCTATTCTACCCAGGGAAATCTTTCTAACAACCTGTCACCATTCCAAGTGTCCTGTGCTTTGTCAGGTGCCGTTAAGCGGGTTCCGACTCACAGCGACCCCACGCACAACAGGTGGAGACCCTGCTCAGTCCAGTGCCATCTGCAAAGTCACCACCGTGCCGGAGCCCACAGCTGACTGCGTCAGTCCCTCTCCCCGATGGTCTTCATCTTTTTCACTGACCCTCTACTTTACCAAGAGTGATGTCTTTCTCCAAGGACTGACCCCTCCTGACAACATGTCCAAAGATTCTAAGACAAAGTCGCACTGTCCTTGCTTCTAAGGAACATTCTGGCTGTACTTTCAAGACAGATTTGTTTGTTCTCTAGGCCACCCGTAGTTGTCACGGATTGAATCATGTCCTCCAAAAAATGTGTGTAGCCGTTTGGCCGGGCCCTGACTCCCGTTATTACGCGGCTGCCCTCTATCCTGACTGTGATTTTTGTACGTGCCGTGAACCTTAATCTCTGCCTGTGGTTAACGCAGACATATTCGATATTCTCCACCAGCACCACAATGTAGACCTCAGCTCTTCTTCCATGTTCCTTACTGACTTTTGCGTGCACACGTGGTGACCGAAAACACCATGGCTCTAGGACCCCCTCTCTCTCATCAATGCCAGGTGGAAAATTCGATCCAGAATTTCCCACAGAATGGGGCTGCAATCGCTTTGCCTTTGGAGGCAAAATGAGAAACACACTGGAAACGTGGAGGGATTCCTTCAGCAGCTTCTGAGCACTCCTTGACACTGGCCACTGTGCTAGGCAGGTACCAGGTGTGGTGAGCAGCAGTAGGTACAGTCCCGGCCCTTACGAAGCTTAGCACCCCCAGCAAGGGCAGAGAATGAATGCCGACCAGTATCCAGCAGGAACCCAACAGGGCAAGATTAGCAGACTTGCACCAGCCTAGACTGAGGGATCACAGCAGACCCTGCCAAGCGAGTGAACAGAAGCTCAGGACTGAGGGACAAGAAGGCTACCCCGTGAACAGGGAACAAGAGGGCCACCACATGAAGAGTGGTGAGAAGAACGTCCCAGGAATGGCCATCAGGGGATAAGCGGTTTAACGTTAAGTTGGTACCTGCACACAAGGGAATATTACTCAGCCATAAAAAGGAGTGGAGCCCTGATTCTGGCGACCACACACATGAGCCTTGTAATCGTTATATGTCAAGTGAAGGCAGACAGACACAAAAGGCCACCTACAATTCCATTTATACAAAAAGTCCACAACAAGTAAATCAATCCATTGAGAGAGAATGTCGGAGTCAGCGCTACTGGGTGCAGGGCATCTTCTAGGGGTGATTAATGTATTCTGGAATTAGACAGCAGCGATGGCTGCCTGGGCTTGTGACTGTACTAAAAACTCATCAACTGTACACTTTTAAAAGGGTGAGTTTTATGGCTGAATCCTATCTTCGTTTTTAGAAATTGAAAGTAAAGCGCTCAAAGAGATAAACACATTGAATTGTTGGGTTGCTAGAAAGGTCTTCAGTAAAAAACTGCTACAGAAATATGGCTCCATGAGACAGAAGGGAGGAGAAACACAAAGGAGGCTCGGCGGTTAGGGCTCTACAGCAAGGCAAGAAAGGAGCGCAACGCGGCGGACATTCGCGGGGCTGTGTGGGCCGCCATCAGCCACAGGCCTTCGACTGGGTACCGTGGGGAGCAGAAGGACCGTGCGTTCTCATGTACGCTTTGGAAAGGCCACGCTAGCTGCTGCAGAGATTGTGGGGGTTCAAAACAGACGCAGGGAGACCAGTGAGGCAGCCACTGTGATACACAGGGACAGAAGGCGGTGACAACCAGGGCCGGGGTGAAAGGGTGGGATGGAGGGGAGGCCACTGAAGCCACATCTCGGGCCAAGGCCTTGCTGCCTGTGCTGGCAGATGGGCCACGGAGTGGGTGAGAGAAGGAAGGGTCGCAAATGGCCTGCCTGGGCCACCAGGACCATCCTACGTGTCTCCGTGCCAGATTCAACTCGCACAGAGCACGTAAAAAGCTGCTCACCAAATCAATACTGCTGTAGGGTTGCTGTGAGTTGGAATCGACTTGGTGGCAGTGGGTTTGGGTTCCGCATCTTTTGTAAGGCACGCCATTACATTTTCAATAAAGACGTAAATCCCCGGGCAAGCACAACAAGAATGACTCCCAGGCTTCTGGTGTGAGTATGCAGGCAGACATCAGTGCCGTCTGCCTAGACGGACCACTGGACCCCAGTAGATGGAAGATTAACTAGTGAGGGTATTGATTACGTTTTAATTAGGATAGATCATCAACTAAAATGCACCTGGCCCTAGGAGGGCTTTCATTCCCAGTGTGAGCAGTAGCGCCCTGAGTCAGGTACGTACAAACTCTGCCTGCAACCCGGCCCCATCTCAAACCAGGTGCTTAACACCTCACGCAGTGCGTGCAGACGGGGCCAGTTCCACATGCGTGTGAACTGTGCAGCTGTACGGGACCCAGGTGTGACCGAACGCTCTGCTGTCGCTGTTCTGACACCCTCAGTGATTTTACATTTGAACTCCTGTTTGGCAAGTGAAGGCTTACATGATGAGGGAGCACACACACAGGGTAGAGGGGACGTGTCTAACATGCACGTTTGCCATCCCTTGCTGCTCTGTTCCCAAGTGGTACCCCAACACCCATGAGCATGGAATCCCGGGAGGCCCACAGCAATGGGGGAGTGCAGCAAGACTTCCGGTGAGAGTGAGGGTGAGTGCACCACACCCCTGACAAAGCATCAGGGGCACGGACAGCCCTGGGAGGAGCTTCTGTGAGAAGCAGGGCTTGGTCTGTTCTACAGCCCAGTAAGCCAATGAAGGACCCAGGAAGCCTGCCACATCCTTCATACCAGCATTACCTCCCCGGGTCAGCCAGCTGTGGACGCTGCAGTGAGGTCATGGATGGAACCCACAGCTCCCTTTCATCTCAGTCCCTCCTTGCTCATCAGGAAGCCAAAGGTGGAGGGCACTGGGAGGATGGGGGCACAGCATGGCGTGGAATAAACACAGTTGAGTTTGCTTTGTGCCAGGATCCCTACTGCTCGGGTAGGACCAAACGCACATGGAAGTGCAGCCTAGGAAATACTGAGGCCGTGGCGTTGACCAGTCCACACTAGTTAAACTGATACTTGCATTTCAAACTAACACTGCACAAAATAGAGATGAAAGGTAAAACTCGAGCTATAACTTAAATTTATTATGCTTCTTCACACCAAAAAACAAAACCAAACCCCAAACCCACTGCTGTGGGGTCAATCCTGACTCACAGAAACCCTATGGGGCAGAGATAACGGGCCCACAGAGTTTCCAAGGAGCGGCAGATGGAATCGAATTGCCGACCTTTGGGATGGCCACCAAACACTTAACCACTACCCTACTGGGGCTTCTTTCTTTACACAGGACATTAAATAGCAAATAAAACCCACTAGGGCCAGTTTGGAGACCCTGGTGGTGTAGTGGCTAACTGCTACAGCTGTTCACCAAAAGGCTGGCAGTTCAAACCTACCAGGTGCTCCCTGGAAACTCTATGGGGCAGTTCTCTCTGCTTTTTGGGTCACGGTGATTGACTCAATGGCAGTGAGTTTTTATGATCAGTTAAGAAAGAAAGAGAAGAAACAAAAGCATTATATTTTAGTGTCTCTAATCGTTCTTTTTTCCTGCTTTTTGAACAAGGTGCCCTGACTTTTCCATTTGTACTGGGCCCTCGAAATGACGCTGTCCTCCCTGAGCCCAGAGGCGGGACAGATGGGTCCATCAGAGGCCCAGGTTCCCTCTGCATCTCCCTCCGTTGCCCTACGACTCAGCTTCATCCAGGACTGGTCCCTCATGACCGTGAGATGTCTGTTGCTAGGCCCTGTGCACCTCCCCCTGCCCTGTACGGCCCTTAACCTTCTGTCCTCAGGAGTCCCCTCACCACACTACACAAGGCCCTGCTGCCCTAAGGGAACCAACAGACGCGGGGAGATTACCCCATGGCCACTGCACATCTCCGCCAGATTAGTCAGTGACAGCCGAGGCCTTCCTTCTCGGAAGGCCCAAGAGGAAGAGCCAGCTCGTGACAAGTGCGCTTTCGCCTCTGAACCAACCTGAGATGAGAAAGCAGAAGTTGGTGTGGTTCCAGGGACAGGAAGTGCTCTTCTTCCTTGGAGTGGTAGTGGAGGTGGGGGATACATCCAAGAAGGAGACAGCACTGGGGATAAATGCCTTCTAGTCAGGAGTTGGGAAAAGTCCACGTTGACTCCTATGCTTTTCCTTGCAAAAGCAGCCACTGCATGTGAAACCCAGACGAAGGCACATCCTGGCTCAGAGGGTCAGGAGCCCCAGCCACCACTGGTGACATCCCTTCTGAAGGGAACTCGAGAGCCCTGGAAGAAGGCATTCCTGCCTGGAACCCGGGGCAGGAGAGGCTGAGTCTCCACACTGAACTGCTTCAAGGGTGCTGTGGTCACAGGGCACATTGATAACGGTGTCACCGCAAAGGGGTGACGCGACCAGAGCCTCCCTCAGGCCCACCATCCCCAGAGAGACGGCTCACCCTCCTCACAAGCTGGCTGTCAGGGGAGGTCCAGGGGACGGCCTGTGGGACGGCCTCGGGGTGGCGGAGGCGGGCTACCTCAAGCCTGCCCACGGAGCGCTACTGGGAACACAGCCTGGGACCCGTGTCTTCACATCAGTGCTGCCACCGTTCCTTGGTGTCTCTTCACTAGAGTTTCATACAGCTGATCAAACTCTGTTTCATTTTATCAGACAACTGGGACGTAGGTCAGGTTGCGTCACGGTCAGCCAGAAGCAGGACTGGAACACTTCAGCCTCTCCTCTCCTGACGGAGGAGCCGCGGTGGCACCTGGCCGCTAACCAAAGGGTCAGCGGTGTGAACCCACCAGCCATCCCTTGGACACCCCATGGGGCATGCTACACCACCCTATAGGGTCCCTGAGAGTCAGGATTAACTCAACGGCAACGCGTATCCTGACACAGGCATGAACCAACGCCAAGGTGAAGGGCGCCCCGCCTGGGACTAGGCACCCCACACAGTGGGCCTCTCATACTGAGCCATCTGTGAGGTCTGTCCTGACCACAGCTGAGGGCACTGCTGTCATCTGGGCAGAACTTGGGCAAGGCAGAGAAGCACGTCACACGACAGCCATTGCCCCTGTACGATCTAGATACATCTCACTGAATTGTCTATCAACAAGGCCAGATCACATCTTCTCTGCTCTTGCTGTTCCCAAGTCAACTTGCCCACTCTTTCTAACAGCTGACCTCCAGCAGCATGGGCATGCCGTGTTCCACTCAACCGTTCCCAGAAAATGGGCACTCATTTTACCTCCAGGGGATGTGTCTGTGCCACTGCTGTCCTTCTCTACTGGGGGGGATTCTGAGAAACAGCAGTGCTGGGCCAGAGACACGGGCCAGTGCCCAGCCACTGGCATTCCAGTGGCTCCATGGTTAGGGGCTCCGCTGACGAACAAGGAACCCACCAGGAGCTCTTCGGAAACCCCGTGGGGAGGTTCGCTCTGGCCTGTAAGTTAGCTGTAAGCCAGAATCTACTCAACAGCATCAGGGTTAGTTCTGGACTTTACACCACTGTTAAAAAGGAAAAGATGTATTATGGAATAAGTTCCAAGATACAAAAATGTAGAACTGATGTACAGTGTATGCTTTTTTTCTTTTTCTTCTTTTTAAATTAAGTATCTGGAAAAATACAACTGGAAGGGGTGTCCTCACAGGAGAGTAGCTGGGGGGTGGGGTCAGAGCCAGAGACTTCCTTGTCACAGGCCCTCTTTTTGTGCCATCTGAATACTTTATCACGTGCATGTATCACTCATTAAAAAAGACTTTCTCAGACCGTCTTCCAGAAAGGTGTGCAGTGAGTCACACATCCTCCTGCACTGGGGAGAGGACCTGCTGTCGCAGGAGCCACCAGGGACGGTGCTTGCTGAGCTTGTTAATGCCCTATATTTCTCTCCCTCAAGACTCTCCCTCCTTCCTCCTTTTCTTGGTCTGGCACAAGCTGAAACATGTCAGATTTTATCTTCTCACAATCCATGGTCCCTCCTGTCCTGAAGCCCTGGGCAGATGGAAGGGACCCAGCCGGGCCAGCACCACCCAGCAGCACCGACGTCGCTGAAGTGAGGCAGGGTCAGAGGTGAGCCTGCAGGGACCCGAGGGCTCCCAGGACAGGAAGAGCAGGAGAAGGGGCAGAGCCTGCTCCTGCTGTTTCCAACTCAGGTCTCACACTGAAGCCCTACAACCCTCCTCCCCGCCCCCACAAGCCCAATGCCCCTACATCAGGGTGATGGAAGCCTACAGTCTCCCAGGCCTGGGGGATCTACACTCTCAGAAACAAGGCAAAAAGGTTTAGAAATGAGAGGGAAAGGGGGACAGAGACCACGGGAGAAGCAAGTTCATACAAACAAGTGACTTGCTTGGTCACTTCCCGCAGGCCAGCCGGCCTCCAGGGCTGGCCCCAGACCAAAGCCCTTGCCAGCCCCTGCCTTTAATCCCCACTGTGACTCACACAATAGGAAAACAAAGTTGACCTAAATGCATGGCACAGGGGCCCTGAGTGCGGCAGAAATGACACACCGCACCTGTCCCCTGCCACACTGGCTATGATTCTGGGCTCACCTTGAGGGGAGGGGAGGAAGGGGAGGGGAGGGGAGGGGAGGGGAGGGGAGGGGAGGGGGAAGGGGAGGGGAGGGGGAAGGGGAGGGGAGGGGGAAGGGGAGGGGAGGGGGAAGGGGAGGGGAGGGGGAAGGGGAGGGAAAGGGAGGGGAGGGGGAAGGGGAGGGGAGGGGAGGGGAGGGCCAGGGGTGTGAAAAAGGCTAAAACCGCCAGCCTTTGCTGGAGTGGTTTGCTTTACACAGAACACCCTTGCCGCTGATCCTTCAAGACTCAGCTCCACAAGAATGTGGGGTCCGGGAGTGACTTCTGTGACCAGGAAAAACGGGAGACTGGTGTCTGTCAGCTGGGATCGGCCAAGAAATGGGAGCGCAGACACACACTGGAATCCCTTCCGTTTTTCCTCTCCTGGTCTTCCACAGCAAGTCCACCAGCAAGCCCTGTGGCCACCGCCTCCACAGCCCATCCTGGGTCCCTCCCTCTTTTCCGTCCACTCCTTCCTGGCCAAGCCAGCACCATCGCCTTCCGCCTAGGCGACTGTGTGGGACAGCCCCCTGGCTGCCTGAGTCCAGGCATCCCTTCCTGGGGTGGACTCCTTTATTCTCTTCACTCAGAGGACTGAGTCAAGCAGGGAATTACACTGGGATGTTCTTGTGCTGAGATGTCAACAGCTCTCTGTGTGTGACATCCAAACCCCTCCCAGTCCCGCAAGGCCTGCGTGGCTGCCCTCAGGACCCCTCCCGGGCGGGCCTCACCCCTCTCCAGCCATCGCCCAAGCACACTGGCCTTTCCTCCCCAGGCTCAGGGCTGCTGCCTATTTTGCCCTGGCAGTTCTCGGTTCCAGCCTCTTCCTCAGGGAGACCCTCCCTGACCCTTCCCACAACCCCTGTTCCCTGCAGTACCCTTCCCCCAGCCGTGGTTTTCCTGTCTGCTTTGTTGATGAGAACAGGAATTCTATGGATACAGGGTTCCCATCTTACTCACAACCGTCTCCCCAGCCTGGCACAATGCCTGACACCCACAAGCTGTTGAGAGAATAGCTGCTAAATGAATGCTCTTGCAGCTGCTAGAGAAATAAAGTAGAACCGCATATGGCCATGGCTTTCCATTGAGCAAAAAAAAGGGAAAGTGTGTAAGCAGAAACACACACTTGTGTGTGAACAGAACGTGGTCCTGTGTACTTGCTGTCACCGTGAGCCTCACTCTGGGCTCAACAGCACCCAGCTGAAGACTCACAGCCACCCCGGGAGGCAGTTATCATCACCGTCAACCTGCACTTCAGGTGATGCGGTGGGGAAGGGCTCGGCTGCTAACCGACAGGCGAGCAGTTCCAATCCACCAGCTGCCCCTCGCTCTGGGCTGACCTCCTCTGAACTGGAACCACGGGCCAGGCCTGTTCTCTGCCAAGCAGCAGGCTAGCCTCTTGACACATCGTGGAACCTATTAACTTTGTAGCCGAGGAAACAGGTGCCTGGAAGAGTTAGGAGACCTGTTCCAGGCCAGTCTGGCTCATGGGTGGCAGAGCTGGTATGTCAACCTGGGCTCTAACCCACCATGTGATGCTTTCTGCGGCTGATGAGACCACATGGCTGACATTTAATTTAATGTTCTGTGTCTCGTCTGGGAAGGCTCTGTTACCTACCCTCCATGAAAACACTTAAGCTCTCTAGGCCTGGGTCACGACCCTTGATACGGGAAGGCAGGATGGCCATTAGCAGGACCGCATCAGAATCCCAGCATTGCCACTTCCTGAGTGATTTGGGCAACTCACTTAAATCTTTCGGTTCTCCCGTTTCCTCAGCTGTACAACTGAGATGAAAACACTGGCACCACCAACGACTGCTGCAAGGATTCCCTGAGATGCCACAACTCAGGAGTCGGGAACAATCGCTGACCTGGAATGAGCCGCTGTCACCACTACCACATTGAGTTCAGTGGGAGAGCGCATTCAGAGGTGCCGTGTGTCGAAGTGCTGAGAACTGAGCCGTTAGTGGGAGTCACACGAAAGGCACCTGCTGTTTGTATCGTCTCACTACGGCCGTTCTGGAGCCCTGGTGGCACGGCGGCGGATGGCTCAGCTGCTCAACAACAGGCCGGCAGCGTGGATCCCCAGCTGCTCCCTGGAAACCCACGGGGCCCTTCCACTCTGGAGCACAGGGTCACTGTGAGTTGGAATACACTCGATGGAAATGGGTTTTATTCTCCTTCCCTCGTTCACTCAGCCAGGTTCAGTAAGGTGCATGTTCTGTGGAAGAGGTTACCAACTGAACAGATTTGGTCCCTGGTCTCATGGAGGTGATATTCCAGAAATGCTTCAAGTATGTCAACTGAAGAAGAGTGGCTGGGAGGCGGGCCAGGCCCCCGGGAGTGAGGTCTAGTGGCCATCTGAAAGCAGTCAGCTTTGGCGAGGCCAGCACAAGGGCACCAGCCACAGGATCGCTGTGAGTCAGGATCAACTTGACGCCAACAGGTAGGGTGGGGAAAAGAGGAAGCACCTCAGAAACAGGGAACAAAGGACTTGGGTACAAAACTCAGGGTACACCTGGCCTCAAGAAGGCAGAAAACCCAGAAGCATGAACCCTGCTTAGGTGAACGTGTGGCCTGGTTATAAACACCAGGTAGGCTCATGAGGAGAAGCAATGTACATTCAGAGGGGGGGATGAGGGAGAAACACACTTGCCACAGGTACGGAAGTTTCTCCAAGGTGCACGCATGTGTGCACACACACGGAACAGAGGCCGCCCCTGGGTGGCTGGAGGGCGGAGTGCTGGCGGGAGGCTGGGCCGGGCCACAGGGCCTGGGAAGCCATCAGGAGGAGGCGGCCTTCCCAAAGCAGGCTGGCAGTGCAAAAGGGACACCCCTCCTTCTCTAGCGGCTCTGGAACAAATGAGCTTTCGGTGTCACCACAGTCAAGAAGCGTGGCCCTGCCACTGTTCCCACAGGCCCTGCTTGAATGACTCATGGATGTCCTCTGACAAGGACACGGGAGGCGGCACCCAGGAGGGGACAGAGGAGATAACGGCCCATCCCTGCCTACAGCTGACCCTCAGTTGGGTCTCGCACAAGGACCCCACCTCTGGCCATGGTTCATCAGCCCGGATGGAGACACCTGACCCAAGGCAGGCCACCGAAGCCCTCCACTGGGCTGCTTTCTTTGAGAGCCAGTGCTGCAGACTGAACAGCTTGGGTCTGCGCATGGTGAGGCTTCCCAGCCAGCAGAGGGAGGGGCAGTGAGAGAACAGGAACAAATCAGACGTGGAGCCGAGCAAAGTAACAGGAGAGATCCTCATAGCGGCGGCTGTGTGACAGTCCCCATGCTGGCTGCTTCCCAGCACCCAGTCTCTCCTTCCCCATGAGTGGTTCTAGGTGGGAACCACCAACCCCCAAGTGTGATGCCTACTGCTGTGCTGCAGTGATCGAGCCCAGGAGGGTCACGTGGCCTGTGCTGGTCCAGTGAGAGACGAGCCCAGAAAACGGACTGTGGTTATGGGCCTGACAGTCTCCCTGCCTCTCAGAGGAGGAATGAGGAGGCAGAGGCCTGGATGGCTGCTGGAGGTCAGCTGGCAAGCTTCAGGAAAGCTAGGTTTAAGGACACTGTTGACACCAGAAGGACGGACACACCCAAGAGACCAAACCAAACGCTTTCGAGTTGATTCTGCCCCCACAGCGACCCTACAGGACAGAGCACAACTGCCCCCTGCTTTCCAAGGAGCGCCTGGTGGATCTGAACTGCCAACCTGCTGGGCAGCAGCTGGAGCAGCTCTGAACCACTGCATCTCCAGAGCCAACTGGGGAACAGACAGAAAGTGGCACAGCAGCGACACTGCTGAGCTCCTGGACCAAGCCCAGAAGCTCGCCCACTTCTGGCCTTTCCAGTTGGGTGAGCCACCCCTCTCCCGAGGGCCCGGGCCTCTCTGAGTTGGTGTTTCTGTTCCTGGAGCCAAATACCTAACTGACTAGTACACAGGCCCTGTTTTCCTTGTCTCACCTGTGCTAGTGTTTTTGGGTTCAATCTGCCTCTTGCCCTCTAAACTGGTTCTCCATGAGACGGCGTCACCTGCTAAGGTCACGGATCGATGGACTCCATGTGCTCTACTGCCACCGAGCTGATTCCGACTAAGCAACTCCGCGAGCTCTGCAGGGCAGAGCTGCCCCTTAAGCACTGTGCCACCAGGGACAGCAGTGCAGCAATTTGGCCAGTGACACCATTGCCCAGGCTGGTTTTCCCAGCTGTGAAATGGGTTGTTAGGATTAAAACAGTCTAAGGACCTAGCATGTGGTAAGCTCTCAACACGTTAGCAACTATTCTAAGGCACTGAAGGCGGGCAGACGGTGTCTCTTCAGGAAGCACTCAGCTACAGCCCTCCCTCGGGGTGTCTGCAGTTCTTCTAGTCAGATCAGCTCATGCTTTCTTCACAAACTGTCCCAAAGAAGACCGGCCCAGTTTCTGTCCGAACAGTGGACAGCTGCCATCAGCAGGGAACAGAGGGGTCCTGAACAGAAGACATCCGACTTTCCTCCTGTAGCTGGGTGGTGGGGAAAGCACTCGCCAGCTCACTTCTCCATCAAACAAGCTGGGGTTTAAAGTTTCAAAACACAGGCTGGGACAGGTTGGCACCGTCCTGCAGGAGGACAAAGGAATGAGAGCTAGGGTGAAGAGAAACCGCGACTGGGCACAAGTGACTGTCGGGAGGAGGCTGGGCTCCCGGGCTGGCTGCCGGCCACATCCGCTCTTGGGGCAGTTGCGGGCAGCAGGAAAAAGGGACCTGCCACGTCTGTATTGACACAAGGGACCAGCAGTGGACAGGAAACGTGGAACACACTCAGGCAGGAAGTGAGAAGATGCCCACACGGCAGCACCCATCTGGAGATCCTTGCCCACAGCTGGAACCACTCAGAAGCAGGCCTTTCTCCAGGGACGCACGCCCAGTTCATCTTTTCCGTTCACACCCAGAACGTGTGACTTACACTTCATTTCCTTGGAGAGCCCCCTCTGGGATGCCTCGTGTTCCGCAGCTGTCTTTACAGCTCGCAGAGCTGGATGTCGGCAGGCTGGCTGTGGGGCCTTCTTCCCGAGGCCGAGGGCTCCAGGAGGGAGGGACCCGGAGGTCTCACCAGCACCTGGCCCAAGGTGGGCCCTCCACCAGCATTTACTGATCAATGACATCAATAGCCCTGTTCGCCACATTCATGTCTTCTATAACTGCAGCTGGCTGGTGGGCACCAGCACACACAAGCAGGGGCTGAGAGCACAGGGCACCTCCCAGGGTGACATCATCACACCCATTCTCAAACCGACGTTCTTCTGCAAGGTCAGATCCACCAAAACATGGAGTTTCTCTTACCTCCAGGGTCCCTGGTGACAGTGCTCATTTGCTAGCCAAAATGTCGCAGTTCCAATTCACCAGGTGCTCCCTGGAAACCCTACGGGGCTGCTGTGCTGTCAAGTAGGGCTGTGGAGTTGGAACCAACTCAACAGCAATGGGTGTTCATGCTTTGCTTTTAACCGTCTCAGGAGAAGGAAGGCCCTGATCGGACGGAGGAGGGCACAAAACCTAGAAATAAGGCTGACAGGTGGAGGAGTGGATGCATTGGAATTGGCTTAGGTATCGAGACCTTCTGAGCAGAAATCAGGTAGGGCTCGGGCATGCCGCATAGAAGACGGCTGGGCGCGGGTGACGCAGGACACGCCACCTCACACAAACCGCCACAGCCTAGGGTGTCGACCTGACCGCTCCAAAAGGCATTATTCAGACAACTTCTTCCCTTTTAAAATACTTTTCCTGTTTATGCAGAAAGTGGTTTGTGTGTATGTGTATGAAACACATTAAGAAAATAAACAGGCAAAGAAGAATATGAAGTTACTTATAACCATTCCACCAAAACACAGTTCCTATAAAGATGTCTGTATGGTGGAAACCCTGGAGGCAAAGTGGTTAAGAAGCATGTCTGCTAACCAAAAGGTCAGCAGTTCAAATCTACCAGGCCCTCCTTGGAAACTCTATGGAGCAGTTCTACTCTTACCGGGTCACTAAGAATTGGAATCGACTCAATGGCAATGCGTTTCTTCTGGGTTTAGACTGTAAGAGAATAAACATCTCTTTGTTAAAGCCATCCACTTGTGGAATTTCTGTTACAGCAGCACGCGATGGCTAAGACACTGAGGTCACATGGCCAATAAATGGCGATCTGGGGTTTAAGCTCAGGTCACCGGCCCCAAGTGCTCTCCTGCCTTGGTCCACACTGCCTGGTTACCATGACACCAACTTTGAGCTTAAGGACAAGGTCCCCAGTGTCCTTGTTGCCAGGATGATTCACACTTCTCTTAAGACCCACTGTACTTCCTAAAGGAAATGAGAAATTGCTGGAATTCAGCAAAAGTGACACAGCCGGGAAGTGGGGCTGACCACATCCACATGTCGGTCCCCTGCTGGGCTGCCCACGAGGCATTCCTCAACAATGACTCTTTTTTGGGGGACCAGGGGTCAGATCCTGGTGGGTCCCCCTCCACGGAGCGGGACCCACAGTGCCAAGATAGGAATGTCAGCCCTTTCTGACTCGAGCAGAGGTGGGACCTAACTCGGGGCAAGCGGCAGGGCACCACTGCTTACACGCGGACCAGAGACAGGGCTGGAAGGTGGCTGCTTGGCGAGGGTGGGCAGGGACTGTTCCTGCATGTTCAGAGGATTAACGTGCAGCGGTCAATATTTGGTCACTGTGGAGACTCAGCCAGCTACATTTCTGCCAGCGTCACACTCCTTTGGGGACTGCAGCTCACATGACTCCTTCCATTCCACTGAAAAGGCAGAGATGCACCACCAAGGTGGGAGTGTGTGTTCGGGGGCATCCCAGAAGCTCATCAGCAGAGAACTTGGTCTCCCCTCCAGGACATGGGGAACCCTGGTGGCACAGCTGTTCAGTGGTTAAATGCTACCTAAAGCTCTACAGTGAGAATCCTCCCACCACTCCCTGGAAATCTATGGGACTGTTCTACTCTGTCCTATAGGGTTAGTAGGTGTCAGATGGCAATGGGTTGGTTTCTGGCTGAGGGCAGGAAGATAAAAAAGGCAACTGCCTTTAGTCACACTTGACACATGGTGACCCCATGATGCTCCACAGGGCTGTCATCTCATTTTCAGAAGCAGATCACCAGGCCTTGCTTCCGTGCTGCCTCTGGGTGGACTTGAACCTCTAACAGTGCAGTCAGCAGCTAAGTGTTTCAATGATTTACACCACCCAGGGAGCCCTGGCTGCACAGCGTCACCTGGGTAAGGGCTATGGCTGCTAACACTAAGTCCACAGCTCAAATCCATCAGGCACCCCTTGGAAACCCAGAGGGCAGTTCTACTCGGTCCTACAGGGATGCTGTGAGTCACAATTGACTTAACAGTGATAGATGTTTTTTAACATTCTAAAAAAGTAGAAAGGAAGGTACCATGAAGTCCCACGGCCCAAATCCAGAGTCAAGACTTCCTCACTCAGCTGTATCTGTTCTGCTGCCCTTTCCTTCCAGCTGATGAGTTCTGGAGCAGATCCCAGGCACCGTGTCATTTTACCTTTAGGCATTTGTTTGTGGCCCCCCAAGTGACACTTTCTTACATATGCGTGATATTCACCTGGTTTTCTAAAGGACCACACCGACGACACACTTGGTCCAAGAGGAGAAGAGCCAGCACTGGTGCGGGTGTTAGGAGACGGTCCCCTTGGCCCCGCTGGCGAGGTAACGACTTGCTGGAGGACCCGCTGGCAGCACACACCCCAGACAGTCCCGGCAGCACGCGCACCTCCCGACTCAGCTGATGCACTCCAGCACCCCACACAAAACCACTCCCTCGCGCCAAGCGTGGACCTGGGGCAGCTCTCGGCATTCCTTTCCACGGTACAGACAAGGAAGCTGAGGCTCAAGGTCACCTGGCTCTCACGGGCCAGAGCTGAACTGTGAACCCCGACCCCTGACGGGCAGACAGTGGCACCAGGTACTGCCAGGACACCACAGCGGGCCTTCCGCTCAGACCCGCGGCTCTGGGCTCCTCAGGCATGCTCTACCCGCCCGGGGTCGGGGGGAGCGCGGACGACGCCCGGTCTGCCTCCCGTGGGCTCTCCCCACGCTGCGGAGCCGACCCCGACTCCAATCCCCAGCCCCCTGCAGCAAGAGGAGAACCACCCCACAGGGCTTCCAGGGCGCAGCCGGGGGAGTCCCACTGCTGACCTTTCGGTTAGCAGCCGTGGTCCTAACCACGGCACCACCAGGGGTTGAGTTGAGCTGACTACAGGGCCAAGATGGAAGGGAAGCTGAGGGGACCCTCGGTCCCTGAGCCTCTGATGCACTGGCACGTGGCTTCTCGCTGTCCCCTTTAGCCTGTGTTAATTCCTCTGGAAAGTCAATTCTCTCCCCAGAGAAGGACAAGTAGTCTCCGGCAAGCCTCCCGTGGCTGAGGGGGAGCCGGCCCACTGCAGAGGAGCGGTCTGCAGCCAGCTCACGCGTCACCTCGCCTGCCTGCTGGCCTCAGGCCACATTTCTTCCTTGTCCATTGTGCTTTAAGTGACAAGTTTACAACTGCAGTCAGTTTCTCATGCTTTGCCATGTGACCCCAGCTGCTTGCCCCACACCAGGACAGCACACTCCTCTCTCCACCCCGTATTGCCTCTGTCCACTCCACCAGCTCCTGCTGCCCTCTTTCCTCTCATCTTGCCCCTGGACAGGAGCTGCCCAGCCAGTCTCCTGTATCCTTGCATCAAGAAGCACGCTCTTTGCCGGTATCACTTTACGTCTCACAGAGCAGTTGAGCCTGTGTCTGGGGAGCTGGCTTCGGCTGTGGTTTCAGCTCTGGTTAGGCCCACGTTCTTAATCACTAATTGGAACCGCGACAGTTAACACTGACGGGGTTTACTGTGAGTGCCAGGCCCTGTGTAAGGTTTCTTGGGAGTAACCGACTGGATGGACACAGCCACCTGATGAGGCAGGACTGTCACTCTCCTTGTTTTTGGATGAAGAAACGAAGCTGCACAGGGCTTAAAGCCACATGCCCAAGGCTGGACATGGGGATCCACAGGCCCTACTGTACACCTATCGACACTGCCTCCCAAGACACAATGCCTCCTGCTTACTGAACACCTGCTGTGTGCCAAGCTCTAGGCGGCACTCTTCATGTGAGATGACTTTAGTGAATGACACCCCTACATACACACGCACACACATACCCTCAATGAGGTGGGTGTTTTAAAAACAAAGAGTCTGAGGGTCAGAAAAGTAAAGCCACCTACGGTCACACAGGTGGTATGGGGTCGAGCCAGGACACAGTGCTCTACTGTGGCTCTTCAGCCATCAGCTGCAAGCCTCACACCTGAACATCAGACCTACAGAAGTCCTACCCTGTGCCCAGCAAGCCACAAGGAAACATCAGTCTCCAGCTCCGAGCAATCAGGGCAAAGCCCTGTCCTTACAGGAGGCCCGCTGCGGTGGGTGCTGAGGAGAGGACAAGGCGGCCCGGGCCCCAGCAGCCACGGGCCTGCAGGTGATCCGACAGGAGCTCCTTGCCAGTTTCCACCTCTCATCTCACAGGGGCCGCCGGGGCCAGGACCCAGAATGAGGAGGACGCTGCTCACTAAAAGGTCAGCAGTTCAAATCCACCAGCTGCTCCTTAGAAACCATGGGGGCAGGTCTACTTTGCACTATCAGGTTGCTGTGAGTCAGAAGGGACTCGACGGCAGCGGGTTTTTTAATAGCACTAATAACCACAGGGTTGTTGTGGAAATGCCGAAGCATTTACAACAGGACCTGACAGAGCTCTGTGCCTGTTACTGTTATCCCCAGCGGCCACACCCCCCCGCCTCCCTCACCTGATGTCCACTGCGCCTCCAATGCCCTGCAGTGCCCAGCCAGCCACAGAAAGCAAGCACAACAGGCTCCAGCGGCCAGCTGGAGGGAAAAGGCCCAGAGGCCGAGAGCAGGCGGGGAGCTTTCAGCGGGACAGCCCAGTGAGCGGGCTGTCACTATGAGCTCACTTGTACTGTTTGCCTGGGGAGCCTTGGGGGCGCAGTGGTTAAGAGCTCAGCCGCTAACCCAAAGGTTGGCAGTTCAAATCCAACAGGTACTCCCTGGAAATCCTATGCAGCAGTGCTCCTCTGTCCTATAGGGTCATTAGGAGGTGGAATCAACTTGAGAGCAATGGGCTTCTTTATCCCCTTGATTTAGCGAGTTCCCCTCCGGATCTTGGAGTTGCCATCCATTCAGAGTGAGACCTTAGGAGACAGGGTGCAAGAGAGGTCCTGCGTCACAGGGTCAGGAGAGTTCAGAGACAGAATGCACAAGGTCAGCAGGCACTTAACAGGTCCCCTAGGCCACTCAGCAAACACGAAGCCGCACCCACTTGGTGGTAGGCATTGGGCCGGGCAACATGGCAGCAGGCACACCAGAATCCCTGCTCTCGAGGGCCTTTGTAGCAGCCAGGTTCCTTCCTGTGGTCTTTCACCTTGGTTCTGTGGGGAAAACAAGATGAAACACACCACCTCTGGAGCTCCTTCCCGAGCCCCAAAGAGCTGTCATAGCTGATTGTCCCCCAGGCCCTAGTTCTCTGGAGAAGCTTCTTACTGTCACCCAGGGAAGATACTGGTCCTAGGCGGCAGAAGAGGACCGCTAATATGCAGATAGAGCCGCCCAAGGTCCAGTGAGGGGACTGGTCTCTTAGGATGCAAACACTGGCTTTAAGTTCACCCACTAAGACTGACCCACTTGCCTATGTAAGGAACCAACCACAGAGAGAGAAGTGAGTGTCTTTGGGCAGACGGGCTGTCACTGGAGCCCAAAGTCCCATCAGGAAGGACAAAGGCCATTACACTGAGGACAGCTAGAGGCCAGAGAGACAGCACCTGGAAGACACACAGGGCCAGAGAGGGGGCGCACAGGGCCAGAGGAGGGGAGCACAGGGCCAGAGGAGGGGCATGGAGTGCTGGGGGGTACGCCCAGGGCCAGGAGAGGGGCGCACGCAGGGCCAGAACAGGGCAGCACAGGGTCGGGGGGTGTGCAGTGCCAGAGAGGTGCGTGCAGGGGCAGAGAGCCAGAGCACAAGTCCAGAGAGGAGGTGTGCAGGGCCAGAAAGTGGGGCACACAGGGCCAAAGAGGGAATGCACAGCCCAAGTCCGGAAGCATGCAGGGCCAAGAGGAGGTCCAAGGGCTGTGTTGTGCTGAAGATGGTAGAGAAAGGCGCTTCCCTTTTGGGGAGCCTTCCAGACCCTGCCTGTCTGCTTCCTGACGCTGATCCTGAGATGCAGTCTGTAACTGCCAAGTTGACCCTGTCTTGTTATCTCCAAGTTGATCCTGATACCAGGTCCTTCATTTCCCTAAGAAACCACACGAGGAGCCCAGCAGAGCAATGCCAAGTGCTGATGAAAGGCCGACCCTTCAGGCCCACCAGCCACTCCATGGAGAAAGACGTAGCAGTCTCTTCCATAAAGGTTACAGACTTGGAAACTGTATGGGGCAGTTCTGCTCTGTCCCATAGGGTTGCTATGAGTCATAATCAACTCCACACAGCAATGGGTTTGGTTTGGGTCTGGAGTAAGCCATACAAATTAAGTCCAGCTTGTGAGTTCTGTAAACTAGGTATTGCGGTAAATTACTGACCCAACAGAGAGAGGAGAGCTCTGAGGGGGAGGAGATGGTCGACACCCCAGACGGTGGAGGACAGAGCAGCTCGGCCAGGCTGGAAACGTGGGCCACGCTGCACCACCACCTTACTGGAACAAGCGTTGGGCTGATTTTTATTGATTTTACTGATGAAACAATACATTCAGGCTTATACTCCACAGCAGGGGGAAATGGTAAACAAAAACCGAGGTGTGCTCTTCTATTTCAAAGTGGGGGCGGGGCAGAGAAGGCCTCGCTGGGAAGGTGACTTCTGAGCAGAGACCTGAAGGCAGTGACGAGGCCAGTCAGGAGGGTGTCTGGGGGAGGGGAGGAAAAGAGGACAGGCAGTGCAAAGGGCCAGCGGTGTACACGTGCCTCCTGTGTCTGAGAAACAGTGAGAAGGTCCCCGAGGGGACAGTGATGGGAAGGCAGAGGTAACGGAGCAAGACCCGCGTGGCCTCAGATGAGCAACACGAAGGCTATGAGCAGGGGAGGGCCGGGGTGACTCAGGGGCTCACAGTGCCTGCCCATCCCACCCGGCTACATGAGGGCACAGAGCTCGGACTGGGGCAGGGAGCCCAGGGGGAGCTGCTGTCACAGCTCAGTGGGACATGAGGGCGCACAGGACCACAGCTGCGGCGGAGTGGGGAGAAGGAAGTGAGCGATTTGGGACCATTTCCAAAGAAGGCGGTACCGCCACAGCTAGGGCTCTCTCTGCTGCATGGGGGAACTCTGAGGGCGCCCTCATTCTGACCTCCACTCTCCTGATACAAGCACCACTGCTGACTTACCAGCCTCCCTCACTTGGCTGTCCAGACCTGCACACCATTCTCCTGTTGCCATCAAGTCAACCCCGACTCACAGTGACCCTGTGGGACTGCTGCCCACAGCTGCCCCATATGGTCGCCAAGAAGCAGCTGGGAGATCTGAACTGCTGACCTTCTGGTAAGCAGGTGAGCTGTTAACTGCAGACAACCAGGGCTCCTGCCCACCATCACTGGGCAGTAACAGCAGCAGGACGGTGGTCCCGGATGGCAGCTAACACGAGACGCATCAGCAGTGTGTAAAGAGCCAAGGGAGTGCCCTCAGCAGAGGGGCCTGGACACCTGTGTGTGGGACTAGCGGCCTGCAGGTTCCAGGTACTACAATGCTTTGCCACACCACACCAAGAAGCATTTGGCAGTATCTGGGGACATTCCTGACTGTCACTGACAGGGTCTATGCATACTCCTGGCATCCAGGGGGCAGGGGCCAAGGCCACTGCCATCTACTCCACAACATGCAGGACAGGCCCCACGATAAAGAATTACCTGCCCTGAAAGGTCAGCAACACCTAGGCTAAAAAACCCTCTTCGGGGCCCTCAAACTCTAACGGGCAGAGAATAACCAAGGGATCTGGTAAAAATGCAGATTCAGACACAGTATGCAGGCCCGGGACTGTAATTCTGAGAAGCACGCCCTCTCAAAGGTGTAGTCCATGTGTATCACCTGGGAACTTATCAGAATCGCGGACCCTCACACCCCTCCGCAGACCACAGGAGCCAGAATCTGCATGTTGACAAGATCCGGGGGACTCCTAGGTACAAGCAAGCAAGGGTTAGAAACTCTGGCCACACGAGAGGGCATGTCAATAAAATCTCCATGCCTGGGCTTCAGGCCCTTACGCGGGAAGGGAGGGCCAGGGGAAGCAGGCCTGGACTGCTTCTCAACAGTCCCCACCCGGTTCTCGGGCACAGCCAGGTGAGCCAGCCCTGGAGGCGGCGGCCTTTCCCTCCAGCAGGCAGGAGTACTGCACAGCACCTGCTCTAGGTGACAAACACTCCGACCACTCTGTTTCTTGGCATCTGTTTCCGACGGTCTCACCAGAATCAAGGTGCTTGATGGCACCTGAGGAGTTGCCGTGTGCCAGGCACCAAGTTCCTGGGCAAGAACTGGGCTGATGGGCAGAGATGGGTCAGATCCAAGGGTGGGTCTCGAGTGCTGACAAGAAACTCCAAGCACAACTCTCATTACTGGGACTTACAAAGTCAAGGTGATGGCAATCAAGGCCAGCACACACACTGTGTGCCTTGCTAAGCACAGGAATGACTGCCCCCATTCTACACATGAGGAAACTGAGGAAAAGGCACAGGTAGATCATTTGCCCGAGGTCACAGAGGTGCTGGGCAGCCAGGCTCCTCAGTGCTGCTCTAGGCCTCTAGCTCTGTAGCTTGAACACCTCCCCACCCGTGACCCAGAGAGAAGCGCTCCTTCACCCCTGCCTGCCCACACTGCAGGCTAGGTTCAGCCAGGCTGTGTCCTGGGGCTGCTCCAGGCAGCGAGCTTTCAGCTGTCCTACTTGGAAGGAGAAAGGAGGCTCAGGGGTAGGGCATCAAGGCTTTGCGGGGTGTGATGGGCGCTGGGCCACCTTCGGTATAATCCACCTTCCTAGCTGGGAAGTGAGCGAGCCCAGCTATGCAGCGAGGGCCTCTCCCCGTGCTCTGGGGCCCTGGTAAGGCCAGGGGTAAGAGCAAGACGAAGGCTGGCCTCTGGTACCCCATCTCGCTTTCTGGTCGCCAAAACCAGCTGTCAAATGAACGCCCTTCTCCCCAAACACCCTGGGAGGGGGGGTGCAAGACAGTGGGGCCTCAGGAAGCCAGCTCAGGGCCTGGGGGTCCTTCGCACTACAGGCTTACCTTCTCCACCCACTCGAGCCAGGCCACTCTCCTTCCTAGTCCTCCCAGCTGCCCGGATGCTTGCTGCCCTCTCTGCCAGCACCTTCTTTGGCTCTTTGCAAGGCTGGCTCCTTCTTGTTCTTCATGTCTTAGGTCACATGTCACCTCCTCAGCTAGGCCCTTCCTGGCATCCTCCCGCCAAGCTATGGGCTCCCCGACTCACATCACACCACCCTGCTTCCTCTGCCAGCAGCACCACCAGCAGCACGTTTATTCCAGTCTGTCTCCCCCCAGACCCTGTCCCCCAGCTCTGTCTCACTGTCTGCTCTGCACCCAGTGCTGGACAGAGGGCCTCGCCCAGAGCAGAAGCCCAATAAATAGTTTTGAACAAATACATGAATTTTTATTTCTGGTCAGGTTAATGAAATGACTCTGATCTTCTCGAGGCTTGCTAGAGAGCTCCCTGTATAAAAAGACCTTTGGGGAACACCAGAACAGCCATATTTCACTACAACCTAAATAACAATCGCATTAACACCAACTGTAGCGGCAAACAACACTTAATGGACACTTAGTCCATGCTGTGAGTCGGATCTGACCTGACGGCACTCAGCACCTGGCTAGAACAGGCCAGATCTTGAAAGACAGCCTCACTAGTTCCAAACTCCTGAGGAGCCCATGGCACAGGAACTTAACTCTTTTCCCCGCCTTGCAGAAACAGGGCTTGAAAAGGCTTCATTAGCTGTCCAAGACCACACCTGAGTAAGGATCCAATCCAGTGCCCCGGTCCTAACCACTGCCCCGCCCCACCCTGTGCAGCGCTCTTGGCCGTGCTCCCGGAGGCTGGAATGTGAAGGCATCCGGAGAGTGACTCGCCTTTCTCCAGCGAGTCGGCCAAACTGCTTTTCTCTTGGCTTCTCCCACAAAGAACACACAGTTCCTCTCAGCTCCCCAAACTGCACCTCTGATCAAGCATGCCCCAAGCAAGCCTGCCGATCGGGGCTGGACTGACTGTTCCACATTCGTGCTCGGTGCCCCTTTTGGCTGATACCCCTGCTTCTTAGGCTCAGGGCCTGAACTTCATGTGCCCTGGAACTGAGCGTGGCTGGCCACTGCTTGAAGCTAAGACTAGATGACTCTTCATAGTCAAAACTTAGCACGTGGCGCCTGAAGTAACAGCTAACTCACACATGTGCCTGTGTGCTGGGCACTGGAGGACTCAATTCACTTAACCCTCACAACCCACGCCACGCACCGTGTGCCAGGAGCCACACACCACCCACCGTGCGCCACACACTGCACAACAGGTCCTGTTACTACCCCCTACTCACAGACAAGAAAATTCAGGTCGTGAGAGGTGCAGGCCTTTGCCTGTGGTCACCCTACAGGTCCAGCACGACCAGAGTGAAACCCCAGCCACACGGCCCCAGTGGCTGCTTTTGGCCACTCCCCTGCACCGCCTCTGGATTGGCAGTTGCCTAGAAGACACTGCAGGAGAGTTGTTTGGCTGTTGATTACACCACAGGATTCACAGATTCACCCATTCATTCAGACATGTTTTTAAAACCTACTGCATGGCCAGGAATGGGCTAAGGGGTGTGGATGCAGGGTTTCCATCCTCAAGGCATTTGACTTGGGGGTCTAGCATGTGGAAAGGCAATGCTAACCTTGCACTGGCAGGCCGGCCATGGGAAGAAGAGGCAAGGACAGGCTATGCCTGGTGGAGAAGCTTTGATCCCAGGATGACAGGGCTGGGATGCCACACAGACCTGGAGAGCAGGTCCTGAGTGGCCAGGGAGTGCTCAATGCCTTTGCTGGCTTGACGCCCATCCCTTCTTCTGGCTCATGGGTCGGTGAGGAAGCCTAGCCTGAGCCTCCTTCAGCCGCCTTCACAAGGGTCATTAACTGGGAGGGTCATCAAAGGCCGTACAGCCTGTGAATGCTACCATCTTTAGGAAGATCCTATTATCAGGACCATCCCAGAGAACTGCCTGCAGCTTGCAAAGCAACTGTGAATCAGGCCAAAGTCTGTCCTGACTAGTTACGTGACCTTGGGCAAGTGACACAGCAGCCTTGGGCATGTCCCTACACTTAATCGGCCTGAAAGTGTAACCTTATGGGGATACCACGGAGATTCAGAGTTAACCAGGGCATCTGGGACAGCGGGCCCAGGATGAGGGGGGCCCTGGTGGTGCAGCGGTTTAAGGGCTCAGCTGCTAAAATCCACCAGGCACGCCTTGAAGCGCATGGGGTAGTCTACTCTGCCTATAGGTCACTGTGAGTCAGAACCGGAACTGATTCAAAAGGCAAAAAGGTTTATTTTTTTGGTTATTACCACTTCCAGAACCCTGACACACAGTAGGCACACCCTGGCCCTAGGGTACCTAATTACCTGCAAGATAGGGCTTCAGCCCAAGTGAGGAGATGACCAGGGGCTTCTGGGAGCTGACAGGATTGCCCACCGGTCCTCCAGATGAGCAGCTAAACAGAGCGGCCCTGCAGAAACCGGTTCCACAGCCCCTGTCAGGCTGCTCAAGGCTGCTCCCAGAGTCTGCCTTTTGACTTTGATCTAGAAGGTTTAATGGTTTCCTTGATCAAATGGTCACAACTGGAGAGTCTCTATGCTGCGTTCCCTGCAGGCTTCCACCCGGCACTCGAGGCTGGGACCCAGCTCTCCTGCCACATCTCGTGGCCAATCTATTCGAACAGAGACATGTGTTAAAGCTGGGAGCGGAGCCCTGTGTGAGGGCCGGGCGGGTACACAGGCTCACACAGGCCCAGACACTAACTGCGCATGCCCGTGGTTACAGCAGTTCTATTCTGCTGATGGGGGCGGTTAGGAAAGTACTAGACTTCCCAGCCTCACTTGTGGGCCGTACGGCTTTCTGCAGCCGATGACACAGAAAGAGAAGTCTGGTGGGGCTGCCGCGCCTGACTGAACAGGCAAGCCCTGCTCTGGGCCCTCCTTCCTAGGGACCTGAGGGACCACAACAACCCTCTGACAGAAGAGGATACAGAGGGGGGTCGTCTACTGATGAAGCGCCCGGTGCGGGCACTGGTCCCCTGAAACAGAGACCACTCTGCCCCTGGCAGCGAGTCACCAGAGTCCGCCATGCAGACCTCCTGATGGGAAGTGACAAATAGGCACTGTTCAGGCGATTCTGACTCACGGCCACCCCGCGTGCGCCACATCAGAACCACGCCCCCGAGGTTGTCAGCAGCCCGGTTCTCAGAAAGAGATCACAGGTTGCCCCTCTAAGGCCCCTCAAGGTGGACGAGAAGCGTCCACCTTTCAGGGAGCAGCTGAGCGTGTCACTGTGGGTAGCACGCAGGGACTCCAGGGTTCACAGTGACCCTACAGGACAGTGCAACGGCGCAGCACAGGGCCCCCAGGAGCGCCTTCGGGGTGTGACCGGCTGACCCGGGGGTTAGCAGCGACTGAAGAACAGCAACTGACGCCGGCTAACGCTCACCGGGCACCGACAGGCACCACCTGGCTTCACGCTTTCCTCCACTCCACAGTGGTGCAGGCAGCACGGCCTCTACTGACAGACGACCCATGTGAGGTACAGAAAGGGTCCCACAGAGCAGTGCGTGGCCGAGAGGGTCCTGGAACCTAGGTGACCAGGCTCCATAACAGACGCTCTGAAGCCAGGACTGCACTCACCCAGCCCGAGGCTGACGCAGCCCTGTCAGTGCAGCAGAAGCCATCGCCACCGCGTGCCGAGTGCTCACCACACAGCAAACTGGGAACTGGGAACCATGTGTCCGTCCCCACCCAACAAGTCCTGGGGCTGGCACCACAACTGCACCTGTGGAGGAGAGGGGAGGTGACGGGCTGAGCCCGGGCCACACAGCTCATAAGGAGCCTCGGGCAGGGGGTAGGGACAAGCAAACCTCTGCACACCAGCTCACACCTCTCAGGAACAGTTTGCCGGGGGACTTCTCTTTCATTATTAGCCACCATTGGTGACAGGCACTCAAGGAGCTGCACTGGTATCTCTTGGGTGACATGTGACGATGCTCATGTGTGTCTGTCCACAGCAAAGCAGGGCATGGAAGGAAGCCGAGCAGAAGACACAAGGAGCTGCCCCTGCAGTCAACACGACAGTCCTTTCCTCGGCCATCCTGCTGACCCTTCCCGCCCTGACCGGGCCCTCCAGCCCTGCTTTCACCTCACAGGCCTGCCCCCTGCCTGTCCTTGGGACCTTGACAATCGCCAGTCAGGCTGCTCCCTCTCCTGAAGTGCTCCCTGTTATGCTCCCCCTACCCTGCCGTGCTCTCCCTAACCCGACACAGGTCTTTCTCTTCCCATGGCCAACCCCTGCTCCTCCGTCAGCCTCACCCACCAGGCTGGGGAAGGAGGCCTCTGGGAAGGCCTTCTCATGCAGGGCTTCCAATCAGTTTATTCTGGCTCGAGCAGCTGCTGTGAACGTGCACTTCCACTCCACAGATACTGAATCAGAGTCTGCAGCTTAGCCAGCTCCCCAGGTGGTTCTTAGGTGCATGGAGACCCAATGCCCTGCTCGTGGCTCTCAACACTGGTCCCCAACCAGTAGCGTCACCCGGGCCTTGTTAGAAAGGCAAATTCTCTGCAGGGCTTCAAACCAGAAGGACCTGGTACAAAGCCCTGTATTAAAATTTAAAAAAAAGAAAAAAAACAAAGAGAGAACAAACAGGGTGCTGTAGAGCCATCTCTTTATAAGAACCAAAAACAAACTGGCTGCTGCTGAATCAATTCTGACTCACATCAACGCTACTGGACAGACGGAACTGCGCCACAGAGCTTCCAAGGAGCGCCTGGTGGATTCAAACTGCTGATCTTTTGGTTAACAGACACAGCACTAAACCACTCTGTCACTGCGGTTTTCTTTTATAAGAGAAGAGAATAAAAATATGCCATGAGTGGGTATTTGTTCATATTTGCTGAAGAAATCCTAGCAGGATACCAAAGAAATACCAACGACTACTTCAGGGGGTGGAAGAACAAGGTGGGCAGAGCGAAGGGCAAGACAGACCTCGGAGCATATATGCCTACACACACACACACACACAGACCTCAGAGCATGCATGTCTGCACACACAGAAAGTACCGACACACACACACAGAGAAAGAGAGAGACCTCAGGCATGTATGCCCACACACACACACACACATACACACACAGAAAACTGATTTTTCAGGCACATAAATGTATGACCTCTTTTTTAAAAAGCACTGCAAATAAAACAAAGCAGAAGTGGCAGCAGAGGATCAGAGGTCCGTGAGAGGAGGCCTGAATACACACATCACACACACGTCCACGGCACTGCCTGGTCAGGTCTGGCTCCCCCACCGCACCGAGGAATCCTGAGGACAGGCCGGGCTGGCCACGCGGCAGGCGCCCTGCCGATGTCGACCAGCAGCACGTGAGGGGACGTCCCCCGTCCCCCGCCTGCCCGCACCCACACCTTCAGGGTCTACCTGTCTCTGTGGGACAAGCGAACACGGTGAGGGAGGGAGGGGCACAGTTTCGGGGTAAGAGATCTAAGACACACTGCTAGGAAATGCATTGGCTGCTGCGATCACCAGCCTTTCACCCAGAAAAGCCAGACAGCCAACGTTTTTGGTTCTGTGGGCCTGAAGGTCTCTGCTGGAGTGCCAGTAAATGCAGTGAGTGGATGCATGTAGCTGAGTTCCAATAAAACTTTACTCATGGACTCCGACATCTGAGTTTCTTACGACTTTTCTCACAAAATACTCTTCTTTTGAGTGTTTCCCAGCCATTTAAAAACCTAAAAACTACCAGATGTACTGGTCTGACAGAGACTGGAGAAACCCCAAAAGTATGCCCCCCCACCCCGACACCCTCTCAATTCAGTAATGAAGTCACTCCTGAGGTTCACCCTTCAGCCAAAGATCAGACAGGCCCATAAAACAAAACAAGCCTAAAGGGACACACCAGCCCAGGGCTAGCACAAGAAGGCAGAAGGCCACAGGGAGCTGGTCATGGGGAACCCAAGGCAGAGAGGGGAGAAGGGTGACACGTCTTGGGATTGGCAATCAATGTCACAAAACAGTGATTGTCTAAGAAGAAACTAATACGCTCTGTAAACCTTCAACTGAAGAACAATGAAAAATAATAAAATACAAAAATTATTCTCTGCTTTCAGGCCAAACAGCCAGGCATGGGTCCAGACCCGCCAGCGGGTGGGTGTAGCTGCGCTCAGTGTGCACTGTGGCTGCCAGCTGGATCAAAGACGAGAAAAAAGGGTGCAGGGGACAGATTCACATACTTCCCTGTATATACAAAGACTCTCTGAGAGGACACAGAAACATGTCGCAGGGGCTGCTTCTGGGGAGGGCTTAGGGCTGGAAGGGGAGGTGACTTTCTCTGCGTAAACACTGTACCAAGTGGAAGTGAACCAATACTACACTGCTTTAAAGTTGGTACTGGACAGAGAAGAGGCCACGTAACGTGTGGGCTTGAGGACCTGCGCTGCAGAAGATGACAGTGGCCACAGTCCAGAGTCGTCCTCCCTCCCCATGTGTGCCACAGGCACAGGACTGACCTCTCGGAGCCCCAGCAGAGTCACAAGATTAGCACCAGCCCCACAGGCTGTTGTGAGGACTCTGGGGGCTATTTGCACAGGGCCAGGTGCCTTTATTCAAAGTCATTCATGAGGAAAAGCCTCTCTCTGGACCGTGGCTCTGAAATTCCCCAGAAGAGCCCGCCCAGTCCCACAGCAAGTCATCCAACTGTTCACACAACAGATGCCTCGTGACACGGGAGGCGCCTGTGCACTAGCGGCTGCATTCCACAGAGACGCATCTGGCGGCCATGTCCATCCTCACGTCCCAACCCACGATGGAGCCCATGGAGCAGCCAGCCAGCTCCCCAGCCCTGGGGCTGTCCCCAGCTGTCACACACTGGGTAGATGAAGGACCGGCATCTACGACTTCATTTGGTCCCCATTTACTGAGCACCCACTGCGTGCAAGGACACACAGCAGACACCCCTCTGCACCTCGCCCTAGAAGTTAACAGCTGTGGGGTCAGGGAGGGGATGCCCTGGTTGTGGATTACCATAAATCCTCTGTGTTTCCCCATGTATCTGTTCTTTCAACAAATGCTCATCAAGGACCCCCGACAGGACAGGTACTGTGCTAGCATCTGGGCTGAATTGGAACCCTCTTTTTTGCACATTTCCCTGTGGACCACAAGACCAGTGAGGAAGGGCTCTTGGGAGATACTGTTCCTTTTGTGTCCCTTGTGCTCAGCACACGCCATGGCATGAATCGGGCAAATAATCAATGTTTATTGGGCAAAATTACTAAGCATGGAGGTTAGCCAGGATCTGGGGTCTGCGGCTGCCTGGAGTCCTGCACCCCGCTTTTCTTAGGGAGAACCATTTCTCTCCCTTTCTTCCTAGCGGGGACTGCCAATCATAGGCCCCCACCCACTCAACATGACCCAGGCTAGGCCGATCAACCAGGCTTGTTTAGGAAGTTGAACTTCAAACCCCTGAGGAAAGTAGTAACAGCGTTGATAAAGGTGACAGCTGCTGGTATTTATCCAGCCACACTGAGATTGGGCACTGTTCTACCACACACAGCTCACGTATGAATCTACTAAATTCTCGCAACAAACGTCCTGTTCTTACCCCACCTCACAGCTGACAAACTAAGGCAGAGACAGGCTGGGGAATTATGACTAGGTGGAGACAGAGAGGTTCATGCCCAGAAGGCTGGGGGGAACTGAGCTCTTCACCATCCCTTCCACCTGAGGGGGCACCAGGGACGTGCCCCTGAACAGTCCAGAGACGTGCCGGCACTGCCTGACCCAGCTCCTCTCGGGGCCGCCAGCGGCCCAGGCTGGTGTCTGCTGCTTGCAACCTAAGAACTCCGACTGATACTGCAGGACCACTCACTCACTTTCACCCTTTCTGCCAGACCAGCCAGTGCTGACACCACGTGCTACCGGCCAGGAGCAGCTGACGACCGATCCAGCAGGTAGAGCCCTTGGTCAGTAGCACAGTGGTTAAGAGCTTGGCCTTTCACCAAAAGGTCAGCCATTCAAATACACCAGCAGCTTCTTGGAAACCCTGCGGAGTGTTCTGCTCTGTCCTACAGGGCCACTATGAGTTGGAATCGACTCCATGGCAACGGGTTTGGTTTCCTGGAGTTCAGAGTCACTGGTAAGGGTTTTGGGGGGCAGCCTGCAGCTCTAAGGGCAGCTGTCCTTCCTCTCTAGGGGGGTAACTCTATGGAGACAGAAAGCAGGAGGGAGGACCAAGGAGAGGTGCTAGAGATGGTCCTTGATGCTCAAAACAGAGGCTTTCCCAAGACTGCTGCCGGCCCTGTCGGTGGGGCCACCTTCTGCCACCAGAATAGCCCTGTGCTTTGCAGACGTTTCACCAGCCCTGGTATCCAGGTCTGAAACTCCTGCAGCACCCCGGCCCTCCTACGTGAGGACCCAAACCAGCCCATGCCCCCCACGTGTAGACCTTCTGGTGAGTGGTATCCACTGGCTGCGTCTCTATCCCTACCCCAAATCTCCCATCAGGCAGCCCCTATCACACACTGTCCTTGCCTGGATTCTCCCCCAGGGCTGGGTTCTTTCCATTTTTTAGTAACTGTTTTTAGTCCCACCACAGATGAATTCTAACTGATTGTCAACACCCACAGAACACCTGACTACATGCCAGGTGCTGTTTTCAATGCTTTACACAAATTCACTCACTGAATCTTCAGAGCTGCCAGAGAAGTGAGAGCCACGATCTCACAGATGAGAGCTGGCCAGGCTGAGAGCTCAGCTCTGGGGTCAGCAGAGACATGCACCTCCGCAGGAGCTGTCCTGGCCCTGCCCCTGCACTGTGTCAGGTCCTAGGTTCCACACAGCCGAAGCGGCATTTACCACAGCTGCAGGTGGAGTCCGTCAGGTTCTTTGCTGACTGTCTTAGCCTTCCAATTCCCTTTTAGACCATCAGTTCCACGGGGGCAGGGACCTGCTTAATGATGTCCCTGTGACTGCAGCCAAGGCCTGGCATCCTCTAGAAACTGTATATATGTGCTGAGTAACACATCAATTACTTTTTTAAAATTCTTATTTAAAACTAGGACAGCAAGCTGATGGCTCTGAGATTAAACAAAAACAGGATGAGAGGCGGGGCGTGGAGTCAAGACAGCAGACTAAACACACATCTCCCCAAATCCCTCTGGAAACCAAGATCTGAATTGATAATTAAATGGAGCCTTCTGGACACCCAGTGAGCTCTAGAACACAGCATAGGGCTGTTAATATGGACTTCAAACCACTGAACAGGAAACTTCCTCTCTTTCGCTGACCCCACTCTTGGTGACTGCTGGCTTTCATGGCCCAAAAGTAACTCGCCATTTTAACTTTTTTCTCTCTGTCTTAGCTGGTGGGCAGAGCTGAGACTAGATTAGTAGCTAATCTCAGATGTACAGCTGGTGGAATCGACAGGCAAAACTGCCATAATTTGAGACCCCAGCTTTGGACTCTGTCCATCTTGGCACATTTGGCCTCTCTTTCCTCCTCTGCCATTGAGTAGCCTGCACCGAGGTATGCATGGAGCTTATGAGGGATGCCATCTTGTTCAACTGGGAGGTGGAATACCCATATGGAGGCCTCAGCTGGACCAAATTCTTAGGCTGGGAGGCAGCGCTTGCTGTAGAAAAGCACTATTCTATACAGTGTCACCTATGGCTGGGGCCCAATATCAGAGGCTAGCAGGACACTAGTCTTTCTGTATTTTGAACTGGTTTATAACATCTGGGATTGGATATTGAGGCACTTAATTTGCCATCTGAGAAGAGGGACCTGTACACCCGAAAACTTAACTGACTTTGGAAGTTGTCAGATACCTTTTACCTTTCATTTTAAGATAGCCTAGAGAAACAACAGAAGTCCACCCTCACAGCATCTCTTCCAGCCTCTGTTGACTCACATGATGCCCACTCAGCAACAAACTCTGGATAAAACCATAACGGAGAACTCACCGTGGATTTAGAAGGCCCCCAAAAGAAATGACCAAAACACTTCCCAGACAAAGAAAGCTATCTGAAACTACTGGAAGGTGAACACAAAAGGATTATATAGGAGCCCTCCTAGACCTTATGCAAAACGCAGCAGAGCAAAATGAAAAATCAAGCAAGCTGTTCGATCTGATGGAACACCAGTACTCTGAAACCCAACAGATCAAGAACAAAATCAAGAGATGGAAACTTCAGTTCCAAGCCAAGAAAACAGAATGAAGCAAATGGAAAATAGACTTTCTGACTTGGAAGACAGAGCTACTGACTTCGGCATCTACAAGAGGAAACCAGAAAAAAGCAACAAGAAAAATGAAGAAGCATTAAGAAACATGTGGGACTCTATTAAGAGGAACAATCTACAAGTAACTGGAGTTGCTGAACAGAGCGAGACACCTGAGAACACAGAGTATTGTTGCTGAGCTGCTGACAGAAAACTCCCCAGAAATTCTGAAAGAAGAGAATACAGATATCCAAGATGCATATGGAATCCCACTCAATACAAATCTCAAAAGAAAGACTCCAACATATGTTATAATCAAGCGTAGCAAAATGAAACAGAAACAGAACTCTTAAAGGCAGCAAGATTGAAAGCAAAGCTAACATTCAGAGGGAAACCCTGCAGGCTTTCGTCAGATTTTTCAGCAGAAACAATACTGGCATGGAGACAGTGGCATGACACATTCAACACCTTGAAGAAGAAGAATTTCCAACCAAGAATTACATATCCTGCACAACTACCTTTCAAATATGAAAATGAAATTAAGACATTTGCTGATAAACAGAAACTCAGAGACTATAAAAACCAAACCAAAGCTACAAGAAATACTGAAAGAATCTCTTGGCTTAGAAGAACAAAACCACTCACTTTAAATTTTAGAAGCAAATATAGGACACATCACCCAGAAACCGACTCAGTTAGGGAAGGCTCCAAACTGAATCAACACTATAACAGTTAAACAAATGATCCAGTGATATCATGAAAACTATAATGTCATCATATTAAAAAGAGGGAAGTACTACAGTTGTTATAGTCCTTCCAGATGGAGAGGAAGCCACTAAGACTGGTAGTAATTAAAATTGAGTTTACACATAGTTTATTAAGGGGCATCATCAGGGCAGCCATAAAGCACAATAAAGATGCAACATATCAAATCAAGAAACATTAATACAGGAGTCTCAGCAACTACAAAACCAACCCTGAACAAAACGAAAAATAACTCACAAAGAAGAATGTCTCAGAACAGATTAGTAAGAACAACATAGAAAACATCAACACAAAAATAAACATATTATATTTACAGCACTGAACACATACCTATCAATAATTACAATGAATGTGAATGTACTGTACGTTCCAGTCAAGAGACATCGAGTGACATCTTGGATCAAAAGACATGACCCATCTATATGCTGCCTACAAGAAATGCACCTTAAAGATATGAACAAACTGAAAATTAAAGGATGGAAGAATATATATCAAGCTAACAATGAACAAAGAAGATCAGGTGTGGCAATTTTCATCTTAGAATAAAATAGATTTTAATGTAAAATCCACCATCATGGACAAGCATGGACACTATTGCTGAAGGTTCAATACACATGCGGGACTTAACAATATTAAATATTTATGCCCTAATATTAGAACACCCAAATACGTCAAAGGAACACTGACTACACTAAAAAATGACACAGATCACTCCACAATAATAGTGGGAGACATCAACACTCCACTCTCAATATTGGACAGATCATCTAGAAAAAAGTTCAATAAAGACACAGAAAACCTTATTGCCACAATTAATCAACTAGACCTCATCGACAAATACAGAATTTTCTATCTGTCAGCGGACAACTACACCTTCTTCTCCAGTGTCCATGGAACATTCTCCAGAATAGACTACGTGTTAGGACATAGAGCAATTCTCAACAAAATCCATACCACTGAATTAATGCAAAGCATCTTCTCAGATCATAAAGCCATAAAAGTCAAAATCAATAGCAAAAAAAAACATAGAAAGTGGAACTCATGGAAACGCAACAACATCTTGCTGAAAATGCCATGGGTTATAGCAGAAATCAAGGACGAAATAAAGAAATTTATGGATTTCAATGAGAATGAAAAGACGTCCTACCAGAACCTATGAGATACAGCCAAAGTAGTGCTCAGAGGTCAGTTTATCTCCATAACTGCACACATCTGGAGGGAAGAAAGAAACCAAACCAAAGAACTGAGCCTATAGCTTGAATAAAGAGAGAGAGAACAACAGAGGAACCTTCAGGCATCAGAAGAAAACAGATCACAAAGATTAGAGCAGAACTAAATGAATTAGAGAATAGAAGAACTGAAAAAACTGAAAAGATCAAAGCTGGTTTTTCGAAAAGATCACCACAACTGACAAACCATTGGCAAAACTTACTAAACAAAAACAGAAAAGGAAACAACCCAAATAAGAAACGAGAGGGGAGTTATCAGAACAGATCCAACAGAAATCAAAAGTACCATAACAGAATACTATGAAAGACTGTACTCTAACAAATTTGAAAACCTAGCGGAAATGGACAAATTCCTTGATTCATATCACTTACCCAAATTATCACAAGGTGAGGCAGAACAACTTAATAAACCCATCACAAAGGAAGAGATTGAAAAGTCATCAAAAAACTACTAGCCAAAAAAAGCCCAGGCCCAGATGGCTTCAGTGCAGAATTCTACCAAGCTCTTACAGAAGAGTTATCTCCAGTACTACTGAGACTATTTCACAGTACAGAAAGAGATGCAATACTCCCAAATTCATTTTATGAAGCCAGCATCACCCTGATACCAAAGCCAGGGAAAGACCCAACCAAAAAGGAGAACTACAGACCGATATCACTCATGAGTCTAGATGCAAAAATCTTCAACAAAATTCTTCCAAGAGAATACAACAACATATCAAAAAAATAATCCATCATGACCAAGTCAGATTCATACCAGGGATGCAAGGCTGGTTCAACATCAGAAAAACAATTAATGTGATCAACCACATAAATAATACAAAAGACAAGAATCATCTGATTTTGTCCACTGATGCAACAAAGGCATTTGATAAAGTCCAACACCAATTCATGCTAAAAACCCTTAGCAAAATAGGAATAGACAGCAAATTCCTCAATGCAATAAGGGCCACTTATACAAAGCCAATTGCCTACATCATCCTGAATGGAGACAGACTGAAACAGTTTCCCTTGAGAACGGGAACTAGACAAGGATGCCCACTCTCACCTCTCCTATCCAACACTGTACTAGAAGTTCCAGCCAGAGCAATTACACAAGACCGTGAAATAAAGGGCATCTGTATCGGCATATAAGAAGTAAAAATCTCCCTGTGTGCAGATGATACGACTGTATATGCAGAGAATCCTAAAGAATCCATAAGTAAACTACTCAAAGTGATAGAAGAGTTCAGCAAAGTCTCAGGATACAAGATAAACATAAGTAAATCAGCAGGATTCCTTTGCACCAACAACAAGACTGTTAATGAAGAAATCACCAAATCAATACCATTTACCATAGCCTCCAAGAAGATAAAGTACCTAGGAATAAATCTAACCAGAGAAATAACAGACCTTTACAAAGAAAACTACACGTCCCTACTACAAGAAACTAAGAGAGACTTACACAAATGGAGAAACCTACCCTCATGGATAGGAAGACTTAACATTGCGAAAATGTCCATTTTACCCAAAGCAATCTACTTATATGATGCAATCCCAATACAAATTCCAGTGATGTTTTTTAATGAGCTGGAGAAACAGATCACCAACTTTGTTTGGAAAGAGAAGAAGCCCCGCATACGTAACGCACTAATGAGGAAGAAAAACACACTAGGAGGCCTCTCGCTACCCGACTTTAGAATCTATTGCACTGCCACAGTAGTCAAAACAGCCTGGTAGTGGTACAAAAAGAGACACAGATAGATCAATGGAACAGAACTGAGACCGCAGAGATAACACCATCTTCTTATGAACAGTTCATATTCGACAAAGGCCCTAAGACATTAAGCTGTGGTAAAAACAATCTCTTCAACAAATTGTGCTGGCAAAATTGGATATCCATCTGCAATAAATTGAAACAAGACCCATACCTTACACCTTACACAAAAACCAACTCAAACTGGATAAAAGACCTAAATATCAATCTAAAATGATAAAGCTCATCCAAGAAAAAGTAGGAACAACAATGGAACTTTTAATACACAATGTAGACAGACTTTAAAATCTGTCAAACCACAAACAATCAAAGAGAAAATAGATAAATGGGAACTACTAAGAATCAAATACTTTTGCTCATCCAAAGACTTTATTAATACAATTTAAAAGGCAACCTACAGAATGATAAAAAAATATTCGGCACCTGTATGTCAGACCAACGTCTGATCTCTATAACCTATAAGGTACTACAAAATATCAATAAGACAAAGATAAATCACCCAATTAAGCGATGAACAAAGGAGATGGACAGACACTTCTCTAAAGAGGAGATCCAGGCAACCAAAAAACACATGCAGACATGTTCACTATCATTAGCTATTAAAGAAATCTATATCAAAAGTACAATGAGATACCATCTCACCCCAACAAGGTTGCCATGACCCCCAAAACACCAAACAACAAATGCTGGAGAGGCTGTGGAGAAATTGGAACTCTCCTACACTGTTGGTGGGATTGCAAAATGGTGCAACCTCTTTGGAAAGCAATCTGGCGCTTCCTTAAAAAGCTGTACATAGATATACCATTTGACCCAGTAACTCCACTGCTCAGAATATATCCTACAGAATCAAGGCCACTCACTCCAACTGATACATGCACACAAATGTTTATCACAGCACAGCCCACAAGAGCAAAAAGATGGAATCAACCCAGATGCCCAACAACAGAGGAATGGATAGGTAAACTATGGTATATATACTCAATGGAACACTATGCAATGATAAAGAACAACGATGATCTTTGGAAACATCTCTTAACCTGCTTTCAACTGGAGTACATTACGCTGAGTGAAATGAGTCAGTGACAAAAGGACAAACATTGTATGAGACCCCTATGACAAGAACTTAAAAACAGACTCATGCATAGAAGAAAAACTCTTTAATGGCTGCAAGGGTAGAGAGGGAGGGAAAGGGAAGAGAGAGGGTTTAGATTAGCTTATAGAAATTTGGTTGGGTGAAATCTGTGACAACACACATTAGGAAGAAGATCAATATTAACTAGACTTTAACAACATGAGTACTCCTTCCATCTTAACCCAGTATTGCAAGAACAGAGTAGCTGGGGCGGGGGGCCAGGGACCATGCTCTCAGGGAAAATTGAGGCCAATGGGCACAACTAGCATTTTGCTAAGAGAGTCTTCTGTACCCTATATTGGTGAGCGGCATCTGGGGTCTTAAAAGCTGCCAAGCTGCCACCTGAGGGTACAGGAAAGGGTTCCAACTTAGCAGGAACGGATGATCACCAAGGACCAAAACAACATGGGGTAAAGAGAACCCAGAGGACAGAGAGACCCACACAAGTGGGTGACTACATCGACTTGTGACCAAAAGAACCAGATGGTGCCCAGCCACCACCAGTGATAGCCGTGATGGACTTCACAAAGTTGAGTCGCACTGGCAACACAAGAATAAAAAGGGGTGCATCCTGAGATCTCCATTAAAAGACCGCAACTGATGGTCCAGGGGCCTCAGAACTCCCCTGGGAGCAGAGCTCCTGGCCCTGATGCCGCCCCATCCATAAATCATAATAGAGGTCAACTCTTCGGACAGTAATGGATTGCACAGAGTGACCACATCAGGTGTGCACTTTGTGGTTCTATGTATCTACAGGATGTCATCTGGCTGACCTCTTAGCAGAGGCATGGGAGTGAGTAGAGAGGAGGGGATAGGAGATTGTTGGCAGGATAAGAAGTGTATGGAGCAGAGAGGAAGAGTGTGCTGTCACTGGGCGGGGAGAACAGTGGGAGCTGCATATAGGTGGGCATGCAGACTTATATCAGAATGTGCATTTTCATTCAATCATAATTAAAAAAAAAACAAAAAACGTGAGTTGTAACAATTTCTGCCTAAAATAAAGGATATTATAAGAAAAAAACGTTGTTATTTAAAAGTAGGATAGGAAACTAATGGCTCTCAGATTAAATGAAAACACAATGAGACCTGGTCTGGAATTGAGGTGAACAGAAGGACCGGTGACAATGAGACCTAGTTTGGAATTGAGGTGAACAGAAGGACCGGTGAGAGGCCCATCTGGGGCACTGCACAGATGCGCTGGTGAGGGGCACACCACTGGGGGCTGACGCTGATGGAGGACACTCTGTCGTAGCAGAACCAGGCCAGCTCAAGAGTCCTCATCAAAAGTAAGCATCGGAGCAGCGAAGGCACGAAAGGAAATCCAAAACTCCTCTGTCCACAGCCTGAAGCCTTCCGGCTACCCATCTCACCTCCCACCCTCCCAACACTGAGGCTGAGTAGAACCCAGGCCAGAGAGACCCTGTGCTCCAGTTACCTCTGCCATGCAGAGTTCACTATAACCCTAGAGATGTCAGCTCACCCCTGAGCACCCACACAGGGGGACACAGATGTATCCACGTCTTGCAACAGAAGTACCAGAAGTGACAGCTTTAGCAAACAGAAGCTTATTTCTCTAACAGTCTAAGAGGCTACAAGTCCCTATTTAGGGTGTCAGCTCTGAAGGAAGTTCCTTGTCATCAATTTTCCCTTGGTCTAGGAGCTGCTCTGCACAGGAAACCCTGGTCCAAAGGACACACTCTGCTCCTGGAGTGGCATTCTTGGTGTTAGGAGGTCCCCCAACCCCTCTGCTCCCTTCTCCCTTTTATATCTCAGGCCAATGGCTTTAGACAAAATCTAATACAGTAGATAGAGGATTAGACCTCCCTCAGTAACCTCGCTACCACTGATCCCTCCTCATTGACATCACAGGGGAAGGAGTCACACACAGGAAAATTACACCAGGTGACAAAATGGTGAATTGTCACACAATACTGGAATCATGGCCCAACCCAGTTGACAGACGTTTTGGGGGTGACACAATTTTACCCCTAACACCATCTCTTTGCCCACCAACACTGCTGAGCGTGCATTAAGCCCTCAATGAGGGCAACCAGCGACTGTGCACAGCCAAGAGAGCCAAGAGATGGCAGCCACGGGAAAGCCGCCTCACCCACGGGCCGCCCCACCCCACGACTTCCTTCCTAGCCCCTAAGCTGCTCAATCTCTGTGCTGCTGACCATCCCTGATTCTCAGCCAACAAGTCATCTCCTTTCTGCCTAAGAGGCTGAGGTAAGGTGGGTTCTGCCACTCAGAGTCAAGGATCCCCACACCACATCTACATGGAGTCATCTGAGAAGCCAGTCACTCACAGGAAAAGGACACAGAGGGGTTGCATCAAATGTTTACCTCACACAGATTCAACTCTGTGTGGGGGTCCCCCTCACCCTCTGGAACACAAAACCAAACCTGAAACAGAGCAGATGGCCTGCACTCCACTCCACACACACTCGTTCCAGTTTCAATGTGCATGTGAGCTGAGTAGGGGCTGGTCCCTCAGGTATGCTGGGAGACTTCTCTTGGCACAGCTCACCACTTGACTGGCATTCGATCTCTTCAAGACGCACGTTTTCATACAGCATGGCCCCAGTGGCAAGCTCCCCTGGTAGCTCCGGAGCTCATCAGGAGAAAAAATGGGCACTGTGAGGTCACGGGAGAAACGGGCCATACCAGGCACAAAGGAGCACTGACTTCCCCCTATCCACCAGCACCCGTTCTCTCTTTCTTCCTTTAACTAAACCTCTGCAGTGCAGCCAGGCTCACGGCTCCCTCAAAGACTACCTTCCTAGCCTCCCTTGCAGCTAGGTATGGCCATGTGACTCAATCAGACCAACTGGATCTCAGAGGAAGATGCATGTGACTCTGGGTCCCCGTAAAGCACAGCAGAATTCAGGCCCAAGCCAAGGCCACTACCATCGAGTCGATTTCCAACTCATAGTAACTCTATAGGCCTCCCAGAGTTTCCAAGGAGCACCTGGGGGATCTGAACCTGTGACCTTTTGGGTAGCAGCCACAGCTCTTAGCTACTATACCACCAGGGTGTCTCCACTCATTTGGACAGGAAACATTTGCCAAGCCAAGTGCTGTCGAGTCGGAGACATTTACCTCTTTTTTTTTAATTTAAAGTAACTTCTAACCGAAATTAAGTGTTTCCTTCAATTATGAACAGAGACCATGGTAGTTTTCCTAACACCTGTGACTCTGTCATCAACAGGCAACACTGACACTTCTACCACCTCACAGTTTCTTCAAACATCTCAAAATATCATCTGTGCTCTTTAAAGTACTTTGAAATTACAGCACTTATTAGGCCACTGCTGGGTTTCGCTGTTACAGTGTATTACAAACTTCTAATGTTCATATTCTGTGTAACTGGTTTCCTTTGTAATTTCCTGTGTTATTAATTTAAAAACATGATTCTGAGAAGCAAGATGTCACAGTCCATGGCACACAGAGCTTAGGAACCCCTTCCTGTTCTTCAGAAAGCTGAACACAGAGCTACTGTAAGACCCAGTGACTTTCATTCTAGTCAGAGACACAAGAGAAATGAAAACACATGTCTACACGCCTTGTACGTGAATGTTCACACAGCACTATTCACAACACCCAAAAAGGGGAACTAAGTCAGATGTCCACCAATTGATAAACAGATACACAAGACACCCCTACAGTGGCACAGCACTTGGTCATAAGAAAGGAACAAAGTATAACACGGATGAACCATGACAACCTTCCATTAAGTGAAGACGGCAGAACAGAAGTCCACGCAGTGTATGGTTCTATTTACATGCAGTGTTCCGGACAAGCACATGTGTTCAGACAAAAGGAGATTAGTGTTTGCCACGCGGTGGGAGGCACTGCTTTTGGAAAACAGACAAGGACAGAACAGTTACCTGAACAGCAGACCATCACAGCAGTCCTACTGACAGGCGGGGGGCAAGGGGAAGTACCCACTAATGGGTACAGGGTTTCTTTAAGAGGATGGAAATTTTCTAAACTGTGATAATAGTCTCAAACTCTGTGAATACACCAGAAACAACTGAATTGCACGCTCTTTCCAGTTATCCTTTATTTGGGTGAGGAGATCAGTGTGAATTTCATACTACATAAATATTATCATGATTAAAAAAAAAAAAGACCCCAGAATGCAGACCTGGTGATAGTGGGAGCCATTCTGGACGAGGCAGATGAGGGTGACATACCAAGAATGGTGAGCAACAAGACAGTAGGAGTCTGGGTCCCTAGCACCATGAAGGTACTTGTCAGTCCTGGATTGCTCACACTCAAACTATTGCACACCAGAGAAATAAACTCCTGTGTCATTTAAGGCACTGCTATTTGGGGTCTGTTACAGCAGCAAAACCTCTCCAAATAATGCTGTGTCACTCCCCTAAGAGACTGTTACAGAGGATCGTGACTCTTAAGTTAACCTTACTTTACCAAGGACTGTCAAAACTCACTTCTCCATGAGATGCACCGCCCATCGGCCCACACCACCCCTAGGTGTCCCCAGCCCCATCCCCTACAGGTCAGGCCAGGGGGGCCTGCTGCCTATACTGTTGTGTCGGTGTGGCAACTTCTTCACTTGGCACTGAGAGGCTGAGCAGACAGTATAACTACGGCTTGAGAAACCCTGGTGGCACAGTGGTTAAGTGCCACAGCTGCTAACCAGAAGGGCAGCAGTTCAAATCCACCAGAAGCTCCTTGGAAACTCTATGGGGCAGTTCTACTTTGTCTATAGGGTCACAATGAGTCAGAATCAACTTGACAGCAGTAGATTTGGTTTTGGGGTTTTAGGAGATAAGAGAATGACCTGGAAAAAGGCCTCCAAACGCAGAATGACTGCGGACCTTGACAAGTGTCAGTGGCCTGGGACATTTCCCAGGAGGCAGTCGAATAACCAAGTGTTAAAATGCTCACCCTTAGCATCCCACACCCCAGACTTCTTAGATACAAGACAACTAAGAGGCTAATTATAAATGCGTGTTAACTGGTTGGAATATATCCTACAGAACCAAGGGCATTCACATGAACAATACATGCACGTGAACGTTTACTGCAGCACAGTCGACAACAGCCAGAAGATGGAATCAAGCCCAACAACACAGGAATGGATAAACAAACTACAGTATATATACTCAATGGGACACTATGCAATGATAAAGAACAATGATGACTTCAGGAATCATCTCATAGCTTGGTTTCCATTGGAAGACATTGTACTTAGTGAAATCAGTCAGCAGCACAAGCACAAATATCGTATGAGACCCCTACATAAGGACTTAAAAGAAGACTCATGTACAGAACAAAAGACTCTTTGATGGCTGCAAGGGACGGGAGGGAGGGAGAGGGTAGGTTATAGATTAGATAGCTGGTAGAAATGTGGTTGGGTGAAATCAGTGACAGTACATATTAGAAAGAAGATCAATTTAACTGGACTTCAACATAACATGAATACTCTTCCAATCTTAACCCAATATTGCAAGGACAGTCGCAGGGACAGGGGTCTGGGAATCTCACTCTCAGTAGACATCAAGGCCAATTGGCATAACTAGCATATTGCTAAGAGAGTCTTCTCCATCCCATATTGGTGAGTGGTGTCTGACGTCTTAAAAGCAAGCAGTCTGCCGTCTGAGGTACACCAAATGGTCCCAACTGAGCAGGAACAGATGACATGGGAGAAAAAGAACCCAGAAGACAAAAAGACTCACATGAATGGGTAACCACATCAACATGCAACTAGAAGAATCAGATAGCGCCTGGCTACCACCAGTGACAGCTGTGATGGGCTCACAAAGCTGAGTCTTAGTGGCAACATAAGAATCAAAGGGGGTACACCCTGAGAATTCCACTGAGAGACTACAATTGATGGATCAGGTACCTCAGGGTTCCCCTGGGATTATGGCCCCTGGTCCTAATGCTGGCCCTGATCATAAATCATTACTGAGGTCAAGTCCTTGGACAGGAATACATTGGACTCAGCGACACAGAGTGACCACATCAGGTGTGCACTTTATAGTTCTGTGCATCTACAGGATGTCATCCTACTGGTCTCTTACTAGAGGGAAGGGATAGGGTGGAGAAAAGAGGACAGGAGATTGTTAAGAGGATATGACATGTATACATATCTGTCACTGGGCTGTCACTGGGCAAGGAGAGCAGTAGGAGCTGCACATGAGTGAGCAAGCAAATTTAAACTGGATCGTACACTTCTACTTAATCGCAATAAATTTTAAAAAAAAGTGTGTTAATCATGAGGAAGTTTTCCCTATCAGGAAATGGACCATCTCACAGAGCCCCAAGACTCCAAAAGGAAGGTCACTACAGGCACCATTCACACCAGCAGGCCTACACACAAGGCTGTTGCGTGTTTCACTTACCACACTAGGAAAACTTTCACTGCCAAGGTTGCTCAAATGGTCAGCCAGACTTCATTTCCATTCCACCTCAATGACACACTGAGTATATCTTATCACCATGCTTATTCAATCTGTTAACTGAGCAAATCGCCCAAGAAGTGGACTCCAGGTAAAAGAACAGGGCACCAGGACTGGAGAAGACTCATTAACCAGCTGTGTTATGCAGATGACACAGCCCCGCTGGCTGGAAGGGAATAGGGTCTGAAACACTACTGCTAACGATCAAAGACCACAGCCTTCAGTATGGACTGCACCTCGACATCAAGACAACAAAAAAGTCCTCACAACTGAACCAATAAGCATCATTACGATAAACGAAGACTAAATTTGTCAAGGATTTCATTTTACTTGGATCCACAATCAACACCCATGGAGGCAGCAGGCAGAAAACCAAGAGATGCACCGCCTTGGGCAAATCTTCTGCAAAACACCTCTTGAAGGTGGTAACAGTAAAGATGTCACTGTAAGGACAACTAGGAGCCTAAGTCAAACACGGTGTCTTCAGTCGCCTCCTATGTATGTGAATGATGAATAAGGAAGACCAGAGAAGAACTGGTGTCTTTGAATTACGGTGCTGACGATGAATACTGACTGTACCATGGAGTGCCTGAGGAATGAACAAATCTGTCTTGGAAGAAGAACAACCCGAGTCTCCTTAGAAGCAAGGGTGACGAGACTAAGCCTTATGCACTGTAGACACGCTGTCAGGAGGGCTCAGTCCCTGGAGAAGGACATCACACTTAAGGTCAGCGAGAAAGACAGGATCCTCAGGGAGATGGAGTGACACAGAAGACACAGCAATGGGCTCCAGCATGACAGCAACAGTGAGGACGGTGCAGGACAGGACGGCACAGGACAGGACAGTGGGCCTTCTGTCCCACCACAGGGCTGCCCTCAGTCCGAACTGATTTGCTGGCACCTGACAATAACAAACCTCTCCACATCACCCTCACTTATTTAATAAACGTTTTCTGAACATCTGAAACATAGTATGGATATAATGACCAACAACAGGCCTGGGCTTGTATCCTCTGACTTGCAGCTCAGTGGGCAAGACTGTCATTAAACATGCAAAGGCAAACTACGCATGTCATTAAATATTATGACATGACAACTGCTCTGAAGGTTTGCCAGGGGAGAGAGATTCTAGGAGGCCCTCAGGGTAGACTTGACATTTCAGCTGAGACCTGGGGGATGGATGACAAGGAACGGGCTAGGAGACACGCCACCGTGAAAAGCATCACAGCCACAGGGCAGAGCGCACACACAGGCTCTGCCGCGGAACAGACCTGGCTCGTCGGAGAGGCTAAATGGAAGCCGGGCAGGCAGGCAGTGCAGGGCAGGCAGCGGCGGCACGGTGGGATCGCGCGGGCCATGGTAAGGGCTCTGGAACACTATTCTCTGTATAGGTGCAATGTGGACTGAAACCCTAACCCCTGCTGTAAGCAAAGCCTTGTGGTGCTATGGTGAAGAGTTCAGCTGCTCACTAAAAGGCTGGCAAGTTTGAATTCACCAGCTGCTACTTGGAAAACCCTATGGGGCAGTTCTACTCTGTCCTACAGGGTCACTACGAATCAGAACGATTTGACAGCAACACCTTGAGCTGTGGTAGCCCTGAGCAGGAGCCCGTGGGTGGTGTGAATGTCAGAGCAGTGACCTACCGGATGAAAGGCTGACCATTCACACCCACCCACAGGTGCCTCAGAAGAAAGGCCTGGCCATCTGCTTCTCAGAGTTCGCTGCCCTGGAAGCCCCACGGAGCACAGTTCTGCTCTGAAATCTAAGCGGCTGTCATGAGTCAGAACTGACTCAGCAGCTGTGGGTTTCTCTGGTACCCGTAAATATGATCCTGTTTGAACACTAGGTTTTTTTTTCTATTACGATAATGAGGTTACAAGAGCAGGGTAGCTCTGAAACCCAATCACCTCTGAATTGCAACAAGAGCAGAACAGACACAGAGACACATGGGGGAGGAGAGACAGACACCAAGGAACACTGGGGATGGACAGCGGTCACCAGAATTTAGAGTGAGGCCCACAGAAGGAATGGACACAGCCAAAGTCCTGAGCTGGACTTTCAGCTTCCAGAACAGGGAGAAAATAAACTTCTGTCCTTTAAAGCCACCCTCTTACGGCATTTCTGTAACAGTAGTACCAGGACACCAAAAAATAGCAACTCACTACCATCAAGTCAACTCCAACTTACAGTGATCCTATGGGATAGAGGAAAGTTGCACCATAGGGTTCCCAGGGTGTGCACGGTGGACTTGAACCTCCGACCTTTTGGTTAGCAGCTAGAGCCCTTAACCACCGTACCACAAGGGTCTGCTTCCCTAGGGAGCCAGGACAGGAGTACATGAATAGATGACAGCTCCTTGTTCTGCACTGGCGTCCATCATCCCTTTTCTCAAAAGGCAGCACACCCCACTTCCGCCATGTGGCTCCTGCTCTCAGGCTACGGCAGTCGGGGGCTCCTGCCCTAAGCCAAGCCCAGCTAAGCCACCAACCCAGCCCACTCTGCCCTGGTCCTGGGAACGGTCCGGCCCACGGCCTCGCCGGCTCCCAGCGAGTTTTGGAGCCTCTGCAGAAGTCCATGCAAACTGGCCTCTTGTCTTCTCACTGCCACTCAGGTGGAGCCCGAAAACTGGAGGCTGGAGGTGTCACTGCCCGGCCGCTTGCTAGGAAGAGAATAAGCAATCTGACACTGGAGTGGGCTGACAGGCCACAAGAGAAAAAGCCGGTGTTGGTTAAGGACAGAAGCTGAGCTCCAGACCAAGCTATACCTTGAGCAGAGAGGCAGTGGGCACCCCGAAATTGAGGTGGAGCTGAAAACCAATGAGCACCTATGCTGGGAAAAACAGTGAGGCTGGGACCTCACAGTCCGGGGCGGCTGCGTCTACACTAACCGGTGCTAAAGACAGGTGGAGAAAGAGCCCGACACTGCCAGGGCCACGCAGATGACGGTGTTAGAGCACTGTGCTGCTTCTAATGGACACATGTCCCTTGTGCCCACCACACAGAAAGATCAGAGGCACAGGAGGGGGTTTGAAGGTTCTGAGTGGGCAGCAGGTGGCCACGCCTGGACACAGTGAAGGCACAGATGGAAACGGGGTTCTTCACGGGGACCTTGAGAGGCAAGGCCTGGTCCAGATGGGCTGAAACGGTATTTTGATGTCACCTGACATCAGAAAACATTCCACAACAATGCAGAAGTCAGAGAAGCGGGGACTGGGAGCTGGGTAAGGGGTGCTGGCTGAGGTCTGTTTTGGTCTCCGTGACTTTCCATTACAAAAAGTTATGAAAAAAATAGGAATCAAAATGCTTAAAAGAAACACTCTTAGAAATGTAAGGAAAACTGGACAAAAGCAAAATGCCTGTGGAGGCGAATACACTTCTTTCAGGAGAGAAACAGACAAAGCCGACTGAAAATAAGGCTAGTGACTGGAATTAACACAAACTGACAATCTGATCTTAAAAGTTTATATAAAACTGTGTAGCAGCAAACAGATGAGAGCCACTCATTGCAAAACAGCCACGGAGTGTTAACACGACCCACTGACCCAGGCCCCCGGGTGGCACAGACTGCACTCGGCTGTGAGCCTGAGGGTGGGCGCAGGCCCGCCCGTCGCTCCAGGGAGGACAAAGCACGTGAGCTGCTTCTGTAAAGGTCACAGGCAGGAGAGCCCTGCGGAGCAGCCTGCCTCTGAGACACACGGACCCCCTGAGTCACCGGACTCTGCCCTTCAAAGCAATTTTAAGAAAGGTTAGAAAGAAACCTGACTCAATGGCTTTGCATCCTGGCTGCTGGTCGCCAGTCACTGAGATGTTGATGCTCCCAAGGCCCACACCTCACCCCAGAGAAGCTGACTTGAGTGGACTGGGGACCTTATTTTCTGAATCCCCCCAAGTCTATCTGATAACATTAAGAAATCACCAAGGATGGCTTCAGCTAGGACACTGATGCTGTGCTTACAGATTTTTAAGAGATCTTCTGTTTCTAGAGCCTACCTGCTGCATGGAATGGGGAGAAGTCAGAGCCTGAGACAAACAAGAGTGACAAGGCTGGGGTGACTGGGTAAGTGCTGAAGCTGGGAGACAGGGACCTGGGGTTCACTACAGTACACACCAGGCTTCTATATCTTTGAAACTCCTAATAAAAGTCAAATTCAATGATAATTATTATTTTTTAAAATTCCCAATGGAGTCATTAGAAAGTACAGCCAGGGTGTCATATATGAAATTGGCGAACCTGAAAATGTTCTGGGTATGTCTTACATTGAAGAGAGGGAAATCCAGAACGGCCAGCCAGACTTCCGGAATGGTAAAATGAGGAGCTCCAAACACTCTCTCTTCTCCAAAAAGCAGCAATAAAACTGAACCAATCTGTCAAAAACAGCCATGTGAGGACTCCAGAAACAAGCTAAAGGCCTACGACACCTTGAGAGGCACTTACTCAGGACAACTTCTGACCTGCTAGGGAGAAAGTGGGAACGCTGGACAACAGGGATCAGGGCTGCGCCCTCACTTCCAGCAGTTTCGACCAGGGTGTGGTCAGACCTGAGCAACAGGCAGCTGCAAACTCAAAACAAACCCCGTGGCTTCCGGTGCAGAGGGGGCTGACCTGACTCAGAGCACTGCACTGAGCCCGCACACCCTGGGGTGGAAGATAAACAGGGAAGAAACGTGTCAGCTAGACTGGCTGCCATCTGGTCAGAGCAAGCAACAGACAGGCAGACTAGACAGGAACGTACTAGGAAGATCTGGAGATGGAGACAGCCACGGTGGACCTTGATACGCTCCCATGTATCCCCGGGGGCTGCAGGAACCCCAACATGCCCTATACAAGCCCGCCTGCACGCCTCCCTGGGCTCCGGGAAGTTCCCAGCTATGCCCACATTCCTGGCCACACATGGGGCTTTGCACTGGTGCAAAGGAGACCCCAGACAGCCAAGTGCTCTTACAAACTGCTGGAACTTGGACAAGACTCCCTACCGCACACACAGGCCCTCCGCTGAAGAACACGCCAAAACCACTTCCGGTCAAGCGTTAGCTGACCCGTGAAGCCACACTGCGGCAGGGGCCAACCTCGTAAAACACGCCTCAAACTGAAACGGAGCCCTGTTGGCGCAGCAGTAAAGAGCTTGGCTCGGACCCACCAGCCGCTCCTCAGAAGCCTCATGGGGCAGCTCTGCTCTGTGCCACTGGGTCGCCTTGAGCTGGAATCAGCTCAGCAGCAACGGGTTGGCATTTTAATACTTACAGAAACAGGATGTGACCTCCCTCTCCCAAGCTGTGCCTGCTGCGTGCAGATACCAATCTTTTGGTTTGCGGCTGAGTGCTCACTCACTGTGCCACACAGGCACATGCGGCTCTTAAATCACTGAAAAGGCAGCTGGCCTTTGCATGCACTAAAGTACAGCTAAGGGTGAACTGGTGCTGATTTACCTACAAATCCAACTGGAAGACACACTTAGGAACGGTTCTCTTCTGTAATCTGAGAACTGGCTACAACTCTTTTTGTATTAGGAAAATCACTGAGGCTCAGGTAGGTTAAGGGACATGTTTAAGGACACACAGCCGGCAAGTGGCAGAGATGGGTTAGAGTTTAACTCTTTCTGACTCCACAGCTCTTCAGTCACCATCCTGCATGTCCCATCCCAATTCATTCAGTGAGTGTTTTCTGAACAGCCATCTGATGTCAGAAACCAATGGGGGATTCACAAAGCTTAATAAACACCCAACAAGTAACACTTACGGAGGGCTTATCACAGGCACCCAGGGGCATCCTGGCTAGGAGCGCAGCTGCTGACCACAAGATGGGCAATCTGAATGCACCAGGTGCTCACTGGAAACCTGTGGGGCAGTCCTCCTCTGAGCCACGGGGTCGCTGTGATTTGGAATCGACTCGACCACAATGGGCTTTTTTGTGGTTTTATTACAGGCCAGGAGTCATTCAAACAGGACAAGTTGTCCTGCAGAATGTCTCCCGGGCTAACAGTTTATTCCAGTAAAAGGCATCTTTGTTCTGTAATATTCAAACTTCACAAAATATATACAGATCCTCATGTGTTTTCAGCTAATATTTATGTGGAAAAAGTGTATCTGTGCTCTGAAAAGCCAATGTAACATTTTTAACAAAATCATGAGCAGAAAGTCTCAAGGAGGCACATGAAAATACAAGGGGCAGAAGGCCAGCACCATGTACGGCAGGGAAAAGGTGTTCAAAGTCAAGAGAAAGGACAAGGCCATCTAGTCAAGTCTGACATCTACTATCACTCCATGACAGAGCAGAATTGGCACAGAGAGTTCCCAAGGAGCACCCGGTGGATGTCAACTGCCAGCTTTTGGGGAGCAGATGCAGCTCCTAACCACCACACTAGTGTTTCCAGCGCAACCCTCATTTAAAAAGAAAAAAAAAAAAAAACAAAACACTGTTGTCATGCCAGTTCCAACTCATAGTGACCCTACAGAGCTCTCCCATACAGTTTCCAAGGTGCGCCTGGTAGATGTGAACTGTCATTCTTTTGGTTAGCAGCCATAGCACTTAACTACAACACCACCAGGATGCCTTTATTCAATAAGGTACTGAAAATCTATTTTATCTAATTGTATCATAAAATATTATTTTGATGACAATCTTCATCTTAGCTCATCTTAGAATATGTACTATTGTCTTTCTCTCGTAAATCAGAAAAATTTAGTTACAATCAAATTACCTGAGATATCACTTTTACAGTGTCCCAGGAGGTACAGGCTTCTCGAAACTCTTTTCAGGAACACACAACAAAAATGCTTGAATATCACGTTAAATTCAAACTGGAAGTTTAGTTTTTTGTACTCAAAATAATCCTGGCAAACCCAGCATGTGGGAGGCTCAGCATGGGTTCCAAATTCTAGATTGAAAAAAGGGACTGCAGGGAAGAGCCCTGTCCCACCTGCCTGGGGTACAGCCAACAGGACCTGGCCGGCCAGGCTTCACAGCCCCAACCCCCAACTCCTCAGGGGCCTCAAAGGCAAAGCTGCTACCAGGCAGTGTTTGAAGAGAGATTTTCTGGCCCAATGGGCCAACTCAAAAGATTCCCCTTCATCCAAGTAGAAAGGCTGTGACCCTCCTTCACCTCCAAGTAAATACATATGTACACACATACACACACACACTCATTCACATTCACAAGAGAAGCATGTACCATAAATGACCTTGGACTAAATCAATGGGTTATTACCAGTGTTCAAAACAGTTTGTTCCAGTTTGAACGTGTGCTGAGAACCTGCATTTCCATCCCAGACAGGGTGGATCAGAACCTCGAGTTTGCAGGTGATCCTCATACGGAATGACTTTTGCCACTGCCCCCCTCCGTCCCCGTGCTTCTCAGAATGGATCTCTCACCAGCAGTGTCCGCGCTGCCTGGGAACTCGTGAGAAGGCAGATCTTAGCTCATACCAGAATAAGCCACCTAAACTCTGGTGACTGCCCCCATCAACACTGCCCAAATTCCCTTCATGACTGTCAAAACGGTACAGGAGCAGGGAGAACGGCCAGGTCTGTCAGCAGCCCCAGGGTGCATCCTGACGCAGAGGTCATCACGGCTCCTCCCTCCAGACTTGCCACTGGCTCTGACACCAGCCATCCTCCCATGGCACTCTCCAGTGCTCTGCTGAGCTCGCCAGTTCTCGTCAATGACCACACAGAACTCACAGGCAGCACCAACAGTAGTGGGGCTGACAAGGGACCTCACAGGTTACAACTCCGGATCAGGAACAACTGTTCATCAGGACAGCATCTCAGCCTGGCCCACATGCCAGCGCCTCCCTGGTTTTCGGCTCCTTGGCTGGCCTCGGCCCGATCTGGGCACGTGTTACTGAGTTCTTGCGTTCCACCAAGCGCCCCTAGGACCCCATGCCGCCTGAGGCCCCCTGCCCGAATGCACTCAGCTCTCTTGCTCCCCGAGTCAGCAGCCCACTGCGGCTGCCTCACTCCACGGGCCGGGAAGCCCACCCTGCCGTCTCACAGTTCTGCTGCTGTCTCTGCTGCTACAGCTCTTGGTCTCCTGGGTCTAGAAGGTTCTCAGCACACAGACCCTGGGTCATGCTCCATGCCTGGCTCTTCCTCTTGGTAGCAGTGAGTTCTTCTCTTTCTACCTCTGGGATAGCAAAACCGCCCAATGCCCTAGTTCAGGTTTCATACACCCTATCTGCACGGTCCCACCTCCACAAGAGTGCCATGCACCCGATCTGCAGCACCAGCACGCTGTCTAATCCCCTGCGGGGGGCCACACGCACTTTATCTGCTAAAATCCACTCGGTCATTTGGCAGGAGCCGTATGGTGACGAGAAAGCCCACATGAAGGCGATCCATTGCACTGCAAAGAGCCAACTCTGTTCTCAGTCTGAAGCAGTGTTTCAGCGTGAATTCTATCCTGATCTTGGCAACATCTAATCAAATTCGCCTCAGAATCAACGTGGCACTCTAGGGCTGTTTAAGGACCAGTAACAGGCAGGAGAGGTATGACTGTCCACAGTGCACAGAGGCTCAACTTCTGTCTACCGTCATTCATTTGAGAATGAGGCTGGGCCACTCTGGGGGTACGGCCTCCCGCTAACCATACCACTCACACTTCAGCCCAGTGGTTCTCCAACCTGTGGCGCAGCCAGCCACCCAGGGTGCAGCCACATCACCAAACCATAATTGCCCGCAACGGGAGGAGCGTCTCTCCCTCTTTAACAAGGTCCCCAGGCAAGTCTATGGTTCACCTAAGTCTCAGAGTCCAGCAAAAAGACTCCCAAACACATGAATCATATAAATCATTTGAAGAAAAGTTTTTTTTTATCATTATTATTTTTTTTTAGTTTTACTGAGCTTTCAGTGAAAGTTTACAATCCAAGTCAATCCGCCACATGAATGCCCATGCACACACACACACCATTCTATGCAACTCAAGCTGCTCTCCCCAGCTCGGGACAGACACTCCTCCTTTCCACCCTGGGATGCCCACGTTCACTCAGTCTCATCCTGTCCCCTCCTCCATCCCACTGCACTGCTGACCTCAGTTGCCCCAGCAGCCTCCGGTCCACATTTAAGCCAGGAGCACACACTTCACCAGCATCACTCTGTGTCTCACAGTCCAGTCCCGTCTGTGACTAGAGAGCTGGCTTCAGCACCTGTTTCAGCTCCGGGCTAACAGTGACTCAGAAGCCATGTCCTCAGGGGACTCTCTAAGAAGTATGACCATCAAGTCTGGCCTTTTAATAAAGGTCCACACCTCTGTTTGGCTCCTGCTACATCACGGACGCTACACTGTGCTCCCTGTCAGGGTAGTCCTTGGTGGTGGCTGGGCACCATCTAGTTCTTCTGGTCTCATGCTGATGTCATCTCCTTATCATATGGCCCCTCTGTCTCCTAGACTCATACTGTCCTCATGTCTTTGATGTCCTCGGCTCTCCTCTGCTCTGGATGGTCTGGGACCTTAGACAGCAGCTTGCTAGCTTTCAAGCCCCAGATAACACTTAGCAAAATGCGATGCAGAACATTTTCTTTAAAAAAATGTTAACGTCAGTTATGCCAATTGACCTATGTGTAGTCCCCTGAAATCATGGTCCCTAGACCCCTGCCCCTGCTACTCTGACCTTTGTGGAAAAGTTTTTGAAAAACAGATTTAGGACCCACTAAAGCTACTGTATGAGTTGCATCTCTCTTGGTTGGAAGGGAAACTGTGGTAGCATAGTAGCTAAAATGCTACCACTGCTAACCAAAAAGTCAACAGTTCAAATCCACCAGACGCTCCCTGAAAACTCAGTGGGGCAGTTTTACTCTGTCCCATAGGGTCACTAGGAGTCAGAATCAACTTGATGGCTGTGGGTTTGGTTTTTCGTTGCAAGTAGCAGAGACCCAATTCAAAATGACTCAAGAAAAAAGTGACAATCTTTGGCTCACATTACTGAAAAGTTTAGGAATAATTCTGACTTCCAGTTTTACCCCAAATATCACAGGAAGCCGTCACTGCCAGCTCTTCTCTTTTGGCCCTCTTTAGCTTCACTCTCAGGGAAATGTGGCTCTCCGCAGCACTGGGCTTTGGCCAGGTGCCATCAACTCAGTTTCGACTCACGGTGACCCCGTGCATCAGAGTACAATTGTGCTCATGGGGCTTTAAGGGGTGACTTTACGGGCAGTAGATCACCAGACCTTCCTTCTGAGAACCAGAACCCCTACCCTTCAGCTGGCAGCTGAATACCTTCACTGTGTGCATGGCCCACGGACTCCAGGACAGGGAACCACCGAGCACCCCAGCAGAGAGAAAGCATCTCTTTTTGGGGGGCTCCCCAAGACACAGACTACCTGTGACTGGACAGACATGATTTTTAACCCCTTCCTGGAGCCAAGCCCTGGGGCAGACAGGGAAGAATCTGATTGGCTGGTGCCAGCTCCCGAGGTGGGTCACCCTCCAACCCACACGAACCAGAAGGCTGCACCAGGGTGGGGCTCTCTGACGTTGCAGATTCCCTTCTGTTTCTGAAAGTTCTCTCCAGAAAAATAGGCAAGATACATAAAAGTATAAAAAAGAAAATAAAAGCCATCTGTAATCATCCTACCAACTACAGTCCAAAAATGTAAAGTCCAAGCTGTGCATGGGGGCTTGGACGTCTTCAGCGGAGCCCCAGTCTGTCCCGTGAAGCTCTCCATTACAGCTTGGCCTTCAAGACCATCTCCCCCGAGCTGAAGAAAAGGCAACATTTCAGGTCTGTTCATGAGGGTTCGGTTTCTACTGATGCGCCTGTCTTCTCCCTGGATTTGCTCTCCGGTTTGTAACCCTGCAGCTGTCCTAAACACTGATGTCTTCTCAATCACAGCCACCACTGCTAGGTACCATGGGGCCCACCGTCTCCACTCGCACGACCCTGTGTGCCCGAGGGAAACTGCCCACGGGCCTTCTAGCCTGGCGTCTCTACGGAAAGGGATCACCAGGTCTTTTTTCTTGTGGAGCTGAGCATTTAATCACTGCACCACCAGGGCTGCTTTCGATCACAGCACAGTTCACAAAGTCAGAAATTGACAAGGATGCCACAATGCTGCTAAGGTACAGCCCTTGTTCCTCTTTCTAGGGCAGGGCTGTCTGTCTACCTCATCCTGTGTCCCGGCTATTACAGCAGGGTCTTACACAGAACAGGGCTCAGTAAATATCCGTTAAATGATGGACTGAATGGCAGGAGAACAGTGCCCCAAAGGAAAATTCCAGAAGGGTACACAGCCACAGGGTGGTCAAACACAGCAGATGACCATCTCCACACCTGTGAAGACACAGGCTCCAAGAGCTAGGCCCAAGAGTCCCAACTGTTTCCAGACTTCCTAGGAAGGCCGATTCACAGCCAGGTTTAAGAACCACCGTCTGAGGAACAGTGGGAGCAAACACAGATCCCATACTTCTCAGGGAAGCTGCTGTCCACATCTGCTGACACAGGAGAAGGAAGAGCCTGACATCAGTGAGCAGGTCCGCGCTCCCGCTCGGCGCTGTGGGCCAGGGCACTAACGACAATGAAGCAGACCTGGATGTCTCCCTCACAGACCACGCGGTCTAGGAGGTGTCAAGCTCACGAGGAGTGAGCGCTGTAAGAGGCCGTGTACAAAGAGCCGGCACAAATCAGGACCAGCCCAGATCAGCAGGGGTTGGGAAAGGCTTTGTGAAGGAGGCAAGGTGGGTCCTGACACTACCCCGCCATCAGCTCCAATCACAGGAGGACTAAGCCCAGGACACTGGCAATCACTCAAATCCCAACAGTCAGCCCAGAACTCATACACAAACACACAGCTTAACAAGCCCTATAAGCTTGTAGAAAACCCTGGTGGTGTAGTGCTTAAGTGCTGTCTGCTAACTTAAAAGGTCAGCAGTTTGAATCCACCAGGCACTCCTTGGAAACTCCATGGGACAGTTCTACGCTGTCCTATAGGGTTGCTGTGAGTCAGAATCAACGCAACAGCAGTTGTTTTTTGGTTTTTTTATTTTAAAATAAGCTTGAAACTCTCCCTACTATGCAGATGAAGGAACTGAGGTTCCGTGGGGAGAAGGCACTCTCGTGATCTGGGCCACGCAGCTAGCTGGTGGAGGAGCTGGGAATCAGTACCTCCAGGGTCTCTTATTCCCAATTCCCAGCTGGGACTCGAGAGCACTGCACAGCCACAGGGAAGAAAGCTGAGAAGGACAGCAACAAAGACCGACCTAACAGGCCTCAGGAGAGAGGGGCAGTGCCGTAGCCATGGTAACGCAGCAGCACGCAGTGGAGCTCTGAACTCACGCATCTGGGTCACATCCTTAACCACAGGATGTTGCTTCACACAAACAGAGGTGTGTCCTGGGCCAAGAGAGCAGGGAAGCGGGTCTGCCACCTCCGCAGAGGTCCCCGCGTGAGAACCGCGCGTGTGCACGCTTACAGATGGAACTGCCACGCTGAGGGCACAGTCACAGCTCATTGGATGAGAGGTGGCCACCTGACGAAAGCTGGGCCAATCAGAGGCCCCGTACTAGACTCGAACACGCTGAAGAAGTCCTAGCCTGTGGCTGAAGCTTTGTTGCCATTGTTAGCGGCCACCGGCATTGGCTCTGACTCACAGAGGCCCTGGGCACAACTAAAGGGAACGTCCTCCAGTCCTACGCTACTCTCACAGCAGTAGGTGTTTGTACCTTGGTTGCAGCCACTGCATCAGCCCATCTAGTTGGGGGCTTTCCCCTTTTTTCGCTGACCCTCTACTTGACCAAGCATCATGCCCTCTCCAGGGACTGGGCCTTCTGATACCATGTCCAAAGTACCTGCGGCAAAATCTCGACACCCTTGCTTCCAAGGAACACTCCGGCTGCAGTCCATGGTATGTCTATTGCATATTCTCTGCCAACATACAACTCAAAGGTATCAATTCTTACGTCTGACAGCTGTGCCTTAGTCCCTAAACGGACACCTTTGCTTTTTAACAAGCTGAACACATCTTTTGCAGCACATTTGCCCAAAGCAGTGTGTCTTTTAATTTTTTGACTGCTGCTTCCACGGGTGTTGCTTGTGGATCCCAGTAAAATGAAATCCTTGACAACTTTGATCTTTTCTCTGTGCATTACAATGTTGCTTCTGGTGCAGCTGTGAGTGTTTTTGTTTTATGTTGAACTGTAATCCATTCTGGAGATGGTGGTCTTTGATCTTCACTTCTGTTAATGAGTCTTTGTCTAACCCTGAAGCCTCATTCTTCTTCACCTACTCTAGCCTCTTGTATTACTTGCTCGGCATACAGCCTGGATAAGCAAGCTGTAAAGACAACCCTGATGCACTTTCTTTCATCTTCCCACTCACAGGGTCCCCTTGCTCTGTTCCAACGACTGCTGCTCCCTCTATACAGAGGTTCTACAGCAGCACAGTTACGCGTTCTGGAATTTCCATTCTTTATGATGTTGTACACAATTTGTACACGCAGTCAAATCCTTTTACACAGTAAACAGAACACAGGCAAACCTGAACCCTGGAATTCTCTGATTTCATCCCAAATCCCACCCCCCCCCCCACATCGGCAATGATACCCCTCGCTCCACATCGTCTTCTGAATCCAGCTTGAAGCTCAAGCAGTTCTCTGCTGATGTAAGGCAGCACCTGTTCTGGAATAAAGGAGGAAACTGCTGGACAGACAAATGCCCGGAGACTCCCAGAGAGGAAATGTGCAGGGAGGGAGAAGAAGAGAAGCAATGGGAGATGGAGAGATAAAGCTGCCTGTGTCCTGAGGCCAGGAGACCGCAGCTGCCCCAGATTTCAGAAGGCATCTCAAATTCCTTCTGGTGTCTCTGAGTCTTGACACTTGTTTGTCTTATTTTCAACCAAAGACCCAGGTGAAAAACCTCTTACGTGGCGCCCACTCCGACCCCATCTCTTGCCATTCTACCATACCCTCCCTGGCCTCCAGCCACGCTGGCCTCCCTGTACTTTCCTACACCATAATCTGCAAGCCCCTGTCTCAGGGCCTTTGCACTTACTGTTATGACTGGCATGCTCTTTCTGGATGCTTCCAAGGGTGGCTCCTTGTCTTTCAAAACATCACCCTTCAGAGGCCTGCTCTGATCGTTCTCAGTGAAACTTCACTTTCTATCCTTTCACCTGGGTTATTTTCTTCACAGTGCATCTAATTATTCAGCATTACACTGTTTATCAGTTTGCTTAGTGTCCCCTCCAGACTATTAGCTCCAAAAGGGTGGGGACGAACTCTGTCCTCAGCACCTATATGCTCTGTCACGGATGATCAGGAAATACCTGGGTGACAACACGTGTCCACACACGCTCTAAGCTTATCTCCCGGGACCTTTTTCTCTGCCATCAGAAATAGAGAAAGGGGAAACAGAGGGAAAAATGATGACCAATATTTATTTGAGTACCTACTACATGCCAACCATTCCTGCAAACACATTACATGAATCAGTTAATTTAATCCTCACAAAAGCCTAGGCTACGTGCTATTATTACTCCCATTACAAATGAAAAATGAAGGCAGTGACAAGTTAAGACACATGCCCAAAGTCACCCAGCCAGTAAGGGCAAAGATGAGATGTGACTTCAGGGTGACGATACCCAGGTGACAACCAGCTCTAGCACAGAGCCAGCAGCAGCTCCGAGGCTGCCCTCGACGTGTGTTGCTGGCTCCCGTAGCTCTTCGCAGGGAAGCCAACACTCCCCACCCCTCTGGCGCTGGGCCTTGCTTCCCGCAGTAAAGAATGGCCCCCAGGTGTTGTCCACTGCAGCCTGCAGACCAGTTGTCACCTTTGATGCCAGCTTTTTCTCTGGCAAGGCTGGCTAGGGGGATGGACGGGCACTTTATGAGGCTGCCACAGTCCAAGAGGCCACCACGATGCCAGCCTAGCCAGGCTGTGGAGCCTGGGGCTGAGGCCTTGCCACCAAGGTGCCCATGCCTGGTCTGGCTGCCCAGGGCCTAGACGGCCTTCCCCAATGGCCCTGGAGGGCCTGGCTGCCGCAGAAAAGCCAGAGACAGACCTCAAACCTACAACCACAGCTTGGGATCAATAAAAATGACTATCAGGGATGGATAGATGGAAGGTCTGTCCAGAAACCACAGGAAAAGCTGCTGAAAATGTGCGAGAAATAAGGAGTCAGTCATAAAATAAAACTACAGTGCTCTCAGCCAAGCTCTGCCTCATCCAGCTGTGAGATGCTGAGCAGGCAAGGTAACCTCTCTGGGTTTCCACACCCTTCCTGTGAGTGGAGACAGCGTCACCAACCCGCTTCAGTGCCAGCGCTGTGGCTGGGGAAGGACAGTCAGAACAGTGCGCACTGAGATTGGGTCCTCAAGCACAGCAACTGTTTCAAGTCAGCGGAACGGATTCTTCAGTCAGCTCAAGGACAGTGAGTTAGCTCCCCATGCGTGCGGGCCTGTGTGTGAACAATCCTTACTCCACACCTAGCACAAGACACATTCCAGGTGTCAGATATAAAAAAATGAAACCTTACCTGGAAAAAAAAAAACACAACATTCATCTAATTTTAAGTTAAAGGTCTAAGCATGAAAGCAAATAAATAAACCACTAAAGTAAATAGATCTACCTAAAAATGAAAAACTTCAACAGGCCATTAAGCATAATAAGAAAATGAAAAGGTAAATGGTTACCTAAAAACATAAGTTTGTCACATGACAAAAGGACTCATCTCTTCAATATTCGAAGATCTCTCACAAACCAATTAAGAAAGACTCTCCAGAAAAACAAGCAATTAACAAGGAAATAAAAATAGTTAATAAATGTATGAAAAATACAATAAACTTCACTGCAATCAAATAATGACAATGATCAGAACTGTAGTGTTCTAGCTACTAAAGAGGCCAAGATTCTGAAGCACCCTGAGGCCAGTGCAGGGGGGGTCTGGACCCCCACTCAGGCTAAAGGGACTTGGTACTGATCGAATCCTTCCAGAAGACAAGTCAGCAATAAATATCAAGGTTTGAAAAAATATTTATGCACTTTCAGTCAGCAGCTGCAACTCCAGGACTCTGTCCCAAGAAACCACAGAAGCACACAAAGGTCTCTGCGTTGTGAGATGTTTGGGGCCACAATAACGAAAAATGGAGACAACCTGGAGACATGACTGTAACCCCTAAGAAGCGCACAGAGACATCCCTGTGCCATCCTCAGGGAGAATACAGTGACCTCTGGCCACTGCCAAAGGAGGAGCGCCAAGCAGCTGACTCCAGTGAACAGAAGTCTTCAGAACACAAAACCTCATGAGTGCAAAACAGACAACTGTGTGCACACACTCTGGTGCCACCTAACACCAGCCCCAGCAAGGTCCAACTGCATACCCGCGCACAGCACTGGGGCGGCATGACCGAGTTGAGAAATTCAGATCAGAGGGCAGAACAGGACCAAATACGACACAAGAGGAAGCCTTCCTGGTTCCTCTGTAAAGCCAGGTCTGGCTGTGGCTCACCTGTGCTGACCACACTGAGCGCCCCATGCCCTGGGGATCCCCATGCCCCGGATGCTCCCCAGGCCCTGCCCTCCAGGCAACCACGGGCGCTGGGAGAACGGACTACAAGGACCTGCACAGGCAAGACACTCACACAATGTCCACATCACAGAACATCCCATTCTCAGAATAAATCGTGGAGGAGGGTATCCTGCTTGGTAAAGGGAGGGTCAGCGAAAAAGGAGACCCTCGACCAGAACAACGGACGCAGTAGCTGCAACAACGGGCTTGGGCACAACACTTGTGACGGTGGCACGGGACCAGGCAGCGTGTCCGTCTTTTGCGCACAGGGCTGCTGTGATTCGGAAGAGACCCCACAGCACCCAACAAGACCACCGTGGACGCTAAGTGACGCGTCACTGTACACGTGTAATAAAAGTAGCTAGCACTCTCGGCACAGTGATGCAGTGAGTCCTCACAAGCCTGTGAGGACAGGATCAGCATCGCCGTCTGACTTAGTTACTTACCTAGTGCTGTGGGAACAGAGACACCACAAGCGGACAACCTTCCAAAGAGAGATTTTATTGTATCACAGTCCAGCAGGCTCAAAGTCCAAATTCAGGGTGTCAGCTGCAGGAGAAGGCTTTCTCTGCTGACTCTGGAGAAACGTCACTTTCAACAATCTTCCCCTGGACCGGGAGCTTCTGAAGCACAGGGACCCTGGGACCTTTCCAAAGGATGCACTCAGCCACCAGGGCTGATAATCTTGGTGGTACGAGGTCCCCGACTCTGCCGGCTTCTTTCCCTTTCTTTTCTATCCCAAGAGACAGCCTCAGGCACAACACAACCTTACAGATCAAGTTCAGCCTCACAAACACAGTTGCTGGCCTTCCACCCTCATTAACATCATAGAGGCAGGTTTACAACAGGGAGAAAAATCAGGCAAGAGCAGGAATCAAGGCCCAGCCAAACAGCCACACACATTTTCCGGGAGACACAATTCAATCTGTGACACCATTTTACAGATGGGTAAAACGAGGTACAGAGTTTAACTTACGGCTCAAGTCTACACAGTCAGTAAATGGCAAAACTGAGATTTGAACCGAGGCAGTCTAGCTCGAGCCTAGGCCACTAACAGACACAATCACCGCCCAAACCGAGACCCAGGAGGGTGCACAGGATGCTCATCTGGACATTACGGCTGGGCGGGACACCAGCTAGGCAACCAGCTAGGATGCTGTCCTACTGCCTCTTACTAGAAAGGAGTGGAGAGAGTGGAGAGGACAGGACAGGAGATTGTTAAGATATGACACATATAGAACGAAAAGGAGAAGTGTGCTGTCACCGGGCAAGGAGAGCAGTAGGAGCTGCAGACAGGCAGGCACGTGGATTTAAACTGACTGTATAGTTTCACTCAATCACAATCAATAAATAAAATTAAAAATAAAAAAAAAAGTTCCGTGCTTTTTGTACTGCTTTCCTGTTTGAAGAGTTTTACAACCAGCATGTAGCTTCAGTGAGTTTTAAGTCAATAAAGACTGTTAAAAATAGAAGCTTAAAAAAAATCTGATCAGTATGAAGTGCTTGCCTTGTGACTGAACTGCAAGTAGAAGGACCATGATCAGTGTCTGCCCGTGCCACCAAAGAGTGAGTGGTAAGCAGAGGTGGGACCAAACTCAGGGCCAACCTTCACACAAGCCACACACAGAGGTGGCTGGGTTACACTCCACTCCCTGAGGCCACCAAGTAAAGCCACTCGGCCGGCCAACTCACCAAGTGACACAGCACTCACGGGGGAGGAGCCCTGCTGAAGGAGACAAGAAGGATCTGATGGGCGAGAAGACGCTCAGCCCAATCAGTGAAGCAGGCTCAGGAGCTCAGAGTTCAGGACCTACAATCTGCCTTATCTGGGCCACACGGAAAGTTACTTATGTGTCAGCAACTCAAAAGTCCCCGTTTTCTGCCCTGTAATAAACACCATAATAAAAGGTGTGTCAGGATCTCAGTGAGGGTGCTGGGAAGGCCAGTGATGTGGGCTTGATCCTCCCGCGACCCCATAAATGTAGGACACTAAGAGGAAGCCTGAGCCCCCAGGGCGGCGCAGACAATGTGCTCGGCTGGTAAGAGGAAGGTCTGAGTCCACTCGGAGGTGACAACTCAGCCAGCTCTACCGAGACACCACGCGGTCACCACGGGTCACCATCAGCAGCACAGCAACTGAGGAACATGGAGCTACTGGCTTTCAGCTCCTCCTGGGCACAGACTGTGTCCATACCTGCAAGTCACAGCTCTGTTCTGAGAGCAGGCACAGACAGGAGTGAGGTCAGACTGTAGGTACGGCCACCCAGGGTCCAACCCTGGGCCCAACCCCAGCCCCAACCAGTTACTGGCAAGAATCAAGTGGCTTCAGTTCTCCGTTTCTGCATCTTCATACGGGCAGTAACTATCCACTGGGGTGAGAGTACACGAGCACCTCGCCCATGCTGCAGACTTGCAGGGCCTGGGGCGCAGAGCAAAGCCTGAAATCCCTTCAAATGTTTGGCCCAGCTCGCCACCTCCTTCGGAGCAGCCCCTCAGCAAGTTCCAGCAGGCCACATGCCTCTCAGGTACCAGTGCCACCACTCCAGTCTGGCACCACACCTCTATCTTCAGTCAAGTAAAGGTCACTCCCCAGCATCCCACTCTTCTCACCCCTTCAATCCATCCTCTTCACAGCAGCCAGAGGGAATGAAGTCACACTCAGAGTGAAACCCAAACTGCTGTGGATTCTGGGAAGATGGCAGCATAAACTGGCTACTTCCAAACTTTCCCAAGAAACACACAGGCAACAACACTGTTACAGCAGTTCGTCTCCGGGAGTCTGAACTGGGGAGCAGAAAACAGCAGGAGTCCAAACCGGGGAGCAGAAAACAACAGCGAGGAACTGCAGACAGCCAAGAACCAACAAAACAACAAGAGTCACTTGACCCACCATCCCTGCCCTTCCCTGAGGCCACACAGGCCACTGACCTCAGTGAACAGAAGTGGCCCCATACCAAGAGCCTGTTTCCCTGACCACCATCCCCCTGTACAGAGTAATGGCATCCCCAGTTTCTGCTCTGAAATCAATAGGTCAAGGCTCCCTGCAGGCTTCAGACATGACATCCTCTCCCCTGCCCAGTAAAGGCTGGCTGCCTGGCTGCTGCAGACTGCTAGGGAAGGCCCTGGAGGGGGTCTGCTCCCACAGCTGCACCCCTCCTGCATCCACATGCACCTTCACAGTTCAGGTCCCTGAAACCAACAGGACAGGCCTCCCTGGGGGTCACTTCAGGTGTGTCTGCTTCCCTCTGTGGTCAGTGCCAAGGACTGCTGACCAAAGCTGCAGTGTGCTAGGAAGCAGGCATCTTCAACAGAAGCTACACCCACAACCAATACACTATGGGGGAGTGGGGCTTCTTACAGCAATAAGGGGGACCTTCCTTAGGGTCCATGCCATGCATTACAACACCTCCCCTACCCAGTAACTGTAAGTATCCCCTACAGTGGAACCAGGGGGCACATCACCTAAGTAGAGACTGCTCCACCAACTACCACAGGGCCACTAGGGCTCTGAGACCAACTGGATAGATCTCCCCAAGGTCCTTCTGGAAAATGCCACATCTTTATCCTCCCAAAACGAAGGAAGATCAGTTTGTGCCTTCCTTGAATGCCAGTTCACATACGAGCACCTCCCATAGAGCACAGACAGACTTGGGTAAAACTGGAAAGCAATACCTAGCCCTGAAGGGGGCTTTAATGGGTGTAAGTTTTACAACTGGAAACATAACTGCAGAAACAGAGAAGGCAAGGGGGGAGCTGCACCACCCCACTTGGTGGGCACTGTGATTAGCATATGATATCTCACCTGAGGGGCAGTGCCTACCGGATGACTGGCTGACCACAGTGTGATCTCTGATGTGTTTGGGAGACAGTGAGTCAAAAACTGTCCGAGGAACTTCTGAACCCTAATTAAACCAGGAAGAGAGAAGGTGCTATCACAGAGAAGGAATGGAAAGGGTACAGCAAAGACAAAGCTCTGTCCCCATAAAAGGTTTTCTTTGCAGAAAGTAGTGTGGGAAAAAAACACCAAGTTTGGGGAAAACTGAAAAAGTTAATAACCTTGCAACTTCAAATGCCCCAACAAAAAATCAAAAGGCACACAAAGAACTGAGAAACAATGGCCCACTGAAGGGAACTTGATAAATGGGGTGAAAGTGCATCTGTAGAAGGCTGATACTGAAAAGACTGCAAGAATATAATACATTAACATAATTAGTTAAGAAAAAAAAAACACAAAATCCCAAAGGAACAAGGAAAACAATACAAGAACAAAAAGAGGACCTAAAAAAAGAAACAAAAAGTAACCACACAGAAATACTGCAAATGAAAGAGACAATAACTGAGATATAGAGGACTCTGACATCAGATTTAATTAGGCAGAAGAATCAGTGAACTAGAGAAGATAATCAAAAGTGCAGAAACTGAAGGGGCAAAAAAAGGCACAAGAAGGCTTAGCATGGCTTGATGAAATTACTGGACAACACCAAGAAACCTACTACACACATCTATCTTGGGAATTCCAGAAGATGAAAGAAAGAATACTTGAAGAAACAGCAACAGAAAGAACTAGTCCACATTCAACCATTTTGAGAGGTAGCATATGACCAGGGAACAATGGTACTGAAGGAAGAAACCAAAGCTTCACTGAAAGCACTGGCAAAAACCAAGGCTACAGGAATTGATGGAATATCAACCGAGATGTTTCAACAAACAGAGACAACACTAGAAGTTCTCACTCGTCTATGCCAAGAAGTTTGGAGGATAGCTACCTGGCCAACTGACTGCAAGAGATCCACATTTATGCCCATTCCAAAGAAAAGCAATCCAACTGAATGTGGAAATTATTGAACAATATCGTTAACATCACACACAAGTAAAATTTTACTAAAGATCATTCAAAAGTGCAACACTATATTCACAGGGAACTGCCAAAAATTCAAGGCAGACTCAGAAGATGACGTGGAACCAGGGATGTCATTGTTGACATCAGACAGATCTTAACTGAAAGAAGAGAATATCAGAAAGCTGTTTACCTGTGTCTCACTGACTATGTAAAGGCATTCGACTGTGGATCATAACAGATTATGCATAACACTGTGGAGAATGGGAATTCCAGAACATTTAATTGTACTCATGAGGAATCTGTACATAGATCAAGAGGCAGTTGTGCCAACAGAACATGGGGACACTGCATGGTTTAAAGTCAGGAAAGGTATGCAACAGGACTGTGTACTTTCACTGAATCTTTTCGATCCATATACTGAGCAAAAACTTCAAGAAGCAGGACTACATGAAGAAGAATGAGGCATCAGGGTTGGAGGTCAACTCATTAACAACCTGTGTTATGCAGACACCACTACCCTACTTGCTGGAAGCGAAGAAGATTTGAAACACTTACTGATGAAGATCAAAGACCACAGCCTTCAATACGGATTGCACCTCAACATCAAGAAAAAATAGCCTCACAAGTGGGCCAGTAAGCAGCATCATGATAAACGGAGAAAGGACTGATGTTGTGAAGGATTTCATTTTACTTGATTCTACAGTCAACGTCTATGGAAGCAGCAGTCAAGAAGTCAAAAGACTCACTGCACTGGGAAAATCTGCTGCAAAAGACCTCTTTAAAGTACTGAAAAGTAAAGATGTCACCTTGAAGACTACGGTGCGCCTGACCCAAACCATGGTGTTTTCAAGCATATCATATGCACGCAAAAGCTAGACAATAATTAACAAAAACAGAAGAATTGACCCCTTTGAATTGTGGTGTTAGAGAAGAACATGGAATGTACCGTGGACCGCCAAAAAAAACAAACAGATCTGTTCTGGAAGAAGTCCAACCAGAGTGCTCCTTGGAAGCAAAGATGGCAAGACTGCATCTTAAATTCTTTGGATGTGTTGTCAGGAGGGATGAGTCCCTGGAGAAGGACATCAGGCTTGGTAGAGTGGAGGGTCAGCAAGAAAGAGGAAGACCCTCGACAAGAGGGCAACAATTTGGCTTAAACATAAAAACAATTGTCGGCATGGCGCAGGACCGGGCAGTGTCTCATTCTGTTATACACAGGGTCACTATGAGTCTGAACTGATCTGATGGCACCTAACAACAAGAACAACACAACAAAATCTGTTAGAGGAGATAAAAATGAACGTTGTATCATGACAAAAAAATCATCAATTTATCAAGAAGATTTAAGGATCATAATTATATACGCACCCAACATTTGGAGCATAAATATATGTAAAGCAAACACTGATAAAACCGAAGGGAGAAACAGAGAGTACTACAATAACAGCTGGAGATTTCAATGGACAGAACATTGAAAAGACGATCAACAAGGAAACAGAAGACCTGAATAACACTATAAACCAACCAGCCTTAGATACACAGAGAACACTCCACCCAAGAGCTGCACGGTGTACGTTCTACTTCGGCGCATATGATCATTCTCCATGACAGACCATGTCAGGTCACGAAGCAAGTCTTTGTATATTTAAAGACTGAAACCATACAATGTATTTTCTCTGACCATAACAGTGGAGCTAGAAATAAGTAACAGAAAGAAACAAATGATAAAAAAAAAAAAAACCCAGAATACCCAAATATATACAAATCAAACAACACAGTACTTAACTACTAATGGGTCAAGGAAGAAATCTAAAGAAAAACACAAATTTCTTAGAGATAAATGAAAATGAAAGCACACCATACCAAAACTTAAGGGGTACAGCAAAGGGAAAATTTAAAGCAATAAATGCCTCCACGAAAAATGAAGATTTCATATCAACAGCCTAACTAGGCAACTTCAGAAATAAGAAAGAAGAGAGCAAACTAAGCCTAAAACTACAAGAAGAACGGAAGTAACAGATCAGAGTAGAAGTAAATAAAGCAAAAAACAGATACACAGAGAAAATCAGTAAAACTAGAAACCATTTTTTGGTTCTTTGAAAAGATCATCAAAATTGGCAAACTCTTAGCTAAACTGACCACAAAAAAATGAAAAAAGTTGCAAATAATCAAAAAATGCAATGGAAGAGCACACATTACAACTGACCTGCTACAAATAAAAAGAACCATGACAGAATATTATGAACAACTAAGTGGCAACAAACTGGAAAACCGAGATGAAATGGACAAATTCTTAGACGCATACAAACTGGCTCAAGAGGAAACAGAAAGTCTCAACAGACCTGTAACAAGTTCACAGATTGAATAAATGATCAAAAAACTCCTGACAAAAAAGTCCTATACCAAATGGCTTCACTAGGATATTCTACCAACCATTTAAAAGAGACTTGACATCAGTACTATTTAAGCTTTTTCAAAAGACAGAGGAGGAAAGAATATTCCCTAATTCATTCTATGAAGCAAACGTAACCCTGATGCCAAAACCAGAAAAAGACGCCACTGAAAAAGAAAACTACAGGCCAATATCCTTTATGAATACAGACTGGAAAATTCTCAAACAAAATACTAATGGACAGAATTCAACAGCATATTGAGAGAGTCCTATACTATGATCAAGTGTGATTTATTTCAGGAATACAAGAGTTGTTTAGCACTAGCAAAATCAATCAACATAATATATTACATCAAAAGAAAAACAACACAATCATCTTTACAGGTGCAGAAAAAGCATTTGATAAAATCCAATGCCCCTTCTTGATGAAAACCCTCAAGAAGAATGAAAGGGAAAGGAAGCTCCTCAATATGATTCAGAGTACAAATGAAAAGCCAACAGCCAACATTATACTTAGCAGAGAAAGACTGAGAGCTTTCCTCTTGAAATCAGGAACAAGGGTGCCCATCTTGCCACTTCTATTCAATATCAAATTAGAAATCCTAGCCAGAGCTATAAGACAAGAAAAAGAAATAAAAGGTATCCAAGTTAAAAACAAAATCATCTTATTCACTGATGACATGATATATATAGAAAAATCCCAGAGTCAGCAAGAAAACTTTTAGAGCTAGTAGAGGAATTCAGCAAAGTAGCAAGGTATATAGTCAACAAAGATCAGCTGGGTTTCTATACACTGCCAATGAGAAATCTGCAAGGGAAATTAGGGGAATCACTCCCTTTACAATTGGAGCTAAGAGAATAAAGTATCTAGGAATAAATCTAACCAGGGATGTAAGGGACTTATACAATAAAAATTAAAAAACACTGCTGAGATTATAGACAACTTAAATAAATGAAAAAATGTTCCATGTTCATGGAAAGACTCAACACAGTTAAGATGTCATCATCACCCAAAATGATCTATAGAAGCAATGCAGTTCTCATCAAAATCCAACAGCCCTCACTACCAAAATGAAAAAAGTCAGTCCTCAATTCTATACAGAATGTCAAGAAGCCCCAAATCACAAAGCAGTGCTGAAGGAGAGGAACAAAGAAGAAGGCCTCACACCTCTTGATTTGAAAACATACTATATAGCTAGAGCAGTCAAAACAGCCCGGTGCTGGTATAACAGACATGCAGACCAAAAGAACTGAATTGAGAGTCTAGAAATAAACCTACACATTTATGCCAATAGTTTTTGACAAGGGTCCTAAGTTCATTCAATGAGAAAAGTTCCTTTAATAAACAGTGCTCGGTAATTGGATTTGTACACATAGAAAAATTAAACAGGGTCAATGCCTCATATCAGTCACAAAAACACACTGAAAATAGATTAAGGGCCTTAATGTGCAAACTAAAATCATAAAATTCTCAAGAGAAAAACACAGGAGTGAGGCTGTTGAGCCTAGCCTTTAATAATGAATCATCTAACATTGATAACAAAAGCACAAACAGCAGTAGACAAATGAGACTTAAAAATTAAAATCTTTTTTTAAAAAAAGTAAAAAAATAAGCTACCAACTGGGAGAATACTTTGGAAATCAGATATCCAGTAAATATAGTGTAATGGCCAACCCGCCAAAAGCAAACATGAGAAGGCAGGGAGGGACAGGAAACCTAGACCAACTGACACAGGGAACCCAGGGTCTAAATGGAAGGGAGGAGGGTGCTAACACATTGTGCGCATTGCAACAAACGTCAGAAAACAATTTGTGTACTTACTTCTGAATGAAAAACTAACTGGTGCTATCAACTTTCACCTAAAACAGGGTAAAAGTTAAAAAAAAAAAAAAAAAAAACAGTAAAATCAGTTCAATGTCATAAGTGTAATAAAATACATATAAATCTCCAACAATTTAAGGACAAAAAGGCAACCCAATCATAAAATGGGCAAAGGAGTTAATAGACATTTCACCAAAGAGGACATTCAAAGGGCTACCAAGCACATGAAAAGATGTTCAACATCATCAGCTACCAGAACCAGACTCACCATCGTGGACTCGATTCCGACTCACCACGACCCTATAGACAGAGTAGAAATGCCGCCATAGCGTTTCCAAGGGGCACCTGGCAGATCTGAACTGCTGACCTTTGGGTCAGCAGCCGTCTCACTCAACCACTGCGCCACCAGAGAAATGCAAGTCAAAACCCCAACGAGGCATCGTTTCCCTCCCACTTAGGAAGCCCTGGTGATGCACTGCTTAAGTGCTACATCTGCTAACTAAAAGGCTGGTGGTTTGAGTCCAGCAGGTGCTCTCTGGAAACTCTGGACAGTTGTACTCTGTCCTACAGAGTCACTGTGAGTAGGAATGCACTTGACTACCACGGTTTTGTCTAATTTTGAATGATGGCTAAGTTTAAAAAAAAATAAAAAAGGAAATGGGAACCCTTGTCCATTGCTGGTAGGAACCCAAAATAGGACAGTGTTGTGGAAAACAGAGGGGGTGGGGGCTGTAAAAACTAAAAAGAGCTACCATACGGCCCAGTGAGTCCACTCCTGGGCAAATGCCTAAAAGACCTGCACACCCAGGGTTACTCCAGCACTGTTCGCAATAGCTACAGGGCAGAGACAAGCTCCAAGTCCAACAGCAGACGAGTGGATAAACACAATGTGGTCCACACACATAAGGGAACACCACTCAGCCAGGAGGAGCAATGATGCCTGGACACAGGCTGCAGGACAGTGGGAGCCTGTGGACATGAGGCTGCACGAAGGCAGTCAATCAAAAACGAGCCGACACTGCATGACCTTACTTGTATGAGAAGACAACAACAGGCAGACACCCTGGGACTGAGGCTGACTAGCTGCTGCCAGGAGCAGGAAGGAACAGTAAGGGGAACGGGGGGCCTGCTGCTGTGCCATACAGAGTTTTGCTTCAGGGCAGCACTGCACAGCTAACTAACGTGAAACTGTTGTCAGTTAAACACACAAAAGCTATGTGACATATATTGATAACAATGACCAAAAAATGGTAGCCACTGAGGTTGCTTATGTACAGCCAAATGCTTACGTAAATGTACAGCCCTGTGAATTCTGGTTCCTTGGCTTAGAGGTTCAGGTCACCTTTTCACAGTAACATGCCAGGTAACTGGCCTAACATCGTGTTTAGTGTGTCTGTCCTACCTCCCTGTTCTGCTGAGTAGCTCGTGGGGTCTTCAAAGTTTTCCAGCAGCCACATAAGGCACAGCAATTATTCTGTTGGCCTGGAGCAAGGGAGAAAGAAGCACCTGGAACACAGGGAGGAAAATGATGCGTCCTAACTGCTCCATGAATAACTGCCTGCTTCGCTATGAGACCGGAAGAACTAGATGGTGCCCAACTACCACCAGTGAATGTTTTGATCCAAGATGCTATGAAAGAGTCCTGATCAAGGGGGGAAGGCAGAATGGAATGTCAAATTCTCATGATTTCCAGATTTTCTGGAGCTATGGAGGACGGATGAACCCCTAAAACTACAGACGTGCGATATCGGTAAACCTTTAGCCAAAGTGTCCCCTGAAATCATCTTAAAACCAGGCAATAGTTTTGCATAATAACAAACGTTTGCCTTCAGCACTGTGCTCTTGTTAGATCTATCTACACGGGATCAAAGTGACAACTGTATCTTGATAGACACAAACCTTAGGGGCAGTCAGTTTACATTAATGGGGGAGGAACAACTCAGAAGGGGAGGGCCAGGGTGGTTGCACCACTCGAAGAATCGAAGCAGGGCCACTGACCTCTGCATATAGGAACTTCAACTGGCATATTTCTGCTCTGTATAGTCTCAACAACAAAATAAAACGACAACACAAAAAAACAAAAAACACCTCTTCACCAGGGATCTTTATGGGATCTTACCCTTGCTCCCATCCAACCTCATCTGGGACTACTCCAGCCCCACTGGCCAGTTCTCTCTCCTTGACACGCAACGCTCACTCCAGTCTCAGGATCTTTGCACTTGCTCCTCCTGCTGTGTGGGCCTCAGTGAACACGTCGCCTCCACCAGGGAAGCTCTCTCCTGCCACTGCGGCCGACCAGCCTTCCATGTGTCCCCTCTACCTTCCAGGTGTGCCTCTCGCATCATTCTGCTGTAATGATTTCACAGTACTCTTCATTCCCTGCTGAAATTATCTTATTAATTTACTTGTTTACTGTCTGTAAACTCAACCTGAGAGTAAACTCCATAGCTTATGGCCAGTACCCATCACAGACTTGATGCTCAGAAAATAATCTGCTGAATGAAGGGGTCAATGACTGACTAAAGGAATGAATGAAGTCCACATCACACCCTGTGAAAATCTTCCTCCCTCAGGGGGAAATCAATGCACTGTAATCCCCAGAAAAAAAGGGTGCCAGGTAGTAAAATGCATAACTGGTCCCCAAGCATCCCGGTGATTTCAGGTGTGCTACTGCCCTGGAGAATTTACGAGCCTGCCTACAGAGGCTGGGGTCAGCCCCCTGGTCAGGCTACAGGCAGGCCCAGCCTCTCCAGCTGAGCACAGCCCTTTGTTGTTCAGTAGTCTCGAATGGCAGTTTGGATCAGAGGAAATCCAATGCTCAGAAATCTCTTGCCCCAAGCATAAAAGTTTAATGACCTGGCAAGAGAAAGCCTCTTCCAGAACCACAGGTCTGAAAATACAAGGCCAGTGAAACAAAGGGGGAAAACTGGATAGGTCACCTCTCCCTGGTTACAACTGCCTGATAAGCATGTGCCAGGTTCCACCTGGTCAAAGGTAAGGCCCAGGGACAGTGACATCTGCATCAGGAGACAACTGGGGCTGGCTCAGCTGTTTATCCTCAAACCCAGGACAGGGTGTGGACAGCAGCAGAAACCAGCGAACACCGGATGGATGGGCAGGAAAACAAAGACAGAAGACACAGATCACCACCAAAAAAGCTGGCAGATTAGCAACGGAAGCCCAACTACTGTTCAACGCGCATTTTCAATGTAAACAAAAGTTTGAGGGAGTCAGCGCCCTCTGGGAACTGGACAATAGATGGCGGGAAGGTTTCCGTAGAGAAATATTCTAGGGGCTAAAGGACCAGGAAGCACTGAATTGCAATGTCACCCTTTTTTCAAATCCCAGATGAGATAATGGGTCTGGGCAACAGTCACCCATGGCGGCGAACATCACAGACCGAGAGCTCTGGCCTTTACAGACCTCCTAAGGCAGACACACACGACGAGGCCTCAAAAGACACCCCGCCAGAATACAAAACCAAACTAAATTCACACCTGGACCCAGTCAGCCCTCTAGACCCAACAACCCACTTTGAGGAAACAGGGGACAGAACACCACGTTAACTACCACCACGCCAAACCAACTGCCGCTGGGTCGATTCCAACTCACAGTGACCCTACAGGGCAGAGTACAGCTGTGCCAGAGTTCCAACTGCTGACTCCCTGGTTAGCAGGCCAGCTCTTAACCACTGCACTAGCAGGCCTTCAAACATCACCACAAGGGGGTTTCACTTATTCCACAAATACTCACCACCATACCAGCCAGATGCAGAGGGGGCTTTTCACAGCAAATCAAGGGTAGGACAAGACAAGAGAATGGGGAATCTACAGCTGAAGGGAGACTTCACAGACACAGGAGTGACACTCAGTGCGGACCCTGCCGGGGCCCTGATGCGAACCCTTCCTGGCAAGGGATTTCTGAGGAGACGTGGGAAATGCTGACGCTGACAGAGCACTCAGTGATGCTAAGCAGGTATTGTCAACGATTTTAATCACACCTGTCTTATCCACATATATACACATATATATATGTATTTTATTTACATTGTGGTGAAAAAATAGCTACCAAAACACATGCCATTCTCAACAGTGTCTGTAAGTACTACTCTGTGACACTGGTGACATTCTTCCAGTTGGGCAGTCATTCTCACTGTCCTTCTGCAGCTCATCCCCAAGCCACTAAGAAGCTCGTCGATGGCCGTGAGGCAGAATCGCCAGGTTTCTGCAGAGCCTCATCTTTCACAAACATGTCCTTAGTTCTAAAGCGATCCTGGTGGCTCCGTCGCTAAGAGCGGGGCTGCTCACCAAAGGGCTCGCAGTGGGAAGCCACTCGGCGCTCCCGGGAAACTCTAGCGGGGACACTTCTGCTCTGTCCTATAGTGTTGCTATGCATCGGAATCCACTAAATGACAGTGGGTTTTCCTGATTAGCTTTAAAATAGTCCAGTGGTGGTCAGTAATGGTGGATACAGACCAAAACACAGTGGTCCTGAGTTCATGACAGCTGAAGTTTATCTACCGCTGCCTTGAGTTTTGTGTGTGTGTGAAACATTGCACAATAAAAAATGTTTTTTCTGAAGGTGTCTAGATGTAATTAAACACAGGATGACTGGCTCCCGACCAAGCACCGATGATCAGATCAGATCCTTCTTCTGGGAGGGGCCCTCCTGTGGCTCCCTAACCCTCGAGGAAAGAGCCACAGTCCTCTGTCTGGGCCACCGGGAGGGCCCCATACCACGTGCCTGTCGCCTCTCCGTTCTCGACCACCACTCGCGCCCTGGCTGGCCCAGTGCTGCCTGAAGCTCCCGGGGCACCTCAGGCCTTCTCCGGGCCCTGCCCTCTGCCCCAGGCGCTCCTCCCGACCTCCCGCCCACAGGGGCCTCCTTCCCCTCCGGTCCAGTCCTTTCCTCAACCACCACGTCTAAAATAGCAACGGCACTTCAGGCTATAGACTCTTTTTCCATGCAATTTCCTTTATTTTTCCTCACACCTCTAAGCTCTTTGATCCTACTCTCCTTGTTGGTTCGCTGTCTCTCCCCCCTTTTTAACTTGCGTGGGGACTTTATTACATTTATGTCATCTCATCTCCCCAAATAATACCTGCACAAAATGGGTCCGCAGTCAACACTCGTGGAATAAACTGAACCATCAAAAACACCCTGGTATCCGGCAGCTTCTTTCTTTTTTTTTTCTTTAAAATGTGTTTACTTTACTTTAAATGATGATTCACAGAACTACTTTCTCACTCAACAGTCAGCACACACACTGTTTTATGATGAGGGTTAATAACCCCACAACATGCCAGCACTCTGTCTTCCCAACCTTGGCTTCGCATTACCAGCTGGCCTGGCCCTTCCTGTCTTCTCTCTCATCCTTGCCCCTGGGCTGCTGTGCCCCTGGACTTACATAAGTGCCATTATTAAGGCGCACTTCAGAACTAGTAACGCTGCTGGCTGCCCACTCTCATGTTTAGCCTCCCCTTTTAACTCTGTAGTAAAAATCCTGATTTTTAGCTAAGGATAAGCCTACATGGAATAATACTCTGTTTCCCAGACTCTGCTGTGAAAGGTGTGATAATCAGATCAAGTCACAAGGAATTATGTGGCCACCCTACATGAAAAGTCCTTAAAGAGAAAGGGGTGCTCATCTTCATCTTTTCTTTCTCACTGCCTGGGATGTAATGGCTGGAGCCTGAGCAACTATCTTGCACCATGAGGCCACATGGTCAGATGGGTGGAGCAGGAAGACAGAAGGAGCCTCAAGGAATGCAACCCTATCTTGTTGATCGCTGGGTTCCTTTAAGTGAAAGGGAGATCAACTTCTGTCTTGCCTAGGCCACTGTTGTTTTAGTTTAGGTTTTCTACAATATGTAGTTGAGACTCATCCTAACAGATACACCTGGAATCAAAATGCTATGACAGAGTGGACTGGGTAGGATAGGGCATACTCACATACCTATATGTGTGTGCATGTATACATGTGTGTATGTGCATGTGATACTGCTGAGTGGACTGCAACTCACAGCAACCCTATATAGGGCAGAGCAGAACTACTCCACAGGGTTTCCAAGGAGGGACTGGTGGATTTTTTGGTTAGCAGCTGAGTGCTTAACCATTGTGCCACTAGGGCCCCAATACATGTATATACCTCTATATATTGAGAAACGATTCGCCCACAAAAAGGAGTTGGGAGTATACAGAGGGTGTCAGGGGGTGCAGGTGGGTGACAGCGGAGGGGAGACACTCTAGGAAATGTTATGAGAATATGAAACTTTCATGAGATGAACAGGCTCAGTAACCAGAATACATAAGAAGTCCTAGAAATCAGTACGAAAAATCAAATGAAAAATAAGCAAAAGTTAAGAGCAAGCAGAAGAGAAAACATGAACGGGAAGATATTCTGCCTCACTAGTCTCTAGAAAAATGCAAATTAAAACCAAAATGAGCTTCCACTTCCAATCCATAAGATTGGCAGAAATTACAAAGTTCAACGAAGCCACGTGTGACAAAGATACGAACAAGAACTCCTATACACCGTCGGTGAGTACATCTGGAGAACAACTTGACAACATTTGGTCAAGTTACAGACGCTGGCACATACCACGACCCAGCAATCTTATGCCTGGTATATCAACAAGAGGAATTCTCCTCCACGTCTTCATGAAGCACGCATGACGACGGTCCGACGGTAACCAGCAAACAGCAAAAAGAAAAACTAGCAAAACAGCCACTGCCATGGGCGTGACTAAAACAGGCGTGGCGTAGCGACACAGTGGGCCAGCACAGAGCAGTAAAAACGAGTGAACTACAGCTACACCAAACAGCTCAGCTCACTCTTGGACTCATAATAGTAAATAAAAAACACAAGCCCTAGAGGGCATGTGTAACATGAGTTGTATAAAGTTCAAAAATAGTTCTTTCAAAGGCAAAGAATCACCAACAAAAAATGTACCATGATCTGAAGTACACCAAATGGTCGCAACTTAGCTGGAACAGATGATCACCAAGGACAACAATGACACAGGGGAACAAGAACCCAGAAGACAGAAGGACCCGCGTGAATGGGTGACTATAGCTGGCCACCACCAATGACAGCCGTGATGGGGCTCACAATGCTGAGTCCTGGTGGCAACCCAAGAAAAAAAGGGGGTGCACCCTAAGCACGCCACTGAAAGACCACAACTGATGGTCTGAAGCCCTAGGGGTTCCCCCGGGAGTGTGACCCCTAGACCTGATGCTGCCCCTGATCATAAGTCATTGCTGAGGTCAACACTTTGGACAGGAATGGACTGGACTTGAGGACACAGAGTGACCATATCATGTGTTCACTTTATAGGATGCCATCCTACTGGCCTCTTACTAGAAGGGAGTGGAGAGGGTGGAGAGGAGGGGACAGGCGATTGTTAGAGGATATGACAGGTACAGAACACAAAGGAGGAGTGTGCTCTCACCAGGCAAGCAGAGCAGAGGGAGCTGCAGATAGGAGGGTATGGAAATTTAAATTAGATTGTACACTTTCACTCAATCACACTAAAAAAATTAAAAAGTAACATGGTACTCATTCGTGGGAGAGCAGGTGGGGAGGGAATGCGGAGTACGACACAGGCCATCTAAGTGAGTGGCCACGTTCTGGGTCTCGGGGTGGGCAGCAGATGAGTGGGCACTCACAGTGACTGCCAAGGGGCACTGGCAGCACAGTAGTCCGTGCTTGGCTGCGAACTGAAAGCTTACCAACTCAAAGCCACTTGGTGGCTCTGCGAGAAAAAGCCCTGGTAATTTGCCCCCTCAAGGTGACAACGCAGGAACCTCCATGGTGTGGTTCTACTTTGTCACACGAGTCACTCAGAGTCAGAACCAACTCGACAGCACTCAACATCAGCATTCTGGCATGAACCAAAATGCCAGTGTACTGTGCACCAAAGATTATAGGTTAACCTGATTCAATGCACTTCACAGTCATTTTATTTATTTATTTTTTAAAAGGTACATTTGGAAAAAGGTGAAGAAGAACGTCTGCAAAGCTGACTGACACAGACTAACGAAGCAGAAAGTGAGACAGAGGGGGTGCTAAGTGGGTCATGCTCTGTTCTCCGTGACACACACACTTACTTCACCAAGAAATGCCTCCGGTAATAAATCCACGTAGCACAGTGGTCAAGTGCACGGGCCCCAGAGCCACACCACAGGAGCCTCCGCCGGCTGGCCGCAGGACCCATGGCAACCTCTTTGGGCCCGTTCCTGCATCTGGAAACCGCCTACAGTGCCTCCTTCCCAGGGTCACGGTTCATGAGAAGCCCAAGTGGAGTCCTCAACGCAACTGAGTACTATTATTATCGTTATTATTACTATCATTATTGTAATTATTACTGTCATTATCAGTACTGTGACTTCAAACATCTACAAGGGAAACAGGGAGCTGAGCAACTATCTGATCAAGGCGTGCAGATCAACGCTGGTCAGCTCAGGCCCGACGTGCCCGGCCCCGGCCCGCCCAGCCTCCGCGAGACACCCAGCGCACTGTCCACCCCAGCCAAGAAACCAAACCACACCCACTGCCATCGAGTCCATTCTGACTCCCAGTGACTGCATAGGACAGAGGAGAACTGCCCCATGGGGTTTCCAAGGAGCAGCTGGTGGATTCAAACTGCTGACCTTTTGGTTAGCAGACAGAGCTCTTACCCACTGTGCCAGCAGGGTCTCCTGACTCATTACAGTTCCTAAAAAGGAACTGCGGAGATTGATCCCAAACCCAACAAAATCCCTCGCATATTCTGATTTCTAGCAAAGAATGTGAAGGAGAAAACAAAGTGACCCATCTGTCTACCATTTCATAGTAAATACCTATCACCAAAAAAGTCTTGGTGTGGAGTCAATTCTGACCTATCAAGCAAAACTAGGCAAGAGGGAGGCATTGATCCATCTCTTTGGTAACTGAAAAGCTCTGAGAGTTAGACTGCTGAACAGGACGTTGGGCCTGGTGAGACCCTCTCAGCCTTCAGAGCGAATATCTCCATCAGGACAAGGGACATTCACTCTCCACTCATAGGGCTCCGGTTAGTAATGTGTGGCTAAGCAGGTCGGGTACCTGCAATGCACAGAAGGCTGTGGAAACCCTGGTGGTGCAGTGGTTAAGCGCTCTGTCTGCTAACCAGAAGGCTGGCAGTTCGAATCCACCAGGTGCTCCTTGGAAACTCTATGGAGCAGTTCTACTCCGTCCCATAGGGTTGCTGAGTCAGAATTGACTCAACAGCAATGCATTTGGTTTGCTGGCTTATCGATAAAAGCCCGGGGCCTGGAGGTGCAGTGGCTAAGCAGTTAGCTGCTCACCGAAAGGTCCGCAGTGGCCTCCGTCAGCAGCTCCTAGGAAATCCTATGGGACAGTTCCACTCTGCCCTATCGGGTTGCTGTGAGTCGGAATCCACTCAACAGCAATGGGTTTGGGCTTTGTTTTTCTTCTTGTATGATCATATGACAACCGGGATAACTGTGGACAGATGACACAGACAGTACTTGATGGCTGTGACGTGTTATCCTGGGGGAAGGACGGTAAGAGGATACTGATAAGTGGTGGGACAGAGGACAGCAGGATGAGAGTGGAGGAAACAGACTAAAAAAAATTAAAAGGGGGCTGAACTCAACTCATAAAAATAATTAGCACCCCAATTTATTGAGTGCTTACTATGTACTGGTGTAGTGCTTACTGAGCCACCTGGTCTCACCTTACCTTTTCATTTCCTGCTGCTACTGAAAGATGTCACCCTGAGGATGTCACCCTGTGGACTACGGTTAACCCAGCCCGAGGCATGGAGTTTCCAATCGCATCATCCACGTGATGATGAGTAGGACAGGCAGAAGAGTGGCGGCCTCTGACTCACGGTGCCGGGGAAGAACACTGAACGCACCACGGACCGCCAGGGGAGTGCGTCTGGGCTGGAAGAACTACGGCCAGGCTGCTCCTGAGACGCAAGGATGGCAAGACCCATCTCACATACTCTGGACATCTTATCAGGAGGCCCCAGTCCCTGCAGAAGGACACCATGTGTGGTAAAGCAGAGGGTCAGCTGACAATAGGAAGCCCCTCAAACACAGGGACTGTCACAGCGGCTACAATGATGGCTCAAGCCTAGCAACCACCGTGAGGGTGACACAGGACTGAGCAGTGTCTCCTTCCATTGTACACAGGACCACTATAAGCCAGAGCCGACTCAAAGACTCAACAGCACCCACTGAGAGCAACGGCCACACTATCCATTATGCCCATTTTACAGATAGCAGAACTGAGGCCAGAGAAGATAAGTAACCAATGCAGAGGCCAGAGCTTGCGCAGCACTGGGACTTGATCATTACATGAAATGGGCTCCCAGGCAGGGTCCCCAACACCACTGCAAAATCATTTCACTTGAAGCCTGAGGGACACAGGTCCCTGTAAAACACACCTCGCATATCCCTGAGATGGCAGCAGGCCCCAGTGGGCAGTCACGTGTGGTGACGTGTGATCTGGCTGCACGAAGCCCACCAGCACCTTGGTCCCTAGTGCCACTGGGAGAAATTTGAGTGGGCAATGGACCTCATTCCACCGAGCTAGGAGAAGCCCTGCCTGGGATATTTTCACAGAACCAATCCACTGCTGACCCTGGGAGCCAGAAAACAGACACTGAGCGCTCACCATTTAATTAAAACCTGTTCTGCCCCAGAACAAGAATTACTATCTATTAAAGCAGGAAAGACTGATAAACTGTGCCTGGCCGGCTAATTCTGAGTTCCCAGGCTTTCCCTGGCCTCCCGGCCACAGGAACAGCAAGCAGGGCCTGGTGACAACACTAGCTTCCCACACACCTGGGACGTGTGCATAGGTGGTGTCCCCGCCTCAATCAACCCAGGGCTAAGGTCATCTGTCCCAGGCCACATGCACCCAGGCTGCACCCAGAGGCCACTGCTAGGGCCCAGGCTACACAGGCCACGGGGGTGAGGGCTGGGAGGCCAGAGGGCTGGATGCCGCTGGCAGGATCAGGAGGACCACCGGGTGGCCAGCGGGGGCTGCGCGCACACGCCACCTCAGCCTGCCCGCCACAGGCTCCCATGTGCACTGGTGTCCCACGCAAACCCCAGGGGGGCAGCCACTCACCCTGGGACCGCAGTGTCTCAGTACTGAAACACCACTCCTAAAGTAACTTAGTCCCCACCCACCACGGGCAGGCACTTTTCCACAGGGAGAGGGATGGCACCCCTTCTGTGGGACTGCAGGCAGGAAGCAGACAAGAAAGAAATGTTGTCTGATGTGTCAGGGGCAATAAAGGCTATGAAGAAAAACTGAGCGAAGGGCTTGAGAGCGACGCTGCGGGCGGGCCCTTTATAAAGGGCACTGGAGCAGAGACCTGAAGAGACAGAAGGAGGGAGCCGCAGGGTTTGGGGGGAAGTCCTCCAGGGACCAGCCCGAGGGAGGAAGAGAGCCTGAGGCCAGAGCCACTGGAGTCCGCCAATCCAGCAGTCAGGAGGGCAGACAGGCGGTCAGGCAGGGAGTGCGGGGGCGACGGGGAGGAGACGCAGGGTGGTGGACGTGGGAACACCGCCCCTGCCCGGTCGGCTGGCCCTTCACACGGACAACTCACTAGAAAAGGGGACACTACTAGCATTTTCCATTTCACCAGGTGAGGAAGCTGAGGCACTGAGAGGGGACCGGGAGGACCCAGCTGGCCTGTCCCAGGCTAGGACGTGCCACAGCCCCCAGCCCGGAAGCCGGCCACCCACAGGCTCACCGACGAAGATCCCCCGCCAGTCCCCGGGGAGCACGGCCTCCTTTTCCTCTCCTCACCCGGCACCCCGCCCACCCTTCTTCCCAGTTGGGAGCAGACAGGTAAACACTTGACGGGAGAAGACGCTAAGGAAGAGAAAGAACCCCCCCACCCCCGTCTAGTTCCCTCTCTTAGAGAAAAAGAAAACGTGTAATTAACTTTCTCTCAGAAGTCGCTGCCAAGCTGAACAAACACTGCTCACCTGCAAGGGGTCCCGGGCACAGCCTGATCACAGGTGGACAGGTGACAGGGTGAGTGGCTCCCGTCTGGCCTTCCCCAGGTGAAGCCACCTGCCCGAGCTCTCCCGCAGGCGGGTCCTGCCCGCTGTGGGTGCCTGGAATGCGGAAATGGGAGCCTGCAGTGCCAGCTTCTAACAGCGGCTTATTCAACGGCCACAAGAGCAGGCCAGCCGCTGGAGTTCCCCATGAGAGGGCTGCTCGTCGTGAACAGGCGTGTTCCCAAAGAGGGCTGCTTGGCCAACGGTCCCTTTGGGGAAGGGAAATAAAGGGACTCCTTACTCATCAGACACGTGGTCTCAGGAGCCTGAATGGGCTTAAGGGCAGGCGCAGAGCTAACAAAGAGGGCTCACCTACTCCCTCTGATTCCGGAATAAGCCATCTACCTGTTCACTGGCGGAGCCAGGACCAGACCTGCACCTAGGCGTCCCTGCCCTGGGCTCGTGCCTGGTGCACTCGTTCACAACTCCTGGTCCAAAGGTGGGCTTCTCTCCCCATGCAGACAGGGCTACTTGGCAGAAAAAATGACTAATGATTAACCCTGTCGCTCACAGGACAGAAAAGCATCCATCTACACTATCTGCCTCTGAGGTTTCTTGGGGAACCCTGGGGACGCAGTGGTTAAGTGGTTAAGTGCTCCCAACCAAAAAGTTCAGCAGTTCAAATCTGCCAGGCACCCCATGGAAATTCGACACAGCAGTTCTACTCTGCGCTGTAAGGTCGCTGTGAGTCGGAATCCACTCGATGGCAGTGGGTTTGGTGGCTTTCTGAGGTTTCCTGGGGAGCTGCTGTCCTACTCAGCACACGTGCTGCTACAAGGCGCAGACTCATGTAAGGGATGCCCCGCAATTACAGCTTTTACAGGGTATTACACGAGGTGGTGATGAATCAATGTTTCTAGCCAGTAAAATACACACTTGGAAAAAAATTACGTGGGACCCACAGATCTTTCTGGACTGAGGTCAGGTTTAGCGGGAAGAAGCAAGAACGCAACGCCCTACTTCCCACTGAATATTCGGACACAGTGATTCCGCATGCATTCTATTAGTGAAAACACACAGCACCCACAAACAACGAAAAGCAGAGAATACCTGGGTCTTGGTTAAGCACTGTTACTGGAGTCCTCCAGCCAGCTTTGGAAACCTGTCGTTGCTAGGTGCCACTGCATGAGTTCCAATTCACAGCCACCCGGTCCCATGCCGTCCTCAGCCCCGGAAGCCCAGCTATAGTGACAAATGACAATCCGAGCGCTTTCTGCCCAAGATGCTGTATTTCACGTGAATTCTCTTTCCTGGCCCTCACAGCTACCCTCTGAGTACATACTATCATCATTCCTATTTTACAGATGAGAAAAGTTGACGCACAAAGAAGTCAAGTCACAGACCAGAGGTCACACACCAAGAAAGTGGTAGGACTAGATTCAACCCAGGCAGAGCAACTCTGGAATTCCAGCTTAACCACTGCAATGTTATGTCCTGTGGAGAGGAGACAGGCCTCAGTCTTCTCATCTGTGTAACAAGTTGCAGCAAGGAGCCGGTGAGACCTTCCTAGTGAGCACTTAGCACCCACACACAAGAAACGCTCACTATCACCTGCCCTCACCATGATGCCACCCACGAGTCCAACCAAGGCTACGTGTGAACCTTCAAAACAGGGTGCAGGTGGAACATGGTCATGGGGCTTCAGTGCTGGACAACTGAAGGGAAAAAACAAAGAAACGTTCTTACTGCCTTTCTTTCCACCCGCAAAAAAACCAACTACAGAATGTCTGCTCAAAGTCGGCACTGGGGACAGAGGAGTCAACAGAAATCACACACACCCTGCCATCAGGGAGCCTCCAGTCTCTGGTGAAGACAGTCACACAAAATGCTGGAAGAGGAGGGACCAGGGATGGGGCACGCACTATCCCAGGCCCTTTATGAGCTGCAGCACACCGAACCCCCCGACGCCTGAGGAAGCGGCACCCAAAATGGAAAAAGCCACAGCCATGGCCCCTGAGCCATCAGACTCATGGCAACTCCGGGCCACACAGAGCACAACGCTGCTTCTTGACTACAAGTTCACACAGCAGAGCACCAGGCCTTTCTTCTGTGGGACTGCCTAGCAGGTCAGAACCATCAATCTTCGCGTTGGTTAAAAACAAAACAAAATAAACACAACAGCCATTACCACCAACTTGAATCCAACACATAGCAACCCTACAGGACAGAGGAGAACTGCCCTGTAGGGTTCCCAAAGGGCAGCTGGCGGATGTGAACGGCTGACCGTCAAATACTGTTTAGCAGCTGAGCTCCTAACCACTGCACCACCAGGGCTCCTTCAGGTTGGTAGGTGAGCATAAACCACATGCGCCACCTGGAGATGCCACTTTACAGACGTGAAAAAGAAACACAGCGCGGTTAAGGGGCTCACTCATGGTGCCCCCCAGGGAGCTGGACAAGGCTCCAGACCCGACTGCCCACAGCTCGCACTTCATTCCTCAGTCTCTCCGAGTCCTGAGGGCAGTCACTTGAACTGTGGCCACAGGCAGCAGTAAGAAGCATGGACAGGAAACTTCACACTGCAAAAGATGGTCATTGTCATAGTCACTGGGGGCAGGAAGGGCATGATTATTAAATGACACACAATCAATTAGTCACATTTAATCTATTAACAGCAACAGCCAAATTCATGAGCACTTCAGCAGGTGGCACCATCTCTTCTGATCCAGAAAAAGCACCTCACAAGATAGTCCTGGTGGGGGGCCCCGAGACGAGCAGAGGTGAGATCAGGTGCTTTCGAGGGGCGCACAGTCTCCAAGGACTCATCATATCTGGGTTCCCTGAACTCTCACAGACAGCCGAATTGAGAGCTCCCACTTTGTGGGGTCTGTCTGTGCACATTCTCAAAGGTGGTTTGTTTTCAGTTAAAAAACGAAACAAAACCTGTGTCCAGATTCAGGCCATCACAAAACACACCTGGTAAAAGTGAAGGCAAAACCACACGCCCATCACGCTGCCCGCAGTTTTCCCAGCTGCCCGCAGTTTTCCCAGCCGCTGCCGCAGCCCCAGCTGTCTCCCCGCCCGCTCTCCGCACCCCTCTCCCAGTCCTCTCCTCCCTGCAGCTCCTCTCCCAGCAGCAAGGGCGTAAATCCTGATTGCCCTACACCTCTCACGGAACACCACTTTCCATCATTCTGGCCAACAAGACATCTTGGGCAGGGAATCTGGGAGGTGAGACTTCTAGGAAAGGTTTCCTCATTCTTAAAAAAAGACACTCGGTGAGCGACAGGTGCAGCAGTGTCAGCTGGGACGCGTGAGTGGAGCTATGGCAGCTGTCTTGTGGTCACGAGGAGAGCCCGAGGACCAAGACGACACACCACCGATGGCAGGGTAGAGTGATGGGCAGCTTCTGGGTTCTCGCTGAACCAATCAACTCGGGCTCGGCCTCACCAGGCTTCTGTGTAACCTGAATCCTAGATCTCAGTTCAGTTGGGGTCTCCAAGTGGAGTCCCTGGGCAGCGACAAACAGCTAACACACTGGGCCAGACGTTTGAGTCCAGGCATCTGGGAAGAAACGCTGGGCGACCCACTTCCGAAAACCCTGAGGCGCAGAATTCCACCCAGGCACACGGGAGGTTGCCGTCAGTCAGAACTGACTGGAAGGTGACTGCTTTCCTTATTGACAGATCCCAAACCACACCACACTACACCAGGCTGCCACTGAGTCGCTCTGACTCACATCAGCTCAGAGGGCGGAGCAGCGCTGCCCCACCGCGTCTCCAAGGACCGGCTGGTGGGTTCCAAGTGCCGACCTTCGGGTCAGCAGCAGCAGGACTGCGTCACCCGGGCTCCTACAGTAAGCCAGCGGTTCCCACACCAGGAGCTTCAGTCTCACCTGGTGACAACTAAAAATGCAAATTCTCAAGGCCACCTACTGGACCACCAAGTCTGGGTGGGGCCCTGAACCCGGGTTTACAGAGTCCTCCAGGGATTCTGAGGCACACTGAAGTGGGAAAACCACTGCAGAAGGGTGCAGAGTGCCAGCACGGGAGCGGATTCCCTGGGTTCAAACCATGGAGTCCCCCAACAGGGACCAAACTGTCCCCCAGAAATGTGTGCGCCGATTTGGCTAGCCTACGAGTCCCAGTGTTGTGTGACTGTCCACCATTCTGTCACCTGATGAGGCTTTCCTATGTGTTTTAAACCCCATCACTACGATTTCATAGAACAGATTAGTAGCAGTTACACTGATGATATCTACCACATTAGTGTCTTATACCAATCTCTGCTGAGATGCAAAGGAGAGAGGTCAGCAGACAGACACGGGGACCTCATACCCTCAAGAAAGCAGCACCAGGACAGAGCACGTCCCTTGGCCCTGAGGTTCCTGCGCTGAGAAGCTCCCAGAAAGGGAAGCCGGACGCTTCACAAGGACCTTCCTCCAGAGCCCACGGAGAGACAAAGCTCCGCTTGGAGTCGGCGCCCTGAATTCAGACTTGTAGCCTACCACACTGTGAGAAGAACAACTGCTCTTTGTCAAAGCCTTCCACTTGGGGAGTTTCTGTTACCGCAGCGCAAGTATCTAAGACACCCCCTTTTCTAGCAACGTGACCGTGAGCAACTTGTTTACGTTGGCTTGCTTTGTCTGCCAGAGGGAAGTCCCGACAGCCCTGATGTTGCAGGCTGCAGTGACGCACCCGTGGTGGGGCCCCGCAGTGGGGCACCAGTGGTGGGGCACCCCGCAGTGCCGGGCACACAGTCTACTCTTGTTGCCGTTACCGTCACCTGCCACTGATGGCACACTGACCTCCTGGGAGAGCACCCACCAAGCTGGACCCATGTCACCTTTGCACCTGCTTTACCCTCAGGACAAGACACGGCCCAGTGCCCTGCACACAGCAGGGGTCCCACGCGGACCTGCACTGGGACATCCCTGTTCGCACGTCCTGACCACAGCTCCTCAGCCTCCGCCTGCAGCCTCTGCGGCCCTGCAGACCCTCCCGTGGGCACCAGCCTGGCTCCGCACCTCCTCCCTTCCGCCACTGACCCAGAACCCCCATGCTAATTCTGCCTGGCCCCTGAGGGTGCCCACAGGCGAGGCCTGCCAGACAGCTGGCAAGAGTGTGGGGTGCCCTTCTCTCTGGAACCATCTGCGGTTTCAAAAGTAGGGGCCCCGGGAGGCAAAGAGCCCAGAATGACTAGCACCACCCCTGGTGACCCCCTGAAGGACAAGGCAGCCTCTCGTCTGCTTTAACAGCAAGACGCAGTACCTGGCGTCAGGAGGGACAGAGGACTTGTGCTCGTCAATGCCACCAACAGAGCCGAGTCTGCTGCCCAAAGACAAGGAGAGCCACCAGGTGCAGCCTCTGGCCACCAACCGCCGGGCAGGGACTGTCTCCTCACGCTCCTCAACGGAGGCTGTCAGGCTGAAGGTATCAAATCCCCGACATCCAACCCTTCTTGCCCCAGAAAACGGCAGCTTCACGTGGCACCATGGTTTTAAGGGTTCAGGGTCCTGGTTTCACAGGCCATCCCCACAAACTGGCACAGTAACATGTTCAGTGCCTCTGTTCATCCTCCTAGTTTGTTGCAGAGTGCCAGGGGTCTTAAAAGCTCACGAAAGAGAGAGATCATCCAAGGGGCACCAGGTGCAGCAGAGGAAGTCAGCAACAGGAGGACGAAACGCAATGTGCGGCTAATTGCCTCACCGACCATGCCTCTGCCAGGAGGCCGGAAGAACGGGGACGGTGCCCAGCTACCGTACCCGAACGTTTTGATCAACGATTCTTCTATAGAAGAAAATGGGGGAAACACAGCACAGACTTTTAAGTTCTTATGACTTCGTGGAGCCAGGGAGGCTAGAGGAATCCCGGGAAGTACTGCCCCACGACCGTCTGCAAACCTCGCACCAGACAGCACCTCAGCAACCATTTAGCTTCAGTGACCAAGAAGGTCTGCCACCAACACTGTTATGTTAAGATCTGCCTATATGGTATCAAACTGACCACAGTAACTCAAAAGACAGGAAACTCAGGGGAGGTGACTTCACGTGACCAGGGAGGGACAACTCCAAAGGTGGTGAGAACAGCTGCACAACTGGAAGGATGTCACTGAATTTTACATGCAGAAATTGTTGACTTTACTGTGTCAACTCTCAACAATACCAAAAATAAAATTATAAAAATAAATTCAATATTGTAAAGGAATTCCCATTAAAGGGTAAACAGGGAGTGGGAAACGGAAGGTGCCCCAAGATCCACAGCCGGCGGATGACTGCTGCGCGGCAGGGCGCAGACGGGCACCTGCGCTGCATCTGCCTTACCCGTTCTGACGCCAGCCACCTCTCCACGTCGCTCACTCTCTTCTTCTCTGTCGGGTTTGAGAACTCACTCCAATGGCCACACAGAAGTCACAGACAATAGTCTGGACTGTGCAGTTTACTAGGGAGGTGACAGGCGACCATGCAGGTCCAGGGACCCTCAGAATACAGTTCTTGGGTCAGGACAGCCCCCTCTCAGCCCTGTAGTGGCAGGCCCCTCTCTGACTTCAGCCCGTCAGAGCTCTCCCAGCTCGGTCGGTGAGCACCAGGAGGCGGCACACTCCGGCAGTAAGCCTCACTACAGCACTAGCCGGCTATGCAACCCACTGCTAGGCCACAGACACTCTCCGCGCCCAGTCCCACCAGTCACTTGGCAGGAGTTATAAAGACTATGGCCAGAAGGGCCATTTTAAGTAATTCACCACATCACATAAATTTAAAACTATTATTAAAGATAAAAAAAAAAAAAATCAAATGGATACCACCACCATTTGTGTTTCGCTGCCCTCACAGCCAACACTCGCAGGTCCGCACTGAGAAGCCAGGGCCCAGAGTAAACCACGCCACCCAGAGTGGTCAGGCGCGCCTCACACTGTCTGCACAAGGGAGTCAACCTTGGACCCTCTTTCCTGAAGGAACCACACTAACCACCCTTGCAACAAGAAGACAGAACTGAGGAGGATACTGGGGGCAGAAGCTTGAGGAGGGCTACAGGACCTCCTAGGGGAGCGAGAACACGGGCAGGGACCTCCTACCGGACCAAGAGCACCACAAGGGACCTCCCAGGGTACCAAGAGCAGAGACAGGGATGTCCTAGCAGACTGACAGCTCAAGCAGATTAGCGGACCGAGATCACAGGAAAGGACCTCCTAGGGGACCAAGAGAAGGCGCAGGGACCTCCTAGCAAACCATGAGCATGGGCAGGGCAACAGCACCACGCAACACAGCCAGTGGTCAGCCGGAGTAGACGGGACATCAGCCCGGTGCCTTTGTCCACAGTACCCTGCCATTTCCACCACGCCGGCCAAGGAGAAGCATAAGTCAACATTCCCCTATCCCTGATGCCTTCATACATGGGCTTCTGCCACATGCTGCTTTGCTATTAAGTTACAGACCTCCAAAGGGACACACTAACAAATGCACCATGAGCCTCCACTTGGGGTGAACGGCAAGGAGGCATGCGCTTGTTTTGAGGGTTTTACCTGTGAGCTTCATTAGAAATATCGTGAGGTCTGAGGCAACGTCACAGGGCACTTTCCCTGCCTTCCACCCCAGGGCCACGGGCAAATCAAAGGCCAGGTTCTGTGAAGAGCCTTAACAAAGGCGCATCAGAGGAAGGCCCCGGTGCGGCCGGATGTATGCTGTCTATCCGGAGAAGCTGGGAGGGTCTGAGGCGGCTTGTCGAAACAGGTCTTTGGGAAAAATGTGGAGGGGCCCCACAATCCGGCGCGGGAGAGAAAAAGGTGGCAGGGATGAAGGAATTCAGCAAAACAGCTCAGAGTCAGTGCCACGGCAGCCCACAGCCACGGGGGTCTCGGCGGGGGTGCTCGCTGCTGCCTGATGTCTGCTTTACCAGACGGGCTTCCAGGGCCTTGGGCTGCGGCTGACCTGCTCCTGCTACCCAAGACGATGGAGCAGAGGAAGGGAACTGCCACACACGCACCTGAGTTTCAAACACACCCTCACTAGTAAGATTTGTTACACCTGTTGACTTTTTTCTATAAACTCTTTAATGATGACACATTTCATACACACAAAAGTTAAACAGAGAGTATAATAAACCCCTATCACCAGTTTTAACAGTTACCAACTCCAAGAAATCATATTTCATCTCTTATTTACTACTGTGGTCTTTATTACTTTGAAGAGAATCAGAGACATCTGAACAACTCATTCATAGGTATTTCAGAATGTACGTCTCAAACAAAAACCTCAGTGGCATAGTGGTTAAGTGCTAGATCTCCTAACCAAAAGGTTGGCAGTTCAAATCCGCCAGGCACTCCTTGGAAACTCTATGGGGCAGTTTCACCCTGTCCCTTTTTTCCATAACCATGATGACAGTATCATTATGCTATCTGTTATGGACTGAATTGTGTCCCACTCCCCCCCAACCCACAATTCACACTGTAAACTTAACCCCACAAAATCCCTGTGGATGCAATCCCCTCATTATCTTCAGAAGGCCACAGCAGTGCAGGGTGTGTCTTAAACCTACTCAGTTTTGACATATAAAAAGAGCCAATTAGAGACACAAAGCACAAATGGCAGAAAGGCAGATGCCCCAAGGAGATCTCCAAGGAACAGCATCAAGCCTTTCCCCCAGAGTGGACACGGAACGCCTGGCCCTCCAGCCAGTACCCTGGCTTTGGACTGCCGGCCTCGTAAGTGCTGAGATAATAAAGGATCTTTTCCTTAAAGCCACCCACTTGTGGTGTTTGTTATATCAGCATTAGATACCACAAGTAACGCCTCAAACTTGACAATAATTCCGTAACACCATCCAGCATCCAGGAAAATCCCTGCTCAGAGTAGATTCAAGGCTTAGGGTCCAAAAGGCCTGAGACCTGCCACAGGCCTACTCCCGAACAGGGGAACACAGCCTTTGTGCTGAGGCTGGCGCTGCAGTCCCTGCATAAAGCCGGAGTCCAGTGGTCCCGCTAACCCACGCGATGCTCTGTCTGTCCATGTGTGCACAGCAGAGTAAGGGTCAAGTGCCTGGACTCTGGAGCTTGGACTTGAATCCAGCCGCAGCACTCACTGGCTGTGTTACGTGCACTACTCTGGGCCCTCGTTTCCTCACAGAAGTCACTGTGACCATTAAGACATTACATGAAGAGCACTCAGAACGGTGCCTTACATATAGCGAGCCCCCCGGGAACGCAGGCTGGCATCACTAACTCAGCCAGCACATGCTGGCTGAGCATCTTTTAGGTGCTCGCACCACCCAGGCGCTGGAGTGAGTGTGAGCGAGAGGCTGAAACCCTGATGGGCAATCACCCGGGTAGCGACCAGCCACACACAGAATCAGTCTCACATGCCCGTCTTGCCTGGGTAGGAGGCCCAGATTCATCCCGTCCCCAAATGGGGCCCTGAGCCAAGAGAGGAACTAAAAAGAAGCCCAGAACAACAACCCCCAGAGGGCTAACCGAGGCAACCACTGTCTCCACCCTTCTCCCTACGGCAGAGCCCCTGGGCAGCAGCAAGGGCCAGCCTCCCACCAGTGCTCAGTCCTGACGCTGCTGGACGGAGACGGGACACAGCCCCCACGAAGCCCACGGCCTGGAGGGACAGTCAGCAGCACAAAGAAAGGAGGCCCCATGCCCAAAGCTGTTCAGAAGTGAGTTTTCAAGGAGGCTCAGCCATCTGCTTACCTTCCTCATCATCCCAAGCCCCCAAAGATGGCCCTCATTCCTGGGAGGTAAGGTCCCGGATTCTGCCACACCTAGGGCTCAGTTTAAGGAGTGGAAGGAACCACCAGCTGCTCAGGCCTGCACTCACATAAGCTGAGGGGTCAACACCAACAAATTCTTGGGGTCAGCTTTGGGCGGCAGCTCCTACCTAGGGTGTCCACTGCCCAAAACTCAGGCCCTGTTCCCCCAGCACCACTAACTCAGCACACAACAGCAATTTAGAGCAAGGGCTCTAGACCAAGTCCTGCCTCCGCACACCCTAACCTTGAGTAGGTGGCATCTTCTTGCCCCACAACAGCTTTCGTATCTGTAAAACGGGGATAACCACAGTGCCTGTTACCTCAGGACACAGGCAGCATTAGGCCAGCACCGAGCACAGCGCGAGGCGTGCGGGGCCCACCTGATGGACAAGAACCGTAAGACCGGCCACACCTGCTGGTGATGAGCCTGCTTTTCACCATTCAAACAAGCCAAACCCACTGCCGGAGAGTCAGTTCTGACCCAGAGGGACCCCACAGGGTTTCCAAGGCCATGAGTCTCCACAGAAGCAGACGGTCATGCTTTTCTCCTACAGAGCTGCTGGGGGTTTCGAACCGCCAAACTTGCAGTTAATCATCAACTGCTTTAACCACTATTAGCCATTAAAAACCAAAAACCAAATACACTGACGTCAAGTGGATTCCGACTCACAGCAACCCCATGGGACAGAGTAGAAATGCCCCTTTAGGGTTTCCAAGGAGCAGCTGGCAGATTCAAATCAGAGTCACCACGGCTACTCATTAGCTGCTAAAACCCAATAACCAAACCCACTGTCATCGAGTTGGTTCTGACCCGCAGAGGCCATAGTGGACAGAATGGAACTGCCCCACAAGGCTCCCAAGGAGCTGCTGGTAGATTCAAACCGCTGACCTCTTGGTGAGCAGCTACAGCTCTTCCCTGCTGCACCACCAGGCTCTTCATTGGCTGTTACCGAAACCAACCCCACTGCCGCTGAGACGACTCTGACTCGTAGCGACCCTCTAGGCAGAGCAGAACTGCCTCCTGTTTTCCAAAGAGCGCCTGGTGGATCTGAACTGCTGACCTGATTAGCAACTACAGCACCAAACCACTAAGCCACCAGGGTTTCCCATTAGCTCTTAAGGAGAGGCAAGTCAAACCATAAGGAGACCTCACCTTACACCCAGCAGGCTGGCAATGCTTTTTAAGAACAGGAAAACAGTACAGACATGCTCATGGAGAAACTAGAACCCTACTGCTCTGCTGACAGGAACGTAAAATGACACAGCCACTGTGGACAGCAGTGTGGCGGTCCCTCAAAGCCTCGAACGTGGAATTACCATTCAATTCAGCAATCCCAATCTGAGGCACGCACCCAGAAAAAGGGAAAGCAGGGAAGCAAGCGGAAACCTATGTATCGATGTCCACTGCAGCACTTTTCACAATAACCAAAAGGTGGAGACAACCGCAATGTCCACCATCAGATGCTCCGATAGACATACAATGGAATACTACCCAGCCACAAGAAACCAAGTCCTGCTGCATGCCACCACGTGGGGCAACCTTGAAACCGTCATGCTGAGCAAAACAAGTCAGTCCCAAAAGACAAATACTACATGACATTTTACATGAAACAAGCAAATATGTAGAAACCAAGATTATTAGTGGTTATCAGAAGTGCAAAGGAGGGGACAAGCCAAGTTTTTGCTTAGAGGACACTGAGTTTATGTTAACGGTGGCAGAGCAATTTTGAAAAGGACACCAAGAATGTCTCAAGATCATTGACATTTCATCAGTGTCACTGAATTACACATGTAGAAACTATTAAACATCTATGTATTATTAAAATTAACTTCATCTGTTTCTTTTCATTGTTAAATGTGGCCACTAGAAATCTGGAACAGATACATGTGGCCTGCATCTGGGGCCTGCATTCTATTTTACTAGGGCAGCACGGCTGTAAACCCTTAAGAACCAGCATCACACTCAACATTAGATTACCAGCGTCTAGCACAGAGCCCTGGCAGCACAGTGCTTAAGAGCTACGGCTGCTCACCAAAAGGTTGGCAGTTCAAATCCCCCAGCTGCTCCTCGGAAACCCTATGGGACAGTTCTCCTCCATCCTGACAGTGGCGGCAGGTTAGCAGAATGCCCGGTACACACTCTGGGTAGAAGCAATGCTCCATGGGCAGACGGATGCTCTCCATACTTCTCCTGGTCTGAACGGCAGCCACTAGCACAGGCTGGCCTCACATACACCAGGGTGGACCACACCAGAAACTCAAGCCCACTGCCTTCAAGTCATTTCTCATTTCATTCGAAAAACACCCACAACCCAGGCCTCACCAGGTCCACACAGACACAGGCCACGGTCCTGGGGCAGGGTCCTGGTGCCCCTGGAGGGCTGGACACCACCACTTCGTGGTTCCACTGCATCCGGACACTTCATGGCCTGCGAGGCTTGCGCATGCTTGGAGACACCGCTGTCCGCCAGCCCACGTCCCCTGCAGAGCTCCCCTGAAGGGCACTCACCCTGTTAACACTCCTCAGACACCGCTTGTTTCGTATTAACCAGTATTTGGTGTGGGAGCCAAGCGGCCAACCTGGTTTGCTGATTTTGAGAAAAGGGTCTGACAAAGGGCCTTCAGTTCGGAAACAACTAACCAACCATCCCCACAGAAATAAATCCTATCACATCTCACCATCAATGGAAACGATGCCCCACCACACCCAGGCAGATCCAAGCTGCCACATGAACCAGGTGACTGTAAAGTAACAGGGGTCAGACCCTGTCCAACTTCAGGATGGGAAACGAGACTCAAGCTCCGGATCAGGCTGCCGCTGAGTCCTCCGAGGTGGAAGCCAGACAGGCCTGCGCGCTCAGGCCTCCTCCACCGAGCCTGACACCGGCCGTCCCCTCCACTGCGCTCTCTACCTCTCTGCTGGGGTCAGTAGTGCACCGCCGCGCCCGCGGAGAACGCACAGACCACACTCACAGGTGTGTGGCTTGTGAGCGAAGTCACAGGCTCCCACGGATGTGGATCCACGTGGAAGCAATGGTAACAACTCAGGAGGCAGGAGACAGCTGGCCAGTCAGGACGGCCTCCCCCGTGAGAGCTCCCAGCTTACTCCCGGCTCTCCCTGAGGCCTGACCTCTGACCTCTGCGCTGCTCCGGCAAACGTTAAGCTCTTCAGCGGCCCTGCGTAACCGGCTGGAGGCTCCCCGCTCCGCCAGAACGCCCTGCCTGAAGGTGCTCAGCTCGCTCACGCACTTGGAGGCTCAGCCAGCCCACCGCAGCCCTCACCCTCCATGGGTGGGGAAGCCCAACACAGCCACCCGGCACTGGTCACTGCTTGCACCATCTTGCTCCACAGGGCTCCGAGTTACTGAGTTTGAGAGATTACTTGTAACAGCTGTACCAGGCCCTGCCCTAAAAGCTAAACAGGGAGTATCTCCCTGAACTCGCCATCAACCACCCTCCGAGGAAGGTGACACTAGTGTCATTCCTGTTTTCAGCTCAGGAAACTGAGGCCCAGAAGGTCGAGTGACCTGCCCACGGTATTAAGGCTGCTGTTGCCGTGGTTAGATGCCGTGGAGTCAGTTCTGGCTCCAAGTCAGTTCCGACTCAGAGAGACCCTATGTCCAACTGAAAGAAACACTGCCCAGGCCTGCACTGTCCTCCTAATCACCACAACATCTGGGCTGATGACTGCGGCCACAGTGCCAGTCCATCTCCCTGAGGGTCTTCCTCTCTCTCACTGACCTTCCGCCTCACCAAGCATGCCGTCCTTCTCCAGGGACCAGTCTGTCCTGGTAACATGTTGAAGGCCATTAAAATGAAGCCTCGACTTTCTCACTTCCAAGGAGCACACTTGCTGTCCTCCTTCGATTATCAGCGTGTGCACACTTCCTATCGTCCACAGGATATTCAACTTTCTTTCTCAACACTAAACTTCAAAAACATCAAATTCTTCTTCGGTTTTCTTTACTCACTACCCAGTTTTCACACACATCTGAAGCAACTGAAAACACCATGCCGTTGCTCAGACACACCTTAGTCCTCAAGCTGATGCTTCTGCTGTTCAACACCTTAAAGAGGTCTTCTGCAGCAGATCTGCCCAGTGGAGTGCCTCTTTTGATTTCCTGACTGCTGCTTCCAGGGGTGTTGATTGTGGAACCAAGAAAAATGAAATCCATGGCCACCTCCATCTCTTCTCCACTTATCATGGTGTCGCTTAGAGCTTCAATTGTGAGGACTGTTGTCTTTTTGATGCTGAAGTAATCCACACCGAAGGCTGAGGTCTTTGATCCCCATTAGTAAGTGCTTCAAGTCCTCCTCACTTTCAGCAAGCAGAGCCCTGTCACCCGCACAACGCAGGCTGTTGACGCGTCTTCAAGGGGTAAGGCAGAACCTGAAGCTCAGCTATCAGCCCCAAAGTCTGTGCTTTTAACCACTGTGCTGTTCTGCCTGGGTATAAGGATGCTTACTGTACACGTGTTTGCAGAAACAAGAAAGAAACAACCTAAATGTCCGGCAACAGGGACACAGTAGGATAACGCACTGTCTCTCAGACTCAAGAATGTGGGTGCAGCTGTTAAAACGAACAAATCAGATCTCTATGTAGTGACCTGGAAAGGCATGCCCAATTACTAACTGAAAAAAATCAAGTTACAAATACATGAAGCTTGATCCACATCCCTCCCTTTTTAGAAGTGGGGGTGGGGGAGGATGAGAAAATTAAATTCCTGGATGTGCATACAGAAGTCTATATAAGCAAAGAAAAAGGTAACTGAGGGGGCTGCTAAAATTTCCAAGAACAGCGAACACATCCATTTTGTTCACTTCTGTATCTCCAAAACCTGATAGTAGCTTCGCTAAATGAATATTCGGTGTCTGAATAAATGGTTATCTCTAGGGGGTGGAATTTTGGCACAGTAAGTGGCATGAATTACTTTCCTTATAAGGATCTATAGGTCTCCGTATTGTCTGCTGGGGTACAATGAGAGTGGATTTCTTGCACAACTTTTTAAAATCCAAATACACACACACACACACACACACACACACACACAAATAAATAAAGGCAATGCCCAGAGCAGTCCTAAAAAGAAGAGGTAATAGCAACCCTAGAGAAAACACAAATGCGCAAAGTGGTCCGACAGGCTCTCTTTCTGACACAGCATTTGACATTAGGTAAAGGAATACCTTGAAGGAAATGAGTGTTCAATGCCTCTATTAAAACCATAAAGACATTTAAGTTAGCTTTTGTAAGTTAAACATTTAACAAGGTTAAACAATTAACTACAATCTACTGGTCCATGGCTGGTCATGTTTTTAAACCTAAATTTGAAATGTATCAGCAAAATATGCTTTACAGCAAAAAAAAAAAAAAAAGGCACCATTCACTGCATAGTCTACATTTCATTTTTGATTTACCACCTGACAACTGCAATGTTTGAAAAACAGGTTGACAGTGAACTCTTAGACCGCTTCACATGGACTGTTAAAAAACCACGTGGTGGTGTTACTAACAATTGAGACCAACGTTAAAAAAAAAAAATTACTGCTCTACTCTGTCAGGTTCAAAAAACAGTTCAGACTATAGATTCTGGCATCAGAAACAAAACCAGACAACAGGTTTCTGACAACAGGTTCGTCCTAAAAGCAAATGTAATCAATTCCCTTCCAAGCCCTTTCTCAGCTGTGTGGGCTGCTCCCTCAATGCCCAGACTGCCATCTGCCCATATAGGAGATTGTAACTCGCTGACACAGGAGAACTTTCTTGGAAGAAATTGACTCAGCCCATCCCTGCCAGGCTAGCACTGCAGAAACCAGCCTTTTGAAAAAGAACCCTGCAGCAGCTACAGTCAGCCAAGTCCACCTTCTCTGCTCTGTCTATAACTGATACAATGTTTTAAATACATCAATTCTCCTAACTTAAAAGAAACAACTGGACCTTGTTGGGAAAAGCCATAGCCAGCCGAGGAGGCCCTGAGGGATTTTCAGCATCCAAGAGATGGGAGCCCACGTGAGGCCTATAAAAGGGCATTTCTGTGAAACGGCACCTCCATCTTTCCAACCAAATGGACCTGGGAAGACTGGGCAAGAAGAGCTCTCAGGTGTCTGCTGTAGGCAGCAGATCAGTACTGGCCCATTGCTGAGATGTGACTACTGGGTACAGGGGAAGGATGAGGAGTTCAGGCTGGAGTCCACTCTGAGTACAAGGTGCCCAAGGGACTGCCACCAAGGGATGGCAGGGATGCTTATAGCTTGTCCCTCAGGAGCAGGTCAGGAGGCCAGTGTGACTTTGAAACATGAATTCAAGGGCTGAAAGCACTGGGAAGGTATCTAAAGCAGTGGAATAAATGTGTCCGCAGTGTGTGTCTTTGCACGGAGAGAAGTAGGTAGACACATAGACAAAAATGAGCTGGGGGCCATGACTAAACCAGCCTGGTGACAGAACAAACACCATCTCTTCTCAAGCCCTCATGCTGCCATATGTCCCACAAGTTCACCTTTGGTGAATAAAACCCAAGGGAAACAGACAAACAAACTCCACTAGCCTTGTCCCCACTCTGCCTGCAGGTGCAGACAGAAGCAGCAGGAGCCCACGAGCAAACCAAGATTCATTTATCAGGCACATACCATCGTGCCCAGCCCTGTGCTAAACAGTGAACGTGGATTATCTCTTAAAAGCATCAATGCCTGGCACGTAGGTCCTCTGACTCTCATTTCACAGATGGGACACTGAGGCTGGGAACATGTGGGGAAGCACAGGGCTGTCATGTCACAGCCCACAACCAGGCAGTCTCTGGGCCAGATGGAGAATGCTGAAGAACAATTATGATACATGAGAGCTGCTACTTACTGAGTGATGACTGTGGACTAGGAAAGCGCTCTCAGCAAATCCTTACCAATCCTCGGAGGCTGAAACTGTTATTATCCCATTTTACAAAGCACGAACCTGAGGCTGCAGGCGAGGAAGCCAACTAGACCCCTTCTGAGTACAGGAAGGTCACAGTACAGCCAGAGCCTCACTGGGAAAACGACATACAATATACCATTTACCAAGCACTGTGTGCCGGTTGCTGCTCTAAGTGTTTTACACACAGCGCCCTCACTGTGAGAGCCTTGGTGGCACTGTGGCTTAGTACTTAGCTGCTAACCGAAAGGTTGGTGGTCAGAACGCACCAGGCATTCTGCACGAGAAAGACATGGCAGGTAGTCGGCTTTCCTAAAGATTACAGCCTTAGAAACCCTGTGGGGCAGTTCTGCTCTGCCCTACTCCGTCCTCGACTCAACCGCAGCAGAGGTATCCTAATTGCATCCTTAAAGCAATTCTACGAAGTCGCTACTACCAACCCTCCCCCCCCATTTTACAGATGGGAAAACCGAGGCATAGAGAGGCAGAGACAGCTGCCCAAGGTCACAGAGCTGGTAAATGGCAGAGCCCAAATTTGAACCTAAATTTCTCCGCCTCCTAAGTCAAAGCTCGTAACAGAATAATCTCATTTCACAGCAACTACCCCACATGAAGTGATTAACTGCGGACTCTTCACATACACTCGGTTAACTATGAGGTAGCTAGTATCTTCACTCCCGTTTCTCCAGAGCTAACAATAACGCAAACAACATATTAAACGCTTTCTGAGGGCCAAATGCTGTATTCGCCAAATCTCAACATCTCCACAGAATACCCAGCAGGAGACAGGCTCTCCTTCCCCGTTTGGCGGAAGGGAAACTGAGGTTCAGCGCGGTTTCTCCAGATCGCGTCTCCCGACTTTCATTCCACGCTCTTCCCCACCGCAACGGATTGCACGTCTGGAAAGTTGAGCCACCGGGGCACGAGTGTGGCCAGGTCCTGAGGGCGCGGGTCCGGTGATGCCGCCGCCCACACCCGGCCGTCCGCCCGGTAGCCGACACGCGCTGACCCTCGGGGTCCGAGCACCCACCGATCCTAAGCCACCCCTGCGGCCGACCAATCTGGCACCCAGAGCCACCTACCTGGACGTCCCGACAGCTCGCCCCGCGGGACCCAAGACCGCTGCGTTCGGCCCCGCGCCGCTCGCTGGAGACGCCGCCAAGCTCAGTGGCCCGAGTGACTTCCAGGCTGCCCACTTCCAAGCCGCTTCGCGCAAGGTCTCCTGGGAACTGTAGTTTCGCCCTAGGCGGCGGCGAATTGAAAAAAAAAAAAAAAAGCCTGGCGCTCAGGTGCTGCCGGGAGCCGTAGGCGCACGCCGCGTCGCCTTCTGGGAGAAGTAGTCCACCCGCCGTCCTCGTGCAGCTCCCCTTCCCCGAGCACTTCCGCAGCCCCGAGGGGCGTGAAGGGTGGAGGCGTGTCTTCTGCAGACTCCCGCCAGGGTATGGTGCTCCTCTCTCTGTGTTGGGCTGGCTTTTCTTTCTCCCAGCCCGTCCGCCGCCTCCTTTCATTCAGCACGTCCTCTCCCTCCCTCTTCTCACGGCTAGATGAACGTCCCCCGAGGGCGCGAGCCTCGGGGGATGTGGAGACATCGGAGCAGCGCGCTAGAGGCCCCCCCAACGGAAGGGGGCGGTGGAAGAGGGAGTCAGTGCGGCCTCGCGCACGCGCGTTCGCCGTCCAACTCCGGCCTTAATTGCCACGGACGCCAGCGGCGAGGACTTTTTTTCCTCCCTTTTCGACCGCGTGCGCGCGCCTGCGCAGGGTCTCGCGCACCGTGAGCGCGCTCGTGCGCACGCGCGCTCTCTCTGCCGGGATCGGTCGGCGCCGTGGGCGCCGGGCTGAGGTAACCGCTCAGCCTGCCGAGTCCTCTCGGAGCATCCCCAAGTTCGCTCTTCAGGCGCTCGCTGTAGGGCTGACTCTCCATTCAGGGGTCCTAAGTGCCGCCGCACACGTTGTACCCGCCCCCTGTCGGGAGTCCGGTCTTCGCAGGTAACCGGCGTGGCCCATGCCTGAGAGGCGGGCGCCCCCTCGGTCCCGCCCGCGAAGGACACCCAGACACCGGTGCGTGCCGAGCCCGAGGTTTGGTGGCCTCTCCGCTGCCTAGGGGGTCCCGGATCTCCGACGGGAGCCTCGAGACTGCGTCCCGAGGGGTTGCCCTTGGGGTCCTTGTTACCTTCTGTGTATTCCTTAGCTACTTCCTGAAGTAGCTGGTAACTGTGGAGTACCTCAAAAACAGAAAAATGTTCCCGTCGAGTCGATTCTGAATCATAGCGATTCCCATGGGCCGGCGTAGAGCTGCTCCCTCCAGGGCACGCTGGGTGGATTCGAACTGCTGACCTTTCGATTAACAGCCAGACGTTGAACCATTGCGCCATTACAGCCTCAGAAATTACGTCTGGTGATAGAATTTTTCTCGAGAAATAGATTTTCCCACTGTACAGGGGAAAACCCTGTTAGCTTAGTGGTTAAAGTGCTACTGCCACTAACCAGAAGGTGGGCAGTTCGAGTCTACCAAGTGCTCCTTGGAACTTATGAGGCAGTTCTTCGCTGTCCTATAGGGCCCCTACGCGTCGGAATCGACTCGACGGCAGTGGGTTAGGTTTTTTTTCTTTTGGTATTCTCTAGGGGTGACCCAGTTAACTGGCTATAATTGAGAGATCCCTGGACAGGAAACCACAGTACCCTTCCCTCATTGTTTCTTCCAGGAGGAGATCATACTTCTTATTCCTGGGAGAAGGCAGGTTATTCATTTGCTCATTCGTTCAGCAGAAATGTTTTAAGCGCCAACTTCATTCCGTGACGAGGGACACAAGCGAAATCAACACAGGCTGGGTTCCTACCCTAAGGGAGCTATCAGTCCAGGGACTGCCACCAGACAGGGACAATCTGGAGTTGTGCAGTTCGGTAGAATACATACACAAACACAAGCCACATTAAAAAAAAAAACAAAAAACCATTGCTGTCGACTTGGGTCCCATTCATAGCGACCCTAGAGGTCAGAATAGAACTGCCCCGTGGTTTCCAAGGAGCACCTGGCAAATTTGAACTGCCAATCTTTTCATTAGCAGACGTAGCACTTAGTTTTCACAAGCCACATAGGCATTTTTAAATTTTACATTAACAAAATGAATGAAATTCATTTTAATAATTTATGCCAGTATATCCAAGTTAACGTTATGCTTAATGGGAAAAAAAGATTGAGATTCAGCTTTAGAATTCAAGTTAGTGAAAATGAAATAAAAATTTTAAATCCATGAAGTCACAAAAATACTCATTTGTGGCATAGGGTGTAGTGGCAAAAGACTGGAAACTGTCGATTGTCCATTAGTAGAAGTTTAAAAAAATTAATAAATGATCATTTGGCCACACAGTGGAATACCATGCAGCAACCCCCTGTTGAAAAATAAGGCAGAGCTATATCATGCATTAATGTGAGCTAATACCTAAAAGATACGTTAAGTACGAAAAAGTGCAGAACTACCATTTGTGCAAGAGAAAAAAAATAATTCTTACATTTGTCCTTGTGTATGTACAGAACACCTATACCCACTAAAGCCAAACCCACTGCCATCGAGTCTATACTGACTTACAGTGACTGTATAGGACAGAGTAGAACTGCCCCATAGAGTTTCCAGGGAGCACCTGGTGGATTGAGACTGCTGACCTGATCACCAGCTGCAGCATGTAACTACTGGGCAATCAGGGTTGCCTTGCGGGGTGCTATTTCAAAGTGTAAAGCAAATACCCCCTCCTTTTGAGTAATCTAGTTATCTTGTTACACTCTGTGCTTCTGAAAACAACATAAGCATAATTTATTAAGTTTCAGAAAAACTCAAAGTAACGTAATCCATCACCCAGAATTCCTTGTCCTAATTAATTTCATAACTGTTCTTGAATATCTACCTTCCGTGCTGAACTGTAAGCTCTGTAGACAAGAACCACACCTATATCACCTCACACACCTACAACACAGCACAGTGGTGATCCCATAGGAGCCAGAGGACCCCCAAGAGCCAGCTGGCTTTGCTGCAGAGTCAGGGTGGTGGGAGGACAGTGCTGCATCCCCACTGCTGACCCTGGACCTTGGGGCGGACGAAAGTTAAGAGGAAAGAAGCAGTGCTGGTATGCTGCCCAGTCACAGGCCTCACTTGTCTCCACAGTCAGGACGTAGCTTTCCTTGGCCCCACATAGCTTCTTTCCTGTGTTAACTGTGGGTAGTGGCCAAGGAAGTGATTCTAATTCATGGGACCCCATGTGTCCCAAGTAAACTGCTCCATATATGGTTTTCAAGGCTGTGACCTTTCAGAGGCAAATAGGCAGGCCTTCCTTCCCCAGTGCCTCTTGGCAAACTGGAACCACCTGACTTTCTGCTCACAGTCAAGCACTTAACTCTTTGCACCACCCAGTGATCTCTATAGACTACAGATCTTGAATTTTCCCATTGGATCATCGCTGGATTATCAAGATGTTACCAAGTCCAGACCCCTGGGATTAAGGTATTCAGGCATCTAGAGCTCAGTAAGGACTTGATTTTAAGGACAGGAACTGGGATTAAGAATGTGAGGGATTTTAGGAGGAACAGCTTCCTCTGAGGATAACCTGAAGAAGATGACCTGAGGGACGGGAGCAAGCAGTAATGCACAGGTTTGGAGTTTGAAGACCCTCTTTCTCATTGCCTAGGAGTGGGCCCTCACCCCAAAAGGTCCCAAATGCTTGTTTTTTGAAGGCTGATTGGGAAAAGTTGGAGTCACTGGAAATACTTAGATCTGTGGACGCTGATGGCAGTGCCTGGCTATTAGTTGCAAGTGACTAAGCACTCTGGGGCCTCGGGAAAGACCCCTGGGGGAAACCTAAGCAGAAAGGTATGGCCTGCAGGGCCATCCACTGATGTGCATGCGGCATCTGAAGCCGACCCAAACCCACTCCCATCAAGTCGATTCTGACTCCTAGCGACCCTGCAGGACAGAATACAACTGCTCCATAGAGTTTCCAAGGAGCACCTGGTAGAGTCGAACTACTGACCTTTTGGTGAGCAGATGGAGCACGTAACCAGTGCATCACCAGGGCTTCCAGTGTCCTGAAAGGTAGTTCAAATGAGGAACAAGTACCGGGTTGAAGGAAAAATGATGTTACAAGGGGGTGGCAGGCAGCCTGGGAGAGCGGACAGTGTGACAGCCAGTCCCCGCTTTCCATCCTGAGTGGGTTTGTGGGTCAAGGAGCCTCCTCACCCTCAGTGAGATAGCTTCTCCCTCTGAAGGGATAAGAAGAATTCTGAACTGTGCATTGGATCTTGAATCTGCCCTGTGTAACTCTGAACATGTGTTTTTCCCTCTCAGTCCACGTTCCCCATATGTCAAATGAAGAAATGATACCTACCCCTCAGGATTCTTTTGAGAATTAACAAAGTGATTGCTGTGAAAATGTCTTTATGGGTTTTAACTCTTTCTGAACATGTAAGGTGACAAGTTCTGCTTGCTGCTTCCCTCCAGGTCCACATACACAGCCTTCAAATCTCTGTGGCAACACAGTGCATGGGCTTAGCCATAGTAAGGCTGAGTCCTGCTGACCTTGCCTCAGGAGACCCAGGCCAAACTACCTGGGACCTACCAGCTGTCTAGAAACCTGGTGGCACAGTGGTTAAGAGCTACATCTGCTAACCAAAAGGTCAGCAGTTCATTTCCACCAGGTGCTGCTTAGAAACTCTATGGGGTAGTTCCACTCTGTCCTGTAGGGTCTCTATAAGTTGCCATCAGCTCAACTGCAGTGGGTTTGGGTTGGTTGGTTTGTTTTTTACCAGCTCTCTAGAGGGTCAGCAAAAAAGAAGACTCAGCAAAATGGATTGTCATAATGGTTGTATAACAGTGATTGTGGCGCAGGACCCAGCAGTGTCCCCTTCTGTAGTACGTGGAGTTGCTCTGAGTCGGAACCAACTCCACGGCTCCTACCCTCACCAACTCTCTAAATGAGTGGTTTCCAGACTTTAGTGGGCCTGAGATCAGTTGGAGAACTTGTTAAAACTCCAATTGCTGGGCCCCACTCACACTTTCCGACTGAGTAAGTCTGGTGTGGGCCTGATACTGTGCGTCTCTGACCAGTTCCTGGTGATGTCAATACTGCTGGCCTGGGCATCACACTTTGGAAGCCCCTTCCCTATGCTAGGGAAACCCTGGTGGCTTAGTGGATTAAGCAATACATCTGCTGTTCAGGTCTACCAGTCGCTCTGTAGAAACTCTATGGGTGGTTATACTCTGTCCTATTATCGTTGCTATGAGTCGGAATTGGCTCAGTGGGTTTCAGTTCCTTTTGTCTTTTGTTTTCTGGTTAAACCCAAGAGTTCATCAGTTTCCCTTCTGGCGAGCACATGTGTGGCCACCATTGCCCTCTGCTGGCCAGACTATAAACTTGACTGTCACGTTTCCACAACAGCTACAAGGAACCAAACATACTGCCTTCAAGTCTGTTCTGAGTCGTAGGGACCTCGTAGGACAGAAGCGGTTTCCAAGACTGTAATCTTTTTTTTTTAATTATTATGATTAAGTGAAAGTGTACAATCCCAGTCAATTCTGCATGCTCATCTATCTGCAGCTCCACCTGCTCACCTCACCCTGTGACAGCATACTCCTCCTTTACACCCTATACTTCTAGTATCCTCTTAACAAGCACCTGTCCCCTCCTCTTTCTGCTCTCCTCTCGTATCTAGAAAGAAACCAGTAGGACAGCCTCCTATAAATGTATAAAACCATAAAATACATACACCACATGCTCATTCTGTGTCCCTGCATCCAGTCCAATCTTCGTCTGCAGTGTTAACCTCAGTACTGGTTTCAGCTCTAGGCCAGCAGCAAGTCCAACGGCCATGTTGTCAGGGGACCATCCCAGATGTCACATCATCAATTCTGGTCTTTTAGTAGAGTTCTTGATCTGCACACTTCTTTTTTTTGTGCTGTGTCAGGAACTCTACATTGTGACCTCTATCAAGGCTGTCTTTGGGGCTGGCCGGGCACCATCTGTTTCTTCTGGTCTCACGCTGATGTAGTCACTCAATCATATGGGTCCTTCCGTCTCCTAGGCTCATTTTTCCTCATGTCTTTGATGTTCTTGGTCATCATCTATTCCAGGTGGGTTGGGACCAATTGATGTTCCTCAGATGGCAGCTTGCAGGCTTATAAGACCCCAGATGCCACGCACCAATATGGGGTGCAGAATACTTTCTTAGCGAAACACTAGTTATGCCAGTTGACCTTGATGTCCCCTGAAAACATGATCCCCAGACCCTTAATCCTATTACTCTATCCTTTGAGATGTTGGGTTGAATTTAGAGAGAAAACCTTTTAGTTTATGGTGTAGTCCAGTTATGCTGACCTGCCTTCTACTAAGTGCTGTCATACCCTTCACCTAACAGAATTCCGATCATCCCTGAACAACTGTCCCCTCCTACCCCACCCTTGTAGCCATTGAAGAGTCTTTTCTTTGTGCATAAGTACTTTTTCAAGTCTTTGTAATACTGGTCTCCTACAATATTTGTCCTTTTGATAGCCATTGTGCATAAGTACTTTTTCAAGTCTTTGTAATACTGGTCTCATACAATATTTGTCCTTTTGCAGCTGACTGATTTCACTCAGCATACAGTCTTTCAGTTGATACCAGGTTATGAGATGCTTCCTAAAATCATCATTGTTCTTTATCATTGCATAGTGTTCCACTGTGTGTATGTATTGTAGTTTGTTCATCCATTCATCTATTGATGGGTACCTAGGTTGACTCCATCTTTTTGCTATTGTGGACTGTGCGGCAGTAAACATTTGTGTACCTGTATCTGTGTGAGAGCCATTATTTCTGTGGGATATATTCCAGGCAGTGGGATTACTAGATCATATGATATTACTATTTATAGCTTTTTAAGAAAGTGCCAAATTGCTTTTCAAAGAGATTGTACCATTTTGTATTCCCACCAGCAATGTAGGAGAGTTCCAGTCTCTCCACAGCCTCTCCAGCATTTGTTGTTTTGTGTTTTTTGGATTAATGCCAACCTTGTTGGGGTGAGATGGTATCTCATTGTAGTTTTAATTTGGATTTCTCTAATAGCTAATGATCATGAGCATGTCCTCATGTGTCTTTTGGCTTCCTGAATATCTTCTTTGGTGAAGTGTCTGTCCATATCCTTGGCCCATTGTTTAATTGGGTTATTTGTCTTTTTCTTGTTGATATTTTGCAGTATCTTGTAGATTAAGGAAATTAGACATTGATCCACATCTAGTTGCTAAATATTTTATTCCCATTCTGTAGGCAGTCTTTTAACTCTTAATAAACTCTTTGGATGAGCGTAAGTATTTGATTTTTAGTAGTTCTCATTTATTTTCTCTTCTGTTGTTTGTACATTGTTGATCAGATTTTGTCATCCGTCTAAGCCATGTATTAGAACTTCCACTGTTGTTCTTATTTTTTTCTTTCATGATCTTTATCATTTTATGTTTGATATTTAGGTCTTTGATCATTTTTTGAGTTAGTTTCTGTGTAAAGTGTGAGATGTGGGTTTTGTTTCAGGTTTTTGCAGATGAATATTCCATTTTGCCAACACTATTTGTTAAAGAGACCATATTTATCCCAATTTACAACCTTTGGGCCTTTGTTGAATAGAAACTGTTTGTAGGAGGATGGTGATGTTTCTGGAGTCTCTGTTCTTTTCCGTTGGTCTATATTGTCTATTTTTATACCAGTATCGGGCTGTTTTGACTACCATGGAAGTGTAATAGGTTCTAATATTGGGTAGTATGAGGCTTCCCACTGTGTTCTGCTTCAGTAGTGTTTTACTTATGTGAGGTTTCTTCTCTTTCCAAACAAATTTGGTGATTTGTTCCTCCATCTCGTTAAAAAAAATGACACTGGAATTCGTATTGGGATTGCTTTGTATGTGTAGATTGCTTTGGGTAAAATAGACATTTTAACAATGCTAAGTCTTCCTATCCATGAGCAAGGTAGGTTTCTCCATTTATGTCTCTTTTGGTTTCTTACAGTAGGGTCTTGTAATTTTCTCTGTATAAGTCTGTTACATCTCTGGTTAGATTTATTCCTAGGTATTTTATCTCTTTGGGCACTATTGTTAATGGTATTGATTTAATGATTCTTTGTTTGCTGATCTCTTTTTTGGTGTAAAGGAATCCTGCTGATGTATTTATGTTTATCTGACATCCTATCACTTTGCTGAACTCTTCTATTAGTTCCAGTAGTTTATTTATGGATTCTTAAGGGTTTTCTGTGTGTATGATCATATCATCTGCAAATAAAGATATTTTTATTTCTTCTTTACCAGAATGAATGCCCTTTGTTTCTTTGTGTTGCTTGATTGCTCTGGTCGGAACCTCTAGCACAATGTTGAGTAGAAGTGGTGACAGTGGGCATCTTTGTCTAGTTCCCGTTCTTGGGGAATCCTTTTAGTCTCTGTCCATTCACGATGATGTTGGCAGTTGGCTTTGCATAAATGTCCCTCATAGCATTGACGAATTTCTTTTCTGTTTCTATTTTGCTGAGAGTTTTTAACACGAATGGGTGTTGAGCTTTGTCAAATGCCTTTTCTGCATCAATGGACAGAATCAGGTGACTCTTAACCTTTGCATTATTTATGTGGTTCATCACATTAATTGTTTTTTCTGATGTTCAACCAACCCTGCATCCCTGGTATGACTCCTACTTGGTCATGATGAATAATTTTTTTTATATACTACTGAATTCTATTCACTAGGGTTTTGTTGAAGATTTTTGCAGCTAGGTTCATGAGTGATATTGGCCTGCAATTTTTCTTTTTTTTTGTTGTTGGGATCTTCACCAAGCTTTGGTATCGGGGTTATGCTGGCTTAATAGAGTGAATTTGGGGATGTTCCATCCTTATCTATATTGTGAAATAGCTTCAGTAGTATTGGAATTAACTAATCTAAAAGTTTGGTAGAATTCTCCAGTGAACACCTCCAAGACTAATCTTTACAGAAGCCAACTGCCACATCCTTCTCTCGTGGAGCAGCTAGTGGTCTCAAACAGTTAACTTTTCAGCCAGCAGTCAAGCAGTTAAACCACTGCACCACTAGGGCTCCTTCCAGAGCAACCAAATAGCCTTACATACAAAATGTGGGATGGAAGGAATAGAGTGGTCACCTGTTTGAGAGATAGCAATCAAGTCCTTCAGCAGGTGAATGGATAAACAAAATGCAATATTTACACACAAAGGGAATACTACTCATCCATAAAGAAAAAGGAAGCCCTGCTGCGTGCCACTACATTGATGACCGTCCTGCTGCATGCCACCACATGGATGACCTTGAAAGCATCATGATGAGTGAAATAAGTTGGTGGCAAAAGGACAAATGCTGTGTGATGTCACTTATATGAAATAAGCAAATATGCTTGAGGGGCACCGAGTTTATGTTGATGATGATGACATGATTTGGAAAAGGGTAACAAAAATGGTCACATGACTTGAAGGATGTAATCAGTGTCACTGAATTGTACATGGAGAGATTGTTGAGGTGGTTTATAATTGTTCTGTACATTTTTACCACAAGAAAAGCCCCACAAATCCAAAACAAAAACAGACGGACCCTTCAGTAGAAGAGCTTTCAGCTGAGTTACCTTATTTGAGCTTTCCAGCAATCCTGTGAAGTAGTCAAGACTGTTATTTCCGATTTAGAAGTAACAATAGATTCCCTGACAGAAGGGGATTGTTAAAAGTAGGATTTACCATCAATCTAACTAGAAAATGTAGAGGTTTGTCCCTCCGAAGGCCAAAGCGAGGGTCTGGAGGACCAGCTGATGAGCAGGTTTGTCACATGTAGAAAGCTCAGTGACTGAGAAAGGTGGGGAAGCCTGCAAGCCTGACCGGTCTAGCCTTGCTCCACCCCTCGTAGGTAGAGCTAATCCTTCTCCAAGGCCCCTGTAACCACGATGTCCCATCTCGGGAGGCAGACTTGAATGTTCATAGAATTAGCCAGGGAGCTTGTACAAGGTTCTGACTCAGTAGATCTGGGACAGGATCCAGGAATTTGCCTTTTAAGATACAGGAATCCCCTACAAATCCTGGTGCATGAGGCGGGGGGACCACACTTTGGGGACCCGTGTTGTTGTTGTCTCTTGTTTGCTGTCGAGTTTGCTGTCAATTCCAACTCAAAGTAACACTGTATAACAACAGAACTACCCCCATGGGGTTTCCCGTGAAACAGTCATTGCAGGAGCCGAGGCCAGGACGCTTCTCCCACAGAGCGGCTGGCAGGTTCCAACTACTGACCTTCCGCTTAGTAAGTTAGCAATCAAGCAGTGAACCATCAAGCATCAGGAACCCCTCCCTTATCAAATGCTTTCCAGACACACTACCACCGGCAAAGAACCATCTGCAGCCCAAAATTTCCTTTCTAGCTTCTCTCTCGATTTCTCTGCTGCCCTCATCCCTGACATCTTGCTGGGTCGTGGTAGAAAAATTCAATTCCCAACTCCCTTTATTTATCCTCTTTGAGGCTCTATTTCTGTCATCTATAAAATGGAACAATGCATCACAGGGCTGTAGTAAGTATTAAGTGAGATGAAGTATGTCTTGTACCTAATTTCTGACCTTCAGAGGATATCCGATAAACATGACTTGATGGGTCTTGTCTCTGATTCTTACTGTTTAACAAAGGGTAGTGGCTAAGTGGCCTCTTTTGGATCCCCACAGGTTTTTGAAGCAACAGACTCCAAAGAGGACCAGGGGATAATAAAAGTGATGCCATCCCCCAGACTCATTCCCCTGTGGAATTATTTTAAAAACCATGTTACTGACATCATAAATAAGAATAAGGTAATGTATATGTAGGACTTAAACATTAGATATTACTCTGTCTTACACGTATGAACACTTCTGAAGAGCCACACTTGCTTCAAAGGAGCTTTCTGTTGTATTTCTTCCAAGACACAATTGTTGGTCTTTCTGGCAGTCCATCGTATAATCAGTATTCTGCTCCAACATCACAATTAGAAGGTGTCAGTTCATCTTCACTCTTCCTTATTCATTATCCACCTTTCGCATGCACATGAGGTGATTGAAAATGCCCTGACTTGGGTCAGGCACACCTGCATATCCAAAGTGAGGTCTTTCGCTTTTCAACATTTCAAAGAAGTCGTTTGCCACAGATTTGCCCAGTGCAGTGAGTCTTGTGATTTCTGGACCAGTGCTTCCATGGACATTGGTTGCAGATCCAAGTAAAATAAAATCTTTGACAGCCTCAATCCTTTCTCTCTCTTTTCATAATGTTGCTTATTGTTTCAGTTGTGAGGATTTTTACTTTCTTTGTGTTGAGGTGTAATCCATACTGAAGGTTGCTGGTCTTTCATCTTCATCAGCAAAGGGTGTCAAGTCCTCTTCACTTTCAGCCAGCAAGGTTGTGTCATCTGCACAATGCAAGTTGTTAATGAGTCTTCCTCTGGTCCTGGTGATCTGTTCTTCTTCATATAGTCCAGTTTCTCTGAGTATTTGCTCAGCATATAAATTCGATAGGTATTGTGACAGAACACTGGCCCAATCCACCCAATATCTCACTGTACTGTTCAAATGACTGATTTTTGTTCTATGTACAGGTTTGTTAGCAGCACTGCTAAGTGTTCTAGAATTCCTATTCTTCCTAATAGTATCTATAATCTGCTGTTATCCACACAGTTGAATACCTTTGCAATGTCAATAAAACACAGGTAAACATCTTTCTGATACTGTCTCTTTCAGCTAGGATCCATCTGACATCAGCAATAACAATAACCCTCGTTCCACATTCTCCTCTGAATCCAACCTGAATTTCTGACAGTTCCTTGCTGCAGCTACTCTTGAGTGATCTTCATCAAAATTTCACTTGCATGTGATATTAGTGATATTGTTTGATAATTTACACATTCATTTGGATCTCCTTTCTTGGGAACAGACATTAATATGGGTCTCTTCAAGTCAGTTGGCCAGGCAGCAGTTTTCTAAATTTCTTGGCATAGACAAGTGAGTACTTCTACCATTACATCTGTTTGCTGAAATGTCTCAGTTGATATTCTGTCTGTTCCTGGAACCTTGGTTTTCACCAGTGCCTTCAGTGTGGCTTCAATTTCTTCCTTCAGTACCATTGGTTGCTGATCATATGCTGTCTCCTGAAATGGTTGAACATTGACCAGTTCTTTTTGGTACAATGACTCTCTGTATTCCTTCCATCTTCTCTTGATGCTTCTTTCAATATTGCAACCCGAGGCTTGAGTTTTTCTTTAGTTCTTTTAGCTTGAGAAAAGCTAAGCATGCTCTTCCCTTTTGGTTTTCTATCTCCAGCTCTTTGCACATGTCATTGTGACACTTGACTGCATTTTCTCAAGCTGTTCTTTGAAATCTTTGTTCCACGCTTCTACTTTATCGTTTCTTCCTTTTGCTTTAGCTACTCAGTGCTCAAGAGGAAGTCTCAGAGTCTCGTCTAACATCCAGTTTGGTCTTTTCTGTCCTTCCTGTCTTTTTAATGACCTCTTGCTTGCTGCATGTACGACACCCTTGATGTCATTCCACAACTCGTCTGGTTTTCGACCATTAGTGTTCAACTCATCAAATCTATTCTTGAGATGGTCTCTAAATTCAAGTGAGATACACTGAAAGTCATACTTTGGCTCTTGTGGACTTATTCTAATTTTCTTCAGCTTTAACTTGAGCTTGCATATGAGCAATTGATGTTCTGTTCCACAGTCGGCCCCTGGCATTATTCTGACTGATAATATTGAGCTTTTAGATTGTCTCTTTCCACAGATGTAGTTGCTTTGATTCCTGTGTATTCTCTCTGTTCAGCTTACGGATTGAATAGGTGTGGTGAAAGAGTACAAGTCTGATGCACACCTTTCCTAGTTTTAAACCACACAATATCTTTTGGTTCTGTTCTCAAGACTGCCTCTCGGTCTGTGAACAGGTTGGTTCCTCATGAGCACAGTTTTACCCATTTGTCATGATTTAGAAAATCTAAAGCCTTTACATCGTCTGTAAAAACACAGGTAAACATCCTTGAGGCATTTTCTGCTTCCAGCCAAGACCCATCCTGCATCATCAGTGATATCCCTCATCCCGTGTTCTCTTCTGCATGCAGCTTGAATTTCTGGCACTTCTCTGTCAATATATTGTTGCAACGATTTTAATCTTATTTACTGCAGTTTTCAAGCTTTAATAACTTATTAAACTCTACTGACTTGTGGGACATCTTATGTGTTATATTTGCCTGGGAATTGTGTTAAATGATATATGTACCTTTTAGACACAAGGGGGAAAGCCAGAGGACTGTTGTAGCTAACTTCATGGGGGGAAGAACATAGTTTTTCTCTTATACGCACACTGTAAGATTTGCCCATATAGGCCCTATAGGGGCTTAGCTCTCTTATGTGTTAAGGGCTTTGTTATATGCATCTGAAGTGTCAGCATCCCACAGATGGTCAGCTGTGCACATGTGGGTGTGACAGGAGTGGTCCTGGGGATGTGGTGCATGATTCAGGGATTATCTTCAGTTGTGGCTTGTGTGAGAGCATATTTAGTACTTATGTGTCATGGCCTTTTGGCTCATTCCCTGTCTCTCCAGCAGGATCTTTCAGAGGACTCAACAAATGAAGCAGTTGTGCTAAGTGACCGTGCCCAGATATTGTTCAAAGAGACTCGTCATCCTCAAAATATGCCACTTATTTGCCATTACTTCATTGAGGCTGATTTCTTTGCCTCCTTCTCTTGGGTGTCATCAAGCACAAAAGAAATACAGGTAAAACTGCCTTGGCTTTCTTCCCCTCTGAGCCCATCCTACACAGCCATGCCCGTGTAGCTCTGTCACCCTGGAGTAACAAAGGAAAATAGCTTCCTTGAATACATACCTTGACTGAAAGTGACGTAGATCCAGGATTCTCCCCTCAGGCTTTCTCCAACTTTAGGTTCTATATTGAATAGAGTTTATGATCTCCCTAAAGTAGGCCAAAGTTAGAGAAAGAGTCCTAGGCTTTCTGCTTCTACAAGATTACCAACTTCCATCACCAGCACGTAAAATCACCCTCAAAAAAACCCAAACTCGTTGTCACTGAGTTGATTCCAACTTACAGTGACTGGATAGTACAGAGTGGAACCATCTCATAGGGTTTCCAAGAACACCTGGCAGATTCGAACTGCTGACCTTTTGGTTAGCAGCCGTAGCACCTAACCACTATGCCACCAGGGTTTCTAAAATCGCCCTAGAGGCTTCTAATTCCCCTTTGGCACAAAATCAGGAGAAGGTGGCTGAATATTCTGTCCTTTCCCTCCTCCTCTGTCATCCTTCATAGGCAACTTCCATCTTACTCTCCTCCAGGCTGTCGTATGGACCAAGAGCAAGGATGCAGACATAGTGGAGAAGAGAATGTTCCCCATGACTGAGCGGTTACCACCCATCCAGTGCATGGTCCACACGGGCTCCTTTCATATCCTTGTGGCCTACTGCGGTGACCTACTACTGCGGCTCTTTGGGGACCATTTTCGGGCATTCAGACCCTTGAGTCAGGTGCCCTGCCGCTTCAGCATCATGTGCCTCTGTTATGATCCCAAAATGAAAGTGCTTCTGTCAGGCGTCCTGGGAGCAGTGGTCATCTGGAACATTGAGCGAAGTGGCAAGGGCCTCCAACTAGTCCACACAGTGACCCTGCCTGGTGACGAGCTTGTCCAGGACATGACGCTGAATGGCCCCGATGGCTCCCTACTAGTCCAGTGTGCAAATGTGGTGAGGATCCTTGACTGTCATGGCCCAAGCCATGTGGGAGAGTCAAAGAAGTTCATATCCACCAGCGGCTCCGCTATCACTTGCTGCTTTACCTGTGTTGATCAAGGTCTTCTCTATGCTGGAAACAAGGCCGGGCAAATCCAAGCCTGGAACCTCAGCCGGGCCCACTTCCTCCACAGTTTCAAGGCCCATTCCTTGTCAGTAGTATGTATCCGCAGCAGGCCCGAGGCCCACACCCTGCTAACAGCTGGTGGCGAAGGTTTAATCAAGGAGTGGAACCTTACTTCAGGGAACCTGCTGCGGCGGTTAGAACTCGGTCAGGACTTGCAGCGGCTGCAGTTCATTGACAGCTCTACTTTCTTCTGCCAGACCATCCATAGTTTTTCCTTGCACCGTCTGCCATGCTTCTATAGCCTCTTCCACGTCTGTGGTTCTGCTCCCCTACAGGTGCGTCGGGTCCACTGTCGAAATAACCTGTACCGGATCCTGTGCGCTACTGAGGATGGCTTGCTGCGCTTTCTGTCCCCACAGACAGGGGACCTGCTGATTGTCACCTGGCCCTTCTCAATCCTGGACCGGGCTATGGACTGGGCCTATGACCCAGATAGACAGGAGCTCTTTGTGGCAACAGGCAGCTCAGAGGTGCTGGTATTTGACACGACTCGCTCCCCTTCCCCAGCCAAGTATCTTTTATGCACGTCATCAGATTCTCAGGATGTGGTACAGTGCCTGGCTTATGGGTATTTCCAGCTGGGTCGGGGTCTGCAAGGACTAATGTTCTCCGGGCACCAGAGCGGTATGGTAAGAGTACTGTCCCAGCACAGCTGTGCCCGAATAGAGAAATACATGCACTTTGGGGCTGTGTTGGCACTTGCTACCCTGTCGGAAGAGTCCTATGCTACTCGAGAAAACTCTTTGCTCTGTTCCTATGGAATGGATGACTATGTACACCTATCAGAGGCTGTACTTGCAGGGCCGAGGATACGTCTGCGACCTCTCGCCTCCATTCTTAGCAGCTGTCACCTAAAACACCTGATACTCTTGCCGAAGTCTGTAGGTGCCATCACAGAGACTAACTGCCTGCGTCTCTGGAAGTTTCATGACATTCTGTCCTCTCAGTCACAGAAAGGTTCTATGTACATTGAGACGCTGCCTCTGCACCAGTGTGCCATCACATCTGTCGATGTCTGCCTCTCCCTGGGTCTTTTTGTTACAGGTGGTGTCGATGGTTCTGTCCGGATCTGGGACTTCCATGGCAAACTCATAGCCATGCTGGACTCATCACTGCACTTTGGCCCAGTGTGCTTTGCAAATGGCCGGGGTGATCTGCTTCTGACTTTCAATGAAAGTCTGTATCTGGTATCTTGTTTAGAACTGTATCCTCCAAGCATTCTGGTTCACTTTTGCTTTATGAACGTAGAAGATGAAGTAGAAGAAGTCCCAATGCCTTTCGCACCAGGCTTCTTCTTCTCCTTTGAGAACATCCTGGTGCCCAAGTATATCTATACTGGACAGAGGCATCAGGAATTATTGAGTCTGGAGAGCCTTGACAATAGGCGGGCCATTGCTTTTGACCATTCTGTGCCACATGTCATCGAGGAAGAAGAGGGAGGGGGTGTCGTACTTCTGTCTGCCCCTAAACATGATTCTTTTCACAAGCAGGAAATTGATTTGATGCAGGAGAGTGATCAAGAGCACCGTTCCCATTATGTGGTTCCTCCCCAGCTAGAGCTGGCTAGCTGGGATGGATTCCGCCCCTACCAGATATTACAACACTACTTTGGTCATGGTCGGAAGTGGCTCCTTGCCCCTGATGGCTACATCCCCAATTCAGTCATTCGTGCCCGTCTTTGGCCAGAAGGCAGCCCAATATATTTACGGTGCAGCCTGCACCCACCCCAGCGTGAACTGGAATGGGACAAAACTCTGCAGTTCTTTTTCTGGCAGGGTAGGTCAAGAGCTATAAGTCAAGAGGAAGAAAGTCCACAACACAAGGAGGACGAAGACTTCATAGGAATGAGAATGTCCAAAGAAGTAACCTACAGTGTCTTTATGGACACAGCAAACCGCAGTTGGCTGGGAAAAAGGATGAGTGAACTAACTATTAACAGCCTGATTGAGACCATCCTCAGTATCATGATCAACGCTTCCCCACTGAAGTTCCAGCACAGTATTGGGGCACTAGGGCAAATCTTTGCCTTTTATCAAGTGTCTCCGACCCTGCGCTCTGAAACAGCCCATCGCCTTCTGGATGACACAGCCAATTCCAACCCCCAGATCCGAGAACTAGCCTGGGAAGGGCTGCAGCGTCTAGGAATGATTACTCATCTCTTCGCCTTACCTCTAGCCCAAGGCTTGATGGACAAGGACCCAAGAGTGAGGAGTAAAGCCCTGAGCCTCATGGCTGATATTGGAATCCCCTGTAAGAATGCACTGTTAAGCTTGATCAAAAATCGAGAAACCTTCCGGGAGATGCAGTAAGTTGCTTGTTCCTTCCTCAGTTGTTTACCAGCTTCTCATTTTTTTTTCTTCCCCTTACTCCTTTTTGCCCTGTCCCTTCCCTTGCTGTGTCTTTTTTTCTTGCCTATTTCCTTATTTAATAGATAAGAAAATTCTGTTTCCAGGAGGTGTTTTTTTGTTTTGTGGTGTTTCATTTTTATTGTGCTTTCTACCTGGGTTCCCTGTGTCCCTTTAACCAGTTTCTGTCCCTTCCTGACTTTTCTTCCTGCCTCTAGACCGGAGCTGTCCATTTGGCCTCATGCATCTGATTAAACTAAGAAACACACTCCTCATGTCTGTTATTTTTTGTTGTATAGTCCTGCCTGATCTTTGTCTAGAGAGTGGGCATCAGGAATGGCTTTAGTTCTGGGTGACAAAGCATCCAGGGGCCAGACTGTGAGCTCTGCCCACAGCCCCATAAAGTTTTCGGCATCCCTTTGTCTCGGCCCTGCAGCCCACAGACAGATGGTTCCATTCCTTGCCACCTCAGCTTCCTAGGCTTTCTCTTTGTCCTGGGCCATCCTTTACCCCTTTGCAGACTGGCCCTTGTAGCAACTTTGCCAGGCTCCTGCTTATTCTTACCTTCTCATATGCCCTTTTGTCCCTGATTCATCTTTTTATTTATGCTTTCCTTTAACTGTCATAGGCAAGAATTCATTGGAGAGGAAACTCTGGACCAGCTGCTGGGGATGCGGGCGACAGATCTCCAAATCCTTCATACTCAAGTGCAGCAACGACTGAACGAGAACTTGACCTTGTCCCATGAAGATGAAAAACCTTCTTTTTCTTTGCACATCGCAAGGACTTCTGAACTAAAGTCTCATGAAAGACAGTCTTTAGCAGTTCCTGAAGAAGCTGACATGGCCATCAAATCCAGCAAAGGCCAAAGACGGAGCCGAGGAGGGGTCAGAAAGCATGGTATGTGTGGGACGATCTGGTCTGTGGTTTGGGGCCCCAAGAAGTAGGATAGTTAGGGCTCAGGTGGGTCAAAATACACCAGATGGAAACAGAGATAAGTGTAAAGATCTTTTCATAGAAAGGAAACCTTGTAGGAAGGATCTACTCAAACCCAAGGAGGCTCCCGGACTTTTCACTCTAGGACATGGTAGGGCTGGGAATAAAGCAAAGAGAATACTCCTCCTCCCTTTTTTAAGGCCTCACCCCTCTTTGTTACTACCTCTTTTGGCACTTGATTTTAGCTGACATCATATATTGGGGAGGAGTTTATTTAAACTTTCCATGCTGTTCTTACCTCCATCTCCTGATTCCCTGGCAGCCCGAAAATTGTTGCGGAGTCTCAGGAAGTTAAAAGAGGGGGCTTTGGAAAAGATTCACATAGAGCCACGTCAACTGTTAGAGGGCGAGAGTGATCAGAGTGAAGCTGCCCCAGCTGAGGTGGAAGAGACAGCCATCTATTCACCCACAAGCCCGATAACGGTGTCAGTAGAGACTGAAGAACCTAAACAAGAAGATTCCTCAGAGGATCATGTTACATCAATCATGAAGATGCCAGGGAAAACACATGACAGAAAGGGCAAGAAAAGTACAGCTCAGAAACCCACTAAGAGTCACAGGAAGAGAAAAGAAGCCGAAATTGAGGAACCTCTGCCACCTCCAGTAGAGGAAAAACCAGTTGTAAGGAGAATCAGGCACACCGGGAGGGGTGCCTCTGGGGCGTCCGGCTACAGGGCCGCCACAGGAGAGAGCACGTCGTGGCGGGACGACCTGTGTCACCTCTTGACCCTGCGTGTCTCTGCCTCTCAAACAGAAATGTCAGAGGCCCTCGGCACTGAGGTGGTGGCCGTGGCCCGTGAGGCGCTGGCAGGCCGGCGGCTCAGTTGGGCGCTTTTCCAGGAGATCTGCCCTCTGCTGAAGGGGGACGAAGAGGTGCTGAATGAGGACCTGGAGTGGGATGTGGCCTGGCCAGAGGAGAAGCCAGTTTTTATCCATGAAGACGTCATTGGAGAGGACATGATAATCAGAGACATGGAAGAAGAGATACCAGAGAGGCAAGAGCAAGTGCAAGAGGAAGCAAGGGATGAACAAAAGCTGGAGAAAAGGAAAGTGATTACAAAAAAAGGCAAGAGAAAGAAAGGTGAACCAGGTGACCTAAGGAAGAGAAAACTATCAAGAAAAGAAGAGAAGAGGTTTCCTAAGAAGTCACCAAAGCAAGAAAGGAGAGCAGACCAGGGGGAAATGACCCAAGAAAAGGGAGATGTGAGAGAGGATGTGAGAGAAATAGTAGGCCTAGAGGAGAAAGTGGTTGACAAAGCAGAAAGACCACTTATGGCTGACAAGAAGCTGACTTGGCAGGAGTGGAAGAAATCCTGTGATCAGTGGGAACAGACCCCAAAGGAGACAAAGATATCCTGGGGTGAATGGAAGCAAGCTTGGGATAGGTGGTGTCATCAACATGGGGTTGAAGAGGACCTCTTTGCAGATGAAGAAAAGCTGCATGGGGACAAGAGACTGCTGACACGGGATGAGTGGGAACAGATCATAGAAAAGATTTTGTTTGACAGGGTCAAGAAGCCAGTTTCTGAGGATGAGGAAGAACTGGCCTCAGAAGATGAATTACCTCCAGAATGGGAAGGAGAAGAGCCAGTCACAGAAGAGCAGAGATCTATCCAAGAAGAAAAGAAACAGGCCTGGGCAGAGAGAAAGCGAGCCCATGATGAAAGAAAGCGAGCCCAAGAAGAGAAGATACTGGCACAACAAGAAGAGATACTAGCACAAGAAGAGAGAAAACTGGCCCAAGAGCAAAAAAAATTGGCCCAAGAATATGGGGAAATGACCAAGGAACAGGGGGAAATGGCTCAGGCAGAGATGGAACTTGCCAAGAAAATGGAAGATCTGGCCCAAAGAGAGGAGAACCTAAGCCAGGAAGCAGAGCAACTGGCCCAGAAAAGGAAGAGACTGGCCAGTAAATTGGAAAGACTGGCCAGACAAGAAGAGAAACTAGCAAAGAAATTAGAGAAAATAGCTGAGGTAAAAGGGATACTGGTTCAAGAAATGGAAAAGTTGGTCAAAAAGGAGGAAGATTTGACAGAGAAAGAAAACAAGCTGGTCCAGGAACTGGAGAGACTGGCTCAGGAAGAGGATGAGCTGACTTGGCAAGAAGAAGAACTGTGTAAGGTAGAGAAGGAACTAGATGACGAAAAGGAGGCACTGACTCAGGAGGAAAAGGGACTGATTTGGCAAGAGGGAGAGCTAGCTGAGGAAGAGAAAAAACTAGCCGAAGAAGAAGAGCTGCTGATCCAGGAGGAAACCAGACTGGCCCAGAGCAACATAGTGACACCTGAGGAACAGGAAAGACTGGCCCGGAAAAGGGAGCAACTGACCAGGAACAAGGAGAAACTGTTCCAGGTAAGGGAAGCATTGTACTGGGAGCAGGAGAAATTCAGGAAGCAGAAAAAGATACTATCCCAGGAGGTGAATAATCTGGCTCAGGAAAAGGAGAATTTGTCTCAGAAGAAGAGAAATGTGACTCATAAGAAAGAGACCCTCCTCCAAAACAAAGAAAAAATCAACCAGGACATAGAGAAATTAGTCCACATCAAGAACAGCCTAGACGAGTCCAAGGAGAAACTGAGTCAGTTAGAGGAGAAGCTGATTAAGAAAAAAGAGGTGCTTACAGAGAAGAAGGAGAAGATAGCTTCTATAGAGAAGAAACTGGTCCAAGCAGAGGAAATTCTGGCTAAAAAACAGGAGAAACTGACCCAGGAAAACATGAAACTAACTATGGAAAAGAGGGCAGTGTTTAAAGAAAAGGAACCACACAAAGATGAGTGCGATATTGCTAAGGAAGAAGTGGCACTGAGCATGGAAATGATGAAACTGGATAGTGAGAAGAAGAGACTGGCTGAGGAGACGGAAAGTCTTCAGGGAGAGATGGAAGAGACCTCCAAACAGAGAACACTGACTGAGAAGGAACTAGAAACACTTAGGAAGAAATTGTTCCTAGAGGAGATGATACTGACGTATGAAGAGAGGATGTTGGCCACAAAGGACAGGGACATTGCCAAAATAAGTCTGGAATTTGCTACGGGGGAGAGAATATTTGCCCAAGAAGAAAGGAAATTAACCAAGACAATAAGGAAATTGTTTGAGGTAAAGTGCACTGCCAGAGAACGATTAAAACAGAACAAATTCTTTAAAGTACTTCAAAGACTAGTCAGAGAAGAAAGGGAAGTAACCCAGCAAGAAATAGAGATGACAAAGGAAAAGAGGGCACTCTTTGTTAAAGAGAGGAACTTAAACAAACAACAGAATAAACTTGATAGTAAAGAGTGGGACTTTTCTGCAGCACAAATAGAAATGACCCATGATGAGAAAAAACTGGCTCAGAAGCAGAGAAAACTGGCCAGGCAACTGAAAAGATTGACAAAGAAAGAGAAAAAAGTGGTTGAGAAGGAAAACCAATTGGCCAGGAAAGAGAGAGAAGTCATGCAGGAAGAGGAGGGAGCAGCAGAGAAGGAAGAAGTAATCCCATTCCCTACAGGAAGGTGGAGAAAGAGAGAACGAAAAGAAGTTAAGGGCACACCAAAGAAAGAGTTTCCCGTTCCAATGGATGAGATAGAAAGTGAAGAGAAATCTTCTAAAGAAATAGAAAGCCTGTTGGGTGAAGTTGAGCATGAGAGTTTGCTTGAGGAAGAGGAAGAAAAGAAAAGCATAAGTGAAGAAGAGGAGGAGGAGGAAGAGAAAGTGAAAGAAAAGGAGGAAGAAAAAGAGAAAGAGAAGGAGAAGGAGAAAGAAGAGGAGGGAGAAGTAGAGGAAGAGGAAAGCATGAGTGAGGAGGAATTAGAAAGTCTGAGTGAGATGGAAGAGGAGACTGGCTCATCTGAAGAAGAGGTGATTAAGGAAATGGAGATCCTGGAAAAAGCTGGGGTACTATTAAAGTTGCCAGAAGAAAGAAGAGAAGGCCAAAGAGGAAGGGAAATAGTTCTTTCTGTTGGAAAAGGAGTCCCTAAGGTCAGAGGCAGTGCTATCAAACTTGAAGTCCCAAAAAAAACCATCCCCCAGAAACTGATCTCGATAGCTCTAAAGAGGGAAGAGAAGGTACCAGTACCAGAGTCAACGAAACAAATATCCTTGGAAGCTGAAAAGGCCACAGTATTTGACACATCCAGGATAGTCTCAAAGACAAAGGTTAAGGATAAACAAAAAGATTTGGAGAAATTGAAGCCTGTACCTCTACAAATTTTGAGTACAGCTTTGGAGCCCCGAGAGCAGCACTTAAAGATCATGCCCTGCATATTTAGGGAAACCGTGGAACCTCAGAAATTCCAATACAAGCCACCAAGTGCCAGATGGCAGTGGTTTTTGCAACAACATAGATCTCTAGTGGGGCAGACTGATGTGCGTTTACCTGTCTCCCAAATCTTGGGTAAAGAACACTACCCGGAGGTAAGTCTGTCAGATGTAGAATGGATCCACCAAGTTCTAGAACGGATGGAAGCAGGCGAGCAGCTTTCCAGGGAGAGTTTCCACAAGCTGTGCCGGGTCCTCAAAGACCTCACCTCAGCAGGGAACTCAGAGTGGATGCATCTGGCCAAACTTCAAACCATCGTGAACTATCACAAGCAGGCCCTGGAATCACGAGGCACAGGTATTCAAAAAGTGAGTGAGGATATCATGGGTCCAAAACACCTGAAAGTGATCCCTCCCATAAAAGGGAAGGAAAAGAAAAGCCAGCCCAAGCCTTTGACTGTTCCCACACAGACATCTCCATTAGCTACCAAAAGGATGCCAGATCCAAAGACTGTTGGTTGGCATCTTTTAGGAGAGCCCTATAGAAGCCAAAGGGCAGAACAGATCACCAGTGCTCTCAGGAAGATGGACATGAAACAGTTCTATCGTACCACAGGGGACATTTTCACAGGTACCTGTGCTTATGTGGACGACCCAACCCTACCACTGATACTTCAGAAGGACTTCTGCACTTGGAAGGGTGAAAGCAGGCTTCCTAAATTGCCTAAGTTGGAAAAGAAGGCACAGCTCAGGACTGACAAAAGGGAGGAGCTGCCTAGATGGGAGACATTCGTGGCCCTGTACCATGTTTTGCGGATGTTGCAGCAGCGATATGCAAAAGACAGCAGTGCTTGGATGGAACATTTCTACCAACTCATGGACCTGTACCACCTGAAGTCACCCCGAGTCCAAAGACTACTACAGGAGCTGGTGCTGACACAGGAACGTCAACAACCAGCAATTGTCTACAAAAAGGCCCTAGAGACAGAGGAACTAGTTCCCGGGGAGCGGTTGCTTTCCTGCCTGTTTTGTGGAGATTCTCATACTCCAAGAAGTCCTCATAAGTTCCAGGAAGTAGTGCCACTCCCGGGGCGAAACAATGTACACACCCTTCTTCCCGTGGGCATTGCACAGTATGGACTCTTGGAACTTGCCTGGAAGAGCCTACGCCAAGCTGATAGTCATCTCACCAAGGAATTGCCTGACATTGTTGCTCCTACTCTAGTTTGGAACTGACTGGATGCCAGGTCTTTTTATTCACAGCTGGAGAAAAGTCTGGTCCCCAGAACCCAAGTCTTCACCCACACAGAGCTAGGGCCAGGCCAAGGCCCTTCCCCTCCGAGCTCAAGAAACCAGATTCTGTACGTGGAATAAAGAGGAGGCTCTCATTTGCAACGAACATTTGGGTGTATCTCTTGTCCCCAAACTTGGGTTTGCCAGGGAAACTAGTCCTTCACATTCTCCTGAGAATGGAAAAACTTTCCAAAAGCCAATGGTTCTCACCCTATGGAATCTTTGAGGCAGAGGAGTATGTTCTTGTCCTCTGCCTTCTTTTCCTTCCACTGTCCTCCTCCACAGACCATGGAAAGGAAAGCACCTGGCAGAAAAACCCATGTGTATTTGGTATTAACATAAGGAGTATTGGTAAAGTGCAAGGAAAGTTGATTTTAGAATTGTAAGACCATTACTCAGTATTTTGCTCCTTAGTATTTGAGGATGTATAGTGGAGCCTGAGTGGCTGACTTTACTTCCCTGATCGTAACTCTGCATGTTAGTGACTTGAGTCCCAAACAGCAGGTATGATGGGCATTGAAGAGGCTGTCGGAGCAAATGAAAAAGTTTCTACAATTTTTAGCCAGCACCACCTGGTGACTTTATCATTGGATGGCACCAAAGGACAGTTATGGGATGAGAATCTGGGAGACTAGGTGTAGGCTCAAATAGGCCCCCAGTTTTCTAGGGACTTATGATCCTTCCCTCTAGTATTAAAGGAAGCCAAGCCAAAGCCAAATGCCAGGAAACAAGTGTTAAATGAAAAAGGGTAGTAAAGTGGAGGAAATTGTCACTGCCAGTAATCCTATTCCTTCCCTTGTCTGGTCTTGTTACCATGGAGAATTCAGAACTGCTGCTAGAAAGTTTCCCATCTATGCCATCTACCAGATCATCCTCTCCTCTCACTTGTTATTCTGTTCCCTCTGCTCATGTTTGTTTTTAGAGAGAAACAAGTGGTAGAGGGCAGGAAAATAGTTTAGGCAGTTGGATTTACCTTGGAGGCAAAGGGCAATGAGAGTCTTGGCTCTGCAGTTGGGCTCTTCCATGTCAGGCCACATAGGGCAAGTGAGAACTGTACACTGTGGTCAGGGACAGTTGACCTCAGCAGGGCAAGGCAGCAAAAATAAAGATAGTCCCGTTGGGTCTGCAGCTTTGACAGGAATCCTTTCTCCTTTTTGACCTGTGTTTACTTGTCTGTGTCAAAAAGGAGATAATGCACCAATTACAAATATCAGTTGTAAAGGAGGGAACATCACTACAGATCCCACAGACATTAAATAACACAATTTCTATGAACAATTCTCTACCCATAAAATTGAAAACAACACTGAAATTAGACAAATGAAGAAAGGGAATAGCAATGTGTGTCTGACTTACTTTGCAGGCTGTCAGTGGTCTGGTGAGTTTTGTGGAGTGAGTAGAATTTAATGAGTTTTCTAGTCAGAACAAATAAAAACAAACAGAATTTAAGTGCTGTGGTTCCCGAGGAAGTCTATGGGTGGCTCTTCAGATGGCCTGAGATCCTGAGTACAAGCTGTGACAATGTAGATGTCATCTTATCTTTTTAGAATAGCAGAGAACAATAGTTGTGTTTTCTTTTTACTATGAAACTTTTCAGTCACAAAATTAGAATACACCATTATAATAAACCTCAAATCCCCATCACCTAGATTTTATTTGTTAATGTTTTGCCAGAATTACTTCATCTGGTTTTTGTTTGTCAGAGTATTTTAAAACAAATCCCAGACATTGTGACATTTTAACCCTAAATACTTCTCTATTCATCTCTAAAAATTAAGAACATTTTCTTGCACAATGATTTTCTCATCTGACAAAATTCCTGTTTATTTCTTAATATCATCCTACCCAGTCTATGCAAATTTCTCTCATTGTCCTGCAAAATATTGTTTTACACTTAGTTTGTTCAAAGTAAAATTCAAACAAGACCTACACATTGAACATGATTGTTATGCTTCCTGTTGTTGTCGTTGTTATTGCTGTTAGGTACTGCCAAGTCAGTTCTGACTCCGAGAGGCTCTGTGTACCTCAGAACGAAACCCTGCCCCACCCTGCACCACGCTCACAGTGACTGCCATCCTTGAGCCCCTGTGACAGCCACTGTGTCAGTCCATCTCACTGAAGGTCTGCCTCTTATCTACTAACCTTGTACTTTTCCAAGCATGGTGTCCTTCTGCAGGGACTGACCCATCCTGACATGTCCAAAATATGCTTCCTGAGGGTCTCTAAATCCTGAACATTTATATCCCTTTCCACTCCACTTTTTTCATGCTATTGATTTGTTGCAGACACTGAATCAACTGTCTTGCAGACTGTTCCATGTTCTGTATTTTTATGGTAGGGCAGGTTTTCTTAACCTGATGTCTGGATGCACTTTGATGGTCCATGAAGCTCCTGAAAAATGAAAATGAAAAATACTGTTGGTATGTACGTAGGTTTTTTTTTTTTCCTCTTCCTGTGGGAAAAAGTCTAGCTTTCATCTAAATTCTCAAGGCAGTGCATGGCACAGAGTTAAATCACTACTTAAGGATAAGAACGTAGACGCCTGGACTTTTAGCTCAGACACTGCCACTAAGCCCTTGAGTGACTTCAGCAAGTACCTTCCCCTCACTGGGCCTTTGCCTTCTAATTTTTAAAGGGACTTCAGCCTTGGCCAGGATCTACCCTTTTCCTTCTCACAGTGTGTGTGTTCAGGGTAGTCATACTTACTCCTGCAATGCAGGGCCACCCTCTGCTGTGAACTAGAAATAGGAAATAAGGAGCTGACCTTAGGTAAGACTTCAAAGAGAAGAGGTTGTTACATTCCCTGGAAGAATACTAGTACATGCTCAAACTATATATACATACATATATATGTATATATATATATATACACACATATACATGTATACATATGTACACACATGCACATACACATATGCTGACGAATATGCATGTATAGATATATCCATGTACACACAAAAAAGCATGCACATGCATACACACACACACACACACACATACCATTATCCATGCCACTGAGTCAGTTCTGACTTACAGCACCCCTACAGGACAGTGTAGAGTTGCCCCACAGAGTTTCCAAGGAGTGCCTGGTAGATTAAAACTCCCAACCTTGGGTCAGCAGTTGTAGCACTTAACCCCCATTCTATGGGGGATCCCACCCCAACACGAACACACACACACACACATATTTTAGAGATCATGGGTTCACATCAATTATTCCAACTAATTCATCCCCACAGGGTTCATTTTGGCTTGCCCAAATTTCATAGTTGTATGGTTTTTCTTCCACAATGAATATCTTGCCCTCCAACACTGTTAACACTCTAACTGTATAATGCATGTAAAATAATGAATATAAAAACAATGCATGTAAAATAATTAATATAAAAACAATGCATGTAAAATGGTTTAAGTTGAATTGCTTCCCCCACCACTATGAGAAATAAACCTATGAAAAGGAGTTCAGGATTTGTTTGCAATTTTTCCTCACACACTGCAGTCCTCACCCATTCTAAAGATAAGAGTATTTTACCAGATGCTCATAAAATACTTGGAGTAATTCTTTCTCTTGCTATTACTCTTTCAAAATACAAGTATGTTCATTTGTTTTAGTTTGCTTTTAATTATAGGCTTCCTTCTCTTCTGATTCTTAGTGGTCTATTTGTATTGCTTGAATATATAGAATGTTAAAATACTTTTTCAAAGTGAAAGGTACTTAAAAGGTGTATTCATAGACATGCCACTACTTCCTGTATCCTTCCTGTCCCATTTCCCCCACCTACTTGCTTGCCAAAAGCAAAGACAACTGGAAAAATTTACTGACGAAGATCAAAGACTACAGCCTTCAGTATGGATTACATCTCAACATAAGGCAGAAAACACAAGTGGACCAATAAGCAATATCGTAATCAATGGAGAAAATATTGAAGTTGACAAACAACTCACCTCATTTTACGTGGATCAACAATCAGTATCTGGGGAAACAGCAGTCAAGACATCAAATGATGTATTACATTGAGTACGTTAGACAAACCTGCTGCGAACAACCTCTTCAAGATCTTAAAAAGCAAAGATGTGATTTGGATAACTGAAGCACATCTCACCCGAACCATTGTGTTTTCAGTTGCTTCATGTAAGTGTGTATGTGAAAGCAGGACAATTGAAAAGGGAGACAGAATAACTGACATACTTGAATTAAGATGTTGGTGAAAAATACTGCCAGAAGAGCAAACATCTGTCCTGGAAGAGGTATAGCCAGAATGCTCCTTAGAAACAGGACTTTGTCTTGCTTAGATTGGACACATGATCAGGAAAGACCAGTTCCTGGAGAAGGACATCAGACTTGGTAAAGAGTGAAACAGAGGAAGACCCTCAACACTGGTGGGCACAGTGGCTATGAAGGGGCTCAAGCATGCCTGCTACTGTCAGGGTGGCGCGGGACTGGGTGACGTTTTATTCTACTGTATGTAAAATCCTTAAAAATTAGAGACAACTGTGGTACGCAGGGTCATCTAAAGTGTCATGGTGGTGGGAGGCAGTGCCTTCTCTACGTGTGTGACATCAGGCATTGGACCTGACGAAGGGACGCAGAGACTCTCCATGGTGATGGGCAGAGGCTGCCAAAGCCAGCAGTCCACACGATGGCCTCCTGCGGTGACTGACTAGATAAGTTTTAGATGAAAATTGTCTGTCCATAAGATGCAAACCCTGCTGACATAGTGGATAAGTGCTGTGTCAGCTAAGCAAAAGGTCAGCAGTTCACATCTGCCAGGCACTTCTTGGAAACTCTGTGGGGGATTTCACTCTGTCTTCCGGGGTCTCTCTGAGTTGGACTTGACTCTGGCATTGGGTATGCATAAGATGCTCAGAATGTGTCAAAACAGAGGAGAAGGAAGAAGGATGTGGTGCTGCTGTAAATACAAGAACACAACACCTGCTAGGACAGTAAAGGCGATGTCCGTGTTAAGAGCACTTGTAACAGAGGGTCTCTGGGTGGGATGAGCATGGCTTAGCCATTAGCTTTGTTTTTCTTTTTAAACAGATATTTTAAGCCCTGAGCAGGCTCACTGGTCCAGTTGTTTGGTCTAAGTTTTCTTGTTGCAGAGGATTTTTCAGTGGTGACACAGGTTAGAGGCGAGTGTGATGCACCCCACCTTTGATATTTCGAGTCTGGCGGCTGAGTAGATGGCTAAAAGAACAGTGTACAGTGCAGGCCACTGGGGTTCGAGGGGCTCAGCTTTCCAGGTTTTGAGCAGAATTTGATGACCAGACTGGACCAAGTGAAGCGAGGCATCCACAGGGTGTATTTCACACAGCCGAGTGTCCCTGTAAGTAGACGATGGGATGCCAGACAAAAACAACAAACACAAGGAGGTCTCCAGTGGTGGAAACTTGAATGTGTGTTATTTCCAAGAAATGATTTTCCATGCATAATTTCCAAAGACCTCCATTTGAGCCCACACTGGGAGTCACCCTATCTGGCACAGCACTGAGGGCACAGCCTGGAGCCATGCTTGCTTTGCTTCCCAAGAAACTTGGCCAGTTTGGGTTTTCAGCATGTGATTCATCTTTTCTACGTGACTGCTTGACTCTCATCTCCAGGCTGAGGGTAAGTTCCCATTAATTCCTAAAAGTTCTGTGTCATTTCTGAGGTGAACTGGTGCCTATTGTCACTTCCAATCCTTGCAGGCAAGCCAGACCTGGGAATGACTTCATTAACAAGCCACTTTGTAACTTCTGATGCTTTCTCCAGTTCTACCTGACCAGAATACGTGCCAACACACACTTGGCCAGGGGCTCTTTGTATATCGGACAGGTCGGGGTGCCAGTCCTCTCTTGAATTCTGTCCTCGCTGTTGGGTTCCAGGATAGGGGCATGGTGGTTTCGGGTGGTCTGAGGTGCATATTTGGCAGGAATGGGCTGCCTGCTGGATGCCCCAGTGGGAGTGCTCTCCAGTAATGGGTTTAGAGACCAGGTTGTAAAGGCTTCCTGCCCCTGATGGGTAAAATGATGTGCTTTGTGGAGAAGATGGGCCATCGAGAGTTCTAGAATCATAAACTTCCCTTTGTGAGCACGTTTCCACTCATGAGTCTCTGGTTGCTCCCTATTTAGCTGCTCATTTGGGATCTCTGGTAGTATAATTTGGAGTTGCTTCTGGAAGTTGGAAAGAAGGGATTCCAGTTAGCTGTCTGCCTGGCAGCAGCTCTAGTAGCTCTCCTTACAGGACCATCACTCGAAACAGTGTCCAAAGTTTCTTTTTAGTGTCCTAGGCAGTATATAACCAACACTCAGGTGGAAGTTTTCACAGTGTCAGAGCTAACATTTCTGTGGCACACTTAACTGCCTTTCCAAGCTGATGTGAAAAGGCACTCTTCTTTCCAAAAGGCCCTTCAAGCATGCAGGACTCAGAAGCCCTACCTGGAATCCAGGTAAGTGTCGGTGGTTTCACCGGCTGCTATTTGGAGGGCTCTCATGAGAACAGTTAACTCTGCTTCCTGTGCTAAAGGTTCCAGGCTTCCAGGACAGGCTTCGAGGACATCAGATTGAGTTACCACTACATGGCCTGCTTTTCAAGTTCTATTTTTTCATATTTTTGTCTGTGTAGCGGGTTAAGTCTGGATTTGAAATGGGCTGGAGGACAAATCAGCTGACTGGAACAGGCTGCTCCAATAGTTTGGAGGTGGCCATGGACAGGCGCACCTGTGGGGTTCGCTGGTGACAGGCTGGCTGTGTTCAGCACAGAAGTTACCCTGATCATGACTGCTGGGTTATCAAGGAGCTGTGTTCGGTAGTGGGCCATTCAGCCTGCTGGGAGCCAGAGTGGCCTTTCTGCTCCAGTGCGCTGAGAACTACAGGAGAGAGAACACCGAGGCAGACCTAAGAGATGCTTTCTGGCTTCGGCTCAAAGGAGGCAAATCACTGCTACTGCCCTAGGACAGGCCAGCCATCCCTGAGTGACTGTGTCTAGAAGTCTGGAAAAATATGCTATGGGTGATTTCTAACAACCTGCTTGTCAAGACTCCTGCTGCAACTCCCCATTTCACACATGGCCAGCTGGCGGGGCTTTCTGGAGGCCCAGGAGTGTGCGTACCGAGGCAGAGGCTAGCTTCACCTTCATTTTCAAGAAGGCTTGTTGACGTCCATCTGTCAGTTTAAAAGGGTAGGAGCCCTCTCCTTCGATAGCTTCATAGAGAGGCGTTGTTGTTAACTCAAGGTTTGGGATCCAAATCCTCCAAAAACCAGCTACACCAAGAAAGCCACGTAGCTGCCTCCAGGTGGTCAGGATGGAGACCTGGAGGACTGCTTCTTTGTAGGCTGGCATCAGGGCCTCCCAACCTTGGGAAATCAGGAACCTTGGGTAAATTTACCTTCTGTTGTGAGATCTGAAGCTTGGCAGTGGGTATGAGACAATCAAGATGGAAAGTTCAAAGTTAGAAGAGTTTTTTATCTGAGTCCTTTTTGGCTATACTAGTGACCAACAGTCGTCTACACAATGAAGAAGAAGACCTTGAGCCATCTGCAGACGCTGGAGATCTTTGGCCAGGACTGTTCCAAACAGGGGAACCCTGGTGGCATGGTGGTTAAGGGCTGCCTCTGCTGACCAAAAGGTTGGCAGTTCACATCTGCCAGGCACTCCTTGTAAACTTGATGGAGCAGTTCCACTCTGTGCTACTGGAGGGTTGCTGTGAGTCTAAATCAACTCTATGACAGTGGGGCTGTTTTTGAAGCCCTGAGGAAGAAGATTCCAGCAATATTTTTGTTTTCCCCCAAACAGGGTTCTTCCCATTCAAAGACAAATATTTCCTGGAATTCAGGGGTTAAGGGAATGCAAAAGAAGGCATCCTTCACATCTATGACAGGAAACTAGGCTCGGTTTGGAGACGGGAGGTTGAGTACGAGGGTTTATAAACGTAAAGTGCAAGTCTTCAGTTACCTAACTGACCGCGTGTAAGTCCTGAATAAACCAATATTCTCCTGATTTGGGCTACTTTACTGGGGACACTGGAGTTCTGGAAGTAGATCTGCAGCAGTGTATGGGCCTTTCTTGCAGAAGTCTTTCACTCTGGGATTATAATCGACTAAGTCTAGCTTCTGGCTTCATGGGGCATTGTTTAAGATGAGGTTCCGGTGTAAGTTTCACAGCTCCAGAACTGCATCTCGAGCTTGACCTGGCTCCCCTTTAGCCCAGATCAGTGGGTTACCTGCATTTTTCATTTCTTTGGGTATTTTGGGAGAGGAATCCATGGGACTAGGAGATAGTGATGACAGGGAGGCCTGGAGCGTCCATCTGTTTTCCGGTAGGACCTGCAGGCTCAGTTTTCATTCTGGAAAGCTGATCTGAGCCTTTAACTTTCATAACAGACCCCATCCAACCAATGGGATAGGACATTACAGCCTGCAGAGGAAGCTACCAGTCAGTGAAGTTTCTCCTACCTGGTATTTCCTAGGCTGTGGAAATGGTCCCATAGAAAGCTTTCCTGTTACCCTGATTACTTGCATGATTTGGGGAGACAGTTATCCTTTTGAGTGACTCAAAGCAGAATAAGTTGCTTCTGTATCAACCAGAAAATCTGCTAGGTTATTTCCCACCTTTAACATAACCAGGTCCTCAGTGGATGAATCTCGGAGGTGGGTAGAAGGTCCCAGTCCTTATCAGTAGGAATCGCAGACAGGGTAGCTTGAAGCATCTCAGGGGCAGCTGGACTTTGCCTGGTTTTTGAATTTGGACATCCCTTCTTCCAGTGCACCTCCTATTTACAATAAAGACACGGGTTTTGACCTGCCAGGGGAGGCTTCTTGACAATGCCTGGGGCAGCTGTCAGTTCAGCCAGTTATGCCGCCCTGGTTGGAAGGCCGCTGAGCCAGAGTGACCATGGGGAAAGCTGCTTGCTGTTTCAATTTCTGGAGCTCTTTCTTTCCCTGGACCTTGTCTCTGTTGGAGTAACTGTGCTAGGCTCATATCTAGACTCCCCCCAGCTTTTTGTAGCTTCTTTCTTATGTCTGATGCACTTTTTCTAATAAATACCATGTTTATGAATTTTGCATTCTCTAGGTTCTCTGTATAATGTCAGAATGTGGCAAAAATTCTTTCAAAGAAGGTAGATGGATCCTCAGTCCTTGATGGACCTCATAGACTGTAATTTTTATTATTATTATTATTACATCCTTTCAACTCTGCAACAAGTCTGAAAGTGATTGAGCCTTCCATCTCCCAGAGGCTAGTTAAGACCCCAGCTAGACTCTGAAGAAGGTACTGATAAACCAGGAGCTGGCTGGGTAGGCCTGTGGGACTGCCATAGGCACTCTGCTTCATCCTTAGATTTCCCTAGGACTACTTTCTGCTCCTCCAGGCTCAAAAGAGCATCCAAGAGTACCTGACAGTCAGCCACACAGGGTGAGGGGTGGCAAAGACGGATGCAGAACGACCTGCCATACACTGTGGGTCCACTCAGTAAGGAGGGAGAACCCTTTTTCAGCTGAACAAACCACACATAGAGAGTGGAGTGTGTCCCCAGCCTAACCCCTGAGTTCCGTTTTCCTCCTTCCCAGTAGAAACTTGTCCTAGTGGATAATGCCCTCCTTTTGCCCTGTTTTGGAAAGAGAAGTTCCCTGTACAGAAGGAGGACCACTTCACACGTGGGGTGAGGAAACCATCTCCGAGGTCGGCTCAGCTGGCCAGTCAGTTCCAGCAGATGCAAGGGTGGGGCTGATGGTGGAGGAAAAAGCGGAAAAATTGTCTTCTCCTGGGTAGTCAACGGCCTTTTGTTTCTTTTTTTTGATTTTACCTTTTGTTTCTGTGCCTCAATATGAACCCTGTTTTTTTCATTGCTTTTGAACGTTTTTGCCATTATACAAGGACATAAAGGCCTCAACACACATTTTCTCATCCCGTTTACCTTCCAGAATGCAGAACAAATGTAACCGGAGAGTAGTGTTAGAATTCAGGGAGCCATTCTGCATCAGTATTTCCCATCAGCCAGTTGATGCAGCAGTGGTCATGCAGTACTACAGAAAAACTTCACTTTATCCTTTCTCATAGGATCATAAGCACAAAAATAACCTCCGTTATTTGAGATGCATCCTGAGGTCCTCCACTTTGTGCAGGGGCTGCACCTTATGTGTGCTCCCCATTCCTGAGCCTAGGCTCAAACCAGAAACAAGAAACACCAGGACCACTAAAACCACAGTGACCACGGTGCACCGGGAGGACCTCATGACCAGAGCAGTGTAACCCCGACCACGCAGATTCTGAGAGAAACTGGCATTCCCTAGGGTTGGCCCGTGGTTCCTAAGTCACTTACCCCCTCAGAAGCCCACAGGTACTTGTGAAAATGTTCACATGGTACTCACCGGATCAGGGTCCTTACCTGGAGTCAGTTGCTCAACCTCAAAAGAGAAGGTCACCATGGGTCCACAGGTAGGCTCCAGCCATGAAAGCGGCTTCTGCAGTCACCTCCTGAAGAAATCAGCTGGTGCAGACTGAGGTAGGCCAGCTGACTGTGCCTAGCAGCCAGAGGCACTCCTAAGAGCAAAGTGGCTGGAGTTAGAAGAAGAAAAAAGCTCCCATCTGGGTCACCAGAATTTGTAACCAATGAGGGTAGGTTCCAGTGTGACACTTGGAATCAGCAGAGAAACACCAAGTCTTTGAGAAAGAGAAAGTAGACTTCATTGTAAACCAGGCTAAGTCTCAAATCAAGCTCTCCAAGGTTGAGTATTCTAGGGCAGTTATAGGCTGCAGGTTAAGAAACTTATGCATAATTCATGATGTTTCTTGGAATTAGGTGGGCAGTTTCAGGATCTACTTAACATGTAAGGGCACTGTGTGAAAGCTGGGGGATGACTGTTTTTCTGTGAGGTATGACACTATGTTTACCTGAGGACAGCTTTGCAGCTTATCATTCCTGTCTGAACTCAGTGGGGTGGTTGGTGAAGCAGCCTTGAGCAGAGACACAGTAAGATGCACCTTGGGCACCTACATAGACCACCTTCTCAGGAACTCACAGACCTGGGTGTGATGGGAGCAGGGGGAACAATTTAACCTGTTGGTTACATTTCAGGAGAGGGAATGGGTTAACCCTGTCAGTTACAATGTGAGGCTGGTGAAGGACAGTGGAAGGGTTATAGGACCAGTGGTTTTTAGTGGGGTACAAGACTTGTTGCAATGAATAATGACAGGAAGTAGGCTGGAGAGCTAGGAGGTAGTCAGAGAATTCATCACTCAGTCTGTCATAGATTGAATTATATCCCCTCAAAATAGGTGTAGCAGTTTGGCTGGGCCATGTGTGGTTGTCCTCTATTTTGTGATCATAACTTTTATATATGTTGGAAATCCTTATCTCTGCTGTGGGTTAATGCAGAAAAATGTTAAAAAGGATTACAGTGGCACTGTCACCCTTTCTAAGGTCACCTCCCTGATCCCGTAGAAAAGGATATTTCCTAGGGTGTAGCCTGGACCATCTTTTATCCTACAAGAAAGGGAAACAAGCAGAGAATTTGGAACTTCATACCACCAAGAAAGCAGCATTGGGAGTACAGTGTATTCTTTGGACCTGAAGTTCCTGTGCTGAGATGCTCCCAGACCAAGGAAAGACTGATGTGTCACAAGGATCTTCCCCCGGAGCCAACCCAGAGAGAAAGCCTTCTCCTGGAGCTGGCACCCTGAATCAGACTTCTAGTCTACTGGACTGTGAGAGAATGGGCGTCTCTTTGTTAAAGCCATCTACTTGTGCCAGTTCTGTCGGAGCAGTACTAGATGACCAAGAAACCATCTCATTCTGATAACTCCAAATTTACATTTCCATCCTGAGGTTTCACCCTGAACTCTAGAGTGATACTATCTTTATAATATCTCCATTTGGAAGTATACTAGGCTTCTTCCCCCAGATAAATGCCTGGTTTACTCTTCATTTCCTTCAGCTCTCTGTTGAAATATTGCCTTATCAGAAAGGGCTTCCTCTCCTCCCCCAACATTCCCACCCATGTCACCCTGCTTTATTTTTCCTTGCATCACCTAGCATATGGTATGTCTTTATTGTCCATCTCTCTCCACTGGAATGTCAGTTACATGAAAGAAGTGACATTATTTTGTTCCCTGCTTATCTGCAATGACTAATACAGTGCTTTGAACATAGTTAAATTCTCAGTGTTTCTTGAATGAATGAATGTATTGTGAGCTAAGATAAGGCTTGGGGCCTGTGGAATGGGAACCTGATATACCACACTACTGATGCAGTGAACACTACTCAATTTGGCTCTGAAGCTTTTTGACATCTACCTGCTTGTCGTCATAGCATTACTACCAGGGGAATTTCTATAGGCCTCTAACAAGCAATGCTGTCTATCTCATGGGCGCCTTCTAGCTGTAATCCTGTAAGAGTCTCAGATTGCTCAGGAGTAGAATTGTAACTGGAACCTATTCATTAATTCGACAAATATCTATTGATTAAGACCAGACACTATGCTGAGACGGGGTAGGGGAAAGGAATAGGGAACACTGAATAAAACTTGGTCCCTACCCAAGAGAAGAGTCCAGTCAGCGGGTGACTCATCTAGTAATCATAAAGTAGATCAGTAAGTGCTACACGGGACTCAGCGGATGCCCGCACAGGAGCACATAGGAGGAGCACAATTCAGACTTAGGATGAGGTCAAGAGCAGTCCAGACACAAGATAACAGCCTGCTCCAGAATAGAAGAAGACTGTTGACCAAGTTTTCTCCTCACATAAGTGGAGCACATGGTATTTCTTTTCCTGGAAAAGGTGGGCTTTTGTGTGGAGGTGGGGAAAGGGCCACAAAAAAGGTGTTCAGTACTCAGTACGGGACACTGTGTTTGAGATGCCTGTGCACCAAGGAAATAGGAAGGTTCAGTGGACAGTTGGAAACTTAGATCTGGAACACAGGAGCAAACTCCTGGCTGGATAAGTTGAGAAGACCAGGTGTAGCACAGACTATCAACTGCTCAAATGAAAGTTCAAATTGAAACAGAAGAAAATGAGAACAAACCCATGAGAGCCAGAGTACGACCTTGAGTATATGCTCCCTGAGCTTAGAGACCATCTCAAGGACAGATTTAGCACGTTGAACACTAAGGACCAAAGATCAGGGGAGTTGTGGGACGACATCAAAAACATCATCCATGAAGAAAGCAAGAGGTCATTAAAAAGACAAGAAAAAAGCAAACACCAAATTGGGTGTCAGAAGAGACTCTGAAACCTGAGCATAGAGCAGCTAAAGCAAAAGGAAGAAATGATGAAGAACTGAACAGAAGGTTGGAAAGGGTGGCTCAGGAAAACAAAGTGCTATAAGGGCATGTACAGAGATCTGGACACAGAAAACTGGAAGGAAAGAACACACTCTGTATTTCTCAAGCTCAAGGAACTGAAGAAAAAATTCAAGTCTCAAGCTGCAATAGTGAAGGATTCTATGGGGAAAATGTTAGATGACACAGGAAGCATCAAAAGAACATGGAAGGAATACACAGTCATTATACCAAAAAATACTGGTTGAGCAACCATTTCAAGAGATGGCATATGATCAGGAACCAGTGTTACTGAAGACAGAAGTCAAAGCTGCATTGAAGGCACTGGTAAAAAACAGGGCTCTAGGAATTTGGAAATGTCATTTAAGATGTTTCAACAAATGAATGCAGCGCTGGAGTGCTCACTTGTCCATGCGAAGAAATTTGGAGGACAACTACCCGGCTGACTGATGGGAAGAGACTCATATTTATGCCTGTTCCCAAGAAAGGTGATTCAGCTGAATGAAGAAATTATCAAACAATATCACTAATTTCACACACACAAGTAAAATTTTGCTACAGATCATTCAAAAGCAGCTGCAGCGTACTGAATTCAAGCCACATTCAGAAGAGGACATGGAGCCAGGGATATCACTGCTGACATTAGATAGATCTTGGCTGAAAGCACATATACTGGAAAGATGTTTACCTGTGTTTTACTGACTATGCAAAGGCATGTGCCTGTGTGGATCATTACAAATTATGGATAACATTTCAGAGAAGGGGAGTTTCAGAACATGAAATTATGATCAGGAAGAAGCTGATCAAGAGGTAGTCATGTGTTCAGAAAAAATGGACACTGAGTGTCTTAAAATCAGGAAAGGTGTGCTTCAGGGTTGTATCCTTTTACCAGACTTATTCAGTCTTTATACCAAGCAAATAATCCGAGAAGCTGGACAATATGAAGAAGAACGAGGCATCAGGATTGGAGGAAGACTCATTAACAACCTGTGTTATGCAGATAACACAACCCTGCTTGCTGGGAGTGAAGAGGAACTAAAACACTTGCTGCTGAAGATCAAAGACTACAGCTTTCAGCATGGATTACATGTCAACACCCGGAAAACAAAAATGCTAACAACTGAACCAGTGAGCGACGTGACGACAAACAGAGAAAAGGCTGAGGTGATTAAGGGTTTCCCTTTACTTGGGTCTACCATCAAGGCCCATGGAAGCGGCAGTTAAGAAGTCAAAAGGTGCGTTGCACTGAGCAAATCTGCTGCAAAAGACCTCTTTAATGTGTTGAAAAGAAAGGTGTCACCTTGAAGACTAAGGTGCACCTGACCCTAAGCCATGGTATTTTCAGTTGCATCTTTATGCACGTGAAAGCTGGACAGTGAATAAAACAGAAGATTTGGTGCCTTTGAATTGTGGTGTTGAAGAATATTGAATACACCATGGAGTGCCAAAAGAACAAACAGATGTGTTTTGGAAGAAGTACAACCAGGGAGCTCCTTGAAACAAGGATGGTGAGACTACTTCTTATATACTTTGGACACACTGTCAGGAGGGATCAGTCCCTGGAGAAGGACAACATGTTTGGTAAACTAGAGAGTCAGCGAAAAAAAGGAAGATGCTCAACAAGATAGACCAACGCAGTGGCTGCAATAATAGGCTGAAGCATACCAGTGACGGTGGGCGTGGACCAGGCAGCGTCTCGCTCTGTCGTGCACAGGGCCACCGTGAGTCGGAACCGACCCAACGGCACCTCACAGCAGACCAAGGACTGTGTCTGTTCCCTACCCACAGTGTGCTGTGCCTGAAGTGATAGGAGCCAGGTGGGCACTACTGTCGTGTCTTAGCTTTCTAATGCTGCTGTAACACGAATACCACAAATGGTGACTTTCAAGAAGAGAAATTGATTCTTTTAGTTCTAGACCTATAAGTTCACGTTGTGGTCTCAGCCACGTTTACTCCTCCAATGAAAATGACAATCACAGACATCTCACTTTGACTTCAAGTTTTTTTTCTTCTCTACAAAATGAAATATCAACCTAAAAAGCCTGGTCCAAACTGAAAACATATTGATTTGGTTTCCGCCAGAAGCTGCTGTACAGCAATATAAATTTGTCTTCTGCTAGAAACCAACAATCATAACAAAACCATTACCTCCTGATTGAGTGACAAAGACTGTAGGCTCTCCTAATTTAATTCTTAAAAAGTCTCATGGCTGCAGGTGCACGGTAGGGAGGGACAAATTTTTAGCAGGCACGAGGGACTACCTAGCAAGAAAGCCATTTGGATTCTCCTGGAATCTAAACTTCTGGATTCATGGAATTGGGGGTGACCCCTGGCTCCCTGGTGTCACCTTTAAGTCAAACAGTAGCCTTGTAAGCAGCTTATTGGAAACCTTTTGGCCTTAGGCTTCAGTGCTTTTGGAAAATTATCAGCAAGCAGCCAGTTTTGAGAAGCAGGAGCTCCAGGTTCTGACTGTTTTTGTCAGGGGCTCTGAAGTCAGCTGTGACTCATAGTGACCCTACGTATAACAGAATGAAACACTGTCTGGTCCTGTGCCATTCTTACAATTGTTAGGCTTGAACTCATTTTGGCAGCCACTGTGTCAGTCCCCCGCATTTGCTGACGTTCTGCTTCACCAAATTTGACGTCCTTCTCCTGGACTGAGCCCTCCTGAGAACATGTCCAAGGTCTGTGAGACAAAGTTTCGCCATCCTTGCTTCTAAGCTGCATGCTGGCTGTACTTCTTCAAGACAGAGCCGTCGGTTCTTCTGTCAGCCCACAGTGTGCTCAGTGTGCTTCCCCAGCGCCGTAACTCAGACGCGTCGATTCTTCTGTGGTTTTCCTTACTCATGACCCAGCCGTCACATCCATTTGAGGCAATTAAAAAGATCATGGCTTGGAGCCAAAACACCTGACTCCTTAATGCAACATCTTTACTTTCTAACACTTTAAAGTGGTTTTTTTTGCAACATATTTCCCCAATGCAATATGTATTTGATTTCTTCATTGCTGCTTCCAAGGGTATGGCTTGTAGATTCAAGTAAAATGAAGTCCTTGACAACCTCAATCGTTTCTCTATTATGATGTTGCTTATTAGTCTAGCTGTATTTTGTTTTGTTTATGTTGCGGTCTAATCCATACTGAACACTACAGTCCTTGGTCTTGAAAAGTAAGTGCTTCAAGTCCTCTTCACTTTCAGCAAGCAAGGTTGGGTTATCTTCCTAAAAGAAGCAAGGTTTTGATGAGCCTGCCTCCAATTGTGATGCCCCATTCTTCTTCATATGGTCCAGCTTCTCAGATTATTTGCTCAGTATACAGATTGAATAAATGTGGTAAAAGGATACAACCTTGCCACGTACCATCCCTGACTTTAAAACACGCAATATCCCCGCATCCTGTCTGAACAACTACCTCTTGGGCTATGTACATTTGCTGATGTGACGTGACTCCAAAGGAGAAGGAAAAGTTGCAAACACTCATTTAATAGATTATAAGTCAAGGAACATTGGAAGTCCTCAAAAATGAAATGGAATGCATAAACATCAATATCCCAGGGATTAGTCAGCTGAAATGGGCTGGTACTGGTCACTTTGAATTGCACAAACGCATACTCTAATATGCTGGGTTTGACAAATTGACGAGGAATGGTGTTGTATTCATCATCAAAACATGTCAAGATCTATGCTGAGGTAAAATGTTGTCAGTGATAGGATAATATCCATATGCTTACAGATGACTATTATTCAAATTTAGGCACCAATTACTATGGACACAGAGGAAGAAACCACCAACTTCTGCAGTCTGAAATTCATCAAACATGCAATCAAGATGCATTGATAATTGCTGGTGATTGGAATGTGAAAGTTGGAAATGAAGGATTGGCAGTTGGAAAATAAGGCCTTGGTAATAGGAAAAAAATGCTGGAGACTGCACGATAGAATTTTGCATTACCAACAAGTTCTTCACTGCAAATACCTTTTTTTACCAACATAACCAGAGATTATACACAAAGACTTGTGGGACAGCATACACAAGAATCAAATCAAGTCCATCCGTGGGAAGACACAATGGAAAAGCTTTCTATCCTTAGTCACAACAAGGCTAGGGGATGACCGTGGAACAGCCCATCAATTGTTCATATGCAAGCTCAAGTTGAAACTGAAGAAAATTAAAACAAATCCATTAAAGCCAAAGTACAACCTTAGGTATTTTCTGCCTGAATTTAGAGATCTTCTCCAGAATAGATTTGACACAATAAATACTAATGACCTAAGACAAGTAGTGAAATGACATCAAGGACATCATACATGAAGAAAACAAGAGGTCATTAAAGAGACAGTGTTTGACAAGAGGCTGTGTTTTAGGCTCTATGTCCTCAAATGATTCTGTTTCTGTAGCCAAAGATCCTGAAACCCTGCCCTGTGCTGTGTACCTTATATAACCCACTTTCACTTTCCTCTCTTTGGAGTGCCTTCACAATATGTTTCGGTTGAAGGTGCCAGATTCAAATCATACCTATTCAAAATACATATATTCTGTGACACTAAATTCTCTTCATACATTTAGGTTTCTGACACTGGTAACCTGAGAAGCTAATCTCAGTAAAAGGCACAAGGCGTGTTTAATCAGTCATGTCAAGATTAGCCAAAGACACAAAGTGGTTTAAGGCAAAAGGATGAAAGAAAGTAGTCCTTGCATATGGTAAGCAAAAGAGAGCTGGCAGAGCTATTGTTATTATCAAACACAATAGACTTTAAATTAAAAAGAGCTATAAGAGACAAAAAAGGACACTATATATCGATAAAAGAGTCCAGCAGAAGATACAACTATTATAAATGTATATGTACCTATTTTAGTCAGCTAGTGTTGCTCTAACAGAAATAACACAAAGGGGAGGGCTTTAACAAAGAAAAGTTTATTCTTACACAGTCCTGTAGGCTACAAGTCCGACCTCAGGGTGTCTGCTCCAGGGGAAGGCTTTCCCTCATTGTCGGCTCTGGAAGAAGGTCCTTGTTCTGCATCAGTCTTTAGTCAGGGAGCATCTTAGCACAGGAACTTCAGGTCTGAAGGATGCGCTCTACTACCAGTGCTGCTTTCTCGATGGTGTGAGGTTCCCAACTTTCTGTTTACTTCCCTTTCCTTTTATCTCTTGTAAGATAAAAGGATAAAGTGTGGTACAGGCCACACTCCAGGAAAAGTCCTTTGCATTGGAGCAGGCAGGTGATCTTTACAGTCCTACCCAAATCCTCTTTAACATGCAGAACAGGAAAATCACAAAGTGGAGGACACTTGTAAACCATTGGGAATCATGGTCCAGCCAAATGGCTACACACATTTTTGGAGGACACAGTTCAATCCATGATAGCCCCTAACAACAGAGCTCCAAAATATATGAAGAGACATTTGACAGAACCGAATGAAGAGTGAATAGTTCCACAGTAACAGCTGGAGACTCAGAATCCTACTTTCAATAATAGGTAAAGCAACCAGACAGAAGATCAATAAGGCAGAGAAGGATTTAACAACACTATAAGCCACCTGTCTATGTGGCAGTTCTACTCCGACCTCTAGGGTCACTGTGAGTTGGACCCGACTCAACGGCAGTGGGTTGGGTTATAGACCAATTGGAAACCCTGGTGGCATAGTGGTTAAAAACCATGGATGCTAACCCAGAGGTCAGCAGTTCAAATCCACCTGGTGCTCCCTGGAGACTCTATGGGGCAGTTCTACTCCTTCCTGCAGGGTTGCTATGAGTCAGAAGTGACTCGATGGCAATGGTTGAACTGATATAAACCAATTAAATGTAACACATAAATGGAACACTCCATCTAACAACAGGAGCCTTCACATTCTTCCAAAGGCACATAGAAAATTGTTCACGACAGACCACATGTCAGACCATAAAACAAGTCTTACTGAGTATAAAGACTGAAATCATACAAAGTATCTTCTCCAATGATAATGCACTAGAACTAGAAATCAATACAGAGAGAAAACAGGGAAATTCACAAATATGTGGACATTAAAGCAGTCTAAACAATCAATGCGCCACATAAGAAATATCAAGAGAAAATAAAACACTTAGAGACAAACAGAAAAGAAAGCACAAAATACGCAAACCAGTGGGATGCAGCAACAGCAGTGCTCAGACGGACATTTAGGCCAGCAAATGCCTACATTATGAAAGATGAGAGATCTCAGGTCAATAACCTAACTTTATACCTTGAAGAACTAGAAAAAGAAGAGCATTAAAAGGAACAAACAAAACAGAACACCCAAATGTCTTGAGAAGAGCGAAAATGAAAACACAACATACCAAAACTATAAGATGTAGAAAAAGCAGTAATAAAGGGAAATTTATAGCCATAAATGTCTACATTAAAAAAGAGTAAGCTCTCCAATCAACAGCCTAATATCATAGCTTTCTTATAGGGATACAGGTGTTGTCCTTTTACCAACAGTGCTGTACTTCAGGATAGATCTTGAAGTAATTTTTTTATGATGAATGCACTGCCACTCCAATTTGTCATTCCTGGCATAGTAGACCATATGATTTTCTGGCTATTATTCAAATTTATGCACCAACCACTAAGGACAAAGATGAGGAAATTGAAGATTTTTATTAACTTCTGCAGTCTGAAATCAATCAAACATACAATCAAGATGCACTGACAGTTACTGATGATTGGAATGCGGAAGTTGGAAACAAAGAAGAAGGACTGATAGTCGGAAAATACAGCCTTGGTGATAGAAAACAATGTCAGAGATTGCATGATAGAATTCTGCAAGATCATCGGCTTCTTCGCTGCAAATACCTTTTTTCATCAACATAAACAGGGCCTATACATGTAGACCTTGCAAGATAGAATACACAGGAATCAAACTGACTACATCTGTGGAAAGAGATGACAAGGTAAAAGCTCAGTGTCATTAGTGTGGGCAATATGACCACAGCTGGGGCTGTGGGCAATTTGGCCACGGTTAGGGCAAATATTGAGGCCTGGGTGTGGGGCTTGTGAGTCTGGAATGAATGAATGCAAAACAGTTGCAAATGGCTGGAATGTATGACATAAGACCCTCACAAACGATGAGTCTGGTCTACTGAGTGGGATCTTGGTATCTGTGCCCAGGCCTAAGTGTTTTACCTCCTGGAGAGGTGAAGTCACCTGATATTACTCAGTCAGGAAGACATCCATTTACTTTGTGGAGAACTACCCACACCCTATTCAAATTAATGCCTGCTTTACTGCGTACACCTGTTTTGCCCACTAAATAAAAGGGAGCGGCCTGATGCCTAAGAGCTGCTGCTGGGGCGTCAGAGATACCAGCTTCCCTCCTCACCACCAATGTTTCTTGCATGGCATTCTTCATCGGCACTGATCAGTAACAGGCAACACAGACCCATGGGACTCAACAATTAGCTAGATCAAGGCCAGGGGCAGACTGTAGAACAGACATCAATTGTTCATATGCAAGTTCTAGTTGAAGCTGAAGAAAACTGAAACATGTCCACAATAGCCAAAGTATGACCTTGAGTATATCCCACCTAAATTTAGAGAACATGTTAATTACAGATTTGACGCAAAGAACAGTAGAGACTGAAGACAAGTTGTAAAATGACATGAAAGAAATCAAACACGAAGAAAGAACTCATTAAAAGCACAGAAAAGAAGACCAAAAAGGCTGTTAGAAGAGACTCTTACATGTGTTCTGAAACATAAAGTAGCTGAAGGAAATGAAATGATGAAGGAAAACAGCTCAACAGAAGATTTCAAAGAGCAGCCTCAAAAGACAATGTAGTATAATGACATATGCAAAGACCTAGAATTAGAAAACCAAAAGAGAAAAGCACACTTGACATTTCTGAAGAAACTGAAGAAAAATTCAGGCCTCAAGATGCAATACTGATGGATTTTATGGGAAATTTACTGAATGATACAGGAAGCATCAAGAGAAGATGGAAGGAACACACAGATGCTATACCATAAAGAATCAACTCACCTTCATTCACTTCAGGACATATGATCAAGAACTGATGGCACTGAAGGAAGAAGTCCCAACGTCATGTGAAAAACAAAGCTCCAAACTGGAATTGATAGAAAGTCAACTAAGACATTTTAACAAATGGATGCAGCACAGGAAGTGCTCATGCAACTAGTCAAGAAATTTAGAACACAGCTACCTGGCCGGTCAACTGACTGGGAAGAGATCCATATTTATGCCTATTCCAAAGAAACTGTAACCAACAGAATGTGGAGGTTATCAAACAGTATCATTATCACACGCAAGCAAAATTTTGCTGAGGATCACTCAAAAGTGGACATAGCATTATAGCAACAGGAAACTGTCAGAAATTCAAGCCAGATTTAGAGGAGGACACGAAAGGTGGGATATTTTTGCTGATATCAGATGACTCCTGGCTGAAAGCAGAGAACACCAGAAAGATGGTTACCTGTGTTTTACTGACTAGGCCTACGGTCACCATGAGTTGGATCCGACTCGACGGCACTTGGCTTGGCTGGCAAGGCATTCCACCGTGTGTATGGGTAATGACGGGTAACACTGAGGAGAATGGGAATTTTGGAACACTTGTTTGTGCTCATAAGCAATCCATACACGGCTCAACAAGTTGTAGTTCAACAGAACAAGGGGACCCTGCATGGTTTAAAGTCAGCAGAGGTGTGCATCAGGGTTGTATCTTTTTACCATACCTACTCAATCTGTATACTGAGCCAACAATATGAGAAGCTGCACTATATGAGGAAGAACAGAGCATCAGAATTGGAGGAAGATTAATAACCCACACAATGCAGATGACAGAACCTTGCTTGAAAGTGAAAACGACTCGAAGCACTTAGTGACGAAGATCCAACACCACGGCCTTCAGTATGGATCGCACATCAACATCAGGAAAACAAAAATCCTTACAATTGGACCAATAAGCGACATTATGATGAAAGGAAAAAAGATTGAGGTTGTCAAAGACGACATCTTACTTGGATCCACAATTAACATCCATGGAAGCGGCAGTCAAGAAATCAAAAGATGCACTGCACTGGGAAAATCTACTGCAAAAGACCTCTTTAAATTATTGAAAAGCAAGTATGTCACCTTGAGGACTAAGGTACACCTGACACAAGCGATGGTGTTTTCAGTTGCCTCATATGCATTCGAAAACTAGACAGTGAATAAGGAAGACTAAAGAAGAATTGATGCCTTTGTATTGTGGTGTTGGAGAAGAGTGCTGAATATATCAAGGACTTCCAAAAGAACCAACAAATCTGTCTTGGAAGAAGTACAACCAGAATGTTCCTAGAAACAAGAGTGGCGAGACCACTTTGGACATGTTATCAAGGAACCAGTCCCTGGAGAAGGACATCAAGACCGTTAGGGGGTCAACGAAAAAGAGGAAGACCTCAAACGGGATGAATTTGACACAGTGGCTGCAACGATGGGCTCAAGCAAAGCACCCACTGTCAGGACGGCGCAAGACCGGTCAGTGTTCCTTCTGTTGTGCATAGGGTCGCTGCGAGGCAGAACCCACTGGAGGACACCTAACAACACAGCCTACGTTAGAAACTGTAACCCTGTCACCTCCGCAAACACAGTCTCCACTCCTTTCTACTTCTCACAGGCAACCCTAGGGAAGCGGGTTGGACCAACGGGGAGGTCAAGTCCAGGGAGCTTTCCCGCGAACACACTTGGCTGGGAACTGACTTCCCAACGCGAGCATATTGGTCGTAGTCGATCTCCGCACGTCCGCTACCTACTGTCCCCACTGGGAATCAACGGATGCAGGGAAAGGCGAAAGCCAAGGTACTCTGGAGGAGTCGCGCTGGAAGCCGCAGTTTCCTCACGCAGAACTTGGAAGCACACTGGAAAATCCAGCGCTCCTCCCGTCGCTTCCCCGGGAACGTTCTGCGCTGTGAACGCTGGGAAGTGTAGTCCCGCCTCCGCCGTGCAAGACGGCGAGTTGGAAGTGGTTTGTAGTCATCCCTGCGTGCGGGTCCAAGCTTCAGGCCCGGAGGGACCAAGTGTCTACCCTGAGCGAGGTCTCGAAAGCTGCCAGGAGTAGGAGCTTCCTCCTACTCCCGCCTAGCCACCGTTTCGCCCCGGGCTCTCTGTGCTTCCCTTTTTGTGTCCGTCTAGGAACACTGGGAGACAGGCACTTCCCAGATCCGCAGATGGAGACACTGGCGAGTTCTTAAAGCAACGAGGTGGGAAGCAGCTTAAGAAAACAGGACTCCATCTGTGGAACCGAAGGGGCAGAAACCCGAGGGCAGGGGATAATGGGGTGCGGCGAGGGGGCGGGGCTCCCGGATGACGGAGTGCGGTGAGGGGGCGGGGTTCCAGGGGGCAGCTAGCCGGGTGGGGCGAGGGGCGGGGCTCCAAACAGGTGCCGGGGCGGGGCGAGGGGCGGGGCTCCCGGGGGGTGGCGAGGTGAGGCGAGGGGCGCGGCTGTGCGGAAGGCGCGCTCTTCGCAGGCGTCTGGCCGCCGTGTGCGCGCCTTAGCGCCGTCACTGGTGTCTGCACGCCAGCGTTGTCGGTGGTCCTCAAGGGGTTTCTCGCCAGAATGCGCTTGCAATGTTTCCAGGTGCAGGGGGGCCGGAGATGAGGCTCTCCCAGAGGGCCAGGCCGGCCCCGCTTCCTGGAAGTGATTGATGGGGCCCGAGGCGTCGTGTCCGGACACCGATTTCCTCAGGTCTTCTATGGCGCAGGCCAGCGGAGGAGCGACGGAGGCCAGGCGGGCCGAGGCGGCCTCTCCTCAGGTGTGCCTCCCAGTGGCCTCCACACCGCGCTAGTGGGCCTCGGTGGGGGGGCGGGGGGTGCAGCAGAAGCCCGAGTGTCCCGCTTCCTGTCGCGGTTGTGTTTCTCTAGGTTTTGCTTTGGGGCTTCTTTGGGGCTTGGCGGGGCTCAGGCCCCGCCCCCGTCGTCGAGGCTGCCCCTGTCAGCCGTGAGCAGGCAGGCTCGCGGGGCCGCTGATGCAGGGCCCGTGTCATAAAGGCCAGCGCCGCACTGCCATCCCTCGGCCTGTCCGGTGGCGATGGCGCAGCGTCTGAGAACGGCGCCGAGTCCGACTCTGCTCCGCCGGCCACTGTCCGGCTGTGTGCTGGGGTTTCCTTTTCCCGGGGAAAGGCGGCAGTCCTGTCTTGCAGTGTATTGCTACCTTTAGTAAACTCAAAGGGAGGCCGACCAGTTAAATTTTAATTTCAGTTAAAGGACTTTTTTTAGTATATATATGTCCCAAATATTGTTCACCTGAAATTCAGATTTATCTGGCAACCCGCCTTTAAGACATTGTTAGGAGACAGTGCCTCAGCCGTCCTTAGAACAGGGCTTGGTGTGTGTAAATGCACAGAGTTTATATAAAAGACCAAATTGCTCCCACCCCCTATAACATGCGCCCACCCCACCTCGCAGCACCTTAGTGCCTCTCGTCGTCTGGCTGTCTTCACGCCGTTGGCTAGCCCTCAGAAAGTCACTCCGTTATAAACGTTCAGTTTGAATTACTTCTCCCCACCCCGCAGTTTAGTCACCCAGCTCCACTGTCACAAAGCTCCGGATCTCCCCTGCCTTGCAGGCCTTAGTACACTCCTGTGGGACTTTTCAAAGTTTTTAGTAGTGTCAGTATTATGGCACTTATGTGGTTGTATGTGGGGTAGGGTGGGGTAGGAGTCTGATGAATTCTGATGTTGGGGCCAGTGATCCTTTTCTAGAATTAGGGGAATGGTACCCTCTGAGCTGGGGGAGAACAGAGGAGTGAGCGGGGCTCTCAGTGTTAGTAACAGGCTTTCCTAGCTAGGAGAATGTGTACTGACTGAGTGTCATTGGCCCCACCGAGCTCACTGAGGCATCTGCCATGCTGTGAGACAAGATGTTCTGTCTAGAAAGTGTAAAGTAAAAAAAAGAGGCGTACAACCTATTGTTGTTGTCAGGTGCTGTTGAGTTAGTTCTAACTCAGAGCGACTCTATGCACAACAGAACGAAGCACTGCCCGGTCCTGCATCATGCTCACAATCTTTTTTAGGCTTATGCCCATTGTTGCAGCCATTGTATCAAACCATCTCACTGAGGGTTTTCCTCTTTTTCGCTGATCCTACGCTCTACCAAGCAGGATGTCCCTTTCCAGAAACTGATCGCTCCTGACAATATGTCCAAAGTATATAAGACACAGTCTTGCCATCTTTGCTTGCAGGGAGCACTCTGGTTGGACTTCTTCCAGTTTGCTCTTTTGCCAGTCCACGGTGCATTCAATATTCTTCTCCAGCACAATTCAGTGGTGTCAGTTCTTCTGTCTTCCTTATTCACTGTCCAACTTTAGCATGTGTGTGATGTAATTAAAAATACCATGGCTTGGGGCAGGTGCACCTTAGTCTTCAAAGTGATATCTTCAGTTTTCACTACTTTAAAGAGGTCCTTTGCAGCAGATTTTCCCAATGCAATGCATCTTTTTTAATTTCTTGACTGCCTTCCCCTTGGATGCACATAAGGGTGGTGAAGGACATGCCTGCCGCAGGGCCTAGCTGTTCCCCATGGTGGGCATTTATTAAAGCATGTGAATTCAGAGTTTCCTGTCGGCTGTGGGAGTCATATATGACTGTGACCAGCATGGCCCTGGGAGTGTAGGCAGGAACTTTGGGTGGTCCCAGCTATAACAGGTGCAGATATTCTGTCAAGGCTGAGCTCCTTTGTCCTACTCGTAATGGATTGTCTTCCCTTCTTTCAGAACACTTGTTACTTTTGCGCTGGCTTTTAGTACCGTCCAGTGTTAGTCATTTGTTTGATGTCTGCTTCCTGAACTCTTTGGTTCTTAAGAGCCAGGACATGTGTTTTGCTCTATGTCATGCCTGCATTGTCTGTCATACCACTTAGCGGCCTTTCTCAACAATGGCTCCTCATCTGAATCATGGAACACAGACAATGGTTTGAGGAGCCATGTTCTCAGTTCTCATGAGTACAGTCCACAATGAGTAGCATTCTAGCTACATAGGAGAGAAATGAATCCATTGTGTACAGTGGATACCTTAGGATGTTGGGACTGAAGTCTCTTATGGAAACTTGGCTGGGGAAAACCCACTGCTGTCGAGCTGATGCCAACCCATAGTGACCCTATAGAACAGAGTAGAACTGCCCCATAGAGTTCCCAAGAAGCACCTGGTAGATGAAAACTGCCAACCTCTTGGTGAGCAGCCGTAGCACTTACACCCTGTGCCAGCAGGGTTTCCTCAGCTGGGAAGGGCTGGAGGTGTTTGGGTCGAGTAGAATGTGTTCTGTTATAAAGTGAGGATGGGAAGAGATGAGCTCCCAAACAACACTCGTCGGTAGCAGGGTGAGTTCAAAAAAACAGCAAACATCTGCTACCTCCCAATCAATATGTGCTAAATAAATGCCTGAGTGGGGATGGAAGCTGTTTTAGTCAGCTAGGGCTGCTCTAACAGAAATACCTCAGAGTGGATGGCTTTAACAAAAGAGGTTTATTCTTACACAGTCCGGTAGGCTGCAAGTCTATATTCAGGGTGTGCGCTCCAGGGGAAGGCTGTCCCCTTGTTGGCTCTGGAGGAAAGTCCGGTATTGCATCAGTCTTTGTCCAGGGAGCATCTTGGCGCAGGAACCTCAGGTCTGAAGGACATGCTCCTCTCCTGGTGCTGCTCACTTGATGGTAGAGGTTCCCAATTCTCAGCCTGCTTCCCTTTCTTTTTATCTGAAAGGATTAAGGATGGGGCAAGCCATACTCCAGGGAAACTCCCTTTACAGTGGAGCAGGGAGATAATCCTATGACGGGATTTACAGCCCCACCCTAATCCTTTAACATACAGCATAAGAAAACCACAAAATGGGGACAGTCACAAGATACTGGGAATCATGGCCCAGCCACATGGCTACACATATTTTGGGGGGGACGTAATTCGATCCATGACAGAAGCCTTCTGACTCAGGCAAGTCCTCTCTATCAGGTCGGCTCAAAAGTACAAATGAATGATTTGGTTATACTGAGTGACTGGCCTGAGACTCTCCACCAGGAGTCCCACCATCCCAAGAATAAACCTCTGGTCTGCTACTACTCCATCGGTGACAACTACTTTGTCTCCTTTAACTGGATGGATCCATATGAGAAACAACTACAGGTAAAGCTAGCTAGTCCTTTTTTCTTCTTCCTTAATCCAGTTTACATGCGTTGCCCTTGAAGTGTCCTTATCTCAGAATGATGGAGATAATTCTGAGTTAGCTCATTTTGGGGCTCATCTCTGTGTCCCATTTGGACCTGGATGCAGTGGTCCTTTGTCACCTCTAGTCTTCCAGCAGAATGCATACTTGCTGTAGAGTAGATGGAAGGCCAAGGACAGGGCCTCAAGCGTGGTATTCCTATCACAAACCCAGCTCCTAGTACCAATAAACTCCCACAGTCAAGCTATCCAGTCTTTCCTTAATTCCACAAGGGGGAACAAAGGATCTAAACATTCAGTCCTTCTCTACCCTGCACTTTTGGGAGATCTCCCTCCATTTTAAAAAAAAAACCTTTGCCGTTGAGTCAGTTGTGACTCATAGTGACCCTATAGGACAGAGTAAAACTGCCCTATATGGTTTCCAAGGAGCACCTGGTGAATTTGAACTGCTGACCTTTTGGTTAGCAGCCATATCTCTTAACCACTGCACCACCAGGCTTTCCTTTTCCTCCACAGTCAGGCTTCTTTCTCTCATCCTCTTCTAGACAGTACTTTGGGTACAGAAAAAAGATGAAGAACTGGACACAATGATAAAGGAGATGTTTGACCCAATGGATCAAGTCCCCCCCATCCAAGCAATGGTCCACACAGGTTCTTACCAAATGTTAGTTGCTTACTGTGGTGACACGTACCTGCGGCTCTTTGCAGATCACTGTCAAGCATTCCGGTATCTGGGTACAGTGCCCTGCCGTTTCTCCATCAACTGCCTCTGCTATGACCCAGCAACTGAGATGCTGCTCTCCGGCACCTTGGGGGCTGTGGTCACCTGGTTCATTTTACCAAATGGCAAGGGCCTCCGGATGGCTCAAAAAGTGGCCATGCCTAGTCATGAGTTTGTGCAAGGTATTTCCCTGCATGGCTCCCAGGGCTCCGTCCTGGTCCTGTGTGAGAGCACAGTGAGGGTCTTCGCCCACCGGCGACAGGGTCATCTGGAAGAGGTGAAGAGATTCAGCCCCCGAGCCAGTGGCTCTTCCATCACCTGCTCCTTCACTTGTGTCTCTCAGGGCCATCTTTGTGCTGGAGACATGGATGGGGAGATCCATGCTTGGGGGCTGGACCGGGATCACTTCCTCCACAGCTTCCAGGCCCATTCCTCATTGGTGATATGTATCCACAGCCGACCTGACACTCACACCTTGCTAACAGCAGGCAGTGAGAGTGTAGTCAAGGAGTGGAATCTTTTGGAAACTTGCTGCGGCAGCTGAATATTAATGAGAATCTACAGCAGCTGGAGTTTATTGATGACACCACTTTCTTCTGTGAGACTGCCTCCACTTTTTCGTTGTACCAACTGCCCTACTTTTATACCCTCTTCAGTGTGTGTGGTTCTGTCCCTCAGCAAGTGCGGTGGGTCTACTGTGGCCCTAATTGGACCCGGATCCTGTGTGCCACTGAGGATGGTTTGTGGCGTTTCCTGTCTCCAGTAACAGGAGACCTCCTGATTATCACCTGGCATCTGCTTCTCTTGGATAAGGCTGTGGACTGGGCCTATGACTCAGACACGGAGGAGCTCTTTGTGGCAATGGGTGGGACAGATGTGCTGGTGTTTGATGCCACTCAATCTCCTTGCATGGCCAAGTATCTTGTATGCACCTCCATCAACTCTGAGGATGTTATAACATGCCTGGCCTATGGAAAGTCCAATCTGGGCATGGGCCTACAAGGACTGATGTTCTGTGGGTACCAGAGTGGCGTTGTAAGAACCCTGTCACGCTACAGCCTTGCCCGGGTAGAAAAGAAGATTCACTCTGGGGAGGTGCTGTCACTGTCTACCCTGGAAGGTCCCCATCAAAACACCTTGCTTTGTTCGTATGGCAGGGATAGCTGTGTCCATGTGACAGAAGCTGTGCTTCAGGGCAATAGGGTCGTCCTGCATCCTGTCAGCAAAATTCTCAGTAGTTGCCCCCTAAAACATGGAATACTCTTGCCCAACTCTGTGGGTGCCATCACTGAGAACAACTGTTGGTGCTTCTGGCACTGTCAGGACGCTCTGGCGTGCCCAGCATCAGAAGCCAACTCTGCGTTCAGAGAGGTGCAGCGCCTGCACGAGTGTGCCATCGCTTCATTTGATGTCTGCCCTTCCCTGAGACTTTTTGTCACAGGGGCCATCGATGGCTCAGTTCGGATATGGAACTTCCATGGAAGACTAATAGCTGAATTGAACTCAACGTTGCGATTCGGCCCACTCTGCTTTGCCAGTAATCGGGGAGACCTACTTTTGACTTTTAATCAGAGTCTCTACCTGGTGTCCTGCTTAAGACTGCTCCCTGCAGCTTTGCTGATGCACCTATCCTCAATATTGCTGACAAAATGCAAGAAGTCCCTAAGCCCTTCATGCCAAGCTTTTTCTTTTCATTTGAAGTCATATTTGTGCCCAAATTCGTTTATATTGGACAAGGGCTGCAGGAGTTACAGGGGCTAGAGACCCTTGCCAATAGACGGGTCATTGCCTTTGACAATATCGTGCCCCATGTCATTGAGGAAGAGAGAAGTCGGCACCCAGGCAGTCAAGAACCCGAAGTGGATTTGTTAGAACCAATATCTGAGGACATTGATTTGTCTGCTCCTGACCTCAGACACCATCGTCCCCAACATGCAGTTCCTGCTCAGTTACTGCTGACTGGCTGGGATGGACTCAGCTCCTACCACATGTTACGGCACTTCTTTGGTCAGGGGCGGCAATGGCTATGTGCCCCCGATGGCTACATCCCCAACTCGGTGATCCGTGCCCGTCTTTGGCCTGAGGGTACTCCAATCTTCTTGTGCTATGGTCTGCATCTGCCCTGCCAAGATAAGGCTGAGGACATGCCAGATTCTCTAGACTCATGGCACATATATCTACGAATCTGGTTGAAGAGGAAATCTCAGTGGGTCAACAGGTGGGTGAATACAAGGACCTGGAAAGAATGCCCTATAATGCTTTCCTAAACATGAAAAACTGTAATTGGATGGGAAGAAAATTTAGTGAAGGACTTGTGGATAATTTAATCGAGGCTATCCTCAACCTCACGATTTACTGTTCTATAGACAAGTACAAGAAATACCTTACTGTCCTGGTACAAATCTTCGCCACTTAACATGTACGTCCAAGGTTGCGTTCTGAGGCTGCCCGCCGCCTGCTGGATGATACCACTCATTACAACCCAAGTATCCGCACACTGGCGTGGGAGGGGTTGGGCGGACTGCGCCTCATGAACCACCTTTTTGCCGTTCCACTTGCCATGGGGTTGATGGACAGCAATGCAAACGTCGGGACGAAGGCCTTATACCTTATAACAAGAGTCGCGGGTATCCAAACGAAGACCAAGCTGGTGTGCCTGTTGCAGAAACGAGAAACTTTGTGGGAAATGCAGTAAGTTGAGCAGTCGCTGTCTTCTCTTGATTCCTTCTAGCTCCTAGACCTCCAGAAGCAGATTGTCTCTTGCTCTTTTCCACACTCCTTTTCCTTTGTCCTGTGTTTTTATTTGCTTTTTTTAAACCCAGCACCTACCCCTTTTCTTCTGACCCGTAAGCAACCTCGCATTTTTGTACTTCAAGTTCCTCAAGACTCAAGTCCCCAAATCTCCCAACCAAAGAATCGTCCTATGTCACTCTGATTACTCCTTGCTGCCCTTGAGTCTTTCTTCTTTATCAACTTTTTTACTTTGTTCTATTCTGTGCTAAATAGCTGTCTCATCCCTGCCTCTTCCACCACAGCTGCTGCTACTGCTGCTTTTTGGAATTTTGTTTTTATCACTGACTCAATATTGTCCTTCTTCTCCCTTGCCGTGTATAGGCAGGAAATGATTGGGGAGGACTCCGTGACCCATCTGCTTGGGCTTGAGGCTGCAGATATCCAGTTCCTGCTCACCAACGTGGAGGAGCTGCGGGACGAAAACTTGACCTTATCAGTGAAAAAGAAACCATTTTGTTTCTCTTTTGATAAATCAGGGACTGAAGAATTTGAGGCCTCTGCCAAACCAGCACTCATGCCTAAAAAGAAAAGCAAGAGACATGTTTAAGTAAAGAGCGAAAAACTTAGTATGTATGGGACGATCTATCGGGTATCTTGGGGGCTTACCTCAGGGGCTCCAAAAGGCAGGGTCACTAAGGTGAAGGTATATCAAAGATACCAGTGGGAGTAGAGGTAAATGGGAGAAACTTTTTCACAGAACACAATCTGACAAGAAGCTCCACCCCATACCAATTACTAGTCTTATTTCTTTAGGATATGGGTCCTGAGCAGAAACAGTAAGCATTTCTTGATATTACAAGAGATCACACTCAGGACATGTACGTTTTCTGTAACTCTTTTCATCCTAATATCTGTGCAGTTGAAAAGGACCTGAGAGCTTCCAGGAAGCCAAGAGAGAAAGAACTGGGAAAGCTGACTTCTGAGTTGGTGTCTGCAGAGCATGAAGGTGAAGAAAAAGAGGCTGAGACATCAGGGCACATTGACACTGAGCATGTTCCCCTCAGCCCAGTCCCGTCAGGGGAGATGGAGTCAGAGCAGGCCATGTTGGAGGCCACAGAAGCCACGGAGGCCACAGGTCAGCGTGACATGCGAGGTTCTGGAGAGGCAGTCCCTACACTGGGGACAAAAGCACACATGAAAGGGCTTTTAAAATTGCTGGTGAAAAAAGGCCTCAGAAGAGCAGATGAGAAGGCATTAGAGAAAAAGACGTGGAGGATCTTTTAGAGGTGGCGACAGAAAAGCCCAGGGAAGAAGAGGTTTCTGAGAAAGAAAAAGGTAGAAGGAAGACACCTAGAAAGAGCAGGCATGGTTTGGCTGGGGCCTCAGCATACCGCAGCAGGTCAGGCACCAGGTCTTGGCGGGGTGACATTTGCAAGGATAGCAAGTTCCCATCCGGGGATGTTAAGGGATCTTGGTAAGGAACTGGTGGACCTAGCTCAGGTGCTGCTTGCTGATCGGCAGCCCAGCTGGGATCTCTTCCAAGAGCTCTGCCCCTGACACAGGACTCAGGCTTATTGCCATCAGAGTTGGAGGAGCCAATAGTGGAAGCAGCAGCCGTCCTACCAGAAAATGTGGTGGAAGAGGCTGTTGAGGAAGAAGGAGAGGTGGAACTGAGGAAGCCAAGGTCTGAAAAAAGGAAGAAATTTTCTCCAAAAGTCAAGAAAAGGCAAGTTCCTCTTTTAGAAGGTAACTTAGTCTTGGGGAAAAGTATATTTCCAAGGAAAGTAAGTGAACAGGCCAAGCAAGAAGGGAAAATACCTGCAGAAGAAAGGAGATGGACTAAATCAGAGACAAAATTAAGGCTGGCAAAGGAGAAACTGGCCAAGCATAAAAAAACCCTCACCCATCAAGAAGAAATACCAGCTTCCCCACAAAAGAAATGAACCAAAGAAAGGCACAGGTTAGCCACAGAAGAAAAGAGACTGACTGGAGAAAAAGGAAAACTTCTGGAGAAAGGGACAGAAGTGGTTTGGAAAGAAGAGACACCAAGTATTTTCCTAAAAAAGAAGAAAGTGGCCAGGGAAAAGAGGATGCTGGCCCAGGAGGAAGACATGGGGACCATGGGAGAGGGGTTTCCAGACTGGACAGAGAGGACACTGGCTCAGGGAGAGATGGTATTGGGTGAGGAAGAGGAGGAACTGACTGGGAAAGATAAAGAACTGGTTTGGGATGAGGAAGAACTTGCCTTGAAAGAGAAAGAATTGGCTTGGGAAGAAGAAGAAGTGGCTTGGGAAGAAGAGGAATTGGCCCAGGAAGAGGAGGAATTCATCCTGAACATAGAGAAACAAGCTGGAGAAGAGAAGAAGTTCCACAAAAGGAAGACATACTTACAAGAAAATGAGAAAGGTGTTGAAGATGAGGAGAAATGGACCTGGGAAACAGGGAGAGAGGGACAACTGACTAAAGAAGGGGAGCCACTCGAGGAGGGGAGGAAACCGAGCTCAGCAAAGGTGAGCGTGACGGAGCAAGAGGATAAACGGGCCCAAGGAGAGGCAAGGTGGCTAGGAGAAAAGAAGAAGAAAAGAAAAGAAAAGAAAAAACAAACTAGGGAAGAGGAGAAAGAGGGGCAGACTCCAAAAGAGAAAGAGGATGAAGAGATGCAACAACCAGCTTGGGAAAGACAGGAATAGGACCTAGAAGAGGAGGAAAAGGTTGGAGCAGTGGAGAAATCGTCAGAACAGAAAGGTAAACTGGCCTGGAAAAAGGAAAGGAAAGCCTGGAAAGAGGAAATAAGGTCGCAGAAACAAGAGAAAATGACTGAGGAAAAAGAAACATGGGCTTGGAAAAAAGAGAAGGTGGACTTAGAAGAGGAGGAACAAGATAGAGAAATGGAGAAACGGTCACCAGAAGAAGAGAAACAGGCCTGGGGAGAAAAACGATGGGCTCAGAGAGCGAGGCAAGCTTGGAAAGAGGAGGGACGGGCTGGAAAAGTGACGAAGGAAGCTGAGAAAAAAGAAGAGTGGTTGCGAGTCCAAGTGAAACTGGTCCCAGAAGAGGAGAAAAAGATGGAGGAGATGGAGAAAGGGTACCCAAAAGAAGAGAAACGGGCCATGGGAAAAGAGAAATGGCCCAAGAAATGGATGGGAAAAGATGCAAAAGCAAAGGAGAAACAAAAACGGTGGACCAGGGAAGAAGACAAACAGACACAGAAAGATAAAATATGGGGTTCGAAAGAAGAAAAATCATCCCCAGCAGAGAAGACAAAGGTTGAACGCCTCACCCAGGAAAAAGAGAGACTGTCCTTAGAAGAGGAGGAAGAGCCTGGTAAATGGAGAGGCGTTCCCGGGGACAAGAGGGAGAGGCCAGGGAAGGAGAGACAAGGGCTTTGAAGAAGAAGGCCGGGAAACTGAGTGAAGAAGAGAGGCATATCACTGAGAAGGAAAAGCCAACAGCCAAGGGAGACAGGGCCCTAACCAAGAGAAAGAAAGAAATACCCCAAGACGAGAAAGAAATTGTGAGGCAAAAGGATGCATTGTCCCAGGAAGAGGTGGAATTTGTCCATGACAAGAGGACCAAAGAAAGGAATGTCACCAAGAAAAGAATGCAAATCAAAGAGAGATTACAGGCACTGAAGAAACTAGATATGGGAAAGGGATTCACTTTGAAGAGAACAAGATATGCATGGCAGAGGGTGCACTCCTGGAGATTCTGGCTAGGACAATTAGAGAGACGAGTCAAGAGCCTCTGGGAGCAATTGAAACTGACGGCCACAGGAGGGAATGGCTTCCGGAACAGAAGGAAACAGCCAAAGGAGATGAAGAGCTGGCTGAGAAAGAGAGAGAATGAGAAGATGAGAGCAGAACAGCCAGCCACGGGAGAATACTGGCTGCTGAAGACAGCCTGGAAGAGGACCGAAGGTTAGGGGAAAAGCTCCAGGCAAAGACACGATTAAATAAAACCCAGCTCGAGAGAATACTGAAGGAGGTCCAGGAGCGAAATATCTTAGAAAAAAAGCATCTAGAGGAGCTTCTGAAGAGGATCGAGGAAAACGAACCAGAAAAGATCCAGGTGAAGTGGCTACTGGAGACTACCAGGGGTATACTGTTTGGGAGATCAGAGGAGAGCTTGACTGAGAAGGAAACAGAGGCAGGCCTCCCTCGGAAGGGGAAAGAGGAGGAGATCCTTTCCGTGAAGAAGAAAAGGAAATACCACATAGAGAAGTGGGAAAAGAAGGCCAGCCCAAGTAAGAAGAGGTTGACTAAACAGAAAAAAAAGCTGACTAAGAAAAAAAGGAGGGCCCACATGAGGAAGAGCTCGTGGGTGAGGAGGAGGAAGTGCATCTCACTGAGGAGGAAAGCCTGAGTGAGGGAGAGGAGGAGGAGGAGGAGGGAAGCCTGGAGGAGGAGGAGGAGGAGGCAAAAAGACTGAGAGAGGAGGAGGAAGAGAAGAGCTGAAGAAAGGAGGAGGAGGAGAGGCTGAGGGGGAGGGAAGGGGAGGAGAGACAAGAGGAGGCAGAGAAGTTAGAGAAAAAAGGTGAAAGAAAAGAGGATAGGGAGAAGCATGTGGAGAGAGTGTTGAAACGAGAACTCTCCCAGGAAAAAGAGAGCTTACTGAAGCCAGTGATGAAAAGAGCGGGGTCTGCTGAGAAAAGGACAGATACAGCCAGAAGAGATCTGCTCTATGAAAGAGAACAATTGCTTGATACAAAGAGAGACTTTGGACCTGTGGACAAGGCTCTGTGGCCAACAGTTTTGAAGGGCCTCTTGAAAACACCGCTCCAGGTCACCCTGGGGAACACAGAGGGAATGGACCCAGGAGTCTTGGAGGATCATTTGGATTTTGAAGGACAGGATAGTCAGCTTCTTGGAGAACACCCCATGACAAGTTCCTGGGGAAGGCAAGAGGACAAACTCCTGGAGAATGCAAAGGACATGTTTTTACAGGTCATGGAAACAGAGACTCAGATCCCAGAAAGAGTCCACAGACTGGAGCCCCACTTAGCTGGTGTCACCATGGAACCCCAGAGACCTAAACACAGGCCTACAGGTGACAGGTGGAAGTGGTTCCTGAAGTATCAGGATTCCCAGGCAGGGATACCTGAGGGCCAGGCCCCAGCACCAGTCTCAACTCCTACCCCTTCACCTGAAATACCAGTTACAAGATACCAAAGCTCAGGCTACTCAGAAGCACACGTTTCAGATGAAGACTGAATTAACAGTGTCCTGCTAAGGCTGCAAGCGGGACAGCAGCTTTCCAGGGACAGTCTCCGTCAACTGAACCAGATCCTCAGAGACTTCGGTGCAAAGCAACATTTGACGTGGAGGCATGAGGTCACTCTTAAGGCCGTTGTTAAGCACCTCACGCAGACCCTGGAGTCAAGTGACACTGAGGTACCTCAGCCATATAAGGATGCTTTGAGTCCCGTGCACTTAAAAGTCATTCCTCCAATTAGAAAAAGAGAAGAGAAGAGTAGGCTCGAACCATTTCCTACCCCAGAAGGAGTGTTACCGTCAGCCACTAAGAGGCTTCAAGACCCACAGGGTCTCAGTCGGCATGTCTTATCTGAAGCCTACAGGAAGAAGCAGGCGCAACAGTTAGCCATTGCTGTTAGGGAGCTAAAACGCCTTTATTCAATCAGAAGAGATGTTTCTATAGCAGTCTGTCCCTCCGTGGACAAAAAATCCCCTGCCTTGATATTTCAGAAGGATGTCAGGGCATTGAAGGGTAGAGATGAAACCCCCAAATTTTCCAGGGCAAGCAAGGAAATGCCACCCATATCTGTTCCAGTGTTACCATCAGCTCCCAAGAAGATTCAAGCCCCCAAAGCTGTAAATTGGCACCTTTTAGGAGAACCTCATAGGAGTGAGCAGGCACGGCAGTTATCCAATGCTCTCAAAGAGATGGGGACGTGACATTTTTCTCCTGCTACAAGAGATGTTTTCACAGATATCCATAACTCTGTGGACAAACAAACCCTAGCACTAATGTTTCAGAAGGACTTCCAGGGTCTTAGGTGTAAAAGGAGGCCTGTGAAATTGCCCAAGTTGCAGAAGAGGTCACAGCCTATCTCCGAGAAGAGGGAAGAGCTACCTCAGTGGGAGACATTTGTGGCCCTGTACTACATCTTGCGAATGTTGCAGCGGCGATATGGAAAAGACAGCACTACTTGGATGGAACAGTTCTACCAGGTCATGGATGTGTACCAGCTTAAGTCGCCTCAGATCCAGAGGCTGCTGTTAGAGCTGCTCCAGGGACAGAAACCCCAACCCCAGGAGATCATCTACAGAGAGGCCCTGAGGACCAAGGAGCTGGTACTTGGTGAGCGGTTGTTTTACTGCTTGTTTTGTGGAGGTCCACATGCCTCTGCCGGTTCCCAAGAATTCCAGGATGTGGCACCCCTTTCTGGGAAGAATAAGGTGCATACTCTCCAACCTGTGGGCATTGCCAAGTATGGGTTCCTAGAACTTGCCTGGAAAAGCCTACCACGAATCAGTCCTTACCTTATCAAAAGGTTCTCAGCTCTCTGATTTGGCTCAGTTAATATTCGAGTTGTGGAGTACCCCTGGAAAATGAACCTGGACCAGAGATTTTCAACCTCCTTGAATAGTGCCAACTTAGAGGTGGGACTAGGTGAGGGCTTCTCTTCACTCGTCACCAGAAACTTGCTACTTAACTGTGTACTGAATAAAATAACATTTAAATAATAAGTATGCTGGCCTGTTTGTCTTCTTTCCCACACCTAGAATCCCTTGAAAGTGGACAGAGGAAACAGATTATCCTTTGTCCTAAGAGGGGGACAGTTTATCAGTCAGTGGGCATACATCTTCTGCAGGGCAGGGGCCAGTACCTTATCGTGAAAACCACTCCTAGCACTGTTTTCTCTTTTCTTCTATCTCCTTTCCTCATGGACTCTGAGAGGAAGAGTATTTAGTACAGTGGAGCTTGTATTTAGCAGTAAAATAAAAAAGGAGGCAGAGATGACCCACAATTTTGTCCGCTTGCAAACTTTGATCTTGACTAAGTATCCTTGTTATGTAACGGGTATGTACACTGCCACTGTGGCTAAGAGTGCCAACTTTGAATTCAGAAGAACTCTGCACAATGGTGATTTCAGGAAGCATCTCCTAAGCTGTTTTCAAGTGAAAGACATTGTGCTGAATAAAATTAGTCAGCAGCACAAGGACAAATATTGTATGAGACCCCTACAATAAGGACTTAAAAACAGATTCATGTACAGAAGAAAAGACTCTGATGGCGGCAAGGGAGGGGAGGGAGGGAAGGAGAGGGCTGGTTATAGATTAGATAGTTGATAGAAATTTGGTTGGGTGAAATGAGTGACAGCACACATTAGAAAGAAGATCAATTTAACTGGATGTCAACATAACCTGAAAACTCTTGCTATCTTTACCCAATATTGCAAGGACAGAATAGCAGGGTTGGGGGTCCAGGGACCATGCTGTCAGGAGACATTGAGGCCAATTGTCATAATTAGCCTATTGCTAAGAGAGTCTTCTGCACCCCATATTGGTGAGTGTCGTCTGGGGTCTTAAAACCTAGCAAGCTGTCATCTGAGGTACAACAAATGGTCCCAACTCAGCAGGAACAGGTGATCACCAAGGATGAAAACAACATGGGGAAAAGAAAACTCAGAAGACAGAAAGACCCACGTGAATGAGTGACTACATCAACATGTGACCAAAAGAACCAGATGGTGCTTGGCCACCACCAGTGACAGCTGTGATGGGACTCACAAAGTTAAGTCCCAGTGGCAATGTGAGATTAAAAAGGGGTGCACCCTCCCTGAAATCTCCACTAAAAGACTGCAACTGATAAATCATCATGGAGGTCAACTCTTCAGACAGGAATGGATTGGACTTGGTGACACAGAGTGACCATATCCTGTGTGCACTTTATGGTTTTATGCATCTGTAGGGTGTTGTCCTGCTGACCTCTTACTGGAGGTGGGGGAATGGGTGGAGAGGAGGGGATAGAAGATTGTTAGGACAATATGACATGTATAGAACGGAGAGGAAGAGTGTGCTGTCACCGGGTAGGGAGAGCAGTAGGAGCTGCATAGAAGTGGGCATGCAAATTTACATGGGAATGTACATTTTCATTCAGTCATAACAAAAAAAGAGATGCACCCTGAGAACTCCACTAAAAGACCACAATTGACAGTGACAGCCGAGATAGGGCTCACAAAGTTGAGTCCCAATGACAACCTGAGATTAAAAAGAGATGCACCCTGAGAACTCCACTAAAAGACCACAATTGACAGTGACAGCCGAGATAGGGCTCACAAAGTTGAGTCCCAGTGACAACCTGAGATTAAAAAGAGATGCACCCTGAGAACTCCACTGAAAGACCACAACTGATAGTCCGAAGGCCTGAGGGTTCCCCTGGGACCATGGCCCCTAGACCTGATGCTGTCCCTCTTCATGAGTCATTAGTGATGTCAACTCCTCAAACAGGAGTAGAGTGGACTCAGTGACACAGAGTGACCGTATCGTGTGTGCACTCTATGGTTCTATGCATCTATAGGATGTCATCCTACTGGCCTCTTACTAGAGAGGAGTAGAGAGGGTGGAGAAGAGGGGACAGGAGACTGTTAAAAGGATATGACATGTATAGAACAGAAAGGAGGTGTGTGCTGTCAAGCCAGGCAAGGAGAGCAATAGGAGGTGCACGTAGGTCGGCATGCAAATGAAAACTGAATTGTACACCTTCACTCAGTCACAATGAATAAATTAAAAAAGAAGAAGAAGAAGAAGAACTCAGCAGTCATTACTGTGCCGTTGACAAGCTCTTTGATTTTGCCTTTTGGGTCCCTTAAAGTAAAATGGTAATAATAATACCTATCTTACGGAAATGCGTAGCACAGTGCTTGAAATATAGCTCTCTTTCTGATGCTGACTGCTCCAACGGGAGATGTTGTGAGGCGCCATCACGTTGGTTCCTACTCGTGGCCGTCACAACAGAACCCTGACCCGTCCCGTGCCCCTTGTTGCAGTCAAGGTGCCAACCCATCTCAGTGAGGGTTGTCTCAGTTCTCTAGTGTTTCTATAACAGAACTACCACAAGGAGATGGCTTTAAGAAACAGAAGTTATGCTCACACGGTCTAGGAGGATTGAAGTCCAAATTCAAGATGCCAGCTCCAGGGGAAGGCTTTCTCTGCCGGCTCAGGGGAAAGTCTTTGTCATCAATCATCCCCTGGTCTAGGAGCTTCTCAGTGGAAGGACCTGAGTCCAAAGGACACATGCTCTCCCTGACTCTTTACTGACTCTTCAGCATCTCAAAAGAGATGGATTCAAGTCACAACCTAGTAAACTGCATTCTGCCTAATCCACGTAACTGCCTCAATCCTGCCTCAGTAATATCCTAGAGGGAGAATTTGCAACACTTAGGAAAATGAAGTCAGATGACAAAATGGTAGACAGTCACACAATACTGGGACTCACGACCTAGTCTAGTAGACACACATTTTGAGAGGGACACAGTACAATCCATAAGAAGAATCTCCTTTTTCAAGGACCAGCTATCTACCACATATGATATTCTCCAGGGATTGGTCCCTCCTTATAACATGTCCAAAGTATGTGAGACAAACTCTTGCCATCTTTGCTTCTAAGGAATATTCTGGTTGTACTTTTCCAGACAGATTTATTCATTTTTCTGGAAATCCAAGTGTTTTCAGTATTCTTCACCAATGCTGTAATCCAAAAGCATCAGTTTTTTCTTGGTCTGCCAGAAATTCAAGCCAGATTCAGCAGAGGATATGGAACCAGGGATAACATTGCTGATGTCAGACAGATCTTTGCTGAAAGCAGAAAATACCAGAAAGATGTTTGCCTATGTTTCATTAACTATGCAAAGGCATTTGACTGTGTGGATCACAACAAATTATGGATAACATTGTGGAGAATAAGAATTCTAGAACACTTAATCATGCTCATGAGGAATCTGTACATGGACCAAGAGGCAGCTGTGTGAACAGAACAAGAGGACACTGCATGGTTTAAAGCAAAGGTGTGCATCAACATCATGTCTTCTCACCATACCTTTTCAATTAGTATGCTGAGCAAATAATCTGAGAGGCTGGACTATATAAAGAATAACCGGGCATCAGGATTGGAGGCAGACTCATTAACAACCTGTATAATGCAGATAACACAACCTTGCTTGCTGGAAGTGAAGAGGATTTGAAACACTTACTGATGAAGATCAAAGATCCCTGCTTCAATGACAGAAATACCACAGTGGATAGTTTTAACAAAGAGAAGTCAATTCCTTCACAGTCCTGTAGGCTAGAAATCCAAATTTAGGGTGCCAGCACTTAGGGAAGGCTTTCCATCTGTTGGCCTTGGAGAAAGGTCCTTGTTTCTTTAGCTTCCTCTTTCTGGTTTCTTGAAAATCTCCACTTAGCTCTGCATATTTTACCCTATCTTATCCCATTTCTGCTCTGCTCAGTTGTTTTAATGTCTTTTTACATCTCAAAGGAGATCCACTCAGTATAAAAGCCATTGCTGTCGAGTTGATTCTGCCTCATAGCGATCCTACAGATCAGAGTAGAACTGCCCCATAGAGCTTCCAAGGGGCACCTGGCAGATTTGATAACCCTACACTAATCCTGCCTCATTAACATAGCAAAGAAAATCCATATACCCAAATGGGATTTTAACTACAGGTCTAGAGATTAGGATTTATGGCTCATATTTTGGGAGGACATAATCCATGATATTGTGTAATTAAACTGTTGCATTTTCACGTCCCCTAATGCTCTGAGCAGAGGCTTGGTGCCTAAGGGAGATGAGTGCTTTCAAATTAAGATCATTGATCAACCTTTAGTTAAATTTTTGTATGTGGCATGACCTTTGGGTCCAACTTCATTCTTTTGCATGTGGATATCCTATTGTCCTAACAATATTTATTGTAGAGACTTTTCTTTTCCCATCAAATGGACTTGCACCTTGTCAAAATCAGTTAGTCATAACTGTATGGATTTATTTCTGGACTCTAAATTATATTTCATTGGTCTATGTGTCTCTTGTTACACCAAGACCAGACTGTTTTGATTACTATAGTTTGAGAGTATATTTTGAAATCAGGAAGTGTGAATCCTCCCATTTTGTTCTTCTTTTTCAAAATTGCTTTAGCTATGAGGGGCTCCTCACAGTTCTATAGTAGTCTCTTGATGGCACCAACAGTTCAATGCTCATCTACTAGCCAAAAGTGTGCCCCTCGGAGGTGGCTCAGAAGGAAAATAATGATCAGTGATCTGAAACTCACAGCCTTGAAAACCTTAGGGAGCACAGTTCTACTTGGAAACACATGGAATCAACTCAGTGGCAACAAGTTTGCAGTTCTATATAAATCTGAGAGTTATCTTTGTCATTTCTGCCAAGAAGACTGTAAGAATCTCGATAGAGATTGAAGAAACTGTGCTAGCTCACTTCCAGTACTACTTACATCTCAACAGTGTTACTTCCAATACACAAACACAGAAAGCCCTTCCATTTCTTTAGGCATCATTAATGTCCGCCAGCAATGTCTTACAGATTTTGGTGTACAAGTCTGTCACCTCCATACTTCGATTTATTCCTAGATATTTTATTATTTTAGATGGTGCTGTTATAAACAGAATTGATCCCTTGGTTTCCTTTTCAGATTGTTCACTGCTTGTGTATAGAAACACAATTGATTTCTTTACTTTTTTTTAAAATTGTGATTAAGTGTACAATCAAAATAAATTTTTCATGTCCGCCTGTCTGCTGCCCCATCTGCTGTTTTCCTCACCCAGTGACAGCATAACCTCCTTTTCACTCTATATTTCTAGTATCTTCTTAAGAAGCACCTGTCCCCTTCTCTCCACTCAGTTCTCTCTCATCTAGACAGAAACTAGTAGGACAGCCTCCTATAATCCTATAGAACCGTAAAGTATACCAACCGTATGGTCACACTGGGTTTCCAAGTACAGCCTATTCTTCTCTGAAGAGTTAACCTCAGTCCTGGTTTCCAGTCAGGGCCAGCAGGAGGTCTAGGAGCCAGGTTCCCAGGGTGCCCTCCAGGCTGTTGGACCATCAGTTGTGGTCTTTTAATAGAGTTCTTGAGCTGCACCCCTCTCTTTCTTGTGTTGCCTCAGGGACTCTACACTGTGTCCCCATCACAGCTGCCTTTGGTAGTGGCCTGGTACCATCTGGTTCTTTTGGTCTCAAGTTGATACAGTCTCCCGCTCTTATGGGTCCTTCTGTCTCCTGGGCTCTTTTTTCCTCGTATGTTTGTAACACAACTGATTTCTGTGTGTTGATCTTGTACTCTGTGACTTTGATAAATCCATTAATCAGCTCTATTAGCCTTGTGGATTCTGTGGGGTTTTCTCTGTATAGGATCATGCCATCAGTGAAAAGGGATAGTTTTAGTACTTGCCCCCTATTAAGTACCTTTTCCCCCTTTTTCTGTATAGTAGCAGTGAGAGCAGGCATCATTGTGCTGTTCTTGATCTTAAGGGGAAAGCTTAAGCTCTTTCTCCATTAAGCATGATTCTGACTGTGTGTTTTTGATAAATGACCTCTAGTTGCCATGAGTCGGATCCAACTCGACGGCACTTGGCTTGGCTTTACCACTAACTGAGCATGGAAAGCTGAACTGCCTCAGCTTCAAAGATATACCTCAAGGATCTGAAAAAAAAAGTGAAGCCATGCGACCTGATGTTTCTAGTGGTGAAATTGCCGCTCCTGCGGACCTGGATTTTAAGACTTTCTCTGTGATGGGGTGAATATGTCTACATGTTGCAAGGTTATAATTCTCAAAAAAAAAAAAACAACAACAAAGAGTAGGATGTCATAGATATGTTTTATTTAATCTGACATCATCAAAGCCAGTGCTTTGGCTGAGCCATTCAGATTATTTTCTATACATTTATTTTTTATAGTATATAAGTATACAGAAACATAATAATCCTGGTATATCCTGACTACATGATATTGTACCTCAAGGTTATTATATATGGTGTTTAATGTTCCTTAAAAATATGGGTAATGACTGTGTTTAAAAATATTATTGTCTGAGGTTTTTTCCCAGTGGATCAGGTTTTTATGACTGACTTCTGTCACTGTTAAAAAGATGTTTTTATTAATCATGGCCGTATTAAGTTTTTTATCCTCTACAGTTGTTTTTTTTTGTTGTTGTTGTTTTTTTTTTTTTTTTTTTTTTTTTCCTAATTAACCAGAGTATCTCAACAGATCCTAGACTGGTAAAAGGGACTGTAATTCCAGATATCCAAAACTCTTGTGCCGAGTTGATGATTTCACAGATGACAACCATTCCAGAATTAGGTGAAATAGAGAACAACCGGGAAATCATTTTCCTTTTCCTAAAATTGTTTAATTAATGGGTTTGGGTTTTTGTAATTCTCCAACTGGAAATTCCTGTGAGTAAACTTGGTAGAGTTGTAAATACCATAACTAGAGAAGTGTCTAAAATTTTGTCCATGGTTTTACAAGTTAAAAGTCATGCTAGGTTTTTTTTATTCTATCAAGAAACAGTTTAAGGAATATATCCTACAGAAACAAAAGCTGTCACACAAAAGATATATGCACACAAATGTTTACTGCAGTGCAGCCCACAATAACAAAAAGATGGAATCAAAGTAGATGCCCATGAACAGATGAATGGATAAACAAACTATAGCCTATATACTCAGTGGAACACTATGCAATGATAAAGAACAATGATGATTTTAGAAAGCATCACATAACCTGGTGTCATTGGAAGACATTATGCTGAGTGAAATCAGTCAGCAGCAAAAGGACAAATATTGTACGAGACACCTGCTATAAGGACTAAAAAATAGATTTATGTACAGTAGAAAAGGCTCTTGGATGGTGTCATGGTTTGAATTGTGTCCCCCCAAAAATGTGTGTAGCCATGTGGCTGGGATATGGTTCCCAGTATCTTGGGACTGTCCTCCATTGTGTGGTTTTGCTAACCTGTATGTTAAAGGATTAGGGTGGGGCTGTGAATTCCTGCTATGGGGGAAGTTTCCCTGGAGTATGGCTTGCCCCACCCTTAATGCTTTTAGCTTGCAAGGATAAAAGGAAAAAGAACCAAGGACAATTTGAGAACCTCGCTACCATCAAGCAAGCAGCACCGGGAGCAGAGCGCGTCGTTCAGACCAGAGGTTCTTGCGTTAGGACACTCCCTGGACAATGACTGATGCAATACCGGACTTTCCTCCAGAGCCGTCAAGGGGAAAGTCTTTCCCTGGAGCGGACACCCTGAATATGGACTTGCAACCTACCGGACTGTGTAAGAATAAATCTTTCTTTGTTAAAGCCATCCACTCTGTGGTATTTCTGTTAGAGCAGCCCTAGCTGACTAAAACAGATGACTACAAGAGTGGGGTGGGAGGGAGAGGGCTGGTCACAGATTAGATGGTAGAAGTTTGGTTGGGTGAAAGCAGTGACAGCACACAGTAGAAAGTAGATCAACTTAACTGGACTTCAACATAAACTGAAATCTCTTCTAATCTCAACCCAGTATTGCAAGAATAGAGCAGCAGGGGTAGGGTCTGGGGACAACGCTCTTGGGGGATGCTGAGGCCAATTGGCATAATTAGCCTTGGCTTGGCAAGACTGTCTTCTGAACCCCATATTGCTGAGTGGCTCCTGGGGTCTTAAAAGCCAGCAAGCTGCCATCTGAGGTATACCAAATGGTCCCAACTCTCCCAGAACAGGTGATCACCAGGAAAAACAAAGACATGAGGGAAAAAGACCTTAGGAGACAGAAGGACCCATGCGAATGGGAGACTCTACCAACATGTGACCAGAAGAACCAGATGGTGCCCGGCTGCCACCAAAGACAGCCATGATGGGGCACACAATATAGCGTCCCCATGGCAACACGAGAAAAAGAGGGTTGCAGCTCAAGAACTCTACTAAAAGACCACAACTGATGATTCGATGTCCTAGGGGAGCTCCTGGGAGCATGGTCCCTAGACCCGCTGCTTCTCCTGACCAGGAAACCCTACCGAGGTCAACTCCTCAGACAAAAATGGACTGGAATCAGGGACACAATGTGACCATATGGGTGGGTGTACTTTATAGTTCTAAGCATTTATAGGATGCTGTCCTACTGCTCTCTTTCTAGGTGGGAGAGGAGAGAGGGGAGAAGAGAGGAGACAGGAACTTGTTAAGGGGGTATGACAAGTATAGAATGAAAAAAGAGGAGTGTGCTGTCACCGGGCAAGACCAGAGGCAGCTACAGATAGGCAGGCATGTAAAATCTAATTGGACTGTATACTTTCACTTAATCACAACAAAAAATATAAAAAAAGAAACACGTTAAGTCTTGACAGATAAATGTTGCGGTATATACGGGGCCTGAGATTTTAAATACCCAGTGGTATTGAGTTACTATTTATTGATCACTTTGATCAAGTATTTTATAGTGGGACATATAATTCTCCTAGGTTCTGGATTTCTGACTTCTGTAGAAATTAAGGTAGCCCATGTAGGCTCCTGCCTTTTGGAAAAGACTAGCTCCTCAAGCTACCTTAGGTCAAATAATGGCCTAGATGGTCAACTATTTTTCCTCTGGACACTGTTAGAAAAACCATTATGGCCATACAGTTTATATCCTCGTCCACATCAGACATAAGACAAATTACAAAGGCTTGAGGCAGAAACTCAGTCCACACTCCTAATAATGGACATTTTGCTGGCAGAGAGAAACAGATAAAAAGAAAGCCCAGTTGTGGCTATAGCCTTCCAAAGTTGACCTCAAAGTAATCCAGTTGTCCCCCAGCGATCAGGACTGGGATCACCCCACTGGCAGTGAATATGGACCCTGATCATTACAGGTACCGTTAAAAAATGAGGCCATTAAAGAGTGGAGAGTCCTGGGTGCCCAGTAATAGGATGTTAAGTGAACTTCCCCAAAAGAGGCCCAGATGGACAGGCCCTGCTGGCCTTGCTCGGAAGAGGAGTCTAAGAAACCGGCCACTGGCAGGAACCTCAAGACCCATCTACCTCCTGGCCACTCATTAACACCTCCATGGGAGAACTAAGGGTTACATTGTGACCATGTACTTGGAAAAGCAAAAATCAGGTTTGTCTTAGACAAGAGAGTCACCTTCTCAATCTCAAGTTACCCAGTGACCCCCACTGTCGAAGTGGGACTGTGTGAAGTTTAAGTTTCACTCTTCTGTTTGATAAAGTTTTACTCTTCTGTCATCTGACGAAGTTTGCTTTTATGTCTCATAATGACTAATGGGGCAGCAATTTAAAGTGGCACTTCTTTCCATGTCTTCCTGAATGCCTTGTTAAGTTACTGGGTAAAAAGACTTATTGATAGAAACACAAGCAGGGCTTAAAAATGGCTATATTGTTGGTTTGGGGATATATGCCAGGGAAATAGTTTGATTACATGGGGGGTTTGGGATATTGTCATGCTAAATATCTGAGTTGTGCTGGTTGAACCAGCATGTCCTTCACACATGTACAACTGTTATGTTTTTCCCCCATATATAACTGGCAGCCTTCACTCCCTCCTACAGCCCTACTCAGCAGGAAGTAGCCAGAATGGCCTGCGCCCCCTTCCCAAGATTGTAAAGGTTAAAAGAAAAAGGGGAGATTGGAAGCAGCCAGGAGACTACGCCTCTGATTCCAAAGGGAAAATTAAAATAGAAAGTCAGGACTAACACTTGACCTGTTTATAGAAATGAATTTTCTTTTCTTAAAAATTCCTGACTTCCCTTACTTGGCTAGAGCAGGAAATAGCACATAGCTGACAGGTGCCACTGGGATAACAGGTCTACAGCTTCTCTTTACAGCTTCTTCTTTAGGAGGGGCCAATGAAAGAGCTAGTGGGACCCCCAACATGGGTGACAATTAGGAGCATCAGGACACAGCTTTTGATGTGCATATACCACCTCTGAGGCCTGCATTTGGATGGATGCCCCTCCCAAACTGTTCTCATTTTTCTCTGACACCTGCACCTGCGTGCAACCTTCCCTACTTATATACTCCTACCTTGCTTGATGATTTCAAACAGGCTTTGATGAAAAGAATCCTCCTTGTTCTCTGTGTTTGCTAGCACACAAAAATAAAACCTTTTGATCACTCACCCAAATACCTGTCTCAGAGATTGTCTTTTTCAGGGCAGGTAGCAAAAACCAGAGCCTTGTCAGGAAACAATTCTAAGTGACTACCGGGGAGGGGAGGGAAAGGATAACAAAAATTGACCCATATGTCTTCTGTCCCCCTCTACCATGGCCCCTACCTAGCTCAGGCTCCCTGCATGATGATTTATGTTGCCTGTCATACCTGGATATGTCTGGCCTTGACTTCATGGATATTTTAGGAAGTTCAGTGCTTGGCCTAGGGTCTCACAGCTAGTATGTGTCAAGGGGGAGGCCAGAGCACAAGCCCTCTGATGTTTAGCTCAGGTTGTCTGGTGGCTCCTGCCCTGCCTGCTTTCATCACAATCCCCATCCTGTATCTGCTCAGTGGCCTCCCTGTGTCCAGTGTCCAGATCTTGACTCGATGGAAACATGACTCCTTTCCAACATACTGATCTCAAAGTTCTAGTTGCCTGTTTTCTGAATCCTGCCACTCGCTCACCTTGACAGCACCTCATATGGGAACTGGTTTTATCGATGCCCACAGGATCCAGAGTGTCCCTTTTTGGGTAGTCTGCAGTAGCCCTGTGCTCTGCTGCCCCCTTCTGTTGGGTCAGGTCTCACGTAAGCTGCCATGAACAGAGGTCGTTGGGTCTGTAGGAGGCTGTGCACCTCTGGCTACAAATGCAGCATCCTTCAGAGACAGGGGTGGGTGAAGTGGGCCAAAGGCCGAGGAGGGGGTGGAGCCTCTCCCTCCCACGCAGGACCATGGCCGAGCTACTAGGAACTCTAGCCAGGAAACCAAAACGCTACTCACTTCGTCATGTGACCTCTCTCTTCCTCCGAAGTCTAGTCCTGGCATTTTTTGGCTCTTGGTACCTGAACTCAAGAAGCCGGAAAACGGAAAACATGCTAATTTGGACACACCTGGCTATTGGAGAGCAAGGAGACCTGAAAGTTGTTAAATTATCAAAGCTGGCAAACCCCCATCCAGGACCACACACCCCCTCTAGGAATGACATCCTTCGTGTGACCCCTTGGCTGGCTCCCACTGTCTGGGAAGGGACCTTCAACACTGACATCCTGAACCAGCAGTTCTGGCTCCAGAATGCCACCGTTGGGTTAACTGTGTTTGCCATAAAAAAATACGTCTTTCTAAAGGTGTTCCTGCAGACCACAGAGAAGTACTTCATGATGGGACACAGGGTGACCTATTACATTGTCACTGACCTGCCAGATCATGTGCCACGAGTTCCCCTCCGAAGTCACTGTGGCCCAGGCACACAATTTATAAGAAGATGAGATTGACTGTCTTGCTAAAGAATCACCCCTCAGTGCGGGATGGATGAAGGAATTTTCCTGGAAGGGACAGGGAGGCATGATGGACAGACAGCTTTAGACTTCCACCTGACATGCTGTCGTAAATTAAAGCCTGTTTTAGCAGAAAGTGTTTAACTCAGGTTCACTTTCCTGTATGGTGCAGAAAAATTGCTAAGAGCTAGCCCATTCCTTTCACCACACCCAACTCCTCACACATTTACGCAGGCCTGACCCATCAGCTCTGGCACAAGTTCCTCGAGGTGCCACCTCCTTTGTCTTCTCAGGTGGTCTCAGCTCATCCTGACAGAAGTGATCAGAGATGAAAATTTTTTCATAGCAGGAAAGGAGGATCCTGGACATAGAGTCTCCTGCCTTCCCTGACACTGGCCAAGCCAATGTGTACATGTATTCAGCTTTAAAACAATGACCTCCTCTTTTCAGAATCCTTTAAAAAGTTGGAAACTCTGGTCACATAGTGGTTGAGTGCTACAGCTGCTAACCAAAAGGTGGGCAGTTCGAATTCACCAGGCACTCCTTGGGAACCCTATAGGGCAGTTCTACTCTGTCCTCTAAGGTCGCTATCAGCCAGAATCAACTAGATGGCGGTGCATTTGGTTTTGGGTTTTAAAAAGTTGGTAGGGCCCTTTAGTGTGCAGTCAGGAGAAGAACTAAGGCCAAATCAAAGCTCCCTTTCCTGGCACTTGGCTGCTGGTCCAAGCCAAAGGATTTTCAGCTGTGCACTGAAAACAGTGTTTCATTCTGTTGTACAGAGGGTCACGAGGAGTCAGAACTGACTCAGCGATACCTAACAGTGTCGTGAAAGCGATGAAGCTCCGCTCCACCCACTCCTTGCTGACTGTACTTGTCAGCCTTGGGTACAACAGAATAAAGTGCTCCCTGTCCTGTGCCATTGTCACAGCCACTGCTCTGCTGGAGTCACCGTGGCAGCCACTGTGTCAGCCATCTTATTGAGGGTGTTCCTCTTTTTCACTGACCTTCTACTTCCCCAAGCACAATGTCCTTCTGCAGGGACTGGTCCTACCTAACAACATATCCAAAATATGTGAGCCAGAGTCTCACCTACTTTACTTCTAAGCAGCACTCTGGTTGCACTTCTTCCAAGACACATTTGTTCATTATTTTGGCAGTCCATGGTTTGTTCGATATTCTTGGCCAACACCACAATTCCAAGACATACCTCTTCTTCAGTCTTCCTTATCCATCTTCCAGCCTTTGCATGTATGTGAGGTGATTGAACATACCATGGCTTGGGTCAGGTGCACCTTAGTGCTCAAGGGGACATTTTTGCTTTCCTGCATTGTAAAGATGGCTTTGGCAGCAGAAGTGCCCAATGCAGTCTGTTTGATTTCTCCACTGCTGCTTTTATGGATGTTTATTGTAGATGCAAGTAAAATGAAATATTTGACAACTTTAGTCTTTTCTCCACTTATCACAATGTTGCTTCTTAGTCCAATTGTGAGGATTTTTGTTTTCTTGATGTTGAAGTGTAATCCATACTGAAGGCTGTAGTCTTTGATCTTCATCAGTTAGTGCTTCAAGTCTTCTGCACTTTCAGTAAAGAAGGCTGTGTCATCTGTGTAACACAGGTTGTTAGTGAGTCTTCCTCCAACCCTGATGCTGTGTTCTTTACATACTCTAGTTTCTTGGATTATTGCTCAGCATACAGATTAAATAAGTATATAAAGGTATAAACTTGCCACACACCTTTCCTGACTTAAAACCACACAGTATTCCCTTATTCTGTTAGAATGACTACCTCTTGGTCCATATAAAGGTTCACTATGAGCACAAATACAGTGTTCTGGAATTCCCATTCCATTATTCGTTATGATCCACAGTCAAATGCCTCTGCTTAGATAATAAAACACTAGTAAACATCTTTCTGGTATTCTCTGCTTTCAGCCAAGATGCATCTGACATCAGCAGTGATATCACTGGTTTCAACCCTCTTCTGAATCTGGCTTGAATTTTTGGTGATTTCCTGTCAATTTACTGCTGCAGGTGATTTTGAATTATCTTCAGCAAAATTTTACTTGGGTGTGATATTAATGATATTGTTTGATAATTTCTACATTCAGGTAGATCTCCTTTCTTGGAAACTGGCTTAAATACGAATCTCTTCCAGTTGGTTGGCCGGGTAGCTATCTTCCAAATTTCATTCTTTTCGCAGTCCATGGCATATGAGTAGAATAATATCCATACACCTACAAGGAAGACAAGCCAATATGACTGTCTTAGTTTCTAGGGTTGTGTAATAGAAATGTCTCAAGTGTAAGGCTTTTACAAAGAGAAATTTATTCACTCACAGTCGAGTAGGCTACAAGTTCAAGTTCAGAGTGTCAGCTCCACGGAAGGCTTTCTCTGTTGGTTTTGGAGGAAGGTCTGCATCATGCATCTTCCTCTGGCCTAAGAGCTGCCCTAGGCAGGAACCTCGGGTCCAAAGGATGCACTGTGCTCCTGGCACTGCTTTCTTAGTAGGATAAGATTCCCAACTCTCTGCTACCTTCCGTTTCATCTCTCTTAAGATAAAAAATAGTGCAGGCCATACCCCAGGGAAACTCCCTCTACACTGGATCAGGGATGGGACCTGAGCTAAGGTGTCACATCCCACCCTAATCCTCTTCAACATAATACAATCCTGCTTCACTAATTGTAGGCCAAGACTGGGATTTACAACATATAGGAAAATCAATCACAAAATGGAGGACAATTACACAAGACTGGGAATAACGGCCCAGCCAAGTTGACAGATACATTTCGGGGACACAATTCAAACCATGATAATGATTACTACTCAGATTTACACACCAACCATTAAGGCCAAAAATGAAGAAGGTGAAGACTTTTTTTATCAACTTCTGTAGTCTTAAATTGATCAGACATGCAGTCAAGACATATCAATAATCACTGGTGATTGGAATGTGAAAGCTGGAAACAAATAAAAAGGATCTACAGATGGAAAGTATGGCTTGTGAAATGATGCCAGAGATTACATGATATGATTTTGCAAGACCAACAACATATTCATTGCAAATATCTTTTTTCAGCAACAAAAACAGCCATGACTACACATGTGGATCTCATCTGACAGAAAACGGGGGAATCAGATTGACCACATCTGTGGGAAGAGATGATGGACAAGCTCGATATCATCAGTCAGAAGACGGCCGGGGGCTGGGCATGGAGCAGACCATCAGCTGCTCACGTGCAAGTTTAAGTTGAAACTGAGGAAAATCAAAACAAGTCCATGAGAACAAAAACGTGACCTTGAATGTATTCCATCTGAATTTGAAGACCATCTTGTCATGCATTGAATTGTGTCCCCCCCAAAATGTATGTGTTGATTTGACTTGGTTAGGAGTTCCAATATGGTGCCCTTCCTCCCATGTGTTGTGGCTCCTGCCTCTGTGATATTGATGGTGGAGAATGGTTTGCAGTTGGGTTAGTGAGGCAGGACTCAGGCTTGTGGAATACAAGGGAGAGAAGTCAGCTGAGGAAGTTGGGAACCTCATACCACCGAGAGAGAAGCACCAAGAGCAGAGCACGTCCTTCGGACCCGAGTTTCCTGTGCCGAGATGCTCTCACTGGGTGTGGACTCAGCCTACCAGGCTGTGATAAATTGTCTCACTGAATGGACTTACAATTTGTAAGCGGATTTGCAGCTTACTGGACTGTCTCAATTAGCTTCTCTACATGAAACTTTCCACTCATGGTATTTTCTGTTAGAGCTGTACCCGGTGACTAAGACACATCTCAAGAACACATTTGGTGCACTGAACATCATGAACTTAAGAACAGATGAGCTGCAGGATGGCATTAAGGACACCATACATGAAGAAAGCAAAAGATCATTAAAAAGACAGGAGAGAAATTACGGCCCAAAGTGGAGGTTGGAAGAGATTCTGAAAATTGCTCTTGACTGTGGAGGAGCTAAAGCAAATGGGAGAAATGCTGAAGAAAAAGAGCTGAAGAAAAGATTTCAAAAGGCAGCTAGAGACAACAGAGCATTGTTATGCATTATTTCTAACTCCAGGACCCGGAATTAGAAAACCAAATGGCTTTCAGCATTTCTCAAGCCGAAAGAATTGAGCATTCAAGACCTGAGTCATAATGTTGAAGGATTCTATGGGCAAAATACCGGACAATGAAACCAGAAAACCAAACCCGTTTCCATGGAGTAGAGCCCAACTCATAGCGACCCTAAAGGTCAGAATAGCACTGCCTCAGAGAATTTCCAAGAAGCACCCGGCAAATTAGAACAGCAGACCTTTTGGTTAAGCAGACATAGCACTTTAACCCACTATGCCACCAGTGTTTCCTTGAACAATGAAGGAAGCATGAAAAGACAACAGAAGAAATATACAGGGTCACTGTAACAAGAAGAACTGGTTGGTGTTCAACCATTCTGAGAACTAACGATATTGAAAGAGGAAGTCCAAGCTGCACTGAGTGTGTTGGTAAAAAAGACAAGACTCCAGGAATCGACAGAATCCCAGCAAACAGATGCAGCAGTGGAGGGGCTCAGCCATCTGCATCAAGAAATTTGGAAAACAGCTACCCAGCTAATTGACTGGAAGAGATCTGTATTTGTGTCCCTCGCAAAGAAAGGTCATCCAATGGAATGTGAGAATAACTGAACAGTGCTGTTAATATTACACCAAAGAAAAAGTTTTCTGAAGATCATTCAAAAACAGTTGCAGCAATACATCAACAGGAAACTTGCAAAAATTCAAGCCGGCTTCAGAAGAGGATGTGAGCAAAGGTTATCATTACCGGTGTCAGATGGACCTTGACTGAAAGCGGAGCATACCAGAACGATGTTTACCTGTGTTTCATTGACTACGCAAAGGCATTTGGCTGCGTGGATCATAACAAATTATGGATAACGTTGCACTTAAATGTACTCACGGCAAACCTGTGCACAGACCAAGAGGCCGTCATTCAAACAGCACATGGGATGGTTTAAAAACAGAAAAGCCCTGCATCAGGGTGAACCCTTTCGCTATACCTATTCAATCTGTGTGCTGAGCTAGTCGTCTGAGAAGCTGAAAGATAGAAGGTGGCGGCACCAGGACTAGCAGAAGATAACTCGTAATATGCAAATAACACAACTTCGCCTGCTGGAAATGAAGACTTGAAGCACTAACTGAAGAAGATCGGAGACCACCGTCTTCGGTATGGATTGCACCTCAACACGAAGAAAATAAAATACTCACAACTGGACCAATAATGATGTTATGGATATCATCTTGCTTGGATCCATGATCAGTTCACGGAAGCTGCAGTCAAGAAATCTAATGACACGTTACACTGGTGCAAAAGATTTAAAGTGTGGAACAGCAAAGATGTCACTTGGAGGATTAACGTATGTCGGACCCAAGCCGGGATATTTTCCATTGCCTTCTACGCATGTAAAAGCAGGACAGTTAATAAGGAGACTGAAGAACTGATTTCTTTGAATGAGGTTGGCAAAGAGTATTGCATAGCCCATGGACTCCCAGAAGAACAAACAAGTCTGTCTGGGAAGAAGTTCAGCCAGTGTGTTCCCTGGAAGTAAGGACGACAAGAATCAGTCCTATGACTTTGGATATGTTACCAGGAGGAACCAGGCTCCGAGAAAAGATGTCATGTTTGGTACGATAGAGGGTTAGTGAGAAAGAGGAAGATCCTTGATGACACAGACTGACACATCGACACAGTGACTGCAACAACGGGCCCCAACATGGCCACAATGGTGCAGACGGCACAGGACGAGGCAGCGTTTCATTCTGTGGACGAGGCAGCGTTTCATTCTGTTGTGTGCAGGGCTGCTGTGAATCAGAACTGGCTTGATGATACTTAACAGTAATTTAATACCATCTACAGGTAGGAAACTATTCCATCCTCATAACCCATATCTTCTACATGCTTTAAGAATTCTTTAGAGAAGTGAATTTAGAATAATGTTTATCTTTTGAGGCCTCCTTATACCTATTGAAATAAAACATCCATCCTTTTATTTTTTAGTGCTCTTTTCAAATGAACCAATTTGGATCAAAGTTTTTCTGTTAGCTACTAAAAGCCCAAATCATAAGACAACCACAAGAAGCAGTTTTTCCTAGAGCAGAGGCTTAGAGCGGCTCGTGCAGCACACAGAAAACAAACAAACCAAAAACCCAGACCAAATCGAAGTCTTCAAGACAAAATTTCATTTCTCTTTTTAGGTAAGTCACCTCAAAATTCATTCAAGTGGACACCATTTTGGTGACAAGCACTCGTCCGTGGGTTTCTGGAGCCAGTTCAAACAACGGGTTTATGATGTCTATGCCTCCATTCTACCTTATGATTTTCCAAATTTTGACAACCAACATCAGCACGACACTCTTAAAACAGCATAATACAAAATCGAGTGATCTTCTCCCACCTCTCCATCCCCCAAGAAACTACTTAGTTCCAAGCTGTTTCAATCAGGTCAACCCATCTTAATGTTACTGGAGATCCCTTTCAAATCCAGTTCAGTTTCCCCTGAACCCAGTCCAAGTATTCCAGTACAACTATCTGAGGTGCTCTTGGGTCCCTCTCACCCAAACTGTGGCAAATATATTCAAATAAAATTAGCTGAGATCTCCCTTCTATCAAATATGACGCCCTCCCTTGAGCTCAGTTAGATATTCCTGAAACCAGCCCAAGGAAATTACCCAGATAACACCAATGGGAACACTCCCTATGAAACCTGAGCACAAAACGGAAGTTTCTCAAAGTAGAAAGTAAAGCATAGAGCAGATGAGAACTTAGTTCACCAAACAGACAACACAAGAGTAACTTAGCAAGCCAAAGATGTCTGTAACTGCTCAGCTATAAATTCAAAGAATTCAGCACAAAAGTAGAATTAAAACCCACAGACTTTTAGCAAGTTCCCCAGCTGTAGTGAAGGAACAATGGAATGCAAAGGATCCGTGTTTGGTGCTTTTTATGATTATTTTAGTCTCTCATTGTAAAATGAGGCCCTTGGTGATTCTCCTCCTCTGGATCCCCTTCTGACACTAAACTGTTAAAAATAATCATAACTCATTGAAATTAAAACATAAGGTTTATTCTGAGCAGTTATTCTATGTGCATTCAAGGAGGCTGTGTGGATTCCAGATAAAGCAAACGGCTCAGTGAAGCTAGGCACAAGGACACTTATACAGAGAGGATGGAGAAGAGATAGAAGGTTAACTGTGGGCTACTTGTAACATGATTAATTGAGCTCTGTCCCTTCTTCTTTTCCTGAGATCAATGGACATCAGTTCACAAGATGGTCTGTGCCCCTCCACACAGCCACAGCCAGTGAAATTCAAATTTAGTAACAGGAAAGAAAGAATTTGCTGCTTTAGGTGTAAGGAAAGTGCTGTTAGATTATTTCGGTCAGGAATTTCTTTAAAGTGAATTATTTGGTTTTGTAAGAAAACTCCAAAGTCAAGCAAGATCTCTATCAGTTTCTCACTTGACAGTTCCTGGTTCTCTGCTTTTCCTTCACCATTTGCCACCTTTGCCACCTGTTTTCCTTGACTATCTGAGATGCTCTCGGATCCCCCTCACCCAAACTGTGGCAAATATATTCAAATAAAATTAGCTGAGATTCTTTAACAGAAACCCTGGTAGTGTAGGTTAAGTGCTACAACTGCTAACCAAAAAGTTAGCAATTCAAATCCACTCAGGCACTCCTTGGAAGCTCTATGAAGCAGTTCTACACTGCCCTATAGGGTCATTATGATTTGGAAATGACTCAGTGGCAGTGGGTTTTCCTATACCAGAAACAGTTATGACAGGAATGTTAGACTTGCTGACACTTGAGAGCCTCTCTTCGGGGCAGGGGCCCCACCCTCCCCACAAGAGCTGCTGGTTGGGTGCAGGTCTGAAGATCTGTTTTTCCCTCCTCTCTCCTCCCAGAAAAAAACCATGGTGGCATAGTGGTTAACAGCTATGGCTGCTAACTGGAAGGTCAGCCGTTCAAATCCACTAGCTGCTCCTTGGAACCATATGGAGTAAGTTCTACTTTGTCACGTAGAGTGACTAGGAGTTTTGTTGTAGAGTGACTACGAGTTGCAATCGATGCAACCGCAGCTGCTTTTTTTCTCCTCCCAGATAGAAGTCCAGAGTCCAAAATGGATTAGTGATCTGAGGTTCAATGTCAGTCTGCTCAGACGGACAGCTTAGGACACCTAAGAGAGGGTGAAAGCCACCAAATCTGGAGGCAGGCTTTGTGGCATCAGGTTGTAGAGCTGGGAAGACCTCAGCATCAGGGACTGCCCAGAAACTGGATTGTAGAGATTTCCAGTTGCCACGTTGTGCCGTCTTCAGTTACAACATCGTGACAAATATTCACTGAGAAGCTATTACATGCGTAGGCACCCGCCGAGTGGCAGTACACAGGAGGTGTCAAATACATACAGTCCCTGCTCCTGGAGCCCTCCTGGGAAGCAGCAATGTCCCCCCCTTGATTCACTTTTTGCACCAGGGGAATCACCCCTTCTCTGGGTCTTTTATCTTAACTGCCTTTTCTGTCTCCTTTGCTGTCTACTCCTTGGCTGCTCCCCCTAAAACTCGAAAGGTGCAAAGTCACAGTCTTTGGACTTTGTTGTCTCTACCCACTCTGTAGTTGGTTCCTGTAGAAGACCAAACGCACACCTCTGATCCTATCTCTCTTTATGCCTTGGCAAGAAAAAAAAAGGTAAGCAACGAAGGCCATTTCCACCTGATCCGTCAGAAATGCTAGCAATGTCACAAATGCTACCTCCCTGGCCAACATGATCCTCTGTCTCATTCTTCCACACATGCAGTGCGGCAGAGAAGCTGCAATAATCCACAAAAGTTTTCTCATTTTCTCTGCCCAGTGACTTTGGCCATTGACCAAGAGTCTAGAAGTCCTGGGGATTTATGCAAACCCCACAACCAGCTCAGTCACATTCAAAGGAACATTTGTGGATAACCCTTTAGAACAGGCACACTCCCTCTTGTTTGCTGTAGTCGCACAAAGTCTGTATCATGCCGGGTGTTTCTATACAAATTATTCTTCCCAACTGGGCCCAGTGGGACTTATAGTTGGAGACATATGCTTACCAGATGTTAGCTTTAAAGGCATGTATCCTTGGCAGGTAGCAGTTAAACAGTTTTCCCTTACCAGTACTGGGGAATGTGGGGCAAACCCTTGGAACAAAGGACCCAATTCATGCTGCTCTCAGATGCCCTTGTGGTTACAACTTCCTCCACAAGGTGACCTCTGGTTTATAAAAATTCACAGCATTCAGGCCACAATATGAAGCCCACAGATTATACTAAGACAGCTTGGGTAGTAATGCAAATGAAACCAAATTTGGACAGAGATCTGTTCTCTGCCATCCTGCTATCCCCTCTGAGACATTAAAATTGGAGTCCTTCTACATACATAAGACTAAGGCGTCTTTAACAATAAGGTCTTTATTACACAAACCAGAACAAGGTAAAGCAAGTACCTGTTGGGTCGGGTAACTTGAAGGCTGAATAAACCCATCATGAGCATCACACAAGAACAGTATCTTTGAAAAAACTGAAATCTCTGCAAACCCATAGCAGAACCCAGTTTGTCTTTGTGCCCAAATATGGGTTGTGTTCACAGTAAACCAGTCACAGTAGAAGGGAAAGATGCCCCTCGTAGAGGCCTCAAACTACTGACAATTCCCTTTAGTGACTGGAAGGACAGGACAGTCTTCCTTCAGCACAGGGGAATGGCTAACACATTCTGAAAGATAAGACTGCCAGTGTGTAGAACTGATGGCTTCTGCCACAAACACTAGTAAGAAAATGGTCAGAAACTGCAACTTGGTTCCAGATCTACCATAGGTAACAATTTTTGGGAACCTCTCCACTGTGGCTGTTTGGATGAAAAAAGTTCCACTTCTGGCCAATGGTTCCCTCATAAAGATTATTCTCTTGATATTGTCTCTGATGTCAGTCATTATGTTGAAGAAGAAAGGAGCACATTCCTTGCACTTCTAAGGCCTTTCTGCCCTGCGAATTGTCCAGTGCCAAACGAGGTTAGACTGAAAGCTCTCCCTCATCTGCTGCACTAGTAATTAAGGCCTATCTGGTCTGTGAAGTTTCTGGTGTTGGATCAGATTAGACTTTTGGCTGAAGGCTTTTCCACAATCACTGCACTTATAAGGTCGCTCACCACTGTGAACTCTCTGATGTTTCATGAGGTCAGAGCTTTGGCTGAAGGCTTTCCCACATTCATTGCACGCATAAGGACGTTCACCAGTGTGAAGTCTTCTATGGTTACTGAGGCTGGAGCTTTGGCTAAAGAATCTCCCACATTCGCTGCACTCATAAGGTTGTTCACCTGTGTGAATTCTCCGATGTTTAATGAGACTGGAGATATGGCTAAAGAATTTCTCACATTCGTTGCATTTATAAGGCCTTTCTCCAGTGTGAACTCTTCGGTGTTTAATTAGGTTGGAGTTGTAGCTAAAGGCTTTCCCACATTCACTACATTCATGGGGGCTTTCCCCAGTGTGAACCCTCCGATGTTTAATCAGGTTGGAGCTTTGACTAAATAATTTCCCACATTCACTGCACTCATAAGGCCGTTCTCCAGTGTGAACTCTTTGATGTTGAATGAGGTTGGAGCTTTGGCTAAAGAATTTCCCACATTCGCCACACTCATAAGGCATTTCTCCAGTGTGAACTCTCCGATGTTTAATTAGACTGGAGATGTGCCTAAAGAACTTCCCACATTCATGGCATTCGTAAGGCTTTTCCCCAGTGTGAACTCTCTGGTGCTGAAAGAGGCTAGAGCACTGGCTAAATAATTTCCCACATTCGCTGCACTCGTATCGCCTTTCTTTAGTGTGGATTTTCTGGTGCTGAATAAATCTGGGCTTGTGGCTGAAGGCTTTTCCACATTCGCTGCACTCATAAGATCTTTCTCCAGTGTGAACTCTCTGATGTATATTAAGGGTGGAGGTCTGTCTAAAGAATTTCCCACATATACCACACTCATAAGGCCTTTCTCCAGCATGAACTGTCTGGTGCTGAACAAGTGTGGATTTGTCATTGAAAGTTTTCCCACATTCGCTGCACTTATAATTCCTCTGTGCAGTATGAACACCCACTACACTTTCAGTGTTCCTACGCAGCTCCCCAAGGTTGTGAGTGACCTGATGTTGGAAAAAGCCTGATCTGGCCATGAAGTCCTTCCCATCCTCTCTACACATGAAAGGCTTCCCTGATAAGTGGGTTCTGCATCTCTTCACAAATGAGGCTGTGCCCTCCTCCCTTCCCTTGTGTTTCTCTACATTCTGTTGCATCTGTTGCAGGTGAAGATTTGCACTGAACCGGAATCCTCTCCCAAATGCTCCACACATATATAGCTTCTGGTTGGGATGCGTTGCCTGATTTTCAACGAGATGCACAGTGTCCTTCAAGAATAGGCCGCTCATGTCACAAGAGTAGTCCTTCTGGAGTGACAGATCTGCATAGGGATTCCTGTCCTGTGGTACTCCTATAAAAGCATTATGTTCAGAAGCCGACTCATGACATTCCATTCCATGCCAAAAACCTGAAAACAGAAATAATGGTGAAGTTCATGTTAACTTGGGTGGAAAGAAACACCAGTTGCCAGTGGGTCACTTCCAAGTCACAGAGACCTTATAAGGAGACAGCAGAACTGGCCCACCGTGTTTCCAAGGCTATAATATTTACAGGAGCAGACTGACACATCTTTCTCCCCCAGTCAGTGGCTGGTTTGAACCACTGACATTTCAGTTAGTAGTCGAGTGCTTAACTACATCACCAGGACCTTTTGGAAAGAAGGCACCCCTGCACAAATGTATGTCTGTCCCAAGAGTAGGTGCATGGAATTACTGACAATGTGAGATGCCTGATATCAGGGTAATGAATGGTCTGCTTTGTAGTGCTGTGTCCGACAAGGTCACAAAATAGGCGAGACTTTACCAGGGTCAATACACAAGGACTGGCTACAATATTAGGAGGTGACACCGGGTCTCCAACGCACCTCTCTGCAAAGGCCTTTTAGCAGAGTACGCACTGACTGGGTGGCAACAGCACTGCTTTGGGTTTGGGCTGCTGCGAACCCTGAGGGCTATGCCGAAGGGTGTGCCGAGGCCTGGGAAAATACACTGGTGTTCAGAGACTATGGACAGAAACACGCACCCGTCAGGACCCATGCATTACCAGCACTGCTGGGGAGGGCCACAGTGGGAGCTCTGGAGGGCGAGGCACAGAAGCCAAAAAGGTACGGGGCTGCTGGGGCCCAAAGAGAAAACCGCAGTGACAAGTGAACCGAGTATCATGGATGGGGAAGGAAAGGCAGATGAGAGATACGGTCAGTGGCTCGGGCACCAAAGCAACAACAAACATGAGAAAAGCTGCTGGTGCAACAGGAACTCAGTGGTGCTGTCACTTCTGCTTCCCTTTCTCACTCACCAGAGCCAGGGCCCCTACAGGCCCCTGCTGCCAGGTCTGGAGTTATGTCCACTCTATCAGGCATCCAGAACTCCATCCCCATCTCCAGCTGGGCAACTACGTGAGACCTGAAAGACAGAAGTCCTAAGGGAAACACAGGTGAGTAGCTAACCAATTGCCCAGGTGAACTACCCCACAACAGACCGCAGGAGAGGAAATTTGCAGAAAGAACCTACAAGGAAGGTCTTATGGGAACAGCCCAGTGATCCCAGCAAGGAGTGACCACATCAGTGCCTGCGGTTCCTGGCGTAGTCGGGCCCTAGGAAATGCCAGCTAAAGAAAAGGGGCAGAATTGGAATCCCAGAAGTATTACAGATCTGGACAACTCCCTAAGCCGGGGGCCAGCCGGGATCCACTATGCAGACTGCAAGACTCCGCATTTGAGGCCCTTCTGCAAGGCTGCAAGGCAGCGGGTATGTGAGCTGCTCAAAAGGAGTCTGACAACATGCGCACTGCTCTGCCCCAGGACCCACAGCACATATACAGTAAAACCTGTGAGAGTCGGAACCTATGTAAAGTAGAAACTTGTCAGAGCAGGAAAACCCAAGTGTTTTCTACTAAAACAAGTGATAGGACAATGAGGCTGCCCCCTGTCAAAGGTGGAAAACTTGCAGGACCTGGAAAACAAGGCAGTCCCCTTGGGTTCCAGCTCTGACAGGTTTCACTGCACCAGGACAATGGGGACGGAAGCAGTGAACTGTGGTCCAGCTGAGGGAAGGACAGAGCTGTATCTCGGGAAGAGGGGAAAGGCAGAGACCGGCTCAGGACAAGGAGGTGCAGAGGTCTTACCCAGTGAGGCTGTAAGTGCAAAATTCTCCAGCATCACGCTGCAATATAAGAGTCTCTGAGTCTCATCAAGGAGCCCCCACTCCTCCTGGGAGAAGTAAATGGCCACATCCTCAAAGGTCACACAGCCCTGCATAACAGGAGCAGTGATTCCATGATCAGCTTCTATCCTCAGGAATCCCCGTCCATCTCCCCATCTCTTGCTCACCCTCCTCCCCAGCTCCCCACCTCACGGGGAGATCCTCTGCTCTTCTACCATGCCTCCCTGATCTCTGCCTCAGCTCACAGGAATAGTGGGCTGTCGGACACATGGACACCATCAAATCTCTGGGCCCAGAGCACACAGCCCGGTCCCCTCTTCTGGGAACCCCTTCCCTAGTGTGGGCAATGTCATTCCTCCCACATACATACAGAGACACGGTCTTCTCCCTTAACCCCCAGTACCAGGGCCCTAAGGCTGACAGTTCACACCCCCTCTATGTGCCTATCACAAGCTGCACTGCACCTTCCTGGTGCTGCACCCCTTGCCGTATCTCTAGTGCCACTGGCTTCTCCTCCTAAGCCCATGTCACAGCCACCTCCATGGACCCCACATGTTACTCTGCACAGAGCACCCAGAGAGTACCAGACACAGACAACCATGATCCCACCCTGCCGTCAATCGCTCCCACTGCCAAGAGCAACACTCAGCCCTGCTTTGAAGGCCTCTCCACCCCATAGGTTGTACAGCCCTGTTCTGGCTTCAGTTGAAGCCACCCAGAACCACACACTGATCTCAGATACCCTCCTCCCTCTTCTTCTTCTGCACTGCTGTTATTTCATCAGTCACACTCACTCAACAGCCAACCCCTCAGGCCCTCCTCTCCCCACCGACCCACAGTTTAGCTATTCTCTCAGCTGGCCCTGAGCTAATCCTCTACCCTGACTGAAAATCCTCAGGCCCTATTAAGGTTCACCACCCTATTAAGGCAAGAATATCCCCAAACCCATTGCTGTCTAATCGATTCCGACTCACAGCAACCCTACAGGACTGAGGATGACTGCCCCATAGGATTTCCAAGGAGCGGCTGGTGGACTCTTAACTCCTGGCCTTTTGGTTAGCCACTGAGCTCTTTACCACTGTGCCACCAGGGCTCTGGTCAGAGCACAGAGGGCTGAACTGGCACCAGCTGAAGCCTCACTGTGGTGTCACCTCCGAGATCATCACTAAGTAAGCATGCATCTCTTAGCTACCCCCTCCTGGAAAACCTGGTCACCTGCCAGCCCCTCAGGCCTTACCACGCTTCTTCATGTGCCTTTATGGTGCTTAATAAGCCAACCAAGCCAGAAACCCAGTTTTCAATTTTCAGGCCCCACCTTCCTCTGTCTCCCTAACAGCACTGCTGCTATGACCTCAAGATTCACCACTGTCCACACACCACATGCCACGGGTGTCTTCGACCATGATGCCACCCCAGAGCTCTGTAATTTGTGTGTCTGGATGTCCACTTTTCACCTCCACTCAGGGGCCTTTGGAACATCAGAGACTCGACATGGCCAAAGTCTAACTTCTAATATTTCCACTGAAAATTTCTACCGCAACCAACGTAGCCTTCTCAGAGGATGGCATCTCCATCCCTCCAGCTGCTACTGCCCAAACCTTGGGGTCATCCCCCCTCTTTCTCAGTTACTGCACCAGGGTCACAGACTGAAGTGTGTGCCCCCTAGAACCTGTGCAGCAGTTCAGCTAGGCCATGAGCCCTGGTACTGTGTGGTGTTCCTCGATGCTGTGAGTCCTGCCTCTGTGACGTTAATGAGGACAGATGGTCAGCAGCTGGGTTGGTGGGGCAGGACGCAGTGTGTAAGACTATTTTGGGCCTTGAGGCAGTCTCTTGAGCTATAAAGGAAAGAAGCTAGCAGAGCGAGTTGGTGACCTCATATCACCAAGACGCTGCGGTGGAAGCTGAGCACATCCTTCAGAAAGAACCAGGGTCCCTATGCCTCAGAAGCTTCCAGTCCAGGGGAAGATGGACAGCAAGGACCTTCTTTGAGATCCGAGACAGAAAGCCTTCCCCTGGAGCTGACAACCTGAATTTGGACTTTTAGCCTACTGGACTGTGACAAAATAAAATTTCTTTTCAAAGCCATCCACTCGTGGCACTTCTGTTAAAGCGGCACTAGATGACTGAAACCACCAGGAAAATTGGTCAGTCAGACTGAAAAGACAGATCCGGAATCTGACCACTTGAATCTACAGGCACCACTCATCCAGCCACCACGGTCGGTCTGTCATCAGGCCCACTGCCTGTCATCTACTCCCTGGCCTCCCTGCCTCCACCCTGGCCCCACAATCGGGTTTCCACCCTGTGTCCATAGGGAGCCTGTTAAAGCCTAAGTCAGATCCGTTTCTCCTTCCACCCTACACGTTCCACGGCTCCCAACGCCCTCAGAATGTAGGAACAATCCTCAGCCTGCCAGCCCACGGCTGACTTCCGGCCACCTGTTAGTGTGCACCCGACGTAAGGGCCACCTGGGGTTCTTCCTCTCCACCAAGCGTCTGTACATACTTGTTCTAGTGCCTGGGAACCCTTAGCTCATCCCCCTGGATTCCAGAATTGGGAACTGCTCTATGTAATTCCTGGCCTGGGTTCAGGACCCTAGGCCCGAGTGACTCCTCTCTTGTGCCCCCAGACTCAAAAGCAGCGAGATGAAATAGGCGAAAAGTCTGCGGGCAACTCCGTCTTTTATCTGGCGATGTCAAGAACACGAGAGCGGCGTCCCGAGGGCGTGACGGCCCGGAGCCCCTCCACTCACCCGCGCCAGGTGCATCAGTGTCGCCGCCGCCATCGCAGGCTGTGGATGCAGCGGGTGGGGAGGCGCGTGGGCTCAGCCGACCGCCTGCTTCGCCTTGCCCGGGGCGAGCTGTTGCCTCGGGCTGACGGTCGGACCCCTGGCCTCAGTCTCCCCAGTGTAAAGTACGCAAGGCCCAGGTTGCTCCCTCGGCGGGTGCGGAGAGTGCACTGCCCAGCAGGGTCCCGGCGGACACCCCTGTTACACGGGGATCACGGTTCGTACAAAGGCGCGTGGGTGAGTCCTAGTCTCCTCACTGTCCTACCATGCTCGATCTGAATAGGCGTCCGGGAAGCAGTCCTGACCCGGCCCCCGGGTACCACGCCTGCCTGCGGACAATCCCGCTACAAACGGACGGATTCCTGGACCGAGAAGCCCAAGGTCGGGCCCCGCCCACGCGGACCGTAAGCCACGCCTCCCGGCCTGGCCGCCATTGCTCAGCGTTCCCGACGACGCACGAGCACAGCCTTCTGGGTAATGTAGTTCCGCCGCGTGTTCGGCCAGGCGGAGGAGCCGGGCCGAGGGCAGAGCTGTGGCGGTCAGGGGGGGCGGGGCCGCGGCCGGACCGATGAGGGGTGGCGAAGGCTAGAGGAGTCCTCGCAGGAGGTCAGGGAAGAAGACCGGAGGGTCCCGTTCCCGTTCTCCCATACGAAGGCCATGCGGCACCTCGTGGAGGGCTGGGAAGCAATGTTCCAAGGTTGCAAAGATACGGCTTTTCTTTGTCTGAATTCAGTGACGACCTGGAGCAACGCCCGCCCTTAACCTGTTGCCAGGGAGTGGACGCCTGGCGGCCTTGTAGGACAGAGTAGAACTGCCCCATACGGTTTCCAAGAAGCGCCTGATGGATTCGAACTGCTCACCTTTCGGTTAGCGGCCGAGCTCTTAACCGCTGCGCCACTGTCGCCTGTAAACCGTTATTTGGCCTTTGCCGGAATAGACGGTCTCCGCCACCTCTCGATGCTTACCCACGGTGCCTCCAGTCGATTCGGACTGAGCTGCCGCATGGGGTTTCCAAGGCTGAATGTAAGTCGTCTTTAGGAAACTGCCCCATCTTCTTCCCACAGAGCGGATAGTGGGTTCGACTCTTAACCGTTCGGTTAGCAGCCAAATGCTTTATTAACCACTGCCCCACGGGGCTCTCAGACACTCAGAGACCGAGATGAACGCCGAAAATGACCCTAGTGCCTGAGGTGAGCGCTCTTGGTGGACTTACGTTATCCCCAAACCTAACCCACCGCCATCGAGTCCACTCTGACGCATAGCCACCCTATAAAGGGTGCTCTAATTCCAAAACCAGACCCAAACCGTTGCTGTGCAGCTGTTCCAGCTCGTAGAGACTCGGTGCACAACAGCAGGAAGCGCTGCCCGGTCCTGGTCGTGTGCCGTCCTCACCACCGTTGGTAGGCTTGAGCCCACTGTTGCAGCCACTGAGTCAGTCCCTGTTGTTGAGAGTCTTCTTCTTCACTGTCCTCGACTTTACCAGGCCTGATGGCCTTCTCCAAGGACTGATCCCTCCTGACATCCTATCCAAGTATGGTGAGCCAGTTCCTCACACCTGAGGAACGCTCACTCGTCTGTACGTCTTCCCAGATGCGCTTGTTTCTTCTGCTAGTCAGTGGCGTATTCTGTATTCTTGGGAAGCATCAGCATTGCCTAGAAATTTGTTTAAAATGAAAGTTCTTGAGTAAGAATTAAAACCTGATGACTCAGACACTCTGGAGGTGGGACCCAGTCTTCGGTGCTTTAACAGTCCTTCTAGGAAATTTGAATGCTCACTCCAATTTGAGAAAAAAGCAAATCAAGACCACTGGCATCGAGTCGATTCCAACCTATGGTGACCCTACAGGACAGAGTAGAACTGCTCCACAGAATGTCCAAGGAGTGGCTGGTGGATTGAATGGCCGACCTTTTGGTGAGCAGACATAGCCCTTAACCACCAAGCTACTAGGGTTTCCAGTTTGAGAAAAGGGTCTCAATAAAATTCCTTAAATTTGTAAAACAAAAAAAAATCACAACAGGCATCTCGTGATGGTAGTTAGTCACCCTCCAGGTAGCTGGCTCAGGGTGACCCCATGTGCTACAGAAAGCTGCCCCACGGAGTTTTCCTGGCTGTGAGTTTGCCAGTCCTTTCTTCTGCTGTGTCACTGGGTGGGTCTGAACCACTGCCATTCAGGTTGGCAGCTGACCATGAACTGCTCATGCCTTCCAGACTTCTGTTTATTTCCTGGTAGGTAACATAAGAAGTACTTAGCGCAGGGCCGAGCACAGAGTGACTGCCGGGTGAGAGTTATTGTCAGCGCAAGGCTGTCAGGTACACTGCTGTGAGGAGGCCAGTCAGAGACAGCTCTTTGCAGGACTGTTGGGGATATTTGTCAGAATATAAGATACAGTGACTCTTAACTCAACAAGTAACCTCATGGGAAGTAGGTGTAATTTTTATATGAAAGTATACCTTTGTACTATTTGGCACCTACTTTTAATTTTAAAAACAGATCAAGAAGAATTTCATAAAAGAGACCTCTTGGCTTCTTTCCAAAGGGACACATGTGGAGCCACAGTGGTTCATGCAGGATTCCCATTCGAGAAATTCAGGTTCCCCTCCCAGCTGCTGTGTCTCGTGCACCGCCACCGCCTGTCCCCTGGTGGAGGCTTATGTGCTGCTATGACAGTGAACGGGGTTCTGTGCAGCTTCCAGACAAAGGGGGCCTGGGGGGGTCTCAGTTCAGGACGTCCGATCCGGGGGTGCCCTCTGCTCTCAGCACTGCTTTGCCAGTGGTGTGAGTTCCCCGTCTCTCTGCTCACTTCTTTCTCTTTGGTTCCAGGAGATCGCCTCAAGGCTCAATGCAATCTTGTAGATGGAGTCTGCCTCACAAGCACGGCTGCGGCCTGTCCTCCCTCGGTAACGTCTTAGAGACAGGATTTAAAAAGTTCTGGAACATCACAATCTCGACTAACCGGCTTCCTCCATTCTTTTTCTTTTTTTCTAAAGAAAATATTCTGCATACTGCTTGGACGAGTGACATCTGGGATCTTAAAAGCTTACAAGCTGCCGTCTAGGTAGCATCAATTGGTCCCAGTCCATCTGGATCAGAGGTAAACAGGACATCAAGGGCAGCTGGAAAATAGGAGGCTAGCAGACGGAACGTGCCGTATGTTCCAGAGACTACTGCCCAGCAGACGGAATATGCCGTGTGTTCCAGTGGCTACTTCAGCACAGGACCAGAAGAACTAGATGGTGCCCAGCCAAACACCAATGACCACCCTGTTGGGGAGCACAGGGTACAGGCCCCGATGTAGCGGGAGAAACCTAAGTGTGCAGAACTAGAACTCTACCAAATGGCTGCACTTGATGGCCCATCAGTCTGGAAGGTCCCTTGAGGACCTGGACCCTGGACCTTCTGTTAACCCCAAGCTGCATCCAGCACCAACGCCACATCTCCAGACGAAGACTGAGCTGGACTGTGTAAGACCTGGAGCGACACTGGTGACAAACATCCTTTGGGACTTAAATGTGTGCAGAGGGCTGTCCAAGAAGCTCCTCAGTGGAGGTGAGATGATACAGTGAGAAGGTGATGGGATTTGGTGGAATGGACACAGGAAGTTGAGGGCAGAAAGGGGAAGTGTGCTGTCACGGGGAGGGGGCAGCACATAGAGCAGAATAGCAGTGTGAGCTCCAGGTGTGACATGGTTATTGATATGGAGTGTAAACTTTAACTTAAGACACAATAAATTCATTAAAAAAGGACCATCACACAATACTGGGACAAAAATCACACAGTAACAGCCAAATTGACGCACACATTTTTGGGGGGGACATAATTCAGCTGATGGCACCATGTTACGTACGTCCAGAGCACAGGATTGGCAGTTGTGACTCAGCACTGTGGACCGTGATTTCCCAGCCAGAGCGGGACACAAAGGGTCCAAGATGCTAATGTGCATACCTGAGACACGACAGCCGAGTTCCAGGAGTGGTCAGGACTCTGTCCAAGTCACAGCGCTGGAAGACGGTCCAATCAAAGCAAATCCAGGTGTAAAGGGAGACTTTATTCAAAAAGACAATTGCAACAGAGAGACTACTCCAGCTGTCTCTACATCTACTACATCTCAAGAGGCTGGAAAAAAAAGGGGGCATTTCTCTATAGAGGAGAGTAAACAAGGCTGGAAAGAACTTTTTGTAGAGAAGTGGGGTGAGCAGGTGGTATGTTGAAGCATCTGAACAGGAGCTGCTGGAAGGGGCTGTTAGAGGACCAAAGCCAAGCCAAGTGCCGTCGAGTTGGCACTGGCCTGCATTCACTGTTTGCTTAAGTTCAAGGCTGGGGTGAAGTTCAAGGGGCCACTGGGAGAACAGGAGCCTGGCTAATGTCTGATCAGGATAAGTCAGTGGGTGTTTTGTTCAGAGCATTTACTTGCATTTTCTAAGTGTTTTAAATAGATAAAACCATACAGCAATTCTCTTCTTTGTCTTCTCTCATTCAGCATAAATATTTTGAGTTTTTACTTCCTCGGTGGACCTCCATCTAGGTCACTGAGCGTCAGAATTCACTCAATAACAATGGATTTGGTGTTCAGTAGGCCTCAGTGGAAACCGTGGTGGTTTGGTGGATAAGTGCTATGTCTGTTAACTGAAGAGCGTCTGTTCAAATCTGCCAGGTGCTCCTTGGAAACTTGATGGAGCAGTTCTGCTCTGTCCTTTAGGGTCGCTATGAGTTGGCGTCAACTGGATGGCACTGGGCTTGATCTTGGGCTCCAGTGCCTTTGGCTTTTATTTCATATTTTGTCCAACTTCCCCATTACTTTTCATCAGTGGGGTTGATTGGAAACAACCCAGCCAGCCATTGCTGGATGTGGAGATTTGCTTAATTATGTTGACTGCATCCTCATTCTTTTCAGAAATTACTTGTGTGTATTCTTTGGAATCTAAAATAAAAGTACTTTATCACGAAGAGTTAGATCTGCCTGTCTTGGTGCCTGGAGCCTGCACTCACACGGACCACTGCAGACTGAATGCACAGCTCGCACTGGGTTGAGCTGTGTTTGAGGCTCCCCTAAGGTGGTGGCCTGCTGGAGTCTTAGCATATTGCTGTTGTCCCCACCAGGATCCTGTGCCCAAGATCAAAGCTGAAGCTTAAAAATACAACTTCAAGATTCTGCTGTTTTGATTACCCCTCTGATTCCTTTCTTTCCTTCAGAATTTAACTTCTCAGTTCCATACTGTCTTGTTAGCTCTCGAATCTTTTGAGATGATTTTTCCCGAGAAATTTTATTTTCGGTGGAATGTTTGATCTGAAAGTAATGCCCATGGAAGAGGTAGGCAAAAAAAAAAAAAAATAGAAAAGAAAAAGACTTGCATTGGGCAAATCTGCTGCAAACGATCTCTTTAAAGTATTAAAAACCAAAGATGTCACTTGATTGACTGGTGTGTCCCTGACCTAGCTAAGCCTTGGTGTTTTCAGTTGCCTCATATGCATGTGAAAGCTGGACCGTGAATAATAGAGAGCATCAAAGAAGAGTGGATGCCTTTGAACCGCGGTGTTGCTGAAGAAAGCTGAATGCACCCTGGACTGCAGAAGAAGGAACAGATCGGTCTTGGAAGCAGTGTAGCCAGACTGCTCCGCAGAAGCAAAGATGCTGAGACTTTACCTCACGTCCTTGGGACGTGTTACCAGGAGGGATCAGTCTTTGGAGAAGGGCACTATGCTTGGCAAAGGGAGGATCAGAGGTGGACTGACAGTGAAGGACGTGAGGGATGTCATGGACCGACACAGGGGCTTGGTTGGACTCAATCAAGCATGACAAAGATTGTGAGGAGAGCACAGGACCAGGAAGCGTCCCTTCTCTTGGACGTGGGGTCACTGTGAGGAGGAACCAGCCCAGCAGCACTCCCAACAATAACTGTACCTGAGCGTGTGGGGAAAACAGACACACGGAAATTTATTAATTACAAAAAGAAAGGAGTAGCTTCACAGTGAGAAAGCTGGCAGGCGGGACCTTAGTCAAGTGTGTTCAGTCTTCGTGATTCCTTCTGTGTCATATGGAGTGGTAACTAGGTCCTGGTGTTAGTGTTGGTGTTAGGTGCTTGCCATGGATTGAATTGTGTCCCCCCAAGAATATGTGTAGTAATCTCACTGGACCAGAATTCCCTGTGTTGTACGATTGTCCTCCATTCTGTGATTTTCTGATGCTGTAAATCCTAATCTCTACCTGTGGCTAATAGATAAAATGATTATGTTAAAAGAGGATTAGTGTGGGACTGCAACACTCTTGCTGAGGGAGTTTCCCTGGAGTGTGGCTTGCACCACCCTTTATCCTTTCATCCTAAGGGAAATAAAAAGGGAGAGGAGCAAGCAGCGAATCGGGAACCTCACACCATCGAGAAAGCAGCACTGGGAGAGGAGTGCATCCTTCAGACCTGACGTTCCTCTGCCGAGATGCTCTCTGGACAAAGACTGACACAATAACGGCCTTTCCTCTGGGGCCGAAAGCGGGAAAGCCTTGCCCTGGAGTGAACACCCTGAATTTGGACTTGAGGCCAACTGGGCTGTGTAAGAATAAACTTGTCTTTGTTAAAGCCAGCCACTCTGTGGTATTTCCGTTAGAGCAGCACTGGCTGACCAAACAGTGCTGTCCGGTTCTGATCCACGGCCACCGTATGCACGACAGAGTGATCCACTGCCTGGTCTGGGCTGACCTGGCCAGTGCCACAGAGAACAGCCTCTTCTATGTTTGGCCCTGAAGACCACCGCAGGGGTGAGCCCAGACTACTTCCATAGTATAGGAGAACCAAAGCTGGTCCATTTCTCTCAGTTTGGTTCTGGTTCATGTGGTGTACTTGGAAAGTGTGTGTGAAGACAAAGGAAAGATGGGGTGTCGTTCCTTCTCTGCTGCTGAATTACAGTTTCCTATAGTTATTTGGGAGACCCTGGTGGCACGGTTGTTACCTTTCTCTGTGGAGAAGACGGCATGTACTGTCCCACAGTCAGGGGAGACGAGAAGCCAGGCGGAAGCACCCAAGCGGCCCCGGCTTTGACTGCTTTGACTCAGAATGTTCTTACAACAGAGTTGAGCCCGGACATCCCCCTCTGCCCCTCCTGCCCTCTGAACTTCTCCAGTCAGGAATTCCTAAGTCACATGTCTGAATGAGGCTTGTCCTCATATTTCCAAAGTTGAGAAGCATCAATGGCCTCTGACCAGGGGGTTCCAGACAGAAAATGCCAGAAGAGGGACGCAGGAGCTCAAATGAGACGACGCATGACTTGCAGGAAACAGTTCTGTCCACAGGAAGACAGGACATCCCAGGGAAGCCACAATTTTGCAGAGTTGACAGCAGCCAGGCCCAGGGGGTGGTAATTGAATTTATGCCTTTCAGGGTTGCGGACTATGGTTGAAACTTGACCAGATTCAGGCAGAATGTGACCCAAGCTAATCCCCTGAGGAGGAGATTTACAGAGGTGAGGGATGGAGTCAGTTCTTCCAGGAAACAGTCAGCAAACACAAGTACAACCACCCAGGAGAGCAGCCAATGGGGCAGAACAGGTCTGAAAACCAGATTTCATTCATTCACAGGCTGGCTACCACAGAGAATAATGCTGATGCATGTGTGTGCACGCATGCATGCGTGTGTGTGTATGTGTAGTGTCGTGTAGGTAGGCAGGTGTTTAGTCTAAAGATAACTGAGCCTTCTGATAAGGAAATAACATGCAGGAAGCGAGGGAGGTGTGGCGTACTAGTGATCGAGGGCTGTGGAATACATCATCCCCAAAATGTAGCGGCTGGAAACAATACAGATGTATTCGCTCACAGCCTGTAGCTCAGGAGCTCTGGCGTGGCCTAGCTGTTGCTGCACCAGGCGTGTCCCCTGAGTCTGCAGTCAGGCCACCAGCTAGGACTGGTGTCTCAGCTCCAGGCTCACCTGGGAAGGAGCCACTTTCCAGTTCCTTCATTTCCTCCTGCTGCTGTCCCGAGGACTGACAGTCCACCAGAGACTGTGCTGAAGGCCATGGGCCCCCCTTGCCATGGTACTGAGGGCCATGGGTCCTCACTGGCTGTGGTGCTGAAGGCCACAGGTCCTCACAGGCTGTCACACAGATGGGTACTGTTCTTCCCTGATTGTTGGCCAGAGGCTGAGTTTGCTTCTTTGCCACAAGGCCTCTCCACAAGGGCAGCTTGCGTCATCAAAGTGGGCAGGCCAAGAAGGGAGTCAAATCTGTCAGCAAGACACATAACCAAGTCTGAAGTAATTGTCCTTAACCATTGCCACACGAAGGATCCTGTTGGTTAGATGCAAGTCATGCAGTCCAGCCCATGCCCAAGGGGAGGAGCTGACACGGGCACAGGGAACAGGAGGTGGGTCTTGTTGGACTCCATGGGTGGGAAAGTACCTAGGGAAAATACTGGAAGCCACACTTCCTCTGGGTCTAGCCTGTTCTTGAGAACTGCCTGAGGAGACAGCCAGGAAAAGAGAGATCGATCATTTCTCCAACCTTCTTAATGAGTTAAATAGCAAATAAGAAAACAGTTATAAAAATGTCAATCTCCTTAAGAGTCTTGAGCTGATTTCTTCATTGTTTAAAAGCACTGGGCCTACTTCCTCTTAAGAGTCTTTTAAAAATAGTAACTAATGAAAATTAGGTAATTCATTTGTAATTAATTCAAACCAGGGTTTCCTGGCCCTCACCCCAAACCTGGCCATAGGCAGTGTATTCACAGAGCACAGTGTGCGGTAGTGTTCTAGTTGTCTACCTCTGCTTAGCGAATCATGCCAAAATTTAGTGGCTTAAAACAAATTTTATTTTACTTAAACAGGAAACAAACACTTGTTGATTCCAACTCATAACAATCCTGTAGGATAGAGTGGAATGCCCCATAGGGTTTCCAAGGAGCATCTGGTGGATTTGAACTGCCCATCTTTTTGGCTAGCAATGATCTTGTAACCCCTGGGCTACCAGGGCTTCTTGTTTTGCTTGTTCACCTGCAGTCTGGACAGGGCTCAGTGGGAACTGCTGCTCCACTCAGTGTCACCTCAGCTCGGGGAGCTTGAAGACAGGCCTGGACACTTCTCAAGGCTCGCTCGCTCACGTGGATGCCAGTTGGTGCTGGCCCTCTGCTGAGACCTCCTTGGGGCTGTGGCCTGGGCACCCGTGGGTGGCTTTTCTGTGTGGCTGCTTTGGCTTCCCTCATAGCGCAGTGCCTGGATTCCAAGGGTCAGCAACCTGAGAGAGGAAACCCAGGAGGAAAGTGGCTTAGCCTCAAAAGTCACCTGGATCTCGGTAGCTTCAGGTGCACCAGAGTTAAGTGGAGGAAATGTCTGTCAGTGCAGGGATGTCAAGCTCAGGCTGTAAGAGGGGCAGCTGGGGTGGGACACATGGCTGTGTCCATCTTTGAAAAACACAATCTTCCCCAGAGAGCCAACTAGCCTCCCCCTCCCCCCTGTGCTGAAAGGGGGTGTCAGCAACAACAGCCAGCCACGGAGGCGGCACTCACGCTGACAGGGGTCAGCAAAACAGCCACGGAGAGGGCACTCACAATCACGAAGAAAGAAGGCCGCAGGTCTCCTCTCCGTCAGTGAGGAGTGACACCGTCTCAGCCTTTCCCCGGTGGACGCACAGGGCTGGGAGGCTGCCGGCTTTAAAGAAGACTGCGCAGACAGCTCAGCCGGGCTTGCAGGGTCAGAATGCACATTCCCAGTTCTTACAAACGGAAACCCTGCTGGCTGCTGGTTAAGGGGTACGTCTACTAACCGAAGGGTCAGCACTTGGAGTCCACCAGGCGCTCCTTGGAAACTCTGTAGTGCGTTCTGCACTGTCTGTAGGGTTGCTGTGAGTTGGAATCAACTCAAGAGCAGTGGGTTTGGTTTTTGGTTTGCTTCTTACAAGGCTATAAACACCCTCATGTTGGTTTTCTATTGCTGTGTAACAGACCACCACAGGCTTCACAGTTTAAAACAACGCCGGCCTACGAACTCAGCTTCTGCTGAGGCTGCACAGTCGGCTGCGCCCTGCCCAGCTGAGTCGATCCCAGCTTGCAGCGGCCCCATAGGGCTTCCCAGCCTGTAAATCCTGTAGAAGCCGACCGGCTCATATTTCTCCACTGGGGCTGCTGGTAGTTCCAACTGCCAGCCTTTTGGTTGTTCCTACTGCCAGCCTTTTGGTTCGATGTTGATCCCTTTAATCACTGCACCACAGGGCAGCTCCTTGGCTCACACTATTATAAGGCTGATATCAAGCTGTCAGCATGCTGGGTGCTGGGAAAGAATCTGTTTCCAAGCTCATTCAGGTTGTTGGTGACATCCGGTTTCTTATGTCTTTGGGTCCAAGGTCCCTGGTTCCTTGTTGACTGTCAACCAGGGCCACTCACTGCTCCTAGAGGTCACTCCCATTCTGTCACACCTGGCTCCTGCCATCCTCAAGCCAGCAGGGGCATGTCTGGTCCTCCCCAGCCTCCCCCTCCTGCCCTCCTCTGCTGGTTTCCTTATCCTTTGGATGGTTCATGTGATACCATTGGACCTACCCGGGATGACCTCTGTTATGAAACTCAGCTGATTAGTAACCTTAATTATACCTGCAAAGCCCCTTTTACCACATAATGCAACGTATTCAAGACACAGTGACAGGGCTGATGGTCACGAGGGCCAGACCACTCTCCCCAGGAGAAGAGTTCTGTGTAGCACCCGGGTCAGGAAAAGGGGGCTCCAGGCTTGGAGAAAACTTCTCCCCAGACTGCACCACCCCATTCCCTCAGATTCTGAATTCCTGGGTGTCAGGGGTTGATCCCCAAATGTGTCTAGCCATTTGTCTGGGCCATAATCCCCAATATTTTAGGGTTGCCCTCCATTTTGTGGTTTTCCTACACTGTATGTTAAAGAGGATTAGGGTGGGTCTGTAAACCCTTCCTAAGGTCACCTGTCTACTCTAGTGTAGACAGCTTCCCTGGAGTATGGCTTGTACCATCTTTTATTCTTTTGTCTTACAAGAGGTGAAAAGAGAGGGAAGCAAGCAGAGAGCTGGAAACTTCACACCATCGGGAAAGCAGCACCGGGAGTAGAGCGCGTCCTTCAGACCTGAGGTTCCTGTGCCAAGATGCTCCCTGACCAAGGACTGATGCAACACAAGCACTCTCCTCCAGAGCCAACAGAGAGAAAGCCTTCCCCTGGAGCAGACACCCTGAATTTGGACTTGTAGCCTACCGGGCTTTGTAAGAACACACTTTCCTTTGTTCAAGTCTTCTGTCTGTGGTATTTCTGTTAGAGCAGTACCAGATGACTGGATCACTGAGGGAGATACCAGGAGGCCCTGCTGATATTGTTAGGTGCCATCAAGTCCGTTCTGATTCATAGCAGCACTATGCACAACAGGATAAAACACTGCCCAGTCTCGTGCCATGTTCACCGTCATTTTGATGCTTAAGCCCGTCTTTGAAGCCACTGTGTCAATCCATCTTGTCGAGGGTCTTCCTCTTTTTCGCTGACCCTCCACTCTACCATGCATGACGTCCTTCTCCAGGAACTGGTCCCTCCTGGCAATTTGTCCAAAGTATGTAAGATGCAGACTCGCCATCTTTGCTTCCAGGGAGCGCTCTGGCTGTGATTCTTCCAGAACAGATCTGTTGGTTTTTTTGGCGGTCCATGGTGCATTCAATATTCTTCTCCAACACCACAATTCAAAGGCATCAATATCAATTTTTCTTCTGTCTTCCTTATTCATTGTCCAGCTTTTGCATGCATATGATGTGATTGAAAATACCATGGTTTGGGTCAGGCACACCTTAGTCTTCAAGGTGACATCTTTACTTTTTAGCACTTTAAAGAGGTCCTTTGCAGCAGATTTTCCCAGTGCAATGTGTCTTCTTTTGATTTCTTTTTTTTAATTTAATATAACTGAGTGAAAATGTACATTCTCGTATAAATTTACATGCCCACCTATATGCAGCTTCCACTGCTCTCCCTGTCCAGTGACAGCACATTATTCCTCTCTGCTCCATACATGTCTCATCGTCCCAACAGCCTCCTTTTCCCTCCTCTGCATCCACTCTCCTTCCTCCAGCCAGAGGTCAGCAGGATGATATCCTATAGATGTATAGAACCATAAAGTGCATACAATATATGGTCACTTTGCATTGCCAAGTCCAATCCACTTGTGTCCAAAGAGTGGACCTTCGTTATGATTCATGGGCAATGGCAGCATCAGGACCAGGGGCCATGCTCTTAGGGGAACCCCGAAACCGCTGGACCATCAATTGAGGTCTTTTAGTGGAGATCTCAGGATGCATCCCTTTTTATTCTTGTGTTGCCAGTGAGACTCAATCTAGTGAGCTCCATCGCGGCTATCACTGGGGGTGGCCGGGCACCATCTGGTTCTTCCAGTCCCAAGTCGATGTAGGCACCCACTCATGTGGGTCTCTCAATCTTCTAGGTTGTCTTTACCGCATGTCATTTTGGTCATCGGTGAGCATCCATTCCTGCTGAGTTGGGACCATTTGCTGTGTCCTCGGATGGCAGCTTGGCAGCTTTTAAGACCACAGAGGCCACTCACCAGTGTGGGGTGCAGAGAGCTCTCTTAGCAAAACGCTAGTTGTGCCAATTGGCCTTGATTTCACCTGAGAGCATGGTCCCCTGCCCCCTGCCCCAGCTACTCTATCCTTGCAATATTGGGTTAAGATGGAAGGAGTATTCAAGTTATGCTGAAGTCCACTTAATGTTGTTCTTGTTTCTAATGTGTGCTGTCACTGATTTCTCCTAACCAGATTTCTAGCAACTATCTAATCTAAACCCTCCTCCCCTCCCTCCCTCTCTCCCCTCCCTTCCTCCCTCCCCTTCCTTGCAGCTGTCAAAGAGTCTTGTCTTCTATACACAAGTCTGTTTTTGAGATCTTATTGTAGAGGTCTCATACAATATTTGTCCTTTTGTCGCTGACTACTTTCACTCAGCATAATGTCTTCCAGTTGAAACCAGGTTATGAGATGTTTCCTGGAATCATCGTTATTCTTTATCATTGCATAGTGCTCCATTGAGTATATGTACCACAGTTTACCTATCCATTCTTCTGTTGTTGGGTATCTGAGTTGATTCCATCTTTTTGCTATCGTGGACTGTGCTGCGATAAACATTCTGGTGCATGTGTCCGTTGGTATGAAAGGCCTTGATTCTGTAGGATATATTCCAAGTAGTGGAATTACTGGGTCAAATGGTATATCCATATCCATTTTTTTAAGGAAGCGCCAGATTGCTTTCCAAAGAGACTGGACCATTTTGCAGCCCCACCGACAGTGTAGGAGGGTTCCACTTTCTCCACAGCCTCTCCAGCATTTGTTGCTTTGTGTGTTTTGGATCATGGCCAATCTTGTTGGGGTGAGATGGTATCTCATTGTCTTCTTGATTTGAATTTCTTTAATAACTAAAGATCGTGAACATGTCCACATGTGTTTTGTGGCTGCCTGGATCTCATCTTTAGCGAAATGTCTGTCCATCTCCTTTGCCCATCGCTTAATTGGATGGTTTATCCTCTTTTTATTGATATTTTGTAGTATCTTATAGATTGCGGAGATCAGGCATCGGTCTGACATAGAGTTGCCAAATATTTTTTCCCATTCTGTGGGTGTTCTTTTAATTCTATTAGTAAAGTCTTTGGATGAGCAAAAGTGTTTGATTCTTAATAGTTCCCATTTATCTGTTTTCTCTTCTGTTGATTGTGGTTTCTTCGGCAGTTTTGGAGTCTGTCCTCATTGTGTATTAAAACTTCCATTGTTGTTCCTACCTTTTCTTGGATGAGCTTTATCGTTTTAGGTTTGATATTATTTTGATTTCTTGACTGCTGCTTCCATAGGCATTGATTGTGGATCCAGGTCAAACGAAATCCTTGACAACCTCAGTCCTTTCTCCATTTATGACAATGTTGCTGACTGGTCGAGTTGTAAGGATTTTTGTTTTCTTGATGTTGAGGTGCCATCCATTCTGTCCTTGATCTTCACCAGTATTTCAACTCCTCTTCACTTCCAGCAAGCAGGGTTGTGTCTGCTGGGTAATGCAGGTTGTTAATGAGTCCTCCTCTAATCTTGATGCCTCATTCTTCTTCATATAATCCAGCTTCTCGGATTATTTGCTTGGCATACAGATTGAAAAGGCATGGTGAAAGGATACAACCCTGACACACACCTTTCCTAACTTTAAATCATGCAGTGTCCCCTTGTTCTATTCCCACAACTTCCTCTTGATCCATGTACAGATTCCTTAAGTGCACAGTTAAGTGTTCTGGAATTCACACTCTCTGCAGTTCTGGTGCATTCCATAGGGTCGCTCTGAGTTGGAATCAACTCAATGGCAGCGGAGGTTTGTTTGGGTGGTAGGGTATGCAGAAAAACTGACTGTTCCCGAGGCCCCTGGGAAGACATGCCTGGTGGCCAGCTTCTGAAAGGTGACAGCTTTGACAGCCCTCTGAGGTACAGCACTGCTCTGCACACACAAGGTCGCTGGGTTGGCCTTCGACTTGATGGCAACTCATTTTATTTTTTCACCCATCATCAGTTCTTTTCTTGAAAACCCTGGCGATGTAGTAGCTAAGTTCTGCACTTGCTAACCAAAAGGTCAGCAGTTTGAGTCCAGCAGATGCTCCTTGGAGACTCTATGGAGCAGTTCTACTGTGTCCTAATAGGGTCGCCGTGAGTCGGAATCCACTTCACGGCAGTGGGTTTGGTTTGATCCATTTTTTTCTGCGGAGGTGGCTAGGGAGGTTCAGGCCACCAGAGGGCGCACGAGCCGCCATCACGGCCACGTGGGGAACCCTGTCGCGTCTCCGCCGCGACTTCCGCTGGAGGGTGGGTGGCCCACCGCCAACGCCGGCAGCAGCACAGGACACCAGCTGAATCAAAGTCTGTGTTGTCAAGTCCTCGGGGTAATTCGTGTGCACGTGGAGTTGAAGTGGTGCTTTAGTTCAGTGGTTTTCAACCTAAGCTGCAGGTCAGTATCTCCTGAAACCAAAAAACAAACACACCAAACCCGTTACCCTGAGTCCCATGCTGACTCATAGCGGCCCTGTAGGACAGCGTAGAATTGCCCCATAGAGTGTCCAAACAGCAGCTGGTGGGTTAGAACGGCTGGCCCTTTGGTTAGTGGCTGAGCTCTTAACCACTGCACCACCACGGCTCCTGGATCACTGTAGGAGCACTAACAATCCCTAAAGCTGGGGCACCACCTAGACAATCGGATGTCGTTGGCCTGGGCGGCAGCCTGGACCTTGGCTTATTTCCCCTGGGGACTCGACCGCGGAGCCAAGGCTGAGAGCCGCTGGGAGCCAACCTCACTGCGCACTATAAGAACCTCGGTACCTGAACGGAGCTGGGCTGTCGTACAGTTGGGTGCCACCTGGATATCAGGGGGACATCCCTCTCGGGAATGCCACATCCCAGCCTGCAGGGGCCTCCAGGTTATGCTGAAGTCAGGGCGAGGTGGACATGTAAAGCACAGGGGCATCCTTAAGTCCTGTACAAAGCGCTTCAGAGACCCAGCTCAAACACCAGCTCCACAGACGGCGCTAGTCCTGCCTCCTGTACTCGGGGGCGGTGCTCTTCCGCGGTGTCCCCTAAGGATAGCTTGTCTAGCCTCCTGTTCTCAACGGTGAGCCCCCTGAGAGCAGGAGATGTGTTGGTTCCCCCTGAAGACTGTTGCCTTCAGGAGGCACCCCCATTACTCCTCAGCGAGCTGGAAAGATGCTGGATGCTGGTAGAGCTGGGAAGGGGCTGGAGAACAGAGGACCTCAGCCAGGTGGTTGTTGTCAGTTGTGTAGAGTCCATTCCAGTTCGTGTATGCAAAGGAGAAATTCTTCAGGTGTTTCTCAAGGTGGTGTCATTCAGGAAGCAGACGGCCAGGCTTGCCTTCCGAGGCATCTCTGGTGGCTCTGAATCGCCAGCCTTTGGGCTAGTAGTCACGTCCTCTCGGTCTGGGTCACGCAGGGCTTTGCAATCCCAGTGCACTCTTGGGCTCTCCAGTTTCGGAAGAGCTCTGCGCTGGGTTCCGGGAAGTGAACTGTACACCGGAAGGGAGCCGAGTGGCAGAGCCGTGAGGGATGTGCTGCGGTCTGCAGGATGAGTCGGGCAGAATTAGGACACGAAAACGGCCTTCCTAAGTCCAGCCTCTGGGCCGTTTCCAGGTGTGACACTCTCCAGTTGCTGACCCCTGCTTCCTCACCAGTGGGCGGTGTTCCCGGGGATTTGTCTCTGCTCTTCTTCACGCCCCGGCCCAGCTGAGGGTTTGTTTCATCATCCTGGGATTTTTGGTTCATCTCTTACCAAATGTCTCCTGACTCAGACAACTCCTCGTTTTCAACAGAAGACCCACCAGATGTTGTGTGAATTCGTGCTGTGTGCTGGGGGTGGTAGTAGTGGTTTCGTTGTTAATTTCCTTGAACGTAAGGGACTCGCTTCTGATTGTCTCTCTAGCACTTTACGCAGGCGTTTGTGGAACCAGTGAACAAATGATGAGAAAAAGTCACAGGGGCTGGTGATATTGAACCTGCGATCAAGGGGAGGCAGCGGCAGAGAGTTAATCCAGCAGCGAGTCTGCAGCCGGTGTGGGGGATCTGAGCTCACCGACAGCTGAGGGACAGTGACGTAGACACACCCTCAGGATGCTGGGGGGACACAGCCACTTACGTCTTCTCAAACAATGGTCCTCTTTAGGGTGCAGAAAAATGAGCGGAAAGTCCAAATGGACCCTCTGCTGAAGTGAAATACTGTGGGATTGAGCAAGCCGCAGGATGCCGGCTCTGTCCGGTAAGGGCCGCCCCTCCCTTTCCTCTATCAGATGTCCTCAGTCCTTCGGGGCCAGAAAGCTGTCTCCTTCCTGGGACCCCACACTGCCATCCTCCCTGAGACACCTGAGGGGCAGCGTGAAGAGTGACGTGCCCTGCCCTTCACCGTCAGGGTGGCCTTCACTTGTCGTGATGCCCCACGGCCCTGCCTCCCGGCCAGCCCCTCGCAGGCGGCTTCCTTACCCTTCTCTGCTGCGTTCTTCCCAGGAGCTCCCAGCTGACTTCACTAAGACCTGGCTGTCTGGGGCCCCACACCGCTTGTCCAGGCTGGCACTGTGCCATGGGGCATGGCTCCCACTCAGCCCATTCTGCCGTGGGGCCTGACAATCAGTGTCCATTGTCCCTGGCGCAGGAGGCCTTCTGTCACTTCTTGGTTCATACTTAGGGCTTTTTGAGGAGTCGGAGGTCATCAATGAAGAAACCATCGGCGGTGGACACCGGTGACTGGCAACAGGACACAAGCCTGGTGGTACTGGTTGGAGTGCTTTGGGAATTTCATCCCAACACGTGCAGTACAACGTTGTTTCTCCAGTCTGAGATCATAAGGAAGCCACTTTCATGAGTGCATGAAGAATAAGAAGGTGCTTTCTGGCCAGACAGTGGGGACCAGTTTGGAGTTGGGTCCCAGAGAAGAGAAGAGGCCCTAAGAGCCCAGCTCTTCTTCTTCCTGTTGCTCTGTGGGTACCTAAAACTACCTCCTCTTCCAGGTCCAAGCCATCTGTCTTAGCTTGTGTGAGATCACGTGCACTGTCGTCTGCTATAATCGTCATTGTTCCAACCTTTGGTAAAAGGGTTTCGAAGTGAAACCAGGACTTGCTCAGAACAAGTGTGGAGGAAGGAAGTACTGTTTTCCTCTGTGCCTTTCAAACTTGCTTTCTCTCTGTGTGTCTGCATTTAATGCATAAACACGTACAAGATACAGATTTACCATGTGCAAATATATATCGACCATACTATCTATTAAAAGATGTGTGAATAAATAAACAGCCCCCTGCCCTCTGGATGTTTTCCATAATCGCTGTCACCCTTTAGCTCTTTGGACGTTGTACCACGTTGCTAAGTGATGTACAGATCCTGGGTTTGTTTTCATTTCAGTCATTACTGTAATTCATTTCAGTAATTACTGCAGAAGAATTTATAGGCAACCAGACATATTTCTTACGTTTTAATGTATTTATTCCACAACTCCTGATGAATCGACTCATGTTCATATACCCTAAATCTGTATCGTACACATTCCATAAGGTTGCTTTGAGGCAGAACTGACCCCACAGTGGTGGGGTTTTTTTTTTTTTTAGTTCCATAAAAGTTAAGTTTTTAACACATTCATTCCACAAATGCCAGAGGTGCATCACAAACAAGGCTTCACAATACTGGCTTAGCATATCACACACGAGTCTTGGCCATGGGAAAGCAAAATCAATAATTAGAAGGTCCCGTCACTATTTGTCAGGCCGTATTACATGCAAGGCATTTTTTTTCTTCATCCTCTGGGCAAATCCTGCTACACTGAGCATCGAAGTACAGATAATTTCATACGTATTATCAGTGTTTCCATTACTTGGCTTCTTAGAATTAGCCTTGTTGGGCCTGCTAGATGGGGACTTTTTAAATTTCAATTTTGATGAAAGTTGTACATCTACCAGAAACCCCAGTGGCGTGGCAGTTAAGTGCTACGTCTGCTAACCACAAGGTGGGCAGTTCAAATCCACCAGATTTTCCTTGGAAACTCAGTGGGTGGTTCTACTGTGTCTACAGGGTCGTTCTGAGTCAGAATCAACTCGAAGGCATTGGCTTTGGTTTGGGTGTGCCTGTACCCAACAGAAAGGTCAAATAATGCAACAAGATTATAACAAAGCCCAGCAGCCTCTCCACCTCATGTCTTCTTAGCCCTGATTCTGCTCTCTACACTCGACCTGTCTGTCTTCCTTTCATGAAGAGTTCTAGTTTTAATCTTCCTGTTTATAAATAACAGGCTTATAGTTTCGCTTTTTCAGTTTGCTGTGTTATTCAATGACTTTTTACTGGAAGACGCCAAGTAGGTGCTTGTTGCCCCTCCCGCACACACGTATTTCCTGTTCTGCTTCCTAGGAGCCCCAAGTGGGTACTTCAGGATTTTAATTTATTAATTCATTATTGTGATTAGGAAAATGTTAACTGTAGCTTAGCTGTGTAGTATGCTCTGATTACATTTCTTTCTCTGCAGCTTTGCTTTTCTTTGCAACTGAAGCTAAAACTTTCCCTTTGGTGCCTTTGAAGAATTTCTCCTCCGCTGTCCCTGGCGGCGCAGTGGTGAAGTGCTACGCATGCTAACTGGAAGGTCAGCGGTTCAGATCCACCAGGTACTCCCTGGGGGAAACTCGATGGGGCAGTTCTGCGGTCCCCTGTGGGGTTGTTGTGAGTCAGGATCCACTCCACGGCGGTGGGTTTGGTTTTGGGTTCATCTCTGTTCTCTCGCTCCGATCTGCACCGGCTGCGCTTTAAACTGGCTCCGTAGTCCTTGGACTGGGGTTGGCGTTCACCACATTGTCGCACTGGACCCCTAGTTTCTCTCTCAAACTCCCTCTCATTTTGGTAGGATAGATCTTCCAAGAGTTTCCTGACAGTGTTTAGGAGGCAATTTTGAGACGTTCTGTGTTTGGAAGTGGCTCATCAGGTTTCCCGAAACCCCGGCAGCATAGTGGCTGAGTGTTAGGGCTGCTGACCAGACAGTTGGCTGTTCAGATCTGCCAGGCGCTCCTCGGAAACGCTGTGGGGCAGTTCTGCTCTGCCGATAGGGTCACTATGAGTCGGAATCGACTTGATGGCAACGGGTTTGGTTTGGGGGTTTAATCCTGTTTCTGTTTGACTTATCATTTGTTTAGAAGACTAGGTTAAATAGCTTTGTTTCCAGAGTTTTTGGTGACTGTCCAGCTGGTGTCCTTTAACTGTGACACATTGTTTTTTTCTTCTCTGGAAACTCTGAGTAGGCTGTTCTGCAGTAGCTTGGTCGTCTTTTGACAATGGTGCCGAACACCCTGTAAGCCACTTCCAATCAGGAGGTGAATTTCTTTTACTTGTGGGAATTTTTTGTTACATTATTTTGAAATTTTCTTCATGACTGTTTTCCATTTTATGTGTTTTGAAGTTCCTGGATTTCTCCTCTGATTTTTATATCTTTTTTCCTCCAGGTTTTCTGTCTTTCATTTCACATTCTAAGAGTTTTCCTTTTGGTGTAACACTCTCAGTGACAAACAATTTGTTATTTTAAAAAAAATGCTATTTTAATTCTAGTTTGCTAGGAGTTTTGCAGCTCGACAACCCCTAACAAAAACAACAGAAGCTCTTAATTTTGGATAAATGTTAAAAAGTTTAGGAGCTGTTTTTCATGTTCTGGTCATTACTATGTTAAATTACATTTACTGATTTGCTATGTTAAACCATCTTTGCTTTCTTGGCATAATTCCAGTTTTGCCATGCCTAACGTATTGCAGGATTCAATCTACTAGTATTTTGTTCAGGAATTTTGCAACTATGTTTATGAATATAATTTTCCTTTCTGACACTGAACTTGTCAATTTGATTTCCATGTCATGTTAGACTTATAAAATGAGTTGACGATTCTTCCCACATTTTCTGGGAAAAAGTAGGAATAACGTTTCCCTGAATGTTTGGTAGAACACTGTTTAAAACCATTTGGTCTGTGCGTTTCTGTGTGCGGCTCGATGGAGGGGTGTACAGACAATAATTTTAGCCTGAAGTTCAGCTCATCCAATTTGCTTCTCATATTATCATTTCTTCTTAGCTACTTATCCACTTTGGTAAATTGGAATTGGTCTATTCCATCTATATTTTCAAAGCCATCGACAAAAGTTTGATTATAATGTATTCTAATTATCGTTTTAGCATCTGTAACACTTACACTATAGTCAACTTTTTCATTTCCTGCATGGTTTGTTCTGTCTCTGTTTCTCTTCTTGATCAAAGTTGCCAAAATTTTGTCACTTAATCTTTTTTTCAAAGAACTAACGTAAGGCTTTTTCCATTGTATTTTTTCCTGTTCCATCGTATTCTGTTCTTACTTCTATCATTTCATTTCTTATATAACCTTTGGTTTTGTTCCCCCTGTCCTTGTCCTACCTTTCTGCTTTGGTTGCGTACCTCGTTAATTTTCACTCTCTTTTCTCTAATATAAACCGTTAAGGGTATAATTTTCCTTTTAGCTTTTGTCTGTGACGTTTTAAGTTAGCTCCATTTATTTTCTAACTTCTATTAAGATTTCTTCTTTGATCCATGAGTCCACTAGTTTGGATTGTATGCCTTCTCTTTCTATTATTTTACCTTGCCTGTTGCCATGAAGCTGATTCTGACTGACAGCGACCCGTGTTTCTTCATTGCCAAACTTAACGAGTTGGATACTTTCTTCATGAGCGGGACTCCGACCAAAAAGTCTTCCATGTGTGCTTAAAATAATTAAACTATTTCTTTGTCTGGTACAGTCTGTGTAGTATTACACTGAGGCTTATTATTGTTACATATTCCTGACAAGTTTAACTTTATATTGCTATGCCATAGCTGTCTTTATCTTTAATAATGTTTTTTGCTTTAATGTCTTTTTGTCTGATACTATTTTAGCTGTACACCCTTCTTTTACTACAGTTGGGTCTGTTGTAATGCCCCCACTTCGTTTCTTATTTGAGTTAGTTGCATCCTCTCTTGTTTTTCTTTTGTCATTTTGGCCAGTAGTTTGTTGGTTTTGTTGATCCTTCGAAGAACCAACTTTTGATGTTGTCAGTTACCGTGGTCTTCTGTTCCTTTTTCTGCTCTGATTTGTATCATTTCCACTTTTCCGTGTCTGCTGAGTTCTCTTACTCTTCCCTGTCTGTCTATTAGAGTTGTATAGTTAACGTTTCGATTTTGTCCGTTCTTTTTTGTTGTGTGCATCTATTACTATAAATTGACCTCGAGGACTGCCTTGGGTGTGTCCCAAAGGTTTGGGTGTGCTGTGTCTTCACTCTCACTTGATTCTAGAAATGTTTTCTATTCTGTCTGTTACCTGGTGGTTTTTAAGCAGCGTGTTACTCCGTTTCCATGTGTTTTATTATTTTTTCCCTTACTCTTTCTGCTGGTTAGTTTTTTCTTTGATGGCATTATGATCAGAGAAGATACTTTGTACTATCTCAATGTTTTGGATTTTATTGGGGGTTGCTATTTTCCCAATAAATCTTTTTTTTCCTTTTTTCCTTTCAACCTTTCTTTGTCTTTATATGTCAAGTATTCATTTTGAGGGCAGTATGTAGCTCTTCTAGTTTGATGATGTTCATCTTTTAACAGGAGTAGCTAGTCTGTTTACATGTGTTATAATTATTAGTGTGTTTGTTGTTATTTCAGTCATCTTATTTTGTGAACCTGATCTACTTTTCCCATTTTTCTCACTTCATCTTTTTTGCCTTATTTCAGATGGAGGGCTTTTCCATTTTCTTCCCTCTACTAGTTTGGATTTTATGCATTCTCTTTCTATATTTTGCCTTGGCAGTTGCCATCAAGTTGATTCTGACTGAAAGCGACCCTGTAAGACAGAGTACAACTGCCCCATAGAGTTCCCAAGGATTAGCTGGTGGACTTGTACTGCTGACCTTTTGTTTGGCAGATGTAGCTGTTAACCACTATTCCACCAGGGTTTCTTTCAGTTATCTTAGGGTGTATGTTTAATGTATCAAAATTTATTATCAGTGTCTTTATTCTCTTAAATAATACAAGGGCTTTAGAATATTTTTATTCCAATCATCCATCCCATTGTTTAGGCTATTATTACCACATATTTTAGTTCTATTCTGTTTTCTTTTTAACCCAAAAGACAAAAATGTGTTGCTTTACGCAGTCACTGACCATTTAAATTATCCACACATTTATTGCTCTTCATTCCACCTTGTCTTAGTCATCCAGTGCTGCTTTAACAGAGATACCACAAGTAGATGGCTTTAAACAGAGAAATTTTATTTGTGGTAGTCCGGTAGGCTAAAAGTCCAAATTTAGCATGTCAGCTCTGGGGGAAGGCTTTCTCTGCTGGCACTGGAAGAAGGTCCTTATCATCAATCTCTGCCTGGACTGGAAGCTCGGAGGCACAGGGACCCCGATTCTTTCTAAAGGACTGGCTCAGCTTCCAGCACTGCTTCCTGGTGGTATGAGGTCCCCATATCGCTCGGCTAGCTTCTCTCCTTTATATCTCAAGAGACTGCCTCAAGGCACAGAACAATCTTACGCACTGAGTCCTGCCCCACCAACTCAACTGCAACCCACTCTCAGTTATTAATATCATGGAGGCGAGGTTTATGGCATACAGCACACCAGGAATCATGGCCTAGCTAAATTGCTACACAGATTTTTTGGAGGAACACAATTCAATCCACGACACATCTTTTTTTACATCTCCTGTTTTTCGTATGGTATTACCTTTCTTTCTGCTGAAGCACATTCTTTAGAATTTCCTCTAGTGAGAGTTCAATGTTAGAAAAATCTATTTTTTTTGTTTTTATTTATCTGGAAATGTATTTTGTTCATCTTCATCTTTGAAAGATGGTTGAGAGTGCAGTTCTGGGTTGACAGTTGTCTTTCACACTTTGAAAGTATCTTTCTACTGTCATCCTTTTTCCATTGTTGCTGTTGAGAAGTCAGCCGTGACACTAATTTTACTCTTGCAGAGGTCATCTGTTGTTTATTCCCCACTTCTTCAAAGATCATTTTTATTGTTTTTGATGTTCTGTGTTTTCTAGGTGTACTTTTAATTTCATTATTTTTATGTATTTATTCTTTTTAATTTTTACTTATGCATCTGATTTGCATATTTAAGTGAAAGTGTACAAATCCAAATTGGTTTTGCACACCCACCTATCTGCAGCTCCTTCTGCTCTCCCCACCTGGTGACAGCACACTCCTCCTTACCATTCCATACTTCTAGTGTCCCCTCAACAAGCATCTGTCCCCTCCTCTCCGCCCTCTTCTTTCTCATCTGGAAAGAGACCGGTAGGACAGCCTCCTGTAAGTGCATAGATCCATAAAGTACACACACTATATGGTCACAGTGTGTCCCTAAGTCCAGTGCATTCTTGTCTGAAGAGTTGACCTCATTACTGTGTTCAGTCAGGGCCACCAGCAGGTCTAGGGACGATGTTCCCAGGGGAGAGTCTAGGCTGTTGGACCATCAATTCGGGTCTTTTAGAAGAGTTTTTGGGCTGCACCCTCTTTTTCTCATGTTGGCACAGGGACTCTACATTGTGTCTCCGTCATGGCTGTCTTTGGTGGTGGCCGGGCACCATCTGGTTCTTACGGTCTCATGTTGGTACAGTCTTCTGTTCATATGTGTCCCTCAGTCTCCAGGGCTCTTTTTCCCTCATGTCTTTGAAGTTCTTGGTGCTCATCTGTGCCAGAGGAGTTGGAACCCTTTCACTGAAATAAATATTTTTAGGTACATTGGACTCCTTACTCCACCAGCAGTTTTGAGCTGAGTGTATTTATCCTGTAATTTTTTACTGTTTACTTTATTCTTTTTTCTCTTGATGTCTTTGTTCAAGTCCTGTGTGTATGCTTTGTTCTCCAACCTTTTAATGCAAATTTTGTTGAACACACAGGAAGTTCTGAAGAACTGTTCTGCGAACACGTGTGTACCCACCAGCTAGATTCTGCCATTACTATCTCACTGTACTAGTGTCACTGTATTTCTTATGCATTTAAACTAAGCTTCCAGGACCAGGACACTTTCCCTTAAACACATCAGCTATGCACTCCTCTTTTAGTTACCACTGACCCACCAGTGAGGTGAGCTCTTCCTGGGTCGACTAATGACAGAGATTTGTATGCAGGGAGGGGAGACTTTTGTCCCTCCTTCCCTGACAGGAACTCTGCCTTGGTTTCCAGTAAAGTTCCTAATTCAGAACGCTGTGTCTGCTTATGAATTGTTTAACCTTCTTTCACCCCAGCCAGCCAGAAGTGGCAACAGGAAACCCATTTACAATGCGGTCTCTCACCCCAGCCTCCTGCTGCAGGCAGCTTCCTGTCTGGACAAGTGTCTGCTGATTCCTCCTCTGATACCGCCTCCCTGGTCCCAGGCCTCTCAAAGCCAGCCGTTTCCAGGAAAGTCCTGGCTGCCTGCTGTATATGCCACCCTTTGTACTCCAAACAAGTGATTGCAGGGTTTCCCATCAGAATAAGTCTCCTGTATTTCTTCTCTAGTGAGGCTGTAACTACAGGGAGTCCTTCTCGGCTTCTTCCTGTTGTCATCTGACTTTCATTGTATTGCAAGTCCTTCCTCTGAAGCTGTGGTTTGGTCTTCCCAGCAACCCCTTAGTTATGTCAGAAGTGGAGGGTGCAGTTCTGCTTCTTGATTTTCCTTGCAGTTTGGGCATAATTTCTGAAAGAAAGAGTAGAGCAGAAATTTCGCTTGTGAAAAATTTTACTATAAAATTGTTAATGTGTGTGGGCTGGGGGAGTATGGGGAAAAACAGAAAGACACGTTGAAAGGTGATGGGTATGCTGGTATACCTCACACTGTGTAGGTGGGTATACCTCACATTGTGGTGATGGTTCATTGAGAGTATACATGTGTCAGTATCAAATATAAAACTCTACACTTTAATTATGTACACTTTAATTCAATTATTCAATATATGTATTAAAACAGTTAATGTTGACAATATGTTGCAACTTCTCATTAAAATTTTATTTTGTGTATCTGACGGTTTTGAAGTCTGACATGTATACAGTAAAATGCATAAATCTGATGTGTGCAGCATAATTTTTCACATGTATACAACTGCATCACCACCGCTCAAAATGCAGTTGTCCCTCAGTATTCACTTGGGATGGGTTCCAGGACCCCCACTGATACCAAAATTTGTGGGTGCTCAGATCCCTAGATAAAATGTCATACATTTGTATGTAGCATACACCATCTTCCTATATACTTTAAATCATCTTTAAATTACTTATAATATTAATTACTTATAATACTAATGCATAGTAAACAGTGGTCTCATCACAACTGAAGACTTGCTGTGGAAGGTAGCCTTTCCATCTGTCAGTTTCTGGGGCTCCTCTGGGAATGCTGATCCCCCCTGGGTGTTAGCTGATGTGATTCACTGGTGACCTTGACATTCCGGGGCTGGACCACTTTCTAGAGCTAGCCAGCCATCCCTCACTAGCCTAAAACTTTTTCTTCTGTCCTCCCTAACCTTCACACTGAGACTTTGAAGGATTGCTTTGATCAGTTCGTTGCATTTTAGGAGCTGTCACGGATTGAACTGTGCTCCCCACAACGCTGTGTATAGTGCTTTGGCTGGACCATGATTCCCAGTATCCTTTATGCTGCTATAAACTGCCTCTGTAAGGTTAATGAGGGAGGATGGGACGTAGCTGTGTTGGTGGGGCAGGACTCAAGGTATAAGACTGTATCGTGCCTCCGGCAAACTCTTGAATATAAAAGAAAAGCTAGCAGAGTGCTCGGGACCTCATCCCACCAGGAAAGAAGCTGTTCCAGGAGCTGAGCACATCATTTGGAAAGAACCCAGGGTCCCTGTGCCTCAGAAGCTCCCAGTCCAGGGGAAGACAGACTGCAAGGACCTTCCTCCAGAGCAGCAGAGAAAGCCTTCCCCTGGAGCTGACACTCTGAATTTGGACTTGTGGCGTACTGGACTGGGACAACATAAAATTTCTCTTTTTAAAGCCATTCGCTGTGATATTTCTGTCAAAACAACACCAGATAACTAAAACAGCAGCCACTTTTTCACAGGAACAAAGGCTGCGCACAACTCGAGCAGAGAATGAGCAAGTGGCAAGGCAAACAGCGCTCCCGTGAGTGCTGGAGACAGACCACGGAGCCCTGAGACAGCAGGCGGCTGCAGTGCGGATGCCCGCAGGGCTGCACTTACGGGTGTTCAGCAGAGCGCTTGGCGTGGCACATGGTGAATCCAAGTACTGCTTTTTGGAACGTTCTTTTAACCCAATATTTTTGATGCACAGTGGTTGGATCTGTGGATGCACAGCCCTCAGATATGTAGGGCCAACTGTATAGGCTACTTCTGCTACCTCAAAAGGTCCCTTATGCCCTTCCCGCGAATACCTCTAGAGATAACCACTATTCTGACCTTAATCACTGCAGAGCCACCTGTGTGTTTCTGAATGTCAACTTAGAGGAAGTGCATCCGTGCTGATGCTCACGGCAGTCACTTGTTCATTTCCTTTGCCATATGGTATTCTGTCATGTGACTACATCACAGTTTACGGTGATGGGCATTCAGGTTGATGGGCATTCAGGTGGTTTCACATTTGGGGTTATGATCAGTGAGGCTGCCGTGATCCTTCTTGCGTGTGGATTTTAAGGGACATTTGCATTCTTTTTCTGTTGGATGTCATAGCGGGTTGAATGCAGTGTCCAAGTCGTAGCGCCCACAGCCTGTGAATGTAACCTTGTTTGTAAAAAAGATTCTTGGCAGATGTGACATGGCGAGGAACCTTGAGGTGAGATTATCCTGAGGATCAGGCCACATGAAGACGGAAGCAGAGAAGGATGTTATGCAGCCCACCTGGAGCCATCAAGAGCTGGAAGAGGCAGGGAGGGATTTCACTCCAGAGCCCCCCCAAGGCAGCCCAGCCCTGCTGCCACCTTGGTTGGAGACTTCTGGGCTGCAGAATGCTGAGAGAATCATGTCTGTTATTTTAAACCACCAAGTTGGTAGCAATTTGTCACAAAAGTCGTAGGAAACTAATACAGATGTCATTTAAATTTTAACTTTGTAATGTATGTACCGCTCAAATGCAAATTTTAAAACAATGTGTTAAGTACTGACTTGGCCCAACCAGGCTAACTTTTTCTTCCACTTCCGGAACAGGTGGTGGTTCATTCAGTGCACAAAAGTACCGAGAGCGGCCCCAACGTGCCTGTGGACATGTCCCCGTCACAGCATGGACCCTGTCCTAAGCCATGTTCCCCACTGAGAGGTGGTGGTGGTTAGGGTTCTGTGTCAGCTTGGCTGGGCCATCGTTCTTAGTGGTTCGGCAGTTACAATGTACTTCTGCAGTCACATGATGACGTCGTCGCTTCCTTGATGAGATCTGATATACCGTGATCACCTCCGTGGCGGCCTCTGCTGTGCGGAGCCAGGAGGCCTCCTTGGGGGGCGGCCTGCGTGCAGTGGAGGGGGCTTTGTGGCAAGGCTCTCAGGCCTTGCGCTTGCTCTAGATTCTGCAGCTGCTCCTGTTCGTGTGACCTCAGGTTCTTGGGCCTCGGGCTAGCGGCTCCCCTGAGGTCTTACCTGCCAGTAACAGGTCCTCCAGGGCCTGCAGCTACATGAGTCAGGAAGGGCCTCCAGCCTGACCCACAGACTTGGGGCTTTCCGCCTCTATAACTGCCTGAGCCGTTGCCTTGATATCAATCTCGCCGTGTACATTGATGTGCTTTACTGCTTTTGCTTCTCTGGAGAACGCAGCCGAGGATGGATGTCTGTTCCATCTGCAGCCTGAGCTGCCTCTGCTTGTCCTGCCAGTGCCCATGCTCCCTTCTCTTATTTTTCTTAGGCTTCCAGGGGCAAAGCCAGTTGTCTCCTATTCAAATCAGTCCAACTTAAATGATGAAAGATTTTTTAAATAAACAGAAGCAAAAGAGATGCAGCACCCTAATGTATAAAACAGAAAAAAAAAATAGCCATACTTAATCTGGAAACCCTGGTGGCTCAGTGGTTAAGTGCTGCTACAGCTGCTTACCAAAAGTCGGCAGTTCGAATCCACCAGGCACTTCTTGGAAATTCTATGGGGCAGTTCTGCTCTGTCCTGGAGGGTCGCTATGGGTCGACATTGACTTGCGGCACTGGGTTTGGTTTGGGGGCCTGCCCCAAGTGGAATGTTTTCCTCCCTGCCTGCCTTTCTTCACAAGCAAGCATGGGTCACTTTGTCACTTTAACATTTTCCTACTGTGTGGTGTGGGAGAACTCCCAGAGTGGAAAAAGAGCGGACACTGGAGAACAGCAGCCAAACCCACGGCCCTTGAGTCAATTCTGACTCCTAACAACCGTGTGGGAAAGAGCAGAACAGCCACGTCGGGTCTCAAAGCAGCTGCCGACCTTTTGGTTTGCAGCTGAGCTGTTAACCACTGCACCACCAGGTCTCCAACGAGCATTGTGTAATTCTGAATTTCTCCTGGCTTTCCTTCCCCAACCTCCAGTGTCTGTCATCTCTATAGAATGATTTATTGAAATCACGAGCCGTAGTGTTCACTCACATGTTCTACTGGGAATATAAAATAATAGACAAAGCAGTGACTGGGTACTCCCTATGTGCCTGAGCCAGGCTAAGTATTTTATTTATGTTCTCTGAAAATCCCTTGAGGTAAGTTATATGCTATGATTTACAGACGAGGGCTGTAAGCCCACTGACTGCAGGGACCTTGTCGATCTGTCCACAGCTTCCCTTTTTCTAGAAGAGCAGTTGACAGTGTCTGTGTCAGTGGGAGCAGGACGCCTATAAAATAGCTGCCATCTGTCAAAAGGTTCCCACCAGGACTGCTGAACCGGAGGCCCCCCCGTCTCAGAATTGACCTGAATGGTCCCGGTGTAGGTGCACCGTGGGATGGAAGTTCCACGAGGCATTACTGATCCTCTCAAAATAGTTGTTTTCTGCAAAATATTATATTTGGTTTCTGAAAACCCCTTGGGGGAACAAACCCAAATCATCAGGAAAATAATTTTTTTTTGTTCAACGTTATGAGAATTAGAACAGGCAGATCAAAGACCATGGTCTTTGGTATGGATTACACCTCAAGAGAAGATAAAAGTCCTCATGACTGAACCGATAAGCAACATTCTGATAAACAGAGAAAAAAACTGAGGTTGTCAAGGATTTCACTTTTCTTAGATCCATAATCAACATCCATGGAAGCAGCAGTCATCGCCTTGGGAAAATCAGTTTCAAGAAATTTCTTTAAAGCCTTAGAAAGCCATGATGTCACCTTGAGAATTCAGGTGTGCCTCACACAAGCCACAGTGTTTTCACTTGTCTAATATGTATGTGGAAGCTGGACAATGAATAAGAAAGACCAAAGAAGAATTGATGCCTTTGCACTGTCGTGCTGGCGAAGAACATTGAACATGCCGTGGGCCACCAAAAGAACCGCCGGGTCTGTCCTAGGAGACGTGCAACCAGAACGCTCCTTAGCAGGGAGGACGGTAAGACCATGTCCCATGTACTGTGGACGTGTTATCGGGAGGGACCGAGACAGTGACATGAAAGTCCAACCTAGCCACTCTTTAGAACACTCCAGAGTGATAAGCAACTTATTTTATCAGCCACATCTGGGGACTGGGGGCACTCTGTCCCTGAAATTCAGGGAGTTTGTCTTATCCGATGATCAGACTTTGCCGTTAGCTGAAGACAGCCTGGCATGCTCCATCTGGTACAACCATAAATTCATAAATAACCTGATGCCTGCCACCCCCACCCTCCTAATCAAACCCCTTCCCTTCCCTTTTCAAAACCTTGACCATAAACAAGCGTTACCCCCTCCCCCTTCTAATCAACACTTCTTCCTTGTTGTTGTTAAGGTGCCATCCAGTTGGTTCCGACTCACAGCGACCCTGTGAGCAGCAGAACAAAACACTGCCCAGTCCTGTGCCAGGTCCACAATCATTTTTATGCTTAAGCCCATTATTGCGGCCACTGTGTCAATCCACCTCACTGAGGGTCTTCCTCTTTTTCACTGGCCCTCCTCTCTGCCAAGCATAATGTCCTTCTCCAGGGACTGACCCCTCCTGACAACATGTCCAAAGGATGTGAGACGCAGTCTTGCCATCTTTGCTTCCAAGGAGCGCTCTGGTTGTACTTCTTCCAAAACAGACCTGTTTGTTCTTTTGGCAGTCCATGGTTCATTCAGTATTCTTCTCCAACACCACAATTCAAAGGTATCAATTCTTCTTCTGTCTTCTTTGTTCATGGCCCAATTTTGCAGGCATCTGATGCAATTGAAAATACCATGGCACTTCTTCTGTATCCAACCATAAATCTTCTAACCAGAATTTCTTACTACCCCTCTTCTCTTTCTTTCCTTATCAGACCATAAACCCCTTCAACCCACACTACTTCATCGGAACTTCAAAACTATGAAATAACTTTTCCTACTGGGGAGAGGTGGGCTGAGCCACCCTTGCCTCAGACTCTACTCTCTTTCTCTTCAAATAAACTTCACTGGACCCTGAGAGTGCTGTGTCTCTGTCTCTTTTTCAGGCCACTCTCTCCCCAACAGGGGTGAGTTCCTTAAATTACCCCTAAAGTTGTTTTTTAGAGAAGTCACTTTCCACCAAATTCAGAGATGTGTAAAGGCAAGACAGAGGTGATGACTCTTTGTCCTTCCAGGGGGAGCACCAGAAAGTGACAGTCAGGACCAGGGAATTGAACCCAGGGAGCAGGAAACTGCATGTGTGCGACACCTCGTAACAAGGCCTGCTCCCAGTCCCAGAAGCCACTGTGGCAGGAGCCATCCATGTGCGACACCTCATAATAGCGCCTGCTCCCAGTCCCAGAAGCCACTGTGGTGGGAGCCGTCCTGAAGTCTGTGTGTGCCCTGAAGGGACAAATAGCCATTGCCATCCAAAAAAGGGAAATTCTTCAGGTCCGCATCGCTGACTCGTTGTCCGCAGTGCTACCCTGGGTGTAGACGGGCTGTAAAGACCCAGCCCCCAGCCTTGCTCAGCGGCACCGCTGGAAGGAGTGCCACACACTCTGCTGCTGCCCTGCTTCAAAGTGTGCTTTCATTTTTCCGCAAAGATTTCTCTCGTGGTCCAGCCAAGTGTCCCCGAGTAATTCTTTCTCATGGGTCTGACAAGGACCCTTGAGGGTCTTCAGAGACCCTGTGTAAGAGGACCAGTCCCTAGGGAAGGAGATCATGCTTGGTAGAGCAGAAGGTCAGTGAAAAAGAGGAAGACCCTCAATGAGATGAACTGACACAGCGGCCGCAACCATGGGCTTAAGCATAAAAATGATTGTGGACGTGGTGCAGGACTGGGCAGGGTTTCACTCTGTTGTGCACAGGGTCGCTGTGAGTCAGAACTGACTCGATGGCACCTAACAAACACGACACTTTTGGAATATGTCCTGAGCCTTTCCTTAGGATATTTAGGGAGGGAATAAAATAAATAAAATGAGAAGGAAGAACGGTAGGTGCTGGGACGGAAGGTGGGGAGAGAAAGAAGAAACCCTCGGGAGGTCCAGTCTTTAATGGCCTGCTTCACGGAACCCAAAACAGACTAACCAAAAGCCATCTTCATCCTTCCTGCCCTGTTTTCGTCAAGATGCTAATTTCTTGGCAACGTAAGGTGTATTAGGTGTCCTAATCAGACGGTCCAAGTTTGGAGGCGGGAAGTGGTCCACACTGGCATCTCTGCCCTGAGAGCAGCAGCCCAGCCCCTGCCTCACTTCTATCTGGCACGTTGGAGAAAAGCCGAGTTTGTGAGACTGCTACCAACACTCTGCTTGGAAGATCACGGTGGAAGTGGTGTCTTACTTGTATATAGATGCTGTAACAGAAGTAGTGCAAGTGGGTGATTTTAACAAACAGAAATTTATTCTCTCACAGTCAAGGAGGCTAGATGTCCAAATTCAGAGTGTCAGCTCCAGAGGAATTCTCTCTGTCTCTGTCAGTCCCAGAACAAAGTCCTTGTCATCAGCCTTCCATGCAGAAGCCCGGGGTCCAAAGGTCCGCTCTGCTCTGAGCTCTTCTTCCCTGCTGGTGTGAGGTCTCTGTGCTCCCTGCTCACATCTCTCTTCAGTCCCTCAGGAGAGATTGCCTCACGAGCCAACCTAACCCTGCAGACTGAGTCCTGCCGCATAGCACACCTACCTCTAACCCTGCCCTGTTAGCCTCAGAAACCAAAGAGTCCATTGCCTTCGAGTCAATTACAACTCATAGCAACCATGTAGAACAGAGCAGAACTGCCCTGTAGAGTTTCCAAGGAGTGCTTAGTGATTCAAACTGCCAGCCTTGTGGTCGGCACCATAGTGCCTAAGCATTAGGCAACCAGGATATTCATCATTAATGTCACAGAGGTTAGAATATACCACACAGAGGAACGTCACATTCAGATGACAAAATAGACAACCACACAACACTGGCGATTGCAGGCTAGCTGAGTTGACATATACATTTTGGAGGGACCCAGTTCAATCTCTAATGGGGTCGCTCTGGGGGAAATGGTCCAGGCTGTTCCCCCAAAGATGCCTGTTTGGCTTGAAATGCACTGTTCTGGTGAGAAAGGAGCTCAGCCCAGCCTGAAGGAACCTGCAGGACACCAACAAAATATTGAAAGCCAATGAATGATTTGTGACTTTTCTGGATGGAGGGTGTGGGAAGGAATTTGGCCCAAATCACACACGTTTGGGGGAGGAATTTACACAGAGAACACAGAAGGGATTTGATAAGAGGTGCGATCTTATCAGGCCCAGGTGAACAGCATCAGAAAAGAGATCGGCAGTCACCTATCAAATCAGAAGCAGACAGACGCAGCCAGCAAAATCTTCTCTTTTCTTTTTTAAATACTAATTTAGCACGGTTTTGGTGAAAGATGACATGCTGAGTCCCGGTTTGGCAGTTTCTGTGCACACTGTTGGGTGACATGAGTTGCATTTTTCCCAACGTGCCTGCCTTCTCTTGAACTGCATTCCGGTCGTTCCAGTGCCCGTGCTGTGCCTGCCCGGCCGCACGTCTCCTCATCTGTGCTCCACGGTGACTGCTGGTCTTTTGACCTCATAGCGGTGGTTTTTCAGTAAAGCATCATACTCTCAGGTGATATCCTTCATCTTGTGTGTCCATCTGTTGCTTCACCAAAAGGAGACCTCGGCAGATAGTTTTGGTTTGAAGTTTAAAGAACATCTCAGAGCAATAGCCTCGGGGAATGCTCTACTCTTAGCTGGTCCTGTAAATCTGGGCTTTCTGGAGAATCTGGTTCTGTTCTGTTTTTTATTCCCATCCTATAAAGGTCTGCCTGCTGTGGCCTTGATCAGAATGATCAGTAGCGGTAGATGGGCACCATCCAGTTCCTCTGGCCTCAGGGTAGATGAGGTCGTGGTGTGTATGTGCAGTTAGACCTGCAGACTAGTTTCTTCTCTGAGACTTAGGTTTCCTTCTTTCTTTCTCCTGGTGAGAAGAGACTAAAAGTTGTATCTCAGACAGCTATGTGCAAGTTTTTAAGGTCCCAGATGCTATGTAACTCACTAAGATGCAGGACGGGCTTGGTAAACTGTATAACGCCAGCTGAGTTGTTCTAGGAGACCACGGTTCCAAGCCCTCAAACCCAGAAAACCGGTCTTGCAAGGTGTTTGGTTACGTCTGAGAAGTGTCTGTAATTGTGTCCTCTGTGTATATGTACACACACACACGTATCTGTATGTACACATTACCGTGGATTAAATTGTGTCCCCCCCAAAATGGGTGTAACAATGTGGCTGGGCCATGATTCTTGGTACTGTGTGATGCTCCTGTGTGTATCACATTTCGCTAGTCCATTCGTCTGTGGAAGGGCAATTAGGCTTTTTCCATTCTCTTGCTATTGTGAAGATTAGATCTTTAGGGTATCTACCTAGGAGTGGGATTGCTGGACCATAAAGTATTTTCTAGTTCTAGTTCTTTGAGGAAATGCCCTGCTGTTTACCATAGTAGTTTGTAATCTTTTACAGTCCCATCAGTAGTGGATAAATGTTCTAATCTCCTCACCAACATTTGTTCTTATCTGGAATTTTTTATTGTTACCTTTATTTTTTTTTACCAGTACCATTTTAGCCAGAGTGAGATGGTGTCTTACTGTAGCTTTCATTCATATCCGCTTCATGGCTAATAAGGGCCCTGGTAGCACGGTGGGTTAAGAGCTCTTCTGCTGAAATAAAGGCCAGTAGTTAAAATCCACCAGCTGCTCCTTGGAGACTCTATGGGGCATTACTACTCTGTCCTGTAGGGTCGTTATGAGTCAGAATCAGCTGGATGACACAGACTTGGCTTGGTTTTTGTTTACTGGCTAGTGATCGTGAGCACTTTTCCGGTGTTTGCTGGTCACTTGAATGTGCTTTCTGGTGAAGTGTCTGTTCATGTCTTTTGCCCATGTGCTATTCAAGTTGTTTGTCTTCTTGTTGTCGAGTTACTGACGTTTTCTATAGATTTTAATGATTAGACCCTTAATGGATAGGTTGCTTCTAAGGATTTTTTTTCTCAGTCTGTAGGTTGTCTTTTTACCCTTCTGATAAAGTCTTTTGCTGAGCATAAGTCCTTAGTTTGTATGGGGTCCCAGCTGTCCGATTTGTCTTCTGCTATTTGTAGTTATGTTTATTAGCCTATTTCTTTTTTTAAAAAAACATCAGTTCCCGTGTTTTTTTCCCCTATGTTTTCTTCCCAGGAACTTTAATAGTTTCAGGTTTAACATTAGGCCTTTAATCCATTTTCGGTTGGTATTTCTGTATGGTATGAGGTGTGGTTCCTATCTCATTTTTCTGCAAGTGGATACTCAGTTTTGCTAGCATCATTTATTAATGAGACTATTTATTCCCTACTACATGAAATTTGTCTTTTGGTTTTAATTTTGACAAAATCAGTTGTCTACAAACGGGTGTAGTTGTTTCTGAATTCTCAGTTCTATTTCACTGACCTATGTGTCTATCACTGAATTAATACCAGGTTGTTTTGACTGCTGTATACTATGTTTTGATATTGAGGGATGTGAGGCCCCCTACTCTGTTCTTCTTTTCAATATCACTTTGGCTATTTGGGGGCTCTTTCTGTTCCCTGGAAACCCTGGTGGCATAGTGGTTAAGTGCTGTGGCTGCTAACCAAAACAGGGATAACAGGTGTCCCTCAGTTTGTGGTACTGTGACGGCTCGCAAGTTGCTGTGATGCTGGAAGCTGTGCCACACATATTCAGGTACCAGCAGGGGCACCCATGGTGGACGGGTTTCAGCCGAGCTTCCAGACCAAGACAGATGGGGAAGAAGGACCTGGCAGTCTACTTCCAAAAAGAATCAGCCAGGAAAACCTTATGAATAGCATGGAACATTGTCAGATTTGGGGCTGGAAAGTGAGCGCCCCCAGTTGGAAGGCACGCAGAGGAGAGAAAGTGTCTTAGTAAGGATGTTGAATCCCATCCTAATCCTCTTTTGACATAATCATCCTATTAATTATACACAGGAAGAGATTAGGGTCTATAGCATAGGAAAATCACAAAATAGAGGACAGTCACAACATATTGGGAAGGATGGCCCAGCCAATTCTGGAGGAGGAGAGGGACACATTTCAATCCATGACAGTCTGACACCCATTTCCACCCCTTTTATATGCATGCTGTTTCCCAGGAATTCAGTGAATACGTGTAACTCCACTTTTCCTACCTAGTACAAAACCTTCCCAGAGCCCTCTTTGTTTAGGGAGGCAGACTGTGGAGGCATGTATCTGCGCGTCTCCTTGCCTACCGGTACACAATAAACATCTTGTTTCTCACCTCACCCATCTGGGACTCTGGCTATTTGCAGCAGACGGCATGAACCCTGATTAGTTTTGCAATAACATTTCTAGGAATTTATTCATCTAACCTAGATTTTCAAATTGGTTGGAGTATAGTTTTTCATAGCATTCTATTATGATCCCCTTTCTCTAAGTTGAGTCTGTTGTAATGTTGGCCAGCAAAATCTCGATGTGCCCAGGATGTGCAAGTATCATGTTATTGTTTAATATTTGTTAGAAATCCAGAGCCCACACTCTGTGAAGCATTCAGATTAAGCTCATTGGTGGAATACTATATGGCTGTGAAAAAGAACAGATTTCAGCTACATATGGTAAGGGGGATGATTCACAAACATGTTAAATAAAAGATGCTGGGTACAAAATCAAGTTTTTCTTCTATTTATATGAAGTTCAAAAACAGACAAAATTAATTAATGTGTGTGGTAGCAGACTGTCATGGATTGAAATGTGTCCCCCACCCCGAATGTATGCAGCCATTTGGCTAGGCCATCCTTCCCAATACGTCGTGTCTGTCCTCTGTTTTGTGATTTTCCTATGTGAAGTCAAAAACACACAAAATTAATTAATGTGTGTGGTAGCTATGCTGTGATGGTATGGGAGATGTGAATGTGAAATAAGGTAAGGAGCTGACCAGCTGAAGGGAACTTTCCTGAGGATGGGTCCTACGGCCAACATTTATATAGGTGTTCTGAAAGCTCGCCCTTTCTCTCTCTTGGTACTGCACACTTCTTGTGGCTAACCTTTGATTCTTAGAACATGAGTCTGCAGAACCCTTCATTCTGCTGGCTGCCTTGCAGATTGTGGATTCACCACCTTCTGCAACCATATGAGCTGGTGGAAGCCTTAAGCTTGCTGCGTGTTCCGTGGATTTGGGACTTGGGACTTGCTAGCTGTCACAGTTGTATGAACCATTTCCTTAAAGTGAGTATCTCTCTGTTTGCACACACACTTAACTGATTTTGCTCCGCTAGAGAACCCATACTAAGACATTGTGTACCAACTGATGTCCTGGAGGAACAAAATCTTAGGCTGAGCTTTCTGAATTCATTTTCAAGTCTAGCTGTACTCAAAGGCACTAATGACTGCATTTCCGGTAGTAGAGGGGATATCGTGCATCCGTGGCATGATGCGACAATACAAACACACCAAATATCGCCACTATTGGCTCAAACGCTTGTGAGGGACAAGGCTCTGCGTGACCATGTATTTGATGCTTTTCAACGTTTTTGTCAAACTTCCATCTGGCTGGGTGGGATGAGCTCAGGGCTTCAGAGCCTCAGGTCGAGTGCTGCATACAAGATCTGAAAGTTGTTATTCGTGCCCTGAAAGTAAGCATAATTTCTTATAGTAACAGAGCTGACATTGCTGAAAATGAAGCACACAGTCTTATTCTAAGAGTGGCTGAGTTATGACATCCACTGACTTACGACCTCAAGTGGTGTCTGAAGTTACAGTGAGGGCGCTGATGGGGAAGAAATGAGATCCTGAAACTTTGATGGGAACATACAAGTAGATAAGGGTGAAGCCAGGGACATCTAGTCCCTAAATGATGTTGAACCAGCCCATCGGCCTTGGCCGTAGAACTAGCCCACCCATCCTCATCTGAAGACGTTAACCCAATATTGTCTGCTAAGTCACTTTTGCCAGTAAAATCAACCCTCCTACCACCATCTGAAAAGGTTAACCTACATACCTCTGAGGAGTCCTTGCCTAAGGAATTTCCTGAGGCAACAACGGAGGCAGATATCTTCTAAGATACAGATGAATGTCCCCAGACCCACACCTACCAACCAATTTTGCTGCTAGACCTAAACTATACTTAAGCCACAGTGAGACCCATGGGTAGGGGATAAAGACACCGTACTCAATTTTTAGTTGTTTTTTTTCTTGTACTCTGGATGAAGGTTTATAGAACAAACTAATTTCTCATGAAGCAGTTAGTATGCATGTTGTTCGATAACACTGGTTAACAGCTTGACAACATGTCAACACCTACCTTGTTCTCATCCTTGGGCTCTCTGTTACCAGCTTTCCTGTCCCCTCCAGCATTCTAGTCCTCTTCCCTAAGCTGGCATGCCCCTTTACTCTCATTTTGTGATACGGGTCTGTCCTGTCTTTGGCTGAAGGGTGAACCTCAGGGGTGACTTCATTACCGGGTTGATAGGGTGTCTGAGGGCTGTACTCTCAGGGTTTCTCCAGTCTCGGCCAGGCCCGCAAGTCTTGTTCTTTCTTTTTGAGTTAGAATTTTGCTCTACAATTTTCTACAGGTCTTTCTGGGCTCCTCCATTGTCGTGCCTGCCCAGACTCAAATTTAAAAGAGATTATTATTATTCAGCCAAGATGAAGACAAAAGCAATCACTGCAGTGAGGGATCAACCAGTGCGCTTGTCGCACAAGACTAACAGAATCCGCTGACGCACAGTCAGGGAGTCTCTAATACGCTATTTCAGAAGGAAGCAAATTAAGAAGTATTGCGTCATCATCAAAGGTGGGAAACAGAACATGTGAAAATACATGATCAGTTTAAACAATCTTTGTTGTCCAGACAGCACTTAGCAATATGAGGAGTTTTCCTTTGTACGTGTGGGGTTTTCCTTTGGAATGACTTAGCAACATCTGTTCCAGGCTTAGTGACTTGCAGCAGTTCCCAGGAAACTGCAATATGCTCCTTTGTGACAGCATGATTTCCCTATAGCTTAGCTTCTTTGTTGGCTAAGATAAAGTACCCTTCATGGAACATTCCTCCCCTAGGTACAGAAAACAATGAGTTTCAACTTGTACTGTGGTTTCTTTCTGGAACTTTTCATGATGATTAACTATAATTTATAACTAGCACTGACACAAAATAGATTCCAGCATTAACCATAACCCCTTAAAAAACTTGTGTATAAAAATAGATTCTAGGCCCTGGACCCCGCTTCAGCCTCACTACTTCTGGCCAACACCTGTTGCAGTGGTTAAGAGTTATGGCTGCTAACAATACTGCCAGCAGTTCAAATCCATCAGCCACTGAATGAAAATCCCATGAGGCATTCTACTGCATCCTGTATGAGATGGAATCAACTCAATGGTAATGGGTTTGATTTGTTTTGGTTTTTATATAATATCCCACCCTTTAGCCCTCAAAAATTCATGTACTTCTCACAAGCAAAATATACTCACACATCACATCACTCCAAAAGTCTTAACTGAAGTCCAAAATCTCATCTTTTGAACCATCTAAATTAAATATAAGTGAAACTTTACATGGATTCTGTCCTGGGGAGCAGTTCCTCTCCCTCTGTGAACTTGTGAAATCTGGAATACAAGCTGTCTGCAAAGTAAAATGGTACAACAGGCACAAGGTAGACACTTCCATTACAAACAGGAAAAAATGAGAGGAAAAATGGGTAAAAACAGGCACCAAGCAAATTCAGAACTCAGCAGAATAAGTTACATTGACTCTCAAGGCCTGAAAGTAATGCTCTCTTCTCTGAGACCATCTGGGCAATGGCCTGGCCTTCCGAACTTGGGGTGTTGGCCATCCATGACTGTGTGGATTCTGGGTGGAGCCCCCGGACCTGTGTTTCAACTCTGCCTTCAGAGCCAGTGGGACAGCAACTCTGCTCCGTCCATCATCTTGGGGTGGTCCCATTCTCCTAGTCCATCTGAATGGCAACCCCACACCCCAGGCCCTAGCAGGCCCCAGACCCTAGACATGTGTCAGTCTGGGCATTGTCCCTGTCCCCCTGCCACACCTTAATGGAAGCCCCACACTTCTGACAAGAATTAGTGAAGATCTGACTCTTTGAAAAGTGTTGGCTCCACCCTTTGAAGTCCAGGAGACCCTGCATGGTCCCACCCTTTGACACGGAGAAAGGTCTCCTTCCCGTGCTCCTTTCAATGGTTCTGCTGATCTTCAAATTGCTCCACAGAAGGTCTGTTTATTTTCTTGGAGGACAACAGATGTAGCTCCTTTGGTCTGTTTCCTTCCCCCAGAATTCCAAGAGGCAGACAGTTTTCTTTCCTTTAATTCTATCTATGAACCTTTGGTCTAATCTGAGAAGTTTTCTGCAGTGGTAGAAGGTTATATCCATCAATCACCAGTTTAATGTTTTTAACAGAATTCTGTAGCCACATCCTTAGTGAAAATTCTGGGACACACATCTTTAGTTTGTGCAAGAGAATTTTCAAAATCTTTAGGTTCTGTTTTCATTTTGTGCAGTTCATTTTTAAGTCCATCTCCTTCCTCTCACATTTTCTATGAGCACCAATAAGAAACCACATGATTCCTGAAGATCTTGCTTAGGATTCTCGTCAACCTGATATCCATGTACATATCTTAAAAGTTTTACTCTTCACAAAACATTTGAACAAAATTCAGACAATGTCTTTGCCACTGCATAAAAATCATCACCCCTCCTCCATTGTTCAGCAGCATGCTCATCGTTTGCTTTTAAAACCTCACCAGAAGCAAGTCCACAATCTTAGCAACATTCTGCAGATGGTGCCATACGCATTCTCTAAAATGATACTTTCTCTGCAGCTTTCATCATTTCCTTCCAACCCTTCACCAGGCTTGACTTTGACACCCATAATTCTTCCACCAGTCTCTTCAAGCCTCCGCTTTTTACACAATTCCAAAACCACATTCACACTGTGGATATTTTTTAGAGCAGCACTCTCACTTTTGGGTACCAATTTCTGTCTCAGTGCTGCCATAACAGAAATACCGCAGTGGGTGGCTTTACCCCAAAATAAATAAATAAACGTCTTTTTCTCACAGTTCAGCAGAAAACAAGTGCAAATTCAGGCTGCAAGATCTAGAGGAAGGCTTTCTCCCTCTGTGTCACTTTGGAGGAAGGTCCGTGTCTTTTTCAGATTCCACTCCTGAGCGATCATCACGTGGCTTGGCATCTTTCCTCCCCCATCTCTGCCTCTCTCTTGCATGTTTAATCTCTTTTATATCTCAGAATAGATTGACTCACAACACACCCTACACTAATTAACATAATAAAGGCTGTCCATTCTCAACTGGGATTATAACTACAGGCACAGTGACTGGGATTTACAACACCAATTTTTGAGTGATACAATTCAGTTCATGACACTGGGATAGACACTTACAGTGGATGTGGGTTTGCCTTCCCAGTATGCCATGCTTAATGTCCTCCAGAGACTGATCTCTCCTGACAACATGTCCAAAGTATCTAAGACGCAGTCTTCCTATCTTTGCTTCCGAGGACCACTCCGGTTGCACTTCTTCTAGACCAGATCTGTCTGTTCTTTTGGTGGTCTATGGTACATTCAACAGTCTTCTCCAACAGCACAATTCAAAGGCATCAACTCTTCTTCTGTCTTCATGGTTCATTGTCCACCTTTCGCAGGCATATGATGTTATTGAGAATACCATGACGTGGGGCAGGTGTACTTTAGTTTTCAAGGTGACATCTTTATTTTTCGGTACTTTAAAGAGGTCCTTTGTAGCAGATTTTCCCAATGCAATGTGTCTTTTGATTTCTTGACTGCTGCTTCCGTGTTGTTGATTGTGGACCAAAGTAAAATGAAACCCTTGACCACCTCAACCCTTTCTCCATTTATGACGATGTTGCTCTCTGGTCCAGTTGTGAAGATTTTTGTTTTCTTGATGTTGAGGTGCAGTCCATACTGAAGGCTGTGGTCCCTGATCTTCATCAGTAAGTGTCTCAAATCTTCTTCACTTCCAGAAAGTAGAGTTGTGGAGTTTGCATAATACAGGTTGTTAATGAGTCATCCTCCAATTCTGATACCTCATTCTTCTTTGTATAATCCAGCTTTTTGGGTTATTTGCTCAGCTTACAGATTGAAAAGGTGTGGTGAAAGGATACAACCCTGACACACACTCTTCCTGACTTTAAATAACACAGTGTCCCCTTATTCTATCCCCATAACTGCCTCTTGATCCATATACAGATTCCTTAAGAGCACAATTAAGTGTTCTGAATTCCCATTTTACACAATGCTAGCCCTAATTTGTTAGGATCTGCACAGCTGAATGCTTTTGCATAGTCAATGAAACACAGATAAACATCTTTCTGGTATTTTCTGCTTTCAGCTAAGATCCATCTGACACGAGCAGTGATATCCCAGGTTCCATGTCCTCTTCTGAATCTAGATCGAACTTCTGGCAGTTCCTTGTCGTTATACCATTGCAGTGACTTTTGAATGATCTTGAGCAAAATTTTACTTGCTTGTGATATTAATGATCTTGTTCAGTAATTTCCACATTTGGTTGGCTGTATGTCCTCTGAACCAGCATCCAATGTATGGTGCTGTGTCTTCACCAATCGCCATTCATGGGTCCAGGAATTAAGGGGGGATGATGGGAGTGGCCCCACTTGCAATTACCTCTAGTGACCAACTTACAAAAAATTTTGCTTCTTGTCTCTGTAACCCTGTGGTCGGTAAGTCTTAATGTCTTAGTTCCAAAGGAAGAAATGCTCCCACCAGGAGACCTAACACTGATTCCACTGAACTTGAGGTTAAGAATGACACTCAGCCACTCTGTGGTCCTCATGCCTCTGAATCAACAGGCAAAGAAAGGAGTTGCCATATTGGCTGTTGTGATTTATCCTGATTATCAATCAAAAGTCCATTGCTACTGAGTCGATTCTTACTTATAGCAGCCCTATAGGAAACCCCATCGGGTTCCCAAGGAGCAAGTGGTGGACTTGAACCGCCAACCTCTTGATTAGCAGTCATGGCTCTTAAATGCTGTACCACCAGGGCTCCACCCTCATTACCAAGGGGAAATCAGATAGATATCACATAATGGAAACAAAGAACGGTATGTGTGTAACACAGGAGATCCTTTAGGGCACCTCTTAGTAATACCATGTCCTGTGACTAAAGTCAAGGGAAAACGATGGCAACCTCATTCTGACTCAACTACCAATAGCCCAGACCCTTTAGGAATGCAGGTTTGGGTCAACCACCAGGCAAAGAGCCACAATCAGCCCATGTGATTACTGAGGGCAAAGGGAATATGGAATGGATTATGGAAGAAGGAAGCTCTAAATACTAGCCACCACCACATGACCAGGTACAGAAACAAGGGTTGTAACTGTTACTAGTCTTTTCTCCTTGTTTTGTTAGATGTGTGGGTGTGTCTTTCTTTGCTTCCCTTCCTTATTCCATTACTTATTATAAAATATAAGATGCAAAAGGGGGTAGTTCATTTTTTACTGTATGCATGCTAGTTATACAATTTTAGGTGCAAGTGGGCCTTTATTTAGAGATTATGTTTGGTTTAAGGAGATGTGTCTAGGTACCAAGTCGACAAGGGGTGGTCTGTGATGTTTAGTGTTCTATGTTGACTTGGATAGGCTGTGATTCTCAGTGGTTTCATGGACACTGTGTAATCACCTTCTATTTTGTCATCTAATGTGAGCAGCCAATCAGTTGAAAGGGGAGTTTTCTTGAAGACAGGGAGTGCTTCTGGTATACAAACGGATATTCTGGGAAAACTCGCTGTCTCTTCAATACTACATGCTTTTTGTTGACTGACTTCCACTTTTGAAGCTGTGAGCCAGCAGAAGTCTTCAGCTTGCCACTTGCCCTGAAGATTTGGGGGTGGGCAGGCCCTGTAACTGCGTATGCCAGCCGAAGCCGTCAGCTCACCGCCTGCCCTGCAGATTCTTTCTGGGTTTTGTCAGCTTCTACAATCATGTGATTTAGCAGAAGCCTTCAGCCTGCTGCCTGGCCCATGGATTTGGGACTTGCTGGCCCCGGGATTTTTGTGAGCTATTTTCTTGAAGTAAAACTCTTTCTGTATATTTATATGTACACTCAACCGGTTTTGTTACTCTACAGAGACCATCATTGCTGATGTCAGGTGGATCTTGGCTGAAAGCAGAGAATACCAGAAAAATGCTTATGTGCGTTTTATTGACTATGTTAAGGCATTCGACTGTGTGGTGGATTATAATAAATTATAAATAAAATTGTGAAGAAAGGGAATTCTGGAACACTTAATTGTGCTCACAAGGAATCTGTACATGAATCAAGAGGCAGAACAGGGGACACTGTGTGGTTTAAAGTCAGGAAACGTGTGCTCAGGGTTGTAGCCTTTCACCTTATCTATTCAATCAGTATGCTGAGCAAATAATCCAAGAAGCTGGACTACACAAAGAAGAATGGGGCACCATGATTGGAGGAAGACTCACTGACAACCCACGTTATGTGGATGACACAACTATGTTCACTGAAAGTGAAGAGGACTCTAAGCACTTACTGATAAAGATCAAAGACCTCCATCCTTCAGTATGGATTAAACCTCAACATAAAGAAAACTAGACTCCTTACAACTAGACCAATAAGCAAGATTACTATAAATGGAGAAAAGATTTAGATTGTCAAGGGATTTCGTTTCAACTGGATCCCCAACTGACACCCATGAAAACACCCACCAAGAAATCGAAAGAAGCGTTACATTAGACAAATCAGTCACAAAATAACTCTTTAAAGTGTTGAAAAGCAAAGATGTCACCTTGAGGACTAAGTTTCACCTCATAGGTATGCAAAAGCCGGACTATGAATAAGGAAAACCAAAGAAGAATTGATATCTTTGAATTGTGGTATTGGCGAAGAATATCGAATATACTGTGAACTGCCAAAAAAAGGGAAAACAAGAACGGATCTGCCTTGGAAGAAGTACAACTACAATGCCCCTTAGAAGCAAGCCTGGCAAGACTACATCTCACGTACTTTGGATGTTGCCTTAGTTATAATAGAAACCCCACAAGTGGACGGCTTTAACAAAGAGAAGCTTATTCTTGCACAGTCTAGTCAGTTACAAGTTCAAATTCAGGCCATCAGCTCTAGGCACAGTTCCACAGGCTCTGGAAAGCTCTCTCTGTAGGCTCTGGAAGAAGGTCCTCGTCACCAGTCTTCCCTTGGGCTGGGAGCATTTCAGCGAGGGAAGCCCCGGTCTAAAGGGTGCACTCCGCTTCCAGCACTGCTTTCTTGATGGTGTGAGGTTCCCAAGTCTCTGCTTGTTTCCCTTCTTCTGTAGGAGGAAGGCAGTGCAAGCTACACCCCAGGGAGCCTCCTTTTACATCGGCTCTGGGAGGTTATCTTAGTGAGGGTGTTTACAGACCCTGATCCTCTTTAACATAATCCCTTCCTGCCCCATTAACCACAGGCAGAGATTAGGATTTACAGCAGAGGAAAATCACCAAATGGAGAACAACCCCGCAATGCAGGGCCTAGCCAAATTGCTGCCCAAATGTTCTGGGGGACACGATTCAATTCATGATGGATATGTTGTCAGGAGGTACCCATTCCTGGAAAAGGGCAGCATGCTTGGTAAAGCAGAGTGTCCTCGAAAGAGAGGAAGACCCTCGGCGAGGCGGATGACCCAGGGGCTGCAACAACGGCTCCAGCATGACAGTGATTGTGCGGGGTGTCATTCTGTTGTGCAGAGGATTGCTGTAAGCTGGAGCTGACTCGACAGAACTGAACAGCAACAACAATGGAGAACCCAGTCTAAGATAAATAGGAGAATTCTAAGAGAAGCAAAGCAGTAATTGTCACAGAGTTGGGATTGGGCTCACCTTTAGGAGGGAAGAGGAGTGTGGCTGAGAAGAGCTCTTGTGGCTTTGGGGGGCTTGGGGTGACTGCGGTGTGCTTTTACTTAACTTGTATGGTTCGGCCATGCGTGTTTCCTGGTTAGGACATGCGTGTTTCCTCTATAAGTAGGTATTAAGAAATACATCTATGTCTTATATCCTTTTCTGTATGTGTGTCATTTGTTACAAAAAGTTGTAAAAACACAAAGGATCAAAGAGAAAAATATCTACCCAAAGACATGCAAGAAGACCTTTATGTGAGAAACTGTAAATGAACCTAATTAAACACAGAGAGGAACACTGAGTCTGACCTACATGTCTGCCGAGGGACGCCACGTGGATGCCTTGGAATTTTCAGTATTGTGAAGATATCAGTTGTTGGTTATAGCAAACAAGCAGATTTCTGTTCCCTTCACCCCTTGGAACTTGACAAGCTGACTCTTGTGGAAGAGAACCTTGTGAGTTATCTTGTGGAAGAGAATGGCCATCAGAGCCATAGTCTTATTACCCTTGTCATCCTAAATGTCATCCAAATGTCTTCCTTTCAATGTTTCCTTTATCTCTGGGTAAAGAAAAAAGTCACTGGGGGCCAGATCAGGTGAGTCGGGAGGGTGTTCCAGTACGGTTATTTGTTTACTGGCTAAAAACTCCCTCACAGACAACTATATAATTAAGTTCATGTACTTGCCACCTTGCCGCTGTGCACAATAGACATTCCAGAAAGAGTTCCAAAATTGCTTTGAAGGGTGAACTAGGCACTGGTTGGGTGCATAGCTTTCCAATGTTCTCTTGTGGAAGATTTACCCTATGAGGTATCAAGACTTACTGCACCCGTCTGGAGGATGGGAGAGTGCAGAAAACCAAAGACATAAGGGGAAGATTAGCCCAGGGGACTAACGGACCACAGCTACCATGGCCTCCACTGGACTGAATCCAGTACAACTAGATGGTGCCCGGCTACCACTGCTGACTGCTCCAGCAGGGATCACAGCAGAGGGTCCCAGACAGAGCTGGAGAAAAGTGTAGAATAAAATTCTAACTCTTGATAAAAGATCAGACTTTATTGGTGTGACAAAAGCTGGAGAAACCCTCAGAGTACTGGTCCCAAACACCCATTTAACTCAGTACTGAAGTCACTCCTGAGAGTACCCTTCAGCCATAGACAGGCCCATAAAACAAACAGTAATATGCGTAGCTGAACAATATACATAAAAGACTAAATGGCACGCCAGCTGTCATGGATTGCATTGTATCCCCGTGTTTTAGTCAGCTAGGGCTGCTGTAGCAGAAATACCACAGAGCGGATGGCTTTAACAAAGGAAGGTTTATTCTTACACAGTCCGGTAGGTTGCAAGTCTATATTCAGGGTGTCTGCTCCAGGGGAAGGCTTTCCCCTTGTCGGCTCTGGATGAAAGTCTGATATTGCATCAGTCTTTGTCCAAGGAGTATCTTGGCTCAGGAACCTCAGGTCTGAAGGACGCCCTCTTCTCCCGGTGCAGATTTCTTGATGGTGCGAGGTTCCCGATTCTCCTTGTTTCTCTTTCCTTTTATCTCTTGCAAGCTGAAAGGATTAAGGGTGGGGCAAGCCATGCTCCAGGGAAACTCCCCCTACAGCAGAGCAAGGAAGTAGTCCTATGCAGGAATTTACAGCCCCTTTAGCATACAGTTTAGTGAAACCACAGAATGGAGGACACTCCCAAGATACTGGGAATCTACACATGCTACACATATTTTTGGGAGGACACAATTCAACCCATGACACCCCCCAAAAACATAAGCATTGATTTGACTTGGCTATGAGTCCTAGTATGGTGTCATTCCTCCCATGTGTTGTGCATCCTGCCTCTGTGATGGAGAATGGGCAGCAGTTGTGCTGGTGATGCAGGACTCAAGTTACTAGCTTGTGGGATACACGGGAGAGAAGTGAGCAGAGTAAGCTGGGAACCTCATACCACCAAGACCAAGAGTGCAGCATGTCCTTTGAACCTGAGGTTCCTGTGCCAAGATGCCCTCCTGGAACTGGGGCTCAGCCTACCGGACTCTGACAATTTCTCCTACTGAATGCATCTATAACTCATAAATGGATTTGCAGTTTACCAGACCGTGTCAATAAAATTTCTCTTCCTAAAGCCCTCCGCTCCTGGCATTTTTTGTTAGAGCAGTACCAGATGACTAAAACATCAGCCCAGGGAATGGATGAGAAGGCAGGAGAGGACAGGAAAGCTGGACGAATGGAAAGAGTGAACCCAAAGTCACAAACAGGAGAATGCTAACACACTGTGGGGTTATAACCAAGGTCACAAAACAGTACATGTGGTTGTTGTTGGGTTCTTTCCAGGAGATTCTGACTCAGTGACTCCCATAAACCAAAATGTTTTCCGCCAAATACATGGATTACTTTGGTTGGGCTGTGATTCCCAGCATTGGGTCATCACCCTCCATGTTGTGATCGATACAGCTGATCTATGTGTCATCAATCCTCCTCTCTGTCTGTGGTTCATGTGGCACAGTTAGATTATGCCAAGGAAGACCAGGGCAGGACACAACGTCTGTGCTCGGGTCACAGCCCTGAGCCAGTACAAAAGGCATCTCCCCGGGAAGTGGCCGGCACCACCTTTTATTTCACAAGAAATAAAAGGAAAGGGAGTTGAGCAGAGAGTTGGGAGACCTCCTACCACCCAGAAAGCGTGACTGGGAGCAGAGTGCATTTTTGGACTGGAGGCTTCTGTGCTGAGAAGCTGTTAGTCCAGGGGAAGATTGAAAAGAAGGATCTTCCTCCAGAGCTGACACAAAGAGAAAAAACCGTCCCCTTGAGCTGAGCCCCTGAACTTGGACTTCTAGCCTGCTAGACTGTGAGAAAATAAATGTTCCCTTGTTAAAGCTGCCTACTTGTGGTGTTTCTGTTACAGCAGCAGTAGACAACTAAGACAGCAGTCCTATAGAACAGAGTTTGCTAGGAACAGTTGGTAGATTCAAACTGCAGATCTTTGTTTAGCAGTTCAGCTCCTAACAACTGCAGCACCAGGGCTCCAGAATATGTGCATCAAGTGTGTGATGGGACATTAACTTGCTTTGTAAACCTTTGTCTAAAGCACACACACATGACATGTAGTACAAACCTCAAGTAGTTGAGGCGGTGTCTTTGAGGAACCAGGGCTAGGCAGCAGAGGGACGGAAGCACCTGATCACTTGGAGACGGAGCTACACAGATGAGGCTGGAGTGGCCCTGCAATCAGGGGTACTCCTGCACAGGTACCCAGAAGATACACCTAGGAACACTTACAGCAGCTCCACACATCAGCAGCCTACGTGTCCTTGCGCAGAAAAAGAGATGCATCCCGATGACGGAATATTGAGCAACTGCACAAAACGGAGCAGCAGAACTATCTGCAGCTGTGTGGATGGAGCTTAGAAATGATGTTGAGTGCAACTCAAGTCACAGAAGATGCCAAAAAGCATGATTCCATTTCATAAAGCTCAAAAACAAGAGAAATTAAAAATGTGTATTATTTGGAGATACATACAACTGTGACTTAGAAAAACTAAAGATGCAAGGGAATGTTAACTGTCTAACGCAGAGTGGTGGAAGCTTCTGGAAGGGAGGCAGGGTGGGCAGGGGAGGGACCTAAGGCAGTTGTGGCGTGCTTGCCTCTAACGTTCCGGCTCTTAAGTTGGGGGGGTTACAAGGTTAATTTATTGTTATATTTTATAACTCACACCTATAATACAGACATTCTTTAGTACAAGTTCTGATAATTAAGTCCAAAAACTTAATTGTTCTAAGGACTACATACCTCATCACTGAGTATCCCTACAGCCATCTTTCATAGTACTCCCCTTGGGAAGCTATGCACCCACACTAGTGCCCTAGTTCACCCTTGAAAGCAATTTTGGAACTCCATCTGGAGTGTCTGCTGTGCACAGCAGCAAGGTGGTGAGTTCATGAACTTAATTGTATAGGTGTCTTTGAGGGAATTGTTAGCCAGTAAACCAATCACTGTATTGGAGCACCCACCCGATTCACCTGATCTGGCCCCCAGTGACTTTTTTCTTTACCCAAAGATAAAGGAAATACTGAAAGGAAGACATTTGGGTGACATTTAGGACATTAAGGGTAATACGACTACAGCTCTGACGGCCACTGCAGAAAAAAGAGTTAAAAAATTTCTTTGCAGGGTGGCCTAGCTGCTGGCATCAGTGCACAGCTTCCCAACGGAAGTACTTTGAAGGCGACCAGAGTGTACTCAGCAGTGAGGTATGCATCATCTTTTCTAGGACGAATTCACAAACTTAACTGTCAGACGTTGTATGTGCTAATTATTATATAATAAAAATGACAAATAAGAGTGCCTTAACTTGAGCCTTGCTGAATGTGGGAATACCAGCTTTTACAGACAAGGTACAGGAGAAGGAGCAGGGAGGTGGTGCTGTCAGCGAGGCTGGGGAGAGCCAGGGACTGTGCCCAGGGAGTCTACCAGAAGGAGGAGGGGAGGAGGGGTCTCCCAGGTCCACAGCTGCTGACAGGTGAGGGGACATGAGGCCTGGAATGTGGCCCAGGCTTGGCCTCCTGGGGCCTTCTCTGAACTTGGAGGAAAGTTCTGGAGAGCAGTAGGGACCGGAGCTACTGACCAGTAAGGACCGAGAGTGAGGGGAGAGAAGAGGAGAGCCGGGGTCCTGCTTCACCATCCTGCACGGCCTCGGCTCCTCCACCCCGCCCCCCGCTGCGGTCTGTCTCCCAGGAACAGCTGGCCGGAGGGTAACCAGACTCCAGCCGGACATGCTGTTCCGGCCGAGAGGTCACGATTTTCCAGTCCGCCCGGCAGTCCAGGGGTAAGGCTCCCCCACTCCAACCCTGGAAGTCTAATCCCTGCGTAAAGAAGGAAAAAGAACCCAAAAGGTAGGAGAAAGGCTGTGGGGTCCAAGCTTTTCCCAAAATCTGACGGGACCCTCTCTGGGCCCTACACGGCCTTCTGCCCTATTTCCAAGGCAGCTAAGGGCCAACAAGTCCTCGTTGTGTCCAGCCAGACAGAGTCTAGGCTGGCCTCCCCAGCTCCAGGCAGCCTCCAGTATCACAGGACAGCCACAAGAGCAGGTCTGGTGTCCTCCTGGCAGAGAGACTGCTGTCCAGTCACCCTCCCTTTGTTTGTCTTGGGAGGGGCAATTGCTAGGCAAACAAGAAAGGGAAATCCTGAATTCTGCCTTTCCTCGTCCCTGGGCCAGCCTCAGGTGCCGCTTGGCCCGGCTCCTCCCCGCCCCGTTGTGGAGTGCACACTGGGTAGGGGGCTCAGGGACTGCTCAGGGGAAATAAAGCAGCCCTCGGACACAAACACACCTTGCCAGGACTCTTGCTGGGTACATGGGGCTGCTGGCTGCTCCCTGACCCTGCCCGGCCATCTTAGCATGTCCCATCGGGATCTCTAGCTTTCAAAAGAGGAAAATGAGGCTCAGGACCACAGACGGAGGCTGTGGGCAGAGACGAGGCTCCCTCCCGGGCCTCTGTCACCCCCAGATTGTGCTCTTAATCGTGGCATGTCTCTCATCTTCCAGGAGGAGCAGGGACAAAAGGGGGAGGCTGAGGCTTGGACAGGAAACTCCTCTTCACCTCTCTTTCCTCTTCTCAGACTCCTGGCCCAGGACACTGGTGGAGTGGGCAGCAGCCTCCCCATGGCTGAGCTCCTGCCCTTGCTGCCTTGGGCAGCCCCACTAGGCCAGGAAGATGCCCAGGGCTCGTCTGTCCCCCCACAGGGGGACAGGGACCAGAGCCTGGCCCCCGAGGCCTGGAAGCTCCTGGAGGTGCCCTCCATCCTCATCACCCCATCCAGCGATGAGGAGTCAGCCCCCTGCCCCCCAGCTCCCCGGCACCTGCACCAGCTGAAGACGGCGGAGCTGGAGAGTCTGGCCCCAGACAGGTCAGGCCCGGCCGCGGGGCCGGGAGAGGGCTTTCTCTCTGTGGGACTCAGGCTTGGGGTGGGGGGTTCCCTGCGGGCTGTGTGTCCAGGTGAAGGGGCTGTAGGTCAGTTAGAGTGTGGCCTCAGCCCCTCAGGCGCCTGCCAGGAAGTCATGGCAGAGATGCACAAGTAAGAAGACGAGCGCTGTCTTGTCAGGGCTGGAGGTGACCAGTGCCTTTGGCCCTCTGGTGTTTTGCAAACCATGGGCTGTGACCCATGTGTGAGCCATAAAACCAGTGCAGTGGGTAGTGCCCAGCACTTTTTTCAAAACTGAAATAGGATAGAATTGAAAATAACCAGCGTATCTGAGGCCTAGTGAGAATCAGGGTGGTTTCTGCAAGCTTTCATGGCACTGTGAATGAATCTACCTGGGGGGCTGATAACAAAGGTATTCCCTGCCTCGGCTGATGGGTAAACAGGAAGGAAGGTTTACTGGGAACTTCTATAAAGACACTTTTCTTGAAGTACAAGGAGACGGGGCTGGAAACTTCAAGGCCACTGGGGGGAAGAAGCAGAGGATGACACTGTCCCTGCATAGATAAACCCGCTGTGGCTTCTCCCAATGACAGAGTAACAGTTAGTGCTTGTGCAGGAGACCTGTATGTACGGGCATGGGAAACAAGGAGGAAAGAAGTCACTTGCAGGATACGGAAGGGGCCCGGTTGTGTGTCTTCATAAAGGACACCGAACAATAGAATGTATTGTTGGTAGACACAGGCGATGCATGGAACACACACCAACACCAGGGCACCGGGTACCCTGGGGGCAGGGTCCACAGCAGGAGGGGTGGTAGCCGGAACTCTGGCTGTAACTGTAATCATTTGTTTCTTTTCAAGAATGTGATCTGGTGTGACAATGACAAAATGCTTTTCTCTATGACACACGAGCAGTGCAGACATAGATAAGCACTGTAATTTTTTCTATTTAAAAGACATACTCTCTAATTAAAAATGTAAAAGCAACTCAAAGCAAAGAACATAGAGAGTGTGTTAGTTACCTAGCGCTGCTGTAACAGAAATGCCACAAGTGAACGGATGGCTTTAACACGCAGAAAGTTATTCTCTCCCAGTTTGGTAGGCTGCAAATCCAAATTCAGGGTGTCAGCATCAGGGGAGCCTTTCTCTCTCTGTCAGCTCTGGAGAAAGGTCCTTGTCATCAATCTTCCTATCCTATATAGGACATATATAGAGCACATGGGAGCGTCTCAGCGCAGGAACCTCGGATTCAGAGGACCGCCTCTGCTCCTGCACTGCTCCCTGGTGGTCTCAGGTCCCCACTCTGCTTGCTTCCCTTTCTTTTGTCTCTGGTAAGATAAAAGGTGGTGCAGGCCCCATCCCCCAGGGAACACCCTCTGCATTGGATCAGGGACCTAACCTGAGCAAGGGTGTCACATCCCACCCTGATCCTCTTTACCCACGGGCAGAGATTATGATTTATAACAACATAGGAAAATCACAAAATGGAAAATAACCAGCAATACTGGGAATCACGGCCTAACCAAGTTGAGACGTATTTTGGGGGGGACACAATTTATTCCATGACAGAGAGCAAGAGGTCAGAAGGAGACAGTTGCAGGACGGCCCCTCCAAGACCTGAGGGTGAGGAATGGTCAGGTGAAGATCTGGGGAAAGAGTTTTCCATGCAAGTGAAAGGAAAGCGCAAAGGCCCAGGGGCAGGAATGTGCCTAGCATGTTATAGGGACAATGAGGCTGGGTGGCTGGACAGGAATGACTGGGTGGGGATGGAGGCTGAAGAGGTGACAGGGGCCAGATCAGTAAGGCCTTGGGGCCTGTGGAGAGGATACAGGCATTTACCTATACTTCAGGGAGGGCTTTGAGCGAAGGAGAGGCCTTAATCTGACTCAGGAATTCACAGGCCCTCTGAGTGTGGGGAAGACTCAGGGGGACTACTTTGATGGTGGTCGCTGGTGGTGGTGAGGCTGTGGAGGGCGGTGAAGACTGGATCAGCCTGCAGTGTAGAAACTGGTTCGATTTTGTAGGTGCAGGGAGATGGGGTAACGGTTCAAGGCAAAGACAGGGTAAAAGGGGGACACTGCTGTTTGAGGCTTGAAAAGCAGGAGGGTCGTAGCAGCTATGGACCAAAATGGAGAAGTGGGGGTGGGGAGGGGGCTGTTTTTTAAGAGATCCAGCAGGGAAACCCCAGGGGCACAGTCGTTAAGTGCTATGTCCACTAACCAAAGGGTCAGCAGTTCAAATCCGCCAGGTGCTCTTTGGAAACTCTATGGGATGGTTCTGCTCTGACCTATAGGGTTGCTATGAGTTAGAATTGACTTGAAAGTAGTGGCTTTGGATTTTTGGTGGGGAAGAGTTATTTCAACTGAGATAGGGACAGTCTGTGCCCACGGTGTGTGGGGAGCAAGTCCTTGTGTTGGGGTCGGGGCACAGGAAGGAGTCAGTGATGGCAGAGACCAGCCAGGCACAGGTCTGGGGTCCTGTCTGCAGCCTGCCTGCTGGGTGACCTTGGGCAAGTTACTTCCTGTTTCCGAAGCTAAGCTTCCTTCTCTGCCCTTCCCTCTTAAAAGAACCCTCTTAGCACAGTCTGTGGGATCCCTGGGGGCTGGGGAGACTTGCCTGAGGTGACAGAATCCCTAAAAGCCTGGATGGCTGGATTCTAAACTTGACTGGGTGAGCACAGGAGGGCAAACTGTACAGTCCCTGGAGCCCTGGGAACTGTGACCCTCTTGTGCCAGGAACTGGGCTTTAAAGCAGAGGAGAGGGCGGGAAGGAGGGAGGGATAGGAAGGGACAGAGTCTCGAGGACCCTGCCCCAGCACCTGCTTTCCAACACGGCTACCACCTCCATTCCACCCCTCCAACCCCATCTGGCTGGTGTCTCCCTGGGAGGGCGGGGAGCACCCGGCCAGGAGGCTGTTTGTAGCTGAAGACCCCTTTGTGGGCACCAGAGCCGAGGCCTCCGGGCCCAGACCAAGGCAGCCGATGCCACCGCGCTGCTGAGCGGTGGCGCTGGTTTTTAAGTCTCTCTCTCCCCGGCTGCCTACCTCTGCGCTTCTCTCCGTCGCCTTCCCTCGCCCCTCTCGGTTTCTCGCCTCTGATCCTTTGTCCCTTCCTCCCTCTCTCCCCCCCGTCCCCCGTCCCCCGTCCCCGGGCCCTCTCTCGGACCGTCCCCCTCCGTTCCCCCGCCGCCAGCCCTCCCCGTCCTGCCTCCGCATCTCCCCTCCGGCCGCCCCCCGCGGCCCCCCGCGCCCCGGGCCCCGCGTCCCGGCCGCGCCCGGGCCCCCGGCCTCTCCCTCCGCCTCCCCGCGCCCTCCCCGGGCTGGGGGCGGCGCCGTGACGCCGCGAGGCGGGAGCAGGAAGGGTGCCGCTGACGCCGAGGCGGCCTCCGGAGGCGCCGGCCCTTTGTGCGGGCGGCGGGGTCGGGTGGGGGCGGCGGCCGAGGAAGGCCAGGCCGGTGGCCCGCGGGGACGCCCTGCTCGGCCCTGCCCTGCGGCCGGGCGCGCCCGCCGCGCCGCATCCATGTTCGAGTAAGGACCCGGGGTGCAGCCCGAGGCTGGAGCGGGAGCGCGGGCGGCCCGGGGGGGCCCGGCCGGGGTGCGCGCCCGCGGCCGAGGTCGGCGAGTTCGTGCACGTGGGGCCAGGCCGGGGGCAGCTGGGGAGGGTGGGGGCGCGCAGTGGGGGCGAGGCGGCTGGGGGTACAGGGCGCAGTTTCGGGGCGACTGCGGGCCGCGGGGAGGGTGCGCAGGTCCGGCTGGCCGCTGCTACTGGCGGCGGTTTGCCTGCGAGCTCCGGGGCGCGTCTCGCCGGGAGCCCGGCCTGCGGGAGGGCCTGCGGGCTGGGGCCCCGGCCGGGGGGGGGCGACGGGTGGGGACCGTGGCTCAGCGTCCGGGGTGGAGGGGGGCGCAGGCGGGTCGTCGGCTGGCCCAGTCTCACAGGCCGCGGAGACCCGGCCCGACTCCCGGGCTCCCCCCTCCCGCGGTCTGTCTGGAATCTCCGAGTGTCTGGGGATGGGGACTTCTGTGTGGTCTGAGGGTCGCGTGCCTGAGACCCTCTAAGGCCCTCTGTGGATTGATCCTTCGCAGTCTGCAAGTGTTTCCAGTTGTGCCTTGCAAGTGTGTGCAGGGGTGCCTGGGACTCCTGGTGTGCAAACAGCTGTGAACCCCGTGGATGGTTTGTGTGTGTCATTTACCTGATTCCATCCTGGCTCTGGCGTTACCCTAAGTTACCTGTGTGTTCCCGCCTGTGACTTGGAGTGTGTGTCTGGGGCTCTGCGTGCCACCGCCTCTGTGGTTATGCCTGTAATTTACCTCCGATTACACATTTCAGTGTGAGGGTTAAGTTCCTGTATGTCTGGTTGTTACGTGGCAGTGTGGACACACTGGTGGCTGTGACCCTGTGTGGTTGTCTGTGTGTATGTCTTCCCATCTGTGGTTCTGTGTACAAATATACCAGTGTGTGTCTGACAGTGACTTTGTAGTGTGTGTCTTTGGGAGCCCAGGCTCCAGGGCTGCAGGCTGCTCTGATCCTTGGGCTGTGTTTGTGTGTGTGGCTTCGTGTTCCTATAAATCACCTGTGTGTGTCCGGTTGTGACTTTGTTGTGTTGTGTGTGTTACCATGACCCTCTCTGGCTACAAAAAACAAAAACACTGTTGTTGACTCCAGCTCACGACGGCGACCCTATAGGACCTTAGAGCTGCCCCATGGTGGATTCAAACTGCTGACCTTTTGGTTAGCAGCTGAACTCTGAAGCACTGCACCGTGAGGTCCCTGTGTATCCCTGTGTGCCTTGATTTACCTCTGACTCAGTCTAGGGCCTTTCTCCTCCACGGTCGTATCTGTAATGTTACCTCAGATTCCTTCTGTGTGTGAGCCAAAGTTCCTGTGATGTTGTTGTGTGTGTCCGGGCCTCAGTGGGTACAGCTGGGACATTCTGTGGCTCTGTGTGCATAAAGAAGATAAATGAGAGACCCTCGCGGCTCTCGGTGGGCCTGGGAAGCCCCCTCCCCAGACCTTGGGTGTTTTCTTGACTCTCTGGGGCAGTGATAATAACTCAGGGTCTTTCCAGGCCCCGTCTGTAGAGCCTGTCCCACAGATGACGTCACATACCACCCAGTGGGTCAGCAAAACCTGTGAGGGCTGTTGTTCCCGAGCCTTTCCTGGAAGTGGGGGAGCGTCACAGGGACAGCAGCTGACGGACACCTCCCTCCCTCCCTTGCCGCTTCACAGCAGCCTTTGGCTTTGCCTTCAAATGACGCCGAATGTCCTGAGGGGCCAGTGGGGTCCTCAGTCAGGACGTCTTGGCTGGACACAGGAGTTCCTTTACGTAGGACTGTGTGTTGGAAACCCCGGTGGTGCAGTGGTTAAGTGCTACAGCCACTCGCCAAAAGGTCCGCAGTTCAGATCTGCCCGGCGCTCCCTGGAAGCCACGGGGCAGGTCTGCTCTGCCTGACAGGGTCTCTGTGAGCCAGAATCCACTCAGCGGCGTTGGGCCGGTGGTTTTCTGAGCTTCCTCCGTGCGCTTCTCTGTCGCTGCATGTGTGTGTCTCTGCAGCTGTAGGGAGCCCAGGGAGCCCAGGGAGCCCGTGCCCTGGCTGTGTGTCACTCTGAGTTCGCCTTTCCCCCACCTGTTTGCGCATCCCGTGCCCCAACACCACAAGTAGCATGTCTCAGGAGGCTGGAGGTGGGGTGTGTGCCGTGGCAGGGACCCCGTTCTCTCCTGAGTCCCCACCCCTGTAACGGTCCCCCAGCTGCTTCAGCGCCTCCCTTCTCTGCCCCAGCTGGCTGAGTCCGGCAGGCCTACACCACTTCCTCTTCGCTGGGCCAGGGAGGGAGGGCTGGGGGTGGGGGCCCCGCCGAGTGGGGAGGGCTGGAGGACTGTGCCTTTTCTGAGAGTCCAGAAGCTGTGCCCTTGGGGTTCCTGTGCCAGCCCTGGGAGGAGGACAGACCTGATGGAGGAGGCTGTCCTTTGCAGCTAGAGGGGTGAGACGGTGAGGCAGGGGAGAGCTGTTCCTGAAAATCCCCGTGGATGGCGTGTCCTCTCTCTCCTCTCCAGCCCCACCAGCCGCCTCACGGTTCCTTAAACTGGCTCCTGAACTTCCTGTGCCTGCAGCTTGGAACCGCCGGCCCTGACCCTTCGGGGGGTTGGTTCCTGGTTCCCTGGGGCCCAGCCCAGCTGCACCCTGGTCAGGGAGGCCTCTGCTGACCTCTCACTGAAGACACCCTCTGCACGCCCAGCTACCGTTCTGTGTCTCTGTGGTTCTCGAACTTTGAATGTGCATGGATGTCCTGGGGTCCCCAGCTGTGATTATCTGATTCAGGAGCTTGGGGGCCCCAGAACCTGCCCTCCTGGTGACTCCCCAGGGAGTGGTCGTGCTGCCTGTGCGGCTGCGCTGAGAGAGGAAGTGCTCTGTGGCCGTGGTGTGTGACCTCCTCATCCTGAGCTGTGTGTTGTCCTGTGACTGTCCCTGTTCCCTGCTGGAATGTCAGCTCTCTGCAGGCAGGAAGTTGTGCCTGTTCAGCTTGCTTTCGACTCTCCAGGAGCCCTGAGTGGCTCGGTGGGTAAGAGCTCAACTGCTCACCGAGAGGTCGGCGGTTCACATCCGCCGTCTGCTCCTTGGCAGTGCCATGGGACATGTCTGCTCTGCCCTGTCTGGTCACTGTGACTCAGAAGTGACTCGAGAGCACCTAATGACAGCCTCAGCAGAGGTGCCTGGCACAGGGTGGGGGCTTGGTATGTGTTTATGGTACAAGTAGCAGGAGCTGGGGGTGAGTTTGTGGGGTCTCCTCACACCAGGCTGAAGGTTTTGTGTGGTGCCTGTTGGGGACAGTGTGTCTTCTCGGAACAGATGTGCATGGGGATGGTAGCAGGGCCGTATGCTGTTTAGTGGACAGGAGAGGCCGTCAGGCAAACGCCCATAATCCAACCTGAGCCCCTTCTCTGTGCTGGCCTGCCTTTATGTATGACTCACTTCCCTCTGCACAGCCCCCCCACTTGGTGTCACTCCCGTTACAGACAGGAGGAAACTGAGGCAGGAGGAACAAGACTCCTGCTCAAGGCCACACAGGGAGGAAGTGGCAGTACTGAGCCTGGAAACCTGTTGGCCTCTGGGGTCCATGCTCCAGCACTCGAGACCTGCAGGCATCCCAGGCTGCTAAGCGACACGGTGCCTGCTGGAATCCAGGCTCTGAGAGGTGGTGTGTGTGTGCGTGTGTGTGCGTGTGTCATGCAGTCGGTCAGGAAGAGCAGGGGCTCAGGGGGCATCACCTGTGATCTAGGCGACAGCAGTGGATGCGGGCAGGAACAAGGCAGATAAAAATCCTTGCCCCTTGTGGAGCTCATATCCCACAGCAAGGTGAGCCAGGAGACCTAGTGAGAAGTGACGCAGGAAAGGGGTCAGGAGAATGGACGGGTGACAGGTGGAAGGGGAGGGAGGTGGCTCTGTCGTGTGTCCACTGAGAAGAGACCTGGCGGAGGTAAGGAAGCTCGGACACGGCCAAGGGAAGAGTGTTTCGGGCAGAGGGGACAGCCACGGGGACATCCAGGGAGGGTCAGGGGGAGAGGGACGAGGGGGCCGTGAGGGCAGAGAGCACCAGTCCTGGGTGTTTACCTGTGGCGAGGGACGGGAGGGACCAGATGCTGTAGATGGCCATCATGCTTGGCAGAGGGTCAGCGAGAAAGCGGAAGACCCACAGCAAGATGGATTGGCAACAGTGGCCGCAACGGGGACTCAAGCGTTACAGTGACGGTGACGCGGTACAGGACCGAGCAGTGTTTCCTTCTGTAGTATGTGGGGTCACTGACCGGGGACCACCCCTACCGCACCTGAGAACGACAGCCACAGGGTGCAGCCAGGATGGGCCCTGAGCCAGGAGGGCCTCTGCCCAGGACATCGCAGGCCCCCGCTGGCCGTGTCTGGGGAGCAGAATCTGGGGGCGGAGAGCAGGGAGGAGGGCGCTGCAGCCGACTGGTGGGAGCCCCGGTGCCTGGGTCGCCGTTTATTTCCTGTTTATTCTGCACGTTCCTTTTACAAGTGCTACGTGAATGTCTACCCTGAGCCCAGGCTGAATGACGTGGGCACAGAGCAGCCAGCACAGAGGCTTGTCATCAGGAACACTCCTGGCCCGTGGAGAGGATGGACGTGTTGTCTACTGTGACAGCCCAGAGTCGTTAGGGCTGTGATGGGGACACGGGCAGAGTGGTGACAGTGGTCAGGGCTGTGATGGGGACACGCAGGCAGAGCCGTGAGGGCCGCAATGGGAACATGTGGGCAGAGTGCTCAGGGCCGTGGTGGGAATGAAATGTTTTCTCTGGCTTTGATGGTGCGGTGGTTAAAGCACTTGGTGGCTGGCGGAAAGGCTGCCGTTTCAAACCCGCCAGCCGCTCTGTGGGAGTCTTGGAAACTTATGGGACCTTCTGCTCTGCTACAGGGTCATGATGAGTCAGGACCAACTAGACAGTAGTGAGTGCTGGGTATTGGCAACTTAGGGAGGTTTATGGTTTTCCGGACAGATGGGTGCTTTACTTTATTGACGTGGAATAAAATAGAGCAGTGTCTCTCAAGGTGTTTGTGGTGAGGTACCAATTTTTAAACAATCTGGTCCATCATGAATCGGCATGTGATCCTACTGTGCGCACGTAGTGCACACCTTGTGGCCCATGGCCTTACCACGGTGTTCAACAATGCCAAGAGGTTTTCTGTCCCCATCTGTGTGACCTGGTGACGGAGCACAGGCTGGGGTGTCCCAGCATGGCCAAACGGTTGTAGCAGTGACCTGACTTGTTAACTGGCACCAAGTTGATGCCAACTCGTGATGCCCACGTACACCAGGATGAAGTGTCACCCGCTCCTGTGCCATCTTCCTGATTGTTGCTCTGCTTGAGTCCATCGTGGTGGCCTTGTGTTGTCTGTCTGTACAGGGCTTCCCTCGTTGTCACCGACCCTGTACCAGGCATGTTCTCCTTTTCTAGTGATTGGTCTTTGCTGGTGACAGGTCCAAAATAAGTGAGTTCAGATCCTGCTGACATTTCTTTCTTCTTGACAACATACACCGCAAAGCAAACACCGTGTGTTTCTATCAGTGACACTGACGAGATTCTTCCAGCTGTGCAGCCAGTGTCACCCTCCTTTTCTGAGCTGTCCCTCCCCCGGGGAACATAAACTCACAGCTCCCTCAGGTTCCTGTCTAATCTTAAATTGTCATCACACTGATCCTATATAGGTTGTTCCTAAAAGAATGCAGTTCTCTAGGCAGACCTTGTTTTGTTTTTATTTTTGTTTTTAACTAATCAAGCTAAACTGTTGTTTGGATTTAAGAAGACTTCAAGGAATAATTTTGGTTTAAGGATCATCTCAGGGCAGTAGTTTCAGGAGTTCATTCAGCTTCCATGGCTCCAGAAACTCTGGAGTTTGTGAGGACTGGAAATTCTGTTCTGCATTTTCACCCCTTTTGGTCAGGATTCTATTATGAAGTCTTTAATTAAAATGCTCAGTAATGGTAGCCATCCAGTTCTTCTGGTCTCATGGCCAGGGAGGCCATTATTCATGGTGGCCATTAGCCACACATGTCCCTGTCCTTCCTCTTGTCCCAGGTGAATAAAGACGAGTTGTGCTTTGAATGGCCACCTGCAAGCTCCTAAGATCCCAGGTACTAGCAGTGAACTAGGATGTAAAACAGAAGCAGCACTAAACATGTTGTTAGGCACATTCGCTGGGATGTCCCATGAAACCACAGCCCTAAACTTCCACACCAAACTGCCACGTCTTGTGAGGCTTTGATTATTCATAAGCAGCCTCAGCAGCTGCTGTGTTTTGTTTGTCATTGTTGTAAAGATATCACACAACCTTTGTCACTGCAACTTTTTACAAGTGTGCAGCTTGTTGACAGCCATTAAAAGAACTGGCTGTGCAATCCTGCCTTTTCTGTCCCTGTTGGCCTCTCTTTTCCTTCTCCCTGCCACTGCTGGCAACCACTCTCGTCTCTGTATGTTTGCCTTCTCTTGTCTTTTTATATAAGTGAGGTCACGTGTATTTGTCCTTCTTCGACTGACTGATTTCACTCAGCATAGTGTCTCCCAGCTCCCTGTGTACGGTGGCATGTGTGTACCAAGTCTTCATGTCTCCTGACAGCTGAGTGGTATTTCATGCGTACGTGGGCCACGTTTTGCTCATCCGTTGCTTGGCTGGTATGTATTCAGCTGCTTTCCACCTTTGGCTGTTGTGAATAGAGCTGCATTGAACAATGATGTAGAAGTCTCTGAGTCTTTGTCCTCCAGTCTTTGGGGTATGTGCCTGGGAGTGGGTTTGCTGTGTCATGTGGTAATTCTATTTTTAGTTCTTTAAGGAACCGACACACTGTTTTATAACCACTGTACCACTCTGCATTCTGCCCAGCCGTGGATGAGGGTTCCAATTCTCCCATATCCTCACCCACATTTTATCTGTAGCCATCTTAGTGGGAGTGAAATGTTAGTCGTTGTGGTTTTGATTCGCAACTTTATGATGGCTGAGCATCTTTTCACGCATCTAATGGCCATTTGAATTTCCTTTTTGGTAAAGTGTCTATTCATGTCCTTTAGACAGTTTATGATTGGACTATTTTGTTGTTGTCGAAGTTTTATGTATTTTGGAGTTATGAGATTCTTATTGGATAAATGGTTTCCAGAGATGTGCTGTCAGTCACTGGCTTGTCTTTTTACTTTTTTAGTCTTTGGATGAACAAAAGTTTTCTATTTTTAGGAGGTCCCATCTATTTATTTTCTTTTGCTGTTTGTGCTTGTGTTGTTATATTAGATAATAGATCAGATTATATTAGATAAGCCAGGCCTGACAACATTGCCCCTGCTTTCTCTTCTAAGAAGTGTGTGGTTTTAGTTTGCACATGAATGCACTTTGTATTTGTTCTTGTGCACGGTGTGAGGCGTGAATCCTGTTTCATTTTTCTGCATGTGGAAAGCCAGTTTTCCCACCACCATTTATTGAAGAGATTTTGCTTTCCCTGTGGAATGGCCTTAGCACCCTGGACAAAAATCAGGTGACCATAGATGGTGTGTGTTTCTTTCCCTGCTCTGGGTTCCTCGGGGGCCCTTCACAATAACTGAGTGTCCCTTCAAAGCAGTGTCGACATTTTCTGGAATGTCAGCAGGCTGGTTGCGGAGAATTCGTTCTTCCAGTCGATGCAGCCAAGAGCGCCTCTCTTTCAGCATCGCTGTGGCTGCTCCCTGTCAAGGAGAGGACTGGTTTTGCCATTTCTGTATCTGTTGATATACCATTACCAGGTTACCAGGCTGTTTTAAAACCAGGAAGTATGAGTCCACATACTTGGTTCTTTTCTTTTTTGGAATAGTTGCATTTTATTGCATCTTAAAAATATCACCCATAGATCTTCTGGGTCATCTAGCCTCGTTTCTGTAGCTGGACAGCTCTGAGATCATACTCCTCAGCCTGTTGAATGGCTCTTTTTTCAGAGACGCAGAGACCATCCACAGTTTTTCAGATGTCCTTGTTTGTCACTGTGGTGGCTGGCCAAATTAAAGCAGCTTAATTTGATACAAGTTCAACGTCAGTTTCTTTGAAGAATTAGCTCATCCTGCTGAGCTTGATACTGAATAAGCAGCATCAGGCCTCATCTGGACCGCAGGGGTGTATTTTTTTTTAATCAAAGTGTTAAATTTCAGCCAGAGATCCACTCTCCTTGAGGAACGACGTTGATGGGGAGGACAGCGTACAGACGCGTCGCCTTGTCACGGAAGCCCGGTGTGGCACCCCCATGGGGTGCTGCACCTGACCACCAGGGGGCACGAGGGGCAGCCAGCGCCTCTCCGTTGTCCTGCCTTTTGTCCCCACGAGGCCTCTGCGTTTTCTTTCGAAGGAGACTGAGTTCTATCTGGGTGTGACTGCAGTGCCTTTCGGGGTTCCTCGGGGGCCCTTCGTGGTAACCATGCCCCTTCAAAGCAGGGTCAGCAGTGCCTTGTCGACATTTTCTGGAGTGTCAGCAGGCAGGTTGCTGAGAATGGTTTTCCTCCTGGCAGTAGCTGCAACAAAGAGCTCTTCTCTTTAAACGGCGCAGTCGCTATCTCTAACCAAGTTGAGGGTGGGCTTTGCCATTTCTGTGAAGAACGCTGTCTGGATGCTTGATGGAAAATGCGCTGAATCTCTAGATCACTTTGGGTAGTACTGACATCGTAGCAATATTGAGGCTTCCAATCCATGAACATGGGACATCTTCCCACCTATTTAGATTTTCTTGAATCCGTTTTGCAGTGTTTTATGATTTTCATTGCGTGAGTCCTTGGCGTTCCTGGTTAGACTGATTCCTAAGTACTTTATTATCTCAGATGCTACTGTAGATGGAATTGCGTCCCTAATTTCTCATTGCTGGTAGATAGAAACCCTCTGATTTTTGTTCGTTGAGAGGTCAGGCTTGCCAAATTCCCCTACTAGCTCTAGAAGTTTTTCTGAGGCGGGCTGTTAATTCATATAGGAGCAAATTAGTAGGTGTATTTTCCCATGAGACAAGTTTGGGAATCCCCAAGTGGGCTCCTCCCCCCCCCCCAGTTAGATCAAGGCTGAAATATAACCACCATACATCTGTGGACAAGGGATTCATCATCTATGCCCCTATCCTATGAAGCAGGGACAGGGATAGTATCCAATGCACAGGATTATCTAAAAGCCAAGTGCCGTCGAATCGGATCCGATTATCTAAAGATTGTTGAAATTTCTCCCATGAGGCTGAGTGCTTGCTACAGAGTCACCATTTCATGTCCTCGTCTCTGAAGTTCCCCTCACCCCTGGACCCTTATCAGTTTCTTTTCGCATAGCCATTTGTGTGGTTTAAGGCCTGCCTCCCACCAGAACGTGAATTCTGGAGAGCAGGAACCGTGTGGGTCGTCTGTCCCCTGCACCACCTCCAGCCAGTTCCCCAAGACTCCCTTAGTCTCCTGTGTTTACTGGGTGCCCACTCATACGCTGGGCACAGTTTGGATTGCTGGAGACAGTGGCAACAGCGAGTTTCTGGTCTGAGGTGTTTCCATAGTGTGAGGGGTGACTTGAGAAGGCCGGAGGCCTCTAGCCTGGGTGGCCAGTGGGAAAGGAGCTGGTGAGCTGCATGGCGGGATGGAGCCAGCGAATGCAGAAGGGTGTTCCAGGCCGAGGGAGCAGCCGGTGTTGGGACTTGATGTGGAAATGAATTCGGTGAGCTTAAGGGACAAAAGGAAGCCAGGATGGCATGGTGGGGGGTGGTGAGGAGCATGAGGTCCATGGGGTCACCAGGGCCTTGGTGGCCATGGTGAGGACTTTGACTCTCACCTGGAGTAGGGTGCAGCTGGGGAGGAGGGCTCTGAGCGGAGGAGGGCCCTGCCTGACTCAGGAGTTCACAGGTTGCCTCTGGCCACATGTGGGGGACAGGCTGTTAGGGCCAGGACAGGAACAGAGACCAGGGAGAGGGGCTTGTCATGATGGTACAGAGTGGTGAGGACAGAAACTGGGCTAGGGGGAGAAGCAGACAAGTAGACATAATGGAAATAGATTTTGGAGGTGAAGCTGGTAGGACTTGCTGAAAGATTAGAAATGAAGGGTGAGGCAAAGAAGGAAATGAAGAAAGAGGCTTCAGTTTATGGCTTAGGGAACTGAATGAACACTAGCCACTCAATAAATATTTGTTGTATGAATGAATTCCTGAGTTACTACAATAGTAGGCATCTTTGAGAACTTGCTGTGCACCAGGCACTGGTAGAAGTGCTTTACATATACTGATCCGTGTAACCCTGGAAGTGACCAGATAAAGACATTGATTTATCATCCGTGGATTACAGATGAGTAACTGAGGCACAGAGAGGTTCACAACCACCATTAGGAAGTAGAGAAGGATGAGTGGGTGGGTTGGTGGATGAAAGTGTGGCTGGATGGGTGAGTGGGTGGGTACATGAATGGGTGGGTGGGTGGATGCATGAGAAGGTGGTTGGGTGAGGGGGGGAGATGGGAGAGTGGGTGGATGGGTGGGTGAGTAGGAGGGTAGCTACATGGGTGGGTGGGTGAGTGGATAAGTGCTTGGGTAGGTGAGTAGATGGGTACATGAAGGGGTGGATGAACGGGTGGGTTGATGGGATGGGTGGATGGGTGGGTAGAAGGATGGGTGGATGGCTAGGTGTGCAGACAGGTGGGGGTTCATAAGGATCAGTGGGCTGATGAGTGGCTCCCGTACAGTGGCGCCTGTTCCCATGCCCTGGCCATAATGCCCCTTCCCTTTTGCCTCCCCAGCACCACCCCCCACTCTGGCCTGGCCATAATGCCCCTTCCCTTTTGCCTCCCCAGCACCACCCCCCACTCTGGCCTGGCCATAATGCCCCTTCCCTTTTGCCTCCCCAGCACCACCCCCCACTCCGGCCGGAGCACACCCAGCAGCTCCCCCTCTCTCCGTAAGCGGCTGCAACTCTTGCCCTCAAGCCGGCCTCCACCTGAGCCTGAACCAGGCACCATGGTGGAGAAAGGCTCAGATAGCTCCTCAGAGAAGGGTGGGGTGCCTGGGACCCCTAGCACCCAGAGCCTGGGCAGCCGGAACTTCATCCGTAACAGCAAGGTGGGTGCCCGGCAAGGTGAGGGTGGGGCAAGAGGGGACAGGGGACCCAGGGGCTCACTTTGACTCCTCTCCTTTCTCTTGCAGAAAATGCAGAGTTGGTACAGTGTAAGTGTCTGGCCAAGGGACCTTACTGGCTGGTGGATGGGTGAACGGGGATGGGTGCTGGGCCAGGAACCCCAGGCTGCAGTGGTCAAGGGGTGGGTGCTGGGGTCGGCAGACCTGTGTACCACCTATCTGCTATGTGATGTTGGGTGAGTCGCTTCGGTCTTTGGGCTTCATTCCTTCTTAAGATTCAGTTCTGACTCTACAAGGCTGACAGGAGTATTCAGTGGGAATCAGTGATGCTGGTGGGGACCAGGTGCAGGGTCCAGCTGCCTAAGAAAGCAGTAACAGCGGCTGTCACTGTGGTTACCACTCTTGTGATGGGCAGCGGGAGCCAGAGGTGGGCTAGGTACTCAGACACCTCGAAGGCCCAGGAGCCTGGAGGGTTCTGGGCATTGTGTGGGGTGGGCCCTCACCTGCTAAACGTCCTTAGATGCTGAGCCCCACCTACAAACAACGCAATGAAGACTTCCGGAAACTGTTCAACAAGCTTCCTGAGGCTGAGCGACTCATCGTGGGTGAGACCTCACGCCCTGACCTGGACCCCTGCCCCCGAGTCCCCGGCCCCGCCCTCTCCGGAGCGCTGGACAGCCGTGTGACTCGGGTGTCTGCCTGTCTCTCCCGTGGCCGCTCTCAGATTACTCCTGCGCCCTGCAGCGCGAGATCCTCCTGCAGGGCCGCCTGTACCTCTCCGAGAACTGGATCTGCTTCTACAGCAACATCTTCCGCTGGGAGACGACGGTGCGCGGGCCGGGGCGGGGCCGTGAGTGAGGGGCGGGGCGAAGGGGAAAGGCTGGGCAGGGGCGGGGCGGGGGGGCAGGGGCGGGGCGGGGGCAGGGCAGGGGGTGAGGGGCTGGGCGGGGGGCAAAGGCTGGCCAGGAGCGGGGCAGGGCGGGAGGGGGGACAAGGGGGGAGAGAGCAGGTTGGGGGCGGGGCAGGGGGTGAGGGGCCGAGGACGGGGTGGGCGGTGCGCGGGCTGGGACCTGCTGACCCTTCTGTTTGTCCTCAGATTTCCATCCAGCTGAAGGAGGTGACATGTCTGAAGAAGGAGAAGACAGCCAAACTCATCCCCAATGCCATCCAGATCTGCACAGAGAATGAGAAGGTGAGCAGGAGACGTGGTGGTGAGGCCCCATGTGGCCAGTCACCGTAGCGGGCTCCCGCCTCTGTACCCCAGCGGGCAGCCGTGTGTGTTCTGCAGGCTCACCTTCTCTCAGATCAGTTCTCTTTCTCTTCCTGCCATCCCTGCCCTGATGTGGGATTCGCCCCTGCTCGAGGCCCTGACCCAGGCTCCCCTGACCCTAGCCTGACCCAGGATCTTCCCATCCCCACCTTCACCTGGGCTTCCCTGTCTCTTCCCTGACTTGAGTCCTCCCATCCGCACTGTAACTTGGGCTCCTCCCACCCCTGCCCTGACCCAGGATCCCTCTGTCCCCGGACACCCCTGTCCCTGCCCTGTCCCCTCCCCTTGGAAGCTTTCCCTGACTCCCCATTCTGTCCGCCGGGTTACTGCCTCAGTGTCACAAGACGGCTGCCTTGCACCAGCAGCCCCAACAGGATGAAAGTAGGGGAAAGACTTTGCAGTAGACTTCCCTCTGTATTTTGTTGTCCAGAGTGGGACGTCTGGCCACCCCTAACAGCAAAGGAGGCTGGGAAAGTGCCCTGGCTGCCCTTGTGCCCGATTTTGGCTGCCCCTGCCTGGATATGTGTCTTTGCCCCTCCCTGGCCTGTGATTCCTTCGGGTCAGTGTTAGGGGCTTTCTCCACACTACGGTGGCCTCAGCCTCACTTGGCACAGGGCCGGGCACGGGATGGACATTTTGTGGGATGAGTGAGTGGATCCCTCAGGGTGGAGACAGGGACCCAGCGGGCAGTGTGGGTGAGGATGAGCTTGCACACTCCTTGCTCCTTTCCTGCTTCCTGGTCCCACTGACACTCTTGTCCCTGGCAGCACTTCTTCACCTCCTTCGGGGCCCGGGACCGCTGCTTCCTCCTCATCTTCCGCCTTTGGCAGAATGCGCTACTTGAGAAGGTAGGCTTGGGGGAGGCCAGGGGGAGGCAGGGTTGGGGAGTAGGGTGTCTGTGGAGCCAGGGTATAGGGACTTAGGGGGCTGGAGAAAGAGTTCTTCTCCATGGGCACCAGGCCCAAAGCGGCTGCCGCCATAGACCCCACCGGGGACAGCCAAGGGCTCCAGTGCCAGACCCTGCCCTGACTGCAAGGCATGGACACCCACTGTTCCTCACTCGTCACCCACAGACCGAAACTGCTCTCGAAATAGGGAGGGGGCTTGTCAGTGATTGGCAGCAAAATGTGACCTGCAGGGTCATGTGATTATTTGTAGTCTGTGGGGCCCAGTGGTTAAGAGCTCACCTGCTAACCAGAGGTCTGAGTTCAAATTCAGCAACCACTCTCTGGATGACACCATGTGGGTCTTTGTGCTCTGTCATGTAGGGTGTCCGTGAGTCAGAACAGACTCAGCAGGGACAGTGTTTTTCTTCTAATGTCAACACTATCTGGCAGAGCGCCTGGCTATGATGGGAACGTTCTCTGCCTGTGCTGTCCAGTAGCCACGAGCCTCATGGGCCTGTTGAGCACTTGAGATGTGCCTAGTGTAACTGAGGATTTTAATTAATTTTAACCTAAATGGCCACATGTCACGGATTATATTTATCTCAGTTGATGTGGCTCTACAGATGTTTAACAACAAAAACATGAGTATGCATGTTTTAGTCATCTGGTGCTGCTCTACCAGAAATACCATGAGGGGATGGCTTTAACAGAGGCAGGTTTATTCTTACACAGTTCATCAGGCTACAAGTCCCAATTCAGGGTGTCCGCTGCAGGGGAAGGCTTTCCCCCATGTCAGCTCTGGAGGAAAGTCCTTGTGTGGCATCAGTCTTTGTCCAGGGAGCATCTTGGCACAGGAACCTCAGGTCTGAAGGACGCGCTCCTCTCCCAGTGCTGCTGTGTTGGTGGTGTGACGTTCTCCGTTCTCTGCTTGCTTGCCTCTCTTTTTTATCTCCCATAGGATGAAAGGATAAAGGATGGTGTAAGTCACTTTCCAGGGAAACTCCCTCAGCAAGGGTGTTGCCGTCCCCCCGTAATCCCCTTGTAACGTAAACGTCTCGTCTGTCAGGCAGAGGCAGAGATTAGGGTGTATGTATGGCATTAGAAACACAAAATACTGGGAATGGTGGCCCAGCCAAATGGCTACTCACATTTTTGAGGGAACACAGTTCAATCTATGACACTGTAGGACTGGGGTACAATTATATATATAATTCAAGTTAAATACAAAGTGACAGCATCCAGTATAGAATATATACTGTTGTCAGCAGGGATCAGTCCCTAGAGAAGGACATCATGCTTGGTAGAGTGGAGGGAGGGTCAGCGACAAAGAGGCAGACCCTTAATGAGATGGACGGACACAGTGGCCCCAACAGTGGGCTTAAGCATAAAAAGGTTTGTGGGCACGGCGCAAGGCTGCGCAGTCTTTCACTCTGTTGTTCAGAGGGCCGCTAGGAGTCAGAACCCACTCGACGGCACTAACAGCAACAACGACATAGAATGTCTGTGATTCTCAGACTTCACGGTTTCGGGAGCTGTGTATACTCTCTGGAAACCTTGCTGGCGCAGTGGTTGTCCTGTGGCTGCTCACCAGAGCTTGGCCAGTTCAGATCCCCCAGGTGCTCCTTGGAAGCTCTCTGGGGCAGTTCTGTCCTGTCCTGTAGGGTCACTGTGAGTCAGAATTGACTGCAGTGGGTTTGGCTTTACGCTGTTTAAAATTATTGTAGACTCCAAAGAGACTTTGTTTAAGGGGGTGCTACCTATTAATATTTTCTGAATTAGAAATTGAAACATAAGCAGACATTGCATCGGGTGTCTGGCATGCGAGTGCCAACAGTGTCACATGTCACGTAGCCCCTGGAAGGCGTCCCTGCTTGCCTGTAAAGGATTCAGGATGAAAAAAACCAATACAGCTTATAATACTAGTAATACTTACAGATACTGATGAGATAATTTAGACCTTGTGGACCCCCCGAAAGGGTCTGGGGAGCCCCCAGGAATCCTTGGCCCACAATTATTTAAACTCAACGGCCTGCTCTGTGAGGCAGTGCAGTTATTACCTGTATTTTACCAGTGAGGCATGTTCGGATAAATGTGCCCGCCCGTGGTCACGGGGGCTGTTACGTGGCAGAGCTGGGGTTCCAAGCCACGCAGCTAGGCTCCACTCCCTTAACCACTGTAACACACTGCCTGCTGTGGAATAGGTCTGGAGGCACGCAGTCTGGGGTGGGTTTGGTGGCTCCACTGTGTCATCCAGGACCCAGGCTTTTGTCTGCTCTTCCACACAGTGTCACGCTTTGTGTGTTGGTATTTTGTCCATGTGCTTGGAGCCTCCTGGTTACAAGGTGGCTGCTGCAGCTCCAGGCATTGAGCCCTCACATAAGTGTTCCCAACACAAAGAATGAGATGGCCATGTGTAAGTTATCAGAGAGGGAAAGCCTCCGTTAGCCAACTTCTCTTTCCATGTCTTTTGTTAGAACTGGGGCAAGTGACCACCGTCAACTGGGGAATAAGCTGAGTATCTGGCAAAGGACAGATGAGGTGGCACCAAGCCACCGTAATTCATCCCTGACGCCAGTGGAGATTTTCACCCCAGCTGGCAAGGAGGACGGGCGTGTTGGTGTTGGGTAGCATCATGCAGTGCTTGCCGTTTGTATTCCTCCAGCTGGGGTCTGCCCAGTGTCCTGCTCTCTGGGGCGCTTGTCCCCTTTGGGCAGCTCCAGCTGTGGGCAAGAGTACTGGAGAGTCCTGTTCTGGGGCCAAGGCCATGTAGAACCAAAGTGTCCAAGGAGAATTTAAAACTGGGGCCCTGCAGCCTGGCTGCCACTATTCAAGTGCTGGACCTGTCACTGAGCAGCTGAGTGACCCGAGGCTGGTCCCTGAAGCCCATCTGTTAAATGAGAACAATGACCAGATCATGCCGAGCTGAGCCTAGCGGACGTACGTGCTCGGTAATGCCAGCTCTTGGAGACAGGGCATCCCAGTGGTTAATTCCAGCGTTCTGCTAACCAAGATGGTTGGCAGACCAAGTCTGCCAGGCACTTCTTGGAAACTCTTTGGGGCAGTTCTCCTCTGTCCTGTGGGGTCGCAATAGTGCAAATCAACAGCAGTGGGTTGACACCGGCCCTGGTGGCCTGGTGGTTAAGAACTTGGCTGCTCTCCCAAAGATCAGCAGTTGAAATCCACCAGCCGCTCCTTGGAAACCCTCTTGGACAGTTCTGCTGTGTCCTTTAGAGTCACTTTGAGTCAGAATCAACTTGATGGCACTGAGTTTGGTTTTGTTTTGGTTAGAACCGCCTTGGTGGCACAGTGGTTAAAGTGCTCAGCTGCTGGTAGGTCGGCAGTCTGAACCTATCAGCAAAAAGAGGTGGCAGTTTGCTTCCGTAAAGATTTACAGCCCTGAGAACGTTTGGGGCTGCTGTGAGTCGGAATTGACTTGACACAAGTGGGTTTCATCTGGGGTCACGTCTCTGGACTCAGCTTGGTGACCTGGGGCAGCTGTCTGGCCCTCCCTGCCTGAGCATCCTTCTCTTTGACTGATGGCAGTGTCAGCAGCTCCCTCCGAAAGCGGCGGCAAACTCCTGCAGTGAGTCAGCAGGGCGCCTGGTGCCTCCTAACAGCTCAGGGAATGTCACCTGCTGCTGCCACTACAGCTCCTGCTGTTGTTACTACGTGCCATCATGGCCATGTGGCCTCTCTGGCTGTTGTTAGGTGCTGTGGGTCGGACCCTCTGCACAGCAGAGTGAATACTGCGCAGTCCCGCACCATCCTCAGATCATTGCTGTGCTTGTGACCCCTGCGGCAGCCGGTGTGGCAGTCCGTCATCTTGAGGGTCTTCCTCTTGACTGACCTATGTTCCCAAGTAGGATGTCCTTTTCCAGGGACTGGGCCCTGCTGACAGCATGTCCAAATTACATGTGAGACGCAGTCTCACCATCCTGGCTTTGAAGGAACACTCTGGCTGTACTTCCTCCAAGACAGATTTGTTGGTTCTTTTGGCAGTCCACGATGCAGTGAATATTCTTCACTAACACCATAATTCAAAGGGGTCAGTTCCTTCGTCGGTCTTCTTTCCTGATCATCCACCTTTTATGTGCATACAAGATGATGGGAAACACGGTGGCCCTGAGTGGCTGAAATGCCAGGATTCTTGACGACACCTGAAAAGACAGTTGAGGCCAAGACAGCACAGAGAGGGGCCTCAGCCCTGGAGTCAGGCTGGGGCTGAATCCCAGGGTCACCTCTGGTCAAGTGACCTCCCCTCTCTGGGCCTCCACGCCCCTCTCTGGGAAAATGGGGACACGTGCAGTGGTGAGCGCAGGGCCTGGAGTGTGCAGGGGACGGGGCTGGGCGGCCTGTGGATGGAGCGGAGCCGGTGCGGGAGCTTTGATACCAGGGACACTGGCTGCCCCCTTGTGGAAACCAGGAGAACTGCGGAGGACTGGCCGGCTCGGGTAGGAAAGGCTCCCTGGCCCCGGTGGCTGGGTGGAAGCCAACCCAATCCGCTGTCCCTCTGTGTAGACGCTGAGTCCCCGGGAGCTCTGGCACCTGGTGCATCAGTGCTACGGCTCAGAGCTTGGCCTTACCAGCGAGGACGAGGACTACGTCTGCCCTTTGCAGCTGAACGGTCTGGGGTGAGTCAGAGATTGGGGTGGGACAGTGGGATGGGCTGTGTGTGAGTTCCCGCCACTCAGGGTGGACTGAGGTAGTTGTCTAAGGTCTGGGAGATCCAGGAGGGTGTGAAGGGTGGTATCTCGAGGTCACCTTTCCCCACAGGACCCCCAAGGAGGTGGGAGAAGTGATTGCCCTGAGTGACATCACCCCTTCAGGGGCAGCTGACCGCAGCCAGGAGCCAAGCCCAGTGGGTTCTCGCCGCGGCCATGTCACCCCCAACCTCTCCCGGGCCAGCAGCGATGCAGACCATGGGGTGAGCAGGGGGGCAGAACAGAGGACGGAGGGACAGTGGACAGGGGACACGGGAGGGGATGGACAGAGGATAGGGAGGAGACAGAGACACATGGAGGGATGGGTGACAAAAAGTGGGGGCAGACAGAGAAAGAGACAGGCGAAGGGGGACAGAGAGAGAGCATGGGGGACAGAAGGCAATGCGGGATGGACAGCTGGATAAAGCAGGAGACAGACAGATGGAGCACGGGGCAGAAGGGCAGGGCAGGAAAGAAAGCTTACCGCCAGGTGTGTAAGGCAGGCCTGGTTGGCGCCGAGAGGGGCCCTGTGGAGGTGGTCCCAGAGCCCCTCCCAGCTCAGCTGTGAGCCCCGCACACACAACTGTCCCTCCAGCCCAAGTCAAGATGCTCTTTTGCATCTTGTGGCTAGCGTGGTCCCATGGAGGACCCTCGTTGGGTGGAGGTGAGGCGAGGCTGGATTAAGCCTTTCTCTGTAGGCAGAGGAAGAAAAGGAGGAGCAGCCAGCCAGCCAGCCAGATGTCTCCAGCCACATGGTGACCCCCGTGGCTGAACCCCCAAGCACAGAGCCCACCTCACCAGACGGACCTACCTCCCTGGGCCCGTTGGACCTGCTGCCCAGCGAGGAGCTGTTAACAGACACAAGTAATTCCTCATCGTCCACAGGGGAGGAAGGTGAGGCATATGGGCCCTGACTCACAGGCTCCAGGCACACAGGTGGGGCAGGTTGGTTCAATTGAAGCACTGGGGGCTGCAGGCGTGGCTTGATCCAGGCGTTCCCACAGTATTGTTGGGAATCTGTCTGTGTATGGGTCCTGCTGTGAAGACAGCATAGAAGGGTAGAACCAGTTCAAATATGGTCACCCACTTTGTAGATGTGAACTTGGGCAACTTATTTAATCTCCATTGAGACTTGTTTTTCTGATCTGAAAAATGGGCTTAATCAAATAGTACTCATCTCTTAGCATTGTTGGAATTAAATGAGTTAATACATGTAAAGTGTTTGGACCCATTAGTAAGTGTTGGCTTTTATTATCTCCACAAATTTCATGTCTCTGTGTTGGCTGCCTTCTTTACTTTGGTCAGAGGTATCCAGTTGTACCTCACACGAGCCTAGCCTAGAAAACATGTTTGTCCTACTGGCTGTGCCCAAAGCTGTGATGCTGTCTCTGATTGGTCCAACTTGGAGACGAACCCACCCACCTTCACCTTTTGAACCAATCATTGTGGCTGGCTGACCTGGCAAGGGTGCACATGCGGGATTACAATTGGCAGTCCTAGCGTAGCGGTTCTGATTGGCCGGACGTAGTGTTTGGTGGCTCTGATTGGCTGGGCTGGGGCACGTGTACCCACTAAGGTCCTCCTTGTGAAGGAAGGGAGTGGACGCGTGCTGCATGTCAGTGACCACTCCACTCCAAAGAGAGTCTGTCGCTCAAGTGAGGAGGAGAGGCCCCTGGGAAGACCCGGAGCCGCTGTGGGGAGGGGGCCGGAGACCAGCGTCATCCGCGCCCCCCTGTCTCCCAGCTGACCTGGCTGCCCTGCTCCCTGACCTGTCGGGTCGCCTCCTCATCAACGCCGTCTTCCACGTGGGCGCCGAGCGGCTCCAGCAGATGCTCTTCTCGGACTCAGCCTTCCTGCAGGGCTTCCTGCAGCAATGCAAGTTCACAGGTGAGGGGCGGGCGCCCGCAGTCCATGAGCTGGGCGGTTTCCGTGAAGATAGGGCTGTGGGTGGGGAGGTGTAGGGGGCCGAGAGCTCCCAGCGCGTCTCCCTCTTAGCAGCTGAGTGACCTTGGGTGGGGTTCTGACCCGCTCTCTGCCTTAGTTTTCTCTAATGTAGAATAGGGTTCTTACGGAAACTAAATGAGCTAAAGCCAGAGAAGTGGCTGGAAGAGTAGCACATAAAAGAAGCTGATTGTTAGCCTGTTAATTCCAACTTACAGCCACCCCACTGGGTAGAGTAGAACTGCTTCATGGGCTTCCAGGGAGCAACTGGCAATTCAACTGCCTACCTTTTGATTAGCAGCCGAGCTCTTAACCATAGCATCTCCAGGGCTCCGGTAGCGTATGTCGTGGTGTTGCCAGGTGCTCCCGAGTCGCTTCCAACTCCCAGTGTCCTTGTGCACAACAGAACGAAACACGGCTCCGTCATGCACCGTCTTCAAAAGTCATCATGTGGTAGCGCCGTATTGTGGCCCCTGTCAGTCCATCTCACTGAGGGTCTTCCTTTTGGTCGCTGTCCCGTACCATGTAAACAAAAAACAGACTCGTTGCTGTCGAGTCAATTCCAGCTCACAGTGAGCCTATAGGACAGGGCAGAACCGCGGCACAGAGTTTCTAAGGAATGGCATGGTGGAATTGAACTGTTGGCCTTCTGGTTAGCAGCAGTGCTCTTAGCCGCTGCATCCCCAGGGCCCCGGTAGCGTGTAGTAGGTGCTTTGTAAGCATGCGCGAGCAATCACGCGGATGGCGCTGACTTAGCCGGGCGTGTGCGTGCGAAGGCTGGAGAGGAACTAAGGAAGACGGACGAGCAGCTGACCCCTTGGACTACAGTGTTGGCAAAGGACGTGGAGCACACCGTGAACTGCCAGGAGAAGACACAGAGCTGTTTGGGAAGAAATGCCGGCCAGAGTGCTCCTCAGAAGCGGGAATGGCGAGGCGTCTTCTCACAGACTTTGGACATGTTGCTAGGAGAGACCGGTCCTTGGAGGAGGACATCATGCTTGGTCAAGTAGAGAGAGGGTCAGTGAGAGAGGGGGAGGCCCTCAATGAGATGGATTGTCACTGTCCCCATGGCTCAAGGTGACAACAGTCGTGAGCATCGTGCAGGACTGGGCAGCGTTTTCGTCCTGTACCTTGGCTTGCTGTCACTTGAGATGGAGTGGGTGGCACCTGACAGTGGGACCAACTGAGAGGCCCTCACGGGTCTGGAGGACTGGGGGACACCAGGACCGATGTGCCCCTGCCCTCAGCGCTCAGGGTAGTAAGAATGACAGGAAGTATAAAATGACACAGATCAGAACCACTCATTGCAGATGTGATATGAACTCAAACACTGGGGTCGTCAGTGTCAGAGGGAGTTCCTGTGGCCTGAGGACCATCAGGAAGGCTGTTGGGAGGGGTGAGGCCACAGCTGAGACTTGAGGGAAGAGCAGGGTGGCCCAGTGAAGGGGAGGAGTGGAGACGTGTCATCTGGGGACAGCATGGTAGCTGCCGCGGCCCTGAGGGTGGACACAGGCACTGAGGGAAAGCCACAGCACCAGGGGACAAGGCTGCAGGTGTGGCTGTGGGACCAGGTAGGGAAACTGGAAGGCTATAGAAGAGATTCAGGTGGGCGAGAGCTAGTCAAGTGCTAGATGTTATTCATATCAGTTTTTTAAATTGGTGAAAATGAGGTACCATGGTGGCCTAGTGGTTAAGAACTTGCCTGCTAACCAAATGGTCAGTAGTTCGAATCCACCAGTCATTCCTTAGAAACCCATCCTGTAGGGTCATTATGAGTCGGAATTGAATCCATAGCAATGAGTTGGTGAAAATGAGCCGTAGGAAACCCTCTGTAGCATCCGTAAGACTGTGTTATTCTGGGGGGATACAAGTTTAATGTAACTATGCTTGTATCCTGGCAGGACTGATACATCACGTTGGGGAGCTTGGCCTTTGTCTTGGGAGGGTGAGGGACCTATGGAGTGCTGCAGGCAGGGAAAAGACAGGGAAGACACCCCTGCATTTGGGGTTAGGGTGGGAGAGGACTTAGGCAGGCAGGGAGGGAGCCTGGAGGTGGCCCGGAGGCTGAGTGGCTAGCAGAGGAAAGTGTGCAGGGCAGGCCCAAGGCTCTGGCTGGAAACTCAAGGATGGGGGAGCACCTTAGAGGTGAAGCCCGAGAAGAGGGGGCAAGTTTGGGGGGTTGCTGAGACTTGTGTAGGGCCCGGTAAGTGGGAGAGACCTGGGAGACACCAGTACCACTAGTGAAGCATTTAAGGGCACAGGCACTGAGGAAAGCATGCAGATTCTGAGGACTAAGGCTTAGGGAGAAAGCCAGGGCTGGAACAGAGAGAGGGCCCTGAGGCTGAAGGACTGAGAACTGAGGCGAGAGGCCCTGGCTCCGAGCATCACCAATGTCTAGTCTCAAGTGCCCCGACGGAAGGGGGCCGACACCAAGGTAGTGGCGAGGAGGAGGAGCAGGTTTGGGTAATGTCCCCAGAGAACAGGACTCTTCACAGAGACCGAGTCTCCTCCAGCCTGTGGCCAAAGAGCAGAAGAATGGCCCCTTCATTCTGTCCCTCCCTCCCCCAGACTTGACCATGAGTCCCTGGAGCGGGGACAGCAAGAGCCATCAGCGCCGAGTGCTGACTTACACCATTCCTATCAGCAACCCGCTGGGCCCCAAGAGCGCGTCTGTGGTGGAGACACAGGTGGGTGCGCTGGGCTGGCCCGCGGGCGGGTGCTGGTGTGGCCAGGTGGGCTGGGCCCTGATGCCCTCGGCTTGTCCCCGCAGACGCTGTTCCGGCGAGGCCCGCAGGCGGGGGGCTGCGTGGTGGACTCGGAGGTGCTGACGCAGGGCATCCCTTACCAGGACTACTTCTACACCGCCCACCGCTACTGCATCCTGGGCCTGGCCCGGAACAAGGCCCGGCTCCGGTGAGCAGCGGCCATCCCCGCAGCTGCCACAGTGCTGCCCCAAGCCAGCAGCCCCGTGTTGGTACCCCTGCCAGCCCGGGAGCAGACATGCTGGTTGGCGCGGGGGAAAGAAGGCTTCTCTGAAATTCCTGAACTGTGAAGAGGAGACGGTAGCCTGGGGATTCCCATAACACAGGATGCTCTTTGCAAAGAGTGTTTGAGGTGCCAGTGAGTGTGATGAAATAAGCAAGGTATTTCACTGTGTGTCTGGCACTGGAAAGACAGGAAAGTCAGATGAAATCCCTTTTCCTAGGGAGCTCACATCCCAGTGCAGAACTGGATAGCAGAACGTGTGGAGCGGAGGGACACTTGCGGGTGATCCGGAGTTGGAGGGAAGCATAGCCGGCCAAGGAGTGTGCAAGGATAGGCCAGAGTGGGCTGTGACCTGAGACATGTGGGTGGGAGGGTCTTATTAGAAGATGTCTCACTAAGAGTATGGAGGTAATAGGTCAGCAGTTCACAGAGCAGCCAGTACAAATGTCCTGGGGCAGGAGCAGAACAAGTGAGGGGAATTGTAGGGGAGGTCAGGGAGGTCGCAGGGCCCGATCCTTGTAGGGCCTCCTGGGCCCTGGTGCAGATGCAGACTTACCTCGAGCGAGTTTCCGTCAGTTTTGACTGTAGTGACCATATAGAACAGAGTGGAACAGCCCGGTAGGATTTCCAGGGAGCACCTGGTGGGTTTGAAGTGCTGACTTCTTGGTTAACAGCCTGAACTCTGACACACTGCGCCCCCAGGGCGTCATGGGGAGTGATACAGCCCTGAAGCAATCTTGGGAAGATTCAGTTGAGATTCTGAGAAAAGGCCAGAACAGCCAGGTGGCTTAAACTAGTATCTTTTAATGAGAGCCTTGGGATACAGGGGACAGGATGATTCTCGCCTTGAAGGTCACCCCCAGGGGAGGGGAGGGAGGGGGCAGTCTGGTTGGTGTCTCTGTCTAACTGTGGATGGGGTTTCTGTCTGGTCAGTCACCCCTGCTCAGTCTCAGTCTTTCATGGGCAGAAGCCGTTTGGGCTATGGCTCAACCCCGTGGGGTCTCTGAGCCAGGAGAACCCTCATCTGCCTCAGGTGTCCCCAGGCTCTGTCTAGCTGTGTGAGGGGTACAGGCTGAGGGACAGGACGGGCAGGGAGACTGGGGTGGGGGGCTGCTGTGAGGCCTGAGCGGGAGAGGCAGGAAGAAGGACAGGTCATGGGAAGAGTTCAGATTCTGGATGGATCTCGTAGCCAGGCCTGCAGGGTGTGCAGACAGGTTGGATGTGGGCGTGAGGAGGAGAGGGGTCTGTAGGACCCTGAGGTGTTGGGCCTCGGTCCTCAGAAGGGTGATGCTGTTGCTGCCCGAGGTGGGGAAAGTGGGAGGTTTAGGGTGTGTTGAGACGTCTCCTGGAGCCCCGTGCTTGGTGGGGGCCCAGCGGGAGCTGCCCACTCAGGAGATGATGTCATAGCCCCGACTTGGCCCCTGACCTTCAGTTCACAAGTGGGCCTCGCGGGGGCAGGGTCCAAGCTAGGAGACTCACTGAGGTGGGTGTGGACAGTGAGGGCTGAGCACCAAACTGGCTGCCACTGGGGGTGCATGAAAATCACGGCAAGAGCTGAGGCGTCTCTGTGTGAGTGAGTGGGTGAGTGGCGACGCCCTGCCCTCAATGCAGGAAGGACGGGTCCCCAGCCCCTGACCCCGCCCCTCCCTCTGTCCTCCGCCCAGGGTGTCCTCTGAGATCCGCTACCGGAAGCAGCCCTGGAGCCTGGTGAAGTCCCTGATAGAGAAGAATTCATGGAGTGGCATTGAGGATTACTTCCACCACCTGGGTACGGGGAGGAAGGGCCGCACGGGGCACTCAGGCGAGGGCTGGGTCACCTGGCCAGGCATGACATCTGGAGTCCTCCCTTGTCTCTGCAGAGCGGGAGCTGGCCAAGGCCGAGAAGCTGTCTCTGGAAGAAGGTGGCAAGGACGCCCGGGGCCTGCTGTCTGGCCTGCGGCGGCGGAAGCGGCCCCTGAGCTGGCGGTCCCATGGCGAAGGGCCCCCGCACGCCGACCCTGACCCCTGTGTCCGGCCCGGCATGCACACCTCGGGTGCGTGTGGTCAGGGCAGGCAGGGGGCTGGGGAGCCCAGGTGGGAAGGCTGGGAGGGGTCTGGCTGACCCCGTCTTGCTGTCCCACAGGCTCCCTCACCTCCCGCTTCGCGGAACCATCCATGGACCAGGGCCCCGGGGCAGGGGTCCCCAACGCCCTGGTTCTCATCAGCGTCGTGTGAGTGAGATGTGGGGAGAGTGTCGGGCTGCGGGGTGGGTCCTGGTTGTGTGTCCTCTCCAACAAGTACATTTCCTCTTCGCACAGCTTGTTGGGGTGTGCAGTGGGCTCCCCTTCAGAGAGAATTCACTGAGACATGCCCACGGGGCCCTCAGGTAGCATAGGTACTCAGTTTATCACTAAACAGTTGTTCCTGACAGGAGAGGCGGAGGGAGGATCAGGGGCCTAGGGGAGTCTCGGGGTCCAGACCTAGTCTTGGGGGGGCATCTGGAGGGGTAGGTATCTGAGGCTGAGGAATTAGTCAGGCGGATGAGGACAGGTCTGCAGAGAAGTACCATCAAGTATACATCTTACACATGTTGTCTGTGCTGAAACTTACGCTGGGTGATGCCAAGGGTACAGGTGACAACATCCCAAGGGACACACAGACCTGACACCGCACTGAGTGGCCAGGGCTGGGATGAGGAAGGCCTGCAGAGCGGCTGGGCTGTGGGAGGCCGGTGGTGTCCAGGGCTCGGCTGGTGGGGCAGGAGAGGGCGCCTGAGCTGGAGACCTGAGTGTGCTGAGGCGGGCAGGTGTGCAGGCGTAGGAGGGTCAGATGGCAGAAGAAGTGGACATGAGATCCCCGGGCTTCTGGCAGACCGCAGGAAAGGGGGGCTGGGCCGGGTCTGCCGCCCCGCACCTCTGGGCCTGCCCCCATTAAGTCCAGAGAGAGGCCAAGGGGCAGGCCTGGCCCAGACCCGGGAGGGGCAGGAGGTCAGTTAGGATGGCTGGGCAGCTCTCATCTCTGTCTCCCCCTCGCTGCCTCCTCAGGATCTGTGTGAGGTAGGGTCTGGCATCTGTACCCCTCTTGCGCGTGTCTCTCCTCCTGCAGCGCCCTCTGCTCCCCACTCTGTGCCCCTGGCTGTGCTGGGGTGGCAGCTGAGCCTGGCAGCTGCGGGTGTGGGCACCGGACAGGCGAGTGTGTGAGCCCTGGTCTTTGCATGATCCTGGGCACGGTGCACGCTGCCCGAGTCTTTGTTCCCCCTGAACTGGGGGGTAATTGTGGTCCCCCTTCAAGGCACGCTGTGTAGGTGGTAGAGGTGGGTGCTCAGCCTGCGGTAGCACCCATGTCCCAGGGTACCTGCCCTCTGTCCCCACTTCCAGCCTCTTCATCCTCATCGCCCTCAATGCCCTGCTCTTTTACCGCCTGTGGTCCCTGGAGAGAACGGCCCACACCTTTGAGTCCTGGCACAGTGTGGCCCTGGCCAAGGGGTAAGCGGGGAGTCAGGGGGCTGAGGAGGTTCGTGCAACCTGGGGGAAGTCGAGACCTTGCTCAGGCCCTGTGTCCCCCGCAGCAAGTTCCCGCAGACGGCCGCAGAGTGGGCGGAGATCCTGGCCCTGCAGAAGCAGTTCCACAGTGTGGAGGCGCACAGGTGGCGGCGGATCCTGCGTGCGTCCGTAGAGCTCCTGGACGAGGTGGGGTCCCTCTCCAGGTCTTGTTGTCATCATGTGGAAAGTCCCCTCCATGCAGGGCTGCTGGGCAGATCCATGGGATGGCAAAAAGAGAATCGAGGCTTATTTGCTGGCCTTCAGGCAAGGCTGAATTCAGCCACTGCAGTAGTGAAAACTGGGCCCTTTTACAGTCTCTTGGCTCTGCTTCCCCTGGGGCCGGCTTTGCTTTTAGTCATTCATCCATTGAAAACCCGTTGCCTTCAAGTCCCTTCTCACTCATAGTGACCCCACAGGAGAGGGTAGAACTGTCCCATAGGGTTTATAAGGAACACCTAGTGATTTGAACTGCTGAACTTTTGGTGAGCAGCCATAGCACTTAACCACTGTGCCACCAAGGTCCCTTTCCATATGATAAAGGTGGTCCCTGTGGCTTCCCTTTCATCTCGTGCCCATCCCTGAGTTGGTCCCAGCAGCCAGGTGGCAAAGAGGGGGGGCGCCAACTTGATTCTTGTTGCCCTCCCCATTTGGGGGGCGGTAAGGAGTCCCATGGTCTCCTGAGAGAGGAGGGTTTCTCCAAAGGGTGTGGGAGTCTTATCTCCAGAAGGAGGTTGTCCCACGTCCCCCCTGTATTTCAAGGGCAGGACAGACTCAGATGACTAGCAGGTTCAAATTCTTCAGTGTGACCTTGTGCAAGTGGCCTCAGCGTCCTCCCCTGCCAATGGGCAAGTAATTGATGCCAGTCCGATGGCTGTGAGGAGGAGATGCGTTACTCTTCTGGACAGTGCCTGGCGTATAGGAAGTGCTTCATACGTGTTTGCTCCTGTTAGTGGGAGCCTGGTGCCAGGCACACAGTAGGTGCGGAGTTAATGTGATATCACCGTGCAGTGACGTCCTCACCTCCCAGGAGGCTCCAAATGGCAGCTGGGGTGGCCTGGGGCGAATATGGAACCCTGGGAGCCTTGGTGGTGCAGTGGTTCAGTGCATCAGCTGCTAGCCAGCAGGTCGGCAGTTCAGACCCACCAGGTGCTCCTTGGAAACTGAGGCGGTTCTGCTGTGTTCTATAGGGTGTTTAGAGTCAGAATCAACTCAGCGGCAGTGGGTTTTGTTTTGGTTTTTCAGTGTGTGCCTAGGGTGGAATGTGGAGGTGACAGCTGGGGACAGCTGGGATTGGCAGGGTTCCTGTGGGGATCACAGCCAGAGCAGGAGGCGGTGGTGGGGATGACACTGGTCAGACACCACCCGTCCCCGTACCCCTGAGCGCCAGAGGGCGGGCTGCATTCAGGGGCCCCCTCACCTCATGAAAGCACTCTTGGGGGTATGCTGAGGCTGCAGGAGGTGCCGCACAGGACGGGGCGCGGAGGGGACCAAGACCAGGGCCATCTCACTCAGAGTCCTCTTCTGGGTGCATTAAAGCAGGGCGCGTGGGCTGGGCTTGTCCTTGAGCTGGGCTGTTGGCGGTGTCATCAGTGGCTGACCTACAGGAGCCTCAAACAGCCCCTCTGTGAGGGGGTGCTCTTGGTATCCTGGTGTTACAGATAGGGGCACCAAGGCACGAATGGTTTGGGAACTTGCCCAGGGTTGCGCAGGAGATAATAACGGCTGGAGATGTGAACTGAACACTTGCTGTGTGCTAGGTGCTGGGTGTTCAGCCATCAGTCCCCCAGATAACCTTGTGAGGCAGGTTTATTATTGACCCATTTTTCAGATAAGGCAACTGAGGCCAGGACCCTTAAAGGAGTTGCCTGTGGTTACCCAGTAGGTACTAGGCGCATGTACTAAGCCCCTTCTAGTTGCTGACTTGAGCAGTTCTGCTGACTGCAGTGTGGCGGTCTCCTGCTCAGGGGCTGATGCTGGCAGGGGCCATGGGGTGGAGCGGGTGGCAGTCTTGTCCCAGCTGGCACTCACTCTGGCCCCTCTCCCGCCAGATGAAGTTCTCCCTGGAGAAGCTGCATCAGGGCATTGCCGTCTCGGAACCCCCCTTCGACTCCCAGCCACAGCCCGAGGACAGCTTTTCCTGAGGAAGCCCAGCTGCACGACTGTCCCCAAGACAGACAGATGGACACAGAGCCCCGGCAGCCACTGCTGGCACGGTGTGAGCGCCGGGAGCCTCCGCCCACCCCCAGGGTCCTGGCCGGGGGCCACACGGATGTGGGGATCCCCGAACAGAGATGCACTTTAGATCAGCGTGTGGCCAGCTGCATCGCCCGGGAACCGACCTGCCCTCTGCAGGGCCCCCACTAACTTATTCTGTCTAGTGGGGCCAGGGAGGGCACCTCTTGGGGTGCACAGTTCCCCAGTCTTTGGGTTTAATGTATTATATTTATTTGGGCCAGAGAGAGCCCCAATAAAGGGTGAGAAATGGCTGCAGCTATGCCTGAGGGGCTCCAGGAGTGGTGGGGTCCTTCTGTTGTGCTGAGGCTTCCCCGTGAAAGGAAGGGCAGTTCTGTGCATTTCCTGGGCCCCTGGACTCTGAAATGGCCAGGAATTCCGCTGCATCCTCCACACACATGGCATCATCACAATCCAATGTGGGGGCTCTGGGTATACATTCCAGTGCCAGGTGGCTTGCATTCAAACCCTTCCCTCTGCTACTTAGTAGTCGTATGACCTGGAACACTTCACCCCGTCTCTCGGAGCCTCAGTTTTCTGTTCTGTACAATGGGTGTAACTATAGTACCTGCCTACCCAGGGTGGTTTGAAGGAAGTGTTTCTAACTTGAGCTGTATCTTCAGCTCCTGGAGGGCGCACTGCAAGACAGACCGTTGGGCCTTGCCCTCAGAGTTTGTGGGCCAGTGGGTTGGGCAGGGCAGAGTTGCACCGCTAACAAGCTCCCACATGATGCTAGTGGCTTTTCCGGGGACTACTCTCAGAACGATTGTGATGAAGAACTCAGGGAACTAATGTGTGCCTGTACATGACAGAGTTTATCACAGAGTGTTCGGTAGATGCTGCTTTTATTGAGAAAATGAGAGGAAAACAATAATAGTTCGTGGTGTTACTAGGTGCGGTTGGGTCTGCTCTGACTCACAGCAAGCCCAGGTACGACAGAACGTAACACTGCCTGGTCCCGCGCCATCCCCAGCAGCCGCCTGCTGCCGTCCTCTGTCCGTCCGTCTCACTGAGGGTCCTCTTCTCCGCTGACCCTCTGCTAAGCCTGAAGTCCTTCTCCACAGACTGGTCCCTTGTGATAACCTGTCTGGCATATGTGAGATGAAGTACATCCTTGTGCTTGTCGTCCTTGCTTCTAAAGAGCACCCTGGTGACACTTCTTCCCAGACATGCGGGTCTGTCCTTCTGGCCACCCACAGTGTCTTCAGTATTCTTCACCAACACTGTAATCTGGGGTACTCAGTTCTTCAGTCTTCCTAATTCAGGAGCTTGTGTAGTGAGTACCGAGTGGGTGCTGGGCTCCGGACCACGGTCAAATGTCTGTTTAATTCTCACAGGGATCAGTCAGACACACAGTCTTGAATCCCATGTTACAGATGAGACAAAACAGTTACATGCCCAAGTGCCCCCAGCGGGAGAGCAAGGACCCAGGCCTGGCCCCTGGTGTCTGCATGGAAGTGCAAGGTCTGTCCCCTGCAGGAACCCACAACGACCCATCCAGGTTGGGGGCTATGTGGACCCATTTTACAGAGGAGAAAATGGGCTTAGCGGCGAAGACTTGGGCATGAGGAGAACCCACACCTCTCCACTCGAACTGTGTACTTGTTAGAGAGTGGGTGGCCAGGAGACCTCACAGGCAAGCTGATAGCTTCCAGCAGGGGGCACATGAGGAGCCACGAGCCAGCCTCTCCTACCCTCTGTGTGATCGTGACAAGCTACGGGCTCTGAGCCTGTCACCCTCATCTGTGATATGGGCATAGTGACAGTGCCCACCTAGAAGAATTAAACGAGTCAGCAGGCCCTCAGTGAACATCAGCTTGTGGGGCTCTGAGCTGCCCCTGCCCAGGGCCTGTCCCGGCTGTGACCTATGGGCTGGAAGACCCAAGCAAGCAGGTTATTTTAGGCAAGAGAATTTCATAGCCCAGGAAGTGCTGGTGTAAAGGCCCAGACCACAAAGGTGTCCCATATCCTTGGCTCCTGTCCGTCTGCCCTAGCCTGCCCTGTACCCTGGTTCCCCTGGCCCAACCTTCCTAAGCAAGGGAGGAAACTGAGTGACTTCACCTAATCAGAACTTGAGACAAGGACCTGAGCAGTGACCTGCAGACATGAGTCCCACTCTGCACCCCTCCTGCCCCCATCCCAATAGCCTGGGGCCCCTTCCCCAGCCCCTCTGTTGGGCAGAACGAGGGCAGGATGCCAGGCTGGCTGCGTGACCCCGGACAAGTGGGTCACCCTTCCCACTTGGCTTCATCTGGAAAACGGAGTTGATATGAACACAGCTTCAAAGAGCCTGCTTGTTGCTAAAGCAGGTTGGTTGTATCAGAGAGCTTAACCAAAAACCAAACCCACTGCCATGGAGTTGATTCCAACTCATGAGTGGCCCTATAGGACAGAGTAGAACTGCCCACAGTGTCCAAGGAGCACCTGAGGGCTGGGATGGCCGACTTTCGGTCACGAGGCTTTCCAGAAGGGCTTCATAAGCATTAAAAACAAACCAACCCAGTTGCCGTCACGTCTGTTCCAGCTCCTGGCACACGGTGCTTCACAGGGCTGCCAGGCGCTGGCTGTTCACAAGTCGGTCACCAGCCCTTTCTCCTCAGGCTCCTGGGCTGACTGGCGTTTCCAGCCTCTCGGTCAGCAGCTGGGTACATAACTGTTTGCACCTCCGGGAACTTCAGCACTGTGGTGAGGTGCCCTCAGGTTGACTGGTGCCAGCTCTTCGACCCCAAACCCGTTGCTGTTGAGTTGAGTCCCACGGGTAGCAACCCTACTAGGACAGGTAGAGCGGCCCTGCTAAGTCTCCAAGGGCAGTCGGGGGGTCAGAACGGCCAGCTTGCGGTTCACGGTAGCAGCTGTTGAACTGCCGGGCCACCAGGCCTCCTTGGGGCTCGTTGTGAACCCAGACACAACAGAGCACAAGGTTGCCCGGTCACATGCCATCCTCGCTGTCTCTCATCTTTGACCCCATTGTTGCAGCCAGCGTCTCCCTCCCTCTGGTTGAGGGTCTTCCTCTTTCTGGCCGACCCTCTCCTTGAGAGAGCATGCTGTCCTCCGGGCAAAGCATTAGCTTGTGTAGATGAATTTGACAAATATTGATCAAGCACCCACGATGTCGCAGGCATCCTTCAGAGGCCCTGGAGACACAGCGGTGTGCAAGCCAGTGACCTGACCCCGAAGGAGCCTTTATACTGGGGTGACAGAGACAGGAAATGAACAGGTAAACTTTAATCAAGGAAGAATATACAATGTCAGGTAGCAGAAACGGCAGGGAAAACCCCAAGTGTAGGGAGATCATATGAGGGATGGGGGTGGCAGTTTACCCCAAAGGACACAAGGAAGCCGTGGTGGCGCAGTGGTTAAGTGCTCCATCTGCTCACCACAAGGTCAGCAGTTCGAATTCACCAGGCGCTCCTTGGAAACTCTAAGGGGCAGTTCTACTCTGTCCTATAGGGTTGCTATGAGTCAGAATTGACTGGATGGCAGTGGGTCTGGTCTGTTTTTGGGGGGGGACACAAGGAAGGCCTCACATAAGTGTCAGGAGAGCCATAGAGCTGCAGGAGGTGAAGGTGTGAGCCTTCGGGCCTGGGCAGGAGGAGCGGTCCAGGCAGAGGGAAGAGCAATGGCCAGGAGACAGGAGTGCACTTGGTATGGGGGTGGGGAGGAAGGGGGTGGACAGCGTTATGGGATAGAGGTGAGGGCTGGCAGGTGATGTACGGAGGTGTGAGGAGCCAGAGCCTCTCACGCTCTCAATTGAAACCTGGTCCTCTCCTCCCCCAGAGCAGCCTCTCTGGTTTGGACGCCAGAGTGCCCTGCTGCCTGGCCGGGGTCTGCAGCGCCACTAGGAAGCCCTAGCGCCCGCCGCCCAGGGCCCGCTGGGGTCCCTGCACAGTTACCTCGTGGCCCGGAAGCCAGGGATCTGCAGGGAGGTCACTTGAAAGTCCCAGTCAAGCTCCTCTAGATCTTGCAAGAATGACCTCCATAATCGGAAATCGGAAACCTGGCTACTAGACAAACCTCTCGTGACTTGGGAATCTTGGGGTGACCTTTCCCAAGCCCCGAAACCGTTCGTCCTCGAGGCCAGCAGAGGTCTGGGACACCCAGACCACCCGCGCCAAGCCCAGCAGCCCGGTCCCTGCGCCACCAAGTGAGGCCGGCGCGGCGGGCGCCTCCCGGCCGCTGCGGCAAAGGCTCGGCGGCCGCGCCCTCCCCCCGCGGTGATTCATCCCGCCCCCTCTCCTCCCCGCCCTCCCCCTCCCTCCCTGGGCCGCCGCCGCCACCGCCGTCGCAGCAGCAGTGCGCAGGGACCGCGGCCGGAGCGCGCGGGAGCCGGAGCGCGGCCGGGGTCCCCACACCTGGCGGATGCGTCCGGCTGCGCTTACCAGCTCAGGAGCCCTAGCAGCGGCCGCCCGCGCGGCGGGGATGCCCGGACACCGGGCCCCGGGGCTGGGCCCCCGGCGGTAACCGGAGCGGGGGGGCCGCGCCCCCCCTTCCTCCCCCCGCTGGTCCCAGAGCCGCAGCTGCTGCGCCCGCGCGCTCCCGGGGACATCATTATAACCGTCGCCGGGCCCCGCCGCCGCTTGTCCCGCTACTAATACCGGCGGCCCAGGAGGGGGCCGCAGCGTGCCAGCGCAGTCATGGGGACGCTGCTGGCCTTCGTGGTCGGCGCAGCGCTGGGTGAGTGAGCCGCGGGCGCGCGGCTCGGGGCACAGCACGGGCACTGGCTGGGTGGCGGGACTTGCTGTGTGGTCCCCAGGCAGCGGCGCGTGGGCCACCCCCTAGCCTACCAGCTCGACCCGCCTAAGTCCGCTTCAGAAAGAAGTTGCGCGCTCGGAGCCGAGCTAAGGAGGGCGGTGGGGGTGGGGGTGCGGGTGGGCAAGAGAAGACGGGGGCCGGGCTGGCACGGCTTGGCGGCCGCGGGCACCCAGCCGGAGGCGAGGAAACGCGGAGTCAGCTGCTCTAGGAGTCCCGCAGGCTGCAATGTGACACCCACAGCCGCGGGAGGGGGATGGAGAGGGGGGAAGGCGGCGCCCGGGGACCCGGCCGGGAGAGACGGAGAGATGCAGACGGGAGGGAGGGGGCCAGCTGCACAGAAGGACTCCAGATGGGCCCCAGCGCACTGCAGGAGGACTTGGGAAAGATGGGGGTCAGGGGACAGAGAGGGGGACAGAGACAGGGATTCAGCCTGGAGAGAAAGAACTGGAGAGGCTGGGGCCAGGGAGACAGGAGACAGAGATGCAGAAAGACTGGAGAAGTGAGGTTCTCAGTGGTGGAGAGAAACCTGAGACAGGGTGACCAAGGTGGAGAGGTGAAAGAAGACAGAGACAGAGCGGGAGCACCGGGTGAAGTTTGGAAAAGGGCGAGATGGAAGAGGGGGAGAGAGGCTGGCAGAGCTAGTCTGAGCCTGGAGAGAGGACATGGAGTGGTAGGGACTTCAGAGAGACCCCCACAGAGAAACAGACAGGAGAGACCACGGAGGGGCGGGACACAGAGGAACTCAGGAAGCCTGAGAAGGAGCTGGAGAGGACAGAGCCCCGAGATTAAGAGAGGAAGAGATTCGGGACCCAGAGTATCAGCTTGAGAGCACAGGGAGACAGGGACCTAAGATGCCCTAGGAGAAAACCAGCTTGGTGAGTTTGAGAAGCTGATAGGAGGCAGGGTGAGGTCTGCAGGCCAAAGCCTGGGAGAGGAGGGGTCACACAGGGGCTCGAGGGACAGGGGGCAGGGCTAGAGGGTGGGTCCTCAGCCTGGTCCCAGCCTCCTCCTCCCTGTCTGAACCCTTCTAACCCACTTCTGGGGCTGGCCACTTTTGCAGAGTGGTGTTGGCAGGAAGGACCCCAGCCTCTGGCACTTCTAATGCAGCTGGACTTCCAGGCCCTCCCCCCGAGTGCTGGGGTCCCTTGAGAAAGTGACATTCTGACAGAGGGGTACTTACGTAGCAAAGACTGAGTTACTGACAGCGTTCACAGCCCTGTTGACAGGGTCTCCTGTGCACCAGGCCCGTTCTGAGACCTTGCCTAACTTATGGTGACCCACAGAAGCAAAGAGGACCGTTCCTTCTGCAGAACGGAGAAGGAAACTGAGGCTCAGGGGATGAACAGCCACAGAAAAGTGGCAGGGTGGGCTTGGCACCCAGTTCTGTCTGTTAGTGTTCATTGTAGGGGGAGAACAGATGGTTTCCCAGCAGCCAGGGAGCCTGTCATTGCCCAGGGTGACAGGTGACCTCGTGTGACCTGTCTGCCTCCCTGCAGTGTCTTCGGCCTGGGGGGGCTGTGTGGAGGTGGACTCGGAGACCGAGGCTGTGTATGGAATGACCTTCAAAATTCTGTGTATCTCCTGCAAGCGACGCAGTGAGACTGAAGCCCAGACCTTCACCGAGTGGACCTTCCGCCAGAAGGGCACGGAGGAGTTTGTCAAGGTGTGTGGGTGCCTGGCGTGGGTGTCTGTGTGTGTGTGTGGCTGTGTAGGGGGCGGAACCCCAGAGAGGGAGACTTGTCTGTCTTTTTAATAACTTGCCACTGTTGATGGCCTGGATTCAAATTCTGCCTCCACCACGGAGCAGCTTGGACCTTGGACAGGTCATGGGCACTCTGCTTCCTCTTCCATCAGAGAGCGGCGACCAGGGTCCCTCACAGGTTTATGTGAAGACTGATTGAGCTGATGCTCCTGGCACGTGGTTGGCACATAGTAGATATCACTGCAGTCTGTGTGCGGTGCGAGTGGCTCAGGTGCTCACTGCTCATGGAAAGGTTCCAGGTTCGAGTCCACCCAGAGGTGCCTCAGGAGAAAGTGCTGGCAATGTATGTGGGAAAAGTCTGCCCCCAGCCCCCTGTGGAGTACAATTCTGCTCTGACCCTGGCCTGGTTCCCATGAGTCAGAGCCAGCTTGATGGCAGCTGGTGGTGGAGGAATTTATTTGGGACCAGCAAGTGTCCCAGTGAGTCCCCATGCAGAAAATGCACAACTTGTTCAACCTTCATTACATTGTGTGTGTGTTTGGATTACACAGGGGGTGGGGTGGGGGGAGCCATTCATTCTCTCGAGGCTGCGGGGGGCTGGGGTCCACAGCAGCTGGCATCAGGCTGCCCCTCATCCCTGCCCGACGAGCAGGCCTGGGGGCTGGGAATGTGACCGACTGGGGAGGACGAGGACTGGGGAGGCTGGTGGGGCTGAGAGTGACACTTGGGAATGTGTACCTGTCTCCATGCGTCAGGGCTGGGGGTGGGGTGGAGAGAGAGGACACCCCGGCAGTGGCTCCAGTCCCCTACTGCCCCCCCAGATCCTGCGTTATGAGAACGAGGTGCTGCAGCTGGAGGAGGACGAGCGCTTCGAGGGCCGCGTGGTGTGGAACGGCAGCCGGGGCACCAAGGACCTGCAGGACCTGTCCATCTTCATCACCAACGTCACCTACAACCACTCGGGCGACTATGAGTGCCACGTCTACCGCCTGCTCATGTTTGAGAACTACTTGCACAACACCAGCGTTGTCAAGAGGGTCCACCTGGAGGTGGTGGACAAAGGTGAGACCCCCACCCCCACCCCTGCCCCCCACCAGGGCCAGATGGAGGGACAGATGGCAGAAGGAGGCAGGCTGGCTCCACGCCTGGGCCAGCCAGTGCCCATGGTGCCAGGGGGAGCAATGCCTTCCTGGCCCCCACCCCCACCTGCAGGCCGAGCCTCCGTTTGTCTTCAACCCACAGATGGGTCACAGGGAGTCCCTCTCCTCCCCACGAGATTCTCGGTGAAAAGTCCCAACCTGGCTCTGCCACTGTGCAGGGCACCTTCCTGGGTCTGGGCTGAGGATTGTCCTACAGGGAACACAGATACTGATAATACCCCAAACCAAAGCCACTGCGGTCAGGTGAATTCCAACCTACAGCAACCCTATAGGACAGAGTAGAACTGCCTCACAGGGCTTCCAGGGAGTGCCTGGTGGATTTGAACTGCCAACATTTTGATTAAAAAAAATAAGAAAAACATCCACTGCCATGGAGTCGATTCTGACTCAGCGACCCTACAGGACAGAGGAGAACTGCCCCATGAGGTTTCCAAGGAGCGTCTGGTGGATTTGAGCTGCCCACCTTTTGGTTAGCAGTGACAGCTCTTAACCACTACACACTCTGAGCCCTTTGATGTCAGGGGCAGAGTCTGGGGAGTAAGTCAAACGCTGGGTGTCAGCTGCTGTCTGGAGGCAGGTCTTCAGTGTGTGGACGATGGCAGGTCTGGTGGTTGACTAGCCGGGGCCCCATTGCATGTCTTAGTGGGGACGAGGTGAACATGTCTGCCACAGCAGGGCACCCCACGCAGGACTCCAGGCTGATCGCCTGAAGCAGGGCTTGTTGGCACACCCGTCGTTGCTCAGCAGGTCAGGGTGACCCCAGGCTCATGCTTTAAAAGCTCTTCTAAACCTGCCAAGTTGATTCCGACACATGGTAGCCTTATGGGACAGAGTAGAACTGTCCCCGAGGGTTTCCAAGGGGCACCTGGTGATTGCACCCGCAGCCTTTTGGTGAGCGGCCGTAGCACGTCACCACGTGCCACCCAGGTTCCCAGACAGGCCCTTAGGTGAGGCCTGCGCTGCTGGTCTCATCCATCTGGCTTTCATTCTCCTGGGCCGTAACGGTGTGCACACCTTCTCAGAGCTGCTTTCTGAGTGGTATGAGTGGGAATTTTCCAAGGCCCTGCAGCCCTTGTTTAGAGGGTGAGAGAGATAGGCCAGGTCTTGGGTCAGCCGGGAGGCAGGGTGAGTGTGCCCTGTGGGGCCTGCAGCTCCCACACCAGGGACAGGCAGCCCCATGAGCCAGGTGAGCACGCTTGCTTACAGTCTCAGGCATCTCATGCTGCTGTCACAGGAATACCACAAGTGGATGGCTTTAAAAGGAGAAATTTGTTCTGTCACAGTCCTGTAAACTGAAAGTCCAAATTCGGGGTGTCAGCTCCAGGGGAAGGCTTTCTCTGCTGGCTCTGGAGGAAGGTCCTTGTCATCAATCCTCCCCTGGCCTGGGAGCTTCTGAGGTGCAGGGACCCTGGTCCAAAGGATGTGATCTGCTCGCAGCACTGCTTCTTGGTGGTGTGAGGTCCCCAACTCTCAGCTCGCTTCCCTTTCCTTTCTGTCCCAAGAGACAGCCTCAAGGCACACCACAGCCTTACCCACTGAGTCCTGCCCCAACAACCCAATTGCCGCCCACCCTCCCTCATTAACATAGAGGCAGGTTTTACAGCATAGGGATCATGGCCCAGCCAATGACTACCCACGTTTTTGGCGACACAATTCAATCTGTGACACAGATCTGTGGTGAGCAGTTTCACACGGCTTCACCACATGAAATTACTCACTCCAGATCAGTAAGCAAGCACAGGGAAGCCTGTGCCTACCGGGTTTGCGCTGCCTCCTGTCTCTGCCAGGGATGGTACGTTTGAAGAGGCTTCGACTCTATAGGAAGCAGTTGGGAGAGAGACAGATGCCAACTGTGCCTAGAAACAGAATCTTTATAGGGTGAACAAATGTGAGGCTGTTCACTGCAGATGGCCTGGTAAGCAGGGTGAGTACCGTCCTTACCTGGCCTCCTGGCTAATCTGCTCTCACACAAGCGTCACCAGGGGCCATGCACGTTGCCCTTTCTCTCCAGGCTAGGGTGCTGTCCTCAGTGCTTTCTGTGGAGTCCCTGAGTGACTCCTGCTCTCTTCTCCTCTGGGCTGGGGCTTTGACTGCCCCCATTTTACAGATGAGAAGACTGGGCCTCCAGTAAGGTCCTGTGGCCATGAGCACACACTGGGGCCCTCCATTCGGAGCCAGGCAAGCCCGTGTGAGAAACCCTGGTGACGCAGTGGTTAAGAGTGACAGCTGCTCACCAAAAGGTGGGCCCTTCAGACACCCCCGGTGCTCCTTGGGGCCTCTATGGGGCAGTTCTACTCTGTCCTGTAGGGTCGCTGTGAGTCCATGGTGCCTGGTGCGACCTGCCAACTCCAGTTAAGAGTCAAGCCCCAGGTGTTTGTACCGCAGGGGGACCTTGTGCTGTTCTGACATTTTCAGCATCGTCCCCCATGCCCTAGAGCTTTCTGGGCACTACTCTGACCTCTAGGGTTGCTGTGAGTTGGACCCAACTCAACAGCAGGAGGGTTTGGGGTGTTTTATCAGAGTATTGATACTATACACATTCATACTCTACTGTCGTATTCTGACATTATCAGACGTAGGACAGTATTGATGTCAGAATCCGTCGTACCTGAGTATGTAAAAAAGACTTTTTTTTATTACACTTTAGATGAGGGTTTACAGAACAGACTGGCTTCTCAGTGAACTATCAACACACATGCTGTTTGTGACACTGATTGCCAGTCCTCTGGCAGGTCAGCACTCTCTCCGTCTTGGACTGGGGTTCCCCATCGCCAGCCGTCCTGTCCCCTCCTGCCATCTCACCCTGTCCCCTGGGCTGGAATGCCCCTTAGTTTAGTTTTGTTTTATGGGCTTTCTAGTTTTTGGCTGAAGGGTGCATCTCGGAAGTGACTCGTTAACTGAGCTCTCAGGGTGTCTGGGGGCCATACTGTCAGGGTTCCTCCAGGCCACACTTGAGTATTTTTATTCTTGCCACCACACCACCCTATTTTTTTTTTTATCATTCCTCACCATGTTGTGATATTTTACAATATTCTCTACCATTCTTATGGAGATCCTGCTGATGTACAGTGAAGTGCTACCTCTGTTAGCCAAAAGGTCAGCAGTTTGAATCTACCAGGAGTTCCTTGGAAATTCTGTGGGGCAGTTCTACTCTGTCACATAGGGTCGCTATGAGTCAGAATCAGCTCGACAGCTAGAGCGACCCGAGTCATTTCCGACAGGACGGATGGGCCTTGGTGGTGAGACCCTGGCTGGCCTGGGACCAGTGTGGAAGATGAGAGACAGGAAGTAGCTGGGAGTAGAGGCAGGTGAACTAGGAGAAGAATCGTGGTCCTGTGTCGGATACACCCCTCTGCGCTGAAACGAGAAGCAGCGCCTGAGACGGGTGAGAAGTCAGCTGGCGTTTAGACAAGCAGTCAGTGCTGGGGCTTGAGACCTGTGCCAGCTGGGTGGGCAGGGCAGGTGACGCGTTCGGAGGAGTTTCAGTTTTTCTGAAGAAATCACAAGTCTCCCCAGACAGGGTGCCTCTGACAGCTGTGTGATCCTCGTGGGGGCTTTGCCTGTGCCTCAGTGCCTTGTCTGTAGTGCGGACAGGTGGGTAGCCGCAGTTCCCCCTTCCTGGGGTGCTTCCGTGGATGGGCCAAGATTGCAGTCTGCCACGGCGCCAAGTACCACGTCTTTCTTTGGTTCTGGAAGGGTTCCAGAGCAGTTGAGAGTTCAGACCCTTCAGTCAGCCACACCTGGGGCTCAATCCCAGCTCCAAGTCCACCTATGTCTCCTTGGCCCAGCCCCTTCTCCTCTGGGCCTCAGCTTCCCGGTCTGTCGAATGGGCTGCTCTCCCGATCTGAGTCACAGAACAGGAGCCCCGTGGTACTTGAACCTTTCTGGGTCTTGACTTCCAGGAGCAGAGGCAGGAACCCCAATGACCATGACCTGAGCCTTATCTGACATGCATCCAACCGCCTGTGATGTCTGAGGTCAGGTGGCCGGTAAAACTGGGACAGTCCCTTTCATTTGGGGCCAGATAAAGGCCTGACTGCAGGATAAGCATTAGTGGTGTCTGTAGAACAAGTGAGGGGAGGAGGTGTGGAAGCTTGCCCTCAGGTCTTCCTTCAGGGAACTGGGGGAGAAGGACCCAGCCACAGCCCCACACCATCCCTCATGCTGGCCCAGGAGGACTTCCGTGCCATCTGCACAGCTGGGCAAGTGGCAGAAAGGGCCCTGCTCACAGGGGAAGAGACCACATGAGGACGGCAGGGAGGCCGAGACCCCGGCAGTCTAGAAGGAGGGGCCCGGATGTGGGTGGATGCCCGTGAAATCCAGCCGGGAGTGCCAAGGTGGCATCTGACTCCCTCGTAGTTTAAATTTAGGCTGGTGCCAGGCAGCTAGTGATGGCCAGGCCAGTGCTGGCAAAGGGTGGAGGGCTTCCAGAGAGCCTGGGGTGCAGCCCATGCTCAGGGAGCCCCGACTGCGTCTTCATCCTCGCACCTGGTAGAAGTGAATGAGTTTCTTCTTCCCAGCAACCTCGGGATGGGGGGGTGAGTATTTTCTTCCCCAGTGCACAGCGGGAGAATTGAGGCCCAGAGAGGTGGAGTCATTTGCCTAACGTCACACAGCAGGGTAGCGGCAGAGGCAGGCTTCAGACCCAGGCAGCAGGGCTCCGGAGCCTCTGCTCTGACCGGTGTGCTGCACTGCACAGTGGCAACAGTCGTAATAACATTCACGCTAAAAACACTGACTGGTTCCTCGTTATATGTTGGAAACCCTGGCAGCACAGTGGCGCAGGACTACAGCTGCTCACCAGAAGGCTGGCGGTTCATATCCCCCCGGTGTGCCTCGGAAACCCTAGGAGGTGGTTCTACACTGTCCTGTAGGGTCACCGCGAGTCAGAATCAACTTGATGGCAGTGGGTTTGGTTTTTTGTTTAATCACTGGTCAGAGCCCTGGTGGCACAGTGCTGAAAGCTTGGCTGCTAACCAAGCGATCAGCAGTTCAAATCCAGCAACTGCTCCCTGGGAGCCCTCTAGGGCAGTTCTACTCAGTCCTGTAGGGTTGTTATTGGTCAAAGCTGATTTGATGGCAACAGGCCTGGATCTTGTAAATTTAATTATGTGTCAGAACCCTGGTGGCGCAATGGTTAAGAGCTCGGCTGCTACCCCGATGGTCAGTGTTTTGAATCCAGCAGCCACTCCTTGGAAACCCTATGGGACTGTTCTGCTCTATCCTGTAGAGTCGCTATGAGTCAGAATCAGCCGCACACAACAGCTGGAACAAAATCAGGTATGGTGCACAGTGCAATGCTTGACCACTAGCTGAGAGGTCGGCGGGTCGAGCCCACCCCAGAGGCATCTCAGGAGACAGGCCCAGCGACCTGCTCCCAAAATGTCACGGACCTGACAGCCTGCTGGGGCAATTGTGTGTGCATGGTGTCGCAGCGAGTCAGAATCGACGAGACGGCCTCCAGCAGGGATGGTTATGTCAGTCACTGTTGTCATGGCAACCCCATGAAGGCCAGATTGTGGTTATGGGCTGTTTTACAGTTGGGGAAACTGAGGCCCAGAAGTCACACAGCTAGCAAGTGGCAGGCTGGGATTTGAGCCTGGGCCTCTGGTTCAGAGCCACAGATGTCCCGCTGCCCCTGTGTTACGCAGACAGAGGGGGACCCTGAGGCCTGTCGGAAGTGGGCCTTTAATAACCACAGAAAGAGTGGCTGCAGCACTGACTGAGCAGCTGCTGTGGGCCAGGCCCAGTCCTGCGGGCCTCCCCTGCACTGTCTCCTGCCTTCTCCCAGGCCTCCTACAGAGGCGGCGTGACCATCCCCATTTGCGCTCCGGGCCCAGAGACGCCGAGCGACTGGCCCGAGCTCACACAGCAAGCTGGCGGCCCACTGAGGTGGCCGTGCCTTCCAGGCCTGGGTCTCAGTCAGCGCCTAACCGCTACCTGGCCTCTGTAGCCAACAGGGACATGGCGTCCATCGTGTCCGAGATCATGATGTACGTGCTCATCGTGGTGTTGACCATATGGCTCGTGGCCGAGATGGTCTACTGCTACAAGAAGATCGCTGCTGCCACAGAGGCCGCCGCTCAGGAGAACGCGTGAGTGGGCCATGGGAGCGGTGGGCCTCGGGAGCGGTGGGCCCCCGCACTGCCACGGGGAGCCAGAGCTGCTGCGGGTGGTGGGAGAAGCCCAGGGGGCCAGCTGAGGTGCTGTCTGCCAGTCCTCCCTGGGGGAATGCTTTCTGTCAGGTCCCAGCCCCCTCCTCCCCCTGAATCAGGAGCCCTACGCACCCCCTGTGCACCCATGCACAGACCTCAGCCCTCCTCCGTCTCCTGGGAGTTGGGGCAGACTCAGGATGGGTCACTGTACGCCTGGCCTTTGCCCTCACAGCTCTGAATACCTGGCCATCACCTCAGAGAGCAAAGAGAACTGTACAGGTGTCCAGGTGGCCGAATAGCCCTGGTAGGCTGGGTGGGCGAGTGGCTGGGTGAGGGCTGGAGGGACGTGGATGGTGTCGGCCCTCAAGGCCTCTGATCTTCCTCGCCCGCCCACCGTCTCTCCCTCACGTCTAGGCCCTGGGTTTCGCCACCAAGAAGAGCCAGCCCTAATGGGGAACATCCAGGCACAGCCTGCCCCCCGATGGGGGTCACACATTTCTGGGCCCCCGTGCACCTCAGAGTCCTGCCAAGAGAGCCGCCGGGGTGGGAGGGGGCAGGGGGCTCGGCTTGCACGCCCTTTCCGGCCTTCCTTCCCCTACCCCCATCGCCCACCTACCCACCTCCATGCATGATGGGTAAAGCAATACTGCCACTGCCCCCACCCTGCTTCTGCTGCCTGTTGAGGGGGCGCGGGGAGTGGGGAGGGCAGAGGCTCCACACCCCTCTTTTTTGCTAATTTGCACATAGGGCTGCTTGCCCCTCCCTGCCCCGTCCCTGCCCAGTGGGGGTTGTGATGGGCTGGCATAGTTCAGGGCAGGGGGTTCTGGGGCCCACCCCCACTCCCAGCAGCATCACCCCTCCTGCTTCCTCCGGCTGGACCTGGGGCCCCCATCCCTGTGATGCACTCTGCACTCTCGTCCTGGCCAGACCCCAGCCTCACCCTTTCTCACCAGCCTTGGACCGTGGCCCCTTAGAGAGGGTCCATTCAGCCTCGTTTCTCTTTACAGAAGTAGTTTTGTTCATGAAATAAAGATTCTTGGACTTGACTGATAGTGTCTTTTGTGAGTCTGGTCACCACCTATCATTTCCCCAAACCTAAAAGCCTTAGTGTTCCCAGATACCTTCTCTCCCTCCTGTGCACACACGCTTGGACAGAACGGGGAGGGCATCAGGGTGGGCAGCGTCTCAGGCTCTGCCTTCCCAGAGCTGAGCCCCGGGGGGCCGCTCAGTACTCTGTTAGCAGTGGGGTCAGCGAGGGAGAGCAGGCAGGAGCAAGAGCGGGAGCCGGAGAGGGGCTCCTGGGGCCTGGGCCTGATAGAGGCCGAGAGGGGCGAGGCTGATGCTGGGGGCAGGGGGCCGGGGGCTCTGCTCTGTCCGCAGCGTGGGCCACTTGAGTAGGGGAGAGAAAGGGAGGAGGGGACACAAACAGCTGAGGATGAATGGTGCTTCGACTGTTGGTGGGAGGTAAGTGTGAGGACTGCCGGGGAAGTGCCACTGGCAGGAAGTGCTACACACCCCACTGCTGGATAGCACGGTGGTCACCTTCCAAGTCCTCCCCTTGGGAAGCTATGTGCCGACACGCATGCCCAGTCCACCCTTCAAAGCAATTCTGGAACTCTTTTTCTGGAAGGGCCATCAGAGCTGTCATCCAATTACCCTTGATGTCCTGAATGTCATCCAAATGTCTTCCTTTCAATATTTCCTTTATCTTCAGGTAAAGGAAAGTCTCTGGGGGCCAGATCAAGTGAGTAGGGAGGGTGTTCCAACACGGTTATTTGTTTACTGGCTAAAAACTCCTTCGTAGACAACCGGACAATTAAGTTTGTAAACTTGCCACCGTGCCACCATGTGCAGTGGCTGTTCCAGAAAGAGTTCCAAAATTGCTTTGAAGGGTGGACTAGGCACTGGCGTCGGTGCATAGCCTCCCAACAAGAGTACTTCAGAGGTGACCATAGTGATCTTCAGGAATGAGGTAGGAAGCACTTAGAACAATTAAGTTCACAGACTTAGTTGTCAGACCTTGTATGTGGCACACTGGTTAAGGGCTCAGCTGCTAACCAAGAGATTGGGATTTTTAATACCTCAACTGCTGGGAACCCTATGAGGCAGTTTTCCAGCCTGTGAGGTCACTGTGAGACGGAGCTGACTCAATGGCAATGACTGGTTTGCAGGATAGGGGGTGAGTAAGTGGGTCACCGCTGCATGGTGGGCATACAGTGGGTCTGACTGGACACAGTCTGGGGTGTGTGGCTGTGCTGTGTCTGCACCAGCAGACGGCGGACCACAGGCAGGTGTCCGGCAGCGACTGTGCGGATGGATGACTCTATCCAGCCTGGGCTCTGACCTGGGTGGCTCTTGACCCCTGGCTGGACCCTGTGTATCTGCGGCTGATCTCTCAGCTGCTCGGCCTGGGCCTTGGCGCTTCCTGCTGCCTTTCCCAAGCCAACCCCCACCCCCCTAGCTAGGACTTTACTGGCTTCAGAGGTCATTGCTGGCTCCAGAGGTCACTGCTGCAGGCGCAGAGAGGCCGCCAAAGCAAACCAGTCCCTGTGACTTGTAGGAAGGCAGCTGGGGGGCGGGAGCTGGGGCGGGGACGGGGGAGGGGGTGAGCAGGGCAGTGGGGGCAGGGGCGGGGTGAGGGGCCTGGGTCCGGCCCTACAGCTGGGGCAGGGGCAGTCGCTGCCCCCTTGGGGATCTGGCTGGAGGGTACAGGAAGCAGCATGGGCAGCTGGGAGCCTGGGGCTGGGCAGGGGGTGCCGGAAGGGGCTGGAGCTGGGCTGGGCCTGGCGGACAGGAGGTGTAAGGAGCAGCCGGGCAGGAGGGAGCTGAGGGCAGCCAGGGTCCCCCTTTTTCTTCCTCCCAGACTGAACCTCCAGCCTGCAGTCCTTCGAGGTGCCCCCAACTTGCTCTGTCTCCCCAGATCCCAGCCCTCAGCCCAGGCGGGATCAAGGCTTCCTGGCTCCCACCCCTCCACAGACTGGCACACCTGGGCCCCCAGCAGGCTGGAGGCTGGTGGGCTGTGCTCGCCTGGTCCAGCCCCCAGCAGCCCGGCCCGCTGGCCAGGTGGCCTCTCCGCTGCCAATCCCGTTGCCCGGCCCCTTCCCGCCCCTTCCCCCGCCTCCTCTCCAGCCCCCTCCTCCTCAGGTGAGGCAGCCTGGCCTAGCAGGCCCCACGCTGCTGCAGACACCTCAGTCTCCCCGGCCACCACAGCAGGGGTCACCATGCTGCCATCCAGGCCGGGAGATTGACCCCAGTCCTGTACCACCCGCAGCTCTGCCCCGCCTGCCGGACCCCAGGGTAAGGACAAGGGACCCCAGATGCTCGGTCTCCGTCCAGAGGATGTGAGTCCCCTCACCCCCTACCTAACCTGATGTCTACTTCCTAACCCAGGGGATTGCAGGGACATCAAGAAGGGGTGCCCTGGCTTCTCCTCGAGGAACCAGGAGTGCAGCCCCTCCTTCTGACTCAGGAAGTGAGCCCCTAGTTTTCTCCATCCTAAGACCCAGGAGTCCAGCCCCCGTCCCCCTCTTCCCTCAGAGCTGGGAGTCCAGCCCCCAGCCCCTGCCTCCCTCAGACCCAGGCACCCAGCCCCCAGTCCCCTCCTCCCTCAAACCCAGGGGTCCAGCCCCCAGCCCCCTCCTCCCTCAGATCTGGGAGTCCAGGTACAGCCCCACTACCTGCAGACCCTGAAGTTTAGTCCCTCAGTCCCCTTGTCCACCAGGTCCGGGAATGGGAGTTCCCAGCTTGGTGAACCCAGGAGTCCCCTGGCCACTAGTCAGACACTGACCCCATCCTTGAACCCAGGCCCAATCTGTGTCATGATCACAGTGTGCTCTGGCCAGGGCCCAGTCTCTTCAGCCTCCCTGGATGGGCGCCTGGGACTGGGGGCGCCAGGGCTGGGCCAGGCCCCCCCAGGACTGGCCTCCCTGTCCGTCTCCCCACAGGTCCCGCCCCGGCCCAGGAGGTCAGCCAGCGAATCATTAACGAGAGGCCGTGACATGGCGGAGAAGGAGGGTGAGTGTCCCTTTCCCGAAGTCCCCACCTTGCCTCTGCCTGGATCCCCCTCTGCCCCATCCTCTTCTCAGCCCTGCACCCCGTCAGAGCCCCCCTCTCTGGGCATGCCTTCCCCTCACCTCCCCCCCCAACTGAGGCCTCTTCCACCTGAATAACAGCGAACCAAATTAACAAAACCAAATTTTCTGTGGGCCTGTGCCTCCACCTGCATACCTGCTACCTCTTCTTAACTTCCTGGCTCGTGCCTCAGTTTCCCCTCACCGCAGTGATTTCTCAGCTCACCCTGCCCTGTACCTGGGGCTAACATGGGGACACTGCGGTTACGTGGCTGAGGACACAGCTTCTGGAGATGAGCGCCAAGGCCTGCATTTAATTGTGTCCTTGTCACTGTTTCCCCATGTGACCTCGTCTGAGTGACGTGCTGTCTCTGGGCTCCAGTATCCTCCTGGGTCAAGCATGGATCCCAGCACCACGTCCGTGCTGTGCCGTGGTCAAGAGTATGGACCACCCACGAGGCACGAGCGCGGCACTCAATACGTAAGACACAGAGAGAGGCCGCCGTGGTCGTGACTGAGGCCAGCGGAGGGAAGACCAGGGACTGCCATCCAATTCTAGACAGTCCTCCAGCCTGGACGCTCTGTGGGCAAAAGGCAGAGGGAGGACTTTGAACTTGGCCTGGAGGGATGGAGAGGGGAGAGGCAGCAGAAAGACCAGCACAGGGACACAGAGGAACCTCTCGACAGAGGGTCTGGCACTTGAGGGGTCCTGCAGCCCCTGAAGTGGCTCCAGACGACATGGCTCTCGAATTTTCCACCCTGGGGCACCACCTGGAGAGGCAGGTTAGGGACAGCCTTCCCTTCGGCCTTCCCACCTTCAGGCAGACTCCTTCTCTTCCTCCTGGAACTGAGCTACCTGGGTTTGATCCCAGGTGGTACCACTTCCCAGCTGAGTGGCTTGGATCAGCAGCTTTCCTTGTCTGGGCCTCAGTTTCCTCATCTGTAAAATAAACAAGAGAACAGCACCTCTGAGGACTGAAATGCGGGGTCACACAGGACGCGCTGGAGTGCAGGCTGGTATCAGGGAGGGGTCTCCGCACTGCTCCGGTAGTGACTCAGAACCTACACCCAATGGCTTTGGCCTGCAGTGAACCCAGGAGAGGTGTCACCAGGTGGAAACTCCAGGTTCTACTTGGTGTGACTTGTCTTGGCCAATGCACGGTAACCTGGCGGGGCAGGTGGATGGCAGAGACTGGCACCTTTGGGCTGACTCTCTCCTGGAGCTGACTGCAGGGAAGTGCCAGGACCTGCGCCCTGGGATGAATCAACCAGGGAAGGAAAGCAGACAGCTCCCAGAAGGATGGACAGCAGTGGCTCAAGGAGAGAACAGACGCAGAGTGGGTTCTTGGGCTGATTCTGGAGAGGTGCGGGAGGTCACACCAGGACACCGGCGCCTAGAAGTTCCGACCTAGCACTCACCTGGGGTGCCACTGGGGGCAGGGCTGCACCTCTTGGGGCGTCTTGTCTTCATCTGTAACTGGCGGTAGGTGATGGTTGTGGCCCCTTCCTCACTAAGGCCTGCAGGACGGGGCAGTGAGTGGACATGTGTGTCTCAGAGCTGTTGCAGTGGTCGGGGTCTATGCTGCTGTTAGGGTGCTCATAACACCCTAACAGAGGTTCTTGGCCCTTGGACCCTCAAAGAAAGAGTAGGGAGTGGGTAGGGTGTACCAGGCACGGGGAAGAGTCTGGCTAAAATCTGCGGGGCGACACACTGCTGGGGGTGTGCCATGACACAGAGAATGCTGGTATTTCTAGAGGCGAGGGTGGAGGTGGAGCTGGGGGGAAGCTGCGGGGAGCAAGCCGGACTGGCGCTGGGGGGCTGTTTTCCATGGAAGGTGGTTTTCCTGGCAGTGCTGGGTCTCCCCACAAGATGGCTCTAGTGGTTACCCTTTGTTTCTCTTTGCTAGCCTGTGTCTTGCCATTTCTGGGGTTCTGGCTGCCTTTTGGAAGTGCTGTCAGGTGCCAGGAGGGAAGCCTTGTGGCGCAGTGACGGAGAGCCACGGCTGCTAACCACAGTGTAGGCAGCTTGAGCCCAGCGGCCACTCCCTGCAAACCGTATGGGGCAGTTCTACTCTGTCCTGGTTCGCTTTGGGTTGGAACTGACCAGATGGCAGTGAGTTTGGTTCAGGTTTTGGTATCAGGTGTCTGAGTAGCCCTGGTGGTGGTTAAAGTGCTTAGTTGGTAACTGAGAGGCTGGCAGTGTGAACTCGCCCGCAACTCCATGGTGGAAGGATGTGGCTGTCTGCTTCCATAAAGATCTGTAGTCACGGAAGGTCTACCATATTTTGTAGGGTCACTATGACTAGGGATTGACTTCGCTGGCAGCACTGAGTTTAGTTTTGGTTTATAAGGCTTCTGATAATGACCCATGAGGCTGCCTTGGGGCTGGGGAAGGTGTATGTTAAACCCTGAAATCTCTAAAAGCTCTGCTTGTGTCCTAGGGGGCTGGAGATGGAGGGCTGATGTTCTGGGGCTCTGTCTACAGCCAGGGGCACGAGGAAATCACAGGAGGGGAGGGGCTCTAGGCAGAGAAAAGATGAGGTTGGGTTAAGGTTTTAGGAAACTCCCTTGACTCTTACGTGGTGGGTGGCTAGAGGGCAAGGCTAAGGCCTGGGGCCCCGGGCGGGGCTGGGTCCGGGCACAGTGAGGGAAGGGCAGGGGATGGGAGGTGGGAGAGATGCTCAGGAGGCCGCAGGCCATGGAGGTGGGGAGCTGGGGGGGCAGGGTGTGTCCTGAGAATGAGGGACAGTCTTGGGGACAAGGCCCTTGATACATGACCTAGGAGAAAGAATAGACCAGGGGAGATGTTGAGGCCAATTTGGAAACTGGCAGGTATGAAAGGCCCGGGAGACATCCACAGGGACGTATCCAAGATGCCCAGTGACCAAGACCCAAGGAAAGAGGCAAGGGCTGAAGCCGAGAGGAGAAACCCCAGTCAGGAGGTGGGTGAGACAGGAGTGAGAGGAGGAGCTCAGGACCCCAGATTTTGGGGAGGGGCTGGTGGGGAGGAGGCAGAGGACCACACACAAGGGTAGGATCTTCCAGAAGCTCAAACCTGCTGTCATGGAGTCAGCTGTGACTCATAAGGACCCTATAAGGGAGAATAGAACTGCCTGTGAGGGTTTCCAAGGAGCACCTGGTGGATTCGAACTGCTGACCTTCTGGTGAGCAGCCGTAGCTGTTAACCACTGTGCCACCAGGGTTTCCAAGAAGCCCAAGGAGAGACTTTGTTAAGGATGTCGGGGCTACATATGGCTAAAGGGACACACAAGACAAGGACTGAGACAGCTCTCAGCTGAGCAGAACCCAGGGTGTCACCTCTGAGGGTCTTTGCAACCCAAAGATGGGGCAGAAGCTCTGTCCTGAGAGAAGACGCAGGCACAAGGAGGTGCCTGGAAGAGCAGACAGCCTTGGGGACAAGCGGAGGTGGCGAGGCCCGGCTGACCTCACGGAAAAGGCCCTGTTGTTGCAAGGAATCATGGCACGGGGGCGCCACTTCTCCCACAGAGGGAGGACGCTCCTGTCTGTCGTGAATTGAGTCGTGTCCCCTCAAATGTGTGTTGACTCGGCTAGGCCGTGATTCCCAGTGTTGTCTGATTGTCTGCCATTTTGTCACCTGATGGGATTCTCCTATGCGTTGTAAATTGTACCTCGAAGCCCTAGTGGCTTAGTAGTCAAGTGCCGTGGCTGCTCACTCACAGGTCCGCAGCTCCAACCCTGCAGGCCCTCCGTGGCAGGTCTGGGGGCAGTTCTGCTCTGTCCTCTGAGGTCTCTGTGAGTCAGAGTCCACTTGGTGGCCGTGGGCTTAATTTGGGGTTTATGATATCAGTGCTGTAGGATTGTGTCAATGGGGCAGAACTCAAATGTACAAGATTCAGTTTTGTCTAAAGTCAATCTCTTTGGGACATAACAGAGATACAAAGATACAAGAGGGAGCAGACAGACAGGGACACCACATGGCCAGGAAAGCAGCACCTGGAGAAGAACATGTCCTTTGACCTAGGATTCCTGTAATGAGAAGCTCCTAGACAAGGGAAAGATTGAGGACAAGGACCTTCCTCCAGAGCTGACAGACAGAAAGCCTTCTCTGGAGCTGAGGCCCTGAATTCAGGAGTCTGGCCTCAGATTGGGAAAGAGGAATTTCTCTTTGTCAAATCCAGCCACAGGTGGTATTTCTGTTGTAGCACTGGATAACCAAGACGCTGTCCCAGCAAAGACACACGTGAGGATGGATCTCTTGCCAGAGGAGCAGAGCAAGGATGCTTCCTGTCCCAGTGGAGACATGTATGCCATAAGATGCATCTCTCGCTGGAAGACCCAGATCCTGGTCACCTCCCGACCCACAAAGGCAGCTGTCTGGTAGTTCCCTGAATGTCTCCAAACTAGAAGACGTGGGAAGAGGCTCTTCCTGTTGTTCTGGATATACAGAATGTGTGCTCCCCACCAGAGGCATCAGAGCCCCCCAGCCCAAAGCCCTGGAAAGCATATCTGAGAACAAAGGAACCAGCGTCGGCCTGGGGACCCCCAAGATGATGGACAGTGGGCCTCACGGAGTTGGACACCAAGCCTAAGAGTGCCTCCTGAGATGGGCAGGGGTCAACCCCCAGGGACCGGATGGGACTGGCCCACTGGGGCCGTCCTGTGGTAGACTCTGGACTCCTGCAATCTTAAGACACCCAGACAATGGCCTTTCCAAGAAGGTCCTAGTCCCCCCTCTGTTGTCGCACCACCTTGGTCCTATGCCTGCCAGCTGTATTGCCGTGGACACAGAGGTACAGCTGGGGCCATGCCAGGCCCAGCTGAAGGCTTCTGGCAGCATTTCTCTTCAGTCTTCCCTCCGTCCCTAGCAAAGGGGTTGGTTGCAACCCGCAGAGTTTCTGAGGCTAGAACCCCTCTTTCCCCTGGACCAGCAGACTTCCCTAGTGGGCCCTGGCCTTATTCCCGCTACCCTCCCAAGCCGGCGCATTTGGCTGGCACCATGGGCCTCCCCAGCCCTCTGCACAGCCTGCTTGTTGCCGCTGAGCCTTTCTGGAGGTGAATGGCTTAGCCCCAAGGTCCCCCCGCGTAGAAGCCCTCCCTGGCCCCCCGCCGGAGCCCCGACCTCTGTTGCTGTCAGTGCCTTTGCCACCATCTAGAATGTGTCAGCTTGAGTCACTTGTTTATGCACTCCTGAACCCCTGCTGACCACAGGAGGGTGTAAGTCCTATGAGGGGCAGAATCTCAGCCTTGTTTTGGGGTCTGCTCCAGAGCCTAGAATGGTACTGATATGGAGGGGATGCTCGGTACGACAGTGATGAGTGAAGCTCCGTTTTTACCAATGACGAAACAGGTTGAGAAAGGCAAAGGCATTTTCCGAGGGCCGTACCACTCGGCTGATGTGTAGAGCGTTCACTGAGCACTTATTACATGTTGGAGTCTAGTGGCGCAGTGGTTAAGAGCTACCGCTGCTAACCAAAAGGCGGGCAGCTTGAAGCCACCAGCCATTGCCTGGAAGCCCTGTGGGGCAGCTCTGCTCTGGCCTATGGCGTCACTGTAAGCTGCAATTGACTGCAGTAGGTTATTGTTTTTGATCATATGGCAGGCATTACCCAACAGTGTGAGGTAGTACTGCTCAGTGAGTATACTCTTGAGATCCAGTGTCAAATCTGCCCTGGGTACAAGACTCAACTCTGCTTTCCTGGCTGAGTCATCTTGGGCACATGACTCTGTGTCTCTGAACCTCAGTTTTCCACATCTGAGAAATAGGCATCATAATGTAGGCTTGAGATTAGGACCCAACTACGACCCTTCGAGCAAGACTTTTCCATAGGAAGCACCAGGGAAGAGCTTGAATATGATTACTATCTCAAGAAGTTTTACTGTCTTCTGTTTAAATGCAAATGCTAGGAGGGTACCCATTTAACAGATCGGGGAGCCGAGGCTCAAAGAGGTAAAACCACCTGCCTAGCTAGGAAAGAGGAAGGCAGATATTTTGGAGCAAGGCTGGCAAATTTCCACACTTGAATTCTCAGCCTCCAGGAGCATATCTGACTTTGGTGGAGGGGACCCAGTGGGCCCGAGTCTAGAATGGCAGAAGAAAGTATGGCAAGGGGACCTGGCCACACAGCAGGGAGGAGAGGGGCTAAGAGGACAGAGGTCAGGGGTCAGTGTCCCCAGGAGGCTCCGAGACTCCCTGGGAACCTTAGCAGCAGTGAGAAGCCCAAGCACAGGGCCATGCGAGGCCATAGGAAAATGCAGTGTCATTGGGGCAGAGAAGTCCCCTAGTGCCAGGAAAGTGCCAGGAGTGCAGGCAGAGAGGTGGCAGCTGTCATAGCCATGCCCCCTTCCCAGCTGGACCACCCTTGGGGAGGCACACACCTGGTTGTCACGTGGCAGGGAGGGACAGCCCTGGCAACTGCTCAGACCTGGGGAGCTGGGTCCTGGGCATGGCAGGCTCAGGCGTAAGTCAGCCTTGCAGGGAAGGGCAGGGTGGAGCTGGCCCGGGGCCCAGACCCTGCGGACGAGGACAGGCCTGGCAGTGGCCCCGGCGTGGTGTCTGTTGCAGGTGGCCGGACTGTGCCATGCTGCTCTGGATCCAAGGTGGCAGCGCTAACTGCAGGGACGCTGCTGCTCCTGACAGGCATCGGGGCGGCCTCCTGGGCCATTGGTGAGAGCGGCCCCCTGCGCCTCTCCTTTCCTCTGCCCACACCCGTCACCCCAGCCCACCGGCCTTCACCTCTGCCTTCTCTGCAGTGACCGTTCTGCTCAGGAGGGATCAGGAGCCGCTGTATCCGGGTGAGTAAGGCCAGCTGGGTCCCTCTGGGGACTCCTGGGTATGAAAGCCCAGGTCCCCATCCAGGGCGCTCTGGAAGGCACTTGTGCCTACCGGGAGCTGCATGTTGGATGAATGTACGAATGTGTGTATACACGCTGGTAATGACAGTGCGCATGTGCCGAGTGCCAACTGTGCGCAGGCCCTGGTTCAAACACTCCACGTGTCTTAATCCACCATTTCCAAATGCCAGGTTTTCACATTTCATCACAAAATCCCATCAGTGAGTTGCAAACTACATTTTTTCAAATTCCGAAACAGGTTAGGTTAGAAAACATTACAGTGCAGCTCTCTCAGTCAGAAAACGTTTTGTGAATCTTCTGTTTGTGTGTTTTGGTTTTATGCTCATGCCCTCTCATGCCCTCTAGACATGGGACTGACTTTCCCCCATTTTTCTGATGAGGAAACTGAGGCTCAGAGCAGTGCAGTGGCTTGCGCAGATCTCAGGGCACAGATGGGCTTCCTCCGTCACGATGTGAAAATGTGTTTCTTACTCGGGGGGCAGGGCCAGAACACATTGGAGCAGCACTAGGGCTCCCGCACTGACCAGAAGGTCTGCAGTGTGGATCCACTGGCTTGTCCTTGCAAATGCTTTTGCGGGCAGGTCTGCTCTGTCCTGTAGGGTTGCTATGAGTCTGAACGGACTGGACAGCAGTAGGTTTGTTTATCCCAGTTCCGTGAATCCTTCTAACTCTCCTGAGAGGTCGCTGCTATTACTTCCCCATTTTATAGATGTGCAAAGTGAGGATCCAGTTGGGCACACAGCTGGCAAATGACAGAGCCAGGAATGGCATTTAGGCTCGCCTGGTGTGGATGGAAACACTGGTGGCGCAGGGTTTAAGAAATCGATGTCTGCTAACCACAGGGTTGGCAGTTCAAATCCACCAGGTGCTCCTTGGGAACCCTATGGGGTAGTTCTCCTCTGTCCGTAGGGTTGCTATGAAGCAGTATCGACTCACCTGGCGACAGGTGTTTGCCATGGTGTGAATGAGTCTTTCGGTGTGTAGCCGTGATGGGCCACGTGAATAGATGGGCACAGAAATGAAGTGTGGAGCGAATACACAGAACTTCCTGACTGCTGTTTGTATGAGGTCTGCCAACTAAGTTCACAGTCTCATCCTAGAAAAAGTGCTACGTGCCTCACTGCTGACTGTCACTACGGTCACCTCCGAGGTCCTCCCCGTGGGAAGCTCTGCACCGATGCCAGCGCCTCGTCCATCCTTCAAAGCAGTTTGGGAACTCATTTTCTGGAATGGCCAATGGAACTGTCACCATTTACCCTTGACATCCTGAATGTCATCCAGATATCTTCCTTTCCATATTTCCTTTATCTCTGGGTGAAAAAAAAAGTCATTGGGGGCCAGATCAGGTGAGTAGGGAATGTGTTCAGACACGAGTTGTTTACTGGCTGAAAGCTCCCTCACAGACAACTGTATAGTTAGGTTCATGAACTTGCCACCGTGCCACCGTGTGCAATGGCCATTCCAGGAAGAGTTCCACAATTGCACTGAAGGGTGGACTAGGCACACTAGCGTCGGTGCACAGCTTCCCAAGGGGAGGACTTGGAAGGTGACCATAGTGATGTCAGCAGTGAGGTATGCAGTACCGAGAACAATTCGCAGAGTTAACTGTTGGACCTGTAAGCTGCTGTTCTGTAGCCAGAACCCTGGTGACGCAGTGTTTAAGAGCTCTGCTGAGAAACGAGAGATGGGCAGTTCACACCCACCAGGCTCTCCTTGGAGATCCTCAGGGGCAGCCCCTCTGGCCTGGGGGGTCCCCGTGAGTCAGAGGAGGCACGGGGGCAGGGGGTTTTTGGTCTAGTCTATTCGGTAGCCCAGAGCAGCAGGAAGAAAGGGGAGGGCAGGTGCGGTGGGAGCTGGGTAGGATTTTCACGCCCCCGAGTCACAACAGACTCCATAAAAGCGTCAGCCCATGTTAAGGGAGGAAATGAACTTGCAAACCAGAAAAGCCAGCGTCAGTGTCCCTTGTCACAGCCAGCGGCTCAGGGCATCTTCCCAGGTGGACACAGGCCTCGGGACTTCAGGGTGTCATGTCACTGAGTCCTCACGATGGCCTATTTTAATACGGCGTGAAGAGAGGCTCCATAAGTCACCAGGTCACAGAGCTAGTGACTGGCAGGGCTGGGACTTAACTCTGTCAGCCCGGGCCTGGGGAACCCTGGTGTACCAGTGCTTAAGAGCCTGGCTGCTCACCGAGGGCTCAGTGGTTCAAACCCACCAGCCGCTCCTTGGAGACCCCTGAGGGGCCATTCTGCTCTGTCCTGTAGAGCGACTGTGAGCTGGAACTGAGCATGATGAGAGTGGGTTTGGGTTTCAGAGTCTGGGCCCAGCCTTTGCATCTCCCTGTCACCCTACACTGCTTCTCAAGAAACAGCTCAGTCCATTGTCATATTAGTCCTGCCGTGTGCCAGCCCTTGGGACAGCCTTGGTAAGCTGGGTCTGTTATCATCATCCTCATTCTGCAGGTGGGGGAAACTGAGGCCCAGTGAGGTGGACAGGCTTGTCTAAGAAGACTTCTCAACTAAGTGACAGGGTGAAAGGATCCCGCTCAGCCTCACTGCAGTCCTGAGTCCTCTCTGACCTTCAGTTTCTTCATCTATAAGATGGGTTAGGAGTCATCCAGTGAGAGCAGGAGGCTGTTAACCAACTCGATGAATGTTTCCTGATTTCCCTCACTGTTTAAGCCTGAACTGCCCCAAGCGAGGTCTTCCTGGTCCCTCAGGGCCACTCTGCTGTCTCCGGTGAGGCCATCCTCACTCTCAGTTTGTGCCATAGATTCCAGGAGGGCAGGGACATTTTGCTGACTGCCCTAGACAGTGCCCAGCACATGGTAGGTGCTCAGACCTTTGCTAAATGAAGAAGCATAGGACCCATCAATGGGACAAGCAGCTTGTTCTGGGATCCCGCTGGACGGTAACTGGGCCGTGATTCAGACTAGCTGTTGGCCCATGCCAGCACCTCTGCCCTTCAGTGGAACTTGAACTCTTTACAAAATTGGCGGAATTACGAAAGAAACAAGCAGAAAACAAGTCCCCCCAAACAAAGCTAAGACACTGTCCATAGCCTGCCTCATTTTTCTGGGATTTTTCACACCCCTAAATATATCAGGCAGTTAGGGGAACAAACCAGGTGACTTAAAACACACTTTAAGTGTTGCTGAAAACAATAAAAGCAGGAATAAAGAATTTAAAAAATGAGAAACAGTGAAATAGAATGTGGCTTTAAAATAATTGGAGTCTGTCTGTAAAACATATACAAAGTCATGCTTCTTTCTTAAAAGCATATCCCCAGATTATATTAGTGAGGACTGAGGAGGGTTTTTTCACTAAGAACCCACCTCCTCCCCTAGTTCAAATCTCCCTGTCTTGAGCTGAGAGGGTGGTGGGTGCCACCCAGCTGACGTGTCAGGCGTGCCCTGCCTTCACGCTGGAACAGGAGGCCACAATGAAGACCAGTTGGCCGGGGAGCTGTGCAGTCGCAGCTGTGGAAGCATGGGTTTGGGGTGAGGTCGGAGGTGTCCCTGTGAGGGTCGCAGGAGAGGGAGCAGGAGCACCCAGCCCAACAGCCGGGGCTCAAGTCCTGCTTTGCTACTTCTTAACTATGTGCTCCAAGTGACTGACTCCTCCTCTCTAAGCCTCAGTTTTCCCATCTGCAAGATGGGTGTGGGACCAGTCTTCACCTCTCTGGGTACCTGTGGGATTCACAGAACCATGCCAGTGGCATTCCTGTCAAGGGGCCTGTCACTGCCACTGCCACTGCCTGGGGAACGTTGCTGTTGTCGCTGTCAGGCAGCGTCAAGTTGATTCCGACTCACAGTGACCCTGTGTGCCCCAGAGACCCTGCCTGGTCCCCTCACTGCCACTACTGTGTGGAAGCCCATTGTTACAGTCACTGTGTCAGTCCATCCTGTGGCAGGCTGTTGGGACTGCCGTGTCCCTGAGCTCTCAGGGGAGCAGTCACTCCAGAGACTCTTGAAATTAAAAGCTTGGGGATTGGAGTCCCTCAGGCCTGAATTCGAGTCCTCTGTCTGACTTCTGCCTGCTGTGAAATGCTCTAAGGTCACCGTGCCTCTAGGCTTCAACTTCCCTAGCTAGAAAATGGGGTGAGATTGTGGCCTTTGGGGGTTGTGACGAGGACTTGGTTGATGGTGGGGCAGGAAGAGGGTGGAGCACAGCACCAGGCACGCAGCAGGCCCTCACCAGGCGCCCAGCAGGCCCTCAGCCCAGCAGAGCCCTCCCTGGAAGTCCTGCTTCTCCTTGTCCAGATCTGGGGCTACAGGGATACCCCTCAGTTTGTGTGTGGCCGTGTCACATTTCTCCTAAGAGGAGGCCAAAGTGAGCTTGCTCCAGACTCAGTTTCCGAAAACACTGGCTACACCAGAGGCTCATGGGAAAGGCACCAAAGGATTCATAGCTGATTTTGAGCCAGCTCCCTCCCTTCTCTCTCCCCCATCCTATCAGGACCAGCTCCGTCTTTTCTGGAGCCTGCCGCCTCAGGACCTGCCCTCATCCTTTTCTCCCCATACCCACATTCAGTCTGTTCACAAACCCTGTGGGCTGCACCTACAAAATCTATCCGGAATCTAAGCTCTTCTCCGCCTTCACTGCCCCCATCCTGGCCCAGTCTCCGCCTTCTCCGGCCTAGTGCTGCTCTAACAGAAATACCACAACCAGATGGTTTCAGCGCAGACATTTATTCTCTCACAGGCTAGGAGGTAGATGGCCGAGCTCAGGGTGCCACTCCAGAGGCAGGCCTTCTCTGTCTGCTCCAGGGGAAAGTCCTTGCATTCAGTCTTCCCCGGGTGTAGGAGCTTTTCTGTGCAGGGACCCCGAGTCCAAGGGACGTACTCTGCTTTCCGTGCTTCTTGGTTGGTGATGTGAAGTCCCCATGCCTCTCTGTTCACTTCTCTCTTTTGCATCTCAAAAGTAAAATTGGTTTAAGACAAAACCTCATCTTATAGATGGAGTCCTCTCCCATTAACATAACTGCCACTAATCTGACCTTGGTGATGTCACAGAGATAGGCTTTATAACACGTAAGAAAACCCCACCGAATGACAGTGACTGGAGTCATGGCTTGGCCAAGGAGATGCCTAATTTAGGGAGGACATGATTTCATCCCTAACACCTTCTGGGACCCTCACAGGAGCTCCCTCCCTGGTCCCCTCGTTCGTGTCGTGGCCCCCACACACCACCCAGCCAGGGGTCTGCTGACCCCTGAAGGAGAGAAGCGCCCCCCCCAGCTCAGAGCCCTCTTCTGGCTTCAGAGCCCATCCAGGTGAACCCCACGCCCCCATGCTGACCGCTCCCACCTCATCTCCCACGCCCCCTGCGCAGCTTTCCTCAAGCACTGGGTCCGCCCCTACCCGGCCTTTGGATCTTTGCGCATGCTGTTCCCTCCTTCTGGCCTGCCGTTCCCTTCCTGTTTCCATGACTTCCTCCTCTCTGCCAGAGCTCTGTATATGAAACCAAAAAACCAAGCCTGTTGCTGCTGAGTCGGTTCCTACTCGTCACAACCCTAGCGGACAAGGTAGAACTGCCCCACAGGGTTTCCAGAGAGTGGTTGGTGGATTTGAACTGCTGGCCTTTTCAGTAGCCACTGAGCACTTACTGTGCTGCCTGGGAAGCTTTTCCTGGTCAGCTGTTGAAAACATCATCCCTGTCATCAGGACTGTGCATCCCAACAAGCTGGATGTTCTTCCCCGCTCCCTTATTATCTGCTCATGCACCATCTGGTTTACTGAGTCATCCTGTCCATTATCCGTCTCCCCTCCTGGGCTTTGAGCACCACAAGCTGGGGGTTTGGGCTGCTTTATTCAGGGCTGTGGCAGTGCATTTGTTACCTAAAACAGTGCCTGGCACACTGTACCAAGTCTGGTAAATATAAATACACACAGCTGAGGGCTGTAGTGGTTAGGTGCTATGTCTGCTAACCAAAAAAAGGCAGCAGTCAGAATTCGCCGGGTGCTCCCTGAAAACTTTGTGGAGCAGTTCTGCTCTGTCCTGTAGGGTTGCTATGAGTCAGAATTGACTGGATGGCAGTGGGTTTGTTTTGTTCTGTTGTTAAGGGCTGTGAGCTGACTGAGGTGGATACGGGATTCCTTGGACTGCTAGTGGGGAACAGAGTATGAGGGACAATGGGGAGCAGGGAGTACCACTCCTCTGCATAAACTGCCCCCAGACATGACCAGTCCCTTAGAGATCTCTGCAGCCTTTCCCTGTGTCTTGTCCCTAACTCTGGTTACAGTTTGTATTGGGTGTTTGGTGGGTGGTGTTTTTTCTGCTGTACATCTCTGGTCAGCCTCTGTTTGGTGAGGACAAACCCAGGGCTGTCTTGGTCATGTTTGCGTCCCTGCAGGGACGGGATCACACAGGCCTGTGGGATGGAATGTGTGTCTGCTTAACTGTTGAGCAAATGGATGAGCACTGTCTCCTTGGCTTGGAGGGAGGCTGTGCATTTTAGCATCTGCTAGGCCCCAGCAAGTCCTGCAGAAGAGAGAGCTATTTTCTCTCTAAAAGGCTGTGGGGCATCCGAGCCCTGTGAGTGTGCTAGTTAGGCATTTAGCTGTTAACCAAAAGGTTGGCAGTTCAAATCCGCCACGGGCTCCTTGGAAACGCTATGGGCAGGTCTACCCTTTCCTGTAGGGTCACAGCGAGTCAGAATTGACACGATAGCGAGGGGTTTGGTTTTTTGGTTATGAGACAGCTATTTGCACATTTAGGCAATCTGGTGTCTTTGGGCTAAATTAAAAGGAAAATCAGCCCACTTCACCAATAATTGCAGGGGTACTTCTGGACTGGCTGCCTCAAAGGGCTTTAAAAACGTCAGAATTTCCCTCGGCTTTCCTCAGTGTTGGCTCCGCTTCCCTGTTACACGGCCCCCAGCCGCTTCAGCTTCACACGCCGTTTTCTCGGAAACTCAGTTGAAACAGATTTCCCTCTTCCCAGATGCCCCAGCAAGGTTCCAGACTGGTATTCCTTGACTAGGCAGCCTAGGAATCCCGTGGAAAGAAAGAAGATCCCCTGGTTCTCAGTGGGCCTAGCCAAAGTCTTGGGGCTGCTGCTTATTGGTGCAAATTGAGTCACGTGCTCTTCTAGAGCCCATCCCTAGGCCTGAATGGGGGGCGGGGGTGTTGGGGAGGGCGGGGGTGTTGGGGAGGTGGCGGTTGGGGGTGGGTATAGAGGGCTCTGATGAGTCCCTTGCGATTCAGTCCTGGAGCCTTGCGGCTGCACGTGTGAGAGAGGGGCGCCTGCCGTGTTGACCCAGGCAGCCCCCTGGTCCTGTCGCCCTGCAGTACAGGTCAGCCCAGTGGACTCGCGGCTCATGGTGCTGGATGAGACAGAGGGGACTTGGCGGCTGCTCTGCTCCTCACGCTCCAACGCCAGGGTGGCCGGGCTCAGCTGTGAGGAAATGGGCTTCCTCAGGTACTGGGATGTCCCTGGGAGGGGTGGCGGCTGGGTGGGACGGGAGGACAGGCCTGACCCCTGCCCTGCCCAGGGCACTGGCCCACTCGGAGCTAGACGTGCGGATGGTGGGGGCCAATGGCACAATGGGCTTCTTCTGCGTCGACGAGGGACGCCTGCCCCACGCCCAGAGGCTGCTAGAGGTCATCTCTGTGTGGTAAGGGGCAGCGGGCAGATGGGAACATACCCCCAGAACCCACAGCCCAGAGGCAGTTCTTCCTCATTTCCCTGTCTCTCTTAGTCTCCATGTTCCTATTCTGTCTCTCTCACAGCGACTGTCCCCGGGGTCACTTCTTGGCTACCGTCTGCCAAGGTAAGACGTGAAACACAGAATTCTGCCCTTTAGAGTCCCCAAGGTGGGGCTGTGTCCCCTCAGACCCCAGGGTGAGGCTGTGTCCCCTCAGACCACCAGGGTGAGGCTGTGTCCCCTCAGACCACCAGGGTGAGGCTGTGTCCCCTCAGACCACCAGGGTGAGGCTGTGTCCCCTCAGACCCCAGGGTGAGACTGTGTCCCCTCAGGCCCCCAGAGTGGGGCTGCGTTCTCTGAGATCCCATAGGGCAGGGTGAAACCAGAGATGGTTTCCAGGTCCCTCCACCTGCTCATGTCTGTCCCATCTCCCACAGACTGTGGCCGTAGGAAGCTGCCTGTCGATCGCATCGTGGGTGGCCAGGACACTAGCCTGGGAAAGTGGCCATGGCAAGTTAGTCTTCGCTACGACGGGGCCCACCTCTGTGGGGGGTCCCTGCTATCAGGAGACTGGGTATTGACGGCTGCCCACTGCTTTCCTGAGTAAGTGTCCCCACAGTACTGGAGAGGGGGAGGCAGAGAAGTGGGAAAGGCTGTGTCCCTGCGGCTACCACCCTTCCCTCCTGATTCCCGGCAGGCGGAACCGAGTTCTGTCCCGATGGCAGGTGTTTGCCGGTGCAGTGGCCCAGACCTCCCCCCACGGCCTGCAGCTGGGGGTACAGGCAGTGGTCTACCATGGGGGCTACCTCCCCTTCCACGATTCCAGCAGCGAGGAGAACAGCAACGACATCGCACTCATCCACCTTTCCAGCCCCCTGCCCCTCACAGGTAAGGCTGGGGCCGAGCTTTGGCCTGGGGGCTGCAGAGAGGACAGGAGAGAGTGCAGGAGTGGGGGGGGGGTGGCGAGGAGAACATGTTCAGGAGTCAGGGTCCATGGTGACAAGGAGGACGACCTTTAGTGGGCACAGACTGGGCATTCGACAGGAATGATTGGTGAAGCCCCCTTGGAAAACTCGGGCAGTTCCTCAAAACTAAACCCAGAGTTCTTGTTTGACCAGCCATTCCAGTCCTAGGCACGTACCCGAAAGACATGAGCACATGTGTCCACACCAGTGGAGTCACAGGTGTTCACAGCAGCGGTACTCACAGCCGGAAGGTAGGCTTGCCGCCTCCAATGCCCGTCACCTGATGGAAGGATAAACAAAGTGTGGGCTATCTCTCTCGCTATCCATCTTCACACCACATATATAAACACCTCACTGCCCTTGAGTCAATGCCAACTCATGTTGTTATTGTTAGGTGCCATGGAGATGGTTCCAACTCACAGTGACTCTGGACAGAAGAGCAAAGCACCCCTGTCCTGTGCTGCCTGCACAGTCACTGCTGTGCTGGGGCCTACGGTGGCAGCCACCGTGTCAGCCCATCTCCTGAAGGGGCTTCCTGTTTGTCACTGACCCTCTGCCAAGCATGGTGTCCTTCTCCGGGGAACAGTCCCTCCTGACAACATGTCCAAAGTGTGTGACATGTAGTCTCCCCATCCTGGCTTATCTAAGGGGCACTCTGGTTGCACTTCTTCCAGCGCAGACTTGTCTTTGGTGATCCACAGTGTAGGCACTACTTTTCTCCAACACCGTAATTCAAAGGGGTCAGTTCTTTGGTCTTTCTTATTCGCTGCCCAGTTTTCCCATATATATGAGGCAGTTGGAAACACCGTGACTTGGGTGAGGCCCACCTCAGTCTTTAGGGTGCCTTCTTTGCTTTTCAACCCTTTAAAGAGGTCCTTTGTGGCAGATCTTACTAATGCAGTGTGTCTTTTGATCTCTTGACTGCTGCTCCCATGGGTGTTGACTGTGCATCTGAGTATGTATTACAGTGGAAAACTCTGCTGCAAAGGACTTCTTTAAAATGTTGAAAAGTAAAGATGTCACCTTGAAGACTAAGGTGTGATTGACCCAAGCCGTGGTATTTTCAATCACATCATATACATGTGAAAGCTGCGCCATGAGCAAGGAAGACAGAAGAAGAACTGAGGCCTTCGAATTGTGGTGCTGGAGAAGAAGGTTGAATGTCCCGTGGACCACCAGAAGAACCAACGGATCTCTTCTGGAAGAAGTCCAACCAGAGTGCTCTGTGGAAGCAAGGATGGTGAGACTGCGTCTTACATATGTGGGGGATGTTGTCAGGAAGAATCACTCCCTGGAGGACATCACGCTTGGTAGAGCGGAGGGTCAGCAAAAAAGAAGAAGACCCTCGACAAGATGGACTGACACAGTGGCCGCAACAGTGGGCTCAAGCCTGATGGTGACTGCGGACATGGCACAGGACTGGGCAGGGTTTTGTTGTGTTGTGCACAGCGTTGCTATGGGTCGGAACCGACTTGACAGCACTTAACAACAACAACAACATGTATGTATATTGGAACAAAGCACTGATTCGGGATACAGAGTGGAAGAGCCTTGAAACAGGGATGCTAAGTCAGAGAAGTGCACTTGCCTTTAAATGAACTGTCCAGAAGAGGTGCATCTGTAGAGACAGACAGTAGCTTAGGGGTTACCTGGGGTAGGGGGTGGGGAGGCAGGAAAGTGAAGGGGTGATAGCTAAAGGGGACGAGGTTTCTTTGGGGCCTGAGGAAAGTGTCCTAAAACCCCTAAAGGCTGGACGACTCTGAGCATACTGGAAAGCATGGACTTGTACTCCGTAAATGAGTGCATTGTGTGGCAGGTGAATTGTATTTCAATAAAGCTTTTATGAAAAAAACTGGAAGTTAAAAAGAATGTGAGAGAAAGCCAGGAGTCACTGTCTAGGCTCTTTTGTGGAGAGGTCCCTGGGTCTCCATGGGAAAGATTCACCTGGGTGCCAGGGTGTTGTGAGGGCTTCTCCGGCCTGCTCACCTCCCTGTGGCTTTAGGAGCCAGCCTGGGCCTCCAGCCAACAGCAGGTCACAGTGTCATAGCAACAGTGATAACCATGGTGACAGTGACCCTAAGAGTAAAGGAGCAAGGACAATAGTGGGTCTTTACTGGGCAAAGAAGGACTGTCATGAGAAGAAGAAAAAGAAAAAAAATGAGCCTGTTGCTGTCGAGTGAGTTGTGACTCATAGTGACCATATAGGACAGAGAACTGCCCCGGAGGGTTTCCAGGGAGCAGCTGGGCTGCCAACCTTTGGGTGAGCAGCTGAGCGCTGAACCACTGTGCCACCAGGGCCCTAATAATAATAATAGTACTATAACAACCCCCCCCCCCCAAAATCAAACCCACTGCCGTCAAGTCAGGTCCAACTCATAGTGACCCTGGAGGTCAGAGCAGAGCTGCCCCATAGAGTTTCCGAGAAGTGCCTGGCAGGCTTGAACTGCTAACCTTTTGGTTAGAAGACATAGCACTTAATCCACTACATCACTGGGACTGTCAACATAACAAACGCTAATATAATTAATAATAGTACAAATGACTAGTAAGGGGAATGAAGGCAGCCGGCTCCAGCACAGCCCCTCGTGTGTGCAGGGCAATATCCTAAGCAGGCTTATATAAACGTAAGAACGCAGTTAGTCCTCTCAGAGCCCCAGTGAGGGTGGGTTCTTAGGGTCCTCTGTGCCCACACGGGGAAGGGTTCCCACTCAGAGATAGTAGGTAAGGCACCCCGTTCGCACAGCTGCAAAATGGCAAAGATTGCAGCCCTGGCCACGAGCACTGGGTTCTGTGCTTTAGCTCCAGGCTAGGCTGCTAAGGAATTGCGTTCCCACTGCGTGGTTTGCATTGTATTTACCTTTATGGTTATTATGTTTTTAATGATCTTCCATACCAACTCTCCACTTTGGGGGCCGATAGACATTTCCCTGGTGGGGCCCTGGTGGCAAAGTGGTTAAGAGCCAGCTGCCAACCACAAGGTCTGTGGTTCTGATCCACCGGCTGCTCCTTGGAAACTCCATGGGGCAGTTCTGCTCTGTCCTGTACAATTGCTGTGAGTTGGAATCGACTCGACGGCAACAGGTTTGTTTGGTTTTTATTTTCCTTTAAATTGAAACAAGCCAAACCCTTTCCTTTAGTGAAAAGAGTCGGGGGGGTTAAAAACCCTAGAATAAGGAGGCATTCATAGGGACACCAAGGGGCACATGGTGGGTTTGAGGCACACAACCAAGGGTGCAGCAGCGTGGGTGCAGCAGCATGGGCACAGCTCTTCAGTTGGGTAACACAGCTTTACTTCCCTGTGCCTCAGTTTCTCCCAACTGTAAAATGCCTTCCCTGGATTCAGATGATGAAAAACATTAACACTTGTCCAGTGCCGACAGTAGCAGGCACTCGGGAAATGTTAAGTGCTGTCAAGTTGGTTCTGATTCATGGCAACCTCGTGCGTAACAGCCCGAAACACTGCCCGGTCCATGCCCACAATCGTTATGCTAAGTCCATTGTGGCAGCCAGTATGTCAGTCTATCTTGCTGAGGGTCCTCCTCTTTTTTGCTGACCCTCTACTTTACCAAGCACGATGTCCTTCACCAGGGACTGATCCCTCCTGACCACATGTCCAAAGTACGTAAGACGCAGTCTTGCCATCTTTGCTTCCAAGGAGCACTCTGGTTGCACTTCTTCCAAGAGCAGATCTGTTTGTTCTTTTGGTGGTCCATGGCACATTCAACATTCTTCTCCAACACCACAATTCAAAGGCATCAATTCTTTTTCTGTCTCCCTTATTCATTATCCAGCTTTCACGTGCATATATGATTGGGAATACCGTGGCTTGAGTCAGATGCATCGTAGTCTTCAAGGTGACATCTTTGTATTTTAAAACTTGAAAGAGATCTGCAGATTTTCCCAATGCAATGCCATCTTTTGATTTCTTGACTGCTGTTTCCATGGGTGTTGGTTGTGGACCCAAATAAAATGAAATCCTGACAACTTCAATCCTTTCTCCATTTATCATGATGTTGCTTACTGATCCAGTTGTGAGGATTTTTGTTTTCTTGATGTTGAGGTGAAATCCATACTGAAGGCTAGGGTCTTTGATCTTTATCAGTGTTTCAAATCTTCGCTTCCAGCAGGCAGGGTTGTGTCATCTGCATAATGCAGGTTGTTAATGAGTCGTCTTCCAATCCTGATGCCTTGCCTTTCTTCGTATAGTTCAGCTTCCCAGATTATTTGTTTGGCATACGGATTGAAAAGGTATGGTGAAAGGATCCAACCCTGATGCACACCTTTCCTGACTTTAAAGCAAGCAGTGTCCCCTTGTTCTGTTCACATAACTGCCTCTTGGTCTGTATAGATTCCTCATGGGCATGATTACGTGTTCTGGAATTCCCTTTCTCTGCAATGTTATCCATAATTTGTTATGATCTGCACAGTTAAATGCCCTTGCATCGTCAGTGAAACACAGGTACCCATCTTTCTGGTATTCTCTGCTTTCAACCAAGGTCCGTCTGCCCTCCAAATTTCTTGGCATATATGAGTGAGCACTTCCAGTGCTGCATCTATTTGTTGAAATACCTCAACTGGTATTCTATTGGTTCCGGGAGCCTGGTTTTTCACCAGCAACTTCAACGCAGCTTTGACTTCCTCCTTCGGCACCGTTGGTTTCTGATCGCGTGCCACCTCTTGAAATGGTTGAACATCAAGCAGTTTTTTTTGGTGTGATGTCTCTACATCCCTTCCGTCTTCTTTTGATGCTTCCCGCCTCATTTAATATTTTCCCTGTACAATCCTACCGTATTGCAACTCAAGGCTTGAATTTTTTTTAGTTCTTTCAGCTTGAGAAATGTGGAATGTGTTCTCTCCTTTTGGTTTTCTATTTCTAGCTCTTTGCACAGCTCATTATAATACTTTATTTTGTCTTCTCAAGCTGCCCTTCGAAATTTTCTGTTCAGCTCTTTTATGTCATCATTTCTTTCTTTTGCTTTAGCTGCTTGATGTTCAAGAGCAAGTTTCAGAGTCTCTTATAACTGCCCAGATGGTCTTTCGTTTCTTTCTAATGACCTCTTGCTTTCTTCATGGATGACGTCTTTGACGTCTTTCCACAGCTTGTCTGGTCTTCGGTCATCAGAGTTCAGTGCATCAAAGCTGCTCTCCAGCTAGTTTCTAAACCAGGGTGGGATATGCTCAAGGTCATGCTTTGGCTCTTGTGTACTTTTTCTAATTTTCTTCAGTTTCAGTTTGAACTTGCACATTTACAAATTGAGCATTCACGTAACAGGCAACAGCCCTCAGCAGTGAAAATTGCACAAACATTTACCGCTCTTTTTGCGGGAAACGTTGATGCTCTTTTTTGCCATTGAGGGCTGTTACCTGTTAGGTGACCACTTCCTCTCTGCCAGCCAGCCACTCCATGGGCATCCCAGCACTTCCTCACCACAGCTTGGGGGGAAGAGGATTATCCCGCTTTACAAACGAGAGCTCCGGGGCACTGGCAGGCAGCAGGCAGGGCTGCTGGGACCATCTGTATGGGTCGTGCACTGAGCAAGAGTCTGTGTCTGGGGGTGCCATTCTCACATGGATGGTGATGATGATTTTCTGACACAGAAGTCAATTGTCTAAAATGAGAGTGTCTTTTCTCTCTTTTTGAAAATCATAATTTAGGTGAAAGTTTATAGGGCAGATTAGTTTCTCATTAAGCAATTTAATACATGTATTGTTAAGTGGCGTGAGCCGCCGCCCCCATGAAGTGTTAACCCTCTCCCGCCTTGGGTTTGCCATGACCAGCTTTCTTGCCCTCTCTTGCCTTCTTGTCTTTGTCCCCGGGCTGGGGCGCCCATGTAGTCTGTGTTTTACGATCCTGTCTTTGGCTGAAAAGTGAACCTTCTAGGTGACTTCATTACAGACCTATAAGGGTGTCCAGGGACCATACTCTCAGGGTTTTCTCCAGGCTCTGTCAGAGCAGTAAGGCTAGCCTTTTCCTGTTTAAACATTTTATTGTGCTTTAAGTGAAAGTTTGCAATCCTATTTGTTATATAAAACCCACACCCACACCACTAGGCAACCATAGCAGCTCTCCCTACCCCGTGACAGCGCACTCCTCTTCTCCATCCTGTACGTCCCCCACCCATTCAGCCAACTCCTGTCCCCTCCACCCTCTCATCTCTCCTTTGGACAGGAGCTGCTCAGGCAGCCTCAGGTATGTATTTAAGCTGAGAAGCACACTCCACCAGCATCACTCCATGTCCGATAGTCCAGTCCCATCTCTGTCAGAAGAGTTGACTTCAGTTCTGGTTTCAGCTCCGGGCTAGCAGAATCTGGGGCCATGTCCTCAGGGGACCGTCCAGTCTGACAGACCATCAGGTGTGGTCTTTTAATAGAGTCCTAGTTCTGCACAGTCATCTTTCTCCTGCTCCCTCAGGGACTCTATGTCGTGGTCCCTGTCAGGGTAGTCATTGGTCACCAACAAGTTCCTCTGGTCTTACGCTGGTGAAGACGCTGGATCGTGTGGCCCCTTCCGTCTGCTGGGCTCATGTTTTCTTCATGTCTTGGCCCGTCATTCTCTTCTACTCCAGATGCACTGGGACAAATTGATGCCAGTTAGAGGGCAGCTTGCTAGCTTTTAAGACCTCAGATGCCACCCACCAAGGTGGGATGCAGAATGTTTTCTAGTTATGCCAGTGACCTAGATGTTCACTGAAACTATCATCCCCAGACTCCTACACCTGTTCCTCTGTCCTCCAAAATATGCGTTTGTATTGAGGAAGCATCTTAGCTTTTGGCGTAGTCCAGCTGTGCTAGACTCTTTTTTTTTTAAGGATATCTTTTTCTGTTTCTCACCAGGGCTCACTTTTGACTGGGGGCATCCCCACGGGCCATAGTTAAAAAGCACAAACATGGGAATTGGGTCAACCTACATTGAAATTCAGGCTTACTCATTGATTCATTGTGAGACTTTGGGCAAGTGACTCAGCCTTATCCCTCCACTCTGTAAAATGGGATGGTAGTAACTCCAACCTCTCTGGGCTAGTGAATGACTAAAGGATCTGATGTAGGAAAACGCCTAGTGTGCAAGGAGTGCTCAGCAGGCAGCACATGCTGCCTGTTACTAAGAGAGCAGAGGGAAGGGTGGCCCAGGGGTCGCAGAGGCGGTGTGTGGAGGGTGGCATCGAGGGCAGGCCAGCGGGGCCTAGACTGGCGCGGTCTCTCCTGCAGAGTACATCCAGCCCGTGTGCCTCCCAGCTGCTGGCCAGGCCCCAGTGGATGGCAAGCTGTGCACTGTGACCGGCTGGGGCAACACAGAGTACTATGGTGAGTCCTTGCTGCCACGTGAAGCCACCGCCCGGGGAACTGAATTCGGCTGGCTGGCTGACTCCTGGGTCCTGGGGTAGAGGTGCCCTGAAGGGCCTGGGATGGGCAACCCGGGGGAAGGGGGTTGTGCGTGCTGCCAGCTCTGACCAGCTTTGCCTACATGTGCCCAGGCCAGCAGGCCGGCGTACTCCAGGAGGCCCATGTCCCCATCATCAACAGTGATGTCTGCAATGGCCCTGACTTCTATGGAAATCAGGTCAAACCCAAGATGTTCTGTGCTGGCTACCCAGAGGGTGGCATCGATGCCTGCCAGGTGAGGGACTGTGTTGGCCCTGCCATCCCGGGGAGGGAGACACAGGGCAATGGGTGGTTGGGCTCCCTATCTCAAGGTCAAAGGGCTAAGTGACCAAAGCATCCCAGAGGGCCTCCTGGCCAGGCAGCTCAGGCTCCAGCCAGGCCCTCCTTCCACTCCAGGGTGACAGCGGTGGCCCCTTTGTGTGTGAGGACAGCATCTCTCGGACCCCACGGTGGCGGCTGTGTGGCATTGTCAGCTGGGGTGCTGGCTGCGCCCTGGCACAGAAGCCAGGGGTGTACACCAAAGTCAGTGACTTCCGGGAGTGGATCTTCCAGGCCATAAAGGTGACAGTTCCACCCCGATGGGAGCTGAGGCCGGGAATGTTTGGGACTCTCCAATGGAGAAACTCCTCCTTGGGCATGGAAGGGCACACAGATCGACTGTACAGGGCTTCTGGGGAGGCAGGCTTTGCTGTGGGTGCTGGGGGAGCCTCCAGACCTCAGGAGCTCCTTCTTGTCTTTTTGTAGACTCACTCCGAAGCCAGTGGCATGGTGACCCAGCTCTGACCTGTGACTTCTCCTCAGGGCCCATGCCTCCAGGGCCCAGGCTGAGCTCGGTGGATCCCACCAAGGTGGTGGAGTCCATGCTGGGCCTGGGAAGGAACACTTTTCTTCTTGGGCCCAGCCTACAGGTCCAAGGATGCCATCCATCCAGGTCCTCTCTTCCTCAGTGGCGGGCCCACTCAGCCCTGGGACCACCCAAGTCTCACCCTCCTGACACCCATGTAAATATTTTTCAGCCATTCGGGAACCCCCTAAGAGGTGCCGCAAGGCCACAGGATGCTCTTTAAATAATAAAGGTGGTTTTGATTAATGTGGTCTCTGAGTTTGCAGATGCAAGCAGCAGTGAGGACATTTTGAGAGGGAGGAATAAAAGCAATTATGGCCTGGCACAAAGCGGGCAGGCGGCTTGGTCCTTCAGTGCCTCTTGGCTCAAGAGAAGAGGTTTTGTTGTTTTGTTTACCTGGAAGTGCTCTAGGCAATGCTCGCTGCAGGTATTGCTGGTTCCAGCTGCCCACGTGGTTTTTGTCAGAACCGTACCTGCCTTACTCTCTTGTTGGCTTCGTTTTTATTAGCAGCCTTGCCCACAACCAGAGGCCAACATGTCTCCCCAGGCTCATATTGTGGAAAAGGATGATTATTTTTTCCCTCAACAGGCTGATTCCAACTCACATCAACCCCTCAGGACAGAGTAGAAGTACCCCATAGGATTTCCAAGGAGCGCCTGGTGGATTCGAACAGCAGACAGTTTGGTTGGCAGCCATGGCTCTTAACTACTAGGCCACCAGGCCTTCCTTTTTCCCAGCAGAACCATCAAAAAACAAAAAAAAAGGAAGTCCCAGACTTGGCGCTCATTGGGCAGATGTGGGTCACATGCTCATCCCTGACTCAATCATTGTGTGACTGTGTGCCAGATACATTGTGTGTGTGTGTTGGGGGGGTGATATTAGACCCTCAAGAACCACAGGACCCCATGTGGGGGTGGTGGAAAGATGGGAGCGTCCACCTGTACTGTTTCCAGAACAAGAAGATGTGGACGCCCAGTGAGTCAGAGAATACTTTTCATTTGGGGCTGGCACAGCAAATGGGGCTTTGCAAACTGGGATGGGGTTCCAGTCCCTGTGAGCACTGCCTGGGGCCCACCCCCGACCCCGTCCTCCTCCTCGGGATTGGGTGCCACCGGCCCCCACTCTCTCCCTGCAGCGTCTGCAGCTTTTCACAGTGTCGCTGGTGTACACCAGGGCGTCTCCCCAACAGTGCTCTTCTTCTCACTGACTGTCATGGACTGGATCGTGTCCCCCACTAAAATGCACGCAGTCATTTGCCTGGGCCATGACTCCCAGTGTTGTGTGAGTCCCTCTGTGCTGTAAACCCTGCCTCTGTGGTATAATGAGGGAGGATGGGCGGCCGTTGTGCTGGTGGGGCAGGACTCAGGGTGCAGGACTCAGCTGCCTCTTGGGATACAGGAAAGGGAAGCAAGCAGAGAGTGGGGACCTTGTCCTTTGGAAAGGACCAGGGTCCCTGCACCTCTGAAGCTTCTAGTCCAGGGGAAGATTGACAGCAAGGACCTTCCTGCAGAGCCAGCTCCTGCCTCAGGAGCTGATGCCCTGAATCTGGACTTGTAGCCTACTGGACTGTGACAGAGTAAATTTTGTAACCCAATCCACTTGCGGTGTTTCTATTACAACAGGACCAGATGACTAAGATGCTAACCCTCTACTTTACCAAGCATGATGTCCTTCTCCAGGGACTAGTCACTCCTGACAAAATGGCCAAAATATGGGAGACAAAGTCTCACCATCCGTGCTTCTGAGGGGCATTCTGCTGTACTGCTTCTGGAACAGCTCTGTAGATACTAGAAAAATAATAGTAAACCACAGGATTGCTTTGAAGTTCTGCTGGGGCCTTGTTCCTCAGGAACCCTGAAGGCCACATCTCTCCCTTCCATGTCACTGCTGTGTGTCTCTCAGCCACAGCATTTGATCCCTCTTCTCTAACTGATGTCACCATATCAGCAACACAGCGGGATTTTGCATTCATCTTCCATGTTTGCATCTGATGACTCACTTTCAAATACAGAGAAGCCTTCTGTCTGTAACTTAGAATGGAGAGCTCCGCCAGCAGTTTACAAATGAGCATTCCTGCGTTGAGTTGAAGGAGAAATGTCGAGTTATTACTCTGTTGTAATGAGCCCTCCAGTAAAAGAGCCCCAGAAGTAACAGCCAAGGAGGGCAACGCTTCGTCGCATGTACTTTGGATGTGCTGTGAGGATGGACCAGTCCCTGGAGAAGGACATCATGCTTGGGAAAGTGAAGGGGTCAACGAAAAAGAGGAGGACCCTCCGTGAGGCGGACTGACACGGTTGCTGCAACAATGGGCTTAAGCAGAAAAACGATCGTGCGTGTGGCGCCGGACAGGGCGGTGTTTTGTTCTGTTGTAAGCTGCGGCACTGTGAGTCAGATGCCCATTCCATGATACTCAGCAACAAGTTAACAATGTTGTGAAGGCCATTAATTTTATCTTCAGAAATAATCGTCAATATTCAAATACTGATGTAAGTAACACGGGCTGTTAGTTTCCCTGTGAAAAGTTAGTAACACTATTCAATGCTGCACTTGCTAAGTGAGCAGGGCTTCCAGGTCTACTTCTGAATAACAAATCACTTCTGATTTCACAGCATAACAGGACAATCATTTTACCATGTCCATGGAGTCTGGGTCAGATGGCATAGCAGATAATGTCCATGTCCTCAGCTAGCACCCTCACAGATTGGAGGGGCAAGGACAGCTGGGGCTGGAATCCCTTGGCCTCACTCCACACGTGTCTGGAGCCTCAGCAGGAATCCCTGAAATTCCAGGATCCGCTGCCACCATCCACTTAGTGGTTGTCCACATGGCTTGGGCTTCTTCACAGCGCGGTGGCCTCAGGACACTGGCACTTCTTCTATGGTGGTTCAGGGCTTAAGTGAGCACTGACACTGTCTTTCTATTTCACCTTCCCTTCTGATGTAAAGATCAGAGCAAATACGTGCAATAAACAGACAACACTAAGATAATCACCAGAGCTTCTTCACTGCCCCCCTGCGAGCAGCCTCTCATGCTGGTGGTCTGTGTGCCACACCGGGAAGCACTTGTTAATCCTCACCCAAGCCAAGAGGCAGGGGCTGTGCAGGTCCACCATCCCACAGAGGGGCTACGTGCTTGGCCCAAAGTGGTCCCTCTGAGGGACAAAGATGGGAGCAGGACCTGTGATAGAACATCTCATGGGAGCCCGCCCAGCCCCCAACTCCCAACCCCTTCCTACTGACCAGGTTGACACTGCCCCTCTAGGGCATCCTCTGAGCTCCTGGGGAGTCACATAAATCTAGACATCGGGAGTATCCCAGGGGTGAAGATGGAAGACTTTAACCAAGGATTTCTCTGAGGCTAGGGGGAAGGATGAGAAGTCCCACCTGGCGACTGTGGGGTGCGAGGGAGCCTGCAAATCAGAGTCAAACACCCCTCTGTCAAGTGGACAGGCAGATAGATAGGTAGCCAGATGGAGAAGCAGGCAGACCATCAAGGCAAACAGACGGGCAGATAGACAGACCATTGGTCAGGCAGACGGACAGGAATACAGGATGGCTGCGCGGAGGGACACAGAGATGAGAAGAGACAGACAGTGCTGTTGGGAAGAAGAGGTGATGAGGGAGAAGGGAGTCGGATGGACGGCTGGGGTAGAGAGTGAGCCATGTTTTGGACTTGTCTGAGCTCATAGATGGTCACGGGCAGAGACAGACCCTCCCAGGGTCTCATTGCTCGCCTCCTGCTGGTCGTAGCCCTGGACCTCTCCATGCCCTTCCGTGTAGCCCCTTCCAGCAAAAGCCCTGGTCCCCACCCTTCCTGCCTCCCTGCCTCCCTCCCTCCACAGCCCTCACTCCAGCAGCTGGTCGACCTCGCCGCCAGCCAGTGAACTCGCCTTATTTTCCCTGTCCCTTACCTTTTTGGATTCCAGGCTTCCTCTAGAACTCCTCCTCATAGATACCTCTCTTTCTCCCTGCTTCCTATAACACTCGCCAGGTGAACACCCATCTCTTCACTAGCACTCACGCCCACACTTGGGCACTGGAACACACCAGGAGCAACTTCATACCTGTGACCCAAACCACAAAACCCACTGCCATCGAGTCAGTTGTGACTCACAGTCACCCGAGAGGACAGAGGAGAACTGTCCCACTGGATTTCCAAAGAGCACCTGGTGGATCCCAACTGCTGGCCCTCTGGCTGTCAGGTAGCTTTTAAAACACCATGCCACCAGGATTTCCCATGCCTATGGTGCAAAGCTTGAATTCCCTCAATTCTGTGGTCCCTTCACCTGCCCTCTCTTCCTAATGACTGGTCCCCAGCATCTCCTGTCCCCTCTGATCAAACCTCCTCCCCCAGCCTCACTCTTGGCTGACTCGGGCTCCCTGTTTAATGGTAAATCATGAGCAGGGACCCCCTGTGGGTTCCCGGAGTTGCCGGCTCTCCACGCTCCCTCATCTGCCCAGGCCCTCCTCCTCCGGGGCTGCCCTGATGGAAGAGGGCTGCGGTTCCCGGCGAAGGCCCACCCTGCACTTTCTTCTTTCTGGGTATCACCCAGCAATCTCCCTGCTGGCTCTCCTACACACACCAGTGGTTCTCAGGGGGTGACCCCTAGACCAGTAGCATCAGCACCACCTTCGAGTTCATCTGAAATGCACATCCAGCCCACAAACAGCAGTAAACCTGCTGCTGTGAGGTTGGCCCCAACCACCTAATGACCCTGTAGGACAGAGTGGAGCTGCCGCATGGGGTTTCTAAGGCTGTACACCTTTAGGAAAGCAGATGGCTGCATCTTCTTCCTGTGGAGCAGCTGGGGGGACAAAGCAAAGACCTTTTGGCTTGCAACCCAGAGCCTCCACCACTGTGTCCTCAAGGCTCCCACATTGCCCCCAAACTGCCGGGGTCACAAACTCTGGTGTGGGGCTGGCAGTGTGACTTCTGACCAGTCCTTCAGGGGTGCCAACGCACGCACGCTGATGTTAGGGCAGTATTGCCCTGCATCTGCCTCACGAACCTGCCACGTGGTACGGGACCCTTCTCATCTATCTTCCAGCAACAGGCTGTGATTGCTCTCAGTCTTTAATAACATCCCCCTACCACCCCACACCCCACTCTCTCATTTCTCAGATTTACCTTATAGCCAAAGCCTGCAGACGTTCTCTCTACTCTCCGCTCTGGTTCCTCTTGTTTTCATTCTCTTTTGCATCCTCTTGAGTCAAGCACTTGGCCCCCTTTAAGCTTCATGCAGCCCAAACCCATTCATGACAAAGCCTCCCGTGAGTGTGCCATGCTGCCAGGTCCAGCGGCGCATCCTCAGTCCCCATCCTGCTTCACCATCAGCAGCGTTCGACACAGGTCATCCTTCGCTGCTCTGGGAACCACTTCCTTTCCTTCCAGAGCCCCACTGTCTTCCAGTTTTCCCCCCACCTCTCCAGCTCAGCCTCTCCTCAGCCCCTCCCCTAAATGCTGAGGGGCCCCGGGGCTCAGCTTGCCCTCTTCTCCATCTTCGCCCACTCTCCTGGGCATCTTATCTAGGCTTTCTGCTGTAAATACCCCCATCTGCTTCTCCTTCTCCCATTCGAGGGTCCCACCCATGACCTGACCCTCCCCTCTCCCTTCTTCCAGACAAATGTCTCCCATTGGGAGTGCTCCCCTCAATTGAACCTACGTCAAAGCCTCCTGTCATGGATTGAATTGTGTCCCCCCAAAAATGTGTGTCAAGCTGGCTAGGCCATGATTCTCACTATTGTGTGGTTGTTCCTTGTTTTGTGAGCTGATGTAACTGCCCTGTGTATTACAGTGGGATGTAACATGCTTACACAGGTCGCCTGGTCTGATGTCAGGGGTGTTTCCCTGGGGTGTGACCTGCATCACCTGTTATCTTAAGAGACATAAGAGGAGACAGAAGCTAGCAGAGACAGAGAGACACCTCCCACCACCAGGAAAGAGCCAGGATCTGAGAGCATCCTCGACCTGGATCCCTGAGCTGAGAAGCTTCTAGACCTGGGGAGCCTGATGACAAGGACTCCCCCAGAGCTACAAAGAGAGCACGCTTCTCCTGGCGCTGGGGTCCTGAGTTCAGGATTCGGTCAGAATCAGCTCATCAGCAGTGATGAGTTTGGTGCATTTGTTTGAAACTATGAGAGCATACATTTCTGTCTACGAAAGCCGTCTGCTGGTGGCATTTCTGTTACAGCAGCACTAGATGACCAAGACACCTCCTAGCCCCAGCATTGGATCCTGTCCCCAGCGGTGAACGGGAAATACTGCCTCTGTCCCACTGTCTTCACTACCCATGTGCAGGGCTCAGCTACCCTGCTGGCCATGGACATGGGCGTCAAACTGCAAATCCAGACTGAACACCCGAACTCATGGTACCAGAAGCTGAGGTCACCACCACCAGGGGCCTATGCACGTCTGAAGCCCTGACTCCTCTGGAATGCCCCGATTGGAGCCTGGGCCATTCTGGGCCAGCTGGAAGGAGGCAGAGCCCTGCAGCTCAGCATGACCAGGCTGTCTGGTCCACCTGAAGGCCAGGTCCACAAGCCCAGCTGCCTGCCCGGGGCTGTCAATGCTGGCAGGCCCTTCACAGCCATGCCATGACTCTCCCCGTAGGTCCATTCATGAACAGCTTTGCCACAGGGATGTGTGCAGCCATTGGAAGCCTGCCTATCTTCTGGCAGGCATTGCTACCTTTGCCTGGGCCTATTAAGCTATTGACATCCCCGTGGACATCTGACATGGTCCTGGCTTCTGCCATGAGGGAGGAAGAGAAAAGGTGGCTGGGAACTGGGTCCAAGACCACTGCGCACAGTTGAATATGGCACAGAACACCTGGCTTGGGCTCAGGGCTCTAAGGGGTCACCGTCCTGACTTGGTAGGTTGTCTTAATCATCTAGCGCCACTGTAACAGAAATACCACAAGTGGTATTTCTTCTCTCACAGTCCAGTAGGCTAGAAGTCTGAATTCAGGGTGCAAACTCTCAGGGAAGGCCTTCTCTCTCTGTCAGTCCTGGCTAAAGGTCCTTGGCATCAATCAGTCCTTTGCACACGAGCTTCTCAGCCCAGGAGCCCTGGATCCAAAGTTCTTGCTCCCCTCTTGGTTGTTCATTCTTGGTGGCATGAGGTCCCTCTGTCTCTCTGTTCACCTCTCTCTTTTATCTCTCAACAGATTGGTTTAATTTACAAGCTAATCTTGTGGACTCAGTCCCGCCTTATTAATGTAACTGCTACCAATTCTGCCTCATTAACATCACACAGGTAGGATTTACAACTCAGAGGAAAAACACATCAGATCACAGCATAGTGGACAAGCACTTGGTGCTGGGAATCATGGCCTACCCAAGTTGACACACATCTTGGGGGGATACAGTTTCACTCATAACACCACCCAACTGGCTTCATATCCAGATAGGTTGACTCTAAGAATAGTTGCTCTGACTTTTACTGTCAGCTAGGTTTCTCTCCAGCAGTAAAGAGGAGCTTTTTGGTATGGAAGTCCCAGCCCAAGCCTCACTGTGTCTCACTGCCTTTGATGGGCTGATTCCTGAACAAATCCCAGTGAGTAGTGCATGTGATTCTCTCTGTGGCTTCTGCCCGATGCCAGGCTCCCCACAGGGCCGAAGTTGAGGCAATGATTAGCAGGAAATAGGTCCTGGCTGGCACCCACAGGGCAATGCCCATTGTCCTTGTCCTTGTCAAGCCATCTTTTTCAAGAGCACTAAGCAGAGTCTTTTAGACATTTCTAGGGGAGACCAACAGTACAAACTACAGTTAATTTGGGGGACCCAGGTGTCTTCATTTTCTACTGCTGTCATTACAAATTACATCACAGACTCTATAGCTTAAAACTCGAGTTTATTGTCTTGTAGTTCTGTAGGTCAGAAGGCCAACACAGTCTCATCAGGATCAAATCAATGCAGTGGGAGAGCCACCTTCCCTTCTAGGGAGAACTGTTTCCTTTCTGCTGAACGTTGTGGGCAGAATTCACTTCCTTGAGGTTGTCAGAATGATGTCCCCATTTCCTTGCTGTCACCTGAAGGACCTTCTTAGCTTTGTGAAGGTGTCCATGTTTCTTGGCTCATGGTCCCCTTCTTCCATCTCCAAAGCTAACTACAGGGGACATAGTCACTGTCATTCCTCAGTTCTCTCCTGCCTTTCCTGCCTTGTCTTCATCCCTCTTCTATTTTTAAGGGTCGTGGGATTTCATTGGTCCCATCCGGATAATTCAGGATACTCTCCCCCATCTCAAAGTCCATTACCTTAATCACATTTGCAAAGTCCCTTCCCCACAAAATGTCACGTACTCCTAGGATCAGGGATTAGGACATTGACATCTTTGGGGGACCATTATTTGGCTTGTCATATCAACGTATGTATATATATATAATACCAAAAAAAAATCACCAAGTAGAACATACACTCAGATATTTTCTATTCCATTCTTTTCTATTTAAGTTTTTAGAGCAGGTAGTGCTGTACCCATACAGCAAAGTCAGCGCCATACCCGTATAGCAAAGTTAGGATACTTTGGTTAGAGAACCAACACCACCATGTCCTAGCTGTGTGATCTTGAGAACATCTACTTATAGTCTCTCTGTGCCTCAGTTTCCCCTTTAACAAATGAATGATGATCATAGTACTTTCCTGTGGAGCTGTGCAAAGTGGCAGCATCAGATCTCATCTAAATTCAAGGGAAGAGAGGAGAGTCAACATCAGCATCATTCCAAAGCTGAGTCCTATGAGGCAGAGGTCAGACATATCTCCATTCTCCAACCTGTTCACTGATTCTGACACCAGCTGTCCCTCCCATGGCACTACTTCTCTGCAGGGTTTGATAATTCATTGCAATGATCACACAGAATTCACAGACCATATCTGCAGCTACGTGTTTTATGAGAGAAGTTTTTTTTATTTTATTATGATTGAGGGAAAATGTACATTCCCATATAAATTTGCATGCTCACCTATATGCAGCTCCTACTGCTCTCTCTGCCCAGTGACAGCACATTTGTCTTCATTATTAACCAAGCCAGCCAAGTGCCGTTGAGTCAAGAAGTTCTTATTAGTCCAGGTTCAGGAAACCCTTGGAAGTAACAGGAACAAATCAGAATACAGTTGTAATCACTTCCAGGATGAGGTGTGATGCACTGTGATCACCTCCATGATGGGGTCTGCTGTCAGTAGCCTGTCAGTTCAAAGGGCGCTTCCTTGGCTGTGTGGCCTGCATCAAGTGTAAGTGGACATTCTGGCAAGGCTCTAGGGCCTTTTCTGACTCTGGATTCTGAAGCTGACACTGGTTTATCCACTTTTCATTCTTGGGACTTGAGCTTCCCTGTGTCTTGCCCGCCAGTCTTGAGATCCACCAATCTTTGCAGCTCTGTGACCAGCCAGTCTTGGATTTGCCAGACCCAGTAGCTTTGTGAATCAAGAGAAGACTATCCTGTTTCACAAACTCGAGATGTTTCACCCTGTACAACTTCATGAGCTGGTTTCCTTGTTATAGATGACTCTCTCTCTCTATGTATATATATGTATACACAAAAGACACATAAAGATGTTAACTTGAGAACTAAGGTGTTTTCAGTCACCATGTGCATTTTCAGTCATGTCATATGCTTGTACAATCTGGACAATGAATAAGGAAGATCGAAGAATTAATGTCTTTGAATTACGGTGTTGGCAAGAAATATTAACATGGTCTGCCAAAAGAATGAACAAATCTGTCTTGGAGGAAATACAGCCAGAATGCTCCTTAGAAGCAAGGATGGAGAGACTATGTCTCATGTAGTTTGGACGTGTTGTCCGGAAGGATGAACCCCTGGAGTAGGACAACATGCTGAATAGAGGATCAGCAAGAAAGAAGGAGCCCCTCAGTGAGGCGAAGTGACACAGTGACTCGAGCATGACAAGAGCTGTGAGGCTGGCACAGGACCAGGCAATGCTCCCTTCTGTTGCGCATAGGCTCACTCTGAGTCAGAATCGACTCGATGGCACCTAACAACAGCTATACATGCTTTACCAGTTTGGCTTCTCTAGAGAATCCAGTCTAAGACAGTTGCTAACAGATCCTGGAACGACACGTGACATCCACACCTCCCCCTAATGCCCTCGGCACTGCCCTATTCCCTCTCACTGCCCTGCCCCTCGCCTCCCTCTATAGCCTTTTCTCCAGCCACGATGGCCCTCTGCTGTTGCTGGAACATGCCAGACTCATTCCCAGCTGAGGTCCTTTGCACTTGCTGTCCCATCTGTCTGGTGTTAACTCTGGTTTACCTCCTCGGAGAGGTGTCCCTGGCTGCTGTCTGCACAGTAGCTCATAGGGTTTGACCACTCTTGTTACACAACCCACTTCCTCAATCTGAAACGATTGTTTGTGTGTTACCAGTTTACTATCCACCCTGCCACCCTACCCTCGAATGGGGTCATCAAACTTTTATTGTAAAACTCACTGGTACCAGACTGATTCCAACCCACAGTGACTTCACAAGACAGAGTCAAACTCCCCCACAGGGTTTTCAAGGCTAGAGTCTTCACCAGAGCAGACTTCCACATCTCTCCCTTGTGCAGCAGCTGATGGGTTCAAACTGCTGACCTTTTGGTTAACAGCCCAGTGCTTTAACCACAGTACTGAGGCCCCTACTTGCTGCAGAACCCCCTAACCAAACTCATTGCTATTGAGTCAGTTCTGACACATAATGACTCTCTGTCTACAGGCCAGAGTAGAACTGCTCTGTAGGGTTTCCAAGGAGTGACTAGTGGATTTGAACTGCGAACCTTTGGTTAGCTGTTCAGCTCTTAACCACTGAACCCCCAGGACTCTCTGGGGAGATAGCAGGGGGAAGAATCTGGTCTTACGGCAGTGAGTTGATGCCACTGTGTTGCCTGGCTTGTGTTCCTCCAGAGCCATCTTGCCCTCCCTGCTGCCACTATGAACTCAGTGGCTCCTGCGACCCAGCCCTTGTGACAAGTCTGCCCTCCCTGACAGCTGCTTGATGCCATGCCAGGAAGGCTCCCAGTGTGACACAGGCTTTGTGTTCAGTGACACTGACTGTGTACCTCCTGACCCAGTGCAGAGGAAACTGGGTCTGGGGAGCATTGTGGATAATTCTTCCCCATCCACTGTGGACTGCTCCCTTTCCTGCTCCTTTTCCTGGGCCTGGACAGAGATGTGGGGCCCTGAATGGTGTCTTTGGAGCCACCCTCTGGCACCTGCCAGGCGTCTGGGTGCTCACACATCACTAAGGAAGTGATGGACTGTGAGTTCTCCGGCACCCGTTCGTCTGTCTTTGCTGAGTCCGCTGGTTCCTCCAGCTCACTGTGTTTCTTCACAGAACAGCTGGGAAAGAACAGGCCCAGAAGCCCCCTGGTGCTCATTTAGGAGCATCTATCCTGGCTTGGCTATCCAGATGAATGGGACCCTGCAAAGAGACACCTGCAAGAGGGCCAGCCAGGTACAGCTCAGATAAGCTCACAGCTCTGGGAAGCATGCCAGCTTTAAGAATCTCAGCCCCTCACTAAGACCCTAACTCCAAGGGGAAAATTTGTTTTCCCTCTAACGTTCACACACTTCTACCTCTATTCTTAGACACATCCGTTTTCCGCTGTATCCATCAGAACCCACTGGGTTTCAAAGAGCAGAAATATCTCTCAAACTAGCTTAAGAAAGAAAACGGGGGGAGATTTATTGTGTTATATAAGTGAAAAAAAGAAAACCTTTCCGGATTCCTGGCTTTAGGTATAACTGCGTCTAAATGCTCAAACACGCCGTGGCTCAGCCTCCTGTTCTCCGGCGGCCTCGTTCGGGGCGCACGCCCCCCGCTTGGGTGACACAGACCTCTGACAAATCAGCCAACGCCGCCAGCAAACCTCCTGCCGAAAATCCCAGGGCTGGCCTTGGTTGGCCCCGCTCGGGCCACGTGACCTCCTGCCCCTGCCAGTGAGGATTAGCTGATTGGCTGGAAGTTATGGGTGGAGTCAGCTGTCCGTGGACTCCGCGCGTGGTGATTGGAGGGAAGGCTTCCCAGGGAAATACCGCGAGAGGAGACACGACGCCGGCGCCGCCGCCCTGAGGGAAGTTCGCTGTGCAACTTGCGGTCGTGAATGATTTTTACAGGTATTTGAGCGTTTCCTAGGGGCCAGACGCTGCTCAACCAAGCGGACAAACACGGGTCCTGCTCTCTCGAGCGTCGTTTGACCTCTGCCTGCCTCGCAGGAGAAGGGCGGGAGAGACAGCACCGCAGCCTTGTCGTGGAGTGGGCGCGACCCCTCCTGGGCGTGCGGTCCCGCTGTCGCCTCCGTCGGTGCCCTCCCCCTGCGCCAGCCCCGTGAGGACACGCCTGCGGGCGCTGCAGCGCTTCCTCGGGGGAGAGCTGGGCTTGTAGGGACGGCCGTCCGCCGGGTCAGGAGCGGGGCGGACCGTGTGGGCCCGGCGGTGGGGCTGGCTGTTGAGGCACCCCCACCCCACCCCCACCCCGGTCCCTGTGTCCCCTGCTGCGATGACAGCAACCCAGACCTGTAAATACCGCTGTGTTGGTGAGGTGTGTCTTGCCTGGGGCGGTGACCGCATCCCTGTTTGGCCCTGCACAGGTATGCTGCAGTCTGCCAAGTCGCGAACCTGACCGCCGGGCGCGGAAGGAGGAATTCTTCCTTCTGCTGTGAGTCACCGACGGGCAGGGCAGGACTTAGTGCTTGTACTCTGCATGGCCACGGTGGACGGTCACAGACAGGAGCCAGGCTCACGTTAACCTGCAGAGACTTCGGCATGATTCTCTGATAGACTGAGACTTCAACAAATCCTTTTGAAAAAACACAGCAAACAAACTCCCAACTGCCATCATTACCCCACATCTAACAAAATGGGCAGTGATTCCGTGGTACCGCTAAAAACCTCATCCAGGTTCCGCTCTCCCTGACTGTCTCCATGACCTCTTGGGCCCCTCCTCTGCTCCCAAGTTTTTGCTGGCTCTCTATGGCAGTGGTTAAGAGCTCAGTTGCTAACCAAAAGTTTGCAGTTCAAATCCACCAGCGGCTCCTTGGAAACCCTATAGGGTAGCTCTACTCTGTCCTATAGGTTACTGTGACTCGGAATCTCCTTGATGGCAATGGATTACTGCTACTAAGGAAACTCTGGTGGCACAATGCTTAAGAGCTATGGCTGCTAACTACAGGCCACCAAGTGCTCCTCAGAAACTCTATGGGACAGTTCTCTGTCCTGTGGGGTCACTATGAGTGGGAATCAACTCAACAGCAGTGAGTATAATACTACTAATATTAACTAAGCTTACTCTGTTCTCAGCATGTGTACTAAGTGCTGCTGGCTTTTCCATTGTTAGTTTTTATTAGCTACTGTTGAGTATCTACTAAATGCTAGGCCCCAACTAAACAGTTTGATGATGATAAAAACAACAGTCACAACAACTAACATCATTTACCATTAATAAGTGCAAGACTCTACTAAATGCTTTATTATTGTTATTATTTTAATGACCAACGTTTAAATCTTGACCATATGTCAGGTCCCATGCTAATAATGGCAACACTAATAACTAAAACATGTTATGTATTTACTTTGTGTCCATGCCTGGTCTAGCATTTTAATAACATTAATAATAAGGGCTACTATATTTTGAGCATTTTGATAGTCATGGTTGTGTGTCATTTTGGGCCATGTTTCTCAGTGGTTTGGCAATTATTTAGTAATGTAATCTGGCAGTTATGGAATGAGGTAGTTACCCTCCATTTTGTGATATAAGGTAGTGACCTCTATGATGTGATCTGATGTGATCAGTCAGTAAGTTGTCAGAGGACTTTCTACGGGGGTGTGGCTGCATCCAATATGTGTGAATGTTCTGGTGAAGCTTGCTGCCTTTTGTTTGCTCTGGATCCTGCAGATACCTTGTTATCATCTGGCCCATGGTTCTTGGGTCTTGAGCCAGTGGCCCACCCTGTTGCCTGCTGATGTTGGAATTCGTCAGCCTCTGCAGTCTGTGAGCCAGCACCCTCCTGTCTGACCTATGGATCTTGGGCTCTTCAGCCCGTGGAGCTATGTGAGTCAGGAGAAGCTTTCCATCTGACCCTAGACCCACGGTCAAGTGGATTTGGTATTTGCCAGCCTCTGCAAACACATGAGTTGTTTCCCTGAGATAAATTTTTCTGTTTCTTTCTGCATGTATACACTTCACTGGTTTGGCTTCTCTAGAGAACCCAGCCCGAGACATGTGCCTGTGGGTGTGTACAGAGAGCAGGGGTGGGTCACTGATAGAAATCTTGCCTTCAGTGTGACTCTACCAAGTCTCAAAAAGGAAGCAGGAAATGCTTGCCTGCACCAAACCTTTAGTCCTCTGATGTCGAATGCAGCAGCTACTAGTCATATGTAGCTATTTAAATTAATTAAAATTAAAGCTTCAGATTCTCAGCCATGCTAAGCACATTTCAAGCACTCAGTAGCTAATGGCTCCCAAACCAAACCACACAAGTGGCAGAACTACAGCTGGACTGGAAGCCACAAGGCAGCCTCAGACTCCACATGCTGAACACCACTCACACTGAGAGGCAGCATGCAGACCACTTGTTCCCACGGTTGAGAGTTGGAAAAGTTTATCTCACTGCAGCGAGGGCCATCAGAGGCTGCCAGGGACAGGTGGAGGTGGGCTGGGAGGGACTGGTCACGTGGGGAGGCAGGAGGTAATGCTTGGCACTGAGGCTCCATGATCCCCCAGTCGCCAGCGTGACTCCAGGGACACTGAGCACTGCAGGACAGGCCTGGTGGGGCAGCTCTTAAGAGGTCTGATACACCACTTGGGTCCTTCACTGAGTGCCACTGGCATGAGGGCCCTAGGTCCTAGACTCAGGTTTGTGTCCTGAACGTCTGCCATGGTATAGGCACCCCATGCTCTGTGCCACACCAGACAGCTTTGCTGACATCTGTCTTAGTTAACTAAGGTCGCTGTGACAGAAATACCAAAGTAGATGGCTTTAACAAAGAGACATTTATTCTCTCACAGTCTAGGTGGCTAGAAGTCCCAACTAAGGGTGCCAGCTCCGGGAGAAGGCAGTGTGGGCTCCGGGGAAGGGCTGTTATCATCAATTTTCCCCTGGTCTAGGAGATTCTCAGCACAGGAACCTTGGATCCAAAAGACACTCTGCTCCGGTGCTGCTTTCTTGGTGGCATGAGGGTCCTTGTCTACATGGTCACTTCTCATTTATATCTTAGAACAGATTGCTTTAAAACACCCCCTAATCTTACAGGTAAAGTCTTGCCTCATTAACGTTAACACCAATAATCCTGCCTCATTAATATCATAGAGGTAGCATTTACAAAGCCTAGGAAAATCCCATCAGATGACAAAATGGACATTCAAACAATACTGGGAATTATGGACTAGCCAAGTTTACAGATAGTTTAGGGGGACACAGTCCATGACAACATCTACTCCCATGCCGGAGAGGCAAGCCAGCCTCAGATGCAGTGGGTACCTTCAGCCTTGCCTGCCCCAGCACTGACAGGAGCCTTACCCCCTGGCCAGCTGGGAAGTCAATTCAGCTGAAGGGAACCTTGCATCCCCAGGGACATCCCAAGCCCTGTTCCTTCAAGCCTCAAGCCAGAGTCAAGGACCACCCCCTGGCCAGCTCCTTTCTGACCCCATCTCCCACTCCTGGGGACTTGATCCAGAGTTGTCCTCATTGTGCGCTGGTGTGTGTGCCGTCAAGTCAATTCTGACTCATGGTGACCCTGTAGGACACAGGCTGAAACCTTTACCGGAGTGGGTCACAAGTCTTTTCTCTGCAGAGCAGCTGGTGGGCTTGAGCTGCCAACTTTATGGTTAGTAGCTGAGTGCTCCACCACTGCACCACCAGGGCTCACGTGTGCATTGCGACACAGTTTCTAAGTAACCTGTGGGCACAGTATTAAATGGCCGTCCACATAGTGGGAAAGCATTGGCCCCGGTGACCACACTTAGTGCTTTGGCACATGGTAGCCAGCCGGCAGATGTCAGCTGTTAATATTATTCGCTTCCTGTGTGCCTTTAAATTGACTGGCTTCTTGTAATTCAGAAATGCTTTGCCGAGGAAGTTACATCGTTGTTGCTTTAAGTAAACCAGTACTTGTTGCTGTCAATTTGATTCTGACTCATAGTTACCCTATAGGACAGAGTAGAACTGCCCCCATGGGGTTTCTGAGGAGCGACTGGGAGATCCGAGCTGGCGACCTTGGGTTAGTAGCCATATGCTCAACCACTGAGCCACAAGGAGTCCTTAGGCAGAAAACCATTAATCACTCTCTTTAAATAGAAATTGATGGAAAATATGCACATACAATGAAAACAAATGAAGCATTAAATTCACACTGGCCCCAGAGTGTGCCCTCAGTTCAATAAGGGGGGGTAGTAAGTGTCACAAAAGGAACATTGGGGGCACAGTGGTTAATTGCTTGGCTGCTAATGGAGAAGTCTGTGGTTCAAACCCACCAGCCAATCTGTGGAAGAAAGCTGTGGCTGCCAGCTTCTGTAAAGATTACAGCCTTGGAAACCCCATGGGGCAGTTCTTCTCTGTCCTATAGGGTTGGTCTGCTCAGAACTGATTTGACAACAGTGTTAGAATGGCATTTAAAACAGGTTAGCATCAAATTTAAAACTCGCTGTTGATGTCCACAGAGAGACTGAAAGAATTAGGAAGGGAATGTTTTCAGTCATTCAACAAGTATATGTTAAGTGCTGGAAAGACAGCATGTCCAAACTTTTTCTCCTCCTGGGAAGGTATTCTCATGCCACACATTGTACAATAAAAAATGAATACAGATAGGGAGAGCAGATAGAGTTGTAGAGAGGCGGGTATGCAAAATTGACTTGGACTGTATACTTTCACCGAATCATAATAAAAAATATTCAAAAAAATGAGTACAACATCCAGAATGGTGGGCAGTAGCTGGCAGGTGGTGGCTGGTGGGTGATGGCTGGTGACAAGTGTTAGGACAAAAACCAAGCCCAAGTCAGATCCCATCCCTCTTCAGATCTGGACCATGTCCTTCCTGCCCTGTCCACCCCACCCTACCTGCTCTTACCTCTCTATGGGCAAGAGATAAAGTCCTCTTCATGACCCCTAAGGCTCCCAGCGTTCTGCACCTTCCTGACCACCAAGAGATGTCAGAAGAGATTCTGAAGTCTGCTCTTGAACACGTATAGCTAAAGGAGATGGAAGAAATGATGAAGTAAAAGAGCTGAACACAAGATTGCAAAGGGCAGCTCAGAAAGACAAAGCAAAGTATTATAATGACATGTGCAAAGAGCTGGAGACAGGAAACCAAAGGGGAGAACATGCCCGGCATTTCTCCAGCCTGGAAGTGCAATATTGAAGGATTCTGTGGGTAAATATTACACAACCCAAGACGCATCAGAAGATGGAAGGAATACACACAGCCACCGTACCAAAAGTAATTGGTTGATGTTCAGGCATTTCAGGAGGTAACATATGATCAGGAAATGATGGTATTGAAGGAAAAGGCCAACCTGCACTGAAGGCCTTGGTAAAGAACAAGCCTCAGGAAATTGACAGAATACCAACTGAGATGTCTCAACAAATGGATACAGCTCTGGAGTACTCACTTTTCTATGCCAAGAAATTTGGGAGATAGCTACCTGGCCAACTGACTGGAAAAGATCTGTGTTTATGCCTGTTCCCAAGAAAGGTGATTCAGATGGATCCAGAAATTATCAAACAATATTATTAATATAACATGCAAGTAAAGTTTTTCTGAAGATCTTTCAAAAGTGGCTGCAGCCATACATAGGCAGGGAGTTTCCAGAAGTTCAGGCGGATTCAGAAGAGGATGTGGAACCAGGGATATCATTGCTGATGTCAGATGGAGCCTGGCTGAAAGCAGAGAATACCACAAAGATGTTTACCTGGTTTTGTTGGCTTTCCAAAGGCATTTAACTGTGTGGATCATAACAAATTATGGATAACATTGCCAAGAATGGGAATTCCAGAACACTTAATTGTGCTCATGAGGAACCTGTACACAGACCAAGAGGCAGCTGTTCAAACAGGGCAAGGGGATACTATGTGGTTTAAAGTCAGAAAAGGTATGCGTCAGGGCTTTATCCTTTCACCATATCTACTCAATCTGTATGTTGAGCAAATAATCCCAGAAGCTGGACTACACAAAGAAGAACAAGGTATCAGGATTGCACGAAGACTCATTAACAACCTGCGGTATGCAGATGATACAGCCTGGTTTGCTGGAAATGAAGAGGACTTGAAACACCCATGAAAATCAAGGACCACAGCTTTCACTATGGGTTACACCTCAGCATCAAGAAAACAACAAAATCTTCACAGCTAGATTGATAAACAACATCATGATAAATGGAGGTATGACTGAAGTTGTCAAGGATTTCGTTTTACCTGGGTCCATAATCAACGGCCATGGAAGCAGCAGTCAGGGAATCAAAAGATGCACTGCACTGGGAAAATCTGCTGCAAAGGACCTCTTTAAAATGTTAAAAAGCAAAGATCTTACTTTCAGGACTAAGGTGAACACGACATAAACCACAGTGTTTTCAGTTGCCTCATATGCATGTGAAAGCTGCACAATGTAGAAGGAAGACCAAAGAATCCCCTTGAATTATGGTGTTGGGGAAGAATATTGAATGTAACACGGACTGCCAGAAGAACAAAAATCTGAGTGGAACAAGTATAGCCAGAATGCACGTGAGACTGAGGATGGGCAGCCTTCACCTCATGCACTTTGGACATACTGGGAATGACCAGTCGCTGGAGAAGGACATCGTGCTCGGTCAAGTGGAGAGTCAGTGAAAAACAGGAAGGCCCTCTATGAAACGGACTGCCCCGGTGGCCGCCTCAGTGGGCTTCCGCGTGGCAGTCTTCAGGATCGCACAGTTCTGGGCGGTGTTCCGTCCTGGTGCACACAGGGTCGCCGTGAGTCAGGACTGACTGGAGGCAGTTCGCAACAACAAATCGTGGTCCTGCCTGTCTGCGAGGGGTGAGGGCTGGGAGGTGGGGGCCCGGGCAGTGGCCGTAAGTGGTTCTGCTGTGTGTGTTAGCTCAGTCGGCCCCGTGTCGGCCCACTAGTAGTAGCTCCTTTGACACACGAAGAAACTTGGGCACAGTGAGGTTAAGGGACTCGTGCAAGGTCCCTCAGACAGTCAACAGGACACATGAGATCACAGGTCTCTGGCAGTCTCAGACAAAGTGGCCAGCTCTTTAGCTCCGCACTCAGGCCCTGTGTGGACTGACTCGTCCGCTCTTCCAGCCTCCTGTCTCCTGTGTTTCACCACTGTTTGTTCTTCCGGGTCCTGAGGTGTGTGTAATTCCCACACTCAGCAGGCAGTGTTTTGCTGCTGTTCCGGGGATCATAAACACAAATGCCAGTTGGTTGGGCAAGTAAGCGCTGAAGTGGCCTGGTGAACAACAGGCAAACGTGGGGATGTTTCCTTCTTACATGGGTGGACACCACATGCCCAGGTGATTCTTGCCAAGGGAGAAGGTACAATCACAGTGGAGGCAAATGGCCTGGTTTCAAACCCCAGATCCATTGTTCAGTAATGTATGACCTTGAGCAAGTCACGTAACCTGTCTCGGCCTCAGCTTCCTCATCTGCAGAAACCAGGGGGTAATGGAAGTTCCTCATAGATAGAAAGTCCCTATCTTAATAGAACAAAATTCTACACACACACACACACACACACACACAGCATCAAACTTCCTGATCAGACAGAGACTGCAGAAACCCTTGACAGCATGGCCCTCAGACACCAGTTCAGCTCAGTACTGAAGTCACTCCTGAAGGTCACCCTTCAGCCAAAGATTAGACAGGCCCATAAACCAACCTAAATGGAATGAGCATGCTGGCCTAGGGACAAGGACAAGCAGGCAGGAGGAAACCTGTAAGGGGGAACCTGAGGTCAAGGAGAGTGCTGACATGTTGTGGGGTTGGCATTCCATGTCACAAAACAATGGACTGTTAGTTGTTTAATGACAAACTAGTCTGCTCTGTGAGCCTTCATCTAAAGTACAATTTTTAAAAATGTCTATGTTTTAAATAAGATACTATGTGAACAGCAAACTCCTAATGCCTGCTCAGTTATGGGTGGTTCTTTTTATCGATAGTAGAACTGCCCCATCGAGTTTCCGAGGAGCGCCTGGCCCAGTTTCTGGCCTGCTCGGTACCGTTCAGTGAATTCGGTCAACAATAACAGGGATCAGAGGAGATGACGCCTCGGAGAAGCCGTGAGCGGGCCTGGCGTGTAGTGGGTGCTCGGGACGTGCTATTTCAGGCCGTCATCACTGCCGCCACCGCCATCATCATTTCCACCACCATCTCCGTTGTCACCGTCCCCATCCTCACCATGGTCACCGGGACTGCCCCTGTCATCACCATGACATCACCGTCTGCATCAGCACCATCACTGCCACCACTGCTGCTGTCACCAGCACCCCATCACCATGGTCCTTCCCACCACCGTCTCCATTGTCACCGTCCCCATCCCCACCATGGTCACCATGACCGCCACTGTCTCCATCATCCCCGGCACCGCCATCATCCCCACCATGGCCATCATCTCCGCTGTTTTAGTCATCTGGTGCTGCTCTAGCAGAAATACTGTGAGCGGGTGGCTTCAACAAAGGAAAGTTTATCCTTACACAGTCCAGTAGGCTGCCAGTCTGAAGTCAGGGTGTCTGCTCCAGGGGAAGCCTTTCCCCCTCGTCGACTCCAGAGGAAAGTCCTCACCTTGTATCAGTCTCTGTCCAGGGAGCATCTTGGCGCAGGAACCTCAGGTCTGAAGGACACGCTCTTCTCCCGGTGCTGCTTTCTTGATGGTGTGAGGTTCCCAGCTCTCTGCCTGCTTCACTTCCGTCTCCGGTAGGATGAAAGGGTCAAGGATGGCACCATCCTCCAGGAAGACTCGCTTTATATTGGAGCAGGGAGGTAACCTCAGGAGGGGATTTAGAGTCCCACCCTAATTCCCTCTAACACAATCCACTCTATTAACCACAGGCAGGGATTAGGATTTACAGCATCAGAAAATCACAAAACAGAGGGTAATCACACCATACAGGGAATCCTGGCCAAGCCAGATGAGTACACATATTTTGGGGGGACACAGTTCAATCCATGGCATCTGTCCTCATGTTACAGTTTCCTGAAGCCTCTACCCCCTCATCTGTGTCCCTATGCTCTGCCCTTGGCCCCTGACTCTCCTTCTGCCCTTTCAGTCCTTGGGCTGGAAGTGCCTCCCATCACCGCCATAGCACTGCTTAGCAAGTCCTTCATCCCTATCTGCCTTCTTCCACGGCTCCTATGTCCAAGCCCTTGTGCTGAGCCAGCTCTGCCTGACAGCCACTTGACACCATGCCAGGAAGGTGGCCCATGTGGCACAGGCGTTGTGCCCAGTAGGGCTCTCTGCATACTAATGCCACTGCCCCTGGGGGGCAGATACCACCTGGTGAGGGCAGCCTGGGCTGGGGAGCACTGTGGACGGTTCTTCGCCACATGCACTGTTACCCTTCCTCCTGCAGTCTGGGCCAAGGGGCAGGGCGCTGAGCGGTGTCTTCAGGTGACCCCCTCTGGCTTCTGGCATCTGCCAGGCATCTGAGTACTTGCACATCACCATCTTTGACGGGAGGACTGTGAGTTCTCAGTCACCTGGGCTTCTGTCTTTGTGTCGGAGTGGGACTTGGGAAGGAGGGCAGGTTCAGCATCTCAGAGTCGTCTGCCCGGGTTAACAGGAGCCAGGCTTGTCTGCAGAGAGAGTGCTGATGTGGCCGAGGTGTGTGCTCATGGTGCTGTAGAAACTCTTCAGCTGATTTCAATGACAACAGCATGTATTGGCTCAAACTGTGTCAAAGGCATGTGGCGTATCCCAGTGACAGGGCAGAGACTTAGGGCCTACCAACTTAGAGGCTTTTGGCTACAAGTAACAGAAAAAGTCATTAAAACTGACTCAGGTCGAGTTTTTAGATTATGTAACTGCAAATTCCACCTGGAGATCAGGCAGGTTGTGATGAGGATGCCTATGTTGTTTCTTGGCATCTCTCGTCACCTGGAGCTCTCTGTACTGTTAATGTTGTCCTCACGTGGCAAAGTTGCTGCAGAGCTTCCAGCCCTACATGTGTGTTCCCCTTTGTCCAAAACCAAGTCCAAAAAACCATTGCCCCTCTGAATCATAGTGACCCTATAGCACAGAATAGAACTGCTCCACAGACTTCTCAAGGAGCAGCTGGTAGATTCGAATTTTGCGAACCTTTTGGTTAGCAGCTATTGAAGACTGTACTGTGTCCCCCGCAGAATATGTGTCAACTTAGCTAGCCCGTGGCTCCCAACATTGTCCACCGTTTTGTCGTCTGATGTGATTTTACTATATATTATAAATCCTACCTCTCTGGTGTTATTGGGCAGGAATAGCAGCAGTCATGTTAATGAGACAGGATTCACTCTACAAGATGAGATTTTATTTTCAGCCAGTCTCTTTCGAGATAAGCAAGAGAGAAGTGAGCAGCGAGACACAGGGACCCCATGCCACCAAGACACAAGAACCGGGAGATTAGTGCACTTTGGCTCCAGGTCCCTGCGCTGAGAAGCTCCTTGGCTGAAGAAGTGCAATGACAAGGACCCCCCCCAAGAGCCAACACAGAGGGAGTCTTCTCCTGGAGGTGGCACCCTGAATTCAGCCATGTAGCCTCCGAGGCTGTGCGAGAACACTTGCCTGTCTGTTAAAGCCATGCACCTGGGGTATTTCTGTTACGGTAGCCCTAGTGACCAAGACAGCAGCCAAGCTCTTAACCACTGTGCCTCTGGGGCTCCACTGTCCAACCCCGACCCCCAAACAGAAACAACAAACTTGTTGCCACAGAGTCCATTCTGACTCATAGTGACCCTATAGGGCAGAGCAGAACCGCCCCATAGAGTCTCCAAGGAGCGCCTGGCCGATGTGAACAGCTGACCTTTCAGTTCCCTTCTGTACCACTTAACCACTGCCTCTCCGGGTGGAGCGAGGACTCACTCTTTTCCTGCTCCAGCTACTGAACACAGTTCTGTGATTCACTCTGATTGGATCCCACTGAACCAATCACTGTGGCCCAGACATTGTCTTAAGTCAACCCAGTCTTAACGTGAGGAGCCAAGGTGGGGACAGTCCCGTCACCCTTCTCAGCAGCCATTGCAGGGGAGAGTAAAATGGAACTCCAGACCGATGTCTTCAAACTTCAGAAACCAGTACTTCCTGTTTTAGCCATCTTCAAAGAGCGTGGACGCCCTGCACAGCTTCCCTCCTGGGCCCTGAGACTTTCACCCAGAACCCACGGGGCTGGAGGGCCCTGCCCACAAAAGTCCCATTGTTAACTGCTGGATAACACGGAGCTGTGCTCCTCGAAGTCCACTCCCTTCCGGGAAGGAAAACGCGGTTCAGGATTAGTCATGCTGTGGGTGTCACAGACAACAGCCCCATTGACTCCAAAGGGCAGCCCTGCACCGTGTGGGTTAGTCTTATCTCCCGGTACAGAAACAAGGGAAACTGAGGCTCACCTGAGGTCGCCCAGTGAGAGAGGGGTGAGGTTAGAATTTCACCACAGCTGTTTGGCTAGGCATCCTTTCCATCTCCACCTGTGGACCTACTGTGTACCCCGTAAGCCGTGACTGATTAAGAAGCCCAGGTTACCTGATTCATCTCTTATGGGGCCAGGAAAACAGTCACCCACGATACTAGTTTTCATTCACACTCTCAGATATTTTCTGAGCACCTACTATGTTCCAGATCCTGTGCTACCAGCTGCTGACTGGTGGATTCTGAGTCACAGTGACCCTACAGGACAGAGTAGACTCCCCCATAAGGTTTCCAAGGAGTGGCTGGGGGACTCCCAACTGCTGACCTCGTTTGGCCAGCAGCTGAGCTCTTAACCACTGCGCCACCAGGGCTCCAGCGCCTGTCTGACAGGCATGAACCCCGGAGCCGCAGACAGCATCGGCTGGAAACAGACAGCAACAGCGGGCAGGTGACTCAGGGAAGTGCGGGGCTGGGGGGCTGGCTCTTGCCCAGGTGCAGCTCCGTCTTCCTGGGCGATGAAGGGGAACGGAGGGGGTGGGGTAAGGTGCTGATGGCAGGAGCCCCAAGCTCTTAGAACTGCAGACTCATCCCCCAGCCTCTGCACCAGGCAGCAGCCTGCCAGCGCCAGCCTGGGAGCCCGGAGCCCCACCGCGCCAGGGCCGGGCAGCGAGCGGGGGTGAAGTCATCCACAGCCAGGAAGGGGCTGAGCGGGGCCCCGAGGGGAGTCAGGGGCCGTGAACTGACCCCGCAGGACGGAAAATGAAGACATTGTAGAGGGTACAGAGGAACCGAATCTTTTATCTAAAAGAGAAGAGACGTGTAATATTTAACGTGATACGCATAATACACACAGGTGGAGGAAGAGGTGGCAATCTGCTGCCATGGTGACTTACAGCCTTGGAAACCCTAAGGGGCAGTCTGGCTCTGTCCTACAGGGTCACTAGGAGTTGCGGTCAACTCAGTGGCATAGTGTTGATACCACATTTTTTTTTTCCTAAATGTGATTAAATTGTATATATTTAACTTTTGTGTTTCCCAATTCTAACTGGTTTTCCCCATCTTTTATTTTGGAAAAAAAAAAAGACTGTGCTTTAGAGGGTTTACAGAGCCCTTTAATTTCTCGTTAAACAGTTAATACACACATCCTTTGCTGACCCTGACGGCCAGCCCTGTGAGGTGTCAGCACTGTCTGCTTCTTGACCTTGGGTCCCTCATTTCCACCCAGCCAGCACTCCTGTCCCCTCCTGTCTTCTTGGCCTTGCTCCTGGGCTCATGTGCCTGTTCAGTCTCAGATACACGGCTGAGCTATGTGTACTACTGTTGTGGCGGGGGGAGCTGTCTAACTTCTGGCTGAAAGGTGCAATTCAGGAGTGACCTCAGTATGGAGTTAAAAGGATGCTCCCGAGATATACTTTTGGGGTTTCTCCAGTCTCTGTCGGGCTAATAAATCTGATTTTTGTTTTTAGTAGTTAGAATTTTGTTTTATAGAGTGCTGTCTGAGGTTTTTTTATTTTTATTTTTTCCTTAAATTGTGATTAAGTATACAGTCCTGAAGCGCGGACTGAGAGATATCAGAATGCCTTTTTTGGGATTTGCCGCGTAACTCCTGAACACCCACTATGTGTGTGGTACAGTGGATCACTTCTGTGTGGCCTTTCTGGCCCTGGTCTTGCAAACTCTTACCCAAGTGGTTGGCTGGGAGCTTACAAATAAGATCACTGTGGCTCGCCGATGGGACTGGGTAGCTTGCTAATAATGCAGAGAAAATTCACAGCATCTATGTAGGTGAAAAACAAAACCAAAACAGAATAAAAAAACAACAACCAAAAAACCAAACAGTGCCACTCAGTCAGAAGGACTGCACAAATAAGGCCTATGGAGCCCCAACAAGGAGATTGGTGTGTTCTGCCATCCTCCTGGGCTTCAAATGAGCTGTCCCAGAGACAGGAGGAGACGATCTCACTGCCACCAAGAGAGAAGAGGCAGGAAGGGAGCATGACGTGGGATCCTCACTTTGAGAAGCTCCAGGAACCAGGAGACTGAGAGAGCAGAGAGAGACAGAGACAGGCAGAGAACCAGCCAGAGAGAGAAGGGGCCGTAACAAAGGTAGTACGAAGCCGTGGCAGAGAAATGGGAGCAGGAGAGATCATCAGGAGGTGGTGCAGTGGGCCAGCACAGTGGGCTTCCTGGCCCTTGCAGTGAGAAAGCTGAGTGCTTTTGGGTGGGAGGCTTGATGGCAGAGTAGGGGGCCACAGGGCACTTGGGGGAGCTAGTTTGCCCCACCCCACAAACGTGGGGTGCCTCCCAGGACTTATAACACTGCTAAAAGAGCTTCATAGCAGCACGGCTGAGCAGGCAGTGGCTGAAGGGTCAGAAAGAGGCCTGCCTGCGGTGGCAGCTGAGAAGAGGCCATCCTGGTAGCGCTGCATCCTGAATGTCCCCAAACCTGGTCTGTAAACTGTTATTTCTCCAATAAGCCTCAGTAACTGTATGGTCTATGAGTTCTGTGTGACCACTTCAGCTAGTGAAAGAATCTAGCAGAGACGTAGCATGTGCTGTGGCAGGGACAGCGGGTGTCAGAGTTGGTATAAAGACGGCGGAGAGTGCGGGCATGTCTGATCTCCGCTTCACAGGATCCACCTGGGACTGTTGACCTTGACTCTCCTTCCTGCAGGTGAACTCAAACAGAAGGTCAGAAGCCACCTGTGCAAGCCTTACAGCATGCCAGGGAGTTTTATGATTCAGATAAAAATCTTTGGGAGGAGCTGGCATGCTAGCAGGGAAATCAGATAATAAAAAATGAAGTGAGATATGACAAGGATCAAATGAAAAGGAGGAGCGTGCTGTACGGTCAAGGGGAGCAGAGGAGCTGTAGACAGCTGTAGACATGCAAAATTGATTTGGATTGTATACTTTCGCTAAAAGTGAAATGATAATGTGCTCAGAGGTAAAGTCAGGGTAAAGCAACAGATAGGAGGGGCAGGTGTGATTTTAGGTAGGGCAGCCTTGTGAGAAGGTGAAGCAAGATCTGAAATCAAGTTGTGCAGAGGTGGAGGAAAAGAACCCCTGACAGAAGAAACAGCTGGTGCAAAGGCCCTGAGGCAACAACGTGCCTAGAGAGTTCCAAGAAGAACAGGGAAGCAAAGCCAATGACAGTGGGGATGAGGGACATTCTCCCCACAGCTTACCAAGTCCCTAAGTCAGGGATCTCAAAACGGTGGCCCCAAAGCCTAACCCCAACATGCGCATATTCTGTTTGGCCCAAGATGGTTAAGAAAATTTAGTTACCAACGCTTAAAAATCAGGAGATTTCATCATAAACGACAGGTGACAAGATGACAGCAGCAGTGGGGACAGATCTCCAAGGGCTTGTAGACTCTCCTGCTGACCAACCTGTGTCTGTGTGAGCACTTGCTCACAGACCAGGCAGACAGTGACATGCTCCCAGCGACACTCTGACAGGGCCCAGGAAGGGGCCATCTCCCATCCATCCTTCTCCTATAGGTGCTGGATCCTGAGGCCATGGGGAGCAGCCCTACAGAGCCCCAGAGGGCCACGCTTGCTGGTCAGCAGCCTGTCTGTCCTCGCCTTGCCCCAGAAGTGGGCACTGGAAGCCTTGCTATAGTCACAGCTCCCCAGGCCATCAGCCTGGTCTCTCAACCACGACGTGGAAAGCAAAACCCCGGGCAACCACAATCCCCCTCATGGATGGGGGGCCTCTGGTCCCACAACCCGGGTTGGCCTATCTGGAGCCTATACATTTGCTAAGGGGACACTCAAAACAAAAACAGACTTGAAAAAAAAAGGAACAATAAAATGTCTGACCTCTGAGCGTCAAAAGCCAGTGGCAGAGCCAAAATTAATTAAGTTTGAGTGGATAACTAGAAAACATTTGAAGGCCTTCAACCTTTTAGTTTAGCAATCCTGAAAACTTTGCGATTTGGGTGAAGAGACACAGGGCTCCTTAGAAGAAAGGATAGTGAGACGTCATCTCAAGTACTTTGGACATGTCATCAGGAGGGACCAGTCCCTGGAGAAGGACACTATGCTTGGTCAAGTAGAGGGTCAGCCCACAGGAGGTAGGCCCTCGAGGAGACGGGTAGACCCAGCGGCTGTGACAGTGAGCTCCAGCATGACAGCGGTTGTGAGGACGACACAGGACCCGGCCGGGCTTTGTTCCATGGTGTGCAGGGTCACCGTGGCTCAGAAGTGACTCCATGGCACCCGGCAACGTTGACACATACAGCAAACTCTGCGACAGCTGGATCTCCACGGACTGTCTTCTTTTTCCAGGTCTGGAAGGTTTTCTGCCTTTGACAGATGCTGTCTTACCGCTTTCCTATTGGTCTCAACTTGTGGGAAACGTTTCCATTGTCCTTCTCTGACAGGTTTCCACCTTACACAGGTTCTGGCTGTCCCAGGTTTTACTGCACATAAGCAGTCCAAGAATCATGTTCTCCCCTTCCGTTGGGTGGATCCCGGCTTGCTTTCTGACCAGGGCGCCTCAAGCATGGCCCGCTCGTCCACCAGCCACGGTCTGCGTGCTGCGGTGATGCTGGACAGAACTGCGCGGAGACAGCCTGGGAGGATAGGCCTGGGAGCACATTGCTGAAAGCGGCCGATGAAAACTCTGGGGATCACAGCAGTCCAGCCTTTTTGTGGGCAGGATTGCCGTGAACCGGGGATGGCCCAGTGCCACTAACACCAGTCAGATGACACATGCAGTATGCACACGGGTGGTCCCTGACTTAGGAGGGGGGTCCCTTCTGACGGCTAAGTTGTGAGGCAGTGCTGACCTGAGTTGAATGCCCCTGATTTTTAGTTTTCATTACTGCGTTTTATTATCATTATCTTTATAAATTGGGTCTTTGTGGGTGAGTGAACATCTGGGAATGACATCAGCAACACAGAATTTTGCATTGTATTGTAATATGAACATAGTCCATATTATTAACAGTATGACACAAAGGAACAGCTGTGAATATGGCTCATTGTAACTCAAATTAACTCAAATGTGTCGTAACTCACAGACTATGCGGATGTATAAATGTATAAAAGTGAGGTGATTTAAATGTAAGTCTGTAGTGACATCAGCCTGGAAGCCTCACCCCAACAGAGAGCCGCCTGTCAGCAGGGTGCAAGTGTCTGTACGCATGCCCTTTCCTACAGACTATCCTGGGGTCTCAGCACACCCCGTTCCCTTCCCACACGGGGTCTCAGAGTCCTGTGCCCCGGCCTGGCTTGCACGGGGTGGCAGCAGGTTCCTCAGGAGGCAGTGACTGGCCCGGACTGGTGGCAGTCCCACAAGCATCTGCATAGAGGGACGCCCAGCTGGGGTGACTGAAGGCCCAGGGAAGGGGGCTGGCAGAGCCCCTGAGGGGTGGGCCCTCCCTTGAAAACAGCCTGCAAGTCGGCTTTGCTTGGCCTCTGCTGCTTTTTCCTCTTTGTCTCTTTTTTCTGTTTTGTCAACTTTTAGCATTGGGAATCCTGTGTAGAGATTCAGATTTCTGACATTTACCGAAAATAGACCATTGATTGGTGAAAACTGTGTAGAAGCTATTGCTTAATTTTTTAAACTTTGCTTTAAAGGAATACTTTCTCCAGATACTCAGTACTGGGTTTTTTTTGTTTTTTTGTTTTTTCCCTCAAGATACAAAGCTCCAGAAGATACAAGAGGATATCTCACCCGTCCACTCCACCCCATCTCCAGGCCCCCAGAGCCTCCCTCCCCAAGAAGCAGCCAACGGTGCCGATCTCTGCAGGTACTTCATTCATATGTAAGCCCATACATATACAGGTGTTGTTTGGGGGGGGTGCGTTTCCCCTCACAAACAGTAGTGTAAGTCACAGCTCTCTGACACCTTTTTTCCTTTAGCAAGATACCTGTGTCTGTCCGTGTGGGCTGGGTCCCTTCTTCTGTTGAGGGGCCCTGAAGATAAGACAAGAGCTCTCTGGCTTATCTGGTCAACACTCAGTAAAATGAGGTCCCTCATGTGGTCTTTTGCTTCTGTTCTGAGAAAAACTAAACAGCGTGGAAGATGTTTTGCCCCCCTGGGACCTGGGGAGTTGTCACTGTTGCCTTGGTCCTTTGTAGAAGTTTATTACTTTGGCCCAGGGAAGAAGCCACAGGAGCAAATGTCAGTTATTATGCAAAGTGACAGAGCTACTTGCAAAAGGATTGGCCAGCTTAGTCCAATGAGGGTATTGATCAATTATTATGCAAATAGGCTGCATAACGTTTGACCAATAGGATCCAGACACTTGCTGACTTAAGCAACCATTACACAGAGGCTGAGCAGGGATCTCAGCCCGGAGCAGTGTGCCCTCTGGATGTGCTGTCGCTTTGCTGAGAACCTCCTAGACCCAGGAGGCAGCTGTGATGCTGTAGTGCTGGCAGCGGAAGCGGGAGACCAGTGTGAGATGGCATGGTGGGCTTCCCGGCCCACACAGCGAGGTGGCTACAGTGGGCTTGCCGACCCTCAGAGAAGGAAAGCCGAGTGTCTTCCAGCCAGAAGTTTGCTGGCAGAGGGGGCTGCCTCGGCCACTTGTCTGTGATGCTGTAACACTTGTGCAAGCAGGTTGGTCTGAGAGGAGTTCTGTCATGTGAAGGTGTGCAGAGCTGAGAAGGAGAGAGCTGTCCTAGTAGGAAGAATGGGAGGACGCGCTCTTCACCTTGGGGGAGGCTTCCCGACACTGATCCTTTCCTGCTACTTCCAAGTTCATCTTGACCCCATGTCACCTCCCCCAATAAACCGTGTAACTGAATACGGTTTGTGAGTTATGTGTGGTCATTGCAACCCATTGTCAAATCCAGCCGAGAAGCGGAGTGCACCAAGGGAGGTGTGCTCCTGTCGGAATCAGGCTGCAGAGGGGCGGTAAAACTTTGGGTTGATTCAGATTTAATGCTGATTCTCATTGCCCCTGATGTTAGACGAGGGAGGACGCTGTTGCTACCACGTTACAGCACGACGCCATGTAGTCTCGCACCTCACTCTTTCACAGTGCCCGCCCGAACCCTGCCCAGGTTTGCAAGCTCTCGCACAGACAAAGCGAGGTCTGAGCGGAACACCTTCCCGGCTCAGGCCCCACCTTCTCGCTCTTGGACTCCTGCAGTTCCAGTGCATCCCAGAAGAGGGAGACACCACTCCACGCCGAAGACCACTGAATGCTCTTCTTGGGGCCGCTGAATACTGGAGTGTCTAGGCAATAGATGTTGTCTGTTCAGGCAAAAAGCCCTCGTTAATGGCACTGGGATTCTCCTCCCAGGCCTCCTCTTCCTCTGATTCTGTGTCTTCTGGAGCCTCCCCTTTGACTGTACCTCTCACCCTGAGTGCCCCCTCCACTCCCTGTGGGGATTGTCCCCTCCTCACTGGGGGTGGGGGAATGCCTTGTTTTCGGTCTGGGACCTGGATTGAGAACTTGCCTGAGGGACTTACAGCGGGAAAGCACTTGTCTGGGTAAAGGTTCCCTTCACCCTAACTTCCCTTCAGAGAAGGGGTGATCAGCTTGTCTCCCCTCCCACAGCAGAATTCCCCAAACCCCAAACAAATCCAGTATCACCGAGTGAATTGTGAGTCACAGTGACCTTACAGGCCTGTTGACCTTTCGGTCTGCTGCGCGCTCCACCGCTGTGTCCCCAGGGTTCCCATCTTTACTCCGGCAGTCTCAATCCAAGAAACCCCTTCCTCTGTCCTGCACCCCACATGCCTGATAGGACCCTCCACCCTGACATAGTTCCTGGGGCCCTCTTCCCTACCCCTACAATGGTGTGGAGTGTTGGGGGTCGCCTGAAGTCCAAGTGGTAGCCAGTCCAGAGCCACCCCTTCCCTGGCCCTGCCCCTCCGCCTGACCCCAATCCACCGCCAGCCACTCAAAGGCTCCTTGTTCTCTGTCCAGCCCCCAGACAAAAGTCCCTCTGTCTAAGAAGGCGGAATTGGGGGGAGAGGGTACCCCAAGGGGGCCATGCAGGGGGCCTGCAGAGACCCCAGCCGGAAGGAATGCCATAAAGAGCGGAGGCAGGAAGGAGGGGAGGTGGAAAAAGCCTTGCCCAGTGCAGGAGGCCTTCTCTGAAGTAAGAAGCAGTCCCCCGACCACACAGCGACCTCCAAGGGTCCAGGCATCCTGGTATCCCACTCCCTGCAGCCCTGTGGGGTTCTGGGACTCGGGGGCCAGTGCTCAGTCTCCCCAGAGCTGGGTGGGGTCACGGTCTGTCAGAGGTCCAGCATCCTGCTCCTAACCCATGTCCTCCTGGGACACACAGCCTTGGCCCTGCCAGCACTTTTTGCAGGCCCTCAAATCTCGTCAACAACAGTGTGGCCTAGCAGGGGACTTTAGACCCCGATTATCTCCAAGTCCTCCCTCTAGCATTGCCTCTCCCCCTGCTCCTGTGAGACCCCAGAACCTTACCCATTCAAGCTCCTTTTCAGGGTACCAGAGACTAGGGAAAGCCTGCTCCTCGTGTGCGGGCCTGACTCCTAGCTCATCCTGTGCCCCCTCCACCTCTTCCGAAGCTGCCTTGGCCTTCGGGGGGAGAAAGCGCAGCTGTGCCTTTAAGAGCAGGAATTGGGTGGGGATGCCCCAGAGCTGATGGGAGTCAGACCTTTCCTTACCTGCCCAGGTTTGCTCAGGGCGTGGCAGCTGAGGTTACAGGCAGGACTCCGGTTTAGCAAGCCAGCTTTCTCCCTACCTTCCCCGAGCCTGCCGGACCACGCAGGTGAGTGGCTGCAGCCCCCTCCCTCCAGCTTCCACTGGACTGTGCTCCCAAACTGTCCCTGTCCTCCCCCAGCCCCATTAGAGAACTGGGCAATCCAGCAGGGTGAGGCTGAGGCCCCCAGTGGGGGATGGGGAGCACAGGAAGCCTTGGTGCCTGAGTAATCCAGGGGTATCTTGGCAGGTTGCGGGTGACTGGAGGACCTGGGGCGTCTAGGTGTATGGAGGACATGTGGGTCCTGGAGTTGGAGTCAACTCTGTGGCAGTGGGCTTTGGGTTTATTTGGATTGGGGGGGGGAGGTTCCTAGAGACCTCTAAGAGGAGTAGGTGGTGGCTTCCTGGGGTGACGATCACGCAGTCTGGTCGGAGACACTGAGGGTGTCATTCTGCGCACCCTTGAAGGCCTGGCTACTCGTGGAGGACTAGATGGGGTGATAGCAGTGGGAGGGAGCACACAAAGCCAGAGAGGGTAGACAGGGGGCAAGCCTCCAGTCACGGGGCTGCCCTGCTCCCTGATCTAGCATGGCAACCGTCATCAGTCCTGGGGCGGGGAGAACCCGGGGGCCTCCTGAGACAGCCCCCCGGAGGGGGAAGGTGAGGGCAGACACCCAGCTCCCTGCAGAGCCGGGACTGGATGCCGACGGCTGCGCAAGGGCGTGGGTGCCACTGTGTCCACGCGGGTGTCCCCTGCCTGGCAGCCTAGACAGCGGCGTGGGAGTGGGATAGCGGCGGCCCCACGTGCGAGAGGGCTTGGGTGGCTCGGGGCCTGTCGTGCAAAGAGTGTAAGAGCTGAGCCTCAGCAGTCACAGGGTGACAGGACAGAGCACGCACCTGAAGTCACCGGGGTTACAGGTTAATGGAAAGTGTGCAGGCGATATGGGCTGGTGACAATGATAACTTAACTGGCACCTGACAGTCCTAAGTGTGAACAGGTGTGAAGGGCATTGACTGTGTCCAGCGTGGGGCAACACTCAGAAGTCGCCAGTTGCCATTACTGGTGTTTGCGTCCTTCATGGAGGAACCCAAGCCCTCGGCGGGGGAGGTCAGCTCTTAGGACAGGCTGTATGGGACCTCAGCTGGGACTACTAGCCGGCCTGCCCACACCACAATCCCCAGACCTCCCTGAGGTCCGGTCTGCAAAGCCACCATCCATCACTCTTCCTGCAAGAACTGGGTGCTCAAGCCAAAAGGGACACTCCAGCCAACACGACTAACAGGGGAGCTGAGAGACACAGGGGTTCCCGGGGCCTGGGGGCACAGGGAGATGGAGGAGATGTGAGGCTGTGTAGGAAGCAGAAACTCTGGATGGGAGTTACAGGGAGGGTGGAAAGAGAAAGTTGGGGGCACACTAGCCAGTGGCCCACAGGAGTTTCTGCAGCTTTCAAAGGAATCTGTGGGCCCTGTGGACTTATGCAGAGTTGAGGCACCCCTAAAACCATAAGCAGATTTAAACGTGTTGGAATGATCGTGGAGTTTCTTTCCTGGAAGAGGCCTGGAACTTCGGTCAGAGAGCCACAGGAGTCTGCGACTCAAAGAATGTTCTGGAAGAGCCAGGGAGGGGTGCTGCTGGGATGGTACAGTGACGGGATGTCGAGACCTACTTGGGTGCCCTTCGTGGCCCTGACACCCCCTTCTCCTTGAAGCATGTGCTTCTGCTGTCAGAGAAGTGGGGAAATAACAGGCAGCCTCGAGGATTTCGGGGGAACCAAAATGAGTGAAAGCTCAGCAAGGTTCCCTGCAGTGTCCACTACAAGAGCAGTGGGACAGACGATCAGCCATGGCCACCACGATTATGACCATATGTGCTTGTGCCGGTTGGGCAGGGCCTGGGGCAGAGCGAGATCCAGGCCGGGGTAGGGCTGGGAGAGGGGCGGGGCCAGGGCGGGGTGGGGGTGGGGATGGGGATGGGGCGGGGCCAGTGCCCGGGGGGGGGGGGGATTAGGAGTCAGGTTAGGGGCGTGGCCAGTGGCTGGGTTGGCGGTGGGGTGAGTCGGGGGCAGGGCCGGGAACGGGAGCGGGATTTGGGGCTGGGGTAGGGGCCAGCGAAGCCACAGCAGGGTGAAGGACTGCAATGCTAGAAGCAGGGGTTAGAGGCAAGGATTAGCCTGTGTTCCAGACTGGGACAAGGTTTTAGGAAAGGGCAGTGGCAGGAGCAGGAATTTGTATAGAGACAGAAGAAGGTAGGGCTGGAAGCAATCCGACCCATTTCCCAGGTCTTTGCCTGAGCAGCCAGAGATGCCAGCTCAGGATCCAGCCCTGAGGTCTGCAAAGGCTGGGCAGGGCAGGGCAGGGCGGGGCGGGGAGGGCTCCACACTGTCTGTGGGAGACACTCCCAGGAATGCGGGCTTCCTGCCACCTGGCTCCCAATGCCCCGTTCCCCAAAATGCCCTAGGTCAGGAATGGCCTCCAAGTTAGGAACAGCTAGTATGGAGCTGGACCTGGTGTAAATCCCACTTCCCAGCCAGGTGACTCCGGGCCCCTGCTGTGACCTCTCGCAGCCTCGGTTTCCCCTCTGAAAATGGGGATAACTGTAGACAGCATCTCCCTCATTTGGCTGCTGGGGCGATTCACTCAAAGCCTTAAAGTCGTGTCTGATGTCCATATCCGCTGCCGTAAAGTCGCTTCTGACTCACAGCCATCTTATAGGAAAGGATACAGCTGCCATATAGGGTTTCCAAAGGGCAGCTAGTGTATTTGAACTGCCACCCTTTTAGCCACCCCCCAGGCTCTTAGCCACTAGGCCACCAAGTCGCGCCCAGCGAGCTCTTGCTGCGCCCTCCTCAGGTCTCGGTCTCCCCCAGCCCCCACTTCGGTTTCCAGCTTCTTACTTTTCAGCCCGTCGAACTGCAACACCCACCTGCTGCCCGGGGGGAGCTGGGTACCGGGTGGGGAACGGGACAGGAGGGCAGTGGGACTCGGAGGCACAGGGCCCAGCACCCTGCTACAGCTAGACATTCCCCCTCAGCTCCGCAGCGCAGTGTGCCAGCATGCAGGAGGTGACCGTGAGCCTGCTCATCTTCCTGGCAGGTGAGTGCCCATCCCTGGAACTGCCCATCCTCCTGAAGCCTCATCTGGGCAGCAGCTGTCACTGGGGCTTTCTGCTTCCTCCACCAAGGGGGTGAATACCAAAATAGTGTCCCACTGCTGATTTCAAGGGACACGCAAGACAGAAGAGGCACTTTCTTCCTCTCATAAATTTTCTCAGGACTTCAAGGATGCTCCATTGCTGGGAGGTCTTTACACACTGCCCTAACTCATTATTGTGGATCCCCGGTGGTGCAGTGGTTAAGAGCTACAGCTGCTAACTAAGAGATCAGCAGTTCGAATCCACCAGGTGCTCCTTGGAAACCCTATGGGGTAGTTCTACTCTGTCCTATAGGGTAACTATGAGGCAGAATCAAACACTTTGAGACATAACTTGGAGCCTAGTGGTTCTGTAGCACCTTGAGCCAGTTACCAAAACTCTTCTGCTGCAGTTTCCCCATCTGTAAACACAAGGATGATAACTACTACCTATTCATAGAGTCATTTCCAGGATTAAATGAGTTACTATTTGAAAAGTAGTTAGAGCAGCACCTGGTGTAGAGTAAGCACTGTGTGTTCATTCAAGTGTAATATCAAAACTGTTAACCTCCCCTTAACAAAGACATTGCAGAGCTCAGACTCAGATCTACGCCGGGCCACTACCACCCCTCTTAGCTAGAACTGAACTCCAGTCGTTTGCTTTCATTGTATTTATTTTTATCTGTGACATCAGGCACACTGGTATTCCACGCAGGGTAGTGATATAAGATTGCATTTTGAAATAAGTTTGTTTAGTGAAGTGTATTTAAGTTTATAATAGTGAGTTGGTCTCAAGAGGAGCGGTGAGCAAACACTAGAGCAGGAGGGGAGCAGTCGGGCCAATGGGCTGTAAGCATGACCGACCTGAGGGAGCAGGAGCCCCGGACTGCAGCCATCTGTCATTTTGATAAGGAAGTCCCTCTGTTTCTGAGGAGACATGGATGAGCCGGGTGTCTAGAACTATGGGGCCAACCACTAACCAAAAGTCACCCAGACTAAACCGTATTTTGGGTAATAAAATGCTGTCATGACCCGGTAGCAGTGGGACAGTGGGGAAGTTCACATCTCTGTGACGGGGTATGCAAACTCCGGGGATGGACCCCTGCACCCTTGGGAAGTGGGGAACTGTCCCTCAGAGGATCCTGGCCCTTGGCTCCTAGGGCCTCAGTGGCCCTGCCTATAGGCTTTGCTGAAGCCCCATCACCATCTCCCCCGCTTCCTGCTCTTCCTCACTAGGCCTGCCCGCCCTGGACGCCAATGATCCAGAGGGTAAGTCAGGCAGAACTCGCCCTCCCACCCCAGCCCCAGTGCTCCCCGACATCTGGCTGTTGTCCTGCATCTCATGGGCTTTTCCCTTTTGTTACAGATAAAAACAGTCCTTTCTACTATGGTGAGAGCTTGTATATCCCCACCCCCACCCCATAGACATTATCTTGGGCCGAGGGTCCCACACAGGGTTGGAAGGAGTATTGATGTGAATGAAACACAGTCAGGACTGCAAGCATCTAGGACTGGGACACTGAATGCAGACTGAAGAGACAAGAGACGTCTGCCCGCTTCTCGGTTGGGTTCTATACCAGCAAGACAGACATACAGGAAGTGACGACCGTGCAACAGGAAGTGACGACCGTGCAACAGGAAGTCATGGTGGCTCAACAGGAAGTGATGTCGGCTCAACAGGAAGTGAAGTCGCTTCCCGCAAGCTGTAGTTGTTTTGTTCGAAATCAACCTCCCACAGAACGATTGACTTGAGATAACTTCCTGAGGGTGGAGCTATATGACCCAAATCTTTGCGTGACCCCCCACGATCCCTTGCCCCGGCGCGCCCCCATCTGTCCCTTGCCTGTCTGCACAGCTCACTCTTCCTCCCCGCCTTCGCTCACTCGGCTTCAGTCACACTGGCTTCCCTTGGTTCCTCACACACAGCAGACACACTCTAGCCTCCCGACCTTTGTCTTTGCTCTTCCTTCTGAATGGGCCCTTTCCTCCGTGTAGCCTCATGGCTCCCTCCCTCATCGTCTCTCAGTCTCTGATCCAATGTGGTCTCGTGAGAGGGGCCTTCTCCCATCACTCTCTCCGAAAGAGCTGCACACCTCCCTCCCCCGACTTTCTAAGCTCTGCCCCTGCTTAGTTTTGTTCAAGCAGTTGTCTCTACCTGACCCTACATTGTATGTACATCTTGTTCGCAGGTAAACCAGAATGGGAGTCCCAGAAGGACTAGAATTTTTGTCTGTTTGATTCACTGCTGTATCTCCAGGGCCTGCACAATAGACACGTGCCAGATGGGGGGGCACGCTTGGGGAGGACACTAGCTCACGTTAAGGTTACCTCTGATTTTCCCCTAGACTGGCACAGCCTCCGGATCAGTGGGCTTACCTGTGCAGTGATTCTGTGTGCCATCGGCGTTATCGTGCTCCTGAGTAAGTGCAGGAGTTGAGAGGGGAAAGTGGGCGAGGCTGTGGGTGCCCTCCCCTGACCGTGCACCCCTCTCCTGCAGGTGCTAAGTGCAAATGCAAGTTCAGCCAGAAGCCCAGGTAAGACGGGTTGTCAGGGTGCCTGCCTCACGGTGGTCATATACCTTTCAGGGGTGAAAGAGTTAAACCTTGCAAAAGATGACAGGCTTCTGGGCTCTGCCCTGAGAAATTCTTGCCACTAACGTTTCGCAGGTTTATTATCCGTAGTTGATAGTCCCCAAACCAACCCACAGCCATCGAGTTCAATCTGATCCACAGTGACCCTGTAGGACAGAGTCTGGCTGCCCCTCGGGTTTCCGAGGCTGTCACCTTTACGGGAGAAGACTGCCACACACCTTTCTCTTGTGGAGCAGTTGGTGGCTTTGAACTGCTGACTTTTCAGCTTGCAACTGAGTGCATAACTACTGTGCAACCAGGCCTCCCTGATAATCCCCCTCCCACAAAAACACCAAACCCATTGCCATCGAGTCAGTTCTGACTTATAGCAACCCTATAGGACAAAGTAGAACTGCCCCACAGGCTTTCCAAAGAGTACCTGGTGGATTTGAACTGCCAACCTTTTGATTAGCAACTGACCTCTTAGCCATGGTGCCAGATGGATTTAAATGCTAAAATGCTTTGGCCCCTGGGATTATATATGGAAAAATAGCCAGGAAGGCATGTCTGGGCAAGCTGGGAATTTCCTAGCCCTGAAGGAAAGGACAAATGGGGGTAGATAGAGGTCTAACACAGATTGCCCCACCTTTGTTTCCTTAGTCACCGGGCAGGAGAGGTCCCATCTCTCATCACTCCAGGTAAGACGGGGACAAAATAGGGTTCAGCAGAATGGGCTGTGCGTGTGCATGCTGGAGGGAAAGAACGTTCCCAAGCCACGCAAGCTGACCCTATTGTCTCTTGCAGGATCTGCCCAGAACTGCTGAAAACAGACCAGCCAAGCGCAAGCAGAGGGCCTTCCTCTGCCCCCCTTCTGGGCTCTGCACACTCCCCAGGTTTCCTGGAGAGCCTGAACCATAAGACAAGTTTCTCCCTCCTCTCAGATTGCCCTGCCAGGGCCTCATCTCACCTCATTAGAGGGGAGTCTGTTTATGCATTTTTTTAAACCCAAATAATGTTGCCTCCTGTCCTCAAGACTCCATGTGTGCCTTCTGGTAGGGTTTCGGGGCTGGGGGAAAGTGAACAAGGCCTGCAGGCTGGAATGGAAGCTGGTAGCTGAATTTCTTCATGGGAAAGAGCCAAGAGTCTGCCCCCTTGTGGCCTGGTGGGTGGCACGGGGTCTGCCCTCTGCCTGTGTGGTCATGGGAGCCACACGTGCACTTAAAAATCCCCAGCAGCCAAATGGGAAATGCTTTGGAGTTAAAGAAGGCGCTCAGATGGAACTCTGAGACCCTCCAAGGGACATACTATCCATCCCAGGAAAACGAGGATGTAGGATCACCGTACCACGATGCAAACACCCAGATACTTTATAATACCAAGACCTCTATGACCCTTTAAATAACTCCCACTGTACCCTCAATAACAAACAATTACCACAAAGTGTGAGTCCCTCCAGTGAGCCTAAGATTCCCTGGAGACCCTTAACTCCTAGTAGGACATCCAAAATGTCCCCACGAGCCACCCAAAAAATGTTTAAAATCCCTCAAACCACCCCAAATATCCTTTACAAAGTCCCAAGGCATGATCCACAAAAAACTTGTGATCTGTTCCCAAATAATGCCTTCACGTGTCCCTTAAACATTCCATGGGGCCCCCACAACCCCATATCATACCCCTTGAGACCCCATGATAGCTCGCCACCAGCGGCCAAAGCACAGCCTTGAGACTTCTCGCATCTATCGTCTTTCTCCCGGGACTCCAGCTTCTCATGCTACACAAGAGACTCTGTCTCCAGATGATTTCACAGTCACAGGCGTAGTGAGTGCATGTCACCTTTATTGAGCCCCCATACTTTCTGTCCTCCCTGTCCCCCACTGGGGAGGCTAATCAGGGCTCGCTGGCAAACACCTCACACTTTTCCACCTTTTCGCCCATTCATGAGCAAGTGGGACTGATGATCATGGGTGTCGGGCTCCTGCAGCGGCCAGCCACCAGCAGCAGGGGGGTCAGCTAGCCATGGAGGAAAACTGCCCAGCGACTGATGATGTCGTGGAGGCGGGCACGAAAAGCGATTGGACAGATTGAGTTTAGATGGAAAGGGAGCCTTGTCACCTCTTTTGGTTTAGAGGGCGAGATAGTGGAACCTAGTGAGAGGAACTGCTGGGCCTTGTGAAGCTCAGCAGATTCTCCCTACTGTGACTTCATTCTTCCCACTTCATTCAGTGACCCAGCCGTAGCCCCTGAGTCACCCTTGGCAGGTACAGCTGCCCAGCACAGGTGTTGCTTCAGACCAGAAGAACAATTTTGAAGGCCCAGGATGCTGGACTCTCCAGGAAGTCGGCCAAGGCTTGGACCTGTGGCTGGTGAGCTTGGCTCACGGTCAGCATCTCACAGAACCAGCTGTTACCCCACTGTGGGCTAGGAGACCAGTCAAGGAGGTATCCAAAGTACTAGGACACTCACCCTATGCCCCAGCCATGATTGAGTCTCGTTTGGTACTAGGCACTGAGGTCTAACTCATGAATCTGGTAGATCTGTGTGGGACCCTTGAAGCAGGCAGCAAAGAGGAAGTGTTTGCCAGCCATCGCAATGTGGGCAAAGGCACGGGGGGCCACCAAGGCTGGGGGGCCCAGCTCCTGCAGTGGCTCCAGGAGCCTCTTGTCAGGCTCCAGACGGAAGACATGACTGAAGGCAAAGTCACTGCCAAGGATAGCCAGCTGGTCCCTAGCGATGAGCACGGGCTGAAAGACGTGGGCACCACGTGAAGGCAGCTTCTGCAGCAGGCGAAACATGGAGCCATCCCAGCGCATGAGCTGAGAGGCAGTCGCCAGTTAGGGCTGGGGTCCTGGGAGGGCCAGGCTGCCTATGGTCCTCCAGACTCTGGAAAACTTGTGGGTCCCCAGACCGTTGCCCCTTTCTCCTTAGGAAATAAGCTGCTTAGGCCATACAGCTTGGAGTTACTTGTTCTTGACCCTTATCCCTCCCTCACACCACACAGAGACTCAGTCAGCAAGCCTTACATATTTCTCCTATTTCCAGCCCTGGTTATCTCACAGCCTCTTCCCTGGCCTCCCTGCTCCCACTCTGCTCCACAATCTGTTCCCCGCACAGTGACCCTGTGGACCCCTGAGTCAGCTCACTGCCCTCCTCAGCTCAAAACTCTCCCTGACTGCACTGTCCTCTGGGTAAGAGCCTGAACTCTCACTAGGATCCCCTGGGACTGGAGTGGTCATGAAACAGAGGGAGGTGAGCAGGTCAGGAGAATGGCCCATGGAGGGAGGTGCTGCAGGCAGGGAAAGGGGTTAGCTCAAGCCTCAGTCTTGGGGGCTTAGAGTCAGGTGGGGATGTGGTTCAGTGCTGAGTTTTGGAGTGTACCAGCCTTTGGGGCAAAGGAAAGAATCAGAGTCTTGAGGGCTAGTATTCGTGTTGAGGGGTGGGGAGTCAGCTTTGAGGGATCTCAGTCTTGGAGTCAGTGGGGGTGAGGTCAGAATTCAAAGGTCAGTGAGTGAAGCTGGGCCAGAGTTTAGAGGCCAGTGTATAAGGTGGGTCAGCACTGAAAGAGCGGACCGTGGTGGGGCCGGTGCTGCCACGTCAGCCCCGGCTTCTGCGCCCACTGCCTGCCGCTCCCTCCAGGACCCAGCCTCACCATGGAGTCTCCGATGTAGCGTGTCAGGCACAGGAACACTTCTCCACCAGCCTGGAAGTGGTGTGTGGCGTAGACATCCTCGGCCTCTGGGATGTCGGTGCGCCTCTCAAAGCGGCCTCCCAACCAGTGGAAGAGCACAGGCCGCTGGGAGACGGAAGCCAGCAGCAGGTGGGGCCGGCCATCCAGCTCCAGGGCCTCAGCGTCTGTGTCCCGGTGCCAGGGGTGCAGGCTCTGGCGTGGGTAAAAGCCGGGCCCGTCGCGGCACAGCAGCGTGGTGCTGCCGGCCTTGGAGGCATCGGCCACCACGAAGCAGGGCTGCCCATCCAGCCACAGCAGCTCTGCGTCATTGGGCCGCAGCAGCCGCCGTGGGGCCAGGGCCTGCATCGGGGCCAGGCGCAGGTCGGGGCTGGCCCGAGCCCACAGCTGTGAGCCTCCCCACAGGCGGGCGGCCAGCACAAAGAGGCGCAGGCCCAGTACCAGCGGCTTGCAGGACACCACCGAGGGCGCTGGGGGCGGGGGACGTGGGAGGACAGGTCAGCCTGGCCGAGCATATCAGCCCTGCCTGGCGGGCCCCTGGGTCTGGGTGCCAGGCACGGGGTGGGCAGGAGAGGGGCAGCAGGGGGCTCTCACCAGACAGCTCTTCCTTGGGTTGGAAATGCTGTAGGCTGTAGTCCCAAGCAAGGACCAGGCAGCGGCCAGCAAAGGGCTGGGCCAGGAGGATATGAGGCTCCCCCTGGTAAGAGAAGGGCTCCACGCCCAGGGCAGCCTCCCCAACAGTCTGGAACCAGGACAGCTCTGTGGGCAGCAAGAGAGTCAGGCAGGCCTGGAGTGGGGGCAGGGAATCCCTCATCACTGAGCCTCAGTTTGCACATCTCTGAAATGGGACCATTGCAGAGCTGTGCTCACACCATAGGGCCATTTAGCAAGATCTTTGTATCTATGGATGTGTTACAGCAGCATGGTAATTATTTTCCTAAATTTCAAAGCACCATCAAAGAGTAGCTCAGAGACAGCATACTTATTAATCAGTTGGCCTTCCCAGCATCCCTGTGAGGGCCGTTCTGTCACTGTGCCCAGTTTACAGTGGTAGCCAGTTGTGTTACAGAAGCCAGGCTTCCCATCCTCCTTCTAAACAGAACTTGAGCTGGGGACAAGGCTGCCTCCCTCCAGAGGCCACATTTTCGAAGTCACCCCCCAAAAGCTGAATGTGACCGTGTTGGGACCACGTTCTCTGTGGCCCAGCAGTGGAAATGATGGATGTGACACTCGCCTCATTTGCTGATATGAAAACAGCTTGCCCTGGACACGGCCCCTGTCCCTGTCCTCCCGTGAGCTAGCCTAGGGACACATTACAACCCAATTTCAGCCACGAAAACAAGGACGATGCCTAGGAGGTTGCCCCCACCACCACCTGGGCCGCTCACCTGCAGTCCTTCAGTCTCCTGTAATTCATGGTATTTGGGGCCTCTTTGTTACAGCAGCTTAGCTGTTAGGGTGGCAGAGACACCAAATGCCCTAGCTGCTGAGTGGCGGGGCCAAGTGATTGACTGCAAGGTCAGAACAATTCACTTCTCATGCCAGGCGTCAGGTTTGAGGCCATGAACCAAGCCACCAAGGATGCCCACCCCAAAGGGTATCTTTTTAACATGCCCATCAAATCCTGTCACCAGCACCCTGTCACTCGGAATGCTCCATGACTTGCCACAGTAGAGTCCACTCTCCTCCTCATGGCCTTCAAGGTCCCCTGGAGTGAGGTCCCTGCTAGTCACTAACCTCATCTGTGTCCTTTTCACCAGGCTTCTCACCTACTTTTGCCTGTCTCTCAAAGAGGGCAGCCTCTGGTGCCTCGGGGCCTTCACGCGTGTGGTTCCTGCTCTCTGGAATGCTGTTCCCACTGCTCTTCACTTAGCAAGTCAAGATCTAACTTCACGTCTTTAGACACACCTTCTCTGACCCCCAGAGAAGTGTGAACCCCTCATCCCTGTTCGTCTCCTTCACCTCTGCTATCATTATCACAAGGTGTAGCTTTAATTTATTAATGTATCTGTGCAATGTCTTATTCAGTCTCGCTCCCAGGATCCCAAGCCTCACGAGGCTAGGGTTCAGGGTCACCGCAGTCCTCATCACCTCGCACAGGGCCAGGCACAGAGCAGACCTCAGTGAATGTTGGGTGAATAAATGTATATAGAGTAACTTCTAAATTAAATCCTCTTGTTCTGTGAGTTACTCACACTGAAAACATGGCTTACACTTAGAAAATAAAAATATTAGCCCCAAACCCAAAGGCTTGTTGCTGTTGAGTTGCCTCCAGCTCACAGTGGTCCTGTGGGACAGAGCAGAACCACCCCATAGTTTCCGAGGAGCAGCTGGTGGATTTGAACTGTTGACCTTTGGTTAGCACCCAAATGCTTAACCACTGTGCCACCAGGGTCCAACTCGGCACCTAGCAAGTATTTTTAAAATGGCCAATTTGGGGTGAACAGCAACAAGACGGGGGGAGCATGTCTAAGGGCCTCCCGTGCTGCACCCTGTACTGAAAGCGGTTTAGCTGCATCCCTGACTTCTATGGTGGCACTGTGTCACTGCTCGTCACCTCATTTCACAGATAAGGAAGCTGAGGCTAGGGAGATGACCCGGTGTGGTCAAGGTCTCACAGCCAGCATGTGGCAGGGCAGGGGGTGACATCAGCCCCTTGGCCCTGGGGGCTGCTCCCTCTGATGTCCCCCCATTCTCCTGGGGGCTCCATTACCCCCAGCCACTCTGGGGGAGAGCCCCACCTATGGCTCTGCACTTGAACGTCTTGGGGTCCAGGTGGCGGAGCTCAAGGTGGGCCAGAGCAGTGGGGCCCGCACAGTCCCCTGTCCCCACGCTGGCGTTCACGCTGGCCATCCACTGCAGGAGCCAGAGCATACGGCAGTCACACTGGAACGGGTTCCCACGGAGGTCCCTGGGGTAAGAAGCCGGCAGGGGCTGCCACCTGGCTGTCACCTGCTGGAGGTCCCACTCCCCACCCTTGCCCCAGGGTGGGGCTCCACAAGTGATGGGGAAACTGCGGAAGAACCACCCCTGTGCACCCATGTGAGCCGACCTACGGTGACACAGGTGCCCCTCCTCCTGCCCCATCCCCCGAGGCCTCCCCTCACCGTCTCAACCCACTGATCCTCACACGTGAGTCAGGGTCTCCAGACCTCGGAAGAGGAATCTGGGGAGGGTTTCTAGGTGATTGTTGGCCAGGCTCCTGGTGGAGGGAGAAGGGACTCTCAGCAAATACGTGCATGCCCTCTGTGGCTGAGTCAGGAGCTGTGGGTGCCTGTGGGGAGGCGGGTCTCCGAGACACGCGCAGGTGTGTGGGTGAGGGCCCGGGAAGGTGGAAGGGTGAGGTTTTGGACCCACACGTGTGTGAGTGAGGGCCTGGGGAGGTGGAGGGCTGTTTTGAACCCACAGGCGTGTGAGCGAGGGGCTGGGAAGGTGGAGGAGGAGGCCTCTGAGGCACGCACAGGTGTGTGAGAGAGCGAAGTCCTCTGAGCGCGTTCTTAGAGATGGAGCCAATCTCATTGTCCTCGATGAAGCTGTGGAGAGAAGGTGCGGTGAGAGAGAGACCCCTGCTTCCCTGCCACAGCCTCACAGTGCTTGAGGAAGCGCACTCTGCAGAAGCCACAGGCACCCGGGAGGTACGGGGTTCTCCCTTGACACTTTGTGCAACCACAGGGAGGGCCTCCTCCAGAAAGCTCTCCTCACCAAGGTTCCAGCAAACAATCCCAGGAGCCAAGGGCCCAGCCCTGTGGTCGTTGCCAGCCTCCCCACGGTCACGGCCACCACCGTCACTACCACTGCCACCGTTACCACCAACACAAGGCCAGCCTCCCCAACGTCAGTCTCTCCTCCAGTCATGGCATCACTCTCATGCCTCTTCCGCTGCCACCAACCCAGGTACCAAGAACTGCCATTACTGCCGCCGCCACCAGCCCGGCCAAGGCTGTCCACCTCACCACCACCAACCCCAGTGTCACTGCTGAACCCCACATCGACCACACTATCAGCATCACAGTCTCCTTGGTCAACAACGACACCACTGCCACCATCACCCCAACACTGCCACTGCCACAACAGTCACGGCACTAGCACCCACATTGCCGACAACAGCATCACCGTTATCCAGACCACCTTCCCCCACCAGCACGGCTGCTGCCGGCACCTCCACCGCCATCACCGAGCTTGGCGCTGCTAACACTGCTGTCACCACCACGCCAACAGTCCGCTCGGGAGCGCCGCCAGCATCGACCTCAGCGTGGACCATCCCCGCAGCACTAACAGCCACCACCCGCACCAACCCTGTGACCTTGGTCTTGGTTGCCACCACCGCCACTGCTGTCACCACCACTTCCATCACTGCTGTCGGCACAGGCCAGACCCTTTCATCACTGGTCACACAATCACTGTCCCATCAGCAGTGGCAGCAGGAGCAGCACTGCTGTCGTTGCCATCAGCAGCATCGTCACCACCAGTGCCAACGTCAGCATCCTCAACCTGGTTCTGAACTTGCTGTCACCAGCCCGACCACTAGCCACTGTCCAATCCCGGCCACCGCGGCCTGGCTCACCGCCACCAACATTAACACCTTGCTCACCACCAGCACTATCACCGCGGCCCTAAAGCACAGCCACCTCATTAATTTCCTGTCTCTGTCACCTCTGCACCCTCCCTGGGTCCCCCCAGGTCAGGCACGGCCAGAAGCTGGCTCTGGCTCTCCAGACCCTTGGAGACCCTGAAGCCTAGTAAAGCAAGGCAGCAGGCTGCCAAGAGCAGCTCAGCAGGGGCCGCCCCCACCCAAGGAGACTGGCCTCTCACCCTCAAGGAGGGGCCCTTCACACACCTCCCTCCCCCCTGCCCGCCAGCCCTGACTCTCCCTGCTCTGGGTGTGCAGGGCCCTCCTGTCTTCCCAGCCTGGCCCCACTCACAGGTACTGCAGGTGGGACAGGCCCGCGAAGGCGTCGTCCTCAATGACGGAGAAGGCGTTGGAAGTGAACAGGCTGGGGAAAGAGCCAGAAAGGGATGTTTGCAGAGTGGCTGCCCCTGCCGACACGGGCTTTGCCTCCCAGCCTTGGTTCACCTGTGCGTGGGCACACACATGTGCACCTGGGAGTGAGTGTGTGCGTGGGCAGAGAGGCTTTCACAGAAACTCACACACACATACAGCGGCCCGCGCCTGGGTATGAACACCCTCCCTCCATGAGGCCCACTCACAGCAGGTGCAGCGACGGCACCCTCAGGAAGCTGCCGGCCCGCAGCTGGGTGACTCCGGTCCTAACAAGAGAGCTGGGTGACATGGACAGTGGTGGGTGAGGAAACATTCTTGTCCCAGAGCCCTCTCCTGCCTGGGAGACCCTGACATGCCACCGTGAACCTGGCTTCCAGGACTCCCTCCTGCATCCTGGAGGGACAGACTTCAGAGGGGTCCTGGAGTGCTCAGCACCCCCAGGCCATCCCTTCTTCCTGGGCCCCGGGGCTGCGCCTGCCCTCTGGGAGTCCCAGTTCCTGCTCCCTTTCACTTTCTGTGGCCCCCTTTGGACGTGCTTTTGCTGCCCACACTCACCACTCCCCCAAATTCTGGCAGGTCTTTGTTTCCTTGGAGACGCCCACCCCTGCCCCCAGCTCCTGAGGTCCCAGGACTCCCATTGCCACCCTTGGGCCCACAGAGGGCCCAGCACTCACAGAGACAGCAGGGTCGGGGGGAAACCCTCAGGCAGGTCCGGGGAGCCCTCACAAAGCGCGCTGTCTTTTGAGCAGGAGCAGCGTGGAGAGCATTTTCCCTTTGGGGGTCTCCAGGCCACCCCCACTCTGGCCCCAGCCAGCAGCAGCAGCAGCAGCATGCCCAGCCCTCCCATGCCCTCCACCCCCGTCCCAGGCGCTGGCCTCTCTGCCCGCCCGGCTCGGCCCTCGCTGCGGCCACTACATCGGTAGCAGCAGCCCTCGGTCCCGGCGCCCTCCTCCCGTGTCCTCTCTGTCTCCCACCCCGTCAGACTCTTTCTCCCGGTATCTCTGTGATGCTTAATTTTCAGGGTATCCGTCTCACTCTCTCTTCCTGTCTCCTCTTTCTGGATTTCTGACTTTGTGAGTTGGTTTGTTCCCTTCTCTCTGTCTTTCTCTTTCTCTGTGCCTCTCAGTCTTTCTGTCTCTGTCCGTCTGTCGTCCTCTGGGCGTGTGTGCCCCTCTGGCAGCTATCTGTGTTTCTCATCTCCTGGCCCTCCCTGTCTGTTCCCCTTTTTCCACTTTCTTGCAGTTTCTTTGCTGGTGCCTGTACTCTTTGTCCCTCCTCCCTGAAGCTTTGGGAAAGGGACTGGGTGACTAGGGCAGGGGAGGGGAGGAAGGAGAGAGGGCAGAGGACAGAGGAACAGCCGCCCTGGGGAAGGGACAGGATGGCCCCAGGGGAGGGTTGCCACATGGCCACTCCCAGCCAGCCCCCTGCCCCGGTCCACCTACTCCACCCCCACTGGGGGAGTGTGTCATTAGGGTGGGGACCAGACGGCTCTGCTGGAGGGAGGAGTGGGAGGCCACTGGGGACTGGGACTGTCCCCAGGCCACTCCCAGCAAGGCTCCTCCCCGGATTCCAGGGCTCTATGTGGGTGTGGAGGGCGTTGTCAGTGCAGTTGGGAGAGGGGAGGGCAGAGGGTGGCGGGCAGCTGAGGCCCAGCTGCTCCCTCTGGTGGCCGTGCGAGGCAGGGCGGCATCCCTGCTCCGAATCCAGGCTTTCCCACCCCCACCAACCCCGAGTTAATTCCTTAATACTGAAGTCACTGCTGACCATCGCCCCGCAGCCAGAGATGAGACAGGACCATCGCCCCGCAGCCAGAGATGAGACAGACCCAGAAAGCAAACCCAGACTAAATGGGTACACCTGCCCCGGGGGGGCAAGGACGAGAAGTCAGGAGGGGACAAGAAGGGGAGAGCGTTGACAACTCATGGGGTTGTTAGCCAGTGTCGCAACACAGTATGTGTATGAATTGTTTAATGAGAAAATACTTTGCTCTATAAACCCTCGCCTACAGCATAATCAAATAAATCAATGAAATTAATTCCTTGAGGGACCACCCCCCGGGGGGTAGAGAGCAGCCCAAGGGGACAACGATGACAATGGTGATGATGACGACAATACTGAAGCCACCTGCCGTCTGGGAGTCCTGATTTCTGCTCCCTTTCTTTTTCAGCGGCCCCCTTTTCTTAGTTTCCTCCCCACCAGACTCTGCCCTGAAAGTTCTGTGTCTATTAATGGTCCTCACCACAGAGCTGTCAGGTTTAAAGACAAACTCAAGTCCAGAGAGGTACAGTTAACTGTGTTCGAGGCTACTCCCCTGGGATGCAGAGCCAGGAAGCCAACCCGGGCAGGCGGCTCCAGTGCCTCTCTGTGTATGTTTTGCATTCTTCCTCTGGAGATCAGAATCCTGAATCGGTTATTTTCAGTTGGACTGTCTTATTGAGTTGGATAGATTCTGCTCATTAAATAAGAAAAATAAACAAATGACACCAGAAATAGTAACACTAACGTTTGCTGCGTGTTTGCTCTGTCCCAATCTTTTCGCAGATTTCCTTGCTCCATCCTTACAGCACCCCCATGAGGTGGGTAGTAACTCTGCCCCCACTTTATGGATGCAGAAACTGAGGCACCAAACCCTGTTGCCATCAGCTCCATTCCGACTCACAGCAACCCTACTGGATGGAGGAGAACTGTCCCACAGCGTTCCAAGGAGCGCCTGGTAGATTTGAACTGTTGTCATTTTGGCTAGCAGGGAGCTTTTAACCACTGCCTTAGAAGGAGGTCAAATGGTCTGTTCCACATCACCAAGACATCGTGCTTGGTAGACAGTTAGCAAAAAAGAGGAAGAGACTCCGTGACACACAGTGACACAGGGGCTGCAATAATGCCCTCCAGTGCAGCAGGAGCTGTGGGGATGGTGCAGCACAGGACAGGGTCCTGTTCTGTTGCACATCAGGTTGCTGTGAGTCGTAGCTGACTCGACCTCACCTACCAACCTCACAGGTCAGCAGGCTGGCCAGATCTGACGGTCACCACAGGCGGTAGCATCTTGTTGCCTAAAATCAGGGGACCCAGCCTTGCCACTGAGGAGCCTGCAGCCCCTCTCACTGCTGGTATACATACCCAGAAGTCTCCTTGGAGGGCCAGGGGGCTTAACAGTACCAGCTCATGGGTCACACCCATCTGGAGTCAGGTTCAGTTCTGTGTGGCCTCAGGCAAGTCACCCAACCTCCGTGACCCTCAGTTTTCTGATTTGTCCAATGGAAGCTGTCATAGATTGAAGGGGTGTCCCCCCAAAATGTGTGTAGCCATTTGGCTGGGCCATGATTCCTGGTATTGTGTGAAGTCCCTCCATGATATAAACTCTGCCTCTGTGATCACAACGAGGGAGGGCGGGTGGCATTTGGGTTGGTGGGGCAGGACTCCACCTGGAAAATTGTATTGTGCTTTGAGGCAATCTCATGGGATATAAGGCTGCTAGCAGAGAGTTGGGGACCTCACATCACCAAGAAAGAGCTCTGCAAGCATAGCGCGTCCTTTGGTCCCTGGGTCCCTGAGCCTCACAGCTCCCGAGCTCCAGCTCTGTTGGCCCCGACCCCGCAGAGAAAGCCTTCCCCCGGAGACGATGCCCTGAATCTGGACTTGTAGCCTGCTGGACTGTGACAGAATAAAGTCTCTCTTTTTAAAGCCATCCATTTGTGGCACTCCTGTTATGGCAGCACCAAATGACGAAGACAGAAGCTATCATGGTACCAACTTCCTAAGTGCAGAAAGAATGAGGCAGCACACCCTCTTCAGGGTCTGGAGCAAGGTGGGTACCCCTGGTGGACAGCAGGCTTGGGCATGGCCTCGGGATCCAGGCTCCTGGTCTGCCCCCGAGCTGTTCCAGGATTTGAGCAAGGCCCCTCAGCTCTTGGTTTCCTCGTCTGTGATGTGGGGACCTTTCAAAAGGCAGATAAAAGGTGTGGTGCTGGGGACACAGCCCCCATGAAGACAGCTGAGCTCACACTCCAGAACAGGCCTGTCACTCCAGGTGACCATGACGACGATGACGATGATAAACCCCAAGCCGAGTAGAACTGCCCCACAGAGCTTCTGAGGAACGCCAGGTGGACCCGAACTGCCCGTGTTTCGGTCAGCCGCTGTAGCTCTTAACCACTGAGCCACCAGGGTTTCCGGGAGATTTCCAGAGTGCCTGCTGGATTTGAACTGGTGACCTTTTGGTTAGCAGCTGAATTCTCAACCACTGCACAGTAGGATGAGGATGATAGCTAGCGTTTCCTTTGCTAAATCACCTACCATGTGTTCTACACGGATAATGACCCCAGCCTTCCTCTGAGGTGAATACTGTCTCCATTGGACAGAAGGAGAAACTGAGCGACAGAGAGGTTAAGTTATTCTCCCAACGTCACACAGCAAGAAAATGGCCAAGCCAGATGCCCAGCCCAGCCCTGCAGCGCTCCTGTGTGGGCTCCTGAGGGCAGGAGGGAGGCTTGGCTGAGGGCTGACCAGGTGTGGTTGACTTGGTCCCCACCCCCCTTTCTTTGCTGTCACCCTCACCAGTGCTGCATAAACATCAGGGTTATTATTAACCAGGGGCTGCTGGTGACCCTGGGGCTCAGGGCCACTGGGGCAGGGATGAGAGTTCAGACAGGTAGGCATGAGAGGGGCTCCCAGGGGGCCCGAGCCCTGCGAGGCCATGCCTGTGCAGCGTGCGTGCGTCTACCTGTTCCTGTCCCCATGGGCCAGATGTCAGGAGCCTACCTCTGCCTCTGACTTTTCGAGGGAGGGGCACTTCTGTCCTCTGCCACCAGGGGAACAGTGGGGAGGTTAGTTCCCCTTTGCAGAACCTTGATTTTCTCATCTCCAAAATGAGTTAGCAGGGGTGCAGGGACTTCTGAGCCCTGCAGGGTGCTACACATGGGACTTAATGATGTCTCTATTTCATAGGAGGGGAAACTGAAGCATAGAGAGGTGACATGGGTTGCCCAGGATCACATGACCATCACCAGGGCCTAGGTTTCTCAGCAGCTGCGAATCCGGCCTCTCCGCAGGACACAGGGTGTGTTGTCCTCCAGTGGGTCAGTGAGGCCGCGGGAGCTCAGGGAAAGTGAGATTTGCATTAAACCCAGCAGCACGCACTTGGGGGTGGCTGTAATGGTGACAGCGTGCTGGATGGCACCCCAGCAAGTGAACACAAGTGGAGGCTGTGTGTCCGTGTGATTCTGTGGGCCATGCATGGGACACAAACACAAGTGTGTGTCCTTTTTTGTGGCTGTGTGTAAGACAGTGTTTCTGCCTGTGTGTCTGCATCTGTGTGTGCCCATGTAAACACAGTGTGTCTGTGTGTGTGGTGGTCCCAGAGGTGTTTGTCACAGTGGTCTGTAAGCAGTGTAGGAGGTGCTGGCTGTGAGTCTGGGTCTTTGGGTTTCTGGGTGGGGGCATGTATGGTGTCTGCCCCTGGAGGGGGCTCCCAGCCAGCCACCAGCTGCACAGGTCCTCAGATCCCTGGAAGCAGCCCTGACTGCAAACGCTCGGTAGAGCTCGGGTCACGGAGCGGTGGGACCCTAAGCAGGCCGACTCAATGACCTGAGGCCCTAGCTAGGCCCAGTTCCCAAGAGGCAGTGCGGGAAATCACGGGCACCTCCTCCACCCAGCACAGTTCAGGAGCTCTCTAAGGTGGGTGGGAGGTGTGCAGCCATGTGTGCATGTATGTGTGTGTGCATGTGTGTCTGTGTGTGTCCGTGTGTGTGTGTGTGTGTGTGTGTCTGTGTATGTGACCCCGATCTCTGCTGTGGGCCCCCTGGTCAGCTGCCTCGTCTTCCCAGCTTCCCCAGCACACTGCCAGTAGTTCCTCTGTCTGCACAGAGAGAGTTAAGCCAGCAGGCCAGGGCGGTCTGGGCTGGGGGCCGCCCCCTGGCCCCCCTCCAGCCCCGGCTCCAGTTACAGCTGCTGGTTGGGGAGGGTGAGGGCAGGGTGCGGCTTTGAGGGGTGATCCTTGGGGGCGGTGTGTCAAGCTCTGGGCCAGGGGATCCAAAGTGCTCGACCCCGGGCACAGTCACAGCTGGATGTTTGGGGGCTTCCTTCAGCGGAGGACAGCCTGATTGGGGTGAGAGCCCTCCCACCCCTCCCCTCGAAGCCTCACCCTGTGCCTGGCTGGGCTGCCTATTTTGGGAGCAGGAGTGGCCAGCCCATGGCTTCCCAGGCAGACCAGACCCAAGAGGGAAGCACAGTGTGGTTGGGACGTGGGGGTTCCCTCTGGAGTGGCCTGTGGGTAAGACTCCTCCCTTCTCAGCTGCTGTGTGTACACCCGGATAGGTGTGGGCTTTGGGCACTCCCTCGTGGAGCTTCAGCTGTGTCACTGTTTTGGGGGCGCTGGACGTCCAGATGAATGTTTCAAGCAGGCAGAAGTTTTAGGAGAGGGTATTGCCTCCTCCCAGCTCTGCTGTGCTCCATCCCCCAGCCTGCTGGCCTGGGCCTCATGCCACCGCCTGGTGTTGTCCCGTTGGGAAAGAGGCCGGTCAAGGGGGTGGCAGTTCTTTTTCACCACTGCCAGGAGAGAAAGGGTGGCCCTTCCCATGGGGGCAGCCTGTGGCGCCGAGGCAGCTGGGCCTGGCCCCAGCGGGTTGTGTCTGACCCCCGGGTGGGGGAAGGCAGGCTGTTGCTATGATGGCCTGAGCCAGGCGGATTCCTGCAGGGCGAAGCGGGAGATATTTATACCCAGGGACAGGCACTGAGAAGACAGCGGCCAGGCACAGAAGAGCTGGGATTGCACGGGCACAGCAAGCAGGTGGGCCCGTGAGTGTGTCCCGCTGTCTCACACAGTGTGTCTGTGTGTCCACCTGCATGGAGTGAGGCATTCCCTGTAGGGCAGGTGTAAGGAAGCTGGGGCCTGTGGTGGGGAGGCCAAGGCCTCTGAGAGACACGAGTGGGCTATGTGTACCATGCTTGCCCTTCCTGTGTTCCTCTGTCATGTGACCATCCTCCCACCCACTGTGTGGGTTGTTTCAGGGACACCATGTCCTCGTGAAGGAGGAGGTGCTCCTGTTTCCAGGGGCGACCAATCTGGATAATTTTTGGGGGATTAAACGTCCTTGGGCCGTCTCTGACTTAATTCCTTGAGTTCAAGAGACGATGGTAGGGAGGGGGTGGTTTCGGGCGTACACACTTGCTGATCCTTGATGTCCCCCCCAGGACAATGACGTGTCTCAGTTACACTTTGGTTCTCTGTGTGGGTCTCCTCGTCATGGCCAATGCAGGTGAGTCTAGAGTGGGCCTTTACCACCTGCCTCGGCCCCAAGGACGGTGGGAAAAGGAGACCCCACAGGAGAACCGCAGTTGGCGACCCCACCCTCAACTGGGTCTGGTGGGCACTAATAAGTCCGGAGTCTCCCTGAGGGGTCCCGTCGCAGGCTGGCAGGTGAAGGGGGGGACATCCCTGGCCAACCAAGGGCAGGCAGGAGGCCAAACTAGAGGCTGGCTTCGTGGTTGGATGATGTAGCACAGTCTGTGATGAGCTCAGGACAGTGCAGAGAGGGCACCCAGGACCCAGAGACAGTGGGTGGCCTTCCCTAGGTCTACTGGCCCCCTAACTCTCAGCCCAGGATTAGGCCCTGAAAAAGACCAAGGAAGTGGCCAGTTCCTACTGTCTCTCTCTTTCCAGAAGCTCCACAGGAACACGATCCATTTACCTACGGTGAGGGGGGACAGGGGCGATGGGAGGGAGGGGAAGGTCTGCCTGTGGGGGCGGGGCAGGGGTCCTGCCTGTCCTGGGCCTTGCAGCCCATCTCTTTCCCCTCTGGCGATGCTGACACCACGGTCACTCCTCTCTCTCACGCCCTGGCTCTCGGGCTCTCAGTCCGGATCTCCCTGTCCCTTTCCGTCTCTTTCTCTCTCGGTCTCTCCCTATCTCAGCCCTCTGCTTGTCTCTCTCTGGGTCTCAGGGCCCCTCCTCGGCTGCTGCCCACTGTCTCCCCTCCCTGGCCCTGGCCCCCTCCCTGCGGCCCCTCTCCTTCTCTTCCTCCTTCTCCCCTACTCCCTTCGCTACGCTCCCTCCCCCCTGTCCCCCTCCTCTCCTTCACCCTGCTCTCCCCGATAGCCTTCCCGGCTCGGTTCTTCTCTTCCTTCTCGTGCTCTTCGATCTCCTTTCTCCCCTTACCCCTTCCTTCGCCCCCGCCCCCACCTCACTCTGCCCCTGTCCTCTTCCTCGTCCCCGCCTTACCCTCCTCGACTTCCTCCTCACTGCCCACAGACTACCAGTCCCTGAGGATCGGGGGCCTCATCATTGCGGGGATCCTCTTCATCCTGGGCATCCTCATCGTTCTCAGTGAGTCGCCCCGCCCCGCCCTCGGCCCTCCATGCCACGCCTCTATCCCCGCCCGGGGAACCGCCCCTCCTCAAGCCACGCCCCCTACCCACCGGCCCACCCACTCCATCCCCGCCCTCTGTCCCGCCCCATTTCTACCCCCGCCCCTGTCCCCGCCCCGCCTCTCTCCCCGCCCCAGGCCCCGCCCCTGCCTCCTCTCGGCCCAAGGCTGGACTCACTGCTGCTCCGCCCCCTTGTTGGGGACCTGGAGCGACAGCGCCGCCGTGTGCTCGCCCAGAGGAAAAATCTCAGCAGTCATTTACTTTCGCCCGAGCAGGCAGAAGATGCAGGTGCAAATTCAACCAGCAGCAGAGGTAAGAGGCGTCTCGGGCTCTCTCACTTGATGACTTCAGCCCAAGAAGGGTGCTGGGGGGAAGGGGGAAGTCCGTGCCACCGGCAGCCAGAAGCCTTTCAGCAAGATGCATTAAGCACCTACTAGGAGCCAAACCCAAAGGCGGCAGCCCCTGGAGAGACCAGCGGTAAATGAACCGCCCGCCCTGCCTGGCAGAACTCCCAGCCCAGTGGGAGCAGTGGTGGTGAATTCCAACAGCCCCACAAATATAAAAATGGCAAAGCGTGATAAGTGCTGGGAAAGAAGGGACACAGGGAAATGAGATCACCTCGCAAGGTGTCCCAGTTTAGCTCAAAGTCCCGTTCCCAGCTCTTTGATTCATCTTTAAATAACGTTTCCAAGCTCAGGCAATGTATGACTATCTCCTCCATGTGGGATCTTTTCCATGTGAAAACAATTACAGATCACTGTAGATAACAGATAATATTTTTTGGGTGTGTATCATGTGCTAGAATCCCTGGTGGCACAGTGGTTAAGAGCTCAACTGCTAACCCAAAGGTCAGCAGTTTGAATCCACCAGCCATTTCTGGAAACCTTATGGGGCAGTTCTCTTCTGTCCTATAGGGTCGCTGTGAGTCGGAATCGATTCAACGACAACAGGTTTTTTTTGATTGTATGCTACAGAGGTTCTATAATGTGTATCTTATTTACCCCTCACACCACCCCTATGAGAAGCTGCTGCTGTCACCACCATTTTACAGATGAGAAAACTGAGGCACAGGGAGGTAAAGTCACTTGCCCACAATCACCCAGCCATCCCACTGCAGTCTGTCTTCAAGTCCCTTTGATCCTTTCTCCCCTCCAACGTCAAGTCCCTTTCTAACAGTCCCTGGTGTCCACTGTTACCTGTAAACACCTCCTGCCCAGCCTTTATCCAAAGGATTTCCACACAGAGACAGCTTCTGGATGTTCTTGATTTTCTGGGGTACCCTGAGACTGCTCTGTGCCTATCTCTGGTCCTCAGTGCCCAAACCCCCAAAGCCAAACCCATTGCCATAGAGTTGATTCCCGTCTCATAGCGACCCTACAGGACCTAGTGGACCAAGGGGTATCCAGGACCAGCTGGTGGATTTGAACTGTCCAATTTCTGGAGAGCAGCTGTAGCTGTACGGGGTCTGTGAAATGAGGGTCTTCCATTTCACGTTCTCTCTGCCTCTTCCTTCCCAGAACGGGGGAGCCTGACGAAGAGGAGGGAACCTTCCGCAGCTCAATCCGCCGTGAGTTGGGGGTGGGGGGCTCCGGCTCTTTGGAGAGTGAGGACTAGTCCCAAAGACCCCTTGCCTGATCCTCCCTGGGGCTGCGGAAGGAGGGGCCGGGAGGTGGGCGTCCCTCTGCCTTCGAACCCTCCACGGCGTCTATGGGCGCCCCTCCTGACCCCCGAACTCTCGGTGCCCCTCAGGTCTGTCTAGCCGCAGGCGGTAGAGTCACCTGGCGCGACGCCACACTCCCAGGTGCCGCAGCTCTGACTGGGCTGGGGAGGTGGGCGCGGGTGGCGGTGGCGAGGCGCGGGGCGGGGTAGGTCTGGCCTCGCCTCTCACCCCTTTTACCCCGCAGGACTCCCCTGGTGCCTGACTCCTCTCACCCACCACCCATGCGCCCACTGCCACCTGGGCCGCCCCCTCCCCAGCTCTGTCCCCACAAACTCCCCACTACCACCGGACGTCCAATAAAACAGGCTTTTCTCTCCTGAAGGCGACGTGTTGGTCCTTCCCTCGCGCACAGGCCTGGATGCCCCTTTGGCCCCGGCAGGGGGCGCCCCCACCCTCTTGGAAGGGGCGGGGACGTCGGCAGTGGGCGGGGGCGGGGGCGGGGGTGGCCCGGCGGGGGCGGGCTCCCCGGGCCCCCATTGGCTGCAGGCGCCCCCAACACCAGGGCTCCCCCCACGTCCCCCCACCTCAGCCGGTCTGCTACCAGCCGCTGCAGCCGCGGCTCCACTGCACAGACGTCCGGCAGCCCCCTGCTCCAGCCCAGCATGGTGACCCCGACCCAGGCCCCCACGAAGGGTGAGCTGCGCCTGAGGAGGATACTCAGGGGTGCTTTGGGGTCAGGGCACTGAGGAGAGGGGGTGTGGGGACATTCCAGGACTGGAAAGACAGGGTCGTGGTGAGGGGATGCCTGCTCGTCCCCTGGGCACCCCCAGGCGCCCTTTCAGTTCTATTGGACACCTTCTCCCCAGGGTGTCGTCCCTATATGGGACCCGCGGTTAGAAAGTGGCGGCCCTTGGGAGGGATAACTCAGACTGGTCGCTATGGCAACTGGGTGGCTGGTCCTGTACCGTGGTGGCAGCCGAGACGAAGAGCTGGGCTGGGAGGGCAGGAGCGGTGAATCTGCGGCCAAAGGGTGCTCCCAGATTTCAGGGTGCACGGAGTGATGGGGGGGGATCTCTCTTCTTTGAAGCGCTGGATCTTACGGTGGGTGTTTCTTGACGTTCCTTGAGAGACAGACTTAGAGGGAAGGAAGGAAAGAGGGATAGACAGGGCGCTGGAGAGCTGGAGGAGGAAGGGGCAGAGAGACGAGCGAGGAGAGCCAGAAGAGAGGTCCTGAGAGACGGACGGGAATAGACAGGCTGAGGGAGGGGGGGGAGGGGGGGAGAGACAGACAGACTCACAGAAAGAGAGACATCTATGGGACTTGAAGATATTCACAGTGAGGGGAAAAGGCAGAGAGAGACAGTCTCTGTGCATGGAGAGAGACAGAGAAAGAGAGACAGGGACAGGGACTGAGAGCGGTACAGAGGTAAGAGGGGGGCGCAGAAAAAGAAGACTTACAGGCAGAGCGAGCGACAGAGACGCGGGGAGGGGAGGCAGCACTGGGTGGGGCCCGCGCACTGCAGTGGCCCCCACGGGTGGGATGGGGTAAGGGCCATCCTTCCCAGCCTGGCCCAGGCGGTGAAGTTGGGCGTGGGCACACCGATGTCCCCATCCCCACGCAGCCTCACTCAAATTGACATTCGTACTCACTAACCCGGTTATGTACCCACTTAAACGCCGTGAGCCCCAACAACCTCCTTTCCTGAACCTGCTTCTGCAAAGGAAAAAGGAAAGAGTGTGTTAACGGGGTGGGCCGGCAGGGGGGCAGGAAAGGCATTTAGCTCTGAGGGCAGGGTCCAGGGGAGCGAAGGAGCCCCTGGAGGTGAGGGGAACCCCAGCTGCATCCCGCTCTCTCCTTCCCTGCCCCCATTCTCGGCAAGCGGGGGCTGCTGCGCTTGAGCCGTATCTGCAGAATGAGAAGCAGGGCGGGGGGTGGGGGGGGCTGCAGAGGCTGGAAGCCACCCTGGGGAGAGGGGGCAGGGCTGAGCGGGCAGGCCTGGCAGGGGCCCAGGGCTTCTCTTTACAGAAGTGGCCGTTAGCAGGGGATCGATGGCAGAGGTGGAAAGACAGACACTTCGTTCCCCCCATCTCACTTTTACCCAGTCCCAGCAGGCCGGGGGCTGCAATTCTCGGGAAATCTGGGAGGGGAAAGCATGTTGTGCTTTGCAAGTCACTTCAGGAAACTAATTAATGAATTGTGGGGAGCAGAGGAAGCTGAAAGCCTCCAGCTCCTGCCAGGAGGCAGGAAGGGGAATCAAGGGCTGGGGGACAAGCCAAAAAGGGGTGCACGCACATGGGGGGGTCTGGTTCCCTAGTCTTGAGAGGAACCCTCAGCTTGGCCAGAAACCAGGCCTGCAGGGGCACCCGTGGGAGGTGCAGAGGAGAGATGGACTCAGGGTTGGCCCTGTTCAGAGGCCAAACACCTAAGCCTCACACAGACCCCACCCCAGCCTCAAGTGCCTGGACTCATCACCTCTCTTCACTTCTTGGGATGCCCCAGTTGCCGTGGTAACCACCTCTTCCCTAGTGTCTCCTTGGAAACTGGCCAAGAGTAGTGTGCATCCTTCTGCCTCCTGGCTCCACCCATAGCCCAGCAGTACCGCTAGGGCCAAGATCGCTGAGGCAGCAGGGACCAGAGGCAGGACCTGTGCACCAAGCACCAAGCGCTTGGGGAAGAACCAGAGAGGACTCTCGGACAGGTGCTCATCCCAGGTTCCCGGTAACTCTCTAGAAAGGAGAATGTGTGGAAACACAGAAGACAAAAGCTGGACAACGCAACTTCTTCACTTCTGTGCAGCCTGCAGCAGCCTGGGACGGCCTCTCACTCATCCATTCATTCGTTCCAGAAACCTTCTTCGCAAGCTTTTCTTGAATGCCAAGATGGATGCAGAGAGGAGCCAAGGCTGTCTCCCAGCCCCTGTCTGGTGGGAGAGCTAAGAGGGAAATGGGTGATCTAGAACAGCCTTTCCTCTTCGCACTCCTGAGCACAACCTCTGTGCTTTTTGTCCTATTCAGATGCTTTCCACGTTGCTATTTACATAATATTTTTCCATCAAAGGATTAACTTTTTAGAAACTTAATTAGCTTTAATTCACATCACTACCACAAATGGAAACAGCATTTTTTTTTAAATTGTGCTTTGGATGAAGGTTTTCAGAGCAAATAAGCTTCTCATTAAATCATTCATGCACATACTGTTCTGTGACATTGGTTGTCACCCTTATGGTGTGGCAACCCCTGCCCCTTCTCCACCCTGGGTTCCCCATTACCAGCTCTCCTATGCCCTCCTGCCTTCGAGTACTTGCCCCTGGGTCTGTGTGCCCCTTTAGTCTTGTTTTAGGAGAACCTTGGTGGTGTAGCCGTTAAGTGCTACAACTGCTAAATAAATGGAAGTTCAAATCGTCCAGGTGCTCCTTGGAAACTGTGGGGCAGTTCTACTCTGTCCTGTAGGGTTGCTGTGAGTCAGAATTGACTCACTGGCAGTGGGTTGGGTTCTGAGAATCTTTGGTTGAGGGGTGAGTCTCAGGAGTGACTTCAGTCCTGTGTTGAAAGGGGGCTACACTCTCTCAGTTTCTCTAGTCTCTGTTAGACCAGTAAGTCTGGTCTTGTTTTGTGAGTTAGAATTCTGTTCTGCATTTTTGTCCAGCTCTGTCTGGGACCCTCTGTTGCCATCCCTGTTGCAATACCCTGTAGTAGTAGCCAGGCACCATCCAGCTGTGCTGGACTCAGGCTGGTGGAGGTCGTGGTCACTGTGGGTCATTAGTCCTTTGGACTAATCAGAAGGACAGCTTCCCCCACCCCCAAATTGAAGACACAGGCATAAAAACAACCTCAAGCAGGAGGCTTCACCTTTCTGAGCCTTCATGTCCCTCTTTTATGAAATGGGGATGGCAGTAGCACCTACCTCAGGAGTTGCTATGAAGATTAAATGGGTCAACATCTGTAAAATGCCCAGGAAAGAAACCAGTGTGAAGTCAGCACTGTCCAGTGATGTTTAGAAAAGTTCACTAAATCAAGATGAAAACTCAATGAAGTCACAAAGTTCTTCCTCGATATGGCTGCCTCCTCAAGACTCTGAGCTCAAGGAAAGAATTTATTGGGACTAGAAAGTGTTGAAGATGTATCAGCACCAACCTAAGACTTCCCCTTGGGACGATGGGCAGAGAACCAAAAAGGGCAAAACACATGTTGTGAGTCAGTGCCATTCACTTTCTTCCCTGGATGCCCCTGTTATCAGTCAAGTTAGGTTAGACCACACTGCCATAACAAATAGTACCATGGATCTCAGTGGCTTATCACAAGCTAACTGTGTTTTTCACTCACACCATGTGTCCATCTGAGGTCAGCACAGGGTCTCTACTCACCAAAGAAACCTGGAACAGCCACCACCTTGAACCTCTGGTCACCAGGCCACAGGCAGAAGAGCATTAGAGCATAGGCACTTAAATGCTGAAGTCTAGGAGTGACCAGGACACTTCCACTCATAACTGGTTGGCCAGAATTAGTCACATGGCCCCAACTATCCTCTAGGGGGTCTCCTACCTTCAACCTGGAAGGGGAAAGAAGAGACTAATGACAGCATCCAGCCCTACCCTGGCATGCCTCCCAGCATGGCACACAGCTCATCTGGTGGAATTCTGCTCCTGACAAGGCTGTTGGTCAGTGAGCCTTTGGGATGGGTTTTGTCCGTGGAAAGCAGCTTTGAGCTCTTCTGAAGGAAAACACAGTTTGGGGGCACAATTTTGGGCATGGAGGTTGGATATGGAGAGAAGTTGACTGATACACACACACACACACACACACACACTTCATCCACATGTTAACAGTTCTGAGATTGGGTAATTCTTCTAAAGGGTGGGCATGTTTGATGTGGTAGTTACATACACCTTCGTACACCCTGGGAAAGCTATTATGAAATCCATTTGGACTTAAAAATCAATGGTGTTTGAGAAACAGACAACATAGAGTGAAACCTGTGAAAGCCGGAATGCCATTGGACTGCCTTGATTTTCTGGGTCTCACAAGCTTCCTGCCTTTGACAGGGTACAGTCTTACCACTTTTTCTATCACTCTCTCTGAGTGGAAGAAATCTGAGATTTCCTTCTTTGATGAGCTTCTTCCTGCTGCACACAGGTGCAGACTTCTGCAGGTTTTCCTGTAGGATGTTAAGCTGTGGGCTCCTCTGTGTTGAGTTCTGCAGGCGAACAAGGGGATGAGAGCAGAAGCTGCAGTGTCTGCCGGGGGGAAGCTCTCAGATGATGGAGACGTTTTAGGACGTGTTAACAGAATGCCTAGCTGTTATGTTCAGCTGTCTGCTGATGGGAAAAGGACCTGCTCACAGGCGCCATATGCAACTAGGAGCATGTGGAGTCCACTTACATCAGACCTCCACCAGAGCCTGAGACCAGGACTACCTTGTACAGCTGGAGAGGTTGCACGCTGCGCAGGGGAACCTACCCATCAGTGCAGTGAGTCGGGGCTAGAATACAGCATATGCTCCTCTCTTGGGGTCATCTGTATACTCCCGAGAAAGGGGCCTCTTTTTCTGATTTCCACAAAGAAACTATTGGGCCAGTGGTCCCAGCTGGATTCCCAAAATGTGAGGAAACCCAGTGTTGAAATATTTTTCCCTCTCTCTTTCTCACCTTCCTTCCCAAAGCTCCTCAGGAACCTGACCCATTTTTCTATGGTGAGTGTGGGAGTCCGCAATGAGGGTGTGTGTGCTGGAGGGCACTCTAGGGTGGGAAGGAGGGCAGCAAATCCCACGAGCCATTGCTGGTGTGACACTGGCCGTAGCCACGTGATAGTGGCTGGGGCACGGGCCTTGGGACCCTTTGGGAGCAGCTCACCATGAATGGGCGTGAGAAGGGCAGAACCAGATCGTCGGGGAAGAGGACAAGGGAAGGACTTAAGAGCACAGCCGCTGAGGCCCTGCTGTGGCGGTTGGGTCCGGCTGGTCTGCTGTCTGACTGTGTAGCCTCTGTCAGGCAGCTTCATGTCTCTGGCCCTTCTGTAAACAAACCAAGAAACAGACCCAGTGCCGTCGAGTTGATTCCGACTCCTAGTGACCCTAGAGGACAGAGGAGAACTTCCCCACGGAGTTTCCAAGGGGCGCCTGGTGGATTTGAACGGCTGACCTTTTCTTTAGTAGACGTCGCACCAACCACTGCGCCACCAGGGTTTCCTTCCGCTTACGAGGGCCGCCTTTCCGGGGGACACAGACGGTGTGTACTGACTCCCAAGGGGTCCCCACGAGTTGCTGTTAGCTGCACAGGAACTGTGAGTCAGAATCGACTGGATGGCAGTGGGTTTGTTGGGTTTAGACAGCAACTGACAACAATGGCAGACGGCCGACCTAAAGGCAGAGGCTGGAACCCAGCCGGGGACGCCTGGTGACCGGCTTCCGGGAAGACTCAGCCGAGGTGGCGCCACGGGGCCGACGTGCGCAGTACACGTGGGGGTGCCGTGAGTCGGAACCGACTTAATGGCAGTGTGCAGCTTTTAGTTTGTCTTATGGGGACTGTAGGAAAGGTTTACCTGGAAGATGCCACTAGATTGTGAAAGCTCCAGTAGTCACCCCCTGGGTGGACCGGGCACCGGGTCTCCCCCTAGACACCCTCCTGCCCTCTCTTGCTCTTTCCTGCTCCTCCTCCGATAGACCAGGTTCCTTTTCAACCCAAGGCCTTCGCCTGGCTGTCCACTTTGCCCGGCCTGCCCTTTCCTGGCTCTCCACAACAGCAGGCTCAGGCTCCTGCTCCTCTGTTGCGCCTCAGGGTGGGCGCTGACCACTCCTATCAGAGGGCCCCCTGACCATCCCAGCTGAGGAGCGAGCCACACACACAGCTGTGGTCAGAAGACTCCAGGCTTTCTTGGCCTTGTGCTGTGTTTTGTCGTGCTTGATAACAACATGAAAGACAGCTCTGTGAGGGCAGAGGCCTGGACCACTGCTGGCGCAGAGTGGGTGCTCTACAGATAGGCAACCCAGTGGACCCTGACTGACCACCTACCAGGACATTGCAGTGAACAAGACAGACAGGAATCCTTGCCCTCCTCCGCCTTGCACTCTGTGGGAGAGAGACAGGCATTCAAGAAAATACATGTGACAGTTTGTGGTACCTTAGATAAAAACAGTTATTATGAAGGACAATAGAGGGGATGAGATTAGAGAATGTTGAGGAAAGAATACGAAATTCTCAATAGGACCACCAGGGAGGCTTTGCTGATATTTAAATAAAGCCCACAAGTTGGTGAGGGAGGGAACCATGTGGCTATTTGGGGGAACAGCTTTCAGACAGAAGCAAGTGCAAAGGCTCTGGGGTAGACTCATGCTGTCACCCTTTGCAGCAGGGAGGCCAGTGTGGCCAAAGCAGGAGAGCAGGGCTGAATATGAAGGGGAAGGAGGTCCAAGAAGGATTGTTGTTGCTGCTGTTAGGAGCTGTCAAGTCAGTTCTGACTCGCAGTGGCCCTATGGGATGGAGCAGAACTGCCCCACAGAGTTTCCAAGGAGCAGCTGGTGAATTTGAACTGCCGACGGTTTCGTTAGCAGACGAGCTCTTGACCACTGTGCCAATGAATAGGGACTAGATAACAAAGAGCCTTGTGGGTCACAGGGAGGACTTTTGAATGCAGTGGGTGCCAGAGGACAGCTCTGCTGGGCAGGGTGATTCGATTCAGCTGTTCACAGGGTCCCTGTGTCTGCGTGAAGGGAAGGGACCAGGAGAGATGAAGAGCCAGCCCATAGAGAAGGCTAGTGCAATAGTCCTGATGGGTGATAACGGCAGACAGGACCAGGACCAGGATCAGAACCAGGACCAGGGTGAGGGTATTAGCCAAAACCTGCTGTCATCAAGGTGATCCTGCCTCATAGTCACCCTGTAGGAAAAGTAGAACCACTCCATAGCGTTTCCTCCAAGGAGTGCCTGGCAGATTCAGCCTGCCAACCTTTTGTTTTGCAGATATAGCACTTAACCACTCCACCACCAGGGTTTCTGAGGGCATTAGAGGGGGAGATTAATAAATACATTAACAAATGGCTAGCTAGGTCAGAAGGACAAGAGACAGAGGGAAAGAGAGACATGGACAGAGATATCTGAGGAGCAGTGTCTTTAGGGAGCAAACAGGGCCCAAGCCCTTGTTGTTGGTGAACCCATCAGGGCCGCCCCCCGCCCCCGGCGTGGCCTGCAGCATTCCTGAGCTCTGGGAGGGCTGGTCAGCCTGGAGGTCAGGAGGGAGGCTCCCGGTGGGGCTGAGCTGCCACGCTCGGCCTGATGTCCCCCGTTATCTCCCCAGACTACCACACTGTACAGACTGTGGGCATGACTCTGGCCACCATATTGTTCTTGCTGGGCATCGTCATCGTCATCAGTAAGTGTGACCCCCTTCCTGAGCCCTGAAGTGGCCGCAGAGACAGTCCCCTCACCCAGGCTGGCACTTGTCCATGTCCTTATATCTTGCCACCTGGTTCTGTCTCCTCACAGGCAAGAAGGTGAAGTGTAGGAAGGCGGACTCCAGGTCTGAGAGGTCTGGTGGCAGCGGTGGGAGGGAGAGCCGGTGGGAGCACCCCAGGGGGTAGGGCTTCCCTGGCCCTGTCACGTTCCCTAGAAGGCCAATGGCCCTTGATCTTCTTTATGCTTTTCTCTCTCGTTTTTGCTTCCACAGCCCAACCTGCAAATCCTGTAAGTCAGAGCTTCCCTCCTCAGGTGAGTGACAGAGTGGAGCTCTGAGAGGAGGCCAGGTGGGAGCAGAACCGGGGGGTCACTAGAATGGGGGCCCACCACTTGTCTGTTTGTTGTGCTGTGGTGGCTTGTGTGTTGCTGTGATGCTGGAAGCTAAACACCAGCGGGGTCACCCACATAGTCCATTTCAGCAGGGCTTCCAGACTAGGATGGATTTAGGAAGGAGGGCCTGGTGACCGACTTCTAAAAATAGTGGCCAGTGAGAACCTTCCGAATAGCTGCAGAATGTTGTCCGGAAGGTGAGGCCCTCAGGTTGGAAGGCACCGAAGATAGAGCTGGGAAAGAGCTGCCTCCTCAAAGAGGGGTTGACTCCTCAAAGCGGTGTGGATGGAGTCAAGCTTTGGGGACTGTCATTTGCTGGTGTGGCATGACTCAGAATGAGAAGAAACAGTACCAGTATCCATTAATACTCAGAATGCGGAATGCATGACATATGAATCTAGGAAAATTGGGAGTTGTCAAAAGTGAAATGCTTGAAGGTAGATATCCCAGGCATTAGTGAGCTCAAGTGGACTGGTATTGACCATTCTGAATCAGTCAATCACATGCTCTACTATGTCAGGAATGACAAACTGAAGAGGAACAGCTTCACAGGCATCATCAAAAAGAGCATTTCAAGATCTATCCTGAAAGGCAAGGCTGTCAGTGACAGGATATTGTCCATATGCCTACCGGGAAGACCAGTTAGTACGACTATTATTTGAAGTTATATACATACCACAAATGCCAGAGATGGAGATTTTTATTAACTTCCAGAGTCTGAAATTGATCAAACATGCAATCAAGGTACATGAGTAATTAGTGGTGATTGAAATGTGAAAGGTGGAAACAAGAAGAATCAGTAGTTGGAAAATATGGCCTTGGTGATTCAAACAGCGCAGGAGATCACATGATACAATTTTGAAAGACCAATGGCCTTTTCATCATAAATAGCTTTCTCAACAACATACAAGGTCCAACTATGAACTCCACGAACTTAATTGTTCTAAGTGCTCCATACCTCATTGCTGTATATCACTATGGTCACCTCCAAAGTACTCCCCTTGGGAAGCTATGCAACAATGCCAGTGCCTAGTCCACCCTTCAAAGCAAATCTGGAACTCTTTCTGGAATGGCCATTGCACTCCGTGGCACAGTGGCAAGTTCACAAACTTAATTGTCTAGTTGTCCTTGAGGGAGTTTTTAGCCAGCAAACAAAAATATTGCAACACCTTCTCTAGTCACCTGCTCTGGCCCCCGGTGACTTTTTTCTTTACCAGAAAATAAAGGAAATGTTGAAAGGAAGCCAGCTGAGTGACATTCAGGACATCAAGGGTAATACAGTGACAGCTCTGATGGCCATTCCAGAAAGAGTTCCAAAATTGCTCTGAAAGGCAGACTAGGTGCCAGAGTCAGTGCATAGCTTCCTAAGGGGAGCACTTCAAGGGTGACCATGGTGGTATTCAGCAATGGGGTTTGTAGCGCTTTTTCCAGGGTGAGCTGGTGAACTTAATTCTCAGACTTCATGTGTAGCAACTATAGATGTGGACCTCACCAGATGGAATACACAGGAATCAAATCGACGACGTCTGTGGAAAGAGCCAAAGGAAGAGCTCAGTGTCACCACTCAGAACAAGACCAGGGCTGACCACAGAACAGCCCATCAAATGCTCATATGCAAGTTTAAGTTGAAGCCAAAGAAAATGAAACTAAGTCTACAAGAGCCAAAGTGTGACCTCAAGTATACCGCCCCTGAATCTAGAGATCATCTGAAGAACAGATTTGATGCATTGAACCTCAATGGCTGAAGACCAGATGAGCAGTGGGATGACATCAAACATGAAGAGAGCAAGCGGTCATGAAAAAGACAGGAAAGAAAGTAAAGACCAAAATGGGTATCAGAAGAGACGCTGGACGTTACTCTGAAGTGTCAAGTAGCTGTCATGAATGGAAAAAATGATGAAGTAAAGAGCTGAACACAAGATTTCAGAGGGTGGGAAATAGAATGTGCAAAGACAAGGTCATGGAATGTACCCAGACTTGGAGTTACAGACCAAAACGGAAAAACACGTTCTGCGTTTCTCAAGCTGAAAGAACTAAAAAAAAAATTGAAGCCTTGAGATGCAATTTTGAAGGATTTTATGGGCAAAATGGACCAACCCCTGGTGGTGCAGTGGTCATGAGCTTGGCTGCTAACTAAAAGGTCAGCAGTTCCAACATAGAAGCTGCTCCCTGACACCCTATGGAGCAATTCTACTCTGTCCTATAGTGTTGCTATGAGTCGGAATCAACTTGACAGCAACGGGTCTGGTTTGGGGATTGGAAAAATGTTGGATGACTCAGGAAGGAACAAAAGAAGATGGAAGGAAGACACGGAGTCACCGTGCCAAAAAGAGCTGGTTGGCAACATTCCGTCGTTTCAGGAGACAGCACATGATCCAAAACGGGTGGTATTAAGGGAAGAAGTTCGAGCTGCACTGAGAGCGTTGGCGAGAAACAAGGCTCCAGGAATTGGTGCAATGCCATAGAGATGCTGCAGCAAAGGAATGCTCACTCCTCTGTGCCGAGCGCTGTGGCCAGCCAACTGAAATAGATCCGCATCTGTGCCCATTCCAAAGAAAGGTGATTCAACAGAATGTGAAGATTATCCAACAGTATTATTAATATCACACACAAGTAAAATTTTGCTGAATATCATTCAAAAACAGTTGCAGCGGTACACCAATAGGGAACTGCCAAGAATTCAAGCTGGATTCAGAAGAGGATGTGGAACCAGGGAGATCATTGCTGATGTTGGGTGGATCCTGGCTGAAAACAGAGAATAGCAGAAGGATGTTTACCTGTGTTTCATTGACTAGGAGAAAGCATTCAACTGTGTGGATCATAACAAATCATGGATAGCATTGTAAAGAACGGGAATCCCAGACACTTAGTTGTGCTGCTGTAGAACCTCTGTGTAGGCCAAGAGGCAGTCATTTGAACAGAATGAGGGGGTACTGCATAGTTCAAAGTCCAAAAAGATGTGCATCAGGGTTGTGTCTTCTCACCAAATTTATTCAGTCTGTATGTTGAACAAATAATGCAGAAACCTGGAGACTGGAAGAAGGCTCAGTGACAATCTGTGATATGCAGATAAAACAGTGTCACTGAAAGTGCAGAGGACTTGAAGCGCTTACTAACACAGATTAGAGATGACAGCCTCCTGTGTACATTCCACCCCAATACTAAGAAAACAAAAATCCTAACAACTGGACCAATAAGCAACATCATGATAAACGGAGAAAAGACTGAGGTTGTCAATGATTTTGTTTTACTTGGATCCACAATCAGTGCCTACAGAAGCAGCAGTCAAGACATCAAACGACCCACTGCGTTGGGCAGACGACTTCTCTAAAGTGTTAAGAAGCAAAGACATCATCTTGAAGACCAAAGTGCCGCCGACCCAAGTCATGTGTCTTAGTTGTCTACTGCTGTTCCAACCGAAATACTGCACAGGGATAGCTTTAGCAAACAAATTTATTCTCTCACAGTCTAGGAGGCCGAAGCCTCCAGTTCAGGGCATCAGCTCAGGGGAAGGCCTTCTGTCTCTGAGTTCTGGGGGAAGGCCTTTGCCATCTGTCTTCCCCTGGTCTAGGAGCCTCTCAGTGCAGGCGAAGCTCCCCAGAACAAGGGTCAACCCAAGGGAAAAGCATTTTGTGGGTGACAGGGAGGTGTGTACTTAGTCCTGGAACCAAGTGCAGTTTAAAAATACATCAACTTGCCCCAGTTAAAGCATAGTCGGAAGTGGGCAGGAAATGGGGGAGTTCTTTCTGTATCCAGATATATAGGATTTGGGGTGTAAGAGAGGTGGGGGTGTACAGGGAGATTGGGGCTGTAGGAGAAGAATGAGAGTATAAGAGGGAGGAAGACAGTGCAGGTGCCAGATGGGGTTCAGGAGGGGCTGGGAGTTCCCTTTCTTGCAGGAGGATGGCCCCAGAATAGCCTAAGTTGGGCTATGGTCTAGCGTTCTCGGAGAAGTGTCCCTAAAGACAGGGTCAGGATGGAAACCACAGAATTGTCCCCATATGGACCAGACATTAGGGCTGATGGGGCAGGACAGCCCCTCAGTGCTGGCCTGAGGGTGTTGGTTCCTGGGAGGGGTCCCCCTTTTATGCACTCACGGTCAACAGCCTGAGCTAGAGGTAGGGGCTACTCCCACCCATCTGATCGCAGAAGCCTTCTCTCTTTCTCTCTCTCAGCCCAAGGGGGCGGCGGAGTGTAAGACAAGCCCCCTGGCACCTCCACTGCTGTCCCTGCCTGAGCCCAGGAGCCTGATGGCCGGGTGGAGGCGGCGGGGACCCCAGGCTTGCGCCGGGGAGCCTGCCCCGGAATGAGCCGCCACACCCCCCACGAGGCTGGAACCGCTGCACCCGCCACCCCTCCCCAGGCCTTGGCAATGACAATTCCACAAAGATCCTGCTGCACCCCAGACCCAGGGTCTCAGGCTTCCAGCTCCTGGGATTCGGGAGTCCACCCCCAGCGCCCCAGAATCCCGACGTACTGCTCCCCTCGGCCGCCTTGTCTCCTGCCCAAGGATTCGTTCCCGGATCCCTCGGTGTCTCTGTTGCGAGCTTAATAAAAGTGCGTTTGGTTTTTTCCCTGTTCTGCCTGTGTATTCCTATCTGTGGGGAGGGAACGGACGGCGGGGGGCGCCCGCGCTGAACCTGGGGCATCTGTCAGCCGTGTCCCCAGAGATACCCTCCTTCTCTGGCCTCCTCTGGGCCTTCTTACCCGCCCCCGGTGCCGCAGGTGCCTCCTCCCCTTCCTCAGAACCTCTCCTCCCGACCCTCTGAATCGCCTCTTCTCTCCCCGCAGTGACCGACCCCAAACTAGCCTCCCCTCCCTCCTCCCCAGGACCTCGTCTCACCTCATCCAGACTTGCTCCCCTCACCTCCCGGTCCCATCCCCTCGAGTCGCCCCCCACTCTCCCCTCGCAGCAGGAACGCAGCCACCCGGGACCTGCCTGCCTCGGTTCCGCGGCCCCAGATCCGGTGGGTGGAACCCACTGCCCAGCCTCTCACCCCCACCCCGGTCGCCTTCAGCGTCCCACCTCCCGCCCCATCCAGAGCTCTGAAACCAGGAAACCCAAAAGGAAATGACTGAGCCGGTCCTGGTCCCCGCCCGCCCGCCCTCCTGGCCACACCCTCGGCCTCCACGCTGCTACCTCGGCAGCTCTGTCCCCACGACACTGCCCTGCCAGCTCGGCATCCCCGCCTCGGAGGTAAGTCCTTCCTGTAGCCCACCTCGGTCCGCCACCCCTCTGTCCCTCCTGGCTCAGGTGGGCTGAAGACGAAAGTTTTCTGCCCCTCTGCACCCGCATTCACGCTGGCTTCTCCCAGCCTCCTTGTCTGTCCCTGCTGGGGGCTGCCCAGCCGCGGCCCCTCGCTCCGTGTGCCTCGGTCCCCCCAGCTCTCCTGCATCCCCCCAGGACCAGTTCCTTCCGACCCACGAGGGATCCTGTTCCCTTGTCCGCGCGGACGGGCCCCTGACACCAGCTCACTTTTTCCAGGAAATCAGAAGTCTGTTACTCCCGTTTTCTCTTCCCCGTTCTTGCTAGCTGCCTCCCCTGCTTTGTGCTTCGGGGACAGGCCCCGGGGAAGGAAAGAGGCCCCCAGATGCATGGCCTTCTGCTCTGCACCCTCTGTCTCCTGTCACACCCGCGGGGACCAGGGCTAGGGGCGGGCAGGCAGGGCGGTGCTCTCTGATTCAGAGCATCTGGGGGCCCTCGGTGTGGTCTGAGGCTTCCTGTTTTCTTTAGGGGCCTGAGGAGAGGAGAAGAGGGTGGCAGCCTGGGCCCCATACCTCAGGGCCCTCCCTCCATGTGGTTGTTTGTGCTGGTGTGAAAGCAGGGGTGCTGCTGGAGGGGAAGGGATGAGGCAGCAGGATCCCTGCACCCAGGTGTGAAGGCAGCTCGGCCTGCCTTGTTGCCTTCCTGCATCATAGCTGACCTCAGCTCTGGTCACCCCACAGATGTCTCCCTCTGGTCACCTGTGTCTCCTCAGCATCGTTGGCCTGGTTCTTCCCAGCAGAGGTAAGGTCCAGGCTTGTCCACCCTGCTCACGGGCCTCCAGCTGCACCCTGAATGTGCTGCTGGGGCTGCCATCCACCCTGGTTCCCCACCCTCCTGCTGAGCTGCCATGGGAGCTTGGGGTCCTGTGCAGGGCGGGCTAGCCTCCATGCGCGCCTAGGACCCGGGGGGCTGCTTCCACGGAGTCTGGCCAGGCCGTGTCCTGCTGGGTATCTGCCGTTTTGCCTCCAAGAAGTATGCGCTGAGTTTGATTTGGCGGTAAGATGGGTGTCAGTTTTCTAAAGGGCGGCTGGGAAACCTGGATTCTCTGTACAGCAGCCTCCTGAACCCTGGGGCTGCGCAGGGTTGGGGTGAACTAGGGCTGGACAGAGGAGCAAGGTTTCTCAGTCCTGCCTGAAAAAGGGTTCCCGGGGCAGTAACATGGTTGGCGGTTGTGGGGCATGTCCTTGATAACACGTGTGACACGTTATCTTAAATTCTACTTTATTATGCACATTGGCGTGCCCATTTTACGGATAAGGAAACTGAGACTCAGTAAAGGCGAACACCCTGTGCTAGAGCATAGAGAAGGGAAGATCTGGGATTACAGCAGTCCTGCTTGCCCTGCCCTCAATCCAGAGTGTAGAGGTCTCTGAAGCTGCTCCCTCTTCTTTGATAAAGTGGTTTTCATGTCTTTAGTTGGTCATTTAACAAATACTTGTGGAGAATCTAAGCCAAAAAAAAAAAAAAGAAGCAAACTCGTTGCCACTGATTTGATTTCGGCTCACAGTGACCCTGCAGGACAGAGTGGAACTGCCCCGTGGAGTTTCCAAGGAGCACCTGGCGGATTTGAACTGCTGACCTTTTGTTCAGCAAACGTAGCACTGAACCACTGTGCCACCAGGGTTTCTGTGGAGAAACCACTATGCACCAAACCCTGTTGTAGGCACCAGGGAAATAGCTGTCAACAAAACAGGAGCTACATTCTAGTGGGGAAAGGCAGTGAACAATAAATTAGCCAATTATATAGTATCCTAGAAGGTGATAAGTCTGTAGAGAAGGGTTAAAAAAAAACAAAAACCATTGTTACTGAGTCAATTCCAACTCAGCAATTCTAGAGGAGAAAGTATAGAACTGCCCCATGGGGTACCCAAGGAGCTGTTGGTGGATTCAGACTGCCCACCTTGTGGTTACCAGCTGTAGCTCTTAACCACTGTGCCATCAAGACTCCCATGGAGAAGAGTTCCATAAAAACCCACCACTGCTGAGTCGATTCCAACTTCTAGTGACCTATGAACAGAGTAGAATTGCCCCACAGAGTTCCCAAACAGCTCCTGGTGGATTTGAATGGCTGACTTTTTAGTTAGCAACCGTAGCACTTGCCCACTGCACCACCAGGGTTTCCTGAAGAAGAGTAAAAACCCAGATGCACTGCTGTCGAGCCGATTCCGACTCATAGTGACCCTGTAGAACAGAGTAGAACTGCTCCATAGAGTTTCCAAGGAGCATCTGGTGGATTTGAACGGCTGACCTTTTGGTTAGTGGCCATGGCACTCACCCACTGTGCCGCCTCGGAAGAAGAGTAGCGAGGGTTATTTCAATAGGGCCATAGGGCTATCAGGGAAGGCCTCACCGAGGAGGTGGTCTTTGGGCAGACACTCGGAAGGAGACCAGTGAATGCACCATGCAGGTACTGGGGGAGGTAAGTTTGAGAAACAGCAGGCAGGCTGGTGGCTGGGGTCGGGTGAATAAGAGGGCAGGTGGTGGGGGGAAGAAGGCAGAGAGGGGGTCAGGGACCAGACATTATGGGCTGCGGCAAGGACTCGGCTTTGTCTTGGAGTGCGGTGGGACCCAGAGAGGGGACTCAGCCAAGAGGGTCCTGTCTGACTCAGGAATTCCCAAGCCCCCTCTGGCTGTGTGTGGGGGCGTACAGTAACAGCCTGAGCGGAGGCCCTGAGGCTGGAACAGGGGGGCAGGCAATAGGTGTAACGACCCCCCACTATGTGCTCAATTGTTGGGGGAGGGACCCTGTCCCTGTGCCACGTCATTTCACCTTCTCCGTAGCCCTGCAAGAGGGCAGTGGTGGTCCAGTGGCAGAATTATCACCTTCCATGCAGGAGACCCGGGTTCGATTCCTGAGCAGGGTACCTCGAGCAGTGGCAGGCCCTATCTGTGGATGGAAGCTTGTGTGTTGCTGACCCTGAAAAGGTTTCGGGGAAGCCTCAGAGTGTGAGAGGGTTGATCTGGCCAGACCTGAGTGGTTCCACCAGTACAGAGGCCTCCTGAGTCACCCCCAAGGGCTTGGAGCAGTGGGGGGGGGTGGTGGTTAGCTGGTGGGGGAGCGGCGGTCAGACCTCTGCCGCACTCGTGACTTCTCCTTCTTGGTTCCCTCAGGACAGATGTTGGAGGTGGCCACACCCGCTCCTCAAAGGGAACCAACCCCTGTGGACAGTTCCATCATGACCGAAGTCCCAAGTGAGGAGAGAGGGACAAGTGAGTCAAGACAATAACAGGACAGAGCCTGTCATTCCAGATAACCTCAGAATCACTTGGCCAAACAGAGAATTCAGAGACTTGTGTAACTGAAAATTCCAGGGGTAGGCCTTCAGGCCCAGCTGAATCCAGGTGCTCTGAGGAGTGTTACCAGGCACCCGGCTCCCTGTCCCAGTTCTGTTCTTCTGTGTTGGGTTCCTTCTCAGGCAGACTCTCCCAAACACAGCCCCCAGAAGTCCAGGGCTTCTCTCGTGCTTGTGAAGAATCCACAGATATCTCAGAACTGAGTGTCACTGGGCAAGCTCAGGTCACCTGCCCACCCCTGAGCCAGCCGTTGTGGCTCCAGGCACAGACAGTTCTGACCGGTCTGGCCTGGGGTCATGTGCTGCCCCACTGAGTGAAGTGGATGAGAGTCTAGGGAGGATGGTTTTCTGGGGAACGTTTCAGGAACTGAGTAGGGGAAATGGCCGTATGTGGACAGTTAGCAAGGGGCTAAGGTAGTTAGGCTAAATTAATTAAGTCATTCTGGCCACCTCCCACTCTTACTGAGTTGCTATGAAAATTTCCGTAACTCTGCATCCTGGGACCTCCCCTAATTCTTCTCTCTCCTCTTCTCTCTGCCTGCTATCTGCGGACTGCAGACACAGACCACCCGGAACTCCAGTCTGTCCCTGAGACCTCAGTCCCCAAGACTGCTGGTGAGTGGGGGCAGGGCTTGGGGGTGGGGAGGTGCCACTTCTGATGCTCTCAGTCCTTGATGTTTCCTTGCAGTCCCCAGCTCTGCATTCTCTGTTCCCTTAAACTCTTAAAGAAAAAGTATTTTGAAACTGTGGACCCTTTCATGCACGTGTTGCTGTGGTTGTTAGGTGCCGTCGAGTCGGTTCTGACGCACAGCGACCTTGTGCACAACAGAATGAAACACTGCCCGGTCTTGTGCCACTGCCACCGTCATTTTTAGGCATTTTTAGGCTGCCATTCGTAGGCTTTCCTTGGCTGATTCTTTTCAGAAGTAGACTCCCAGGTCCTTCTTCCTAGTCTGTCCTAGTCTGGAAGCTCAGCTGAAACCCGTCCACCACGGGGGACCCTGCTGGTGTCTGAATACTGGTGACACAGCTTCCAGTGTCACAGCAACCTGCAAGCCCCCATGGTCCCATGAACTGGCAGGCAAGTTGGGGGTTCATGCTTATAAAAAGCACAAAAATCATACAGGTAAAACTGGAGCTCTTCTAAATTGAACCCCTGTGTAATCATCACCCACGGCCAAAGGAATGGAACTTGTGCGAACACTCCAGAAACCCTCCACACGCCAGCCCCTTTCACTGCTCCCTATTCTCGCATTCTTTTATTTATTTATCTATTTATTGAATTTTCAAATTTTTTTTTTAACTTTTCGTTAGACAATAACATAACTTTATATGGTTGCTTTTCAATTAATATTTAATGACAATAGTACATAAGCAAAGTCTTGGAAATAAAGAAAATATTATGACAAAGATAGTCTAAATCCCTGTCTGTGCCCCTCAGTCCTTGTTCTTTCCTCGTCTCTGCGAGATCCCCTTACTGTTGTCCTCAGGGGAAGTTCCAGTGACATGGCCCAAGCAGCTGTGCACGTGTGTATGGGTGGTCCCCTATGCAGGGTGTATTAGAGTCACAAAAAACTGCGTTTAGTGCTCTCTGTTCTATTTTCGTTGATGTTGGTTTGTTTCCGTCTCGCCGTTAGTAACACATACCACATGCCACGTTGCAGCGTGTAATTTGCTGATGTCACCATTCTCAGACGTCATGTTTCCAACCCACAAAGACAAAGACCAGATTTATAAAGATACCGCTAATAAAGGCAAAAATGATCTTAAAAAGAGAGAGAAAGAGAGATTTGGCTTATGTTGTAACTGCCTTCCAGTAGAGTGGTTGGAACACAGCCCTCCATATGCTGGGGATGCCCCGTCCGTCCGTCTGGCTGTACTGGAGAAAATGCACCGTCTGCTATTTTTGTAGGATCTCAGAGACATCGTGTGAAGGTTGTTCTGCAGCTGGTTGTTTCCTCCCCTCCACAGTGTGTTTGCAAGCTCCTTCTGCACTGCAGAAGCCCTGGTTGCACAGTGGTTAGGTGCTCCAGCTGCTAATCAAAAGGTCAGCAGTTCAATGCCCCCAGGGGCTCCTTGGGAACGCTGTGGGGAAGTTCTGCTCTGTTTATAGGGTTGCTGTGTGGATCCGACTCGACGGCACTTGGCTTGGCGTGTGTAAAAGTGACTTGACGCCAGGAGGCTTGGTGTTTTGTTAACTTTTTCCACATTGCTGTGCAAAGGCTCACCATGCCCATTTTCACTGCTGCGTAGTATTCCACAGGGTGCCTGTGTCACAGTGTCACAGTCAAAGAGTTAATGTAGTCATGTGCCTCTTGATGAGTGTCTTGGTCCCTTCCGGGTTTTCCTGCTGTACACAGTCCCCCAGTGAGCTACCTTGCCTCTTCCTCCCTGAGCAAACACGTTCAGAGCTCCCTGTGTGCGCAGCATGGTTTTCTAGAACTTGTGTTGACTCATTTATCTTCACAAGATCCCCAGGACGTAAAACTACCATTATCCTTACTTCTTACCGAATAAAACAGAAAGTTGGAGTAATGTACCCAAGGTCTCACAGCAAGCTTGTGACACAGATGGGACTGGAGCCCAGGCTTCTGGCTCCCGAGCCCTTGCTTTTCTGTATAACACGATGGGGTACAGGACCAGAACATTCACATTTGTCTTGAACTGTTGCCTTCTAAGTGGCTGCACCCACTTCCCCCTCTCCACCAGTGGGGTGAGAGAGTCCCCCTTTCCCATCTCATCTCACAGTAACACTAGATATATCAATTTGCTTGATTTTTGCCAGTTGGTAGAGGGGAGGTTGTCTCTTACTGTCCTGAAAACACAAAACAAACAAACAAACAAAAACTACTGCCTTCAGTTTCAACTCATAGCGACCTTATAGAACAGAGCAGAGCTGCCCCATGCGGTTCCCAAGGAGTGGTTGGTGGATTCGAACTGCCAACCTTTGGGCCAGGAGCCATTGCTCTTAACCATTCTGCCGCCCAGCTCCCTTGCTGTCCTACCAATCGGTATTTTCTTGATTCACTCTTTTGTCGTCCTGCCCTGCTCACTCTTTCTGTCTGAATAGGAACGACACAGCAGCAGACCAAGGTCCCAACCCGGCTCCCGACAAGGAAGAAGCAGCTTCCAACACGAGGAGTCAAGACGGACGGGATGGAGAAGAGAGGTAGAGCCTGGGACTAAGAACTCCACACGACGTTTGGGTTTAGTTCCCTATCTAGGTCAGCCTTTCCCCAGACACGTTTCTCAGAGCACGTATTTTGGGAATTGCTAATACACTTTAAGTATATATATACATATATATATAAAATTGGATTGTGGCCAGAGGTGCTGAGGAAACACTGTATTAAAGTTAAACATGCTTCTTTACAGCAGGACTTCTCAGAGTCTGTAAAAAGCTGACCTATAGTTAGCATCCCCAAGAGGGGTCACCAAATGGGCAGCTTTTCCCAAACTTGATAGACTTGGGGGCTCTCTTCTGTTTCCGTCCTCTCACGGGTCTGCTGCTGAATTTGTGGCTATGAGTGTTTCCTTTCTGTATGTCTCCCTAATGCTACAGCAAAAGTCTTTCAGCTGCAAAAGACACAAAACCTAACTTTTAAGAAAAATTGATTTATTGGCTGTGTAAGTTTTGTAACACTGGTTTCAGGCATAGCTGGATTAAGGGGCACGAATTACATCATCATGACTGACCTGCTTTCTCTTTGGGCTCTGTTCTCTTTGTTCTCAAATGGTTTTTCCTTTTGTTGGTGATAAAAATGGCTCGTAGTTCTAAGGTTAGGGTGCACACCCAGTAGGTAGACAATATCTCTGTGCCAGTATTTCTAGCCCAACTTGTAGGATGGACTCTGATTGGCCCAGCTAAGGACACATGGCCCGTCCGAGCCAATGGGAGCCTAGGAAATGGATGGATCTGCCTGGTCAGCCCTGAATGTCCTGGCCCACTTTGGGGCTGAGAAGGGAATTAACTCCCCCTGAGCCATATAGACCAGGAGTTCGAGAAGAGATGGTTCCCTTCGGGACAAGTGGGCAAGTGTCATCAGAAGAAACTAGAAGGGGTGCTGAGCTGAGAGGAATGCAATAGATGGCCTCCAATACCTGTGTGAAGATCTGTTTTCGGGAGGCAAGCCCTCTGCCGAGTACTGGAGCTCGGACTCCCAGGTTCTCACTGTTGGGCAGACCGGGCATTGCACAAGAGCGCTGCCTCCACGGTTGTACCAGTCTCCTTGAAGATTTTTGTAATTTGTTGGGAAGATTCTGCAGCAAGGCAGTCAGCATCTCCTTCTCACACAATGTGTTTTGTAGTTGTTGGGTGCCGTCGAGTCGGTTCTGACTCGCTTCCACCCTGTGCACGACAGAACGGAACCCTGCCCTGTCTGTGCCCTCCGCACAATCACTGCTGTGCGTGCGTGCCTGGTTACAGCCACTGTGTCAACCCATCTCATCGAGGGGCTCCTCTTTTTCACTGACCCTGTGCTTTACCAAACATGATGTCCTCCAGGGACTGATCTCTCCTGATAATGTGTCCAAAACATGTGAAACAGAGTCTTTCCATCCTTGCTTTAAGGACCTTCCTGGTTGTACTTCTTTCGAGACAACTCTGTTCATTCTTTTGGCAGTCCATGGTATATTTCATGTTCACCAACACCATAATTCAAAAGGCATCAGTTCTTTGATCTTCTGTATTCGTTGTCCAGCTTTTGTGTGCAGATGATGCGACTGAAAACCACAACATGGGTCAGGCACGCCTTAGTCTTCAAGGTGATATCTTTGCTTTCCAACGCTTCAGAGAGGTCTTTGGCATTTGCCAAGCGCAATGTGTTGTTTTAAGTTCTTGACTCCGGCTCCCAGGGATGTTGATTTTGGATCCAAGTGAAATGAAATCTTTGACAACTTCAATATTTTCTCTGTTTATTATGATGTTACTTATTGGTCCAGTTGTCAGAGGATTTTAATTTCCTTGATGTAGAGGCGTAGTCCGTATTGAATGTTGTGGTCTTGGGTCTTTATCAGTAAGTGCTTCAAGTCCTCTTCACTTTCAGCAGGCAAGATTGTATTATCCGCATGGCACAGGCTGTTAATGGGTCTTTCTCCAATCCTGTTGCCCCATTTTTCTTCATATGGTCCAGCTTCTTGGATTAACACAATCTGTCTACTAGAATGACTTTCCAAAGAGATGGTAATGAAATATCTTGGGAAAGAGCACATTTCTTATCTTGCTCACAAATGCCTTATGCAGGTGGGATGGGGGAATTGTTGTGTCTTATCTCTCAACTAATGAAAGCTTTTTATGTTTCTGAATTCATGTATTTTACGTCCTTGTTAATTTGAAATACTCTATGTATTTGCTATAATAGAAATACCACAAGTGGATGGCTGTAGCAAAGAAAAGTTTATTCCTCACACAGTCCGGTAAGCTAGAAGTCTGAACTCAGGGTGCCAGCTCAGGGAGATCACACTCTTTGTCTGTCATTTCTGGAGGAAGGTCCTTCTGTTGTGTTGGTCTTTCTTTGGTCTGAGAGTGTCTTGGCGCAGGAACCTCAGGTCCAAAGGACGTGCTCTGCTCTCAGTGCTGCTTTCTTGGTGGTGTGAGGTTCCCAAATTTCTGCTTCCTTCTTTTTCCTTTTATCTCTTGTAGGATAAAAGGCTGAAAGGTGGTGCCCGCTCCACTTTGGGGGGACTCTCTTAGTAAGGGCATTGCAGTCCCACCCTAATCCACTTTAACATAACCACTATCTATTAACCACAGGCAGAGATCAGGATTTACAACACAGGAGAATCACAAATGGAGGACAACCACACAGTGTTGGGAATCATGGCCCAGCCAAATTGCCATACATGTTTTTGGGGAGCACAATTCAATTCGGGACAGTATTAGTCCATATTCCTGGTGATACATGACAGGCATATAACTGGGTCTCTCCTGGGCCAAAGGGGCCATAATGCTGAGTAGAAGACAAGGCTGAGCCTCGAGGTTGTGCCAGATGTGGGTGTGAAAACTCTCGGACCCTCCCTCCTCCTTCATCTTCGCATCTCATGCTTGGCTTCCCTTCTACATGGCAGGCAAATAATTCCTGGCATCTCCCAGCTCAGAGGTACCTAGCTTCATCCTTCCAAATCCTTGCCTGGGATTTGAAAGGTTGCAAGGGAGGACTCCTGGCTCAGGAAGACCAAAGAAAAATTGATGCATTTGAATTATGGTGTTGACAAAGAGTATTAAAGATACCATGAACTTCCAGAAGAACAAACTAATCTGTCTTGGAATAAGTGTATCTAGAATGCTCCTTAGAAGCAAGGATGGCAAGACTTCGTTTCACATCCTTTGGACATGTTATTAGTCTCTGAAGAAGGACTTCATACTTGGTAAAGTAGAGGAACAGGGAAAAAGGGGAAGACCCTCAGCAAGATGGATTGACGCAGTGGCTACAGCAATGGGGTCAACCACGGCGACAACTGTACGGGAGCTGCAGGACCAGGCAGTGCTTCTTTCTGTTGTACGTAGGATTGCCATCAGTTGGAACCAACTCAATGATTCCTAACAAGAGGAAGAAAGGAGGACTCAGGCTGCCTGGACTGGAATCTCATGCCTGGGCTACAGTTAAGAGCTGCTGATGGAGCCACATAGCATGCGGAAGGAGGAGCAGCCCCCAGGAAAGGGGGTTCTGCTTCCAGAAGGAAGGAGGAGTACCCAGTAGACAGTGACAACAATGACTAGTGTTTACAGAGAGCTTACTCTGTGCTGGTCGCTTTGCTTGGCTTTCACATATTGAATCATTAAATGCTCATAAATACCCTCAGTGGTGGGAATGCTTGCTATCCCATTTCACAGGGAGGGAACTGAGGCCCAGGCAGGTTATCTGGCTTGCCCTAAGCCACACAGCTCAAAGTGGGAGAACCAGGATCTGAGACCAGGCTCTGCGTCCCCACAAATCCCACATGTACCCGTGGCTGTCCTTTACATTCTGTGTGTGACCTTGGCATCTCTGTCTTTGCTGTTGACCTCACTTATACCTTCCTCTTGTTAAGGCTTTCCTTGGACATCTTGTGGTTGGTGGCTGTTTGTTCATGTTGAGGCACTGAGGCACTGAGAGGGGACTAGGGAGCTTGGGGCTCATAGAACAACTTCTCCACTCACTGGCTTCATACTGGGGCATCCGACAAGGGTGACCACTTCAATAGGGACACCTCTCAGTGCCAAAGGACAGCCTTTTTCTTTGAAGCATTGATTTTATTTTTTAAAAAGAAACTCTGGTATTCGTGGTCTGGGGGAAGAAGAGGTGATGTTCACAACGTTTTGTAACAAGTATCCCCAGATTGCATATCTGGGCATGAATGTTCCGGAGGTGTCCTCTTTCGCTGTTTCAAGTGTCACCCTTTAGTTGGTAGATAATGAGGCAGCGCAGGAGGTCCTAGAAGAAGGGCCAGGGCACAACCAGTCTTAACCAGCAGGTGCAGGCTTACCTGAACATTTAACACCTGCTGTGCTGTCTGCCTCTGTGGGTGGGAGGATGTCCTGTGCTTTGTACACCTGATGTGTAGGTGTGGAAGAGGGCTTCTCTCAAATACAGACTTTGAGAGAACATGTTTGTTTCTGCTGCCACCTGCCTCCTGGTCACTCTGCTGATCCCACTCAGAGCTCTGAAAGTTGACCCCTAGGCAAAGACCTCACGGCAGACTCCTCTGCTCCCAGGACAGCTGCCAAGTGACTTTTCTGTGACACAGACCAGGCTATTTCCTATTCACTGTGCATTTCCAGCACTTCCCAGCACAGAGCACGTCCTCAGTAACTCTGTACTGAGGGAATAAATGAATTCACAACTGTACCCAAACCAACCAAACCCATGGCTGTCAAGTCGATTCTGACTCATAGCAACCCTATAGGACAGAGTAGAACTGCTCCATAGAGTTTCCAAGGAGCACCTGTCAGATATGAACAGCTGACCTTTTGGTGAGCAGATGTAGCACTTAAATACTGTGCCCCTAGTGTTCCCCAAGACTGTACGGGGTACCAGAAAAACCAAACCATGCTGTCTGGTTGATTCTGACTTGTAGTGACCCTTTAGAACAGAGTAAAACTGCCTCCCCTAGGGCTCCCAAGGCTATAATCTTTGCAGAAGCAGACTGCTGTGTCTTTCTCACAGAGTGCAGCTGATGTGTTCAGACCTCCAACCTTCTGGCCTGCAGCTGAGCACCAGGGGCTTCTCTGTACAGGGCAGACATGCAACAGAGGTCTAAATAGATTAATGAATGAATAAATACTGCATACAAAACATCCCCAGACTCAATGGCTTAAAATGACAGTACTTATTCATATAGCTCTTGATTCTGCAAATTGGAAATTTAGGCTGGGCTCAGCTAGGTGGTTCTTCTGGTCTCAGTTGACTTACTCATCTATCTGAGGTCACCTGCAGGTCACTAGGAAACTGTTTTTAGTGATATCTTGATTCTTCTTCTCATGATCTATTCTATACTCCCTGCCCAACCGGCCCATGAACGCATGGAAATGATATGCCCACAGGTCACCTAGAGAGTCCATTCATTCATTTACTCCTTCAACAAATATTCAATGAGCATCTTCTGTACGGCAGGTGCTGGTGACATAGTAATGAACAAAACCAACAACCATCTGTGCCCTCATGAAGCTAGCATTCTAGCAAGGGAGACAGAGACAACAAATAATACCCATAATAAATGTGTATCAGGTGATTTTAAGTTTTGATCAGGAAAAACAAAGCAAGTTTAGGGCTAGAGAGTGACTGGCAAGTATTTTACATGGAGGGCCAGGAAAGATCTCACTGAGAAGGAGGGAGAGAGCCATGTGGATGTCTGGAGAGATGGTGTTCCATGCAGATGGAACAGCCAGTGCAAAGGCCCTGAAGTAAGAGGTACCCGGTACATTCAACAGCAGGAATGCCAGTGGGGCTAGAGTAGGTCAAGTGGTGGAAATGAGGTCAGAGAGGTAAAATGGGCACCAGACTGGGCACCACTGTGAGAGTTTGGGGTTTTATTTCAAATGTACCAAGTCCAACATCCTGTTGTCTCATCTTTCTGACTCTTCTTATTCACCCCACAAACATTTGCTAAAGTCTCACTTGCTTCCTGTTTGTCTCATCCAGGATCACATGAGGTTATGGACAGCCCCTTCTTCTATGGTAAGTCACTGTAGGGGGCTTGGATGGAGAGCGAGAGTTGAGGTCCCTCTGACTGTGCCCCTCCATTTTTCTTTCTGCAGATGAGGACACTCTCCGGAAACGGGGTCTGTTGATTGCAGCCGTGCTGTTCATCACAGGCATCATCATCCTCACAAGTGAGAACGGGGTTGGGTGGGAGGGGCACTGAGGCTGGGACAGAAAGGCTTGGCTTTCGCTGTGACTGAGGGTCAGGTTCTTGGAGACCCCTGGGAAAAGCTGTTTTGAATGTGGTGTATCTGTTAGCTATTGCTGTATACATGCCAACCCAAAAATCAGTGGCTTAAAATGACAGCCATTTATTGAGCATTTGATTCTACAGTTTAGGAATTTAGGCTGAGCTCAGCTGGGTGGTTCTTCTGGTCTCAGCCACACTTATCTGTGCATCATGAGGTCACTGGCAGGTTAGCAGGCACCTCTATTTCTAGGCACCCTTTGATTCTTGTGGTCATCCTCCAGTAGGCTAGCTTAGGAATGATCTGTGTTTAGATGTTGGCAGCTGTGTCAGTCACCGTCATGGTCACGGCAGGTGTCAGATGGACACTTGAGTTTAATGCACAGACTTTTAGAGAGGTAGAAGCAGGGTTATGGGGTGATGCAGCACCCCGGGACTAGTAACAATGGGGAGCTGTTACCACCCCAGCCTGGGGTGGTGAACAGAGGTAATGGCAGTGCTAGGGCATGGTGAGAGGTGGAATTGCAGGGGAGGGCTGCTGGCAGGAGGTGTGGTCCCAGTGAGAGGGCACCAGGCACTGCTACGCTGCAGCCTAGCAGGGAGAGCACAGGGCACTAGGGGTCAAATACCTAAACTGCTCTCCTCCTGCTCCCATCCAGTCTCCTGCCAGTGCCTCTCTGACGCTTGTGAGCTTGAAGATGAGGCACTAAGGGCATGTCACCTGTCAAGTCACCCTCCTGGGACAAGTGTAGGGCAGGACAGGGGGCAAATGGAGAATAATAAGCAAAACAACTAATTTAAAAATATTTTATTTTATTTTATTTTTGTTTGCCTGTCTTCCACACATCAAATAAAACACAGGGATCGCCATGCTGCAACCTCTCAGTTAAGCTGTGTAACCTATGCCAACTTCGGTTTCCTGTCTTGTCTGATTTCCTTGTCAGAAAAGTGGCCACGTGCACCTGTTTTAGCCTGTAGGTAGGAAGAAACACGCCAGCAGTCAGGAAGACTATTGCTCACTGGGGCTCGCTGGCCCTCACTGAGTCTGGGAGCCAGGCGCTGCTGCCTCAGTTGTTCAGCTTGTGTTTACTGAGCCTTGCTTTGTGTTTGAGGCTCAGAGAGTTGAAGAGTTTTCCCAAGGCCACACAGTATGTAAAAATCAGGGAAGCATTAGACTCCGGTCTGTGTGAAGGCAAAGCCCTAATGTTAGCTCTGAGACCACATATTGTTACAACACTTTGGGCTCCACTCCACCCAGTCTGTGCAGGGTGATGCTGGGGACACAGCACTAACAAGCCATCCTGGTCTCTGCCCTTGGGGAGCTCCCGTCTGGTGGAGAGATGACAGTACACACGTAACTACATTAATGGATGGTGATTTAGAGAAAGATGTTTCCCCTGAGCAAAAGAGTGCAGGTGATGGGGGGGGCAAGAGGAGCTTCCTCCAAAGAGATGAAATACGAACTGATTGCTGATGATGAGAAAGCTGTTTAAAAACCAGGTAGAGGGAATAGCACGGGCAAAGCTCGGGAGGCAGGTGCGATCCAAGCGCGTTGCAGTTACAGCTGGGGGCCATTAGGGCAGAGAGAGCAACAGGGAGAGTGGGCTGAAGACGAGGCCAGGGAGTAAGGGAGTGAGAGAAACAGCCAAGAGACAGGTACACTGCGGCTTTGTGAAGCCTCCTTTGGCTCCTAAGACTTGCTGTACTCGCTCCGGTCCAGTGTCTTGGCTTCACTGTTTTCTCTTGTGTCTACTTGTGTCCTTAGAGACTTTGCACTGGCTGTTCCCTCTGCTAGGAACGCTTTTCCTCCAGGTGCCCACACGACGGCTCTTCTCCACCTGCTTCACGTCTTTGCTTAGAAGTCACCTCCTCAGTGAGCCTGATTAGCCCTCTTAGGATGCCTCCCTGCCTCTTCCTGGCTCTATTTATCCTCATAGTACTTACCCTCGCCTGACTTAGTGCCATCTGACTTACCAGCATCTGGACGTTACGCTGAGTTACTATTCTCTTTGTTGGTTACCCCCACTGGAAAGTCAGCTGTACAAAGATGGAGGTGTTTTCCGCCTGCTTGTTCCTGGCTGTATACCTAGCGCCTAGACCAGTGCCTGGTACGTAGTAAATGCACAGGACATACAAGGTTTGTCAATTAAGGTTGCAAACTCATAGTAGAAGAAGTGCTACAGGCCTCACTGCTGAATATCACCTTTGAAGTACTCTGCTTGGGAAGCTACATGCTGACACCAGAGACCAGCACACCCTTCAAAGCACTTTTGGAACTCTGTTTCTAGAATGGCCATCAGAGCTGCCGCGTTACCCTTGATGTCCTGAATGTCATCAAAATGTCTTTCTTTCGATGTTTCTCTTACCTTTGGGTAAAGAAAAAAGTCACTAGGGGCAGATCAGGTGAGTAGGGAAGGCATCTGGTTTAGTCAGCTAGGGTTGCTCTAACAGAAATACCGTCAGTTGACGGCTTTAACAAAGGAAAGCTTATTCTTACACAGTCTGGTAGGCTGCAAGTCCAAATTCAGGATGTCTGCTCCAGGGAAGGCTTTCCCCCTTGTCAGCTCTGGATGAAAGTCCGGTATTGCATCAGTCTTTGTTCAGGGAGCATCTTGGTGCAGGAACCTCAGGTCTGAAGGACGCGCTCTTCTCCCAGCGCTGCTTTCTTGATGGTGTGAGGTTCCCAGTTCTCTGCTTGTTTCCATTTCCTTTTATCTCTGTAGGCTGAAAGGATTAAGGGCGGGACAAGACATCCTCCAGAGAAACTCCCTTCACAGTGGAGCAGGGAGATGATCATATGAAGGGATTTCTAGTCCCCCCACTAATCTTTTAACCCAGAGCACAGGAAAATCACATAATGGAGGACCATCACAAAATACTGGAGTCTCATCCCAGCCACATGGCTGCACAATTCCATCCATGACAGTTATTTATTTACTGGCTAAAAACTCCCTGACAGAATGCTACACAATTAAATTTGCAAACTTGCCACCGTGCCACCGTGTTCAGTGGACGTTCCAGAAAGAGGTCCCAAATTGCTTTGAAAGGTAGACTAGGTGCTGGCGTCGGTGCTCAGCTTCCTAAATGGAACCTCAAAAGTGGCCATGGTAATATCCAGCAGTGAGATACGTGGCACTTAGAACAATTAAGTTCGCAGGCTTAATTTTTGGACCTTGTATTTGCTCAATGAATGAATAATATGCAAAATACCGTGAATTTTCAAAGTGCTTGTTATACAAGTGTGTGAATGCGGGCAGTGCCTCCTTTGGGGCCGGCACAGGCTGCTCTGGCCCTGGCTCCTGGCTCACTCGGTTGTAGAGCTGCCCTGAGCTCCCCAAGGGGAAGGGCCTAATGGGTCATGTTCTCCAGCACCCAGAGCGCACCCATAATAAATGCTCTTCCTACTCATGAGCAAATGGTTTTTTTCACACACAGGTGGCAAATGTAGACAGTTGTCCAAATTCTGCCGGACTTCTCGGAGGTGAGTCCATGGAGAGTGGTGGCCGATGGCCTGATGGGCACCCTGACCCCGAGCTCCCCCAGCAGCTCGCTGTGCCCAGCCTCCTCCGTCCCTTCAAAGAGCCTAAGAGTGGTTGGTGTATGAAGCCTGGTGAGCGGGAAGACACAGATGGCACCAGAGCTGGGACTGACAGCCCCAAGCTGCCTGCCCACCCAGCATTACTCTCCTGGACACTGCCCCCCAAGATACCCATTCTGTTCAGATCAAAAGTAAAACACTGCGGTCCTTGCCCTGTGTCTCTGATCATTTGTGAAAGGGGAGTGTAAGAAAGGGGCTATGGCCAGGATCAGGCTTCCTGAAGGACGAAGGAAGGCATCACGGACTCAAAAGCCAAGGCAGGGGACAAAGTGAATGGGGCCAGCTGGTAGGAGGCCATCAGGAGACAGGACGGGGTGGTGAGGTGGGGTCAATGATGGCAACTCCCACCAAGGAAAAGATCAAGGCTGGATTCTGTCTGTGAGCAGTTTGAGACCCCTGGTCTTGTCCAGGCTCAGAGACTGGTACCAGTGCAGCTCACCCCTAACATTAGGAGGGGTTTTGTAAAGCATGAGTGGAAGCTTCTGGTCCATGAGGTCTGTCTTAGTCGTCTAGTGCTGCTACAACAGAAATATCACAAGCGATGTCTTCAGCAAAGTTTATTCTCTCAGTCTAGTAGTCTAGAAGTCCACATTCAGGGCATCAGCTCCTAGAAGGTTCTCTTTCTCTCTTAGCTCTGGGGACGGGTCTTGTCATCAAGCACCCCCAGTCAGGGACCCTAAAACAAGGACCATGGAGCCAGTGGATGTGCTATCCTCCTGGCTCTTGTTTCTTGGTGGTAGGAGGTCCCACTCTCGTCTGCTCACTTCTTTCTTTTCTGTCTCAAAAGAGATTGGTTTAAGATACAATCTAATCTTGTAGATTAAATCCTGTCTCATCAATCTAACTCCTGTTAATCCAATCTCATTAATATCATAGTGATAGAATTTATAACACACGGGAAAATCACGTCTGATAACAAAATAGCAGACAATCATGTAATCGTAGGAATCATGGTCTACATAGCCAAACTGAGACTCATATTTCTGGGGGACACAATTGAATCCATGACAGCATCCCCTTTTCTCTTACTGCTTTGGGTTCTTCCCACTCTGCAAGAGGCTTCATTAGTGTAGACACCCCAGGCTACACATCCAAGCTCCATTCACACCCCCAACTCGCAAATGATGGCCTCTAGGCCACCCCATGGTTTAGGGATGTACCCACCAGGAATGTCCCTCCGGCCCTGGAAGTGGTTCACAGCAGTTTAAGGATGGCAGGCACTTGGAGCATTGTTGAGCATGGGGGTGAAAAAATTCAAATGGTCATTTTCTGAAGCCCTTTGGACTCCACAGTGTGTCCTGGTGGGGCAGGGCACAGCTAGCGGGACCTCTGAAGTGTCACCCTCAGGGCAGGGGCCTTCTGCTCAGATTGAAGGGCCTTGCCAAGGTAAAGAGAGAAGACTTTGTTTGCAGGTGGTTGCATCACAGTGTTTCACAAACTTCAGGTCATAGCCCATTTGTGGGTTATGAAATCAGTTTAGTGGGCCATGAACAGCATAAAAAAATAACAGAAAGAGAAGAAAGAGGTGATAAAATAGAAGATATTAGAGTACATCACAAATAAGTGTAAAACTATATACATATATACTGATTGAAGTCATCAAGGAATTCATTTTACCTTTATCCATAAACAACATTCTTGGAAGCAATAATCAAGAAATAGAAAACACTCCACTACATTCGGTGAATCTGCTGCAGAAGACCTCTTTAAAGTGTTCAAAAGCGAAGATGTCACTTTAAAGATTAAGATGTGACTGACCCAAGCCATGATGTTTTCAATTGCCTCATAATGTGTGTGAAGGCTGGACAACGAATGAGGAAGACTGAAGAAGTGATGGCTTGAAACTGTGGTTTTGGTGAAGAATTAAAAAAAATTTTTTTTTTTCATTGCGATTAAGTGCAAGTTTACAATCCAAGTCAATTTCCATATAAAAACTCGAGCACCTCCCCCTCTGCAGCACAGTCTGCTGTCCTCACCCTGTGACAGCACACTCTTCTTTTTCACTCTTTACTTCCAGTATCCACTCAGCCATCACCTGTCCCCTCCTCTCCACCCTCTCCTCTCCCCTCTAGAAAGAAACCAGTAGGACAGCCTCATGTATACATTAAGCCATAAAGTACGCACACCACATGCATCACTCTGTGTCCCCGGGTCTAGTCCCTTCTTGTCTGGAGTGTTGGCTACAGTACTGGTTTCAGTTCTGGGCCAGCAGCAAGTCCAGGGGCCTTGTTCTCAGGCAGACCATCACTTCCGGTCTTTTAGTAGAGTTCTTGATCTGTACTCCTCTTTTTCTCACGCTGCGTCAGACTGGCGAAGAGTATCAGATATGCTATGCACTGCTAGGAGGACAAACACATATGTCTTGGAAGAACTAGTGCCAGAATGCTCCTTAGAAGCAAGGGTGGGAAGAGTTTGTCTCACATACTTTGGACATGTTGTCAGGAGGGATCAGTCCCCAGAGAAAGATATCATGATCGGTGAATGAGGGAACTCTGTCCCTGAAATTCAGTGAGGTCATTGAGGGAACTCTGTCCCTGCAGGGAGGTCATCAAGGGAACCCTGTCCCTGGAAATCAGGAAAGTCATTGTTTTGGTCATCTGGTACTGTTCTAACAGAAATACCACAAAGTGGATGGCTTTAAGAGAAATGTTTATTATTACACAGTCTGGAAGGCTACAAGTCTGAGTTCAGCATGTCCGTTCCAGGGGAAGGCTTTCCCTCTGTCATCTCTGGAGGGAAGTCCTTGTGTTGTATCAGCCTTTGATTGGGGAGCATCTTGGGACAGGAACCTCAGATCTGAAGGATGTGCTCTACTCCTGGTGCTGCTTTCCTGATGGTGTGAGGTTCCTAATTCTCTGCTTGCTTCCCTTTCCTTTTATCCCTTGTAGTATAAAAGGATAAAAGACAGTGCGAGCCACATTCCAGGGAAACTGCCTTTACAATGGAGCAGAGAAATGACCTCAGGAAGGGATTTACAGTTCTACGCTAATCCTTTCTGACATAATCCACTCTTGTTAAACACAGGCAGAGATTAGGATTTACAACATAAGAAAATCGCAAAATGTAGGGCAGCCACAGAAAACAGGGAACCTTAACTGAGTCAAATGACAACACGTATTGTTTGGGGGACACAAGTCAATCCATTACGGACATCTTATCCAATGGTCAGACCTCACCATTAGCTGAAAACAGCCTGGTATGTACGCCTCATAGGTATGCCCCCAAACAGCCTGGTATGTCCTACTTGGTATAACCATAAAATCATGAGTAACTTTTGTGTCAACTACCCCCTTCCCCTCTTTATTAGAGCTTTCCATTATAAAACCATAAATAACTTTTAGATCAGTCACCCCTCACCTCTTCATCAGAACTTTAAAATTGTAAAGACTTTCCCTATCCACTATCGGATGGGCTGAGTCACATCTCAGTTCAGACCCTACTTTATTTTTCATCAAATAAACTTCTCTGGACTCTTGAACTGGTGTGTCTCTGACCCTGTTTTGTGCCATTCTATTCCCAACATTTTGGGTGCCCAAACCTGTGATGGGGTGAACGAGACCACCCACTCCAGGGTCCTCTTGTCCCTTGGGCCTTTGCCACGGCACTCTGAACAACCACCAGCACACTGGTAGCCGTCTAGACTGGTGAGTCAGAGGGTGAGACTTTGCCGGGAAGCCTTGCCATCTCGCTCTGTCACCTCTGCAAAGCCCAGCTCTGCACTGAGGCCTCCTTTGGGGTGCTAGGACACTGGTTCCTTGGGCCCCGTCTTTGCTCTCTGGGGATGCCCAGGCAGCACGGTGGGCCTACCAGAACCTGGTTCCCAGTGAGATGGAAGGGCGCCTCCCTCTGCCTCGTGGGACTGATCTCCCTCTCTCTTCCTATTCACTGTCTACAGCGTGGGGGCGAGTCAACCTGAGCTCCCAAAGGCACCTCACTGGGTGTCTCCTAAAACATTAAGGCACCCTAAGACCCTGGAGCCAAATATGACCCAAACAACTGATTTTCTTTGCAAATATTCTCTGCGTTTTAGACAAATTCATGACAGCAATGACAAGTGGTCCGAGGTCCCTTATATCCAAATCTTCTTTTTCTTTAATAACTGCCCCCTGTCTGCCAATCCTGCACCACTTTCCAAACCCTTCTCCTTAACGAAAAACCTCAGCCTTCTGAGCCACTACTTGCTGAACCCAATTTCAATCCCTCTAACCACGTCTCTCCTCCTCAAGCCTCCCCTTCTCCCTCAGCTCTGGGAGAGTCCTCGTCCTCTTCTGCAACTCTGCTTTCTCCTTCTAGGCCAGCCCCTCTCCCCTCCTCTAACTGCCTTTCGTCTCCACATACTAAGTCTAGGGTACAACCCCCTGAACCCATTTTACCTCTTGGAGAGGCAGTGGGACTGAAGCTATCGTCCAGGTACATGTTCCCTTTAATCAGGCCGACCTACCCCAAATCAAAAAGGGTCTCAGGTTTTTTTCACCGGAACCCTCTCATTTGTGCAAACAATTCCATTATCTAACTCAGTCTTACAACCTCATGGGGCGGGACCTTTATGTTATACCCTCCTCCATGACTACTTGAGAGAAGGCTTATATCTGGTCCATGGCCACAGCCTTTGCTGATTCACTTCATACTCAAGACCCTAACCACCCCTCCAAGGCAACAAGGGTACCCTCCACGGACCCTAAGTGGGACCACCAATCTCCCTCACCCAGCCTCCCCCGTGGTCCCACTTTATCGCTTTCCTCCTAAAGGGGATGGAAAAGGAAGCCCGCAAAGCAGTGAACTACAACAAAATGAAAGAAATCACCCAGAAGGTAGATAAAAACCCTGCTCCCTTTGTAAATAGACTCATGGAAACTGAAATCAAACATACCAATCTAGATGCCACTTCTGAGGTGGGACAACTCTATTTGAATACTGACTTTAGTTCCCAATCTGCCTCAGATATCTGCAAAAAGCCCCCAAAACTTTAGGATGGTCCACAGACTATCCAAAAGGCTCCTTTAAAACTGGCCTTTAGGGTCTTTAATAACTGAGAGGAGGAGGCTGCCCCCCAAAACAGACAAAATACTGAATGCTGACCTCAGCCCTCCAAGGACAAAGTGGGAACTGCCCGGCAACCTACAAGAAATCCCAGTGTAGCTCCTTAGAGCCTCTAGGTCCTTGTTTCAAATGTAGGAAAGGAAGTCACTGGACCTGCTCCTGTCCAAACCCTTGAGATCCACCCAAGCCATTCCCAGTGTGTGGAGTCCAAGGCTACTGGAAGGATGAATGTTCTCGGACTGCTGGGTCTGGGGCAACCCTTTCAGAGACAGTGGTTGAGCCAGGGTTCACTCTGCCAGATCTCCTCAGGCTGGCCACTGAGGACTGAGGAGGCCCAGGCTCTAAGGCCTCTACCCTCAGCATCTCACTGGTGGAGCCTCGGGTTTGTCTTCAGGTTGCTGGTAAGCAGATCTCTTTTCTACTGGATACAGGGACCACTTATTCAGCATAGCCTGAATTTTGGGAGAAGCTTCACCCCTCCTCCATTTCTACTGTTGGCATGGATAGAATCCTATAAAACCCTCTTAAAACCTCTCCTTTAACCTGCCAATTAGATCACTTAACTTTTTCCTACACCTTTCTAGTAACCCCCAAACGCTCCATCACCTCTTTAGGAAGAGACCTTTGTGGCAAACTCTAGACAACCTTCATGACATACCCATCCAACCCAGATGAATGTACTCAATTCCCAACGGTTCTATGTCTATCCCCCTCTAACTCTAGAGGGACTAATTACCTGCAAGATGTGCCCACATCTAAAATTCTCCAGGAGCTACACCCCCAAGTCTGCTGTATCTCTGCTCCCTCCATAGCCACCCACCATTCTCCAGGTAAAATTATTCTCATTGACCCCATTAAATTCCCAAACAAACCCCAATACCCCCTTCAACCCCAGGCCATAAGTGGCCTAAAACCTGTAACAACATGCCTGCTAACCCTCCAGCTCCTCCCGCCTACTCTGTCACCATGAAACACTGCTAGCAGTCCCCAAGTCAGACAGGTGACACCAACTAGTCCAAGACCTCTGACAGTCAGCGCAGCCACCAGAACGTTGCCCCTAAATGTTTCCAACTCCTATTCCGTCTTGTCAAAGATTCCCCCAAACACTTCCCGCTGTGCCATCCTGGACCTAAAACATGCATTCTTTACCATCCCCCTACATCCAGAGTCCCAAGACCTTTTTGCCTTCACCTGGACAGACTGTGATACCAAGCACACTCAATAACTTACATGGACTGAGCTCCCTCAAGGGTTTAGAGATAGCCTACACCTTTTCAGCCAGGCAGCAGTGGCTGCATTCAGTAAACTGTCACACCTCCAGTCCACAGTAATCCAGTATGCGGACGATTCCTCCTGTGCAGCCGGCTCCTTCACTCCTCCATGACTGATTCTATCCAATTCTGGAACTATCTGAGAAAGTTGGATATTGAGTATCCTGCTTGAAGGCACAACTCTGCAAAACTGAGGTAACCTACCTTCTCATCTTGCTCTCCCCCGACTTTTGCAGCCTCACCCTGGAGAAAAAAACTTACCACTTCACTACCCTTGCCCACTACCAAGTCAAATTTCTGTTTTGTGGGATTGGCTAATTTCTTCCTCCTCTGGATCCTAACTTCAGAATCCTCACCAAGCCCCTATGTGAAGCCTCTGTGGGAAGCCTCAGCAAACCACTTCCTCCCGACCCAAACATTTCACAGGCCTTCTTTAAATCCAAAGAGGCCCTACCACAAGCCTCCTCTATCTTTCTGCCAAATTCTGATCAGCCCTTTCATCTCTTCATAGACAGCAGAAGGGGCTATGCTCGTGGAGTCCTCACACAGACAAAGGGGTCTGTTTATCTGCCTGTTGCGTATTTCTCCAAACAGCTGTGTAGGACTGTCCAAGCCCGGCCTGCATGCCTCTGTACTCCCGCAGCTGCTTCCCTGTAAGTATAATAATGCTTCGAATTTACTTTTGCCCAACAAATACATGCACACACTTCTCACACCCTACAAAACCTAGTTACACACCAAGGCATCATGACAATCTTGCAAACCCACAACCTCTCACGCCACCCTAATCAAAAAAAAACAACATAAAACTACACTGATGTTCTTCCTTAAATCCTTCCACCTTGCTGCCACTCCTGTCTTCTGAATCCTCATCTCAACCATCACATGAATGTGGGGACCTACTTATCCACTTTTAAACCTCCTCCCTAACCTGTCTACCTCCCCAGTTCCCTCTTCTGCTGTCTGGTACACTGAAGGCAGCTCAACCAAGCAAAATCATATCTCCGAGGTTGAATATACCATAGTCTCATCCAATTCCATCTTTGAATCTGGACTACTACCCCCTGGCACCACCTCACAACAAGCAGAACCTATTGCCCTCATACAGGCACTAACTCTAGCTAAAGGGCAAGACATAAATATCTGTACAGATTCAAAATATGCACATCACATTATGTACTCACACATACCATTATGGAAAGAGAGGTTTCTCACAACACAGGGATCCCTGGTTGTTAACAAAGACTTCATACTTAAACTACGAGATGCTATGACTTTCTCTTCCAAAGCGACCACCATAATTGCAAGAACGTCAGAAAGGTGGCTCACACATCTCCACAGAAAATAATCGGGCAGATAAAGAGGCTAAAATACAGGCAGAAAAAAGCTTCCCACAAACCATACTCCCCGTCCTCCCTACTCCAGCCTCTCCATACAGCAAACACGAACACCAATCCTTGTCCAACATGGGTGCCACCTTCACTAACAGCTGGTGCACCCGTAAGAACATGATAGTCCTCCCTCCACAAACAGCCAGACAAATTGTCACCCAACTGCACAATCAGGTACACATTGGCCCAAGACCTTAACCAAGCTCTTAAATCACTTTATGTATCTTCAACTTTACTTCAAGACCTGACTGACATCCCCTCAGCATGCTTCACTTGTTTAAAAACCCATCCGGGAACTTCCCTCAAACCTGTCATTCCAGAACCCCACCAACTTGGGGGAAATACTTCCAACCAAAACTGGCAAGTCGATTTCACCTACGTGCCCCTGGTTCAACTGCTAAAATACCTCCTTGTATGCATCAATACCTTACAGTGTGGGTTGAAGCATTTCTGTCAACATCAGAGAAAGCTGACATGATCATCAAAGTCCTGGTCACACAGATAATTCCTCACTTTGGACTTCCCCAGGCCCTCCAATTGGACAGTGGTCCAGCATTCATTTCCCATATAACCCAAGGGGTCTCCAAAGAATTTAACAACCAATGGAAACTTCACGTGTCATGGATTGAATTGTGCCCCCCAAAAGTATGTGTAGTCATGTGGCTGGGCCTTGATTCCCAATATTTTGTGATTGTTCTCCATTTTGTGATTTTCCTGTGCTGTATGTTAGAGGATTAGGGTGGGACTGTAAATCCCTTTTATAAGATCACCTCCTTCCTCCACTGTAAAGGGAGTTTCCCTGGAGTAAGGCTTGCCCCACCCTTAATCCTTCCAGCCTATGAGAGATAAAAGGGAAGGGAAACAAGCAGAGAATTGGGAACCCTACACCATCAAGAAAGCCGCACCGGAAGAAGAGTGCGTCCTTCAGACCTGAGGTTCCTGCACCAAGATGTTCCCTGGACAAAGACTGATGCAATACTAGACTTTCCTGCAGAACTGAACACGAGGGAAAGACTTCGCCTGGAGCAGACATCCTGAATTTTGACTTGTAACATATCGACTGTGTAAGAATAAACTTTCCTTTGTTAAAGCCATGCACTCATAGTATTTCTGTTAGAATAGCACTAGCTGATTAAAACATTGCCCAATCCCAGGCCTCAGGCAAGGTAGAGAGAATGAACAGGCTCATCAAAACACACCTAACTCATCTGATGGTTGAGACCAGGCAAATCTGGATCACCCTTCTTCACATTGCCCCAATGCACCTGCACATCAGCCCCTGAAAACCTCACTCAGCGAGTCCCTTTGAACTTACATATGGCCAACCCTTCATCCTTGGCAACTTCTCTGTTTCTGAGGTCCCCTAACACAATGTCTCCCTGAATTTACCAGAACCTGGAACCTGTTGAGAGAATTAGCCAACTCCATGCTTCCTTCTCCTATACCCCCCACCCAATAAACTCCAATCAGACCTGGACACTGGATGTATCTCAAAGTTCTACAACCCAAACTATGGACCCTCAGGTTGGCAGGACCACACCTGGTGCTCCTAGCCACCCCTACCACTGTAAAGTTACAAGGTGTCACCCAATGGATAGTTTTCTCTATGCCCAAAAAGGCCCCAGAGGAAGCCCAGCCCACTGAGGAGTGGAAAACTACTGCTGTCTCGCCAACTAGAATCTGGCTAATGAAAATCCGCAAAGAAGTAAGTGAAGAAGACCACCAACCCTCCTCTGCTGAACTGTGAACCCCACATCCTTTATGGGAACATTCTAAGAGATAAATTTAATTCCACCCAACCCACTGGAAACTCCTGAAACCACTTTCTTTTGTTTGGTACTGACATTTATAGAGGGAATTCATTGATTATTCATGGCAGGGAATTTTCCAGTGGTTAGAAACAGGCCCCCCACCTCCTTATAATCACCTGCCTCTTCACAGACAGCTCCTTCTCTACCAAGGCCTCCACATATATCCTCCTCACCTACCTGACACTCTTAACCTAACTTATCCTCTCCTGAATTACACTGCTAGGTATCAGAGATGCTGGATCTGTTTGTCCCTCTCTCCAAGTGCTTACACTGCTCTTCCAGCCCCTAGGGAGACATGGACCCAGATCAGGTCCACCTGACGTATACTAAACGACAAAGGGTCCACCTTTCTTAACTGAGCAGACATTCTCCTAAGAAGTTCCCCAACTGCCTTGGCCAGTTGAGCCACATTACTGTTCCAAACTTTCCTAGGATGTGCACAAAGCCTCATGCGAATCTCAGGACCAACAACCCTGGGCTTAACTCTCTTAAGACAGCTCCCATCTGTATGCAATGAAGAGATAAAGGCCTAAACTTAGGACGCACAGACCCCGGACTCTGCAGCATTACTATCAAAATATCTACCCGAAACAAGACCCACAGTCAAAGGGTGGACTATTCCTTTACCCCCTCAGCCAGTGGCGTGTTCCCTCAACCAGTACATTTCTTAGGGCCTCCCCATTTCAAAGGTGTGTCTTCTGGAATGTGTGTTGCCCCAAGCCAAAGTCTCTTTCCCTGGATTAACACCCTCCCTGCTCCCAGGGATATTCCAAAATAAGCTCCCCTTTAGGGGGAGCCCTTTCCAGCATGTTTTCAGTTTGAAGCAATGAACCATCCACCAGACAGGGGTCATAAGATTTCCTCCACCTTTTGTCTCTACATGTCAGCATACGTCTCCTAGAAGATGGTCTCTGCTTCTTTTGAGAGAGTCAGGCACATCCCTGCCTATCCACAAGGTGGATGGGAACACACCCTCTCTGACCCACTTGGACCCAAACACTGATATTGTCCCCCCAGCCAACCCTTACCTATACCTGTAAAAGCCTTAGTCAGGCCCCAAACAGCTCCAGTCCCTGCACCTCTTTGGCTGCCCTGGGGGTCACAGCAGGTGTTGCTACTGGAAGAGGGTTAAGTACTTTGTTCTGCTAGTTATACCTCCTTTCACAAGGTCTACAAGAACCTGGAGGACATATCCAAAGGACAGGTAAGAGTAGAGACTCTCTAGCTGCTGTCACCCTACCAAACAGACATGCCCTAGATCTACTGACCGCAGAAAAGGGAAGTGCTTGTCTTTTTCTAGATGGAGAACGCTGTTTCTATGCTAACCAATCAGGTCTGGTCCTAGATGCAGCTAAAAAACTTTTGGAGAGAGCACCCAATGTATGAAGACAGTGAAGAGGTGACTGAGATACCTGGCTAAATTCACAAAAAAGGCTTCCCTGGCTTCTTCCATTTATAACACCTCTTATCTTACTCATTTTAGGACTCCCTCTTGGCCTCGTCCTATTCAGAGCCATAACACAACTGATCCAGAGGTCAGTCCATAACCTTACCCACCAATGAATGAATCACGTTCTGCTCCCCTAAAGACTTGGCAAGACTGAAACGAGGCTACGTATATGTGTGTATATATATATACACACACACAGGTGTGTATGTGTGTGTGCATATATATATTAATATAGAATATATAGTAGATTCTTGTCATAAACATGAGTTAAAATTGGCTAAACTTCATTAAAACACAAAATGGCTGTGCTTGAGCCAAGTAAGACAGTGAGAAAATGTAAAGCCATGGTGACAAAGCGAAAGTGAGACAAACAGCTGCCAGATGCTCAGGGCCACAGATGGTCAGAAAGACGATAAGGACAATAACCAATCAGAAAGAAGTTGACAACTTGAGGTACCAGAAGGTAAGACTAATGGACGGACCAATAACAACCCAAACCAAGCAAACAACTTGTATTAAAAACACAGCACTCTGGAGTGGGGTGCAGCAGTCCTCTCCAGGAGTCTGTGCCTGCAGTCTGCTGCTGTGACCTCATTTGCTTCATCTTCGAAGGCCTGGGGGTGCAGTCCCCTCCTGGGAGTCTGTGTCCACTCGTTTGCTGTGCTGTGACCTGATCCCGGGACCTCATCTGCTTCACCCTCAAAGGTTGGTTCAAGTGGCTGTGACTGTTTTTCCATAGCTGCCTGAGCTTCCTGTGCTGTCCCTGCTGACAGGTCTGCCTCCAAGATGTCTCGTCACTCTTCTGATGTCTGAACAGCCTGCTTCCAGTGATTGTGACAGTCTTCTGTTAGTGCCTGAGCCTCTGAGCCTCCCATGATGTACCTGGTGGCCTCACCTCTGAGACATTCTGTCATCATAAAATTCTACTTCCAATTCTCCTTGACATCAGAACAGTGAGAGCACAGCCAATCCTTAAATTCTTTAGAGTGAAACCCATTTTTAGGGAAGTGAGTGTGTTGTTATGTTAACATTATGGCTTGATGGGACTGCACAGTAGAACTGCACGGGTCATAACTAATGTAATGAGAGGCTCTAACCAATATAAATGTAGACGAGTTCTTAAGCAATGTAAGCTTTGTGTCCTGGTGCAAGCACATGCCTTCCCCCTGCTTAATTATAAATGTGTGATTTGATTAAACAAAGCTTATTACTGACCCCATGCCCTGTTACTTATTTTCCTCTTGAGACCCCCAACACTTTTGGGGTGTTTATGTCAAAGATCTATACCAAAATATCCCTAAAAACAACCAACAGATCTCCCTCTTTACTGATTATCCAGACACAAATACAGAGGGCCAGGAACTCAGAGGTGCCCCCAGCTCCCCATATATCCTATGAAAAATCAGCCACCCTTGTCAGCAGGAAGCAACTAGAAAGAATAACAATGCTCCTTTGTCCTTTAACCAAAAAGTGGGCAGTGGAGGAAACTGTGTCCCTGAAATTCAGGACATCATTTTACCCAGTGATTTAACCTCTCACCATTAGCTGAAAACAGCCTGGTATGCACGTCCCACAGGTATGACCCAAAATGCCCTGCTATGCCCTACCTGGTATAACAATAAAACCATAAACAACTTTTGTGTTGGACACCCCCCACCTCTTCACTGGAGCTTTCTGTTATAAAACCATCAGTAACTTTTGCATCAGTCACCCCCTCACTTCTTTACCAGAACTTTAAAACTACAAAAACTTTCCCTACCCACTACCGGATGGGCTGAGCCGCATCTCAGTTCAGATCCCATTTTCTTTCTCCTCAAATAAACTTCACTGGACCCTCAGACTGGTGTGTCTCTGCACCTGTTTCACGCCGTTCCATTCCCAGCAGTCCAGTAGAGGGTCAGTGAGAAAGAGGACAAGACGCAGTGACACAGTGGCTGCAACAATGGGCTCAAGCATAACATCAGTTGTGAGGATGGGCAGTGTTTCCTTCTGTCCTACATAGGGTCCCTATGAGTTGAAATGGACTCAATAGAACCTAACAACAACAAAAACACAGTATGTAATATAAAACCCTTTGCCGTTGATCCAATTGCCAACTCATAGAAACCCTACAGTGCAGAGTAGAACTGCCCCATAGTTTCCAAGGAGCACCTGGTGAATGTGAACTCCTAGCCTTTTCATCAGCAGCCGTAACACTTAACCACTACACCACGAGGGTTTCCATATCTGATATACATATTATGCATATTCATGCAGGCCAACTACTAAAATATTTAATGATTGAAACCTGCCACCTATTAATCAGGTAAATGACCAGTTGATGAGAAAGGAATACACACACATAAACAAGCACACACTCATACATACAGAATGTTCTACATCAAATTATTGTTCTAATATATTTTAATCTATAAAAAGTAATTTCATATGGCTCAACCAATACACAGTGGGCAATGGATATAATATGTACTTCATACTATGGACTACTTTAAAAAATGTTGAAGAGCACTGGACATAAGGACAGGGAATGGTATTCACTTGGTATTTTTGATCGCATAATATGCATGCAAAAACTGGACAAAGAACAAGGAAGACAGAAGAGAAACTGATACCCATGAATTGTGGTGTTGGAGGAGAATACTGAATGTACCATGGACTGCCAAAAGAACAAAGAGATCTGTTCTGGAAGAAGTACAACCACAGTGCTCTTTGGAAGCAGATGGCAAGACTGCATTTCACATAGTTTGGACTGTTGTGAGGAAGTATCCCCTGGAGAGGGAGATCATGCTTGGTAGAGTGGAGGGTCAACAAAAAAGAGGAAGACCCTCAACAAGATGGATTGACACAGTGACTGTAACAATGGGCTGAAGCATAAAAGGGATTGTGGTCATGGCACAAGACTGGCCAGTGTTTCGTTCTGTTGTGCGTAGGGTCACTATCAGTTGGAACTGACTTGATAGTACCTAACAACAACAACAACAGCCACCTGCTGGAACAGGAAATGCTGGTGGCCGTGGTTACCCTGGCTGGGTATCCACACCAACAGGCAGAAGATGTTTCTAGGAGAATATTCTCCAAACTTCAATTGTCATATATCCCTGGTTATCACGACAGAAGAAAAGTGAACAAGGTGATGAGACACACACCTGCTCTTACAGCCTCTGCCATGAGGAGACACTCATCATTTCCGCTCCCATTTATTGATTTATACCAGTCACCTGGCCACATATAAGTTCAGTAGGGTGGAACAGTACAATCCTTTGGCATGGAGGGAGCTGGATTTGGAATCACTTTCTGTCCCTGAAAAATATGTGTCATCTTGGCTAGTTGTTGTGAGCACCCAGAAAGCGTTGGGGGTCTTGAGAGGAAAATAACTAACTAATAGGGTGTGGGGTCAGTAATATGCTTTATTTTGATGAAGCAGGGGGGAAGGAGGTGCTAGCTCCAGGACACAAAGCACTCTTATTTACATTACTTAGCAACTCTTACCTACATTTATATTAGTTAGGGACTCTCTTTACATTAGTTATGACCTCTGCAGAGTTCTACCTGGCTTTACAGGGACTGCAGTGGTCAAGTCATAATGTTAGTAAGTCAACACACTCACTTCCCTAAAAGCAGGTTTCACTGTAAGGAATTTAAGGATTGGCTGTGCTCCCACTATACTGATATCAGGAGAACTGAAAGCAGAATTTTAGGATGACAGGATGTCTCAGAGGTGAAGCCATAAGGGACACAATGGAGGGCTCAGGCACTAATGGAAGACTGTCACAGCCACTGGAAGCAGGCTGCTCAGACATCAGGAAAGTGACAAGGCATCTTGGAGGTAGATCCACCAGCAGGGACAGCACAGGAGGCTCAGGCACTAACAGAAGACTGTCACAGTCACTGGAAGCAGACTGTTCAGATGTCAGAAGAGTGACAAGGCATCTTGGAGGCAGACCTGTCAGCAGGGACAGCACAGAGTCTCAGGCAGCTATGGAAAAACAATCACAGCCACTCGAACCAACCTTCGAAGGTGAAGAAGATGAGGATCAGGTCACAGCACAGCAAACCAGTGGACACAGACTCCCAGAGGGGACTGTGCCCCCAGGCCTTTGAGAATGAGGCAAACAAGGTCACAATCACAAACTACAGGCACAGTCCCTGGAGGGGACTGTTGCATCCCGAATCCAGAGCGCTGTGTTTTTAACACAAGTTGGTTTACTTGGTTTTGGTTGTTATTGGTCTGTCCGTAAGTCTTACCTTCTGATACCTCAAGTTGTCGATTTCTTTCTGATTAGTTATTGTCTTTATCGTCTTTCTGACCACCTGTGGCCATGAGCATCTGGCAGTTGTTCTTCTCACTTTCACTTCTTTGCCATGACTTCGTATTTTCTCACCATCTTACCTGGCTCAAGTACAGGCTTTTTGTGTTTTAACGGTTCGGCCAATTTATAGTTTAGTCAATATACATGCACGGATCCTCATTTCACCGGTATTGTGTGGTTGCCCACTATTTGGTTATCTGATGCGATTTTGCTATGTGTTGTAAAATCCTAATCTCTGTGATGCTGATGAGGCAGGATTAGAGGCTTACATTAAGGAGGCAGGACTCAACCCATAGGGTTAGATCGTATCTTGGGTAAATCTCTTTTGAGAGTGGACAGGGACCTCTTACCACAGAAATGAAGAACCAGGAGTGCAGCACGTCCTTTGGACCCAAGGTTCCTGTGCTAAAAAGCTCCTAGACCAGGGGAAGACTGATGACAAGGACCTTCCCCAAAGGTGACCGAGAGGGACAGCCTCTTCTGGGAGCTGGCACCCTGAATTCAGACTTCCAGCCTAGACTATGAGAATATGAATTTCTGTTTCTTCAGCCCAACCACCTGTTGTGCCTGTTATGACAGCAGTACATAACTAACAGCAACCAAGCATGTTGATTATCACACGTAACAAGAACTCTGGAGTCACTATTTACTTGTAGGAGGCAGCAGCCAGAAGCAACAGTGGCTTACATGTTTTTTATTCTCTTGTGAAAGAATTCTGAAGTATGCTGTCCAATGCCAGGGTGAGGACCACTGGATGTCCTAAGTGGCCAGGCTCCTGCTGACCGGCTACTCTGCCACTTTAGCATGTGTCTTCAGTCCTCAAGATCACAAATGGCGACCTCAGCCACCGTGTTCACCATTCGGGAAAAAAGGGGAAGGAAAAGCAAAACGGAAAAACAAAAGAAGGTACAGCTAGGTGAGTCAGCTCCTTTTAAAAAGTCGTTCCAGTATTCCCTCTCAAAGACTTGCTTCCTTTTGAGTGGTCATCTCTCTTTAGAGGAAGGAAACTGGGAATTGGAGCCTTTTAGCTGAGACTATTGCCACCCTGGATATTATCAGAGGTAACAGTGTCCCCCAGAATCTGTTGATTTAGTAAGAAGTGTGTTAAGCTTCCCTCAAGTCAAGAGATAGGGGCTCAAGCCATTTTGCTCAGATATGAAAGGAAAAGGTAACTCTTAAGTCTGGGGGCTGTTAGGCCCTCCAGGTTGGGGCACTGCAGAATCACAGGCTTGAGACAGCCCCAGGGATCCTTCCAACAGCTCACCTCCCCAAACATTTTTTTCAGCACAGGGCATACATTTTGTGTTGTGTAGCCCTGTGAACCAAAGTCTCCTTCTCCACTTCTGCATCAAGAGAGAGACTCCGCCAAGAGCTACGGCAGAGGGTCTTGTAATGCTGCCAGGGTCTTAAGTGCAGTTCTGGGAAGGGTCCTGTTTGGGAAGGATTGAGGCCAAATCGTGTCTACTAGAAGGAACCTGGTTTCCTCATAAGAGACTATGAGATCATGCTTTTCTTGAGGTACTAGAAAGGGAATGCCAGTACTTACTTCAGTGAGCTGTGCTGACTTCTAAGGAGGTCATTGAATCCGTGAATTCTCGCTCCTGCTGGTGGCTGTTGAAACAGGAATCTAGGTACCTGCTGACATAGTTTTGGAGTATGTCACCTTGGTTAGGCTGAGCTACTCTTCCCAGAATTCCCTTCCCAGTGCCATTCTCCTTAGGGTAGCATCAAAGGACATTCTTGTGGGAGTTTTGATGTGTGGAGGAACCGTTTTGTAGCTTATGCCTGTTGTCTCTTATTGGCTGGCCCACCTCGTTAGCGTAAGGTAGAAGCTGGGCCTACGATGATTTCATTTTCCCCTGAAAATTCCTTGAGTTTCTCCAACTCCTGAGCCAGATGTTTGCCCTCAGCCCCATGATAAAGGGTCTGGCTTTGGTGAGACTCGCACACTGTCAAGGTCAGAGCTGACATGGTGTTCAGGCCATTGTTGTGGATTTCAACTTGCGCTTATGGATTCCAACTTGTTCTTGCTTTCCCTGCTCTAAGTCTGTGCTCTGCTCCCAATGGCCCACACTGTGAACCCCAAGTTCCAGCATCAAACACAGAGATAACAGCTTTACAGCTTCTATAACTGCTGTGTAAGGTCAAATTCCTGTTTCAGACCTGTGTGCGTAGGTTAGTGGTTCTGCTTTGCTGATACAAAGTTTGATCTTAAAAGTAGTTTCAGAGAGAGAAGATCTTAAGCAAGACTTCTCTGAATTGGTCTGGATTTTCTGAAATTGGGTCTCTTCTCTGATGGGATTTAAGGGCATTGATCCTTCCAGGGACAAAGTGACTCAAGTTTTCACCTACAGGTACCCGGATCATAGGGACCTGAGAGCTGGTAAATGACTTCTTTAAAATAAACTTTTTTGATGGTAAATTCATTTTTAATAAGGTAGGGAAGTTTATGGAGAGACAGAACCCTAAATATATGCATAATTCCCAAAGGGTGTGACAGTCGTTACATTGACACACTTTGGTCAGTGATGGAAGGGTATGGCTCTAATGCCCTTCAGTCCATTTTCTGTGGGTTGAAAGTGGCCCAAGGGAAACATACATTCACATGGGAGTGACTGCTCTGGGACATAAACTACCATCATTCCTTCAGTGGTGGATATAGAACTATCTTCCAGTTTCCAATTCCCACACTCAAAGCTAAGGGGGAAAAAGAAACGAAAAACAAAAGAAAACACCTTTTCATTTTCAGAAAATTCCATTATGAGTACAGAGAGCATCCCTTTGTTCTCTACACTTCAACCTAATTTCCAGTTTGACACCTCACCTTGGCAGAGGGGAAAGAAGTTGAGAGGTGTGTGAGGTTGACCTGTTTGCCTCACTAGGGTTATTCATGGATTGGCTAGACTGCCAAGGAGGTTATGATCACAGGGAGAAGTTCAGATCAGACAGGAGAATGTTTCCGTTCACCTGGGTGCCTCTAGAGGCAAGACAGAGCCTCCAAAAGATCAGGCATCCAGCAACTTAAAGACACACACATAGTCTGCACTGTGTTAAAGCACTGGGTTGGAGTTTCCCAGCTTCTTGTCCTCCCTCCCGCATTCATGTCGCTCCTGAACGCCATGTCTGGGCTGTTCTGCATCTCTCTAAATCATACCAATTCCTTCTGACAGCACGGGATACCTGGATGTGGGTCTGGAAGACCCTCATTAGATCGGATCCCTGATGACTCTCACAGCACTTCAAGCAGAGCTGGGGAGTTGATATCACCGAGGGAGAGTTCCAGCTGTGGCAGGTCCCACTCCTGTGAAGCCACATTCCGAAAGGCTTGGGCCTTTTCCTGAAACTCTGTGGTGGGGAGGAGTTCAGCTAAAAGGTTCTAGACAGTCCCTTAAAAGAAACATTGGTCTCTTGTAGTCACAGAGTCAAGAGTTTTGAAAACCACAACCAAAGTCTAATTGTGTGCGGAGCTGAATTACAACCCCGTCTCCAGCCCCCTTCTCCCCAGATGCTGTTGTTAGGTGCTGTGGAGTTGGCTCCCACTCACAGCAACCCTCTGTACAAGGGAGTGAAACATGGCCAGGTTCTGAGCCACCTTCATTGTTTGAGTCCTTTGTTTCAGCCACTGTGTCAGCCCGTCTTACCAAGAGTTTTCCTCTTTTTTTGCCGATCTTCTACCATACCAAGCATCGACATCGTTCTTCAGGGACTGGTCCCTCCTGATAACTTGCCCAAAGTATATAACATGCAGTCTTGCCACGTTTGCCTCTAAGGAATATTCTGAATGTACTTCTACCAAGACAAATCTGTCCATTCTTTTGGCAGTTCATGGTGTATTCAATACCCTTCACCAACACTATAATTCGAGGGAATCAGCTCTTCTTCAGTCTTCCTTACTCTTTGTCCAGCTTTCACACGCATACGAGGCAAATGAAAACACTCACGCTTGGATCGGGCGCGCTGTAGTCTTCAGGGCGACAGCTTTGCTTTTTAACACTCTAAAGAGATCTTTTGCAGCAGCTTAGCCCCATGCAGTGTACCTTTTGATTTCTTGACTACTACTTCTGTGACTGTTGATTTTGGATCCAAGTAACGTGAAATCCTTGACAACTTCAATCTTTCTCCTTCTTTTCATGATATTGCTTATTGGTCCAGTTGTGAAGACTTTTGTTTTCTTTATGTTGAGGTATAACCATACTGAAGGCTGTGGTCTTTAATCTTCATCAGAGTGTTTCAAATCCTTTTCACTTCCAGCAAGCAAGGTTGTGTCATCTGTACAACACAGGTGGCTAATACGTCTTCCTCTAATCCTGCAGCAGTGCTGAAGGATTCTATGGGCAAAATATTAAATGATGTAGGAAATGTCAAAAGAAGGTGGAAGGAAGATACAATCACTGCACCCGAAAAAAGTGGCTTGACATTCAGCAGTGTCAGGAGGTGGCATGTGATCAACAACTGTTGGTAGTGAGAGAAGTGAAAGAAGCTGTGCCAAAGGCGCTGGTGAAAAATAAGACTCCAGGAAATAACAGAATGCCAACGGAGGTGTTTCAGTAAGTGGATGCAACTCTGAAGTGTTCCTCTTGAAAAAATTGGAAGAAAGCTACCTAACCAGCCAGCTAGAAGAGGTCCGTATTTCTGCCCATTCCAAAGAAAGGTGATCCAGTGGCACGCAGAAACTACTGAATAATGTCACTAGTAGCACATGCAGATAAAATTTGGCTGACAGTTGTTCAAAAGCGGTGGTAGCAGTACATCAACAGGGAGCAGCCCGAAACTCAAGCCAGATTCAGAAGAGTATGTGGACTGAAGGAGATCAGTGCTGACATCAGACAGACCCTGGCTGAAAGCGGGGAACAGACCCTGGCTGAAAGCAGGGAATACCAGAAAGATGTTTGCCTGTGTTGTGTTGACTGTGCAGAAGCGTTCAACTGTATGGATCGTAACAAATTATGAATAACACTGGGAAGAATGGAGATTCCAGAACAATTTTGCTCATGTGGAATTAACAGGTAGATCAAGAGGCAGCCATTGAAATAGAAAAAGTTGATACTGAATGGTTTAAAATCAGAAAATAGTGTGCATCAGGGCTGCATCTTTCAACCATAACTTAATCTGTATGCTTAGCACATAATCCAAGAAACTGGACTATAATAAGAAGAACATAGCATCAGGAATGGAAGAAGACTATTAGCAACCCTGGTGGCCTAGTGATTAAATGCTACATCTGCTAACCAAGAGACTGGCAGTCTGAATCTACCGGGTGCTCCTCAGAAACTCTGTGGGGCAGTTCTACTGTCCTGTTGAGTTGCCGTGAGCCAGGATCAACTCTACAGCAACAGTTTGGTTTTTTGGCTATATACAAACAGCACCACCATGCTGAAAGTAATATATAAATATTTGGGCTATATACAAATAACACCACCATGCTGAAAGTAAAGAGTACTTGAAACAATGGTGAAGATCAAAGACCACAGCCTTCTGTATGGATTGCACCTCAACATTGAGAAAACAAAACTCCACACAACTGAAGCAGTAAGCAATATCACAATCAATAGAAAAAAGATTGAAGTTGTCAAGGATTTCATTTTACTTGGACCCAGAACCAGCACCCACAGAAGGAGCAGTCAGGAAATCAAATGGTGAGTTGCACTGGGCAAATCTGCTGCAAAAAAGGATGTCCTTAAAATGTTTAAAAGCAAAGATGGCACCTTGAAGACTAAGGTGTGCCTGATCCAAGCCATGATATTTTCAGTCACCTCTTGTGTATGCAGAAGCTGGACAATTAATAAGGAAGCCTTGAGAAGAATTGATGCTTTTGAATAGCTGTGTTGGAGAAGAATATCAAATATAGCCACGGACTGCCAGAAATGCAAACTAATCTGTGTTGGAAGAGGTACGGCCAGAGTGCTCCTTAGAAGCAAGAATGGTGAACCTTGTTCCATGTGCTTTGGACATGTTGTCAGGAGAGACTAGTCCCAGGAGAAGGACATCATGCTTGGTAAGGTAGAGGTCAGCTGAAAAGAGGAAGACCCCCAAGGAGATGGACTGACAAGGTGTTTGCAACAGTGAACTCCAAAACGGCAATGATTGTGAAGACAGTGCAAGACCACCCTGAATTTCATGCTGCTGTCCACAGGGTCTCTGTGAGTGGGAGCTGACTCAGTGGAATCTCACAACAGCAAGTCTTTAGTAGCATGTTTGTTTGTTTCCAAGTCTGTTTTCTTTGACATTAGTATAACTACCTTAGGAAACTCTGGTAGCACAGTGGTTAAATGCCACATCTGCTCACCACAATGTTAGCAGTTCAAATCTGCCAGGCATTCCTTGGAAACTCCATGGAGCAGCTGTACTCTGCCCTATCACGCTGCTATGAGTTGGAATTGCCTCAGTGGCAATATAGATATATTTTTAAATGGCCATTCTAACCTTCTTGGGGTGGTTGTTTGCATGATAATTTCCATCCCTCAGTTTTATATCTTTTTGTATGTATGAAACTAAAGTGTGTCTCCTGTAGACAGTATATACCTGAATCTTGTTTTTCGGTCCATCTGACAACCTCTGTCTTTGGATTTGATTGTTCAGTCCACTCACGTTTAATGTTATTGACAAGCTAAATTTCCCCTCTTTTTTTTTTTTTTGAGTGTCTCTTACTGTTTTTGTTCCTCTATGCTTTCTCTACTGCTTCTTTTACATTAACCGAATATTCTCAATGACTTTGGCATTCATTGTCAGAAAGAATATTTCAAGATCTATCCCGAAGTACAATACTGTCAGTTACAGGATAATATTCACCTACAAGGAAGACCGGTTAGTACAATTGTTACTCAAACTTACGAGCCAATCACTACTGCCAAAGATGAGGAAATTCGAGTCAATTCCTAAAATAGAGGGTTATAAAGAAAGAGACCCTCAACAAGCTAGAGTGACCCAGTGGCTTCAGTGATGGGCCCAAACGTAACAGTGGTTGTGAGGCTATTGTAGGACTGGGTAGTGTTTTGTTCTTTTGTAGATAGGGTCATGATAAGTTGGTATCAACCAGATGGCACCTCACAACAACAATAAAAACAAAACAATGTAACATTTTAATTTCTTTAAGAATTTTTGGCATTTATTCAGTTGTTTCCTTAAAGACTACTGCAGGGCTTTCTGTCTATACATCTTAACGTGCCAGCATCAGCTTCCCATTTATAGTAAATTCAAGTGATAGATAGAAACCTTACCCTTACATAGCTCTATTCCGGTTCTCACACTTTATGCTATTATTGTTATATATCTTGTATGTATAAATGTTACACTCAATAATATGTTGTTATAATTATTAATTTTTATTGTTATTGTTACTTCTTTTAAAGAAACAGAAGAGATTAAGTACATATTTTTGTTTTTATCATTTCTGATTCATTTTTTTCCTATGAATTTGAGTTACCATCTGGAGCTATTTCTTTAGCCTAGTAGATCTTTTCTTACCTCCACCTCCTTTGTGTTATTATTGATATTACATTACATTACATTTCTGGGTTATAGACCCACCAATACATTGTATATGTTGTTTTCTTCAATTGCTTTTTAAATTAGTTAAGAGAAAAAGAATAAATATTCATTTACAGCCTTTTATAATTACATGGTTGCCTATACTGGTGCCTTTGTTTTGTCAGGTGAGTTCACAGAATTGTTTTCAGCCTGAACAATTCCCTTTAGCATTTTTTATAAGGCAGGTCTGTCAGTAAATTCTCCCCATTTTTATCCAGGAATCTCTTTATTTTGCCTTCATTTTGAAAGCCGCTTTCACTACATATAGGATTTTTGGTTGAGAGTGTTTTCTTTGAGCTCTTTGGATATGTCATCCCCACTGCTTTCTGGCTTTCATTGTTTCCAACGAGAAGTCAGCTAATCATCTTATGGGAGTTTCTTTGTAAGTGACAGGTCATTTTTTTCCTTCTTGCTTTCAAGACTTTCCCCTGTCCTTCACTTTCATAATTTTTACTGTGATGTCCCTATTTGTAGATCTCTTTGCTTTCATACAACTTGGAGTCCATCGAGCCCCTTGAATGTGTAGAATAATGTTTTACAGGAAATTTTGGGAATGTTGAGTCATTATTTCTGAAAATATTTTTTTTGTGCTTGCTTCTCTGTCTCCTCCTGCTACTTCCATTACAAATACGAGGTCTGACCAGTCCATAAACTTAATTGTTCTAAGTGCTACTTGCTTAATTGCTGAATATCACTACAGTCACCTTTGAAGTACTCTCCTTGGGAAGCTATATCAGTGCCTGATTTACCCTTTAAAGCAATTTTGGAACTCTTTCTGGAACGGCCTTTGCATACAGTGGCATGGTGGCAAGTTTGTGAATTTAATTGTATATTTGTCTGTGAGGGAGTTTTTAGCCAGTCAACAAATCCTGATCTGACCCCCAGTGACCTTTTTATTTACCTGAAGACAAAGGAAATACTGAAAGGAAGACATTTGGATGACATTCAGGACGTCAAGAGTAATATGATGACAACTCTGATGGCCATTCCAGAAACAGTTCCAAAATTGCTTTGAGGGGTGACAGCAGTGCGTAGCTTCCCAAGGGGAGGACTTCAAAGGTGACCATAGTGATACTCAGCAATGACATATGTAGCACTTTTTCTAGGATGAGTTCACAAACTTAATTGTCAGTCTTCATACGTTGATGCAGTTGACGATGTCCATGTTTCTCTGAGGCTCTGTTATTTTCTCTTCATTCTTTATTCACTTTGTTTGTACTTCAGATGGCATAATCTGTCTCAAGCTGTCCTCAAAGACACTAATTCTTTCTCTGCCAGTGTGTATATACTGTTTACCCCTCCAGGAAATACTTCACTTCTGTTATTGTAGTTTCCATTTTGTTTTTGAAATCATTTCTGTCTGAAGTTTGGGTGTAAACATAAGCTTTCCTTTCTCTGGAAGCCCCAGAAGTGTAGTGGTTAGTGCTACATCTGCTAACCAGAAGGTGAGCGGTTTAAATCCACCAGGAGCTCCTTGGAAACTTAACAGGGCAGTTCTACTCTGTCCTGTAGTGTCACTGTGAATTGGAACCAACTCAGCATCAATGAATTTTTTCATTTCTCTAGGGTAAAATACTCAGCAGCTGAATCATAGGGTAAGGGTATATTTAACTTGACAAGAAACTGTCAAATCATTTTCCAAGGTGACCATGCCATTATGTATTCCCACCAGCAATATGTGAGAGAGTTCCAGCTGCTCCACACCCTCTTGGTATTTTTCCTATTTTTTTTTCATTCTAGCCATTTGATTAGGTATGTAATGGTATAAAATTGTGGTATTAGTTTACATTTCCTAACAGTGATGTTGAACATCTGTTCATGTGCTTTTATCTATGTAACCTTTTTGTTGGTTTAATTCTTTAAGGTCTCTCTTTTTTTGCCCATTTTTTTGTTTGTTTTCTTATTGTTCAGTTTTAAGACTCCTTTAAATACACTGGATACAAGTCTTTTGTCAAATAAATAATTCTAAAAATACTTTTGTCTAGTCTGTAGCTTGTCTTTTCATACTCTTAATGTCTTTCACCATTCAGAAGTTTTTATTCTCTTTTTATAATGTTTTTAAATAACTAAAAAATATAATTACTTGGAATTAATTATAGATTTACAAGTTACAGAAACTGTGCAGAGTCCTGTGTACTTATTGCTCAATTTCTGTCAGTGGTAACATCTTCCATAATCATAGTCAATATGAGGAAGTTGATGTTAACATAATAGTGTTAACTAAACCACAGCCCTTATTCTGATACCAACTTCCGTAAGCAACTATGTCTGTGCGTGTGTGTAGATCCAGGCAATTTATCTAATCTGGAAAATAGTTTTTTATAAAATAAAGTATAGACTTACCATATACTTATGCACTCTTGGACATTTCTCTCAGAGAAGTGAAAACTTACATCCACACAAAAACCTGTAGACAAACATCTATAGCTTTGAGCATAAAGAACTTACATATATATTTACATGTAAATATTACATTTTATTTGGGTCTACTGTAGAAGATCTTTTAATGTTTTTAATTTCAGTTTCTAATTGCTAACGTAAAGCAATATGGTTGATTTTTATGTGTTGGCCCTGCTTCCAGAAACTTTTCCAAACTCCTTTATTATTTGTAGGACTTTTTTGTTTTTGTAAATTTCTTGGGATTTTCTATGTAGAGAACAATGTCACATGGAAATAGTGACAATTTTGTTTCTTCCTTTCTAATCTGTCTGCTTTTCATTTCCTTTTCTTGCCTTAATGCAGTGACTCATAGAAATGAAGAGAGTGGACATTCTTGTTTAGTTCCCAGTCTTAAGGGGAAAGGCATTTATTTTTCACTATTAACTTTTATATTAGCTTTCATATTTTTGTAAATGCCTTTACCAGGCTGAGGAAGTTCTATTCCAAAATTCTGATTTTTGCTTTTTAATCATGTATAAATGTTGTATTTTGTATATATATATTTTGCATGTATTTAAGTGATTATCTGAATTTATAGTCTTCTTTAGACTGTTAATACAGTAGGTTACATTGATTAATTTTCATGAATAAAACCATACTTGTATTATCAGGATAAACTCCTCTTGATCACAGTTTATTATTATTTATATATATTGTCCTACCAAATTTACTAATACCTGTTGAGAATTTTTTAATATATATACTAATCAGGGATATTGTTATGACATTTTCCTCTTTTTCTGTATGTCTTTGTCTGGATTCTGTTATCAGAGTAATGCTGGTCTTTTAGAATGAGTTAGAATATGCGTCTACCTCTCCTATTCTTTGCAAGAAATGAAAAGTTGATGTTATTTCTTTAAATCTTTCATAAACTCCTTCAGTGAAACCATCAAGACCTAGAGATTTAATTTTTGGATGGTTGTTAACAACATGTGCCATGAATTTAATATTTAATATTTACAGAACTATTCAGATAAACGATTCCATCTTGGGTGAGTTTGGGTAGTTGGTGAGTTTTGAAGAACTGGCCTATTTCATATACGTATATAAAATTGTTTGTAGTATTCTACTATTATCCTTTTAATCTCTGTGGGATCTGTAGTGATATTCCTTCTTTCCCACTTGATATCAGTAATTTGTTACTGTCTCTGTCTTCTTTTTCTCTTTCTCTTCTCAGTCTGCTAGAGGCTTACCAGTTTCACTGATCTTTTCAATGACCAGTTTTTTGTTTCTTTGGTTTTCTCTGTTGCTTTTTTGTTGTAAATTTCATTGACCATTCTCTTATTTTTATTATTTATTTTCTTGTTCTTGATTTGGGTTTATTTTGCTCTTTCTATTCTATTTTCTTTAGATGGAAGCTCAGATTACTGATTTGAGGCTTCTTTTCTAGTAAAATTTACTGCTGTAAGTTTCCATCTAAGCACTTCTCTAGCTGCATTCCACAAATGTTGATGTTAATTTATTTCCAATTCAATCTATTTTCTAATTTCCTTTGAGACTTGTTTGACCCATGAATGCACATTGGTTAATTTCCTAGTAATTGAAGATTTCCTATTATTTTCTGATTTTTAGTTTAATTCAAATATGGTTAAGAAGATATTGTGTATGGTTTCAATTCTTCTAAATTTGTTATGACTCATGAAATGACATATCATGGTAAATATTCCACGTATGCTTAAAAAGAATGTTTACTCTGCTGTTGAATGGAGTATTCTATAAATGTTGATTCAGTCCATTTGGATGATGACATTTTTCGATACTACATCCTTTGTGATTATTGTTTTACTATTTTGATTTATCATTGAGAGGGACGTCTTGACATTGCCAATTACAATCATGGAATTATCTATTCTCATTTCAGTTCCATCAGTTTTGGCTTTATGTATTTTGAAGCTCAGTTGTGAAGTTTATATACACTTAGAGTTACAATTTATCTTTGTTGTTTGATCCTTTTATCAGTACATAATGTTCCTCTTTACTCCTGGCATTTTTTTCTTTTTCTTTTTGGCCTCTAAGTTCACCTTGTCTCATATTAATATAGGCTTTTCAGGTTTCTTTTGATTAATGTTTTTATGGTGCTTCTTTTCCCATTATTTTACTTTTAACTTGCCTATATCATTAAATTTGAATTAGACAGCATATAGTTGGAACCTGTTTTTTGCTCTGTTATGATAGTCTCTGCTTTTTACTTAGTATATTTAGATCATTTACATTTAATGTAATTATTGATATCTTTTGATTAGGTCCACCATTTTAATATTTCTTTTCTATTTGTTTCTGCTATATTTTGTTCCTTGTTCCTCTTTTCTGACTTCAGTAGACTTATTTGAACATCACTACTGTCATCTTCAAAGTGCTCCCCTTGGAAAACTAAGCACCAATGCCGGCACCTAGTTTACCCTTCAAAGTAACATTGAAATCGTTTCTGGAATGACCATTGTGCATGGTGCCATGGTGGCAAGTTTGCAAACTTAGCGGTATACTTGTCTGTGAAGGAGTTTTTAGCCGGTAGATAAATAACTGTACTGGAACACCCTATTCACTTACCTGAGCTGCACCCCAATGACTTTTTTCTTTACCTGAAAACAAAGGAAATGTTGAAACAAAGACATTTTGATGACATTCAGCACATCAAGGGTAATATGATGGCAGCTCTGTTGGCCATTCCAGAAACAGAGTTCCAAAATTGCTTTTAAGTGTGGGCTAGGTGCTGGCATCAGTGCATAACTTCCAAAGGAGAGTATTTCAAAGGTGACCACAGTGATATTCAGCAATGAGGTATAGAATACCCTTCCTTCCTTCCTTTGTTCTTTTTTTAAACAAATTTTATTGTGATTTAGAGCAACGTGACAATCTATATCTTGACTTTCACTGCTACTCTATTCTAACTGCTCTCCCCTCCCCCCTTCTCTGTAACAGTACACTCCCCCCTTTCATCTGGAACTTCCTGTGACCCTTTGACCAAATCTGGCCCCCATATTATCTCAGCTCCAGCAACAAGCCTCTAGAATAGCCCTGTGTACACACTAAAGTTCAAAGGTTCATTGCCAGCCACACTCCTTGTTTTGCTTAGTCCAGTTCAGTCTTTGTTGGGAGAGCTATCCACAGTGTTGGATGCTATTTAAGGTTGGAGAGTCTAGGGGTGACGCTCCCAGGGGGCCCTCCAGTATGGCAAAACATCAAATGTGGTCTTTTGGTAGAATTCTAGCTCCCCCCCCCTCATTTTTCTCCCACTGTGTCTGTTCCATATCACTGTTCCCCACTGTTCCCACTGTTCCATATCACGTACCCTCTCCAGGAAGTTCTTGGTAGTGACTAGGCATCATCTAGTTCTTCCAGTCCCTTGCTGAACCTGACACTGGTTCATATGTCCCCATCCCTCTGATGGGCTCGTATTTTCCTCCTATCCTTGACATCCACTGTTTATCTCTGGTCTAGGTGTATTGGGACCAATTGATGTTACTTAGGAGGCAACTTTATAGCACTTTTTCTAGGACAAGTTAGCAAACCTAGTTGGTAGTCCTTGTAGTTACCATTTCTGTTGCTGTTTATTCATTACTGATGTTCCACGTTTCCTTCTAATAAAGATTCTCTTCTGAAGAACTTCCTGTAGCAATTTTTCTGGAAACTGTTTCATGTGCACTGGAGAAGAAGGTGTAGTTGTCCACTGATGGATAGGAAGTTCTGTATATGTTGATGGTTAATTGTACAGTAAAGTCTTCTGTGTCTTTACTGAGCTTTTTTCTAGATGATCTGTCCAATATTGAGAGTGGAGTCTCCCACTGTTGTTGTGGAATGATCTCTCATTTTTGAGTGTAGTCAGTGTTTTTTCAATGTATTTAGGTGCTCTAATATTAGATGCATAGATATTAATATTGTTAGGTCCTGTTTGTGTATTAAACCTTTCAGCAATAAATAGCATCTTCCTTGTCCATGATGATGAATTTTACATTGAAATTTGTTCTATCTGAGAACAGATTTGCCACATCTGCTCTTCTTTGTTCATTGTTAGCTTGACATATATTCTTCCACCCTTCAATTTTCAGTTTGTTTCTATCTCTAAGTCTAAGGTGAGTTTCTTGTAGGTAACATATGGATGGGTGGTGTCTTTTGATTCAAGCTGTCACTCGATGTCACTTTACTGGAGCATTCAGTCCGTTCACATTCAATGTGATTATTGATAGGTGTGTGTCTAGTGCTGTCATTATGATATGTTTATTTTCATGTTGATGTTTTCTCTGTTGTTCTTATGAATCTGTTCTGGGACATTCTTCTTTGTGAGTTGATTTTTCACCCTTTTCAGGATTGGTTTCATAGTTGTTGAGACTCCTGTGTTACATTTCTTGATTTGATATGTTGCATCTTTATTGGACTTTATGGCTGTCCTTGTGATCCCCCTTAGTAAACCATGTATAAACCCAATTTCAGTTACTACCATTCCTATCAACTTCCTCTCCATCTGGAAGGGCTACAATGACTGTAGTACATCCATCTTTTTAATTTGATGGCATCATAGGTTTCATGAGATGATCATTGGATTATTTCTTTCACTATTGTAGCTTTGGTTGAGGTTGGAGCCTTCCCTAACTGAGTAGGATTCTGGGTGATGTGTTCTGTATTTGCTTCTAAAATATAAAGTTAGCAGTTTTATTCTTCTAAGCCAAGAGATTCTTTCAGTATTTCTTGTAGTTTTGGTTTGGTTTTTACAAAACCTCTGAGTTTTTGTTTATCTGGAAATGTCTTAATTTCATTTTCATATTTGAAAGGTAGTTTTCCAGGACATATAATTCTTGGTTGGAAGTTCTTCTCCTTCAAGGCTTTGAATGTGTCCGTGCCAGCATTGTTTCTGCTGAGAAATCTGATGAAAGCCTACAGGGTTTCCCTCTGAATGTAAGTTTTGCTTTGAGTCTTGCTGCCTTTAAGAGTTTCTGCTTATGTTTCATTTTGTTAAGCTTGATTATAATATGTCTTGGAGTCTTTCTATTGAGATCTATATTGAATGGCATTTGACGTGTATCTTGGATATCTATATTCTCCTCTTTCATAATTTCTGGGAAGTTTTCTGTCAGCAGCTCAGCAACAATTCTCTCTGTATTCTCAGGTGTTTCATCCTGTTCAGAAACTCCAATTAATTGCAGATTGTTCCTTTTAATGGAGTCCCACATGCTTCTTCATTTTTCTGGTTTCTTTTTTCTGATTTCTTCTCATAGATGCTGGAGTCAGCTCTGTCTTCCAAGCCAGAAAGTCTATTTTCCATTTGTTCCGTTCTTATCTCTTGGCTTTGAATTGAAGTTTCTGTGTCTTTGATCTTTTTCTTGATCTGTCAGATTTCAGAGTGCTGGTGTTCCATCAGATCAAACACCTTGCTTAATTTTTCATTTTGCTCTGCTGCATTTTGTATAAGGTCTAGGAGAGATCTCTATATCATCCTTTTGTATTCACCTTCCGATAGCTTCAGAAACCTTCTTTGTCTGGGAAGTTCTGAGGTGCTTTCTTTTGGGGGTCTTCTGAAGCCATGGGTGATTTCTTGGTTATGCTTTTATCCAGAGTTTGTTGCTTTTTGGGCATCATGTGAGTCAATAGAGGCTGGGAGAGATGCTGTGTGAATGGACTGCAGTTGTTTCTCTGTCTTAAAACGAGAGGTAAAAAGTATCTGACAACTTCCAAAGTCAGTCAGGTTTTCAGGTGTACAGGTCCCTCTTCCTAGATGGCAAAGTAAGCACCTCTCTATAGAACCCTAGATGTTATAAACTAACTCAAAATACAGAAAGGCTATTGCCCTGCTGGCCTCTGCTGTTGGGCCCCAGCTGTAGGAGATACTGTGTAGAATACTGCTTTTCTGCTGGAAAAGGGCTCTCTTCCAGACAGACATTACCTCCCAGCCCAGGAATCAGGTCTAGCTGAGGCTTCCATATGGGTATATCTGACTCCCAGTGGAAAAAAGATGGTGTCCCGCACAAGCTCGCTGCCTGGCTGGGTTCAGGCTACTCTATGGTGGAGGCAGAAGGAGAGGCCAAAGGTGCCAAAATGCACAGAGTCCACAGCCTCTGTTGCCAGGCCCCAGCCATAGGTGACACTTTGCAAAATACTGCTTTTCTGTCCAAAAAGCACTCTACCCCAGGCAGGCCCTACCTCCCAGGCCAGGAACTAAGTCCAAGTGGTGCCTCTGTATCAGTGTCTCTGCCTCCCAATGTATCAAGCTGGCGTCCTGCACAAGCTCAGCCTGGTCCAGGCTACTCTACGGTGGAGGCAAAAACAGAGGCCAAAGGTGCTGAGATGCACAGAGTTCAAAGCCAGGCTCTCAAAATACGGCAATTTCACTTGCCAACCCTACCAGCAGTGCATCTGATATTAGCAGCTAGTCAAGTTCCAGCTCCACCCACCAGTCCGTACAAGCCTGTGCTTGGCCAGAGTAGGGTCAGAGAAAGAGAGGAGGTTTTCCACTCAGTGGTATAAAGTCCAAATTAACAGCCCTATGCCATGTCCTAAGGCTCACTAGGTGTCCAGAAGGCTCTGTTTAATTATCAGTTCAGGTCTTGGTTTCCAAAGGGATCTAAGGAGATGTGTGTGTAGTCTGCCATCTTGACTCTACCCCCCTGTAGCAGTTTTTATAGAGCAGTTTTTCTGTTCATGAATTTTCCTAGTTTTACTTCACATTAGAATGTCTTTAGTTCATCTTTGTTCTCAAAAATATTTAGATAGATATTAGGAATTTGGTGTGATAATTCTTTTTTTTTCTTCTTTCCTAAGCATTTTAAAGATATTAGACCACTTCATTCTGGCCTCCATAGTTTCTGAGAAGAAACCTGCAATCATTGGAATTGTTGTCCGTCTAGAGGTAGTGCACTGTTTTTCTTTGTCTTCTTTCAAGATTTTTCCTTTATATCTGTGAACCACGATTTCAGGGGACATTGAGGCCAATTGGCATAACCAGTTTTTCCTAATGAATTGTTCTGCATCCCATATTGGTGAGTGATGTCTGGGGTCTTAAAAGCCAGAAAGCTGTCATCTGAGGAACATCAACTGATCCCAACCCACCTGTAGCAGATGAAGACCAAGAAGCTCAAAGACATGAGGAAAATACAAGCCTAGGAGGCAGAATGGAATACTACACCAGCATGAGACCAGAAGAATGAAATGGTGCCCAGCCACCACCAAAGACTGTGCTGATGGGGAACACAATGCATAGCCCCTCAAGAAGCATGAGAAAAAGGGGAGTGCAAATCTACAACTCTATTAAAAGACCAGACTTGATGGTCTGACATCCTGAAGGGTCCCCTGTAAACATGACCCCTGGACATGCTGCTAGCCCAGAGCTGAAACCAATGTTGAAGCCAACTCTTCAGACAAAGATTGGACTGGACCATGGGGCATAGTGATGCAGATGGTGTGGGTACTTCTTGGCTTAGTGTACATATGAGGCTGCAAGTGTTGGTTAAGTGGAAACCAGAAGTACAGAGCAGAAAGGTGGAATGTGCTGTCACAGAGGGAGGAGGGCAATAAAGTTGCATAGAGGTGTGTGTTCAGGGTTTTATGTGGCAGATTGACTTGGATTGTAAACACTTTCACTTGAGTAACAAGAAAAATAAAATGAAAAAAGATTTTTCTTTGTTGTTTGTTTTCAAAAGTTTGGTTATGATTTGTCTGTGCACAGATTGCTTGAGTTTACCTAGCTTCCTAAATCTATCAGTTTATATATTTTGTTAATCTTGGGACGTGTTCAGTCTCCATTTCGTCAAGTTATTTTCAGCACTCATTTTCTCCTGTCCTTCTGAGATTCCACTGACACAAATGTTAGACACTCTGTTGTCATCCAGAGCTTCCTGACTCTCTGTTTATTTTTTATAATTTTTTCTCTCTGTTGTTCAGACTGAGTACTTTGCATTGATCGGCCTTTAAGTTTGTGCACTCTTTCTTGTCATTCCGTTCTATTCCCGAGTCCATCTAGTGACTTCATCTTTCAGTTGTTGTATTTTTTTTTGGCTCCCGAAGTTCTGTTTGATTCTTCTTGATATACTCTATTTCTGTGTTGATACTTCCTGTCTTAGTATTTGTTTTAACAGTGTTTGTGATTTCTTTTCTGAGCACTTTTATGACATCTGAATAAACTTATTTTTCACATGATTTCAACGTTCATGTTACTGTGACAGCACCTATTGATTGTCTTTTTCCATGAGAAATACATTTTCCAGGGTTCTTCACATGCCAAATAATTGTGGATGGCATCCTGGACACTTTGAATATTATGTTTTGATGTTCCTTTTCTTGTTTAAAACCTTTAGAGAATGCTGAAATCTTCATTTTAGCAGCCAATCAATCCAGGTAGGTCCAGGCTACAACTTCCAATCTACCTTCTGTGGTCTGTAATTCCAATGTCAGTTTACTTTTTGAAGAGTTTGTAGTGTTATTTTATCTGTCCACATGAGTGCAAGCCCATGGTCTGTTAGATCTGAGCAGAAATGGAACCATTAGTTTAGTTCTCAAAGTTTTCAGTAGGCTAATTGGAGCCAGAGGAGACCAGAAGATCATAAATAACTATATGGGCAGATGCTCCTAAACTCTTCTCTCTTCACTCTCTTCCTGCCACTTTCTAGTTTCCTGAGCTCTTCTTTTTTGTTCCGTGGCCAGAAACTGCTAACTTCCATGACTGTGCTAGGTCTAGGACTAGGAGGTGAGAGAAGAGAGAGGGAGAGAAACAAAAGGCAGTGAGGTTCGATCCTACCCTCTTAAAGCTGGGATCCCACTGAATGAAGAGGGAGGTCCCCCTCCTTTGTCATTGCACCCTCCTGCAGGCGCCTCTTGTCGTCTGCTGTTGTTGTCACGGCTGTCATGGTTGTTGCCGTGACTATTGTCATGCCAAGCCAAGTGCCGTCGAGTCGGATCCAACTCTTGGGACTAAATGGTTGCTGAAAGGGAATGGAGAAAAAGGAAAGAAAAAGACTTGGGGATTTTCTCTGCTCTCTCTGAGCCTCAGAAACCCTGGTGGCATAGTGCTTCAGTGCTCCATCTGCTAACAAAAATGTCGCTAGTTCAAATCCTCCAGGGGCTCCTTGGAAACTCTATGGAGCAGTTCTACTCTGTCCTGTAGGGTTGCTGTGAGTTGGAATTGACTCAATAGCAGTGGCTTTTTTTGTGTGTGTGTGTGTGTGTGTGTGTGTGTGTTTTGGTTTGTCTGAGCCTCAGAAGTTCCCTTTCATGTCCCTGCAACCAAGCTTCTTCTAGATGTCTCTCTGTTGCACTACAGTTCTCACCTCCAGGTTTTGGGCCATGTTCACCCCAGGTCAGGGGATACAAGAGCAACAGAAAATGATAAAGGCACCACTGATTCAGTAGAACTTTAAATTGGGCCCTTTCTCCAGTGTAGCAATAAAATGTTAAACTCTCCAGGTTTGCTTTCTGTTTATTATGCTCACCACAAATCTTCTGGAGACTTGACTTTACAATGCACATGTTGGTCAATAGAAATGGAGGCATTCCAACTGGTGTCTTTTTAGAGGTAGGTAGAGGGGGGTGGAGAGGAGGGGACAGGTGTCGGCTGAATAGATGCTGGAAGTGTGGAGAGAATGAGTGTGCTGTCACAGGGTGAGGAGAGCAGATAGAGTTGCACATAGGTTTGTACTTGGGGTTTTATATGGCAAATTGACTTGGATTGTAAACTTTCACTTAATCACAATACAAAATTGGAAAAAAAAAACTCATTTCCGTCGAAGGTTGGGGAAAGAACTGGAGTTGTTTCTTCTCTCCTGCAGCAGTGAAGGAGGTGGTCAAATTCTGCATCATAAATCTAGTTCACAGGATCTGATGGAATATAGCTTTAAAAGGATGTTTACAAGAACACCTAGTGTGTAACAGGCAAGCAGCCTTGTGTTGACTACTCTTAGGATAAAAACAAATCCCTTGCCCAGCCTACAGGTCCTCCTTGGCCTATTCTCTTTACCTCTCACCCTTCTTCCTCTTCCTTGCTACCCAACTAAATTACTCATACTCATCATTCTGTCTCTTGGCACAGGCTTTTGCACATGCTATTCCTTATGCCTAATGTAATCTTTAAGTAAAGAATCTTTATGAAGATTATACAGAATATAGTTCCATATTCTTTATTCTGGTTAAGTCCTGTCATCTTTTGTGTGTCTGCTCAGGTTTCATATGTTCAAGGAAGCTTTCTTGAAGCCCTCCATATTATATGCTCTCATGGATCCATATACTTTTCCCTCATAGCATTTATCACATTTATGTTTAGTTTTGTAATTGACTAATGTGTCCTCTCTCTTTTAAAAGACATGCTCTGTGATGGCAGAGACCAGGTCTTGTTCACCACTGACAAGTAATATGCTGATCAATGTTCAACAATCAACTGGGGGGAGGGAGGGCCCTGATACAGAGTTAGCTGGTGTCTGTGGTGCCGGGGGCCAGCCTCGGCAGGGTCTGGGATCGTGAAGAGATGGGTGGCATCGGCGAAGATAGAAATGAGACTGAGACAACCAGGAATCTGGAGATCAGCAGCCTGTTACGGCCTGCCTTTCTTTATTTTTTATATAATCAATGAGGTGACGTGGTTTCACCCTGTTCTTTGACCATGTAAGCTGTTGGCTAGTAAGAAACTGATACTTCGTGGTCTCTTTTCATGTTAATTGTTAAGGCCTTCTAGAATGGCCCAAGACAGCGGTCTCTTTTCATGTTGATCATTAGGGCCCTCTAAGTAATGGCCCGAGGCAAGTATATTGTGGTGATAAATTAACAGTGAAAACAAAGTTATGCCTTGAGCTTAATCAGCTCTATCCACATCTCGAGGTCAAGGGTGCAGACAGATTCATCCAAAGCTCATTATCTGGCTTTCTCTATTTGTTCTTCCTTTGTTCTTATTTTATCTCTTCCTGTGAGGATAGTAAGCGCCCATCATCCCCCACCCTTAAGCTGTTCTAAGAAGGATATTTCTTTAGTATTTACTCATTTGTCATACCATTATAATAAACTTGGGAGTCTATCCATCTTCCTGGTGTAGGGAGTGGGATGTCTATATCTAAGGGCTGTGTGGAGGGTCGTCCCTGGGAAGCTTCCCAGGGCCTTCCGTAATCTTGTGTTTCACATGTGGAGGGGGAAGTGCAGTTGGGGGAAGCCAGTGGAGCCAGGCCGGCCTCAGTATTCCCGGGATGGGCGTGCTGTGTCGGAATTCATTAAGCCGAGGGGGTTGTAAAACCCTTCTTAGAAGGCATCTTCTTTGATCCTTGTGCTGGGAGGTAAGAGGGTATTTTTGAGGGAGGTTTAATTAGGATGTAAAATATCATCAGGGAGAGCACAGCCAAAAAATATGCCAAGGGTGAAATGCATCCGCTCATCATCACATAGGTGTGAGACTTTGCTTACAGAGGCTTCTGTGGGTGACGGGCCTCAGCACTGTGGTATAAATCTCCCACCAGGGCCAGTTTGAAGCTACCTACATAATTTCAACCAGCTCATAAAATTCCTGACAGTTTTAGCAGTTGATTCTCACCAGCTGGAATGAGCTGACTCTAACACACCACTGCTACTGAGTCTCCAGCAGCTCACCCAGGTTTATTGAGTGAATGAATAAAATTATTGCCCTGAAGCATAGCCTCCCCTGCCTGTGCTGACACATGACAAACTCTTCATCCTCTGCAGCAGGTCTTTTTTTTTTTTTTTCCCTGAAAGTCGGTGTTTTCCTCAAGGAAAATATATTCAGTTTAAAGAAATATTCTATGGATAAAGCCTGCCACCTTTCCTTACTGTTAAAACATTCTTTTTCACATGTTGGAGCCCTGGTGTTTCAGTAATTAAGAACAAAGGCTGCTAACCAAGAGCTCAGAAGTTTGAATCTACCAGTTGTTCCTTCAGGGAAGTTCTGCTCTGTCCTATAGGGTCACTATGAGTCAGAATTGACTCCATGATGATGGATTTGGTTTGGGTTTCCTTGCACATAGATTAGAGCTTTGCAAACTGTGAGGAGTGACTCATTAGTGGTTCATCAGATCAGTTTAGAATGTCATAAGCAGCATGCTTTTAGAAAATGGAATTAAGTAGAAGAGAAGAAAAAAAGAGTATCAAAGTCTGTCTTAGGCCAACAATAAGCACTGTTTTGGACCATGTTTGTAGTGAGTGTGTGTGTGCATCCTGTATGGTAATTTAGAATGATATTCTTCCAGTCAAAAAGAAAAGCATGATTGACTGCAGTTCTTTTTAATTTAGCATATTTGTTCTGTTTTCTATGCCCTTATTTGGAAGAAAGCTTTTCAAAAGCCATAACACTGTATTAGACCTCAAAGATTTTGGTTGCACGTGTTACAGTTTGTGTTAAAAAAAAAAAAAAGTATTCCAAACAAACTTTAGCTTTCCCAAGTCACTGACTCCCATCCCCAGGGACCCACAGGATTAAGACCAAACTCCTGGGCTCTTGGAGCACAGTGTGGAGCTGAGGGAAACCCTTCCATCCAGCAGCCCTCACTAGTGACAGCATGGACAGGGCAGGGGACATGTTAATGAGGCTCCGTACCCCAGTCTCCTGTATCTGATGAAGCCCTTAGCTGACCCTTGACAAATGAGCTGGGAAAAGCGGGAGGATTATGGGTAAAAGCTGACTCAGGCCATCAGTGAGGTCACATGTCCTGACAGGAAACCCCTTTCCAGGTGGCAGTTGACTGTTAATTACACCATAAATTGGATTGCATTTGTTGTGTAAAGTCCTGCTTGTAGCCACTGTGTCCAAGTTCCTCCCAGAGGCTTCACAACAACCCCAGGGTGACAATAAGAAGTCAGTGGTTAAGCATTTGGCTTGTAACTGAAAGATTGGTAGTTTGAATCCACCAGCTACTCCTTGGAAGCCTTATGGGACAATTCTACTTTACCCTGCAGGGGTCACTATAAGTTGAAATCAACTCCATGGCTTCGTTTTTTTTTTTTTTATGATTAAGTGAACATGTACAGTCCAAACCAATTTTGCATGCCCACCTCTCTGCAACTCCATCTGCTCTCCTCACCCTATGACAGCACACCTCTCCTTTTCACTCTTCTAGTATCTTCTTAACAATCATCTGTCCCCTTCTCAATACCGTCTTCTCTCCCCTCTAGAAAGAAATCAGTTCAGGTTTTTTGTTTTTAATGCGGTGGCTAACCCTCATAGAACACCGACTATGAGCTAGTCACTGCTCCACATGCCTTAGATTTGCTGTTTTCCAAGACTTCCTCTTAGCCATCTAGTGCTGCTGTGACAGAAAGACCACTAGTGGATGGCTTCAACAAATGGGAGTTTATTCTCTCACAGTCTAGGGGGCTAGAAGTCCAAATTCAGAGGGCTACCTCCAAGGGAAGGCTCTCTCTCTGTCAGCTCTGGAAGAAGGTCCTTGTCCTCAATAGTCCCCTGGTCTAGGAGCATCTCAGTGCAGGAGCCCTGGGTCCAAAGGGCACTCCTTGCTCCTGATGCTGCTTTCTTGCTGGCATGTGGTTCCACTTCCATCTCTGCGCTTACTTCTTTCGTTTCTTGAAAGAGATTGACTCAAGATACAGCCTAATCTGCCTCATTAACATAACTGCCTCTAATACTCATTAACATTATAGAGGTACGATTTACAACACCCTGGAAAATCATATCAGGTGGCAAAACAGTGGACAATCACCCAACCCTGGGAATCACAGCCTAGCCCAGGTGACACTTTTGGAGGGGCACAATTCACTCCCTGATGGGCTGTGTCTGTTATTATGCTGATTTTAGGGAAAGGGGAGAAGTGGGGAACAGAGGAGACACTGGGAGAACTGATAGGGGCCCTAATCAGGGCCCTGGTGCTGCTGCTGGGTCTCAAGACCTCTGCCTTAGGCCAGGCACTGGTGTGACAGCTGTGTACAACCAGCCTGCAAACATGACTGTTTCAGAGACAGGAAGCAAAGTGGGTGTGTGGTTGTGACAGGAGTCAGGTTGGGGTGGCTTGTCGAGTGGGTGCGGTTGGGGAGGTTGCTGGGAGGAGGCGCCCTAGGCGGAGATCTGAAGGTTGAGAAGGAGCAGGCCTCCAGACGCTCTGGAAGAAGGATGCTCCAGGCAGCAGGACTGGCGAGCACAAGGGCCCAAAGGTGGGGACCTGCCTGGTGTGTCTGAAGGGCAAGGAGGAAGCCAGGCTGAGGTGGAGGAGGGGCAGGGAGGGGGTGGAAGAGATGGGGCTTTGGACTGGGAAAGGAAGGGGTGTGGGGTGTGGCACCCCGGGGGCATCCACTGTCAACCCCTCCTGTTGGCTCCTGGGGAGTCCACATACTTCGTCCTCTGCTTTTCATCTCAGGTGGCATCTCTGCTTCCCCCTCCTCCTCCCCGCAAGGTGTACATTCCAACTGCAGCTCCCCGGTTAGCACATGGGGCTCCCAGGTTCCTGGTCAGCGGGAAGATGGTGTGCTCTGCGGGCAGTCCCTGTCTGTCCGTGTTCTCTCCTTCACATGTCTAACTACTCATCCACCGACTGTGGGCTGTCTGCAGCACTTCTCCCAGACACTGTCACCCCTCAGGGCTCTGCTTCTCGTGTTGCCACCTTTGAAAAGTCCTTTCCTGGAGCTCTGGAGGTGCAAGGACTAAGAGCTCAGTTGGTGACAAAAGGCTGACAGTTCTAACCCAGCAGCCGCTCCTTGGAAACCTCACAAGGCAGTTCTACTGGGTCCTGTAAGGTCACTATGAGTCAGAATTGCCTCGACGGCAATGAGTTTGGGTTGGGTTTTGGACCACCTATAATGTAGTCCCTATCAGTCTGATTTCCTCTCTTTGTATCGTCTCTAAAGTTAGCTTTTTCTGCTGTTACTGTCCTCATCATGGGGTCCTCCTTCTTTGGACGGTGATTCTGAGGGACAGGGACAATATCTGTCTTGTTTTCCAGCATGAACTCCAGGAATCAGTGGAGACAGTGTGTTCAAAACTTACTCGTGGGAGAAAAGAAAGAAAGAGGAGGGGAAGGAGGGAGAGAGGAGGCGACAGTTTTCTGATGAGAGGCATTGGCCTGGATTTAGGACACACAGAAAAACACAGCCACATAGAGCAGGTGGCAAAGGGACTCAGTTTGTGGGTCAGGGAGTCTTCCTTGGGGATGTGGTACCTAAACTGGGCTGGGTCCCCCACATGATCTCATCCCAATACCCACTGACTTCATCTGACACAGTGATCCTCATCCGACTTTGGCCACACTGGCCTTCTGGGTCTCCATCCAGCATACCAAGTATACTTCTGCAACAGGCCTTTGCATTGGCTGTTCCCTCTGCCTGGAATGCTCTTCCCTCAGATACCCACAGGCTTCCTCCTACCTTCTTCAGGGGTCTGGACAAATTTTACCTTCCCAGTGAGGCCTGCCCTGGTTCCCTCTTTGAAACTGCCCTCTTCTGATCTCTCTCCCCTTAGTAATAACATTTATTAAGGGCACACCTAGCACGGGTCTTATGTACTTATTTGTACCCTCTGTCTCCTCAGGTCAGAGCAGGGTCTCAGCGACTGCTGTGTCCCACATGCCTAGAACAAGGACGGGCACATAGCTGGTCAATAAATATTTTTGAAATGAATGGATGACACACTGTTAGGGTTCTTGAGCTGAGACCTAGACCTGAAGGATGAGAAGTCACAGGATAGATGCCCCCTAGGGGAAGAGCAAGGGCAAAGGCTGAGAGGAAGGACAAAGCTTGGTGGTCTCAGGGTAAGAGACTGGAGGCTTGTGTGCGCTCACAAAGTCAGCTCAGGAGAAACGAGGCTGGAGAGGGAGTGGAGGTGACAGTGACACTGAAGGGGCTCAGGGCCTGGTGCTGCAGAAACAGCCTCTGGGGACAGCGTCCCCAAGTATGCCCCCCAGGAGAGGAGGAGAAGACGCTAGGTTAGGACAGGAAGGAGTGTCCCCAGGTGTGCCTCCTAGGAGAGGAGGAGAAGACGCTGGGTTAGGACAGGACGGAGTGTCCCCAGGTGTGCCTCCTAGGAGAGGAGGAGAAGATGCTGGGTTAGGACAGGACGGAGTGTCCCCAGGTGTGCCTCCTAGGAGAGGAGGAGAAGATGCTGGGTTAGGACAGGATGGAGGGTCCCCGAGTGTGCCTCCTAGGAGAGGAGGAGAAGACGCTAGGTTAGGACAGGACGGAGTGTCCCCAGGTGTGCCTCCTAGGAGAGGAGGAGAAGACGCTGGGTTAGGACAGGACGGAGTGTCCCCAGGTGTGCCTCCTAGGAGAGGAGGAGAAGATGCTGGGTTAGGCCAGAAACACCAGGGAGAGAGAGAAAAGGATGATATCGCTCTCCAAAAAAGTAGATGTCCTTCTTCCCACTGCCAGGCTGAGGGCCCCAAATAAAATCCCCCTTTTGAAGATCCCAGAAATATCCTACCCACCCTATCTATGATCGCTCATCTTTAAAAATGACTGCTACCAATTTCTCTTCTCCCTGTACAAAAACTTCTCCTCATATCAAGAGATGCACATAATTCTTTTCCTCCTAAACCTATGCTAGCCTCAGGGACTCCCCTAAACCAATAGGTGACAGCCTGGGGCTTGAAAGACCAGGACACGAGAAGCTTTGCAGCTTCCATGTTGGAACACTTGCTCTGAGGACAGCCAGCTGCTGTGTAAGAGACCCCCACGTTGGGAGGAAGCCCAGCTGGGCCCCCAAAAGAGGAGACAGGGTGATATGGGTTGAACTATGTGCTCCTAAAACCAAAACCAAACCCAGTGCCTCTGAGTCAATTCTGACTCATAGCGACCCTACAGGACAGAGTAGAACTGCCCCATAAAGCTTCCAAGGAGCCCCTGATGGATTCAAACCACTGACCTTTTGGCTAGCAGAGGTAGCACTTAACCACTGTGCCACCCTCCTGACCCTGCACCTGAGACTGTGACCCTGTTTGCAAAGAGTTTCTCTTTTGTTACATTAATGAGGCCACACGGTAGGATGGGCCCTGAACAGACCTCCTTCTGCGTGGTGTCTACTAGAGAACAGGCAGAACAGACAGGGAGGGAATCACACACAGTGGGAGATGACCGTGGGAGTGCCAGTCTGCAAACAGAGGAAGGCCTCGACTACCAACAAGGGGGACTCTCCCCAGAGCCCATGGCCTGATTCGGATTTCCATCCTCTAAAACTGTGACACAGTAAATGTCTCTTCTTTAAGGCTGCCCACAGTGGAATTTCTGTTAACACAGCATCAGGGAATGAAGACACAGGGTGCCTCTGTCCTGTAGCGCTGTTGGACAGGCCACAGTGGATGGCTTTAAAAAGAGAAATTTTTATTCTGTCAGAGTTAAGGAGGCTGATAGTCCAAATTCAGGGTGTTGGCTCCAGGGGAAGGCTTTCCCTGTTGCCTTTGGGGGAAGGTCCTTCTCCTCAGTCTTCCTCTGGACCAGGAGCTTTGGAGGTGCAAGGACTCTGGGTCCTTTCCAAAGGGTGCACTCTGCTCCTAGCACTGCTTCTTGGTGGCCTAGTGTCCCCAGCTCTCTGCTAGTTTCTTTCTTTTATATCCCAAGAGCTTGCCTCAAGGCACAATACAACCTTACACAGTGAGCCTTGCCCCACCCAAACAACTGCCACCCATCCTCTCTTTTTAATATCATAGACACAGGGTTTACAGCATGCAGGAACATCACACAACACCAGGAATCACGGCCCAGCCAAATGGGTACATACATTTTGAGGCAGACACAATGCAATCCATGACACTGGGTGAGAGGTATTGTCTTTCTAAAGAGAGGTTTATATGTTTCTCTCCCATTATGAGGTAAAAAGGAAAGCAACTTCTATTGTTTTTCCTTGACTTGTGTATTGTTTTGTAGCACTCATGTCTATGCAGGTGTTTGTAGCGTGATAAGACAGGATCACACAAATGCAAAACGATACAGCTGGTATGGAAAACAGTGTGGCAATTCCTCAAAAAACTAAAAACAGACTGCCATAGGACCCACCGAGTCCCTCCTAGGGGAATACACATACCCCAAAGACACCAAAGCAGAGACTTGCACAGCAATGCTCAGTGCAGCCCTACTTGCAATGACCATAAGCTGGAAACAACCTAATGCCCATCAAGAGGCGAATGGAAAGACCAAGAGGTACACAGATGCAGGGGAACACACTCAGCCAGCAGGAGAAGCGAAGCCTTGGGTCATGCTGTAATATGGATGTAACTTGAAGACATTCTGCCAAGTGAAACACAACTGTCACATAAGGACAAATACTATATGACTTCACTTACATAAAAAAGCAAGGAAAAGTAGAGAGAAACTGAAGTTTATTAGTGGTTACCAGGGATGAGAGGGAGGGGGACACATGGGGATTATTGCTTACGGGTGCTGAGTTTCAGTTTATAGTGATGGAGGAGTCACTAACTGTAGGATTGCACAGCCAATTAATGTTATTGCTGCCAGCAAACTGTACACTTGTAAATATTGAACTGGCAAAAGTTGTGCGATAGATGTATTTACAGAAATGAAAAAAAGGAAAAAAAAAAGTAGCTGCTGAGGATGTTTATGTACAGTCAAATATTTCATGGGATCTGATTCCTTTGTGAGGAGTTTTAGGGTCATGGATTCATGAGACATCCCGGTTAACAGGTCTTCTAACATGTTTAGGGCTTCTGTTCTGCTTTGCTGCATAGTGCCTGGTCTTATTGCAGTCCTGCAAGCAGCTGTCCTAGGTACAACAATTAGTCTCTATTTGCCTGGAGCCACAGAGGAAGAAGGAGATTATGGAATAGAAGGAGGAAAAGGAACAGGTGCCTAATAGCTTCCATGGTCAACTGCCTCGTTTGCCTTGAGACCAGAAGAACCAGATGGTGCCTGGCTGCCATATTTTAATCAAAGGTTGTATAGCATAATCCTGATCAAAAGGCGAGAGGAGTGCAGAACAGAAATTCAAATTTTCGTAGAATCTAGACTTCCTGAAACTCTTGGAGTTGGAGGAATCCCTGAAATTACTGCCTTAAAATAATATTTAAACTGTAAACCAAAAGTATCTCATGAAGCCTTCCTAAGCCCAAACAACAGTTTGCCTTAACTAATGAAGAACTTCCACCTTGTGCCGGGAGCCAGCCTCAGCAGGGTCTGGGATTCATGAAGGGACGGGTGGCGTCGGCAAAGGAGGAAATGATGAGACTGAGACAACCAGGGATCTGGAGATCGGCTGCCCATCAGGGTCTGATTTTCTTTATTTTTTTATATGATCAGTGACATGATTTCATCCTGTCCCCTCGACCACACAAGCTGTTGGCTAACAAGGAAGTGACATCTTGTGGCCTTTTTTCATGTTAATCATTAGGGTTTTTTAGGTAATGGCCCGAGGCAAGTATATTGTGGTTATAATCAACAGTGACAACAAAGTTTTGCCTTGAGCTTCAAGGTTAAAAGGTATAGGAGGAGGGGTCTTTATTTTATCTCTTCCTGTGGGGACAGTAAACACCTACCATCCCCCACCCTATGCCTTTCTTAAGCTGTTCTAAGAAGGGTATTTCTTTAGTATTTACTCATTTGCCATACCAAATATAATAGACTTGGGAGCCTATCCATCTTCCTGATACAGGGAATAGGATGTTTATATCCAAGAGCTGTGCGGGGGGTCATCCCTGGGGAGCCTCCCAGGGCCCTCCCGCAATCCTGCACCTCACATGTGGAGACGGATGTGCAGTTGGGAGAAGCCAGCGGGGCTAGGCCGGCCTTGGCATTCCCGAGCTGGGCATTCTGTGTCCGGATTCATTAAGCCGAGGGGGTTGTAAAACCCTTCTTCTTTGATCCTTATGCTGGGAGATAAGAGGGTATTTTTGAGGAAGGTTTGATTGGGTTGCAAAATATTATCAAGAACAGTACGGCCAAAAATATGTCATGGGTGAGATGCCTCCACCCGCCATCACATAGGCTTGTAACTTCGTTCACAGAGGCCTTTGTGGGTGACGGGCCTTGGCAACCTTGAGCACTGCGCTCTTTTGAGATCTACTTACGTGGGATCAAACTGACCACAGCAACTGGAAAGATTAGACATGAAATGTGAGGCAGTGAGTGTATGTTAGTGGAGGAGGAACAACTCAGGAAAGGAGGGTGAGAATGGGTGCACAATCTGAAGAACGTCACTAATGTCATTGCATTGTGCACCCAGAAATTGCTGGTGTGTGTTCTGTGGCGTACATTCTCAGCAACAGTAACAAAAATAAAATAAGTTATGTGTATATGTGAAGGCAATCATGCTGCTGCCACCCTTAGGGCTTTCCTTTCCACTTGGTGTTACATGGATGAGATTCACCCACTTCATTCATTCAGGCTTTTGTGTGAACACCCAGCGCAGTCCATCTGTCCGTCCTGTGCTGTTGGTTTGGATTGCTGCTGGGACTTACCTGCTGTGGAGACAGTGACCGCGGACATTCTTGTACTCGCCTCCTGCTGCACTTTAGGGATGTGGGGTGTATGCCTGCTCAGCTTTAGAAAGTCGTGCCAACCTATTTTTAAAGCTGTTAGACAACGTATCACCCAGGGACAATGTTGTCAGTGCTCTGTGTCCTCCAGAGTCCCCGATGCTGACTGATCTCATTGTGGCCAAACTGAGGGATGCCAGACAAGATGAGATGCGGTGAAATCTGATGCCATGGATTTCACTGTGTCTCCCAAAAGTAGGCTTGTCACTTTGGCTGGACTGTGATTCCCAGTATTGTGTGATTGTGCATTGTTTTGTCACCTGTTGTGATTTTCCTATGTGTTGCAAATCCTGTCTCTGGAATGTTAATGAGATGGGATTATTGGCAATGATGTTAATGAGGTAGAATGTAGTCCACAAGATTCAATTGTGTTGTAAGCCAGTGTTTTAGTCAGCTGGTGTGGCTCTCATGGCAACTTGGCTTGGCAGTATGGCTCTAACAGAAATGCCACAGAGTGGATGGCTTTAACATAGAAAAGTTTATTCTTACACAGTCCAGTTTCAAGTCCAAATTCAGGATGTCTGCTCCAGGGGAAGGCTTTCCCCCTTGTTGGCTCTGGATGAAAGTCCGGTATTGCATCAGTCTTTGTCCAGGGAGCATCTTGCGCAGAAACCTCAGGTCTGAAGGACGCGCTCTTCTCCTGGGGCTGTTTTCTTGGTGGTGTGAGGTTCCCAATTCTCTGCTTGTTTCCCTTTCCTTTTATCTCTTGCAGAATGAAAGCATTAAGGGTGGGGCAAGCCACACTCCAGGGAAACTCTGTTTACAGTGGAGCAGGGAGGTGATCCTATGAAGGGATTTCCAGTCCCACCCTAATCCTTTAACATATGGCACAGGAAAACCGCAAATAGAGGACAGGCACAATATAACTGGGTATCATGGCCCAGCCACATGGCTACACATATTTTGGGGGGACACAAGTCAATCCATGACAGCCAGTCTTTTTTGAGACGTGAAAGAGGGAAGGGAATGGAAGGCAGACGGACCTCCAACCACCAAGAGTGAAGCACCAGGAGGGGAGGGCATCCTTGGACCCGGTGCCCCTACACTGAGGAGCGACTAGACCAGGGTAAGAATGATGACAAGGACCATCCCCCATAGCCCAGAGAGAGAGAGAGAGTGGATGGATACCTGTCAGGCATCCTTCAGGACTTCTCATCCTCCTCTGGGAGCCACCTCCGTCCCCTCTCAGCCCGTGTGGTCTGGTTCCTGTTCCCCAGCACCAGAAATAAGCACCTCATCCCAGTAAGGCCAACCGGAGATGGCTACAGGACCTTCCCTGGTGCTGTTGGGAGCCCTGGTGGTACAGCTGCTGACTACAAGGTCGGAAGTTCAAACCCAGCAGCCGCTCCTTGGAAACTCTATGGAGCAGTTCTACTCTACCCTATAGGGTTGCTATGAGTCGGAATTGAGTTGACAGAAGCAGATTTGGGTGTTCACTTGCATGGGCGGCTGTAAGGCTAGAAACTGCCTGAGGAAAGCAGGAGAGAGAGAGAGAGTCACAAGGGTATTCTTTAGTACCTGAATCCAGCGATACCTGAAGTCCAAATACCTTCTGGACATCTCTTTTAAAAGAACCAAAGGATAATCCCCTCTGAGTTCAAGTATGTCTGGGTTTTAGTCATTTGCAAGAGCAGCCTGATTGAAAACAAACCTGAAGGATGTGCAGACCTTCAAGCTTAGGTACTTTCCTCTTACGAGAAGCAAGAGGCTCACTTCCCCTTCTGCAGCACTCTAGCCTCAGAGGCCTGAGTGCTGGGCATTCAATCTGAGGGAGGAAAGCAGAGCAAGGGCGCCAGACCCCAGGTGGGGCTGTGCAAAACTGCCCTGTAGCCAGCAGCAGGAGCTGGCAATCTGCATTACTGATAAGCAAATACTTTTTCCTTCCCTCCTCCTCTTTGTGGGCACAGCCTTGATTCTGTGAGCTTCTCCACCCTCCCTGTCTCTCTCTACATCTTCCAGACCCTGAGCCTGGAGTGATTCTTTAGTCTCCTTGTTAAGGACTGGGTCTGGGAAGGGTTGTGACACACCGGTGACCAAGGAGAGGTGAGGCCAGGTCTGCTGGTGGGTGGGGTGGTCAGAGGGAGGCTTCTGGGGAAACTGTATTTGGGCTTTGAAAGCAGTGTAGGGCAAAGACACAGCCCTTCTCTGCCTCCCACAGAAAGGGGAGTAGCACGAAAAGGTGATAACTGAAATGAGATCAAACACAAACAAACCATTGCCACGGAGCTGATTACTACACATAGCAACTGTGTAGTACAGAGTAGAATGGTCCCATGAGGTTTCCAAGGAGCAGCCGCTAGATTCGGCGGCCAGCCTTTCGGTTGGCAGCACTGACACTCAAACTGTGTTTACAGCAGAAAAACGGCAGAGTTGTATACTTGGTTTTCTCCTCTATTTATGAAGGATGAAAGAGAACGGCAGTGAACTTCTTCTGGGTTAAAGGAAACGTAAGTATTTATTCCTTTCAGAATCCACATGAAGATTTAAACATTTTTCCCAGAGCACTAAATTGTTAAATAAGACACTCAGTCAGAACCCCAGATTTTGGAAGATGAATGTTTCTTTCGACAAGGCCTGGCAACAGTCTTTGACGTTCCTGCAGCCTACCAGAAACATTCGCAAGGAGAGTTTTATGAGCTGGAGGGTGGCTGATTTTTTGCAGCTGTGCAGAAAGCATTTTTCTCCTTATCTCTCTGCAAACCCTTTGCTTAGCACTCCAAAGAGCCTGTAATCCTCAAATGCCTTAGATAGTATCAAGAGCAGAAACAACAGGGAAAGAAAGGAACAAAACGGGATTTTGGCAAAAGAATGTAAAGCGCTGTAATGTTTTATGCTTGTAATAGTTGCAGTCTGGAACAGTGGCAGCCACGTTGTCACCATGAGGAATGATGCTGCCAACATGTGTAGAGTCTGGGTCCGTGAAGATGTCATTTAATGTGTAAATCACCACAGAACCTCCCTGCCTTGGCGGGTCTAGTTGTTTTGTAAAATAACAAAGGCTTGCACTTTTGGAGATGTTTGGCATCTGGTCTCCCCTTATTTGCCGCAAACAGCATTCCACATGGTACACCACCCCACGGTGAGTGACCACACTGGGTGGGAGAACCTTCTGACACAGGAACTTAACCCCTATGGCCTGTTCCATGCCCAGGCCAATGCCCCTCTCCCAACAGGTAGGTCTGGCTTTCAACACCTAGGGCACGTCGCTGGCTTCCAGCCCTGTCATTGCTGCACAGGATGGTGACCCAAGGTTATGTTCGGGATTGATTGTGTTGATTGTGGCCTTCATATTTGTTTCAGTCACCTGCTGCTGCTGTAACAGAAGCACCACAAGTGGATGGCTGCAGCAAACTGAGGTCTATTCTCTCACAGTCGAGGAGGCTAGAAGTCTGAGTGCAGGATGCCAGTCCCAGGGGAAGGCTGGCTCTCTCTGTTGGCTCCACAGAAGGTCTGTGTTATCAATTCTCCCCTGGTCTAGGAGCTACTCAGCGCAGGGACCCTGGGTCCCAAGAACATGCACCACTCATGGCTCTGCTTTCTAGGTTGCATGAGGTCCCCCACATCTCGCTGCCCAGGTCTGTCTTCTGTATCTCCAAAGAGACTGATTAACGATACAACCTAATCTCATAAATTTGAGTCCCACCACCTTAACTGCCGCTAACCCTGCCTCACTAGCATCAATAGACACAGGGTTCACAACACACAGGAAAACCACATCAGACGACACGATGGTGGACCATCATGCAACACTGGGAATCGTGGCCCAGCCAAGTTGACACACATTCTGGGGGGGACACAATTCAAGGCATAATATTATTTTACACAAGAGGAAGTGCATTTTTTCCCAAATCTGATAGCCAACCCCTGGTGGTCAGGAGATTTCATTAAGGCCACCCCAGAACACGCATGTTATTGCCCCACCATAATGTAATAGCTGACGTTTAAAAGTGTCAGAACCATGGTTGCCCTAGGGTTGCAGCGGCGGTGAGCATTGTCTGGCATAACAGAAGTTTTGGGGAATGGAAAGATGACCTTAATAGAGATTCGTATTATATAAACATGCATTGATCAAAACTCAGCAAATGTGTGTTTAGAACGAGTGTCTTTCATTGCATGCAAATTTTACTTAAAAAAAAAATAAAAAGAACGTGAACATCAAAGACATACTGAAAAGTTGAAGGGGTAAAGAGTACTGATATCTGCTTTAAAATAGTTGCATTCTCTTTAAAAGACATCAGAAAGTCGAGTGGATTGAGGAACACACAGGGGTGATTGGCAGACAGGTGTGTGATAAAGCAAACATAACAGCATGTTAACAGTCTCCTAACCGGTGTGTGAGCATTGTGGTAGAAGTCATTCACCTTTCCTGTTTGAAATTTTCACAATAAAATGTTGAAGAAAAACAAAATCCTATGTGTTGCTAAGAAGCGGGGTGTGCTGCTGTGGCCAGTACTCAGAATGACTGTGGCTGACACCAGGCAGACTCTGCGGCCTCCTCAGTGACGTGCCCGGCATCTGTGTGGGCACCACAGCACGGGCTCTGGCTCTTCCATCCTGTGGCTTTGCCACCCAGGTACCTTGTTTCTGACAGATCGTGACCACCCCGCATCCTAGGCCACAGAGGGGGAAAGATAAGGATGAGAAAGGCAGATTTTACCTATTATTGAAAGCTACAAGGGTGTCTCAGTCACCTGGTGCTGCTGTAACACAAACACCTCAAGTACACGGCTTTAACAAAGAGAAGGTCCTCTCTTGCAGCCTAGGAGGCTAGAAGTCTGATTTCAGGGCGCCAGCTCCAGGGCAAGGCTTTTTCTTTCTTTTCACTCTGGGAGCAGGTCCTCGTCATCAATCTGGCCCTGGTCTAGGAAGCCTCTCAGCTCAGGGGCCCCATATCCAAAAGATCAGCTCCCCTCCTTGTGCTTCTTTCCTGGAGGCACGAGGCCTCTTTCTTCTCTGCTTGGTTCTCTTTTATGTCAAATGAGGTGGACTCAAAATGAACCCTAGTTTTGTAGACTGAGTCCTGCCTCAACATCATAAACCAACCCAACTGAACCTGTAGGGACTCTCTAGGGCTCTGGAGGACTCTCTAGACCAGAACTGCCTCACAGCATTTCCAAGGAGTGGCTGGTGGATTCAAACTGCCGACCCTTTGGTTAGCATCCTGAGCTCCTATCCACTGTGTCGTCTGAGCTCCCATGAACCTCCTAGAGGTTGGATCTCTAACAGGTAGGGTAATCCCATCAGATCACAAGGTGGGGGATAACTACACGTGGCCTTTCCAAGATGCACACACCGTAAATAAAAACTCCACTGCTGTCAAGTCAACCCAATTCATGGGGACCTCATAGAATAGAGTAGAATTGATCCACAGAGTCTCCAAGGAGCTCCTGGCAGATTAGAAATGTCAACCAGTTGGTTAGTGGAGTGGCACTTAACCACTGCACCACCAGGGTTTTCCACACATTTTAGAAGGAGGCAATTCGACCGATAAAATAACCAACATGTATTGGCAGAGCCCTGTTCTAAGTGCTTCACATGAATTAACTCCTTACCCTTCCCAACAACCTCATGAAACAGGTATTGTAATTATCCCCATTTTACAGATGTGGAAACTGAGGCCCAAGGAGGTTGAGTAGTGTCAATATATCAGCAGGGGCATGGCATGAACAGAATCCTCTCTTTTGGAAGCAAGAAGTTAACAAAAAACAAGTAATGTATAGCATCGGTGAACCAGAGGATGACGGTGATCATCGAAATGACAACAGAGCAATGACCAGTGCTTGCATCAGGGAGCAACAGGGGGAGAGTAAGAATGGGTGGCATGACTCTGTGGCAAGACCACCATGTCTGGCCATCAGGACACGAGTGGGAAGCCACGCATCTCAGAATCTGAGGATGCCCTTATGAGACCCCAGCTGTGTGCCGCTGCGTCTCATTTGTAAGGGTGTCCCGTACTCCCACAGGTGAGACAGGAAAAAGGGCCAGTGAATGGGGCTGGGGGGCTGCCACAGGAGGGCAGCCAGCAAGCTCACAAGATAGCTTCCACTTTACAGGCAGGAAGCCAGAGGGGTCCCCCTGGTGACACCCAGGCGGAGGGCTTCGCTCTCCCAAGCCAGGGATGAGTAAGGCCGCCACCAAAGGCACAGGAAGACTTCTGGTGTCACGGACTCCATCCCAACGGTCAGAGCACCACCTCTGTACCTTTCGTTGACTCTTCCAACAGTACGGGTGAAAGGGGTACTAGTACTCTCTCTGTTCTACATATAAGGAAACTGAGGCACAGAGAAGTGGCCTCATGGGAGGCCACAGCACTGGAGAGTTCTCTGTGAACCTGCTGCCACCAAAGGCCACAGCAGAATAAGAATAAATCAGATATCGAGTTCCCCAAAAGTGGGCGTTTTCTCAGCTCCTTGCTGGTGTCCTCCCTGGAGTGGCAGCTGCAGAGACTACCACATCAGCTGCAGAAATACTGGTGACAGCACAGTGACAGGAAGCATGCAAATCCCAAGCCCACTGGAGGTCACTCAGCCTGGAAGAGCTGCCCTGGCTGTCTTCTGAAGCTGGTATGGGTGTCTTGGAGCCCCTGATGGGCAGCGGTTAAGAGCTCGGCTGCTAGCTTAGTGGTTGGCAGTTTGAATCCACCATCCACTCCTTGGAAACTCCATGGGGCAGTTCTGCTCTGTCCTGTAGGGTCACTATGAGTCTGAGAGGCTTGGTGGCAGTGGCTTTATTCTCTTTGTAGAGTCCCTGAGAGGTAAACAGTTAACACATTCGGCAGACCGAAGGGTTGGGCTTCAGGAGCCCCCAGAAGCACCTCAGGACAAAGTCCTGGCAACAGACTCCTGAGAAATCAGCCACTAAGAGCCCTCTGGGGCACAGGTCTACTCCAATTCCATGAGCCAACACGTGTCAGAACCAACTCGGCCACAGTGGGTTTGCTGGGAACTTTTTTTTTTAAATGAGTGTCACCTTGGAGACTAATGTGTGCCTGACCCAAGCCATGGTATTGTCAGCGGTATCCCACGCATGCGAAAGCTGGACCATGAACAAGGAAGACAGAACGGATGCCCTTGAACTGTGGTGTTGGAGGAGAATGTTGACGGCACCATGGACTGCCCAAAGAACTAACAGACCCGTTCAGGAAGAAGTACAGCCAGAGTGCTCGCTGGAAGCAGGGATGGGGAGACTGCATCTCACACACTGGGGACATGCTGTCAGGAGGGATCAGTCTCTGGAGAAGGACATCATGCTTGGTAGAGTGGAGAGTTGGCAGAAAAGAGGAAGACCCTTAACGAGGTGGGTTGACACAGTGGCAGCAACAAGGGGCTGAAGCACCCAAACGACTGTGGACCCAGCATGAGGCTGGGCAGTGTTTTGTTCTCTTCTTCATGGGGCCGCTAAGCGTTAGAACCGAGCTGACGGCACCTCACAACAACGTTACTTTCTTACATTTATAAAGTGAGGACAAGTGTGGTGCTTAGCCAAGAATCAACTGAGGTTGGGAGACTTCGCATTTGGGAAACTTCTGTAACATTAGTTACTTACGGTTATTATTATATCCTTGATAAAAACAGACAAAGAGACAAAGGAAGACAGAAGGAAAGGAGAAAAATAATAATATCAAAGAGCTGGCAAGAGGCAAGGAGGAAGGACGGGGGGAGGAGAAAGAGGAAGGAAGCCTAGAGCAGATACGAGGTTTCGGAACATTTCTGGGACCAGTGGCAGGAGTTCTGGGATACAGACAAGCAGCTCAGGGGCTTCCTGGCTGAGTTCAGGGTCCTCCTGGATTCCACGCAAGCTGTGAGCCTGTCAGAAAGCAGTCTCCCGTTTCTGAGCCTCAGTTTACCCCCCTGCACAATGGACACACGAGTTGATCAGAGGCTGACCAGCCCGTGAAGCACAGCCTGCCTGCTGTCTTCCTTGGGGTGCAGGTGGCACTGTGTGATCTCTGCTCGTGAGATCATTCTGTTTACCCGGCTCTCACTTGGCAGACAAATCAGAGGGCTATAAATAGCCACGCCTGGGCTTCTCTTCAGTGTGTTAGATATGAATTGGAAACTTGCCCAGGCTTCCTGTCAGGGGGGTGGAGGAGGACAGTGCTGCAAACTCTTAACAGGTGGCAGGGTCACAGTCAGATGGAGGAGCACGAGGCAGGGCCCCAAAGGACCCCGGCTGTCTGGTGGCACTGGTGTCGTTTCCACCACACCCACGCCTTCCTGTGTGCAGGCTCACACTGGCCACTCTGAGCCCTGGCGGGCGTCCCTGCCCGGTGACTCAGGCCTCAGCCGCCAGCCCGTTTGCCTGGACTCTCCACTCCGGGCCAGCCTGCATGAGGTCAGCCTGCTCACCAGAAGGTTCTGGGAAGGCTGCATTGAACAGCAGGTGGAGGGGACAGGAGGTAGAGGTGGACACACAGCAGCCAGAGTGTGGGACTGCCCTCAGGACATCACTCCACAGTTACTTGGTGACATTTTCATGGGGAGAGCACACTCATGACTCAGGGAGCCACAGACTAGGCCTGGCACCCTTGGGTGGGCAGCTGAAGGTTCTGGAACCTGTCTTCTGGGTCCAAGTCCCAGCTGCCCCACGTGACCTCAGGTTTATCTGCCGTCTTGGGGCGTGCGTGTCCCCATCTGTGAAATGGAGATAATGACAGCAGCTACTTCATAGGGTTTTGGAAGGATTAACTAAGTTCTTCTACATTCGGTGTTTGGGCACAGAGTAACTGCTGGAGATAAAGGGAAGCTCTTGCTCAGAAAACTAAGCGCTGCGGTCAGCCCCTTCGGCTCATTGCCCCTCCTCACTGCCTATCATGGATTGAATTGAGTCCCCCCCAACAAATGCATGTATTAATTTGGCTAGACCATGATTCCTCGTATTGGTGATGTCCCTAGAAATCCTGCCAGTGTAATGTTCATGAGGGAGGGTGCACAGTCTCCACTGTGACTGTTACTTCTGTCCACACTTCATTGGCTAGAATGAGTCACATGGTACTGCTCCACCTCTGGGAGACCAGGAAGTGCCTGGAAGGCAGCCCATCCACTGAGATGTTTGGGGAGCGGGTGGTAACAATCCACCCACCCCACCTACGGCTCTGAAAGTGTGTCTGTGGCCAGGGAGGGCTCCCAGGAGGCAATGATGCTTGAGGGGAGGCCTGAGCAGCTGAGGGAGGGAAGGGAAGGCTTTTCCAGTGAAGGGTGCAGAGTGGTGTCCTAGTCATGTAGTGCTGCTGTAACAGAAACACTGTGAGTGGATGGCTTTAAAAAGAGGCATTTGTTTGTCACAGTCCAGTAGGACAAGCACAGATTCAGGGTATTGGCTCCAGGAGAAGGCCTTCTCTGCTGACTTAGGAGGAAGGTCCTTGTCGTCAGTCTTCCCCTAGACTGTGAGCTTATGATGCACTGCGACCCCAGGTCCTTTCCAAAGGACATGCTCTGCTCTCGGCACTGCTTCTTGGTGGCAGGAGTTCCCTTGCTCTCTCTGGCAGCTTCTTTGGTATCTCAGGAGATTGTCTCAAGGCCCAACACAGTCTTACACACTGATTCCTGCCCCACCAACTGCCGCCCACCGTTCCTCATGACCATCACAGAGGCGGGGTTTACGACATACAGGAACATCACGCAATACCGGGAATCACGGCCCAGCCAAGCTAAGGCACACGTTTTTGGGGGGACACAATTCAATCCATGACATGTGGTGGGCGGATGACGAGTTGGAAGGGCTGACAGGCCACCAACACAGCTGGAACTCAGAGGGAGGGAAGGGGGCGTGTGGCGTAAGGCCAGAAGAGAAGTGAGCAGGGCCCTCACGGCGCAGACCTTGAGGGCAGGAAGGGAAGCTTCACCAAGGCTAGGAGCCATGAGGGCCGCCTTGGGGACTGAAGCCGGTGGGTCTCTATCTCTGATTTGCTGGAGACTGCAGTCAGAAGGCGGCTGGAGACGCCGGTGAAGACAGACCGGGTTGGCCTGGGGCTGCAGCTCGAGGATCGAGGTTCTTTATTTGGACAGAACTCAGGCAGATCAAAGCTTTATTTTTACCTCCATGTGAGAAAAGAGGTGGGCGCCCATGCTCCTCTTGTGTCTGAAGGAAGAAACAAGGAGGCTGTACAAGTTTTAGAAATTCAAAGATGCTGATTGAAGTATCACTCGAAGGTAAAAAGGCTTTGAGAGAAAGAATCAGAATTACACAGGTTTTTTTAGGGGTTAAAGGGTTTTTGGAGGACATGGTCACCAGCTTTGGAGTGGGTACTGGGTAGTAACTGACTAGGTACCCCAAGGATTTACCTCCTCTTCCTTGGGACACACTTCCCAGTCTCCTTTGTAGTTAGTTGTTGGGTAGGAGCTGTTACGGATTCCACTGTGTCTCCCCCAAGTGTGCGTCCCCTTGGCTAGGCTATGCTTCCCAGTGTGGGAGGGTTATCTTGTACCTTGTGATCTGATATAATTATCCTCTGGGCTGTCTATCCTAACCTCTCTGAGGTTAATGAAGCAAGATGACTGTTGTCAGGTGCCACTGAGTCAGTCCTGACCCATAGCAACCCATAGTACAACAGGACCAAACCCTGCCCTGTCTTGCGCCTTGTCCACAATCATTTTTATGCTTAAGCCCATTGTTGTGGCCACTGTATCAATCCGTCTCATTGAGGGTCTTCCTCTTTTTTGCTGACCCTCCACTCTACCAAGCATGAGGTCCTTCTCCAGGGACTGATCTTCCCCAACAACATGTTCAAGGTATGTAAGACGCAGTCTCACTGTCTTTGCTTCCAAGCAAAGCACTCTGGTTGTACTTCTTCCAGAACAGACCTGTTGGGTCTTTTGGTGGCCCATAGTACAGTCAGTATTCTTCTCCAACACCACAATTCAAAGGCATCAATTCTTGTTCTGTCTTCTTTGTTTATGGTCTAGCTTTCACAGGCATATGAGGCTGTTGAAAAGCGGCTTGGGTCAGGCACGCCTTAGTCTTCAAGGTCACATCTTTGCTTTCAAACACTTTAAAGAAATCCTTTGCAGCAGACTTTCCCAATGCAATGAAGGCCTCAAGGCAAGTTTAGAGGCAATTATGTTAATGAGGCAAGACTCAATTCTCAGGAATAGGTTGTGTCGTGAGTTCTTCTCTTATGCAATATAAAAGAAAGAAGTGGACAGAGAGACAAGGGGATGCACACTGCCAAGACAGAAGAGCCAGAAGCAGAGCGTTTCTTTTGGACTTGGGGTCCTTGCACTGACAGCTACCTAGACTTGGGAAAGGTTGATGACAAGGACCTTTCCCCAGAGCCAACAGTGAGACACAGCCTTCCCCCCTGGAGCTAGCACTCTGAATTTAAACTTTTATCCTGTTAAATTGTGAGAATATAAATTATTCTTTGTCAAAGCCATCCACTTGTGGTATTTGTTAGAGCAGCACCAGGCAACTAAGACAGGAGCCGTGTAGCTGACACGTTCTGGCCACTGGAAAGTGGAGAAGGTGAACGACAGTGTGAAGCCCAGCCCTGACAGCCACACTGGATTCCACGTTCTCTCTGCTCATTTTTTTAAGTAGAAAAGTTAAAAATTACAATAGAGAAAGGAAGGGGGCAGAATCAGAGGGTCAAAAATGAAACATGAGCTTTGTCTCTTACCTACATTGTGCCAAGAGGGGGAAGGAGAGGCAAGGACAGGCCTTCCTGCTTGGCTGGCCTATGCCACAAGCTTTTCACTGCCCCATTAGGTGTAGGGGCACCTACTGCTCCCTGTCCCAACCTAGGAGTTGTCTCCCCCTTGTCTGTAAGGGGTTCTGTCTTCTCAGAATCACCATTTTAAATAAACATGACATCACATCTCTGCGCTGCTCAAATCCTCCCATGGCTCTCATTGCACACCAAATGAAGTTCAAAGTCCTCACCTTGGCCGACAGGGCACTCCATAGTCTGTCCCTGACCATGTCCTTGATGTCCTCCTGCCCTGGTGAGCTCCATCCACCAAGCACACATGTACCTTAGGGCCGTCACACATGCTGCTTCTGCCTAGAGCTACTTAGTGGCTGACCGCACAGTGCCCCCTTGACCCTAGACCATCTGCAAAGAAAACATTCCTAATGACTACATTTTACTACCTACAAAACTCCAGGTGGCCTCAACCAATCAATGCAAGGGTCAGCTCTCCCTCCCTGCTTTGTAGGCTCACAACTTACGAATGCTAATGAAAAAGTTACTCGGTGTCGCCTCCTCACTGTGTAGTTTGCAGTGCGTCCCTGGTGCACCAGTCTTTTTCCTATTGGACATATTTTTAATAAAATTTAACCTTAAAAGAAAATCTGTGTCGCTTCTTGAATCCCCCACCCTAACATTTGGGGGCATGTCCAGGATTTCAAGAGCGACCTCTGGGCCTGGCCGATCTGGTTTGAACCTCACCGGTGAGTTTGGATGTTTTCTGTTAATCTCTGTGCTCGAGCTCTGGTTCTGGGACTCACTAAGAGAGAATCTGGATGCAGAATTGCTCTCTGAGTCGGACGCTGGGGACGTCCCAGCTCTCCATCTGGGAGGGCACCGCTGGTTCCTTTTTCAGTACTGCGGCCTGTAAATCCCGCATCTGGTTTTCATTTCGTTTTCTTTCGCGACTGGTCCGAGTCTGTTCCGTTGTCTGTCTGGTTGTGTTGTTTGTCCTGATTGTTACTTTTGCCACCATGGGGCAGTCTCCTTCTCACGCTGTAACACTCCTAGACCTGTTCCTTCCAGAAACGAGCCCGAGACTTCGGCAAGGTGCGGTCAGGAAAATTCCGCACACTTTGTAATCTGGAATGGCCGGCCTTTGGTACTGGGTGGCCGCCCATGGGATCCTTGGACATTAACCAAACCCATTCTGTTTTCCAGGTTATCTTTGGCGATCCTGGTCACCCTGATTAGATGCTTTACATTGTTACTTGACAGGACCTCCTCAGGTGGCCACCTACGTGGCTATAGCCCTATGCTCCCCCTAAACAGCCTCCTACAACCCTAGTGGTTCAGGGCTCCTTGAAACCCCCAGCTCCCCTCTGGCCCAGGTGACTTATTGGGTCTCCCACCTCCCGACCCCCTAGTTCCCATTCCTCCTCCCGCCACCGCCAGAACTGAGAGAGCCGAAGCCGGTCATCGCGGCGCTGACCCTTCAGTCCCAATCACTCCCCCATCCCCACCGCTTCTATGGCACCGCCTTCCTCTAACCTCCAGAGCTCCGCCCACACCCGCTCAGGTTGGTCCTTTCAGCCGCCGCAGAGCCCTCTTCTCAGGTTTTTCCCTTACCCGCTATAGGGCACATGACTGAGACAGGGAGCCCCTTTTTAGTCTATACTCCTTTTACTACCTCTGATCTTTATAACTGAAAAATGCAAAACCCCCCTTTCTCTGAGAAGCCCCAAGCCTTGATCTCCCTGTTGGAGACCATCTTTGTAACACACCAGCCCACTTGGGAAGGTATACAACAGCTTCTCCAAGCCCTCTTTACCACTGAGGAGAGAATTAAGATTGTTTCCCTAGCTAGAAAACAGGTGTTGGGAGATGATGGAAACTTTACGAGTAATCAAGATGAGATTAACCATGGTTTTCCTCTGATCCGCCCAAATTGGGACCCAAACAGCACTGCAGGTAAGCAGAGCCTAACTGTCTACTGCCAGATTCTTATGGAGGGTTTTCGGGCTGCCGCTAGGTACCCCACAAATTTGTCTAAAGTAACACAGGTAATTCAGGAACCCTCAGAATCCCCAGCAGCCTTTCTGGAACGACTAATGGAGGCATACCGCACATATACTCCTATTGACCCTGAGTCTTCCAAAAAACCAACAGGCCATTAATATAGCCTTCGTGGGACAGTTGGCTCCTGACGTCAAAAGACCTGGGAACTAAAACTGTCTCCCACTCCTTCATGGTCATGCCTGAATGCCAATACCCCTTACTTGGAAGAAACTTACTTTACTGAAAATCATGCTTTCCTGACACCCCAAGTCAATATGGTAGCCCCTTTGGAGAAAGAATACAGACTTTATGATGATTCTGACAGGGGCACCCACCCCATTCTCCTGGTATCAGTGGATCAATTGATCAAAGAGATGCCTCAGGTTTGGGCTGATAACAACTCCCCAGGGCTAGCCAAACACCAACCACTTGTTATAGTGACTTTAAAACCATCTGCCGACCCGATTCAGGTGCAACAATACCCCATTACACCAGAAACAAGAAAAGGGATCAGGGCCCACATTCAAAGACTCAAAAAAACATGGAATACTGGTGCCCTGCCAGTTGCCCTGGAATACTCCCCTCCTGCCGGTGAGAAAGGCAGGAGGACTAGACTACAAACCAGTCCTAACTTGTATACTTTCCTGAGCTCTCTGTCACCAGAGCACCGGGTATATTCCAGTGCTTGCTGGATTTAAAGGATACGTTCTTCAACATACCCCTGAACCTGCAGAGTCAACTGTTCTTCGCCTTTGAATGGCAGAACCCGGAAGATGGCTTCAGTGGACAACTGACCTGGACACATCTGCCACAAGGGTTCAAGAATTCCCCCACCATCTTTGATGAGGCCCTTCATCAGGACTTATGTGAGTACAGGCATCAACGGCCTGACATTTCCCTTCTACAATACGTAGATGACTTATTACTTGGGGCACCCAATGAGGACACTTGTTTAAGGGCCACCAAGTCCCTGTTAACTCTCTTGGTGGAATTAGGATACCGAGTCTCCACTAAGAAGACACAGGTTTGCATCCAGGAGACAACTTACTTGGGTTTCCAACTCAAGGGGGGACAACACTTCCTATCCAAAGCAAGAAAACACACTATCCTTGGGATTCCCACCCTGCATATGCTGCAGCAGTTAAGAGAGTTCCTGGGATTCACTGGGTTCTGTCGGCTCTGAATCCCAGGTTTTGCAGAAATAGCATGCCTCCATACGAGCTGACCCGAGAAAGGGAAAAGAATTTTATATGGACTAAAGACACAGAGCAGGCTTTCCAGACTATAAAAAAGTCACTCCTGGAGGCACCAGCATTGGCATTACCCAACTTGGAAAAGCCCTGCCAACTATACATTGATGAAAATAAAGAAATAGCCAAGGGAGTCCTTACTCAGACACTCGGCCCATGAAAAAAAACAGTGGCCTCAGGATGGCCAAGGTGCCTTAGAATTGTTATGGCCGCCGCTCAACTAACAAAAGACTCTGATAAACTGACTATGAGACAGCCCCTGACTATCACTACCCCCCATGCCATCGAGGAAGTCCTGCATAGCCCACCTCATAAATGGATTTCCAATGCCCAGGTAACCCACTACTAGTCTTTATTACTAGATCAGCCCCAAGTTGTGTTAACTTCTAACTCGGGTCTCAACCCAGCCACGCTGCTGCCTGACCTGGACCTGGAGGCTGAGCTACATGACTGCACTGAGGTGCTAAATCAACAACACGGCCTTCGCGGAGATCTTATGGACGTTCCCTTGGGGGACCCTGATCTCACCCTGTTCACTGACAGAAACAGTTTTGTCAGAGATGACACCAGGTACACAGGGACAGCAGTGGTAGCCAAAGATCGGGTCCTCTGGTCACAGGCCCTACCATCTAGAACATCAGCACAGTGAGCAGAGCTCATAGCATTCACCGAAGCACTGAGACTAGGGGCTGACAAGGCGGTCAACATATACACCAACAGCAAGTATGCCTTTGCTACCGCACATGTACATGGGGCCATATACCAGAAACGGGGATTACTCACAACAGAAGGAAAAACTATTAAAAATAAACAAGAAATATTAGATTTACTGGCAGCTATTTGGCTGCCCACAAAGCTGTCCATCATTCATTGCCCCGGACATCGGCAGTCCGAAACAGTGGAGGCCCAAGACAATAATCTGGTGGACCGAGAAGCTAAGGAGGCTGCCCTCAGCCTCCCCAAGATCAATTCTATCCAGCTCCCTGAGCCAACCCTTCCCAAAGAGCCCACCTGCACCCCAGAGAATACCCCCCTGCACAAGAAGATTCTCAAAATAAAACAGAAGAAGGGATGACACTATACCTCGGGAGGACTCCCCATTCTCCCTCAAAAATTGGGAGAGGAACTTGTCCACCAGATCCACAAGACTGCCGAAGCCCATCACCCACAAAGACCTCTGTGACCAGAGCTACAAGCCTTTGTTATGGCGGATGGACGCATCTCACCCCTGACATATTTCTGGCTGTATATTTTTTCACCCCAATTAAACTGTCCCCCAAAATACCCCCTCATCTCCCTGCACAAGGACAAATGCTGAGCCCAGGAACACCCAGCCCTGCTGACTTCCCCCAACTGCACATCCCCACCCATGTGAAAAGAATTATCCTTTTTTAGAACAGCTTAAGAAAGGCATAGGGTTGGGGACGGTAGGTGTTTACTGTCCCCGCAGGAGGAGATAAAATAAAGAGCAAAGTAGGAACAAATAGAGATCATAAACTTTAGAACCCTCCTCCTGTACCTTTTAACCTTGAGGTAGGGCTGATTGAGCTCGCCAAGCCAGCAGCTCGGGACATGTCAATTATCACCACAACATACCTGCCTTGGGCCATTATCTAGAAAGCCTTGACAATTAAAAGGATCACAAGGTTTTGGTTAGCTAATAGCTCACTTGGGGGGGGGGCAGGGTAAAAATTACATCACCTCAAGACCATGAGGTTTTGGTTTCAAATTAGCCAATCATGAGGTCTTGGTTTCAAATTAGCCAATAGATTGTGTGGTCAGTGGGCAGGGTAAAATTCATGTCACTTTGACTATAAAAACAATAAAAACAGAGCTCTCTCTCTCTCTTCTCTGGGTCGGGCTGCCTTAAACTGTTAGGGTCCGCGATTTTCAAGATGCGACACTGTTACTTTAAAGGTTAAATTTTATTAAAAAATATGCCCAGTTTATTTTATTAAAAAATACTGGTGCACCAGGGACGCACCCCAAGCTACACAGAGCAGGGGGCGACGGGGAGTTTCCTCAGCGCCCAGTATTTAAGTCGTGAGATTGCAAAGTAGGGAAGGTGAACTGACCTTTACATTGATTGGTTAACTCCTATTACTTGTAAAATGTGGTCAAAGTCTAGGGGTCACTTGCAGGCTGTCACTTGCAAGGTTGCCCCCAGGCTTGTCTTGTGACAGTGTTTTGTAAGATAAAGGTAAGATTATTCTATGGTATTTTCTGCTATTAAGTTGTTTCCTGGGGCTTTCTTCAATACCTCCAATTTTTACCGGGCCCTTCCTCATTTCAACAAAACCAGAAAATTCTTTCCTGTCTCCTTTGTTCATTTTCCCGCCGATGCCTTCCCTCCTTCCATGCGGGACCCTGAAAAGTGTCGGGGCTGGCTCCTGGCACCAGACCACCCATTTGGGAACAGCAAAAATCCAGGAATTTCTGTCTTCAAGGTACTATATACCCCAACTACCCCGGCTGGCTGAACGATTAGCACACACCTGCCAAGCCTGCCAAGCCACTAATACGGGCAGCTCTGGTAAGGCCCACCAAGGTGAGAGAGAAAGAGGCTCTATGCCTGGAGTACATTGGAAGCTGAACTTCAATGAAATTAAGCCCGGCAAATATGAATACAAATACCTTTTAGTTTTCATAGATACATTCTCTGAGTGAACTGACACATTTCCCACTAAGAGAGAGACAACTCAGATAGCCTCAAAAAGAAAAAAAAAACTCCTGAAAGAACTCATACCTAGGTTTCGGGTTCCTCTGACACTAGGATCAGACAATGGCCTTGCCTTTGTGGCCCTAGTCTCCCAGGGAATAGCATCTGTTTTGGGGATTAATTGGAAATTACATTGTGCCTATCACCCTGAGAGTTCAGGACAGGTAGAGAGGATGAACCGGACTCTTAAGGAGTCCTTAACCAAATTGACCCTAGAAACTGGCGGTGACTGGACGGCCCTGCTTCCCTTTGCCTTGATGTGTGTGAGTAATTCTCCCTACCTCTAAGGCCTTACACCCTACGAAATTGTCTTCAGAAGGCCACCACCCCTCTGCCCTAAACCAAGGGATGACATGCTTAACCATAACCTGCTTAAGTCCCTCCAGGCCCTGCAGAAAATGCAGGATCTGTCTTTTCCCTTGCTGAGACCCCTCCACGATCTCCCTCCTGTGAAGCCACATCAGTTTCAGTCAGGAGATCTGGTCTGGATGCGGAGACACCAAAAAGAGACTTTGGAGCTCCGTTGGAAAGGACCCCACACGGTGATCCTGACAACTACAGCTGCTGTCAATGTTCACGAAATCCCTGGATCCATCACTCCCATCTAAATAAAGGCAACATTAGACCCTGACCTTCGATGAAATGTGCAACAACTTCCTGAGAATCCCCTCAAACTACGCCTCCTCCGATCCCTGTGTTCAACCTGATCATGTGGGCCCTTGGGGCCTTCCTGTTGCCGGCCACAGCCACCCGATCCACCAACCCACACCGGCCAGAGACCTGCAAGTGAATCCTTGCTGGCCCTGAGGCGGCTCCAGGAGACCTCGGCCGACGAGTTCACAAGCTGATCCTGACCGGCCCTCCCGAGGTGACTTCACCAGTTTTTCACCTTGATTTATGTGACCTTGTGGGGGGGGGGGGTGTTCTATAAACTCACAGCTTAAGAAAAACCCATACCCGGTTCATGCACCCAGAGCTCTTATAAATACGGGGGATATATACATGCTGATGGATGGAGATATGCTACTAACTGCCTCATACAACAATTGAGAAACTGACTGAGAAACAATTTTACATCTGTCCTGGGACTAATGACTATGAATCGTGTAGAAAAACAAGTGACTATTTCTGTTATACATGGGACTGTAAAACCAGTGCACCCTAAATCAAGAAAATAGGGACCTCATTAGAATCAGCCGAGTCCCTATTCTCCTGGTCCCCGTGACTGACCACCCTCGTCACTGCTCCAGCTGGACCACTTACACTCTTCCTCGTAATCTTAATTGTGGGCCCCTGCATTCTAAACAGACTCCTCAGGTTCATATGAGAAAGGCTAGCCGCAGTCCAGCTTTTGGTCCTGAAACGGCTACCCCTACACCAGACTTCCAACCAGGGCCCCCTTAGAGTCTAAGATTTGACTCTGGAACAAGAACTCAAGGGGGGAATGTTAAAATGAGACATAAGCAGTATTGCTGAGGAAGAAAGCAGTAAAGATTCAAGTTGTTAAGATAAAAGTCCCCATAAAACTTAGCAGAGAAAAACAGAAATTAACATAGATTACTTAGCACCTGACACAAAACAAAACTGAAGACAACCTTGAAGCTTAGAAACAGCCTTACAGATAACCTCTTGACCCTGGACCATCTGCAAAGAAAACATTCCTCATGACTACATTTTACAACCTACAAAACTCCAGGTGGCCTCAGCTAATCAGTGCAAGGGTCAGCTCTCCCTCCCTGCTTTGTAGGCTCACGACTTATAAATGTTAACGGAAAAGTTACTCGGTGTGGCCTCCTCACTGCGTAGTTTGGAGTGCGTCCCTGGTGCACCAGTCTTTTTCCTATTGGACATATTTTTAATAAAATTTAACCTTAAAAGAAAATCTGTGTTGCTTCTTGAATCCCCACCCTAACACTTGATGTCCCCTCCTGCCCTGGTGAGCTCCATCCACCAAGCACACATGTACCTTAGGGCCGTCACACATGCTGCTTCTGCCTGGAGCTACTTAGTGGCTGACCGCGTAATGCCCCCGCCCCCAAAAGATGTCCATTCTTAATCCCCAGAACCGGCGAGTGTGTTACCTTCTGTGGTGAAGTTCAGGGTCTTGACAAGAGAAGATCCCCTCGATGACCTGAGCGTCCGATCTAATCACAGGGGTCCTCGGAGGAGGGGCACGGGAGGGTGTGAGTCAGAGGAAGAGAGCTGAGGATGGAAGCGTAGCCCAGAGAGTCAGGAGGAGAGAGGGGGAGACTGGCTTTGAAGATGCCGGAAGGAGCTAGAAGCCAAGGAAAGCGGATGTCCTCTGAAACCAGAGCCAAACAAAACCCACTGCTGTTGAGTTGATTTTGATTCCTAGTGGCCCTGTCAGGGCAGCAGAACTGCCCCACCTTACGGAAGCTGACGGCAGCAACCTCCTGTTACAGACAGCCAGGTGGGTTCCGACTGCTGACCCTTCAGTTAGCAGCTGAGGGCTTACCATGGATTGGATTGTGTCCCCCCAAAAGTATGTAGTGACCTCTTTGGACTGTGGTTCCTGGTGTTGTGTGACGTTCCTCCGTGCTGTCAGCCCTGCCTCTGTGGCATTAATGCGGGAGGGTGGGTGGCAGCTGTGTTGGGGGGACAGGCCTCAGTGTGGAAAACTCTTCTGTTCCTTGAGGCAGTCTCTTGGGCAAGAGAGGAAAAGAAAGCAAGCAGAGTGCGTGGGACGTCATGCCACCAAGCAAGCACTGCTGGGAGCAGAGCACAACCTTTGGGCCAGGAATCCCTGCACCTCAGAGGCTCCCGGGCCAGGGGAGGATAGATGACAGAGAGCAACCTCCAGAGCTGTTGGAGAAAGCCTGTCCCTGGAGCTGATGTCCTGAATTTGGGCTTGTAGCTTGCTTTGCTGTGAGAAAACAGAGTTCTCTTTGTTAAAGTCACCCGCTTGTGGTATGTGTGTCGCAGCAGCGCGAGCTGACTGAAAGAGTGCTTAACCACCGCACCACTGGGGCTGCTCCCAGCCGGCCTCCTGCAGCTGGGAAATGCACGGAAGGGGTGTCTCCCGGAGCCTTCTGAAGAGACAGTCCTGTCAACAGCTTGATTTTAGCCAGGTGAGATCTATTTCAGAAACCCTGGTGGCACAGCAGAGAAGTGTTGCATCTGCTGGTCCAGAGGTGAGCAGTTCAGATCCACCAGGTGCTCTTTGGGAACCCTGCGGGCAATTCGACTCTGTCCTATAGGGTCTCTATGAGTCAGTATTGACTCAGTAGCCATGCTTGCTTTTTTTTTGTTTTTTGTTTTTAGATCTGTTTCATATTTCTGACTTCCAGAACCATAAGAGAATAAATGTGTTTTTTAAAGCCATGAATTCTGTGGTAATCTGCCATAGCAGCAACAGAAAACTAATACACCTTTCATCCAGATTCCACTTTCCAGCCTTTTTTTTTTTTTTTTTTTTGCATTAAGGGCTGAGTGAAAACGTCACCTCTTCAGAGACGCTGACTCTGGCTGTTCCGTCTCAATGTTTGTTGAGTGAAGATTTAAAAAAGGAAGTAGGTACCTGACTGAGACCTCTGAGACCTGTCCACAACCCCACAGCTCTGCTGAGGCCCTGCTTTCGGCTGGGCTCCCTTCCCAAGCTTGCAGTGTGCCCTCAGGCTGGTTGCTTGAGGCCCCTTGGCCTTGTTGCTGTCAGCTGTGAAACAAAGTTAGGAATAATAATTACAGTGTCAGCCTCGTGGGTGGTTCCAAGCACACAATGCTTGCAAGGGATTCCAGTTCTGACCACACCAGTTTGTCTAAAATTGTCTGCTGGTATTCTGGCTGGAAACTCGGCTGGCCTAGTGGTGAAGTGCTATGTCTGCTAACGAAGAAATGAGCAGTTCAGATCCGCCAGGCACTCTCTGGAAAGTCTATGGGGCAGTTCCACTCTGCTCTGACCTACAGGGTCACCTGCAGGGTCACCGTGAGTCAGAACCGACTCCACAGCACCTGACAACAGGACTCTGAGTGCTGTTATCTCCGTCTGCTTCCCAGTGAAGCCCCTTTAGTTCTCAGTGAGCGCCCCTTACTCTGCAGGCCTCACTGAGCCTCTGGGCACTTCAGAAGGCCCTAACTATCTGGCTACAATGCCTGGTAAGTAAGGGCTGAGTTTGGAAGTTCTGTTCTTGGGCAAGTTTCGGATCTGAGCCCCGGTCATCGCTTCACTGTAGAATATTAGGGCAAGGAATGTTAAAAGTCATTAATATTTTATTCCTCTCTCTCACTCTGCTAAGCAGAGGCTATAATTTCTGGGAAGAGCCAGTCTGGTGATTCCCATGGGCTGGCTGGCTGGGCCAGGCTCGGCGTCTGGTTGGGGAGGGCTGATAGCCCTTCTGTCTTGCAGCAGCTGGAGTGACATGTCGTGTGTCCTGGCTCCCAGGGCAATCACTCTATTGAACCATGTGACTTGGAGAGATACAGCTAGACTCAGGGGCTCTGGGCACAGTTTGAGGAGGGCAGGTGGGGTAGGAAAGGCAAGGGCCCAGGGCAGATTGAGGGGATTTCTGGGGGCTCCGCATCCCCATCTCAGTCCTTGCGAGAGTGGGGTGGGTGAGCAGCCACGCTGGAGGGTCAGCCACCTTGCCTCCTTCAGAAGGACACAGCCTTGGAGTCCAGCCACCTGGGTTTCAACTGGAGTCCTCCTCCAGTCACCAGGTAGGTGGTCTTAGGTTCCCTGTCTGTGGGATGGGGATTACTAATCAGCCATGAGCAGGGCTGGCATCGGGAAGAGTCTGGGAGCTGCCACCACAGGTTTGTGTGGCTGGCTCACCGGGCACCTCTGGGCTGGTGTGGGTGGCACAGAGCAGGCACTGTGGGCACAATGAAGGGACCACAGGCCACTGCTCTCAGGAGTCCAGGCATCGCTTTATTTCACCAGCAGCATCTGGTGGCGCCTCTTGCCCTCTGAAGGGCAGAGGAACTTGCCCAGTGCCCCCACCAGGACCAGGACGGTGGCCACCAGCAGAGTCAGCTTCAGCCCCTGGAGGACCGAGTTGGCCTTGCCGGCCTTGCCGGCCTCCTGCCGCAGTCCAGCCTCTTCGCTCTGCTCGGCTTGCAGCACCTCGGGCTCGGCTGCGGGGTTGAATCGGGCCACCAGCTCCTGCTGCACGAAGCATGAGTAGATGGCCGGCTGGAAGATCTGGAGTTGGCGGCCACCGTTGGAGGTGTCCATGACGGCACTGAAGGCGTGGCCGGACAGCTGGTCCTGCCAGGTCAACGGGGTGCTCTCGACTTCCCAGAGGATGGGCCTGCAAGGGGGTCAAGGTCAGCTGCAGGGGCCAAGGAGGAAGCAGGAACCAGGGTCAGAGGGAAGTGGGACAGCCCACCTCCTTCTGCGGGAACAGCAAGCACAGCATAACCCTCTCGACCTGTTAAAAATGGCCGGTGGGGGCGGCTGACAGCCGCCCTTCCTGGCTGGGTCACCTGAGCAAGTGCTGCTAGCTCTCTGAGCCTCAGTTTCTTCATCTGAAAAGTGGGACAGTATCCACTCTCTCTCATTGGGTCTTTTTTGGAGGAATAGTGAAGACGTTCCCTAAATGAAGTGCCCCACCCACACTCACTTTTTACCCCCCTGATCACATCTCCACCCTCCCCCTCACTCCCTCTGCCCCAGCCACATGGTCCTGCCCCCAGCCATACTGGCCCCGCCCCAAACACGCCGGCTCCGCCCCAGCCACATTGGCCCCGCCCAGCCATACGGGCCCTGCATGGCCACACTGTCTCGGCCCAGCCATACTGGCCCCACCTCAGCAACACCGGTCGCGCCCCCAGCCACGCTGGCCTCTAGACCTGGCTGCCACTCTCCTGCCTCAAGACCTTTGCCCTGGCTATTCTTTTGGCCTTTTATGTTCTTGGTCAGTATGACTTCCCTCCCTTGTCTTTGCTGAAATGGAACCAGCTACAACAGGCATCCTCTGACCTTTTCTGCAACACTCCTCTACATCTTATGGAAACCTCGGTGACATAATGGTTAAGTGCTACAGCTGCTACCCAGAAGGCCCGTGGTTCAAATCTGCCGAGTGCTTCTTGGAAACTGCAGAGCACTTCTGCTCTGTCTTGTAGGGTCGCTATGAGTTGGAATCAACCTGTGACAAAGGGCTTGGTTTGGTTTTTTCTACATCTTATACCCCTCCCAGCCCTTAAAAAACAATTGCGGTCAAGTCCCATTCATAGCAACCCTGTAGGACAGAGAAGAACTCCCCTGGAGAGTTTCCAAAGAGTGCTGGGTGGATTCCAACCGCCAACCTTTTGGTTAGCAGTTGAGCTCTTCTTACCCACGGTGCCAACAGGGTTCCGTGCCCTTTCACCGTCTAAAACATGAAATGGGTCTGCCCTTGCAGCTGGTTTGCTCCTGCATGGCAGCAGGGGTCTTCATGGGTCTGCATCTTGACTGTATCTCAGCTGTCTTGATCCCTCCAGTCCCCTATGAATGGCACTCAAGATGTGCTTGTCTCTCAGTACAGAGTCAAACCAAAACCAAACCCATTGCCACTGCCGCTGAGTCAGTTCTGACTCTACAACTGCCCCGTAAGGTTTCTAAGGAGCCACTGGTGGATTTGAATGGCTGACCTTTTGGTTAGCAGCCTGAGCTCTTAAACACGGGCCGTCAGGGCTCCACCACATGGAGTAGGTGTCCCAACACAGACAGAGGAGGGGTTCATGCTCAGCGTCCCCCACTTCTGAATTGTGTTTGCCTTACGGAGTAAATAATGACTTTTATACTTAAGAGGAAGAAAGGAGAGAGAGAGAAAATGGTCCAAAGGTGAGAGAAAGAGAGGCCCAGAAGTCACAGATAGAACAAACAAGGACAGATGACCGAGTGGGGGTGGCCAGAGTTCCAGGAGGACTTCCATGGGCTGTGGGAGCACCAGGCCTTGTTCTGATCGCCCCATTCGCACCCCCAAGCATCTTTCCCTAGCATGAGGGAAAGGAGAAAGAGCAGGGAACCCCATGGCTAAGTGTCTGGGCTTTGGGGTCCATGCTGCTACATCCTACCATGGATTCCTGGACCCTCCAAACTGCAGTTTCCCCATCTGTAAAATGGGCCTCATCTGAGTCCACAGGCCCTGGGGCCAGGCAGGATGGAGTGAAGGCTGCTGTCTGTGAAGAGAGGCTGCCCAGGGCCTGGCCCACGGTGAAGCTCTGGGCCTGTGAGTGGTTCTAACCCTGTCCCCCTGCCTGGGTCCTTCCGGCAGCCCTGTCCCCCTGCCTGGGTCCTTCCGGCAGCCCTGTCCCCCTGCCTGGGTCCTTACGGCAGCCCTGTCCCCCTGCCTGGGTCCTTACGGCAGCCCTGTCCCCCTGCCTGGGTCCTTCCGGCAGCCCTGTCCCCCTGCCTGGGTCCTTACGGCAGCCCTGTCCCTCTGCCCATTTTCCCCATCTCAGCTCTGAGCTGGGCTGTCTCTCTCCTGGACTGGGGGCTTCCTGGGGGCAAGTTGCGGAGCTGTCTGGATGACGTCTGTGCACTCAGCATGGCCCAGCACAAGACCACACATGGTCAGCTAAGCTCTCATGGAGTGTCATTCTACGGGCACATTTTGGAGCGCGTGGGCACCAGGAGACTCTTCCCAAACCCCATGGAGAAATCCAATGGGGCTGACCTACTGACAGCCACTGCTGCCCTGCTGGCATCAACCTGCGACTTGGGACACAGAGCCTGGGAGTGGCCCGGGGTGGCCTGGGGCCTGGGTTGCGTCACCTGTAGATGGATCCTGTGGGGCAGGTAAGCCACGCAGATCCTGACTCCTCACTGAAGTTGAAGCTGTCAAAGGTGACACGGTCCCACCTGAAGCTTTTGGAAGGCTTGCACTGCTGAGAGCAGGCCTCTATCTGCAGCTCGGGCCGCATGCGGCTGGCCGGTGGCCTCAAGTCATCCCGGAAGAGCTGGCAGGGCACGGGCTCCACCAGCGGCTCCTTCAGGTGGCAGTACCCCAGGCGCCTGCGCTCGCCAGGCTTGTCACAGCTGTTACAGTCCTGCCAGGGTTCCCAGCGGGTGAAGATGACCATCCCGTCCTGCGGGCTCAGGGTCTCGTTGTGCAGGGGCTCTTGACCCAGGTCTTTGTGAGACACGTACAGGGTGGTGACATCCTGGAAGTCAATTTCGTAGGTCACCACTTGAGTGCCATTTCGGTCCTGGCAGCTGTAGAAGCCGGTCTGCCAGGGCCGCGGGTCCCTGATGAGAAGGCTGCCGTCAGGCAGGGTGTGTGTGTTGTTGGCCTCAGACAAGGTGGCGGGCTGCCCAGCCAGCTCCAATGGGAAGTAGGACCACCTGGCACCCAGGGAGCTGCAGTGCAGGACGATGTCGTTACCCGACAGCAGAGCCTTCTGGCAGCGCTTGTGCCTGTGGCAGCTGATGGAGACCAGGGTCCCCAGCGTGGGGACAGCCAGGCTGAGCAGCAGCCCCAAGATGGTCAGCATGGTGGACTGGAGTGTGGCTGGGGGCACGGCACCACCCTGGCCATTGTGAGGTCATCTGCGGAGCGCAGGCCTCAGCACTAGGCAGCAGGACCGATTGTGCAGTCCTGGCCCGGGGGTGGGAGGTCACTACTGTGCTTTCTCTTTGGTGATAAATTGACATCCCTGTCTAATTTGTGGAAACCCTGGTGGCATAGGGGATCAGTGCTGCAGCTGCTAACCAAAAGGCGAGCAGTTCAAATCCACCAGGCGCTCCTTGGTGCAGTTGTACTCTGACCTCTAGGGTCACTGTGAGTTGGAATCAACTTGGCAGCAGTGGGTTTGGTTTTTGGTTTATTTAATTTCTATTCGGATCCGACTCGACGGCACTTGGCTTTGGCTATTCCAAGTGCTCTATTCTGGGAAAGGGAGAAACTTAATTTGTCTATTCCGGTTTGTTATATGATCTTCCTGCTTTCTCAAAGGGTTAGTCCACCGTCTCAGGGATGTCCTTAGAGAAGTAGAGTGTCAGATGTGAGCCTTCAGTACATTTTCCTGTGACACTTCCCATGTTCTGGGCAAACAGAGTGCTGGTGATAGAGCAGTGGACAGTCTCTCCCTCTCATGGTTTGGTTCTGACCTCTCACCCCTGTCTATCGCAGTCCCTCCTCTCCAACCATGGTGGCCTCCCTATCTCCTGAGTATATGAGGCAAAGTAGGCAGGCTGCTGCCTCAGGACCTTTGCACATGCCAGCCCCTGGCTCTTCCTCCAGAAATCTAGCTAACTCAATTCATGTTAAACAAATGAATACTTACATTTTCTCACTTGGCCCCTTCCCAATCTCTTCCTTAAACTGTTTGCTCTAAAATGAAAACTAATGACTGTGCAGGCTTGATCTTCCATCGCCTATCATTTCACGACCTCTGCTCAATGCCTGCTGCCCACCAGCCATTACTCCGATCACGACTCTGAGTGGGCTAAGCCTTCCGCCCCGCTCTCTTTGAGCTTGTCTTCTAGTGAGAGGGAGACAACGGACAAATACAAAGGACCTGGCATCAGGTCACTGTGTTGCTACAGGGAAAACAGCACCAGGAAATGGGGCAAGAGGCAGAAGGATGTGTGGGTGGGAGCCGTTTGGAGGGAGGTGGTCAGCCACTCCCTGGAGAGAGATGTGGCTGTCTGCTTCTGCAGAGCTTTACAGTCTCTGGGGCCGTTCTGCAGCAGGGTGGCTGTGAGGTCTAGTGTTCTGGGTTTTTGCTTGGGAGATAAGGCTTCAATAGACACCTGAGGGGAGTGAGATAAAGGGCCACAGGGACACTGGAAGGAAGGATATTCCCAAGAGAGGGCCAGCCCTAATGAGGCTGCTGGTCAGTGCATTTAAAGGGCAGGGAGGCCAGAATGGCTGAGGAGGAGTGGGAGGGGAGAGGAGCTGGAGCCGTGGTGGCACGGCGGCTGAGCTCTCGGCTGCCCACCAAAAGGGCTGCAGTTTGAATCCACCAGCTGTTCCTTGGACTCTATGGGGTCTTTTTACTGTGTCCTGTGGGGTCGTTATGAGTCAGGATTGACTTTGATGGCAATGGGTTTGGCAGGAGGTGAAGTCAGAGGCTGTCCTAGGTCCCTCTGGAGACAGTGTGCCTTCGTCCCTCCCTGTCTTTTTATGGCCGGCTCTTTCTCAGTCCTGTCCCTACCCGACATGGGGACCCAGGAACGTCTACAGGCTGTCTTTGGCACACTTTCTCGTTTTCCAACTGTTGCGTCTGTGGCATTTGTGCTGCTGCCCGTCCCCAGGGAAGGGAGAGTCGGGGTACGCAGCACTTCAGCTCTCAGACTCACAGTGCTGTCTAGAATTCCGGCCTGCTTCCCAGGCCCTCCACCTGTGACACACTAAACTCTATACCCCGAATGATTTCCTGCCACCTGCCTTCCTTCCTCTGTGTCTTTCCCCATCCAGGGAATGTTTTCTAGACAGATAAGAGGGGCTAGAGGAGCCTGCGACAAAGTCCCCGCACCCCATTTTCCATCCTATCTAGGTGAGAAGTCACAGACTGGTTCAATCTAGCCTGAAGATGTGTTGGGATTGACCTCTGCCGTCTGCTTTTTCGATTATTTAAATCAGCGGCCAGTGAGTAAAAGACAAGGGATTTCTTGGGAGAATGCAGAGTCCCTACCGTCCTTCACATGGTTGGGACAAGTCTTCAGCTCCCTGCTACAGCTGAGTGTCCTGCATCAGGCCAAATGTCTTGCTGATAAGGACATTAAAGGCCAGATTAACACCACCCCCCGCCAACAGAACAGTCACCTGGAGGCTTCAGAGGGAAATCAAGGCAGCTAAGACCGGGACAGCCAGAATCATGAGAAGCAGGCAAAATCACTAAACTGAGCCCAATTTTTACTTTTCTTCTTTTCCTTTGGGGCGTTTGCCAATTCTAGTCTTAGGTCCTAAACGCCAATCAGAAAATGTCTGTCTAGGGTTTGGGGCAGTCTCCTGGGGCTAGGGAGAAAAAACTGGAGTTCAGAACATCAGAAGTTGCCAGGACCCAGGGAGTTGAGACCCCAGACAAAAGAGAACCGCAGAGAAGTGAACTAAACCACAACATTCCTCAAAGCTTTTGTCCTCAAGATTTGCAAACTACCAAGATGCATCAGGACAAGATACCAAGCAAGATACCAAGATACCAAGGGAGTCCTCTAAAAGGCCAACCCTCCTGCTAAAACCAGTGGCAGAGTTCAGGCACCCCACAACTGCCTTCCATTTGGATATCAGTTGAAAACTTAGGGGTCCCCAAGGCTATCCTCAAGCTTGATAATTCGCTAGAAAGATTCCAAGAACTCCCTAGGACCTGTTACAGTCGTGATGATGGTTTATGACGAGCAGTGGGTACAGATTAAAACCAGCCAAGGGAGAAGATAGACTCCTGATGGAAGTGTGTCCTCCAAGAGTATGGTTATCAATTCAGCTTGTCCATGATCCCCAGGGTTGTGTAATTTCTGCCATTTTGTCACTAGAGGTGATTTTCCTGTGTGCCTTTAGGCCCATCCTTATGGTATTAGTGAGATGGATTAGGGGCAGTTACATTGATAAGATCAGGATCAGCTGGTATCTTAAGCCAATCTCTTTTGAGATGTAAAAGAGAGCAGTGAGCCGGGAGACCGGAGAACTCACACCAGCAGGAAGGCAGCACTGGGAGCAGAGCAAGTCCTCTGGATGTGGGGGTTCCTGCACAGAGAAGCTCCTTTTGTTCAGGGAGAGACTGATTATGAGGACCTTCCCGCAGAGCCAACCAGGAGAGAAAGGCTTCTCCTGGAGCTGACACCCTGAATTTGGAATTCTAGCCTCCTAGACTGGGAGAGAATACACTGCTGTTTGTTCCAGCCACCTGCTTCTGTTCTTTTCTGTGACAGCGGCTCTAGATGAGCGAGACTCCATGCAGGGGACACAGTGCAGGACAGTCCTGGACACAAAGTTTCCAGATGCCCTCTGCAGCAGAGTGCTGTGGACAAGGCTAGTTTCCGAGAAGCTGCATATTACAACACAACAGCACAGAGACGGTCAGTGAGGCAAGTGCACCCGAGGCCTGGTGTCCAGGGTCTTTACTGGGGCTCAGTTAGGTAAACACGGTGACTGCTTGGGGGCTAACAGTCTGTGGCCCCTCTGCAGGCTGAGCTGACACCACAGATCGTCCCACTATCCCATCATGAATAATATCATTAGACTCTCCAGTGTGGCCCAAGGCCCCAAACAAGGTAAACAACGACACTCTCAGCAAGCAGGATTTTCCCAGGGGGTTAGAGATCACCCAGGAGCTGAGGGCAAAGCCAGACTCCCCTTTGGGTGAGGGTGGTGTATAACTGCACAAACACCAACATAAAACAGCTTCCAAGGAGGACAAAGCGTAACAGCGCTCACAGCCACATCACGGTGGCTGAAGAGGTAAAGGTTACCGGTCGTAGCAAAATGAGGCAGTGGAGGAGGGCTCTTAGTAAGTCCCTTGATGCTCTGTTGAAACTCATGAGGGCCTGCAAGCTAGGAGTAGGGAAAACTACAAATAGACAATAAGACAAAACAAATAACCAAACCCAGTGCCATCAAAAGGTGATTCCAACTCATATACTAGGTTTCATAAAACCTTAAGCATGGCTACAAATATTTCATCCCTTGATGAGATCACAGTGATCTGTCCCTACCCTAACTGCCAGCTGGAAGAAAACACAATCTTCTCTGCAGGAAGAAAATATCCTCCTGGTTGTTTACAATTTTTCATACACAAGGTCCCCCATTCAACAATAACAGTAACAAATTTACGAGGCATGCCAGGAGGCACATAGAAAAAATCAAAATGCAAGAGAAAAAAAAAACAACCCAAAAACAGACAACTCCCACAAAACACTGGAGATTCAGATACTGTAGTTATCAAACTTAAAGAGAGTAAGTCTAAGAGGTGGTAAAGTGTGCTCACCTCAACAAGCTTGGCCACAATCCAAAAAACACAAAACAACAAATTCTGGAGAGGTTGTGGAGAGACTGGAACTCTCCTTCACTGCTGGTGGGATTGCAAAATGAATGGTACATACTCTATGGAAAGCAATTTGGCACTTCCTCAAAAAGCTGGAAATAGACAGATCGTTTGATTCAACAATCCCACTGCTCAGAATATATCCTACAGAATCAAGGGCTGTCACACAAACATATACATGCACACAAATGTTTATTGCAGCAGAGTCCACAATAGCAAAAAGATGGAATCAACTCAGATACCCAACAACAGATGAATGGATAAACAAACTATGGTATATATACTCAATGGAACACTATGCAATGATAAAGAACAACGATGATTTCAGGAAGCATCTCATAACCTGGTTTCAATTGGAAGACATCATGCTGAGTGAAATCGGTCAGCAGCACAAGTACAAATATCATATAAGACCCTTACTATAAGGACTTAAAAATAGACTTATGTACAGAAGAAAAAACTCTTTGATGGCTGAAAGTGTGGAGAGGGAGGAGAGGGCTGGTCATAGATTAGATAGTAGATAGAAATTTGGTTGGGTGAAATCAGTGACAGCACACAGTAGAAAGTAGGTCAACTTAACTGGACTTCAACATAAACTGAAAACTCTTCTAATCTTAACCCAGTATTGCAAGGATAGACTAGCAGGGGTGGGGGTCTGGGGACCATGATCTCAGGGGACACTGAGGCCAAGTGGCATAACTAGGTTATTGCTAAGAGAGTCTTCTGCACCCTATATTGGTGAGTGACATCTAGGGTCTTAAAAGCTAGCAAACTGACATCTGAGGTACACCAAATGGTCCCAACTCAGCTGGAACAGATGATCACCAAGGCAACAAAGACACGAGGGAGAAAGAACCCAGAATGCAGAAGGACCCATGGGAATGGGTGACCGTATCAACATGTGACCAGAAGAACCAGACGGTGCCCAGCTACCACCCAAGACAGCCGTGACGGGGCACACAGTGTTGAATATCAGTAGCAACATGAGAAAAAGAGGGGGCAGCTCAAGAACTCTACTAAAAGACCACAGTTCACGGTCCAGCAGCCTGGGGGTTCCCCTGGGAGCATGGGCCCCAGACCCGCTGCTGACCCTGACCAGAAAACATTACTGAGGTCAACTCTTTTGACAGGAATGGACTGGACTCGGGGACACAATGTGTGTACTTGATGGTTCTATGCATCTACAGGATGCTGTCCTACTGTCCTCTTACTAGAAGGGAAAGGAGAGGGTGGAGAGGAGGGGACAGGAGCTTGTTAAGAAGACATGACATGTGTAGAACGGAAAGGAGGAGTGTGCTGTCACCAGGCAAGGAGAGCACCAGGAGCTGCAGACAGGCAGGCCTGCAGATTAATTTGGATTGTATAGTTCATGTAATCACAGTAGTAATAATAATAAGTAAAACGTGTGAAATGAAGAATTCCTTAAAAGGAATGACAACCTGTTAGACAAAACAGAAGAGAGGACCAGTGAAATGAAAGACTGGTCAGTAGGAAAAAAACCTTGCCAGAAGCCTTACAAAGTGAAAAGGTAGGGTGAGGCAGGAGAGGGTGAGAGACGAAACGTGGCGTCGGGTTTTTACGTTCATGTCAGTGGAGGCTGAGAAGCAGAGGGGAGAGGAAAAGGGACAGCTGCAGTATCTGAAGCAGGGACGGAAAGCTTTCCGAAACTGGTGATGGAGATCAAGCTACAAATTTAACAAGATAAGAAGCTCTTTGAATCCCGAACCATAAATATTTTAAAAACCTCAACTGAGCATGTTATGGGAAAACTGCTGAAACTCAAAGGGGAAGTCTTAAAAATGGCCAGAGGAGAAAAAGACACATTCCTTCCAAAGCAACAATCACCAAATTTTAAACAGTCTCTGCGTGGTGTGAATGGTTAACATCTTGGTGGCGCAGAAGTTCAGAAGTCTGCGTTACTGCCTCAGAAGGAAGGCCTGGCAACTCGCTTCCCAAAAGGCAGACCCTGAAAGCCCACGCAGTGTGGTCCTACTCGGACACACGTAAGGTCTCCAAACCAAAAAAACAAACCCAGTGCCATCAAGTTAGATCCGACTCATAGTGACCCTAGAAGTCAGACTAGCACTGCCCCATAGAGCTTCCAAGGAGCCCCTGGGGGATTTGAACTGCCAACCTTTTTCTTAGCAGATGTGGCACTTAACCACTGCACTACCAGGGTTTCCCAGGAGCCCGAACTGACTTGGTGGCACCTGGTAATGGAACGGTGACACCGTTTGAAGAACGGTGTCTCCAAAGCACCAGAAGAAAATAACTGTGCTTCTAGAATTCTCTATTGCTATGGAAATAGCCTTCAAAGAGGGAAGCGAAATAAAGACATTTCAACTGTAAAAAGGAGTGGATTTCCCACAGCAGACCCTGGTAAAAGTAATCCTAAAGAAAACAATCTAGGCAGAAGAAAAATCACTCCAAATGAAGCAGGGTGAGACAGGGATGAAATACACATGAGGGGTTAATATGTAGGAGAAAGAAATGAATGCTGAATCTCTAAAAATGTCTCATGGGGTTTAAAACATACATAGAATGACCCCAGTAGCCCAGCAGGTGGACTCAGCAGGACAGACTGCCACAGTGGCTGCAAGAATGGGCCGAGCACAGCAACAATCGTGAGCCTGGCGCGGGACTGGACAGTGAGTGCTCCTTCAGCGGCACACACGGTCGCTGGGAGTCGGAACCAACTCGGTGGCCCTGAGTCAGCAGCAACAGTGTGGGCCGGGTGGCACTGCAGGCCTGGTGGCACTGACAGACCAAGGCGTTGGCTCCACTCGGCACACACGGCCACACCGTCTGCCTGCCTTGGCGAGAGGAGACGGGGCTCCGTGTTCTGCACATGAGCACCAGGAGCCTTTCAGGTGGGTCTCTCTTGGTCACTACCGCACGTCCCCAGCATCATTCGCGCAGGGCCTCGCTCAGAGTGGGCACCGGGGGATTCTTGCTGGATGGCAGTGGAGAGACCCCTCCTACCCAGGCTGAGTGGCCGGCCTGCTGGGCCGGGAGACAGACCGGACTGGCAATCGGAAGGTGAACCCCAGACACAGAGAGACACAAGACGCAAAGCCCCGGTGAAGGGCATGCTGGGGTGGGCACCCTCGTCCTGTCACCTGTAGACGGAGGCCAAGGGGCAGGTGAGCCACACGCTGTCAGTTAGCTTGCTCGGCCGGTAGGCTTGAAGGACGAGGTAGGGCTGGCTGGTTTCCGTGGCGGGACTGCAGGGCACCTGGCAGGATTCCACCTGTAGCTCTGGCCGCATGCGGCCCGACTGCTCCTTCCCCTCCCCCAGGTACAGCTTGCAGGGCAGGGGTCTCTCAGGTGGCTCCTCCTGGACGTGGCAGTACCCCAGGCGTTTGCGCTCACCTGGTTCCCCACAGCGGTTACAGTCCTGCCAGGCCCCCCAGTGGGTGAAGATGAGCACCCTGCCCCCCAAGTTCACGGTCTCATTCTGTAGGGGCTGTTGATCCAGCTGTCTGTGTGTGACATGCAGGGTGGTGACATCCTGGAAGTCAATCTCGTACTCTACCACAAGAGCACTGTTGTCGTCCTGGCAGGTGTAGAGACCGCTCTGGGAGGGCTGGGGGTTGGTCAGCTGGAGGCTACCTCCCGGCAGTTTCTTTATGTTGGGCATTGAGGAGGATATAAGGGAGTCTTCCTTCAGAATGGGGGAGAAGTGCCACAGTGCCCTGGGATGGTCACACTGCAGGACGACATCATTCCCCGAGAGCAGGGCCAGCTGGCAGAGACTCTTGTAGGCACAGCTGACTAATACCTGGGCCCCCGGAGTGGGGAGAGAAAGGCCAAGCAGCCACAGGGTGGCCAGCATAGTGGACGAGTGCTACAGAACGGGGCAGGAAAACCCCGGGCATTGTGAAGTCACCCACAGAACTCGGCTTGTGCTAGAATGTACGTTTGTTCCCTGCACTTCTGGGAGTGCAGTTCTGTCCACGTCACCCAAAAGCTTGATGTAGATTCCAAAACACTAACCACAGGACAGCCAGGAGCTGGGCAAAAGACCAAAGATTGACTCAGCAAGCAGACCCTCAGACCAGGTTACCTGCTCTTCACCTGCCCAATAGCCAGTGGTGGAAAGGGACACCGTGGCTTCACGTGCACCAGAAGGTGGAAGAGGGAGAGACAGGCAGCAACCACTGCCCTGGGCTGTTCCTAAAATCCAGCAGGCAGACAGACTAAAACCCAACCTGTTGCGGCTGCTGAATCGGTCCCAACTCCAGGGACCCTACAGGACAGAGCAGAGCTGCCCAGTATGGTTTCTGGTGAGCGTCTGGGGGATCTGAACTGCTGTGCTTTACGGCGCGCAGCCATAGCTCTGAACCGCTGGGGCTTCGGGCAGACTGGCAGGGTCTCCTGTCTTGCGGTTGGGGAAGAATTCCTTAAGGAGCTCTGAATCTGCCCCTTTGGGTGGAGGGGAAGAGACTTTCCTAACTCTCTTTTCTCTGTGGCACGGGGCTCCACTCCCCAGGGAGATCTCTCTTTTCAAAACATGGTCCGCCTTGGCCACCCCAGAAGCAGCACGGGAAGACATGCTGCCCTCCTGGGCATCTCAGAAGTTTTCTCAGCCTGTTTCCAGAAGTTGGAACCTGAGGATTCCTCTAAACCTCCTGCCAACTCCACAGGGAAGATAGTATCCACTGTTACATTCCAGATCTCTCTTTAAATGCAGAAAAATCCACTGTTGTTGACTCCATCCTGACTCACAGCAACACTAGAGGACAAAGTAGAGTTACCCTAGAGGGTCTCCCGGGAGCATGTGGTGGTTTTGAACTCCCAGCCTGTCAGTGAGCAGCCTTAGCTCTTAGCCACTGCACCCCGAGGGTTTCCCCTCTAAATGCCGGTACCTTAACATCAATCACACGTCTTTGCAGAACCACAGCTTTCATCTCTCGGTGAGCCCCATGGTCTACCTTTAAGGGTTTCGGGGATTGTCTTACCTTGTCCAGCAATTTTAACAGTAGTTCTACTCTGCAGAAATCTACTCAATGGCAGCAGGCTTTTTGTGGGGGGGGGGAGGTCCCCAAGGTGAGCCAAGCAGGTTGCAGAAGAAGTGAGGTATGAGCGAACACATAGTGTATGCAAACAGCACATGACAAAGCCCTGAGGTGGGAACAATTGGGGCACGTGTCAGTGCCCTTCAGCTGAAGACCAGCAGCGCGCCCCTTGCTTGCACAAAGCTGGGTTGGCTGACTGACTCAGTGCAGCGAGGGAGGTCGTGCGCCGTGGGGTATGGCGAGCTGATTGCACGCGAAGACTCTTCCGAAGACACAGGATTTGGGCTTGTATGACCTGATGCAGGAAAGGGTTCAAGCCAGCAGGGTTTGTTTCAGATGGGGTGCTGTCAGAAAGGGAGAGCACTTCTCTTTTCTGGAAGGGGGGACAAATGGACTCATATTTAGTTGGTCAGAAGCAGCAGTCACTTGTGTTAGCCAGCAGAGGGGGATGTTTGGTATTTTGTGGCCTAGATGGTGTTTTTGTTCTGTCTGTGCTGTTGTGAGGTGCTGCTGAGTCGATTCTGACTCCTAGTGGCCCCAAGAACGACAGGACGAAACACTGCCCAGTCTAGTGCCCTGTCCACAGTCATTTTTATGCTAACGCTCATTGTTGCGGCCACTGTGTGAATCCCTCCTGTCGAGAGCCCTCCTCTTTTTTGCTGACCCTTCACTCTACCAAGCATGGTGTCCTTCTCCAGGGACTGATCTTTCCTGACAACATGTCCAAAGTATGGAAGACGCAGTCTTGCCATCTGGGCTTCCAAGGAGCACTCTGGTTGTACTTCTTCCAGACAGATCTGTTGGTTCTTTGGGCCATCCATGGGACATTCAATATTCTTCTCTAATACCACAATGCAAGGGCATCAATTCTTCACTCTTCCTTATTCATTGTCCAGCTTTCGCATGCATATGATGCAACTGAAAATACCATGGCTTGGGTTAGACGCGCCTTAGTCTTCAAGGTGATGTCTTTACTTTTCAATACTTTAAAAGAGATCGTTCGCAGCAGATTTTCTCACTGAAATGCATCTTTTGATTTCTTGACTGCTGCTTCCACGTGGACCCAAGTCAAATGCAACTGTCTGACCTTGTAGATCTCAATGTAACTGCTGCTAATCCATCTCATTTTTAGTGTCACCACAGTGGAATTTATAACACAGGGGCATCACATCAGATGACAAAATGCTAGACCAGCATACGATACCGGGAATCGTGACCTAGCCAAGTTGACAGATTTTTGGGGGGACACTGTTCAATCTATGACAGGGGTGGAGTGGAGTAGGCCCCAAATTCCCACACTGAGGACTCCAAGCCTAGTGGCAGGTGAGGAGGGGATAACACAAAGGGATTGTGGTCCAGGTCTCCCTGGCGTCCCTTCCAGGGTTCCCTGCCCTAACCTTCCTTCTTATCTCCAGTCTCGCCCCATCTGGTCTACGGCTCCCGGACAGCTACAGGCATCTTTCTGAAGACCTGGTCTAACTCTGCCCCTTCTGTGCTAGCGACTCTGAAATTCCTCAAGCTGGAAGAATCTACACTACGGCCTTGTTGAGCGCAGGCAGAGTCATAGGACTCACATCTGTCAGAACATGTGAGCAGCAGGGCCACGTGCCACTGGAGGACAGGGGCGTTTAAGAGTTTGTATGTGCATGCCTCAGTCTTGTTCTCGGCCACCGCAGCCAGAGAGGTGCATGTCAAGACGGCCTCTGTCAGCCTGGTGCCTGGGTGACGATTATCGTAGCTCCTTGACAACCCAGAGTGAGCATGTGGCATGAGTGCCACATCAACTCTGCTGCTGAGCTTTGGGGATGATCTGTTATCCAGCTTAACCCAGCTCACCGTGACTGACAGAGAAGTCACTCCTCTTTCTCCTGGCCACTTCAGACTTCCTTCCTTTCATCCTGTCTTCCCAGCCCAGGAATAGCACATACACTGTTCCCTCTCCTGGAACTTGTCTTCTGAATCAGCCTAATTACTTTTCATTCATGTTCTAGGTGTCTGCATGGTAACACCTGCTCCAAGAAGCCTTCCGTGATTTCTCTTCCACTGGGTTGAAGGCCACCGCCTGTAACCATTGCCATGTTCTCCTCAAATGAACACTCCAGAGTGCAGAGACTGCAGTGTGGCCTTGCCATCTTGTAGCTCCAATGTTTGTAACAAGAATTGCTGTAACAAATGACCACAAACTGGGTGACACACCAAGAATTTCTCCTCTCATAGCTCTGGAGACTCAAAGTCCAGCATTGAGGTGTTGGCCTGACCCTGCTAGCTCTGAAGGCTCTCAGCAAGCATGCTTCCTTGTCTCCTCCTGGCTTCTGGGGGTTCCTGACCATCCTCAGCATTGCTTGACTTGTAGCTGCATCACCCCAATTCCTGCCTTTGCTGTCACGTGTCTTCTCTGTGGGTGTCAGTGCCACCAAATGTCTTTCTCCTTTTTTAGAACCCCAGCCATTATATTTAGGGGCCCACTCTGACCCTGTAGGGTCCCTGAGAGGCCCCGGGTGATGCGCAGTGTTGGACCACACCCAGTGCACTGTGGAGAGAGGCCTGGCCCTCTGCCTCCATAGAGACGGCGGCCTGCAGAGCTCAGCTCTGCTCGGACACACCTGGGGTCCCCAGCAGGCAGAATCAACCCAATGGCAATGGGCTTGGCTGGACTTATAGAATCCAGTCTGACCTTCTCTTAATTTGATTATATTCGTCAGGGTCGCCATGAGTCAGATCCGACTCGATAGCACTTGGCTTGGCTGTCAAGGTCCTGTATTCAGCTAAGGTCTCAGTCACAGATACAGGGGATCAGAACTTCCACCTCTTTGGGGGGACACAAGGCAATGCATAACAGTCACTGATAATGTTTTGTGGGGGGACGGTGGCACAAAGCTCAAATCCTGCAGGGGCCAGGCAGGCCATGTGTGTGACAGCTGGCTCTCATGGGACCAGGGGGCACCCTGAAAAGGGAATGGGTGCCTTTCTGTTCCAGCCTACAGCTGCCAGGGCAGGAAGCACGCTGAGTTTTCAAAAGATGTCGCAATTCACATCATTACGTCAGATGTCTTCTGTCTCACAAAATTTTAGTGAATGCCTGCTACATTCATAGCGATTTTTGTAAATTCTAGGTATCTGGTAAATAGAGGGAGACCCTGGTAGCATAGTGGCTTCAGTGCTACGTCTGTTAACCAAAAGTTCAGCCGTTCAAATCCACCAGGTGCTCAGTGGCAACTCTATGGGGCAGCTCTACTGTGTCCTATAAGGTCGCTATGAGTCGGAATCGACCCGACCGCAGTGGGTTTGGTGGGCTCTTGGTAAATGCAGAAAAATGCCTGCCCTGTGCAAGGCAGTAAGGGAGATACTCAATAATCAGCCAATATGTAAGATGAAGAGTGTGATAAACACTTAGGACAGAAGTAAAGCAGAGAGGGGGCACAAGAAACTGAGGGGTGAACGGGAAAGGGAGAGAAGAGGTTAAAATTTTACAGAAAGTGGCCAGGGAAAGCCAGGCTGTGAGTCTGAAGCCACATGATCACCCTCATAAACCCTGGTGACACAGTGGTGAAGAGCGAGTCTGCTAACCAATAGGTCGGCAGTTCGAATCCACTAGGTGCTCCTTGGAAACTCTATGGGGAAGTTCTACTCTGTTCTATAGGGTCGCTATAAATTACTAGATGGCAGTAGGTTTTTTTTTTTTTTTTGGTTAATCATTCCCACGATGAGATCTGCCAAGAGCAGCTGATCAGTTGAAAGAGGGCCCTGGTGGCACAGTGGTTAAGAGTTCAGCTGCTAATAGCAAGATCAGCAGTTCGAATCCACCAGCTGCTCCTTTGAGGACAACCCTAACCTCTACAACGACCCTTAAGGAAAGCCCTAAAGGGAAATCAAGTGGACGTCTGTGGGCAGGGTATTTCAGGCCCTGAAATGGGAGCCGCTCAGAGGCCAGGCGCTGAGGAGTCAGGAAGGGCAGAGGGGGCAGCAGTGAGGCCCAGGGGTGAGGTCAGGCCTAGGGAAGAACTTGGTCATCCGCTGGAAGGGAGGGGAAGTGCCTGGCGTTTCGGGCCAGAGGGGCTGATCTGACTAGGGTTTTAACAGGATCAAACAAAATGTATCTGCGTCCTGAGCAGGCCACCAGGCGTCGGTTTGCGTCCTGCAGGAGTCTGATGAGGGGAAGAGTCCGGGGGTCCCTGGAAGGCGGTCCCCGCGGCCGCCACCGGGGGTCAGCAGAGCCGCGGGGGCGCCCCGCAGTCCGCCGCCACGCCCCAGGATCGGGAGCAGGTGATCCAGTCCCGGGGAAGGTTTCAGCGGAAGCGGGGTCCGGTCGGGAGCCTCCGTTCTGCCCCTTTAAGAATCAACGATTACAGGGCCAGCCCCGCAGCCAAGGGGCCCTGGCATCGCGGTGGTTAAAGCGCTCGGCTGCTACCCTGAAGGCCACCGGTTCGCATCTGCCAGCCGCTCCGTGGGAGCCTACCCCCATAAAGATCACAGCCTCGGAAACCCGGTGGGGCAATTCTGTTGGGTCCTATAAGGTCGCGCTACCAGTCCTAATTGACCTGACGGCAGTGGGTTTTGACCCGGAGCCAGGGACACCCTGGGGCCAAACCAAATGTAGGGAATGGGGGTGGGCGGAGAAAATTCCAAGGCAGAATTCTAACTTCTGTTGGGTCTCCTTCCCTTCTGGGGCTTCTAAGTGACCGACGCTTCCCTTTGCTTGCTTCTTTAAGTTGTCTAAGTGGAAGGCAGAAGGAGCTGCAGCGCCCACAGTCACCCATCCGGGAGGGATCCCACTGCCCGAGGAAAAACTGGGAAACTGCTGGCCTCTCCCTGCGAGCGCTCACTGGGACTGTCCTCTCCCTGCAGGGCGTACCCAGGCCTGTCCATCGCCAGGCGGAAAAAGGGGTGTGGACTGGGACAGAACAGGTGTGCAACGGGACTCGTCCCCTGTCAACAGGTGAGTCACCCCAAGTGGGTCCTTAGTTCTCGGGGATCTCAGTCCACTGGGCTGCGTCCGAGTGGGAGGAAGGCGAGCTGGAGCCGCGGCGCACTGGGCCTCCCGGCTGGCGGGTCACTTGGTTCTGCCCCTCCGGGCTGGGGCGCACCTGGGTCAGCCCACTTCCGGGGAGGGAGGTGGAGGAGCCCCACCCCTCCGCTTACCGCCCCCAGGCCCAGCCCCAGGTTCCCACCCCGGCGTGCACCTGGGCAGATCCATTTCCCAGGGCGGGAAGGGGGAGAGCCTGTTAGGAGAATCGGAGCGGGCCAAGCAGGTGTCTCCCCGAAAACTAAAAGTGCGCACTTCACCCTCGGTGTGTCCTACCCTAAACTCCCAAAATGCGGCGGGGTGGAGAAGGAAGAGGGACAAGGGGCGGAAGTGGGAAGGGGAGGAGCGTGCGCCCCTCCCAGCCTTGGTTCGCGCCGCGCCCCCTGCCCGCCCGGTACCTGGGAGTGGACTCTCGGGGCAGCAGCGCCTGGACGGCGGTAATGGCGCTGGAGGCCCATGGCCTCTTTCAGGGGCCGGGGTCCCACCCGGCCGCCTGGGGCCGGGGCACGCTCGTCTGGCTGTTTCTCAGCACCTGGTGTATAGGTACGGGGTGGGAAGGGGCCCTGGTGCTACGGAGGGGCGGGGGCTGCAATGCAGGGATCCGGATGGAGTTGGGCGCCGCGGAGGAGGCGGGAAAGCTCGGCGGGCTGCGGGGGCGCCGAGAGACTGGGACCTCCCGACGGTGCCTCCGTGTGTGTCCGGGTGAGGGCATTCCGTCCGTGCGGGGTAGCGCTCCCCGCCCTTGTCCTGAGATACAGGAAGTGAAACTCCCTGGACCATGAGCCAGGGAGAATGGAATCCTTTGTGGAGCGTGAGGGTGGGATCGCTGGATCACGGGATAAGGCTGCGAGAGGGACTGGGGTGCACCCCAGGATTTCTCAGTCTTGGGGTGACAGGGAGACGGCCCGAGATGGGTTGGATCAGACTTTTCGAGGAGTGAGAAATCCAGAAACAGCATGCGGGCCTCAGGAGGCTACAGAGTTGGGGACTCCCGGTCTCCCGCCCCGCACACCTCCCACGGGCTCCCGAGTTTCTGGTGGGGGTGGAAATCGGGAGTTGTTTGAAAGCACCTTCCGCTGGAAGCTTTTACCTGGATGGGGTGTTTGTTTGCATGGGGCGGCTAAGGGCTTTATTTTGCAGCGCGCACTTTTGGTAAACTCGTTTGTGATGGCTTTGTGTGAGGGACGAGGCGGATGCAGACACGGTGGGCCTGCGCCGCTGCGTGGCCCAGCACTTCAAACAGTTCCCAAACATTTTCCTGTAAATTCACAAAAACGCAGAGGAAGTTAGAACTCTTGGCAGTTCCTTTGGAAGTGGGGCCTTGTGCTCCGGGGACACATTTTAGCCACCATTTGGGTTTGCTGGTCCAGGCCGCGGCGCAGACTGGCAGATGGGGGGAGGTGCTGGGACGGTGGAGAGGAGAGAGCTGGGCAGGCCGCTCCCAGGAGTCCCTCGGAGGACTGTGGCGTGTGACATGCACCTGCCGCTGCAGCCCTGTGGCTCTGTCAAGTGGCATCATTCTCATACCTATGTCACCGGTCCCGGGGATTAAGAAGATCAGTGTGTGACAGGCGCTGTGTGAAACCACATGCTTGGAAGTGGCATGCCGGGAGGGGATGCCTCCAGTCCTGCTGAGGCGCCGTCGGATGTGTCGCTGGAGCGTCCTCCCGTGGCCCATGGAGGTCCTCACTGGAGTCTCCTCTTGCCCTCAGCTCCCGCCGGGACCGTCCAGGTGACCGTGTCCGACCCTTTCCATGTAGTCATCCTGTTCCAGCCTGTGACCCTGCCCTGCACCTACCAGGTGTCCTCGACCCTCACAGCACCCATTGTGACCTGGAAGTATAAGTCCTTCTGCCGGGACCGCATCGCCGACGCCTTTTCCCCGGGCAGCGTGGACAACCAGATCAACGCCCAGGTGGCATCTGCTAACTCAGGCTACAACCCCTACGTGACGTGCGATGACAGCGCACGCACCGTCAGGGTTGTGGCTACCAAGCAGGGCAACACTGTGACACTGAGTGACTATTACCAGGGCAGGAGGATCACCATCGCAGGAAGTACGTCGGGCGGGACGGGACGGGACGGGGACGGGGACGGGGACCGGGGACGGGGACCAGGGACGGGCAGGGCTGGCTTGGCGGGTGCTGGGTCCCTGTGGCCAGTGGTCAGTCTGCAGTGCCAGTGTCTGACAGGACGTTCTTTTCCACTGCTGTCCTAGACTATGGACAGTGGGTACCTCATGTGTCCCAGGTGCTGTAGCAGGCCCTGGGGATACGGCAGTGAACCCAACCATCAAACCACTTCCTTCAGGAAACTCACATCCCAGTCAAAGAGATAGACAAGATTAACAGAACACATACTGTCGAGTGCTTGAAGATACAGTGGGGTTCATGAAGGTGGAGGTTTGAGGGGGGACCCAGACCTGCTGCCACGGAGTTGATTCAGACTGGTCGCAACCCTAGAGGACAGGGTAGAACTAACTGCCCCATAGGGTTTCCAGGGAGCAGCTCGTGGATTTGAACTGCTGACCTTTGGGTGAGCAGCTGAGCTCGAGTTGTGACCGGTGTGCCACAAGGGCTCCTAAGAGACGGTGGGGCTACAAGAATAGTGGTTCCACCTACAGTGATGTTCATTAGCAGTAAAAACGTATAGAGGATCTCCCCTGGGTGCCAGGCGCTGATGATCAACTCATGCAGGCCACAGGAAGTGAATCATCACGTCACTGGGCTAGGGAGGCAGGGAACTGAGGCCCATAGAGGTTCAAGTGACCTGCACAGGGTCCCACAGCTGGTTGCCCCTGGGATTTTCAGTCACTTGGGGTCTACAGGGGCTCACAGAGGGGGTGATGGGGTGTCTGAGGAGTGAGGCGTCTGAATGGGGAAGACCCCAGAGTTGCCCTTCACTGCTGATGCTATGAGTTGGTGTTGACTTGAGGCACTGGGTTTGGGTTTTTGTTTTTGCTGTGTATTTTGTGCCCCTGGCAGTGGAGGCACAGACCAGTTAAGTGAACCAGCTGGGGTGGAGCAGTGGGAGCCCCGGGCAGCCCCAGCACTTGGCCTGCCCTCCGCCCCTCCTGCTAGGAGGCGTGTCTGTCAGAACTAAGTCCGGGACAGTGAGGGCGTCATTCATCGGTTTGTCCATTCAGCCAGTGACCAGGACAGTGCAGTCCCTGCCCTGAAGGAGATAACGTCCTGGTAGGGTGAGACAGGCAGTGAGCAAGCTGAGGCAGACAGAGGAGCCTTGGTGGTGCAGTGGTTAGGGTCTCAGCTGCTCCCCAGGAGGTCGGCAGTTTGAATCCATGAGCTGCTCCTTGGAAACCGTGTGGGCAGTTCAGTTCTGTCCTGCACTGTTGCTGTGAGTCGGGGCAGTGGGTTTGTTGTGTGAGTTTGAAGACAGAGGAAAAGAATTTCAGTGAGTGCTAGGGGCTGTGAAGAAGTGGAACCAGGAAGTGTGCTACCTGGAGAGGTGGAATATCCATCACCGTGACCCTGTGGCTGCGATTTCTTTTTTCTGTTTATTGTGATTAAGTGAAAGCGTACCATCCAAATCAGTTTTGAATGCCTGTCTTGTTGTAGCTCCCGCTCTCTTTGCCCGGTGACAGCACACCCATCCTTTTCATTCTGTACTTGTCATATCCTCTTAGCAAGCTCCTGTCCCCTCCTCCCCACCCTCTTCTCTCCCATCTAGAAAGAGAGCAGTAGGACAGCCTCCTATAAAGACGCAGAAACATAAAGTACACAACACCATGTAGTCACATTGTGTCCCCGGGCCCAGTCCATTTTTGTCCGAAGAGTGTTTTCTGGTCAGGGGCAGCAGCAGGTCTAGGGCCCGTGCTACTGGGGGATCCCCCAGGCCATCGGACCATCGGTTGTCTTTTTGTAGAGTTCTTGAGCTGCACCTCTCTTTTTCTCCTGTTGCCATGGGGACTCAACATTGTGTGCCGCATCATGGCTGCCTTTGGTGGTGGCCTTTGGTGGTTCTTCTAGTCACATGTTGATACACTCTTCCATTCGCACGGATCCTTCTGTCTTCTGGGCTCTCTTTTCCTTGTGTCTTTGTTGTTCTTGGTGATCACCTGTTCCAGGTGAGTTGGGATCATTTGGTGTACCTCAGATGGTGGCTTTTAAAACTCCACACACCCCCTGTGGTAGTGATTTGAGGAGGACCTGGGCTGTTAGAAATCAGAGGAAGGCAATGAGCGGCTGAGAATCACAGAGGCATCCCTTCACTGTCTTAAGCCAGGACTGGAGTTCAAATCCCGGCACAGGGAAGACAGTACCTGTCTCAGGCCCAGGGGACTGGCCTGCGGGGCACTCTCCTTTCTTGCTCTGTCCACACTGTGGATGGAAGGCAGCAGGTCCAGGGGCTGAGCCAGTTGGTTCTGCTGTCCTGGGAAGGACCCGCCTGCTTTACATTTCCACGGGCAGTTCCGCTGGATGTCAGAGGACAGCCTCCATGGGCCCATCCAACCCACCCCAGGGGCCTCTCCAGCCTCGATCAGGCCTGGTAAACCACATTTGTGGCCCTTCTGAGTCATTCTGACTCTCAGCGACCATTGCAGGACACAGTGCAACTGCCCTGTGGGGTTTCCAGGGGTGGCTGGTGGATTTGAACAGCTGGCCTTTTGGTGAGCAGTGGAACACTCAACCACTGTAACACCAGGGCTCCCTGGCAGGACAGTGTGAATGTAGTGAGTGCCCCTCAAGGCTGGGGGGGACCCCGCCTCCTGTGCTGGCTGTGGGTCCCTAGGCTGACTCTCAGGCCTGGTCTGGCCCATGCCTCGTGCCCCACAAGGCCTCAGGGGCTGGCTGTGGGCCTGGCCATGTTTGGTGTCCACTGGCCTCTGTAGTTGCCCATTGTGTGTGTATCCCTTCAGGAAGCCAGCAGCCATGGGGCCTTCCGCGGTTTCAGCTTTGAAGATGGGGAGACGTGGACTTCCTGTTTGGTCCCCCTAGGGTGACCAACTGTCCTGGTTTTAAAAACGAAAGTTCTGTTTCCCAGGAAACCTGTCTTAGGGCCAGGCCCGATGGGCACAGTTGCTTGTCCCAGGTGTCCCTCCACTCAGCTTCCACTTCCTCCCTGTCTTGGGCAAGGTGGGGCCCTGGTAGCACAGTGGTTAAAGAGCTGAGCTGCTCTCCAAAGGTCGGTGTTCAAATCCACCAGTCGCTCCTGGGAAACCCTGTGGGGCGGTTCTGTTCTATCCTCTAGTGTGGCTATGAGTGAGAACCAACTCAGAAGCAGTGGGTTTGGGTTTGGGTTTGAGGTGATGGGGTGCCTGTATAGAAGGCCTGATTTCTGCCGCCTCTGGCTGCTTGGGGCCCACGTAGTCCGCCTGCTGTCAGGAGCACTGGGTGAGAGAGCCCTACCGAGCCTGTGAGCTTGGTGGGGTCCTCTGGTGTGTGCAGATAAGGAGCCAGAGACATGGTGGCAGCTGGGCTTCAGTTCTTGGCTAGGCCAGGCATCTGCTCCTCAAGCTGAGACATCAGGGCCCGGCCCAGCTGAGTAATTGCAGAGCACAGTGGGACGGGAACAGGGTGCGCCTTGCAGGAAGGAGGTCGACCCATGCCTCGGGATCCATCAAAAGAAGCCGGAAAGCCCTATTTTCATGGGTTTTGAAAACATACTGCAGGCCAAACAAAACCCATTGAGGCCCAGAGCTGACCCCAGGGGAGTCCAGTGTTCAACCCTGGGCCTGTATTCTTTGGCTGTGGCTGAGGGGTTCCTGTCCACCCTGTCAGCTTTCTGGCCCAGCTCCTGAGCTCCAGTCTGGAGACTGGTGGTCAGAATGTGATTTAGAGACCCGTGTGAAAACCGAAGCGCTGAGAAGGCACTGGGGGTGCAGCGGCTGAGCGCTGCCGCTGAGGGATAGGTCAGCAGATCAGACCCACCAGCCGCCCTGCGGGAGCAGCGACCCAGCTGCTTCCAGGAAGCTCAGAGCCTTGGGGACCCCGCGAGGCAGTTCCACTCTGCCCTGTGAGGTCGCCACGAGTCAGAATGGACTCAATGGCAGTGGGTTAGTTCTGGGGTGTGTGAGGACTCAGAGGGAGATGGCATGCAGAGGGCTGAGTACCCACTTGCAGCGCAGGGAGCGCTCGGGAGGTGATGGCTGGATGTGTGCCTGTGGGCGTCGTGTCCTTGCCCCTTCAGTCCTGAAGGTCACCTTATCCCGGACCTTCCCCGGGCAACACTCTTGACCCCCACCTTCCCTGCTTTCTTTTCTCCTGACTGCTTATCCTGATAGCTGATACATTGTAGTTTTCTGCTTGTCTCTGTTTCCCCTGGGACTCTGAGCTCAGTGAGGGCAGAACTGGAATCTGTTCACTGGGCAGTGCTTCTCAAACTTTGTGGTCTTAGGGCCTTGTTAACATTTTTTTTTTTAATTGTCAATTGTTGAAAAGATACACAGTAGAGCATTCTCATTCTTTCTTCCCTCCTACAGTTTCTTTCCAACCCAGTATGTTTGTGTTAGCGATAGTTTCGTTTCTCTTCCATTGGTTTGTTGGTGACAATGATCGTTGTCACCCTCTTGTTCCAAGTCGTTACTCTCGTGTCCCACCCCTCGTGACAGGTGGTGTAGTGGTCAAGTGCTAGGTCTGCTAACCAAGGGGTCAGCCACTCACACCCGAAAGACGTTCCTTGGAAACCCTGTGGTTCTACTCTGTCCCATAGGGTTGCTATGAGTCAGAATCGACTCAACAGCAACGACAGTTTTGTTAATATGAAACTTCCTTTCCTTTCAGCTTCCATTCTAACCTTGGGAGTGCTGCAACAAACACTTTGATCCCACGTACCAAGTTCTTGAAATGAGCACAGTGCTCACAGCAGGCATTCTTTGCTACTCAAACTAGGCTGTTAGATTTAAAAGCTTCAGGGGATAATTTTGGTCTCCGGTTCCAGAGTTAAAGGTTATCTCATGGCAGGAGATTGAGGGGTTCATCTCAGCCTCTGTAGTTTTAGAAGTCTAGATTCCCTGTGAATTTAAATACTCTGCTGCATTTCCCTGCTTTTGGTCAGGATTCTTTATACTCTGAACAAAGTGTTTAGAAATGGGAGTTGGGCACCATCTAGTTCTTCTGGTCTCATAGCAGAGAACGCAGTTTGTGGAGGCATCTAGCCACGCATTCCATTTCCTCCTCCTTTTTCTGACTTTTCTTCCTCAGTTGCTCCAGGTAAAATAGAGACCTAATCAGATACCTCGTGTGGCTACTTGTAAGCTTTGGAGGCTCCAAGCACTGCATAAACAAACTAGGAGTGGGACAGAAGCCTTAAAAGATAATATTAGCTCAGTTAACTAGGATGTCCCTTGAAACCATGACCCAGAACCCGCAGACCAAGGGGCCAAATCCCATGAGGTATATCGTCGTATATGCGCAGATGTAACAACTACTCCTGGTAAAAAAAAAATACACACACACACATACATACATGTCACACTGCATCTGCCAATAAAACTTATTACAGGTATTCAGTTTAGTGGCCTCACTGACCTCAGTTGGCTGTGTTTCTATTACCCTTTTAATCTGTGTAATTTTCCCATCATGGTCACCAGATACTGAGTGTTCTGTAGCAAACCCCCAAGTGGGAACAAATCCCGTCTGGTTACGTCGTGTAACTTTTAGTGTGCTGTTGGACTCTGTTCCCTGGTACTTTGTTGAGGACTTTTCTACATCTGTTTTCATAAGGGATATTGGCCTATAATTTTATTGTGGCGTCTGCGTGGTTTTGGTATTGAGGTAATACTGACTTCATAGAATGAGTTAGATAATGTCTGAGTATTTTTCTGAAAGTAGCTCTGGCCTCAGGAATCTCCTACAAAGGTCTCAGACCCATAGGACCCACAGGACCCGCAGATCATCACCCTTTGAGAACTATTGCTGTTTAGTACCCCCAAAAGCCCATAAACCAAGCCCATTGCCACTGAGTTGAGTCTGACTCAGTGATGCTGTGGGAGAGAGTAGACCTGCCCCATAGGATTCCTAGGAAGTGGTAGGTAGATTGGAACCGCCAGCCTTTCGGTTCGCAGCCAGGCTTGTCACCATGGTGCCACCAGGACTCAGATGCCATCAATACTGACAACGTAGTGATGTAGCCACTGTTGTCCTGGTTCCGACCACAGTGAGCCCGTATCTTGCAGACTGGAGCTGTTTGGCATGGGGTCTTCCCAGCTGTGACCCTTGAGAGATCACTCCTTCTCAGGCATCTCTCTGGGGTTTGAACGGCCAGTCTTTTGGTTAGCAATTGAGCACCTAACTGTTTGCGCCACCCAAAGAGCCAGCAAACATAGTAGGCCGTCAGCAATTATTCGTTGAAAGATGGATGAGTGGATCAGGTCCCTCTCTGAACATAGCCCTGTGCCCAGAATGCTGGAACCTATGAAGGCTAGGGGAAGCTGGCTAGAGGAGGGAAGGAGATTGTTCTCGGGCCCATCTTCGGTGCCATCTCCCAGACCAGGCCCTGTGCCAGTCACTGGCGACTCAGTAGTGACTGAGACAGACCCGGTCCTGCCTGCCTGGAGCCCAGGTACAGAGAGCAGGTCCAGTGCCAGCCAAGGCGGGAACACATGGGGCTTGCTGGGGGACAGGGAAGGGAGATGGTAGGGATGAGGCTGACATGGTAACCAGTGGCCCAACTGTGCCAAGGGCCTGTGGGCTGGGTAGTTAGAAGAGCCTAGGTGGGCGCGGTTGAAAGGAGGACTTTTCTGTGGGCGTCAGCCTGGGCTGGGACCCAAGACAGGAGGCGCAGGCTCTAGTTCTGTCGTTCCTTCCGCAGGTACCGTGGTGGTGTGCATTGGGGCAGACACACGTACCGCCATGGCCTTTTCAGAGCTACGGTGCACAAGGACACTGGGGACACAGGGCAGGGCAGTGGGAGGGCCTGGGCAGAAATGACCACGAGGCCGGCTGTGGGGATTTCCTGGCTGGCCTGCTTATCTCGGCTAATTGGCACCTCCCATGAGCCTAAAGCAGAGTGGCCCAGTGGGTCCCGCCCTGCCTCGCACTGGTGGGTGGTGAAGGGAATTGAACTAATTAGGGCCTGAGTAGAGGGGACACCGGATATACTGAAAGACTTCCTTTATCCCTACACCATTAACTAGCTTTTGGCCTGGGGCTGCTTGGGGGAACAGAGAGTCCCCAAGCCCTGGGCCTGACCTGGAATTCGGGGACTGTGTGTGGGTGGACAGACTAGGGCACAGGGAGAGTCTGTCCCTCCCTCACACATGTACACACCCACATTCCCTCGTCTCAGGACCTCTCTTGATTCCGGGTATCTGGCCCATTAGTCTCTGCCTCTTACCCTGGACCCACCCTGCTGGTCAGCCACAGGCTCTGGCTCCTCATGTCGGGTGAGGGGACTGTCGTGCTGGGAAAGGGTCCAGAGGGCGGACCTTACCCTCTGAACACTGCAGGGTCAGGGTGTCCCACTCCACTGCCGGTGGGCCGTCCACTTAGGGTGGACGAGTGCCCTCTTGAGCCCTGTTTTCTCATCTGTAAGGCGAGGAGCCGTGGTGGCAGAGTGGTTAAGCGAGAGCGTGGCTGCTGACTAACAGAGCAGCAGTTCAAATCTATCAGCCACTCCTTAGAAACCCTTTGGGGCAGTTCTCTTCTGTCCTGTTGGGTCACTGTGGGTCAGAGTCCCCTTGATGGCAATAGGTTTGCCTGTTTTCTTTTCTTAGGGTACCTGCCTCACAGATTTCTTGTAATAACCTGTGTTGGCTGTTTAGAAAAAAACCTGTTGCCAACGAGTCAATTCCAACTCATAGTGACTGTACAGGACAGAGTAGAACTGGCCCGTAGAGCTTCTGAGGAGTGCCGATGATTAGCAGCTGTGGTGCTTAACCACTGCGCTACCAGGGTTTCCTTTTCTCAGCAGAACCAAAGCCACTGCCTTTGGGTCGATTCCAACTCCCAGGGACCCTATTGGATAGTAGACCTGCCCCGTAGAGTTTTCAGGGAGCACGGGGGGGATTTGAACTGCAGATTTTTGTGGTGAGCAGATGCAGCATGTAAGCACTGCGCTATTAGGGTTTCCAGCAGTGCCACTGCCGTTGAGGAGATTCTGAGAGTGACTGTAGGTCAGAGTAGAGCTGCCCTATAGGGTTTCCAAGGAGCGCCTGTTGGATTTGAACTGCCAGCCTTCTGGTGAGCAGTCACAGCACTAAACCACTGTGCCGCCAGGGGGTCCATTTCCCGGTGATTAAAACGACCTAACTCCCAGAGGATCCGTTCACCGTCCCACTCTCTTGATGTGCTCCTGGGGCGCTGGCCCCCTGAGCGAGGTGCTCCCAGCGCCTGAGGTGGTCTCACAGCGTCTTCTCTGCCCCAGATGCTGACCTGGTGTTTGACCAGACAGCCTGGGGAGACAGTGGCGTGTATTACTGCTCTGTGGTCTCGGCCCAGGACCTTGGAGGCAACAACGAGGCCTACGCGGAGCTCATCGTCCTGGGTGAGTGGGGGCTGTGGCCCAGTGGCCTGGGCATGGGAGGGGGGCAGAGGGACGGGGCTGCGGCTTCTGTCTCTGTGTGTGCCTGCTCTTCCCGCTCTGCTCACTCTTGGGGTTCTCGCCTCCTGCTTCGCTCCTTCCTCACGGCACCACCAGTCACTCGGGCTTACCTGTGCCCTGAATCCCAGGAAGGGTGCCCCCTCAACATTCCAAATCAGCCAGAGCCAAACGTAGAGTGGTGAGAACTGGGGACTGTCACCTCTCCTCAGTCTTGTGTTTAAAAAAGACAAATGGTCAGAGCTGATTGGCAGCAAGTATGCAAAGGGGTTGTGTGAGAAAGCAAGTAGACCGGGCCGGGCTGTCTCCTGCCGCCTTTCCAGGGCCACTCGTCACCCAGAACTGCTTCCTGTAGCACAGGGACTCTGTCCTGTTGGGATGGCCCTGTGTGGGGTGCACAGAGAGTACTTCCCTCAGGTGAGGCAGAGGTCAGCCAGCAGACCCTGCGCAGCCCAGGACCCCTATGCCTTGTGTCGGGGGCTCGCTGCCATGGGCCAACACATAGAGGCTCGTGTGGCATGGGCTATAGGTGAGGCCACTGGATGGCATGCTGCCATCACTGCGTGCACGTGTGATACAGAGCTGCGCGCGTGTGAGCATGTGCACGTGACGGCGAGTGTGCCTCGGCCCTGCGTGTGTGGCGTGCACACATGACGGCGGGTGTGCCCCAGCCCCGCGTGTGCTGCATGTGTGAGCGTGCACATGTGATTGTGTGCATGAACATGCACACGTGGTGGCAGGCGTGCCCCCGCCTGCTCAGGCCTCCTGGACATGGTGCCGGAGACCCATGCAGCCTCTGTGTCCGTTGTAAAACACATAGCTGGCATCAGCAGTTCTCAGAATTTTAGTCTCAGGCCCTGTGTACACAAGTATTACAGAGCTTTTGGTTCTGGGGATATCTCTAAATAAGCCAGCCAAGTGCCGTTGAGTCGGATCTGAGAGCTCGGGCCTGCCGTGCACTGGCCCTGACAGCAGTGACGGCGTCACGTGTCACTTAGTCTGGGAAACTCCACTGTACGCTCACAGTAGTGAATGAGTGGAACAGGCGAATAGGGTCTTGGTGTTATTGAGAAAGTTTTGGCTTTGTGGCCTGGACTGTTGGTGAGAACTGCTGATCAGCGTCACAGCCCCATCTGGGGACAGGCAAGCTGTGGGGAGTGCCCGAGCTCTGGATGGCGCTGCACCCTGTGGGTGTGAAGCACAGATGTGTGCGTGCGTGCCCCGGGCAATAAAGTGCTGTGGCACAGAGCTCCATCATCACCTGGGGGAAGGCACTAACCGGGACACTGCACCTGTGTCTGTGGCCTGGGGCAGAATGAGTGGCCTGATTGGGACCCTTTGTCGGCCACATAGCTCGGGCCGCGTGTGACTTTCACAGGCTGTAGGTGCTTTTGCTTTCATGTGCCCCTTTCTCCATCAAGAAAATATACAAAAGCATATTTTCTGATGACGTTGCTGTAAAGCTCATTTATTAATATATTTTCCAGTATGATTCATTCATTTTTTCCTTCTAAAACAAGAACTATTTGCTTTGGCCCCTGAAGGCACTGTGGGCCCTAGGGCCCAGTGCCCACTGTGCATGCTGGGTTAGCTGGCCTGGGCAGAGCTGTCCCTGTCACATGGGATGGAGCCCTTTTAGGTGGTTCTGTTTGTTAGGTGCCATGAAGTCGATTCTGACTCATGGTGACCCTACAGGACCAAGTAAGAACTGCTCCATAGGGTTTCTAAGGAGCAGCTGGTGGATTTGAACTGCCGACCTTTTGGTTAGTGGCCTCAGCTCTGAACTGCTGTGCCACCAGGGCTGTGTTACCTAGATAAGAGGGTCCAAACTGTGGCTGGACCTTCAGAACCCCATGGCATACGGGTAGAGCCCTTGGGGCAGCAGACTGCCTTGTTGTGTGAACGAGTGGGTGAATTGTGTGGCAGAGCCTTCTGGAAAGGAGATCCCGTGTCTGGGCAGGGGATGGATAGCAAGAATCCCATGCTGGGACCCTCCTGGGCCACCAGCCCCTCTCCGCCCAATCAGCCCAGAGCTGGGCTTCAGGGCAGGGTTGGCCTGGGCTGGCTCTGGCCAGCATAATCTTCTGTCTCTCTTTTGTCCCTCCAGGCAGGACCTCAGGGGTGACTGAGCTCTTACCTGATTTTCAGGCGGGGCCCTTGGAAGGTATGGGGGAGTGGAAGCCTGAGTGAGGCTTCTCCTGGGTGTCCCCCACCCACCGTTTACTGCTTCTGTCTCTGGTATCCCTCCATCCTCAACACTGCTGGCTGTGGGCCCCCACTAACCCCACCCGATCCGTAGCATCTAGTGACCTGGCGGCTCTGGGCTTTGGGGGGCCGGAGGCGGAGCCTGGGGTGTAGGCAGGCACTCCTGTGACTGGTGGCTGCTCTGCAGCCCTGAAGGTGGGGGTGCGGGCTGCTGGCTTTCTCCTGTCACTGAGACTGTAGTACATCTTGCTCTGGCCGGGTCCCCCTGTCACTTGTAGCCCTGTTGCCACGAACCCAGGGGTGTTCCCCGATATCCGGACCAGCCTGGGTTGTCGAGGGATGGGTATCCCCTTTCTGCGGCCGCTGCACCCCAGCCTCTACCACGGAATGCCCAGGAGGGCTGCAGCTTCCTGGCAGGCTCTGCGGGACTCCCACCCCAGCCCTCTTTGCACTGCCCGGCTGTGTCCAGTGCGCGTCCCCTCGGGCCTCCAGCTGAGGGCCTGCTCCCGTCTCTCCACAGACTGGCTCTTTGTGGTTGTGGTCTGCCTGGCCACCCTGCTCTTCTTCCTCCTCCTGGCCGTCTGCTGGTGCCAGTGCTGTCCCCACACCTGCTGCTGTTATGTCAGGTGCCCCTGCTGTCCGGACAGGTGCTGCTGCCCCAAAGCCCGTAAGTGCCGCTTACATGTGACGACCGCACCTGGTCTAAGGGGAGGAGGTGGCCACCCACTGGACTGGAGGCTGTGAGTCCAGTCCTTGGGGAGCAAGCAGGTCAAGGAAGATCTGCTATTTTAAGCCAGGGTTTACTTACCTCCGCTCTCCAATTTCATTTATCTTGAATTTTTTTCCTTCGAAAGTGTTTGTGCATGTGGTTAAAAATTCAAATGATACAAAACATTATTTCCAGAGAAAAGGTGCCTTTAAAAACAAAATCTGGAGGTGAAAGAGTTAACCAAATAAGGCTGGCAGCACCCTGTGGTTTCAGTAAATTAGGAAAACTAAAACACACTCACAGAACCTTGCGGATGCCCCTATGCGCTGGCTGAGAGTGAAGGGAACGCGGAACCCTTACTGATGGAGGTTGGGGACCACAGCCTTCAGTGTGGACTGCACCTCAACCTTGGGAACACAAAAGTCTCACAACTGGACCAGTGAGCAGTGTGATGATAAATGAAGAAAGTAGAAAGTATTTGAAGTTTTCAAGGATTTCAGTTTGCTTAGTACCACACCCCTCACACATGGAAATCAAACTGCACTGCATTGGGTGAATCAGTAAGAGAGCTCTTTAAAGTGTTCAAAAGCAAAGATGTCCCCTTGGGGACTAAGGTGCCCCTGACTCAAGCCCTGGAAGGTGGCCAGTAATACGAAAGACCAGAGGAGACCTGATGCCTCTGAGTTCTGGTGCTGGCCAAGAACACGGACCACACCTTGGCCTGCGGGGAGGAGCAGCGGGCCTGCTGTGGGAGCAGCACAGCCAGACGGCTCCTCAGAAGCAAGGTGGGGGACTTCACGAGCCTTACGGTGAATGTGTCATCAGGAGGGGTCAGTCCCTGGGCAAGGACGTTGTGCTTGGTCAAGCAGAGAATCAGCTAAAAAGACGATGCCCCTCAGTGAGACGGACTGACCCGGTGGTGGCAGCAGTGGGATCCACCACGGCAACAGCTGGGAGTCGGGGTGGGATGGGGCTTGTTCTGCACACGGGGTCGCTGTGAGTCGGAGCTGGCCGGACAGCACCTGCCAACAGCAGTATGCGTAAGGAGTTCTGGTAGGGTGATGGTTAGGCGCCAGCTGCTCCACGGGAGAAGTGACCTGGTGACCTGTGCCCATAAAGAGTTAGTCCAGGAAACTGTACGAAGCAGTTCCCCTCTGTCCTTGAGGGTCGCTGTGAGTTGGAATTGCTTTGTCAGCACATGACAGCTGTGTTTAAGGCCACACCTAGTACGGCAGAAGGGGTGCCTGTGGGTGCCCGGGGATGGGATGTGGACCAGTGGTGAAGAGAAAGAAGAGGAGGACATGCAGTTTTATTCCTACTGCTGTCCCGCCTCCCCTCGGGGACGACTGCTATCACTTCCTGGGCCCTGAGGGAGCGCTCAGGGGCACCAGCGACCCGTGCGTGGGCACAGGAGCAGGGGACTGCTGTGGGCGGGCTGGGTCGGTATGAGGCCTGTCTGGAGACTCACTGGCATGGAAGCCACGTGAGTGACTTCCCCTCTTGGAGTCTCCGCTTCCTCCTTGGTAAAACATGGCTTCTGGCAGAGTCCCGGCCCTGGGTCACCACCGACAGCAGCAGCTGTGACATTCTGACAGTTGACAGGCGAGAGCCATCTTAACGGTCGGGCTTACACTGAGTGCTCTGCGTGTGGGTTTGTCACAGGCACCGAATTCGGTGGGCTGCCTGACTCCTCCGACTGTCACCCCTCTGGAAAACAGCCCCTGCCCTCTCGGGCCCTGGTGGCACAGTGGCTGAGAGCTACAGCTGTTAACCGAGAGGCGGGCACTGGGAACCCAGCAGCCACTCCTTGGAAACCTGTGGGCAGTTCTGCAGCCCTGTAGGGTTGCTGGGAGTCAGAATCAGCCACCGGCAGTGGGTTTGGCTTGGTTTGGAGGTTTGTGCTTGCCGTGTCCTGTCTGTCGCTTTTTAGTGGAGAGTTTGCTGAGGCGAGGGGTCTGTTCCACAGAGGGCCCCGATGGGCTGCACCCGTGCTTGCAGTTACCCCCGAACAGAGGCTGGGACAGGGCGGAGGACTGCGGGGGCCAGACTCAAGGCCCTGGCTGCCACCTCGCCTTTCACCTCCTGGCCACCTGCTGGTGTCACTGGTGCCCCATAGCCCCAAGATCCCATGTCCCAAGGCTGGACATCCTCCATCCTGAGGCCCCAGGAACTTGCTGATACACGGCCTGTTACTGCTGCTGTGCCCACAGCGCCGCTGGTGCATCAGAAGCCCAGATCCCACCCCAGCACCCACTCCTGTTGTTGGGTGCTGATGGGTCAGTCTGACTCACAGTGACCACACTTGAGACAGGACAAAACCCCACCTGGTCCTGTGCCATCCCCACGACTGGCATGCTTGAGCCCACCGTGCAGCCACTGCACCCGCCTCTCATTGAAGGTCTTCCCCTTTCTCACTGACTGCCCGTGTTACCAAGCGTGCTATCCTCCAGGGACTGATCCTTCCTGACAGCCTGCCCAAAGCATGTGCACCGATCTCAGCGTCCACTCCTGGTGCAGGTTCCCACGGCGTAAATGGGAACGCAGGCTTCCTGTGTGGTGGGGCCGAGGACCAAGCCTCCTGCCTCTGACCAGAAGGTGGAGGGGACTTTCTGAGCCCGCCTCTACTCCCCAGCTTCCAGTTGGGGGTCCAAGAAGAAAGGGGTTGCCTAGGATCCATAAGAGTAGCGCTGGTACATGGCTTCTTGCTCAGGAAAAGGAGGGCAGCAAGGCGGCCTTGGCCTTGAGCTCTGGGGCCTGGGGAGGGCAGAGGTGGGTGGCCCAAGGGTTGGCAATAGTACCTGGAGAGATTTCTCCGTCAGGGCTGAGGCAGGGTCTTGAGCTCTTCTTAGACTCACTCCTCGTGCATCTGGACTGAGCCCCCAGCAGGCGCACGGTGCCCCTGGCAGGTACAAGGTGCCCCCAGACAATCCCTTAGGCCTAGAGCCATGGATATGTGACACCGCCTTGTGGGAACAGCTGTGGCCCCAGTGCACAGGTATTGTCTAAAGGAGCAGGTGCCACCCAGCTTCACCCACTGTCACCATTTACGAACACAGGTCTGGAGATTTTGACATCTTGGAGTGGGGGAGCTGGAGAGTTGGAACTCTATATAAAACCTCTTGATTTGCTCGTCTGATACTGGCCCACCACTAGACTGTCCGAACAAAACATATTGCTCTGATAGATTGGGCCACCTGTGCCCCACTGAGACCTCTGTGGGTAGCTGCACAGGAGGCGAGGACTCAGTGAAGCCGAGGTCCCCGGCCTGAGGACTGGCAGGGGACGGTTTGCTTAGGGAGACTCCCAGCTAGGCCATCAGGAAGAAGGTGCAGACACCCCTCAGTCTAGAGGCCATCGTGTGTAGTTCAGAGCTCCTGGCCACCTCTCATGCCCACTTTTTATGTCTTAGTGTACGTTGCTGGCAAAGCGGCCACCTCAGGAGCCCCAAGCATCTATGGCCCCGACACCTATGCCTACTTCTCCCCTGCCAAGACCCCGCCACCACCAGCCATGATTCCCATGGGCCCTGTCTATAATGGTCACCCTGGAGATTTCGACAGGAGTAGCTCAGGTGAGGTCTGGGTGAGCTGGCAGCACCTGGTGTGAGGGGCGGGCTGGGCCCAGGGACACCCAGAGCCATCCGGGGCTGGAAGGAGGAGTGGTTTGGGAGGAGGCTGGGGATACAGGATGGCTCCGGCCAGGCAGCCACTTACAGTCAGTCTCCCCCAGTCGGTGGCCACAGCTCCCAGGTGCCTCTGCTTCGTGACACAGACAGTGGTGTGACCTCTGGTAAGAACTGATGCTTGTGAGGTTGTACGTGCCTGTAGGGGAGGGGGCTGGGTCATCTCTCATCCTCCCAGACTGAGGCCTGTCACCTCTGCCTCCTGTCCCTAGAGGTCCGAAGTGGCTACCGGATTCAGGCCAGTCAGCAGGACGACTCCATGCGGGTCCTGTACTACATGGAGAAGGAACTGGCCAACTTTGACCCTTCGCGTCATGGTGCTCCCAACGGCCGTGTGGAACGGGGTGAGCGGGAGCCTTGGTGTCTGAGGAGGGACGGGGAATCACATCTCCTTGGTACACCGTGAATTACGGCTTGGGCTGAGGCCAGGACTGCAGTGCCCATCCCAGGGCCACACGTCCTCCATCCTGAGGCCCTGTGAACTCCCGCTAGGGAGTCTGCTACTGCTCAGGAGCCCTGTCCCCGCTGCTAGGGAGGCTTTAGTGCCACGTGAAGGCTGGTCAGGGCTTCCTACAGGTGGGGGGGAGGGGGTGGTAGGGTGTATCCCGTCCGTCCCAGTGCCATAGTGACCAGGTCACAAGCCCCTGCATATCTTCAAGTGTCTGCCCTGTGGTGGTGACACTGCCAGCAGTTACAGACATCTCCTTCTCTGCAGCCTTGAGTGAAATCACCTCCCTCCACGAGGATGACTCTCGATCCCAGCGTTTCAGGGGCCCTGCTCTCACACCTATCCGGGAGAAGGAATGGGACCGACGCTCCCCCCGGAGTCCCAGGAGGTGGGAGCAGGAACCTTTAGCTGAGGAGCTAGGGGCTGCCTGGGGGGCTCGGCGTCCTCGAGCCCACTCTGTGGACGCTCTGGATGATCTCAGCCGGCCGGGCTCTGCCGACTCAGGGAGGTCTCCCCCAAGTAGCCGGGGGAGAGGCCGGGCCTATGCACCCCCAAGAAGCCGCAGCCGTGACGACCTCTACTATCCAGATGATTCCAGGGACTTCCCACGCTCCTGGGATCCCCACTATGATGAGTTCAGGTCTCGGGGCCGCCCCAATGGTGATTCCCAGGCCCATTACCCCCGCTCACGGGACCCTCAGGAAGATGGCTCCAGGTCCAGCTCCAGGTCTGGCAATCCTCACTGCGATAGGCGGGTGCTGGAGGAGGCCCTGAGGAGGAAGGGGGCTGGGGAGAGGAGGAGAACCTACAGGGAGGCAGAGGAGGGTGACTACGGGCCAGAGCCTCCCCCATACACGGAGACTGATTCCCAGGCCTCACGAGAACGGAGGCTTAAAAAGGTGAGCACCCTTCCTGATCTTTGGGACCCTTCCTGGACTCCTCTCAAGTTTTCCCCACTCACTTGACTTTTTTTTTTTCTCTTGCAGAACTTGGCCCTAAGTCGGGACAGTTTAGTCGTCTGATTTGTTTTATATGTAGCTTTTTGTACATTGCCTTTTTTTTTTTTTTTCTTAAATTTGAGGTGGGACTACTGATGGGTGGTCCTCTCCCTTTTAAATCTAATAAAACGTGTGATGATGAAGAGCTTGTTTTTCGCCCGAGGCGGGGAGAGGAGCCCTGGAGCCCGGGGCAGCTGTCCTTGCTGGGCGTGTTTCCGAGAAGGCGGCCGAGCGCCGGCAGCAGCCTCCTCCCCGCCCTGCCCCGCTCCCTGCCCCGCTCCCTGCCCCCACCGCGAACGCTCAGCCCCGGGGGTGCGGGCCAGGACCCAGTCCGCCTTCGCCCTGGCCTCCGGCCCCGAGGACGTGCCCCACGTTACTTCCGCCAGACTCTGCGTGCGCGCCCGGCCCCGCCCCGCGCGCGCATGCGCCCCAGCCTCCGCCTCCGCCCCTACCCGAGGAGCCGGGAGCGCGCGTGCGCGCCCGCTCCGCCACCAGCTCTTTCGCCGCTTCCCCCCCCCACTTCCCCCTCCGACCTACTTTACTGCCTCCAAACGGCGGCAGCCTGCTCCGTCACCGGCGCCCAGACCCGTCTCCCGAACCCCCAGTGTTTCCTCCGGGCACACAGACCACCAGGGCTGAGCGCTGGCTGCTGCCCGGCGGCCGCGGGACACAATAGCGTCACCCTAGGACCCCGCGGAGACCCGGGCCCGTGCGCGCGCGCGCGCCGGCCGCCATCCGGGCCGGCGCGCGCGCTCCCCGGGGGCTGCCCTCCCCCCGCGAGCGTCGGTCCCGGGCTCGCGCCGCCGCCGTGTGCGCGCAGCTCAAGTAAAGGAGGAAAAAAAAAAAAAAAAGGGAGGGGGGGTAATAGCGGCGGCGGCTGCAGCAGCGATCCGCCGCGGTACTGGGCCAGGCCGCACGGAGGGCGCGCGAGGGAGCGGGCGATCCGGGCAGAGGCGGCGGCCGCTCGGGGCGGGCCGTGTTAAAAAAAAGAAAAAGTCGCGGCGGCGGCTGCTCAAGGAAGGAGGGCCGAGTGCAGCGGGCGGGGGGCGGCCGCGCTGCGTCCCGGAGCCTGGAGCCGCCTGGAGCCGGCGGGCGGGCGGAGGCGGCGGCTGCAGGAGCAGCGGCGACGGCGGCGGCGGCGGCGGCGGCGGCATCTCCTCCTCACATGACCCCACTGTTTGTCCCCGTGATCAGCGCGAGCGGCTCCCGTGTCTCCTCCGTCCCCTCCTGCCGCGCGGCGTGAGCGCCGGGGTAGGGGCCCCCCCTGCCCCCCGCCCCTTCCCCTCCCTCCCCTCCCCTCCCCTCCCCTCCCCCCCGGGCCCCGGGCCCCCCCCGCCCCCACCCCCCCCATGGACATGCTGGACCCGGGTCTGGATCCCGCTGCCTCGGCCACCGCTGCTGCCGCCGCCAGGTAAGGGCGCCAGGCCGGCCGGCGCCCCGCGCGCCCGCGCCCCGGGCCTGTGGCCTGGCGGCCGGGCGCCATGATCCCCCCGTGGCCGCGGGCCCGGCCCAAAATGGAGGCCGCGAGGGAGGGGTTCCCCGCTCCGAACCCTCCGGGCCCCGGCCCCCGGCCCCCGCGGCGCCCCCGGCCCCGGGCCAGGCGGGGCCCTGCGGCCGCCCGGCACCTGGGCGGAGGGGCGGGGGCGGGGGCGGCCCTGACCTCCTGTTTGCCCCCCGCCCTCCCTGCAGCCACGACAAGGGACCCGAAGCAGAGGACGGCGTCGAGCTGCAGGAAGGTGGGTGCGCGCGCGGGGCCCGGGCGGCGGCGGCGGCGGCGGCTCGCGCGCGGGCAGGGGCCGGGGCGCCTCGGGCCGGCCCGGCGCTGACCGCCCCGCGACCCTCCTCCGTCGGAGCGCAGGCGGGGACGGCGCTGGGGCAGAGGAGCAGACGGCGGTGGCCATCGCCAGCGTCCAGCAGGCGGCGTTCGGCGACCACAACATCCAGTACCAGTTCCGCACAGAGAATAATGGAGGACAGGTGAGGCCCGGGCCGGGCGCTGGGCGGGCGGGCGGCGGGGAGCGCGGGGCCGGGGCGCGCGGGCGGCCGGGGCTCGGGCCTGGCCCCCCGCCCGGGCCCCAGCGCCGGCCTCGCCGCTGTGCCGCCCCCTGCAGGTGACGTACCGTGTGGTCCAGGTGACTGACGGTCAGCTGGATGGCCAGGGGGACGCTGCCGGCGCCGTCAGTGTGGTGTCTACGGCTGCCTTCTCGGGGGGTCAGCAGGCTGTGACGCAGGTGGGTGTGGACGGGGCGGCGCAGCGCCCGGGTCCCACCGCTGCCTCTGTGCCCCCAGGTCCGGCAGCACCCTTTCCTCTGGTAGGTACCCAGCAGCCCCGGGGGATGGAGGGAGTCACTAGCTTTGGCAGGCTCAGCGGGTGGGGCCAGTGGGGCAGGTGGGACGCAGGTGCTCCCTTCAGGCACCTGGGATCAAATTTGTGTTATACAAGGTGAAGCCTTGGGTAAGATCGGCTCTCTGGGCCTCAGTGTTTTCTCTGTAAAATGGGCTTAATGGTTACAGGAAAGTATTTCAGGGATAAAAGTGGATGGCTCAGCAAGTGACTGCTGAGTGTGCCAGGTTCCAGGACTGCCTGGATTCAAGGGTCACAGCGACCCATGTGGAAGTTCCCATCCCCGCAGAAGGCAGAGCAGACATCACATGTACCGACAAGGGCTTGGGATGGGGAAGTAGAGATAGTTACAGGTGACCTCTGTGTCCTATACCCAGGCTGTCATCCAAAATCCCTTCAGTAATGGTGGCAGTCCTGCATCAGAGGCTGTCAGCGGGGAAGCACGCTTTGCCTATTTCCCAGCCTCCAGCGTGGGAGACACCACGGCTGTGTCGGTGCAGACTGCAGACCAGAGCTTGCAGGCCGGAGGTAAGGGAAGGAGGGGGCAGACAGGGCAAGGGGGGAAGGGCAGTCCTAGCAGGGAGGGAAGCCGCTTCCCATGGCGTTAGCCACTGTTTGTCCTGCAGGCCAGTTCTATGTCATGATGACCCCCCCGGACGTGCTTCAGACAGGAACTCAAAGGACAATTGCACCCCGGACACACCCCTATTCTCCGTGAGAACAGGAGCTGGGGTTCCATGGCTGGGGGACCTGGGAGGGCCTGAGGCCAGGTCTGGTGGGCAAGGATGTTTCTTGGGGTGGAACCCAGGCGCTCTGGCACACAGTGGGCATTGGATGGGTTTCTGATTTTGTTTCTGCTTGTGTTGCAGAAATAAAGAGAGCAGTGTCTTGTTTCTCTGAATTCAGATGTGTATCACAAGGATTGCGTTCTAGTCTGAGAGCCCAGCAGGTACTTGAGTTAGTGGGATCTGAGATTTCTCCGTTTTCTTCCAGGAAAATCGATGGCACCAGAACACCCCGGGATGAGAGGAGGAGAGCCCAGCACAACGAAGGTAAGGGGATGTGGGGCTCGGGGCTGGGCTGCCACCTTCCCCATCTGAGATCACAGCCACACCTGCCAGTCTGTTCACAGGTGCACAGTGCTTTGTGACTGTTTATGGGGTGCTAGTGAGAGGGAGCAGGAGTTGGAACCATTGAGGCACAAGGTGTGGGCTGGGATCAGCCGTGTGTGTTGTGCCGGACAGGTGGTTTTAAATGAATTGGTGACATCCAGAAGTGGCGATTCATGTTTACGTGTGAATTTCATGCTGTCTTGAAGCATGGAGTGATACCGCTACCCAGAACCCCCTTTTATGTTGCAGCCACAGCAAAAGTGGGGTGTGCCTGCTGGGGTGTGAGCCCCCCACGATCCACGCTGCCTGTGACGGTTGGGTTGGCAGCTGTTAGTCCACCCTCACTGCACGGCCTGCGTGGCCCCCAGAGGCTGTGCTCGGGTGGGCAGTGCGTCCGGGGCAGCAACTTCTGGCCCACTGAGGCCAGCAGTGTGTCCTTCCCAGAAATGCCAGCTGACCGTGGGAGTTCGTTTTAGCCGGCAGAGCTTTTCACTAGTCCCAAACGAGTCCCTTAGGTGTGTGCCAGTGCCAGCAGGCTACTTCACACCCAGGCAGCTGTCACTGAGCAAACATTGACTGAGCGCGGGTGCTGGGCCAGACAGCGTGTGTGCTGGGCTGGGTCTGGAGCCTGACCTGAAGTGTCAGAGGGTTTCAGAAGAGGAAGGGTGGTTTCTGACTGGCGGGCATCCCAAGCGAGGTGGCCCATCAAAGTACCTGCCGGGCAGAGGGGAACACACGTTGGAGGGCGGAAAGAGGAGTGGGTCAGGGTGCTCCCGCTGGTGCTGGTTTGTCAGGTCACGGCAGAGCGTCTGTGGAGGGCAGGGGCAAGGGTGGCCTGGGCAGCTGTGCTTCAGGCAGAGCTTGGAGCCAGTGCGTTTGGGTTGGAAGTGCTGGGAGATGTGGAATCATGGTGCTAGACGCCCTACGTCAGGATGTCCATTTTAACAGGATTCTTAGTACAGCACCTTCTTACAATTCGGGTCCTTCTAGTGCTTGTCCTCAGAACTGATCCCTGACCAGCAGTGCTCAAACCTGTGGTGGTCGAGTCGGTGTTGGCCCTAGCAGCCCCATAGGGTAGAGTAGAGCGGCCTCACAGAGCCCTGAGAGCGTCCTGAGTGCCCTCCTGGCCAGCAGCTATAGCTCTTACCCTGGTCCCCGCTCAGTTGCTCACCACCAGGTGGTGGGGGAGGACCAGTCTCTCCACCGGAGACAGACGGGGGGTCTGTCTCTGTGATGGTCACGGCCGTGGAAACCCGCAGGCAGCGCTGCTGCGTCCTGTAGGGTTGCCAGGAGCAGGTCGGTGGTGGGTCGTGAGCCTTCACTGAAGGGACGGCACGGAGGTGGGTGGAGCTCAGCTGGCGGTGGTTCTGGTCTGGACGCCCGTTACCGCGTAGGTCGTAAGCCACCAGCACCCTTGGCAGCCTGGTCCCGAGGCGGCAGGCGGGGCTGCAGAAGCAGGCTTTCATGCCGGGGTCAGGTGGCCCTTTTAGGAGAGGGGTCAGGGGAGAGCTGGGGAGAAGGGAACAAGGTGAGTCTGGGCCTGTTTGGGGGCAGAGTAGTTTGAGGGCCTCCAGGGAGCTCCCATGGAATCCTGGCTACACGCTTCCTGGCCATGTGACTGTAGGCAAGACCTTAACTCTGTGCCTGTTGGGTTCTTTGTAAGTTAGTGCTGACACCACCACCCCGGAGGCTCTTGCTGAGTTTCAGTGACAGCCCTTAGAGAAGGTGTGGTGGGTGCACAGGAGGAGGGCTGTAAGTGGCTGGGTGGGCACCGGCCTCTCGCTGGGTGACGGCACTGCCACACCGTCTCCGCTTGCGTTACACGGAGATGGTCTCTGTATCCACCTTGCTCCTGCACTCCCCTAACCTGTGAAACGTCAGACCCATCATCTGCCTGTCCCCCAGACCCTTGGGAGGCTGGCTTGTTTCTCTACTGGGCGGCTGTGTGCAAGGTCACCAGTGACAACTTCATGGCCAAGTCCACCGGCTTACTTGTTGGCAGAGGCTCCAGCGTCTCATCCTGTCTGTTCCCGTCATTTCCGGAATGTTCCTCTGTGCCTTGTCCTCTGATTTTCTGATGTGCTCAGCTCCTTCCAGACCTGCCTTCAAAGCAGGGCTCCCTGAGCTGTCCTGGAGGATGCAGTGTGTGTCAAACTGTGTGCAGGGCTCTGGCCAGCAGGTTCTGGCTGGGTCGGTTGGGGCAGGCCCACGGATCTGTATTTCCAGCAAGTTCCCCAGGTGACTGCAGTTGGCATGAGTGTGAAGAACTACTTTGGCTGTTGGTGTGTCTTCAGATTTGGCCGCCTGCCGTGTTTGCCTCAGACCTGTGAAGCCATAAGGCCAGGGATGACTCTCAGAAGCCCTTGTCAGTAGTCCCAAGGTGCTGCCATCCTCAGGTGTTTGTCATTTCTTTGGGGCGGAGGTCTGTTAGCCTTCTCTTAGAAAAGGGCAGGTGACCCATGGAAAGGTGACAGCTGTTCCACAGTGTTCTTCTGGCACTTCCTGTGCCACCCGGGCACTGTTTAACGCTCACAGCTGCTTGCTTCTGTTTTGAGCTCCAGACCTGTATTTTGGACGTGTTCAAAATCTACATCCCTGGATGTCCTAGAGGAGACACCTCAGACCCAACTTACCCAAACCAAGTGGGCTGCTTCCCTCCTCGAGGCGCCCACGTGTCAGATCTGTTGTACCGAGAGGTCCTCTCCTCGCCATCACTGATGCTGGAGACGAAAGCCAGGACCCCCTGGGCTCACTCGCCTCACCCCACAGCCCTGGGCCTCGGGATCTGTGCTGGCATGGCTGTCCCACTCGCTTGCATGTCTCCTCTTGCCCTTTAACAGTGACCTGTGGCACCGCAGGGTGGGTGGGACAGGGTGGCTGCGCTGTGCACTGGGACCGCAGCGTCCTGCCTGAATGCGGGGTGGGTGGGACAGGGTGGCTGCACTGTGCACTGGGACCGCAGCGTCCTGCCTGAATGCGGGGTGGGTGGGACAGGGTGGCTGCACTGTGCACTGGGACCGCAGCGTCCTGCCTGAATGCGGGGTGGTGCTTGCTCAGCACCAGCAGTGTCCTCGGATGCTCGAGAAACCAGAACTCTAAACCTTGCTGGGAAACCTGCTTCTCAGTGCTGATCAGATGGCCGTTTCTGCTTTCCTGGTTTGCGTTTCTGGTGTTAGTCGGTCATTCCCTCTGCCTGCTTTGGGTTTCGTTTGCCAGGTTTCTCCTCCAGCTTTTAAGGTGATTTTTAAGAGCATGTTTTTTTCTAACAGCAAGCCTTTGTAGTAGGCAGTTTTGCTGTTACAGTTAGTTACATGCCGTTGGAACATGTTGTTTGCATTGACAATCAGGTTAAAATGTTTTCCGATTCTCCTTGTGACTTCTTTGACCTCCAGCTTGTTTAGAGGCGAGTTGCTTCATTTCCAAATATTTGTGGATTTCCTGGATATCTTTTTGTTCCTGATTCTAATTTACTTGAATTCTGCCGTAGTCAGACAACCTGCTGTGTGATTTCTGTCGTTTGACATTTACTGAGACTTACCGTGTGGCCATGGAGCCTTGGGCACAAAGGGTTAAATGCTCAGCTGTGTACCGAGCCCCCGGGTGAGCACACCTGCCCAGCGCCTCCGGGAGACAGACTAGCGGGAGCAGTCACAGCCAGGAAGCCCCGGAGGGCTGTTCCTGACTGTGGGGTGGGGTCCCGGTGGGGGCGCTCCCTTTTGAGGGCCCCCAGCAACAACAGCATTTCACGCTGGGGACACGGCCCACCTGGGTGACGTTCCTGGGTGCTCTGGAAGGTCACGGGTTCTGCTGCTGTCAGGGGGGCATGCCCCACAGCTTCCAGTGAGGTCACCTGGGGGAGGGCGTTCAGGTCTCCTGTACAGTGCCCCCAGCCCCTGTCCCTGCTCACACGGGAATTTTGGGTCTCTCACTCTACAGTAAGTGGGTTCTGACGTGGGGGTTCTGATGTGGGTAGACTACCTCTATTTGCTTTTAGTTTTAGTTTTCTGTTATTGTTGGCTTTTTCTTTGCTGTCTCTGAAGTGGAAACATTACAACATAAACCGACAGATACATTGTAATAGACAGGTTGTAGCAAACACGGGCAACAGAAGTTGACTCTAAGGCAGAAGACTTGGGTGACACTGGCGTCCGTCAGCTGCAGTAACGACTCCACTTGCGGGAGGGTCTGGATCGTCTGGGTTGTCCCCGGGGACAGGGATGGTGCTGCTGGTCAGAAAGGAGGGGTGTCCGTGGTCCTCCTCTCGTGTTCTGCGCACATTGCACTGTGACACCTCAGTGCTGCCCGAATTGGTGTGTTGGCTTTAGCACGAGAAAAGGACGCCACACAGTCCACGTGCCGTTTGTCGTAACTCAGGCTGCAGGTGGGTTACTGCCTGTGTCCCGACTGTCACGTGGTGGTTTTGTCAGTGCGTGAGAGGAGTGTTGGAGTCTCCTGGGTGACTGGAGGGTTGGTTTGTCTCTGCCTTCAGCCCAGTGGGTTCGGGTTCTGGCTTGTGTTTTACGTGTTCTGTGGCTGTAGCTGAAGTACTTCTGTGGGTGAGATGCAGCCTTGGTCTCTGGGTGCTGTCCCCTATTTCCCGGGGACCGTGTTGGCCTTGAAGCCGTGACGAAGGCCCTGGGCATGTAGAGCGGAGGCCCAGACACATGCACATGGCATTCAAGGCCACGATGGCCTGTTTTTGCACCCTTCGTTCCGTTCCACAAGTGTACTTTGATGTCAGCATTTCTGGGATCTTGACACCTGTCTCTCTGGTGTTCCTGCTCCCAAGAAGCAGCCTGGATGGTTCAGGTTTAAGTCTTCTCTGAAGATAAGGGCATCACATCCCACCCCCACACCTTGGCATTCCCCAGACCCTCTGCCCAGTCTTTGGTTTTAACAGGCACCGTGCAGCACAGGCATCCACCCCCAGCCTTCACGGTGGTGCTGGGATTGTCAGCCTGCTGGAGGCTGGGAGTGATTGCACCATGGCCTCAGACGTTGTGGGGTGGCCTCCACTCAGTAGGCAGGCAGTCGACTTGTCAGAGGTCCATGCAGATAGAAAGGCTGTGCCTCTTGTCCCTGTCTCTCTCTGCCTGCTGACGGCTTGGGACAAGGAACAAGCCATGTCTGCAGTGTGGTGCCCTGGCCCATGTTGACAGGTCTGTGGAAAGACACTGAGGCTCTGTCTGCTGTCAGTGCCTCGGCTAAAATTCTGGGGCTGGAGCGTGCTGCCCTGGGAGGTGGGGGGCAGCGCTGCCAGGTTGGGGCAGGGCCCTTCGTGCTGCTGCTTCTGCTGGGCAGGGACTTCACCTGTCTGGTCACTGAGCTCCTGAACACTGCCACCCTGGCCGTCCTCGATGACTCACCGCAGCAGTGGTTGGTGGTGCCCAAGTGTGAGCACGCAGTGAGCCTATTGCCGGGCCGGGATGAGGCTCGGTGCCGAAGCCCTGGTGGTGGAGGGGTTAAGAGCTGTGGCAGCTGACCGAGAGATGGGCAGTTCGAATCCACCAGCAGTCCCTTAGAAACCCGCCAGGGCAGCTCTCCTCAGTCCTGTGGGGTCACTGAGTCAGAAGAGACCAGTTGGCAATGCATGCGGTGTTTCTTGTTTAATTGACTGGTTTTTGGAAGAAAGAGGAGGATGAGGGAGGACTTGGGCCAGGGAGCCGGAAAATCAGGTGTAGAATGGTGTCTCCCAGGCCCGAGCGAGGGGCATGTAGCGGCGGGGGGCTGGCCAGCGGGAAGTAGAGGAGCCTAGCTCCTAAGGAACACTGCTGGGATATGCCTACTGGTGGGTCGTGCACGTCCCCAGGGGCAAGGTAGGATGGGAGGGGTCTGGGGCCCTTGTCCCTGTGTGTTTGTCCAGTGGCGCACCGGAGGTGGCAGGGGATGACTTTCCAAGGGGCCCAGACATGGACAGCACCCCAATGAGGCAGCCGGGCAGGAGAGGGAAAGCATTTCTGCTGATACTTGGCCACTGTTGGTATCTGTTTATCTTCAGGCTGTGGGGGCACAGCTCAGAGATACCCTCCCCGGGCCCCTGGAGAAGGTGCTAGCCTTGGGGTGTGAGGAACTCACCTCTCTTTTCTCACCCATACCTGAGACCGCCCCACCCCAGCTTCTCATCACCACTGCCACCCCTTGTGGACACGCCTTCCCTCCTCCCTGTGTCCCACCTCCATGGAGGTGCAGCCCGTTGCCCACCTTGTGGGACTTGTGTGGGTGTCTCCTGTCACAGACACCTGCAGGAGCTGTCCTGGCAGGACTGGGGGTGTGGGCCAGGCCTGAGGGTATAGGTGGGCTGGCTGTGGCTTCCGCCCCGAGTGCCTTTGCTGGTAAGTCCTGAAGGGCTGAGACAGCCTGGCTTTGGAGCCCTGCAGCCAGGCAGCTGGGGTGCTTGCTGACCCCAGCAGGTGCCACCAGGATGTGGCAAGGGCCAGCGGGCCAGGAGGAGGGGGCGTGCACCTGCCTGAGGGAGGAGGCTGCCTCTTGGGTCGCCTGAGGTGGTCTGAGTGAGGTTGTAGGGTTTAGTGAGGGAAAACCATGATTCTGGACACTTTAGTTGTTTGTCGTCCTGGTCTCTGAGACGGGGTTCGTGCTGACCCCTGTGGGGCCAGGCCTCTCGGAGCCACAGGTACCAGGCACCTGGGAAGGAGGGTTTTCAGCATGATTTTGAGATGAGGGGAAAACAAAATCAAGGTGCCAAGAACTTTGGGGCACCAAACACCAGGCAATCCAGTGTAGGGACTGAGGGAGCAAGCCTGCAGGGCCACAGAGGACTGGAGAGCAGGCACTGATTCTGTGTGGCGGGCACTGCCCACTCCGCTTTCTGTGGCCTGGGGTCTGAACCCGCTCACCACAGGGGGCAGGGTGAGAATTGCCGTGGGCATGGTTGGTCCCTGTGAGGTTGGGCGGCACATGCCTCTGCTGCCAGGCTTCCCTGGCTCTGTGTCTACGCAGCGTGCCCCGTTTCTCTGCTGGGTTGATGGTTGGTTGCAGAAACCAGACAACTCAGAGGCCGCCCTCATGGTTATGTGGCTCGTGAGGAAGGAGCAGCTCCTGCTCGGGTGGTTCTTCAGTCAGGCAGCTTCCAGCTCAGACAGCCGCTGGCTCTGCGGACACGTGCCTGGAGGTCCCTGCTCTGCCAGCAGGCCGCCTGCCCCGAAGCGCTCTGCTCCAGGGCAGAGGCCCACTCTGCTGTCTCGCACTGTCTGCAGTGCTACAGCCGTCTGTGCCGGCTGAGTCCCGGGGTCCCGGGTGCAGAGGACACACCCTGCTCTGGACTATGCTTAGTGGTAGCGAGGTCCCCTCAGCCTTGGCAGGAGTGGCCCTACAAGCCCAGCGGAATGGCAGAAGTGATCAATCCCCTGAGCAGACAGAAAGTCACCTGATGGGCATAGTGAACTGACCAGTCCCTGGAAGGTGTGTAAAACAGACCAATCACAGGGCATGCTGTTGCGCATTGCGTTGTTTTCGGCAGAATTATACACCCAAGGCCAGAAAGGTTGCATGTAAGAGAAATCCATTGCACTGTACCTCCCCAGAATACAAGCCCAGTGTTTCAGAAGAAGCCAGAGATGCCAGTTACTAATGCAGACTTTTTTTCAGGTTTTGAATGCTGGCTCAATTTATTTAATTTTTAAAAACATTGTGTGCAGATGAGCAAAACACACGTGTGGTTCCCAGCTTTACTTTCTACCTTAACAATGTGTGTTTTGGTCAGCTAATGCAACTGAACAGAAATCCCACAAAGTGGATGGCCTTACAGAGAAAGTTTACTCCTACTAGCTGAGTCAGCTACAAATCCACCTTCAGGGTGTCCGCTCCAGAGGAAGGCTTTCTGGCTGTCGGCTCTGGAGGAGAGTCTTAGTGCTGCATCAGTCTTTGGTCAGGGAGCATCTTAGCACAGTGCAGGGTCTGAAGGACATGCTTGTCTCCCGGTCTTGCTTTCTTCATGGTGTGAGGTTCTCAACTCTGCTTGCTTCCCTTTCTTTTTATCCCTTGTAGGATGAAAGGATAAAAGGTGACAGAGGCCAGGCTGCAGGTGAACCGTCTGCAGACTGGAGCAGGGAGGTGACCTTAGGAAGGGATTGACAGCCCCACCCTAACTCTCTCTAACATGACCCACTCTCTTCACCCCAGGTAGAGATGAGAATTTACAGTGTAGGAAGATCACAGAATGGAGGACAGTCACACAGTACTGGGAGTCATGGCCCAGCCAAACTACTGCATGTATTTTGGGGGGACACAGTTCAGTCTATGACAGTGTGTGTGGTGCTTGTGGGTCAGAATTTCTGTCTTCCTCTTGCAGTAGGGTATCAAATGGGCATGGAAGCCACGCTTCCTGGGTTTAAGTCTTGGCCCAGCCTCTGGAAAGCTGTGTGATTTGGGGCAGGGCTGTGTGTGTCCCAGTGTGCCGAGGCCGCTGGGGCGGTGTGTGCCCCGGTGTGCCGAGGCTGGCGGGGCTGTGTGTGCCTGGGGGTGCCGTGGCTGGCGAGGCCGTGTGCGCCCTGGTGTGCCGAGGCCGCTAGGGCAGTGTGTGCCCCGGTGTGCCGAGGCCAGCGGGGCCGTGTGCACCCGGGTGTGCCGTGGCTGGCGAGGCCGTGTGCGCCCCGGTGTGCCGAGGCCGGCGGGGCTGTGTGCGCCTGGGAGTGCAAGGCCAGCGAGGCTGTGTGCGCCCCGGTGTGCCGAGGCTGGCGGGGCTGTGTGCGCCTGGGGGTGCCGTGGCTGGCGAGGCCGTGTGCGCCCCGGTGTGCTGAGGCCGGCGGGGTCGTGTGCGCCTCAGGGTGCCATGGCTGGCGAGGCCGTGTGCGCCCCAGTGTGCCGAGGCACTCAGGGCTGCATGTGCCCTGTGTGTGCTGAGGCTGGCAGCACCTATTGTCTGCAGTGAGTTGCTCTGCGCACTGCAGTAACTGTTGTCATCACGCTGTCCCCGCAGTGGAGCGGAGGCGGAGGGATAAGATCAACAACTGGATCGTCCAGCTTTCAAAAATCATTCCAGACTGTAATGCAGACAACAGCAAGACGGGAGCGGTGAGTGTCCCCTGACCCTGCATCACGGTGTGAGGCACGGCCTGCCAGCCCCTTCTTGGAAGACCCCCTGCCCTCCAGATGGAGGAGTGGCCTCCGGCCAGGTGGTCAGCAGTGGCTGGTGGTGACACTGGCCCTGCTGTCCCCACCCACCCCCAGAGTAAAGGCGGGATCCTGTCCAAGGCCTGCGACTACATCCGGGAGCTGCGCCAGACCAACCAGCGCATGCAGGAGACCTTCAAGGAGGCCGAACGGCTGCAGGTGGACAACGAGCTCCTGAGGCAGCAGGTGCGTGCCGGGACCCGGCCCTGGGGCGGGGGTGCGACTGGGCGCCCCAGGGCGTGCAGAGCCAGCGCGCTCCTCGTGCCCTGTGTCTCCGGCAGATGGAGGAGCTGAAGAACGAGAACGCCCTGCTGCGGGCCCAGCTGCAGCAGCACAGCCTGGAGGTGGCGGGCGAGGGTGCTCGGCAGTGACGCCGCCCGCAGACGGAGCCTCCTCCGGGCCAGCCGCCCCTTCCCAGCCCTTAGCACAGACAGGGACAGATGCCCCTGCCCCAGCTGCGTTTTTTTATAGTAGATTTTTAACAAAACGGGGAGAAATAATGCATTTCTGTGGATTCAGTACCTATCACCCACCTCAACTTGGAAACAATGTCCCCCGGTCTGTCTGTCTGTTCCTTCAGCCCCCACTAAGCCCTGCCTGGAGGCAAGAGGAAGGGGACAAAGGCCCTGCCATATCCCGCTGCCTCCTTGGTCTCTCGAGGTGCTGAGACAAGGTGCTCATGGGAAGGAGGGGGCCTTTAGGGGGACCTCCCCAGGGCCTGGACCTAAGCGGGGAGGCCATGTCCCACCCCCACCTCTTGTTTCTGGACCCCTGCTCCCCTTTGGGTGTGTGTGTGTTTTAATTTTCTCTATGGAAAAAACAGACAAAAAAAATAATAGAGAGGTATTTAACTGCAATAAAGTGGCCCCTGCGGCCCCCGCCTTGTCTGTCGGTGTGTCTGAGCATCTTTGGTGGGCAGGCTGGGGTCTCCTGTTCACAGCTGCGTGCCAGTCCCTGCACCCTTTACCATCTGCACCCAGTGTGTGGATTAGATGAAGGGATAAATGTCGTCTCGAGGCCCCAGGTATATGTGGAGGGGGCTGGTGTCAAGGACAAGGCCTGCCTGCTGTGTCAGGGGAGAGGCTGGGGTCTCCTGGGTCAGCAGTTTCTAGAATCCAGACTGACTCCTGGCCTTGCCTTCTAGGCTGAAGCCCTCCCCTCTGTGCCAGCCAATGGTGGGGCCTGGCCTTGAGCCCCTCACCCCCAGGGAGGGCCAAGGGCCAGGAAGCCAGGCTTGGCCCGTCAGCCTGTCGCCTGGAGCCGTGGCTCTGGCGCCTGTGCCGTGACCCCTGCCCCCGACTGATGATGAAACCTGGCCTGAGCAGAGACGCAGAGATGCCTGCAGTCTCAGGGATGCTGCCATGTCTCCATTCTCAGGGACCTGCTTCATTCTGCCTTCCCCTGTTCACCTCTGCCAGGGTCCAGGCCAACTTCAGCTGGCCACCTCCAGGAGCTCACCACTCTTCCCTCTGCAGGTGGCCCCAGCTGGTCACCCCCTCACCCTCCTGGAAGAACCTCCTTCTGTTCCTGGCTCTCCCTTGAGGAGGACCACCTCTGGGAGGGTGTCCTCGGCGTGCGTGAGGATGAGCCCGTCCTGCAGTGATGGCGAGATGGCAGGGGAAAGTTTCCACCAGGGTCCTTCCATTTTGGTGGCTTTAAGTGGATCAGGAAGAAGTCTTCATTTCTAGATGGTACTGGTGCCGAACCCATTGCTACTGAGTCGGTTCTGACTCCAGGAGACCCTGTAAGACAGTGGATCTGCCCCACGGGGCTTCCAGGGAGTGACCAGTGGGCTCACACCCAGACCTTTGTGGTGAGCCACCAGTGAGGCCGTGGTGACCGGTGACAGGCAGGATGGCAGAGTGGCTACAGGCCAGGCTCCAGGCCACGTTCTCTGTGAGGTGGCCTGGGCAGTGGAGGAGGGGGTCCTTGTGTGCAGGCAGCCTCCAGTCGTCTTCACCCAGTGGCATGCTGGGGAACCTGCAGTCCCAACAGCCCTGCCTTGTGGCGTGCTGGTCTTGGTTGGTAGCAGACATCCTTCTGCCCATGTCAGACTTAAGGTCCCAGTGCAAAGCCCCAGAGGCAGATCTGGGGTACGTGGCCTGCCCCCGTGAGCCAGCCCTGGCACCCCTGCGCCCTGCAGTGTCTGCCCAGTGGTGGGAAAGCCTGGTGATGCCAGCAGTGGCTGTGGAGCTGGCTGCACATGTCAAACCCCTGCTCCACCTCTCTGCCTTCAGTTCCTCTTCCATAAAGGGACCAGAATGTCCCCGTGTGTGGTAGCGCGGGGGCTCTTACAAGGAAGCAGGATTGGGTGGCTGAGGAGGCAGCCGGGGCCCCAGGATGGCGTGGGCAGCAGGGAGCTATTTACACAGAATGGGGGCCCAGTTGAACTAACACCAAGGTCAGCACGTGTGCATAGAAGAATTCGTGGTGTGGTGGCCGCGGCCGCCGGATGCTGGCTGTCCTGGCCGCAGTTCCTGGTCAGCAGTGCCACATTCATTGTCCAGACAACCTGAACTGCATTAAAGATTTGGACACTTCAGAAACCCTGCCTGAGCTTGGGGGCCTCATGCTGGCCCAACTGCCTGTGCATCTTGCTCTCCCTGGAAGTGGCGCATGCGTGAAGAGAACCTGTAACTGAGGAAAGTCCCCCCAAACCATGCCCGGCCCTCCTGCGGTCCCAGGAAGTGACAGCTGTCTTAAACGTGGACACAGGCACCGGGAAACTGGTGAGGGGAGAGGGAACCTTGCTTCTGCTCACCAAGCTGTTCAACTTCTGGGAAAAAAGGTGACTGGTTTCCTGAAGTTGACAGGGTGACATCATGTTGGAGAAAGGGTCTCCAGGTGGCTGGCTGGAGATGAGTGTTTGCGGCCCCATCTACCCCACCCCCAAGACACACCTCCTCTGGCTGAGGGTGACACAACCCTGTTCCCTGTCACCTGTTCCCGCTTATCTCTCCCACCTCTCCGGCGCCACCACCTTCTTGGAAATGAATCAGGGCAAAGGGGAGGGGGCTCAGCACCCCCGCCCCTCCAGCAGTCCCCATAAAAGTGACTGCTGCTGCACTCCAGGCACCAGATCCAGCTCCAGACTCTGTGGCGAGACAGGCAGACAGAGGTGCAATGACAACCAGCATTCAACTCCGAGCAGCCTGCCTCCTGCTGCTGCTCCTTGCAGGCCTGAGCCGTGGCGGGGCTCTCCCCCACCAGGTGAGAAACGGCAGGACCGGGTGCTAGCAGGGCAGCAGAGTCGGGAGGGTGTCCTGAGGATGGCTGGGGCCATCACATGCGTGGCGGAGCCCAGGACAGGCAAGGGAGGCTGGCAGCTGCTTAAAGAACAGAGTTGGGGTACCGAGGGGTGAATCCCACAGATAGACGGCCTGCCATGCTGTGCCAAGTGCCATCTAAGACACCAAGGACAAAGCAATGAGTGACAGAGGGTAGAGACAAGATTTTTCCTGTCGTGGAGTTTATGTCCCAGGCAAGGAATCAGCCAATAGACGAAACGTAGGACAACCTGTGTTTGCTGCTGTTGGTGCCGTCGGGCGGATCCCAGCTCACAGCAGCCGTCTGGAGCCGAGCGGAGCTGCCCCTGCCGTTTTTAAGGGGCATGTGGTGCGCCTGGGTGGTGCACCATGAGGGTTAGCAGCTGCACTTCTTAGCCACTGTGCCCCCAGGACTCCACCAAAGACGGGGCTGGGGTGACGGTGGCAGGGCACTCCTAGGTGGTGTCAAGGGCCTGGCAGTCAAGTGAGGCTGTTTTGTGACAAAGTGACACTCAAACCATAGCTTGGATGTCTCAGGCAGAGGGGACACCATGTACAGCCTCCAGGTGAGGGCGGCCCTGGGCTCCCCCGAGGACCGGGCACTTCAGTAGGTGAAGGAGGCAGAACGAGGAGACGAGGCCGAGGGGCTGGTGGGGGGCAGATCACACTGGACCCGGTCCTTCGGGACAGGGAGCTTCGAGGTGTGAGCGGCAATGTGGTAGTCACCCTGCCGTGTCGGGGACGGGCTCTAAGGAGGGTGGTCGCAGGGACACTTGTTACACGGTAGTTGGTGGCGTCCAGGGGAGACAGGAGGATGTCCTGGAGAAAGACAGCAACGGTGGGCCAAGCAAGGGACAGCTCTCTGTGGAGGGGAGACAGACAAGACAACGAGGCCATTCCCAGGACTTGGGCCGAGCGGCGGAGGCCGTCGCTGGGCCAGGCGGTGCAGCTCCCGGCTCTGCTGGACTCTGCTCCGTCTTCAACACCTGCTTCTTTCACAGACAAGACAGCTCGCAGAACTCCAGGCTCGGGACTCAGCTGCAGCCACAGACAGCCTGACGGTGAGACTCCTGGGTTGTCCCCTCTGAGCCTTCCCCTTCCCTTCCGTGTCTGCGCCCGTGCCTCACGGTGTCCCGCTTCCTCCCACAGCCTGTGGTCCAGACAAGAAGGAGCCGGGATACCCACTTCCCCATCTGTGTCTTTTGCTGTGGCTGCTGTCGCAAATCAAAGTGTGGCATGTGCTGCAAGACGTAGGGCCGGCCCCATGCCCCTGCCCCAGCCCCTGCCCCAGCCCTTATTTATTCCAACTGCCTCCCCAGTGCTACATGAATCATCTTGGAATAAAACAGCTGGTTCTTTTATTTTCCAAACTACATTGTCTCTTGTCCTTTCTTCCTGCTGAGGGTCCATGCCAGAGTCTTGTTTCTTCTGTGCCCCCCTGCTGCCCCCTGCCACCAAGTGCCAGTACTCAGTGAGTGTCTTGGGGCTGCAGGAAGCTTAGTGAAAGCAAATTTATGTGCTCTTCTTCCTCTTCTGTCAAAAGCCTTGGAATTGACCTTGCAACAGCAGGGATGACAATTTCCTTCCCTTAAAGTATTATTAAAACAGAGGTAACAAACTCAGTTGTCTAGCCAGAGTCTCCAGGGCTCCCAAGAGTGGACACTGCTCAGATGCTCTTGGCTTCCTTCAGTTGCATTCACTATCAAGAGCAGACAGTGGAGTCTACAGGCTACATGACCAGTGAGGACAACGCCCCTGAAGTCCGGCTGATTGTGTGCTGTGTAGTCTGTGCTGTCCAACTTCCCAGTTTCAACTCCCAGTATGTTAAGCATCTGTAAATGTTTAACCCACAGAATCAAGAGATTTCTGGATTCCCCAATTATTTTTAAGAGTGTCAAGGGATCCTGGAGTCCAAAAACTTTGAGAGCCACTGATCTTTGGGGACCAGCCAGGTACAGTAAACCCATGAGGCATGCTGACTTCAGGACACAGGAGTGTCTTAAGTTACATCTGCTCCACAAGGACCCACTCTGCACGTGAAGTGTGTAACAGCATTGTTCACCGCTACAAGGAATTAAGTTCTCCCTTGTTTCTGAAAACTGTGCCCCTCTCTACCTGATTCTCCCACTTTTGAGAAAAACACAAAGGCAGGAAGTATTCGTCTCTTCTTAGCAAGTGACTAAACGACAGCACCGGTGTGACAGCAAAGGCCGTCAGTCACTCAGCCTCAAAGTTGGGGATCGACATGGTTTGGGTCCCCAACTAAGGGGCATTCCGGGAGATGGCTGCCCTGCCCAGAGGTACCCCTAAACTTGGCTAGAGCTTCTGGTTTCTCAACTGAATGGTAATCTTTATTTTGACATAAAATTTCCTAATTTTTGAAAAGATTGGCAATGTATTTGTTTTTCAAATCAACACTCTGTGGGCCCAGATATACACACCTGGGAGCCCCGGTCAGGCTTGCACACACCGACAGCCTCCTGTGTACCGAAGGGGAGACCGGGCAGTCTCATACACCAGTGACTTTGTGGTCTGCCTCAGAAGCCGTGAGACACTTGTCCTCTGAGGTAGCAGCAGGAGACGTTTCCTGAGTGGAGAGCTGAGCCTCCTATTAGCTTTCCAGATCCTTCATGTGGCTTCTCCCCACTCTGAAGCTCTGCTCCCTGATCTTGAAAAAGAGAGAAACGTCTCTGCAGAACTGAGCCCATCTGGCTGTTGAGCTACTCAGATTACAGGGCGAGAGCCAAACTGCATCAATTTAGCTGGGCCCTGATGCCCAGTGTCGTATGACTGCCCACCTTTTGTCGCTTGATGGAGTTTCCCTAGGTTATAAATCCTAATTTCTGCTGGTGGCTGATGGAGAAGACAGGATTGTGATAGAGTGGGATTGTAACACCTTCACCCAGGTCACCTCCCTGATCAAAAGTAGAGGGAGTTTCCTCGCAGTGTGGCCTGCAACACTTCTACCTCTCAAGAGATAAAAAGGAAAGGAAAGGGAGCAGAGTGTGGGTTCCACAACAGTGTGGGTTCAGTGTAACTCAAATATATCATAAGTTGGGAGCTGCCTATGTTAAGAGGGGTGGGTGATAACTACCCAGAACCCACCAAAACAAACCCATTGCCATTGAGCCATTCCCGACTCACAGTGACCCTATGAGACAGGGTAGGACTGCCCCCAGAGCTTCCAAGGAGCACCTGGTGGATTTGGACCACCGACGTTCTGGTTAGGAGCTGTAGCACTTAACCACTACGCCGCCAGGGTTTCTGGTAAGTCCCTAGGAGGTGGGACATTTGAAACAACTAATCATATTGAGCGACACCGGTGTGCTTCTCGTATCTTAGCTAGTAGTTTCTGAAAGGTGGGTCCTAGAGATGAAGAAGGCATGGAGCAGAGGTTCTCAGACTTTAGCGGATATCAGAATCTCCTGGAGTGATTGTTGAAGTGCAGATTGCTGGGCCCCACCACCCCTAGAAATCTCAATTCAGTAGGTGTGGGATTTTTTTTTTTTTTTCATTTTGTTATGATCAAGGGAAAGCATACAGTCCAAAGCAATTTTCCATGTCCATCTGTCTGCCTCTCCATCTGCTCTCCTCACTCCGGGACAGCACACTCCTCCTTTTCACTCTTTACTGGTAGCACCCTCTTAAGGAACACCTGTCCCTTCCTCTCCACCCTCCCTTCCCCCTTCTAGAAAGAAACCAGTAGGTCAGCCCCCCATAAATGTATAAAACCACCGCATGCTCACTGTGTGTCCCCAAGTCCAGTCCATTCTTGTCTGAAGAGGTGACCTCAGCACTGGTTTCAGGTCAGGGCCAGCAGCAAGTCTAGGGACCAGGTTCCCAGGGGACCCTCCAGGCTGTGGGATCATCAAGTCTGGTCTTTTATTAGAGTTCTTGAACTGTAGGTGTGGGAATTTTAGTGATTTCTCAGATGATACTGATGGTGCTGGCCCAGAGGCCACACTTTGAGGACCACTGGCTGAGGGAAGCCAGCACCTCTCGGTGGGACCGAGCTCCAGCTCCCCTTCGGGAGGGTACTATGCAGTGGGCCTGAGGGCCTGGTGGTGGGATGCGTTTTGCTGGGTCTAAACACCATCATGATAAATGGGGAGAAGACTGAAGTCGTCAAGGATTTCATTTTACTTGGACCCACGGTCAGCACTCATGGAAGACACAGTCGAAAAATCGAAAGACAAACTGCGTCGGACAAACTCTGCGTAGGTCAAATCAGCTGCAAGAGATCTCTTTAAAGTGTTGAAAGCAAAGACCTCACCTTGAAGACTAAGGTGTGTCAGACCCAAGCCGTGGTGTTTTCAATTGTCTCATGTGCATCAAAAACTGGACAGTGAATCTGGAAGACCAAAGGAGAACTGACACTTTTGAATTACGCTGTTGGTGAAGAATACTGAATACACCAAGCACTGCCAAGAGAGAGGACAGGTCAGAAGGCCCCTTGGCAGCGAGGACAGAGAGACTCTGGTATGCCTCAGGCGTGTTGTCAGAGGGACCAGTCCCTGGAGAAGGACGTCATGCTTGGTGAAGTAGACGGCCGGCAAGATACGGGAAGACTCTCCATGAGATGGAGTGACACCGTGGCTGTAATGACGGTTGAAGCGGGGCGGCAATTACGAGGATGGAGCAGGGCTGGGCCGCATCGGAACCGACTTGCAACGTTCCATCAGCGTCTCATCTGGAAACTGAGGACTTTTCACACCAAAGTCTGCACTCCTGCCTTCTCTGGGAAGATCAGGCGATCTGACCACACTGGCAGCCGGACCTGGAGGTGGCCGACCGTTTCAGACAGAGCACATGGCGCTGTCTAGTGCCCCCGAGTCCCTCGCCCAGACCTTGTACTCCCACCCCTGGGCTCGACACTGTGCTCCAGAGACAGGAAAGCTCTGATCTGAGCCATGGTCTCCAACGCTGATCTTGGTGTGACGCAGGTGCCTGTCCTCTCCCGCCCAGGAGCAGCCACAGGTCCCACCCAGAAAGGAGACGGAGTCCCAGACCACACAGGTGTGCGACCCTGAGGGGCTGGTGTTGACTCTGAGGCCATGGCCCATAAGCACCCAGGATCTCAGTGACCTTGCCCGAAGCTCAGACACCAGGCCCCACTCTTCCCCAGTCCCCAAGTGTTCGAGCCCCACCCCACTCTCAATAGGCCTTTGTCCCTGGCTGGGAAAGGCACGGGCAGAGGCTGACATCATGAAGCTTGAGGAGGGGGGTGGGACTCCCCTCCCCCTGCCCGCCTATCCCTCTCCTCACTCTCTGGTCTGAGGGATTTCCCCACCCCTGACTCCCGGGTTCTCCCTTGGGAGAAAGGACCCTCTCTCCCTCCCCCTGCTGTGAACTGGAGGAGGAGAGAAGATGCGCAGTGTGGCTGAACAGCGCACGGTCCAGCCAGCACCACACTTGACCACTCTGCCCCCAATTTCACCCTCCAGACGCCCCCTTGCGATGGGACTGGTGAGGTGACAGGAGGGTGGCTGTGGAATCTGCACACGGGGGCCCTCACGGCCACCAAGGTCAAGGCAGCCCAGCACCTTCCGTGCACCAAGCAGTGTTCTAGAGGACACAGTGGGGAGCCAGACAGACAAACAGAAAGTTTGCCCCTGGAGCTTGGGGCTGGCAAGGAGGCAGAGCAAGTGAACTGTCAGAGAGAAGCGCTTCAGTGGTGGGGCTGGGTTCTCTCAGGGGTTCAGGAACAGCTTCCAGAATAGGTGACATCAGAGCTGAGGGCCCCGAGAGAGGAATGGGCCATGGCCGGGGCAGGGCAGGAGGGTGGACAGGTAGGAGAGGTCTCTGGGAAGAAGGGCACCTTCTGCAAAGGCCTTGAGTCAGTAGGTGCTGTGGGGTGCTCAAGGAGCATGTCCAACCACCTCCGTACGCAGATGGGGCTTCGCTCGGCACCCAGAGCTGTGACATAAGCCCAGATAGGCCGGGGATGAAAGCTGCTGTCCTCATGGAGGGCGCGCTGTGAGGTAGCCAGAATCAAAAACCGTGCCTTGGGTTTGAGTTTGGCTCATCGTGACCCTACAGGACAGAGCAGAACTGCCCCACGGGCTCCCCAGGAGCAGCTGGTGCGTGTGAACTGCCAGCCTTTTGGTGAGCAGCCAGACTCTTCACGGCTGCTCCCCCAGGACTCCACGTTCTGAGGAAAGGTGTCAGTTTAGACGTCAGGTCACTGCAGACGATGGCAAGAACCTGGAGGAAGATCGATCAGGCTGAGTGGACCAAGAGTAACCGTGGGGAGGTGGTCCCAGAGACAGCAGGCGACCCTGAGGCCAACAGGCAAAGGTTCTGCCACCTCCTCCTCCTGTCTTCAATGCCATCTGCTGCTGCTCAAAGCTAGGTCACACCTAACACTGCCACCAAGATTCCTTAGTTGCTGAGGACAAAGCCTTCTGTCCTCAACCTGAAATGTTTAGAGGTATGAGAAGCATCCCTTCCCAGGGACCCAGAATCAGGGTGCATGATGACAGAGGAGGGGGAGACAGTGAGCCAGCCGCCCCCTCCCAAGGGCCCCCCAGGAAGGAGCTAGGAGAACCTAGGCGTCAGCCTGCCCAGTCCGAGCCCCGTGGTGACAAGGGCCCCTTTGTACCCCCCTCCTCCAGGGGCAGGGAGGAGCTGTGCCCTGGAGGCAGGCGGCCCCTGGCACCCGGGGGGCAGGGGAGGGGCTGACAAGTGGGGGCCTAGACCCCGGGAGGCCAGGGGACTGTGAGCTGGGCCGGCAGAGCACAGGGTGCGGGAGTAAGGTCATCTCAGTGAGCACTGCAGCGGGGACAGGGCCGAGAGCCAGGTGGGTGCCGCGGGGCAGGGCACTTGGGGGCATGTGCAAGGCGAGGGTCTGGGGGGCAGCAGTCACTGCCAATTGCCACTAATTTAGGACAGCAGCTTCAGGAATGGGCTTGGAGTATGGCAGGGAAAGTGATAGGGTTTGGGGGAGAAACTACACAGCAAATTAACAGGGACCTCCTCCAGACCCCGTGAGGCTGGGGCTTCTATTAGACACAGTTGACCTTAAGCTCCCATGCTGGGAAAAGATGGGGACAGGAGGGATCGTGGACTGGGCGAAGGGTGGGAGGACACCCAGGTGATCAGACACCTGCATCCTGCCATTTAGGAGATGAGTGGGGCAGCGGGCTGCAAGAGCAGGTTCTGGCATCTGGGCTCCCAACAGGTGCGTGTGCGTGTGTATATATGTGCGTGTGCGTGCGTGTGCACCCACAGGGTGCTCGTGCAGCTTCTCTGTGTAATCTTCATCCACCACAGCAGTGCTCCTCAATTATTTATGTGTCACTGTCTTCCTAAGGAAAACTTCTGGAGCCCTGGTAGCCAGTGGCTAAGTGCTCGACTGCTGGCCGCAAGGCTGGCCGTTGGGCTCCGCCAGCTGCTCCCTGGAAACCCCGTGGGGCGGTCCTGCTCTGTTCTACTGGGTGGCTCTGAGCTGGAATCGACTCAGCAGCAGCGGGGCTGGGTTTGGTTTGGGAAGAAAACTTTTTAGGCGAAGTTTTGCCATGTTGCCCTTGCCCGCCCTGCCCCTGCGTGAAATTCTGAGACCACAGACACTGTATACGTGGTTATGTACTCTGGATTTTGGAAGGGCACGGACCCCTGCGAACAAGAGTTCACTTCCGCTGAGACTACGCCGTCTATCTGCTCATTTCACACGTTAGCCCGGTCATGCGTCTGGCCCCCAGCGCTGTCTGAGTTGTCTTCTTCTTGTCACAGGTGCCCGAGCTTGCCACGTGTCCAGCGTCACATGTGGGTGCATCTGTCTGTCTACATCTCAGTGTGTGTGTGTGTGTGTGTGTGTGTGTGCACATGCATGCACACGTGCAGGCCTGTGTGTGCCTGGATGTCACACCCACATCTGCCAGGTGTGAGACATAACGAAGGGCCTCCAAGTGCGCATCTCTGACCACGTGTGCCGGGCAGAGGGGCTGCCTGGGTGTCTGAGCAGTCTCCACTGTGTGAGCTTGCTGTGACTGGCTGGATGGGAACCTGTCACATTTCACACCTGTGTCCACATGCTGACTTCCATGTGTCCACCGGAAGGGCTGGAGAGGGCGGGGAGTTCCTGGCCCCACCCAGAGGCACTCTTCACCTCCCGGCCGGCCAGCCTTGGCCGCAGGAGCTCAGAGCCCAGCCAGAAGGCTGCCTCCCGCCCAGCCTCCCACCTACCCTGCTAGTTCCCTGGGATGAGGCAGCCTCACCCTGCAGGAACAGGGCTCTTTTGTACGAGGTGCTGGCCTTTCTTGAGGGTGGGGACACCAGGGGCTGTCTGTGGGGAGGAAGAGGGCGGCAGGAATTCACGCGGCACGCTGGGAATGCTGATGCTGTGAAACCCAGTCATTGATGGGACCCGGTCCCTGACTGCCACCCCCAGGGCTCAGCCGTGGGACATCAGCTCCCTCACCCCACTCACCACGCCACACCACCACTGTGCCCCTCCCCACCGCTCTGCCGTGCCCTTTTCTCACTCTGCAAGTCTCCCACTTTCTGGCTAGGGGAGGTGTGTGGAGAGCGGCTGTGAGGCTGTGTGGGGGGGTCCCGCACAACCCCAGGCAACAGATGACAGGCCAGCAGCTTTGCCCATTGTGGAGACAGAGAGGAGACGGTGGGTGCCCAGGTCACCTCCCCTTGCACCTGTCTGACTGTCGTTGTAGGGTGGCTGGCTGACAACTTCCCGTGGGACCAGACGGCATTCCTGACTCAGGGAGACTGAGGTTAGAGGCAGGGTACCAGCTCCCCTTTCCCTCTCCCTTTTCCTGCCTCCTGCACCCCTCTGGCCCTGCCTGGGCTCTCCCTTCTGGCCGTGATGGGCATGATGCTTGTGCTTGCCACAGCCCTGTCAGGCAGAGACAGGGCAGCCCACAGGTTAGGGCTCCGGACGGGAGCCTGGCTGCCAGGCTTGAGCCCTCGCTCGGACACTTAACAGCCTGTGTGGCCTCAGAGGAGCTGCTTGTGTTCTCTGGACCGTGGCTATAGAATGGGACCGTCACGGCCCCTTCCAAAACACCAAATGAGTAAACCCAGGCGTGGCATCTGGCCAATGCCACGTTCATTTGGCTGTCACAAGCAGCAGCAGGGGTGGCAGCTACCGTATGAGTGGGCCCCTCGCTGGCGCTGTGGCAGAAGAGTGTCCCCAGGCTTCCCCAGGCCTTGACTCACCTGCTCTCCTCTCTCCAGCGGCTGCTCACCTGCTGCCCAAAATGATCTTCCTCACGGCGCTGCCTCTGTTTTGGATCATGATTTCAGGTAACGGCTGATGGGGGGCGGTGCAGGGGAGCCAGGACCTTGGCCCCTGGGCAGCTAGGGTTCTTCTCGTGGACCCTTGCACCACTGGGAGCAGAAGGGAAGGCCCGGGGCAGGGTGCCAGGGGACAAGTCCTTCAGCCTCCGCAGCCCTGCCGTCCCACAGCCTCTCGCGGAGGCCACTGGGGTGCCTGGATGCCCTCCACCATCTCGGCCTTCGAGGGCACGTGTGTCTCCATCCCCTGCCGCTTCGACTTCCCCGACGAGCTGCGGCCTGCCGTGGTGCATGGTGTCTGGTACTTCAACAGCCCGTACCCCAAGAACTACCCACCAGTGGTCTTCAAGTCCCGCACCCAGGTTGTCCACGAGAGCTTCCAGGGCCGCAGTCGCCTCCTGGGGGACCTGGGCCTGCGTAATTGCACCCTCCTGCTCAGTAACCTCAGCCCTGAGCTGGGCGGCAAGTACTACTTCCGGGGGGACCTGGGCGGCTACAACCAGTACACCTTCTCGGAGCACAGTGTCCTGGACATCATCAGTGAGTCCCCCCGGGGTGGCACGGCACGCTGGGGCTGGGGCGGTGTGCGGTTGGCGGGGGGCAGCAGGAAGGCTGGCCCAAGCACTGTTCTCTGAAAGGTCTGAATCAAGAGAAGTGTCAGCTTAGCTGGAGGGTGCAAGCTTCAGTGTCCACACAGACCCTGCAGTGACAGAAACAAGCAAAGCCGAGCCCCAAAGGCCTTCCTCTCCCAGCTCAGGACAACTGGAATGCTTCTTAGAAGCCAGGATGGTGACACTTGGGTCGTCCTACCAGGAGGGGTCAGTCTCTGGAGAAGCACTCTTGGTCAAGTGGGCAACCAGTGAAATACAGGAAGCCCCTCAACGAGATGAACTGACATAGTGGCCGCAACAAGGGCCACAAGCAGAGCACAGACTGTGAGCGTGACAGAGGACCGGGCAGGGTTTCACTCTACTGTGCACAGAGCTACTAGGAGTTGAGACTGACTCAGTGGTGCCCTACAACAACAAACCTTCTGGAAACTCCTGGGAGGCAGACAGCACAGTCCAGGGGTTAGGGGCAGGAGCTTTGGATCCTCCCATTAGTTAGGTAATCTTGTGCAAATTATTTAGTTAAAATGGGCCTCAGTTTCCTCTCCTATAAAATGGGGATAAGAACAGCACTTACCAGAATAGGTCAATGGTAGTCAGGGTCTCAGAGCAGCGCTGGCCACAGGGCCCCACCTCTGGCTGCCATTCTAGGTTGGGGTGCTGGCTCATGTTGCAAGAACACCAGAACTCTGTGGACTCTGTGGGGGGGGGGGTGTTGGTACAATCTCCCAGTTCTTAAATGTTGCTGTTGTTAGCTGCTGTGGGGTCGATTCCGACTCACTGCAGACTGCATGTGCAGTGCAGACCCGCTCCATGTGATTTTCAGAGCTGTGACCTTCCCACAGTGCACTGGTAAGCCCATCTTGACGTGACTGGATGGCTTCGAACAGCCAATCTTTTAACTAGTAGTCGATTTCTTAAATGTTAGGGCCGCCCAGAGACAACCTGTCAATCTTAAATTTTGACCACTCATTCAGAGCCCAAGTGGTGAAGACCTCAGCTGCCCACTCAAAGGTCAGCTGTTCAAGTCCACCAACCCCTCCTTGGAAACTCTATGGGGCAGTTCTGCTCTGTCCTACAGGATCACCATGAGTCAGAATTGATGTAATGGGCAGTGGGTTTGATTTTCTGGTGGTCATTAATTCAGATTTTTTTTAAAAAGCCATTTAGGCCAAATAAATTGCATCTGAGGGGTGGATTTGCCTGTGAGAGCAAGTCCTCCTTCCTCCTGATTTCTCAGTCTCCACTGCCTGGAACCCTTAGACTCAGGCCCCGTTTGCGCCAGGTCTGCCTGAGGAGCCAGGTGACCACCCTGCTACAGAATGAGCAGGGCACAGACACAGACACATCTTCAGGACAGTCGCTCTCTCGCTGTATCACACACACATCATGGAAGAGTGAGAAGAGTTTTTTTAACAAATGTAATAGAGGGCCAACAGCATAGATACTGAAATCAGAGGGACAGGGTTGAGGCCTGCTTCTGTCTGGTACCGTCTATGGCCTCAGCCTCCTCATCTGCACACCAAGCATAGTAACAGCCTCCACCTTTCAGGATGGCTGGAAGGACTGAGCAAGTTAAACACTTCCAAATTTTCGGACTATTAAAAAAATCCATGGCTGTTGAGTAAATTCCACCTGATAGTGATGGACCCTGTAAGGCACCACAGAAGTGCCCCCGTAGGGTGCCCAAGGAGCAGCTGGTGGATTCAAACTACTAGCCTTCTGGTTAGCAGCTAAGCTCTTAACCACTGCACCTCCAGGATTTCTTTCTACCCTGAAGCGGGTGTTTCCATCATTGCACACCCTGCTTGGACCTGTGGAGGGGTGTCGAGAGAGGGTAACCCCAGGAGGTGGAGGCAAAAGGCACTGTGAATCCAGAGGCAGGGGAGGTGCAGAAGCCCCAGAACTGGAGGTGGGCCAGGAAGGAGACCTCAGGGAACCCGGTGCTTTTTCTCCCTCAAACTTCCTTCTTTCCCTCGTCGGCAGACGCCCCCAACATCGTGGTCCCCCCGGAGGTGGTGGCAGGCAAGGAGGTGGAGGTCAGCTGCATGGTGCCGGACAACTGCCCGGAAGTGCGGCCCGAGCTGAGCTGGCTGGGCCACGAGGGGCTAGGGGAGCCAGCCGTGCTGGGCCGTCTGCGTGAGGACGAGGGCACCTGGGTGCAGGTGTCCCTGCTGCACTTCGTGCCCACCAGGGAGGCCAACGGCCACCGGCTGGGCTGCCAGGCCTCCTTCGCCAACACCACCCTGCAGTTCGAGGGCTACACCAGCCTGGACGTCAAGTGTGAGCCAGGGGGCGGGCCGGGGCCGGGGGCGGGGCCCGGCTGGGCGGGATGGGGCGGGGCAGAGCCGGGGCCACGCCCATTGACCGCGCCGGGTCTCCGGGCTCAGACCCTCCGGTGATCGTGGACATGAACGCCTCCGTGGAGGCCATCGAGGGCTCGCACGTCAGCCTGGTCTGCGGGGCTGACAGCAACCCACCCCCGCTGCTGACCTGGATGCGGGACGGGACGGTGCTCCGGGAGGCGGTGGCCGAGAGCCTGTTTCTGGAGCTGGAAGAGGTGACGCCCGGGGAGGATGGCGTCTATGCCTGCCTGGCAGAGAACTCCTACGGCCAGGACAACCGGACCGTGGGGCTCAGCGTCATGTGTGAGTCACCTGTCCTGGGGGCACACACCCTGCAGCAGGGAGAGAAGGGGAGCCTGCCCCAGGCCCACTTGGAAAGGAGGGGATTGCCTGTCAACATGCTCATTCGTTCGTTCCCCATGGGCCTGGAGAGCACCCCTACTGTAATCCTCTTACCAGAGGGCACTCTTGGCAAGGACAGATGTGGCCAGTGTCTCCTAGGACAGTTGTCTGACCGAGTGGGTCTAGGCTAGGGCCCAGGAATCTGTATTTTGCAATGGGCCCGATATATTCAGACCTGAGGGTGGAGAGGAACCCAGCGTCCCCAGCCCAGTGTGTACATCCAGGTTACGGGGCAGGGAAGAAGGGCTGGTGAGCCACGCAGAGGCCATTTCACTCATTCACTCACAGATATGGACAGGTGCCAAGTGCTCAGGGCTACACTACTGACAGTCGCAGCTGACATGTACTGAGGTTTTTACACAGGTACTGTTTTCCTCAAAACCTTGGTGCCATAGTGGTTGAGTGCTACTTCTGCTAACCAAAAGATCTGCAGTTCAAATCTGCCAGCTGCTCCTTGGAGCTCTATGGGGCAGTTCTACTCTGTCTATAGGGCCGCTATGGGTCGGAATTGACTCGACAGCACCGGGTTTTTTGGTTTTGTTTGCCCTGATGTGACATTCCCAGGCTGGCTCTGACCTCCTCCTGGTCTCAGGGAAGCCTTCCTTTCTCAGTCCATTTAAAACCTGGATCCTCCTCCAACCCTTAATGTTTGTCCAACCCGCCCATCTGGACACCTACCTGTTTTACTTACTTACATGCCATCGACCCACAGGGCAGGGGTCCCCACCTACCTTGTGTGAGCTAACAGTGCCTGGAACACGGTAACCCCAAAGCCCAAACAGGTGTGGAAGAGACACTTCTGACTCACAGTGATCCTTAGGGCTGAGTAGGACTGCCCCACAGGGTTTCCAAGGAGTGCTGGGGGATTGCTACTGGCAACCTTTTGGTGAGCTTCCAGGCTTCTAACCACTGAGCCACCAGGGCGCCGAGGCTTGGTAGCTGCTCAGTGAGTGCTGAGGGAACATTCCCGTGAGGTTGGCGTTATCATCCAGCCCATTTCCCAGATGAGAAGACTGAGGCCCAGAGAGGTTAAGTCCCATTTTCCCCCTGCGCGGGTGGCAGAAGACAGAGCTGTGGTTGCAGCACAGACCCTGTGATTGCACAATACGCCCACTCCTATAAACAAGACATCCAGGCCTGGGGTTACCTGGGCTGCTGGACTTCGTTTAGGGTGTCTAAGGTCATGTTTTGTGGTGGGGGCTGGCTGACAGAAGAGGCATCTTCTGACTCCGGATCTTCCTGTCCCCTGTCCTGCCCCCCAGATGCGCCCTGGAAGCCGACGGTGAATGGGACGGGGGTGGCCGTGGAGGGGGAGACGGTGTCCATTTTGTGCTCCACACAGAGCAACCCGGAGCCCATCCTGACCGTCTTCAAGGAGAAGCAGATCCTGGCCACGGTCATCTACGAGAGCGAGCTGCTGCTAGAGCTGCCGGCCGTCACGCCCGAGGACGACGGCGAGTACTGGTGCGTGGCGGAGAACCAGTACGGCCAGCGGGCCACGGCCTTCAACCTCTCTGTGGAGTGTGAGTGCCGCTCTTTTCCTCACCCCACCAGGACGGCTGGCGGGACCTGCTCTCAGGGTGGGCGGCATGGTGGGGGACACCTAGGTGACCAGAAATCACTGGAGCATCCCAACTTGGGAGGCTTGGCCCATCCTCACCAGCAGACTAGGATGGAGACTGGAGGGACACTGAATCTGCAGCAACAAAGTAGATATCCCCTCGAGAATATTGTCCCCAGCACCCCGAGGTGCACTCCTGGCCAAGGAGATGTCTGGATCCTGTGGTCGCTGCCTCCCTCCCGTTCACTAAAGCGGTGATCGTGACACTGCCTAGCCTGTATGGGGGCACCTTGAGGTACCAGTGGCTGTCAGAGGCACTGCACAGGCATCCTCATTGCATCCCTCTCTACAGTCCCATTTCACAGAAGGGGAAACTGAGTCCAAAAGGCTGTAAGACTTCCCCAAGGTCACACAGCTAGGAGGTAGCACAATTTTTTTTTTCTCATTTAAAAATGTATTACTGATTATTGGTGGCTGGGGGTGGGGATACTGGGAGTTACTGTTACAGAGTTTGGGGTGGGGTTGATGACAGACTTGGAAATGAAGAGTGATGATGATTACACAGCCCTGGTGAGTGTGATCCACGGCACTGGGTTGTACACTTAGAAAGGGTTAGAGTGGCCCTTTTTAAAATTGTGCTTTAAGTGAAAGTTTACAGTTCGAGTCAGCTTCTCGTACAAACATTTACACATGTGTTGTTATGTCACCCCAGTTGTCATGTGTATAATGTGACAGCACACACCCCCTGTCCACCTTGTAGTTCCTGTGTCCATTCCACCAGCTCCTGTCCCCACCACCCCCTCGTCTCCCCTAGGGACATGGGCTGCCCAGTTAGTCTCCTGTTTCCACTCGAGCCAAGAAGCTTTTGATGTCAAGAATGGCATTTGATGTCTTATGGTCCCGTGTAGACATCCCTGGTGGTGTAGTGGCTACGTGCTATGGCTGCTAAGCAAAAGTCCAGCAGTTCCAATCCCCCAGGTACTCATTGGAAGGTCTCTGGGGCAGCTCTTTTCTATAGGGTTGCTGTGAATTGGAGTGGACTTGAGGCTTTTTTTTTTTTAAGTCCAGTCTAAAAGTTGGCTTCAGGAAAGGTTTCAGTTCTGGGCTCGCAGAGAGTCTGGGGGCCACGTCTTCTGGGGTCCCTCCGGTCTCAGTCACACCTTCGAGTCTGGCCTTTGTATATGAATTTGTGTTCTGCGCCCCATTTTTCTGCTGCTCTGTTAGGCACCAGCTGCCATGTTCCCCATCAGGGCAGTCACCGGTGGCAGCAAGGCGCCATCCAGTTCTTCCCAGCTCAGGCTGATGGGGTCTCCGGTTTGTGTGGGCCTTTCTAAGACGGCAGAATCTGAGATTCGAATCTGGGTGGCGTGGCTCCACTCTTCCGTACAGCCAAGTTGGCTATGTCCTCTGGTGTTCCATGAGAGCACAGTGACAGAGCAGTTGCTGTGTGCTGAAGGCAGGGTGGGCCTGTAGGCTCTTGTCTGAGAGGACCCCAGTCTTGTCGTGAGACGTGGTCCAGCCACAGAGGTGAGACAGAGGCCCATAAGAGGCTAGCTGCAGTCCCACAGCAGCCGACACCTCTGCTGCCCTCTGTGGACGGCATCGCCCTCACTCTCACCATCCCTATTGGTCGAAGCCCCCATGTCCCAGCCTGACATCCCTTCCTCCAGTGACCTCCCCCTGGGATCTCTCCTATGGCTTGCCTCTATTCCCCCCGGCTCCCTCGTCTGCTCTGGCCTGACCTCTGATATAGTGTCCCAAGCAGATACCCAAGAAACCAACCCCAACCCCATTGCTGCTGAGTCAATTCCGCCTCACGGCAGCCCTACAGAATGAAGTAGACCTGCCCACAGGGCCCCGGAGGGGCAGCCGGTGGTCTTGGACTGCCAATCTCTCAGTTACCGGCCACCAGGCAGATGCTTCCGTCTCTCCCCCAGCTGCACCTCTTACCAACCACATCCCTTTGGGGAAGTGTCCTCACCTCCCTAGGGCCTCCTTCTTCCTTTGTAAAGCGAAGAATGATAGTAAAAGCACTGCTTTATGGGGACTGGTGAGGCCTAGATTCTGTAACAGGTGAGGCAAGCCACACAGAGACTTGGCACCCAGTGCCCACTTGGTTGACATCAGTGTCATCACTGGCCGTTCTCTCCTGCGGTTTACCGACATCACTCATCAGCTTGGAGCATGAGTTCTAGAGTTAGGGCCACCCAGATTCAAACCCCAGCTCTGCCACATGCCGGCCAGGTGACCTGCACCCCACCGCATCTTTCTGGTCCTCAGGTGCCTCTCTGACGTGGCTCTCCTCTGCATAAATGTGCTGGGAGGTACTGCGACATCCAACGCAGGAAGTGCTCGGTGTAGTGCCTGCTGCGAGGCGCACGCGGGGTTCTCAGTGTGGGAGGGACACAGGGAGCCCCACGGGCGTTGCCATCAAGACCACAGCTGCTAACCAGAAGGTCCGCACTTAGGATCCACCAGACGATCCTTGGAAACCCTGTGGGGCAGTTCTCTACCGTCCTATGGGATTAGTACGAGTCGGAATCGACTCGATGGCAACGGGTACAGATGAGACTCCCTCTCCTAGGCCCAGGGAAGGAAGCTGAGCGTGCGACCCAGGCCTCCCAACTGGGGGGTGGCGGACCCGGAATTTAACCCAAAGCTGTCCCACCCCATGCTCACTCTTCTTGTGTGACTCAGAGCTTGTCTAGGGTCACGCCACTTTTCCTAGGTCTCCCAAGCCACCCAGGAGACTGCAGGGCTGCCTAGCAGCCCAGGTGTCAGCACTGCCACAGTGATCAGGGCAGACACTTTGTCACCAGACAGCCAGCAGTGTGGTCTTGAGTAGAAGAGCTTGGTCACTGCTGCTGTGAATCACTAGTGGTCAAGAGGTACTGAGTTCTCACCAAAAGGTTAGCACTTTGAGTCCACCAGGGGCTTCTTGGAAACTCTGTGTAGCAGTTCTACTCTGTCTTATAGGGTTGCTATGAGTTGGAATCGACACGATCGCAGTGGATTTGGTTTGGTCTTTGGTTATGAATCGCTGGGAGTTTGTTGTTATTGATTTGCTATGCGGTGTTGCTAATTAGTTAGCACACTGCAAGCATGATGTGTGTCTGCATAAACAGAATTTGGGGTGCCTGATTCTTTTCTAAATTTATTTATTGTGAGCTAGAGCTCTGTCTGAAGCCCTGGTGGTGCAGTGACTAAGAATTCAGCTGCTAACCTGAAGGCCGGCAGTTCAAATCACCCTGCGCTCTTTGGAAGCCCTATGGGGCCGTTCTACTCTGTCCTGTAGGGTTGTGATGCACAGGAATCAACTCTGTGACAACGGGTTTGGCGTTTTGGTTGAGGAGCTGGAATTGACCCCATGGCAGTGGGGTTTTTAGTGCTTGAGGTAGTGCAACCAGAGGGTGGGGGCGTCTGACTCTGCAGGAGGGGAAGAGAACATGATTTCAAAAGCGACGTTTGATGTTTTAATATAATTTTATATCTCGGAAAATGAAAGGCGATCGAAAACACTAGGGCTGGTTTTGTGATACAAGCAGCTACAAAGCTGAGTTCAACAAAACCATTTGCAGTGCTAGCAACAGTGGGGAGCCCGAGAGGGGATGTCTGACTTACGGGGCATCTATGGGACGGACCCAAAGGGCAAAGTGGAGGCTGGGTGACAGAGAGGAGCCAGCAGCCTGTGTGTGAGACCACGAGAGCCTGACAGGGCCAGGGAGTGAGGGGAGGATCCTTCCAGTCACCCCACAGGTAATCACAGAGCTCCTATTATGTGAAAGGAAGCCAGGTGGTACAGTGGTTAGCCCCCCCCCCCCCCGCTAATGAAAGGCTGGGCCGTTTGAATCCAGCAGGGGCTCCTTGGATGCTCTGCGGGGCACTTCTCTGGCCTTTAGGTTTGCCATGAGTCCTAACTGACTTGACAGTGATGGATTTGAGTTTTTTCACTCTGTAAAAGGCATACTGCAGATGTGAGGGACACAGCAGAGAAAAACAGAGCAGGGTCCTGTCCTCATGAAAATGAGAGACCAATCAAATCAGCCCAGGTGAGGGCGAGTGCTTGGGAGAAAACCCAACGGGGCCGGGGAGCCAGTGCTGACTGGACACTGGCAGCCCTCAGGTCAGTGCTGACTCAGGCTGACTTAGTGTCCGTCCAGACCTGTGCTCCAGTTTCCACGGCTGACTTCTTATCAGCTGACAGCCAGGTCTTTCCTCCGTGGTGCCTCTCAGTGTTCTGGAACCACCAACCATGTAGTTAGCCATCTAGTACGTTAACTGGTGGCACTGCCCAGGGTCTTTGTGCTGTTGAGTCGATTCCAATTCATAGAAACCCTATAGGACAGAATGCAGCTGCCCCATGGGGTTTCCAAGAAGCGGATGGTAGATTCGAACTGCTGACCTCTCGGTTAGCAGCCGAGCTCTTAACCAGTGAGCCACCAGTGTTCTATGATTAGAGAAATCTCACCGATACCCATTGCCATTAAGTCGGTTCTGGCTCACAGTAACCCTATAGGACAGATGACTACTGCCCCAGAGGGTCTCCAGGGAGTGGCTGGTAGTTTCCAACTGCTGACCTTTTGATGAGTGGCAAAGCAATTTATGTGAGGCGGTCAAGGAGAGAGATCACCTGAGCAGAGACTTGTGTGGAGCAAGGGAGCAGGCTTGGCAGGTGTCTCAGGGGGCATTCCAGACCAAAGAGAAACCCAGAAGTTCCAGCAGACTGAGAAACAGCAAGGAGGCCAGTACGGCTGGGAAGGACCCACTGAGGAGGAGAGAGGGAGACTCGAGAGCTGTCAGGTCCCGCAGGGCCTTGTAGGCTGGGGCAACGGGCGTGGGTTTTGTTTTCTGTGACTCAGGGAGCAGCAGCTCCACGATCTGTGAAGGTGAACCCATCAGGGACAGTGCAAGAGCCGCAGAGGTGGCAGCTCAGCGTGGCGAGGTAGCCTCAGGCCGCCCTGGCCTCGTCCTCGGTCGGGGAGCCCCCAGGGCCCACAGCCCCTCTGTCTCTCCTCCGCAGTCGCCCCCGTCATTCTGCTGGAGTCCCACTGTGCCGCTGCCCGAGACACCGTGCAGTGCCTGTGTGTGGTCAAAGCCAACCCCGAGCCAGCCGTGGCCTTCGAGCTGCCCTCCCGCAACGTGACCGTGAACGAGAGCGAGCGGGAGTTCGTCTACTCGGAGCGCAGAGGCCTGCTGCTCACCAGCATCCTCACACTGCGGGGCCAGGCCCAGGCCCCACCCCGGGTCATCTGCACCTCCTGGAACGTCTATGGCACCAAGAGTCTGGAGCTGCCCTTCCAGGGGGCCCGTGAGTGCTGTGTGGCCTTGGTGTGGGAGCCCCAGGGGGACGGGGGCTCCTGCTGGAACCAAGCTCTGCTCCCCAGATCTGACAATCAGTCACTGGGCAATGGGTCATGCTGCGCAGATGGATGAAGTGGCCCAAGAGTCCCTTACCAGGCCAGCAAAGTGGAGCCCTGACTTGGCTTCACTTTACCGGCCCTCCCCTTGGGCTCCTGCAGCTGAAGGGGTTCCAGGGCCTCCATGCTGGCCAGTCAACACAGGGGCGTGCCAGTGACCACCACCTCTGCCCCAGCCCATTGCCCAAGGCCACGCTGTGCCCACCAGCAGCCCTGAGAGCAGCTCGCTGTTCTCTGTCCTCAGACCGATTGATGTGGGCCAAGATCGGGCCCGTGGGAGCTGTTGTCGCCTTTGCCGTCCTCATTGCCATAGTCTGTTACATTACCCAGACCCGGAGAAAGTGAGTGTGCCCGCGGGGCTGGGCGATTCTTCTCTGCCGACGCAGCTAGATTGGGGGCGGGTGGGGAGGCTCCTGTTCATGTAGGCTGTGCTGGCCAAGGGCAGGCCAGCCTCCGGGCTGAGCGCTTTACGTGGCTCACTGCCCAGTGTCCACAGCTGTCTGTGCTACTGCCCGGGCCTCGCTGTCACCAGCAAAGTCTCCTCCACATGCCCCGGTGTGACGGGGAAGACAGCTACAGCCGCTGGCAGCTACAGCCTCAGTCACGGCTGGTTTCAGAAGGTCCGACGACCACTAACATCTGTGGTTATCAAGAAGGCTGGCCACACCCGGCTGGCACAACTCGCTGACATTCTTTGTGTTCGTTGTGGCACGTGCCCATCAGCTGGCCTGGTCATGAGTTCCTCCCCGTGGTCCACATCCTGGCAGCTAGAGGGCCAGGCAGACCCAGAGCCTGTGAGAGGGCACAGAGAAGCTGGTGGGGGAGAGGGTTCCTGGAAAGTGGCAGAGAGCAGGACCAGCTGGCTCATCACCAGAGCCCACAAGACGAGGTGGGGCAACGGAAGGAGGGTTGTCCCTCTGCCCCATCTTAGAGGGATAGAGGGAATAACTGTGGAGTCTCGGGTCAAATCCTAAAGTCGGTGATGGTGGAGACAGGGAGGGAAGACTGAGATGGGGATCCCACTGGGGCTGATATGTTCTGTCCTGCAGAAAGAACGTGACAGAGAGCCCTAGCTTCTCTGCAGGGGACAACCCCCCGGTCCTGTTCAGCAGCGACTTCCGCATCTCTGGGGCACCGGAGAAGTATGAGGTGAGGGCCGCAGCCTTGTTGTTCCTGCCTACCTGGGAACCTGGATGTGGGGCCACTGACAGCCTGGGAGGGGCCCCTGAGGCTGAGGCGCAGAGGACTGAAGTCAAAAGACCAGGAATGGGGTGCGGGGTGAGAAGACCCTGCGCAGGGCCAGGTGAGGCCCCCAGGCTGGGTGGAGGGGGGTGCCGGGCTGAGCTTTTGAGGGTGGCTGTGGGGTACAGCATCCAGCTGCTGACTGGCAGCTGCTGCTTGGAAAGCCTGGGGGCAGTTCTGCTCTGTCCTGCAGGGCTGCTGTGAGTCCGTGTCAGCTCAGTGGCAGTGAGTTGTGTTTTGGCTTGTGGGACACGGGGCTAATAGAGGCCATCGTCCTCCCACCTGGGTCTATGACTACATTTCCTTCTCCAGTAGTCCTGAGAGGTCCCTACCCGGGAAGGTCACTGAGTGCCCCAGGAGGTAGGTTCCGGGGGCCTCAGTGTGCCAGCCTCAGGGCCCTTGAGGGCCTTTGGGGTTGGTGTGCTTGTGTGTCTGTCCCCGTCAGACGTTCAGGACGGTCCCATGTGGAGCCCAGCCCTTCCCAGCAGAACTGGTTTTGTGTGTTGTGTCTCAGTGTTGCTCCTTTCTGTCTGCCTGTGGCCACTGTCCTGTGTGTGTGTTCCAGGGCATGTGCTGGGGTGGGACAGGGGACGGAAGGCATGATGGAGAAGTGGAGGCGGCACCTGCAGGGTCTCCATGTCGAGGAGGGGACCACACTGGGCCTACACAGGGGAGGGGACTTCTGAACATTCATCAGATGTTAGGAAGAAGGGATCCCAACCAGAAGGCTTCACCCGGGAAGGCTTCCTGGAAAAATTGAATCTTTCGGCAAACTCAGCCTCAGCAAGGAAGAGATTGTGCATTGGACCAGTGGGCTTAGGGGGCTATCTGGGCTGGCAGTCCATGAGAAAAGAGGTTCCCACAGGGCCTGAGCACACAGGCAGTGCTTTGGGACTGAACTCCAGGCTTGTAGGGGTGCAAGCAGCTCCAGCCTTTGCATTAGGGAAGGGGGATAGGACCCTGCTGATGGATTGCTTCTCCTCACAGAGCGAGAGGCGTTTGGGATCTGAAAGAAGACTGCTGGGCCTTCGGGGGGAGCCCCCAGAGCTGGACCTGAGCTATTCCCACTCGGACCTGGGTAAACGGCCCACCAAGGAGAGCTACACCCTGACAGAAGAGCTAGCCGAGTATGCTGAAATCCGTGTCAAGTGAGGGAGCCAGGGGCGGGCATCGCTGCCACCGCGTTTCAGGACCCTCACTGGCCCCCACTGACTGTGGGCTCCTTTCCTGTTGAGAATAGTGGGGCCGGGACAGGAAGGGGGTGGAGCAGGTGACTGCAGGGTCCTGGGGGCCTGGCCTCCCCTTCCTTCCCACCTGCCCCCTCCCTGCCAGCTCCTCTCCCTGCCCCCACTGTGGCTCCCCTCTAACCTCCTTTAACCTCATCTGTCAGGAGGGGAGTTCTGTCTGTCCGTGTTATTTATTTTTACCCATCGCCTGGTTTCCTGCCCCCATATCTGGTTCCAGGGTCATTACAAAAGGGACATGCAATAAATGCCCCAAAGCCAAATACCTGTCTTGAATCTGATAATTTCCAGCCCATCCTCATCCTTCTCACTGTCTCCAATCTGATACTTTCCAGCCCATCCTTGCAGAGTCTGACCTCCCCACTGTGTCCAGAATGACCACAGTTTCCCCCCTGCCCCCTGCTGGGAACGTGGTGGCTGTGGACCGAGATGGGGCCACAGCGTGCTGTGTTTGGCTGGTGGTGACGGCACCCCCCAGTCTTCCTTCCAGCTCTGGCAGCAGTCAGACCCTCCGGCAGCACTGGCCTAAATGCACGGCCACACCTCACTGAAGCCAAGGGAGCTGCCCCTTCTGAAGGGACACTGGCCGCCCGTTTGTCACAGTCCCCACTACTCCCGCTGGACCCTGCCTGCCTGGCCTCCCTCACAGACGTCTCAGGTGCTAGTCGCGAGCTGCAGCCGTTCCCACATCAGTGCACATCAGTGCAGAACCATTAACTGGTCACCAGCTGTGGGCTGGGCCACAGGCACCTTCAGGGACCTGACTCTCCTAGGAGGGGACATGGACGACAGATCCCTGAAGATGAAAACATTAAAGCTCAGGGAACTATAAAAACAAAAACAAACCCACTGTGAAGAGTTGGTGGCAACGACCTGAGACAACCCCGTGTGTTACTATAGGGAGACCTGTTTCATGGGACTTGCTTGGCTGCTTCTTTCCAGAACCAGGCCTTTCCCTGCAGTATGAGGGGGTGGGTCTGAACTGTTAGCCTTTAGATTGGCAGCAAATCACAAACAAGCAGCACCTGGGAGCCTGAGGTTCAGAGACCAAAAGAACAAAAGCCAATCGCTGTCGAGTGGGTGCCAACTCACGCAACCCCGTAGGACGGAGGAGAGCTGCCCCACGGGGTTTCCAGGGAGTACCTGGTGGGTCTGGACAGCAGATCTTTTAGTGAGCGGCTGAGCTCTTAAGCACTGCACCACCAGGGCACCAGAGCAGCGAGGTGAGGGTCCCAGAGTCCAGAAGCTGGGAAGTGGTACCAGCGGGCTCTGGTTCAGTTCTGTTTAGAAAGCCCATTCTTCCGTAACATTTGTCAGGAGTGTGAAGACGGCCAGACTCCAGTATTTCAGATATCAATAACTACCACTCATTCGGTGCTTATCACGTGCCGGGTGGGTCTGCCACTGACGTCAATTCACCCCTACCGGCCTTTCTTAACAACCATGATGACAGTTCCCCAGGTGTAGTCTGCACAGCGCCAGCGGCAGGAACATCTGGGAGCTTGTGAGAAACGTGAATTCTTAGACCCTCACCCCAGACTGCAGGAACCAGAAACTCTGGGGGTGGGCAGCACCTGGTGTTTTAAGCTGTCCTCACTGTGACTCTGATGCATGCTGGCACCTGAGAACCACCTCCTTGAGAGATCCGCACCGTTACCACCCTACTCAGTGGGCCCGAGGCTCAGAGAGGTTAAATCACTTCCTCGAGGTACACACCTAGTGGCCATCCACAGCCCGTGCTCTTACAACTCTGCTGTACTGCCCTTTTGGCAAGAACAGTCGGGAGCTCACAGGAGTGCAGAGGGCTGAGGAAGTAGTGGGGGTACAGCTGGAGGGCTGGGTGCAGTTCAGGTGGGGTTTGCTGAGGAGGCAGTTCCCACGGGTTTCTGAAGAAGGCAGAGGATACCGGACAGAGAGCAGAGTAAAGGTCTGGAGACAGGAACAAACAGATCATTTGGGCACGGGAGCTGACAAGGCTGCTTCAGCTGGAACGGAATTCCACCTGCCGGAGGAGAGGAGGGGGCAGGCGGAAGCAGGCTGCGAGCAGGAGGGCAGGGGATCCTCGGTGTGGCCGTTCATCCAAACGTCCTCGTGGGAGGCTCGCTCCAAGCCTGCACTCTTCCCCCAAGGAGCTCCATGTCTTGGGGGGGAGAAGGACATCATGCAGTCTCATACACAAGACCCCAACTGCCACTGGTAACCCCCACCACTAAGGAGAAGTGCAGGGCTCTTAGAACCTATCACGGAAGTGTGACTTAGGATCTTGAGACCAGGAGAGGCTTCCCTATGGGAAAAAGTCTTTGTAGGAGATTTCCTCCACTGGTACAAGAACAACCTTGCAGGAAGGTCCCAAGTAGGAACATGTTTGGCACCATTCCAGGACCTGAAACCAGGCTGGAGGGACTCTGGGGAGCGGCGTGAGATGAGACAGACAGGATGTAAGTGTAGTCCTGATCTCCTGTACACACACGCAGGGCCCTGCCTGCAGCACCTGTACCCTGACAACGGACCCTGGCTCCAGTAGGTCTGGCTGGGTAGGAATGTCCACAGAGGACTTCGCCCTGGGCAGGGACAGGGCCATGTCAATAACGAGGGACAGTGGAGTAACCCTGTGCTGCCCAAAGTGCAGCCTGAGCACCACGAAGGGGCCTAAGGCCGTCTGACGAGGGGCAGGAAGTGGCTTGCTGTAGTGTGTGTTTCATCTGAGTGTGTGTCAGACCAGTAGGAAACCAGCATACCCAACAGGTGAGTCTTTCAATAAAGGATGAAAAGGAGGAGGAGGAGCAGGGAGAGGAGGAGGGGGAAGAGATCATGCTCTGAAACTCTCTCCACCTGCTCCTGGACCCCATCCCAATCTATCACTCTGTCAACACATGTTTACTGAGCACCTGTTGTGTGCCAGGCTTGTGCTGGGCTCTGGGGCCACAGCAGCATAAGCACACTCTACCTTCGTGTCCCTGACAGTCTGCGGAGGGAGAGAAGCGGTGTATATGTTACTGCGGGTCAGACCGAGAGAGAGGTGGGAAGACTAGAAGGACAGAGCACTCTGGGTGAGGCTGCTATCTGACACAGGGAAGTCACTGGAGGCGAGACTGGAGGGAAGGGAGGGGGGTACCCCTTGGATTCCAGGGGATTGTGTGCTGAGGGAATGCTGGAGGCTTGTGCCTGGAAAGTACTGTTATGTTCACAGGATAAGAAGGGAACCAGCATGCCCGATGGAGCAGAAGTGGTGGCCCACGGGAGCCTGTAGGCCACAGTCAGGACTTGAATTTGACACCGTGTAAAACGAGGACCTGCTGGAGAATTATACTCAGGGGAGTGTTACAGAAGGGCTTGAGGTTTAAAAGACCCTGCTGGCAGCTAGGTGACAAGCACAGGCAGAAGCAGGCAGAGGGCTTAGGAAGTCTCCTTGGTAGTTGTCCAACAGAAAGGACGTGGGGATGGACAGTGTGGGTCAGAACCTATTTTGAAGGTGGAGCTAATGTGGAGGTGGGGAAACAGGGGAGTTGAGGTGCTTCCAGCTACCTTCTAAGATGTTGACCATGACTGGGACAGAAACAGGCTTAGTGAAGACCACGACGTTCTCCTTTGTCCATGATCAGTCCTGGGGAGGGTCTACAGGGCCAGGCCAGGCTGGCAGTATCCCTCTCTTGAGGATGCCAAGCCAGGATGAGTCAGAACCCACAACACAGTGACTCACAATTCCTGACTCAGAGAAATGGGGACAGATACAGGATTGAGATCTGGCCACCCTGGAACAGAGGTGCTGTGATGGTTAGGGCTGTCTGTCAACTTGGCTGGACCAGTATTCTCCATAGTTTGGCAGTTATGCTGTGGTTTAGCAGTTGTATGATGTTGCAATTATTTCCATGATGAGATTTGATATAGTGTGGTCACCTGCATGATGGGATCCCTTGTGAGTAGCTGATCAGTTGAGGGTGAGTTTTCTTGGGGGGTAGGGCCCCCATCAAGTATGGGCAGACTTCCTGCAGCAGCTTCCTGTTCATCTGACCTCCAGTTCTTGGGCCTTGAGCTACCAGCTTACGTGCAGTCCTGTCTGCCAGTCTTGGGAGTCTTCAGTCTTTGCAGCCTGTGAGCAAGAGCCTGGCTCTGTGACACGCCCCTGCAGCTGTGTGAGTCAGGAGAAGTCTCCAGCCTGACCTACGGATTCCTACCCTCTTCAGCCCAGTGAGCCTTTTTCTTGATTTATATCTCTCTACATACGTTTATATACATCACTAGCTTTGCTTCTCTAGAGAACCCAACCAGACGGGTGAGCAGGGCTCACAGCCTCAGACATCAGAAAGGAACAGGTACCTCAGGCAGGAGGTAGCTTGCCTGGGCAGCAGACCATCCATGCTCATGGCAGGACCTCTTTGTTCCTCCACTCTCACTGACCTCCCCGGACAAGATGACCCTTTCCCTGCCCCACCCCCAACTGTCCTAAGTACTGTGCCTAGGACAGGTAATTCCATTATCCTCACTGATAAAAGGATTCTAGGCCCCTCCAAAGTGTTCTCGCAGACCAGATCCTGGCAGGGCGGAGCTGTAACAACAGGAAGAGGCGGACCACAGGTGGGGCTCACAGCTCTACAGCCATGAGGCTGCAGGATGTAGGCTATGCCAGGACTAGCCAAGCCTCCCTTCCCCACTGCCTTGGTCATCTAGTGCTGCTATAGCAGAAATGCCACCGGTGGATGACTTTAATAAACAGGAATTATACATACATACATACATATATATATATAGATATGTATAAAACCAAACCAAATCCACTGCTGTCGAGTCGGATCCAACTCATACATATATTTTGTGTTTTGAGTAAAAGCTACAGTCCAAGTCAATATGCCGTACAACTTACACACACATTGCTATGTAACTATCGCTGCTCTCCCCACCCCCCCTTGACAGTACATTTCTCTTTTCCACTCTATATTTCCCATGTCCACTCAACCAGCTCCTGTCCCCCTCTGCTCTCTAATCTTGCCTCCTAACGAGAGCTGCCCAGTTAGTCTCTTCTATCTGTATGAGCCAAGAAGAACACGCTTACCTGGCATCATTTTATGTGTGATAGTCCAGTATAATCTTTGTCTGAAGAGATGGCTTCAAGAAAAGTTTCAGTTCTGGGCTAGCAGAGAGTCTGGGGACCATGTCTCCCAGGGAACCCCTGGTCTGTCAGATCGTCAAGTTTGGTCTTTTCAATAGAGTATGAGTTCTGCATCCCATTTTTCTCCTGCTATACTAGGGACTTTTGGTTGTGTTCCCTGTCAGGGCAGTCACTGGTGGTGGCCAGGCACCATTTAGCTCTGGTCTCATGCTGATGCCTCTGGGTTTTGTGACCCTTCTTTTCTCTTGGGCTATTATTTTCCTTATGTCTTCCTTATTTCCTTCATTCTCGTCTGCTCCAGGTGGGTTGGGACGATTGATGCTTCTTAAATGACTGCTTGATAGCTTTTAAGACCCAGATGTTACTTACCAAAATTAGATGCAGAACATTTTCTTAAAAAACTTTGTTATGCCCATAGACCTAGATGTCATCTTATCATGGATTGAATTGTGTCACCCTAAGAATGCTGGCTAGGCCATGATTCCTGATGTTGTGTGGTGTTCCTCCATGCTATAAAACCATCCTCTGATGTTAATGAGGGAGGATGGGCAGCAGTTGTGTTGGTGGGGCAGGTCTCAGTACGGAAGACTGTTCGTGCCCTGAGGCAATCTCTTGAGATATAAAGGAAAGGGAAGAAGCAGAGATATGCTGATCTCATACCACCAAGAAGCAGTGCTGGGAGCTGAGCACCTCCTTCTTTTATAAAGGACCAGGGTCCCGAGTCTCAGAAGCTTCCCATCCAGAGGAATATTGATGACAAGGACCTTTCTCCAGAGCCAGCAGAGAAAGCCTTTCCCTGGAGCTGAAACCCTGAATTTGGACTTTGAGCCTACTGGACTGTGACAAAATAAAATTTCTGTTTTTGAAGCCATCCACTTCTGGTATTTCTGTTAAAGCGGCACCGGATGGATGACAAACACACCCCTGAACCTATGACCCCCAGGCCCCTGCTCCTGCTGCTGTATCCTTCCAAGTGTTTGGTTGTATTTAGGGAACATCTTAGCTTTGGGTTTAGCCCCACTGTGCTGACTTCTTCCCTGCTGTGTGTTGTCGCTCCCTTCACCTGACTTAATTCTGAATTACTATCTAACAAATGAACACCCCTCTCCCTCCCTCCCCACCCTTGTAACCGTTCAAGACTGTTTTCTTCTGTATTGAAACTGAACGAACAGAAATTTGTTGTCTCACAGTGCAGGAAGACAGAAATGAGCCCTGGTGGTGCCGTGGCTTAGCCCTCTGGGGTTTAACCAAAAGGTCAGTTTTTCGAACCACAGCTACTCCGCTTGACAAAGACGTGGCAGGAAGAAAGACATGGAAGTCTTCGTCTCTCAAGATTACAGCCTTGGAAGCCTTCTGGGAAAGTCCTCCTCTGCCCTACAAGGTTGCTCTGAGTTGTGGTTTCATTTGGGGGCACCAGCTCTGGCAGATGGAGCTTTCTCTCTCTCCCTGTCAGCTCTGGAGGAAGGTCCTTGTCTTTTCTTGGCTTCTGCTCCTGGGTTATCCTCATGTGACTTGACATCTTTCCCCCATCTCTGCTTGCTCACTCATTTAATCTCTTCTGTATCTCAAGAGCCTGACCCAAGATACAACATGTACTCATCCTGCCTCACTATCATAATCAAGACAACCCATTCCCCAGTGGGATTATAACCACAGTTGTAAAGGTTGGAGTTCACAGCACATAATTTTGGTGCACGTAATTCAACCCATAACATCCAGCCTTCCCCAACTCTTGTCTGTCCCTGGACAGGAGTGGATAACTTGATCTCATAGGTGGGTAAAGAAAAGATCCTCTTCCCAGCCCTAGAGGTTGGTCGGCCTGAATGGTTTCCCTGGAGACTGGGAGGGAAACAATACTTTGATCTCAAAGGGTCTCTGTGTCAAGCTTAGGTGATGGGATGAGTAGCCAGAGCTATGGGACAGGACCCTGGTCGGAAGAGCAAATGACAGTGTCAATAATGAGGCCAGCTTGCTTTTACAGAGAACTTGTTCCATGACAGCTATAGGCTCCTGACTTCAGAGGACACCCACAAAGCTGATCCTACCAACAGCATCATCCTTAGACGGGGAGCTGACTTAGCCATATAGTGCTGTTATCACAGAAATGTCCCAGGTGGCTGGCTTCAACTAACAGAAGGTCATTCTCTCACAGTCTAGTAGACTAGAAGGCCAGATTCGGGGTGTGAGTCCCAGTGGACGACTTTCTGTCTCTGTTGGCTCCAGAAGACAGGCCTTGTCCCCAATCTTTACCCAGACTCGGGGCATCTCAGTGCATGAACCCTGGAAGCAAAGGACACATTCTGCTCCTAGCACTGCTTTCTTGGTGGTATAAGGTCCCCAGTTCTCTGCTGCTTACCTTTCATCTCTTGTAAAATGAAAGATGGCGCAGGCCATACCCCAAGGAAACTCCCTTAACACAGATCAAGGGTATGACCTGAGCTAAGGTGTTACATCCCACCTTAATCCTCTTCTACATAGTCTAATCAAGCTTAACTAACTGCAGGCAGAGGTTAGAATTTACAACACATAGGAATCACATCAATCACAATAGGGAGGACAACCACAGAGTACAATCATGGCCTAACCAAGTTGATGCATACTTGAGGAGGGACACAATTCAGTCTATGACAGAAGCTGAGGGGCTGTTGCCTGCTGCTATCACACAGCTGACAGCTGGCAGAAGGTGGGTCAGAACCGAGGCCTGTTTATCACACCCTCATCAGTTCTGTGCACACCTGAAGGGCAGGACACGGTGCTTTCAGCACACCCGAAGGGCCGGACCCAGTGCTCTCAGCACACCCGAAGGGCGGGACCCAGTGCTCTCAGCACACCTGAAGGGTGGAACACAGTGCTCACAGGGGCCTTGGAAAGAAGACAGCAGCAACCAGGAGGCCCTGAGAGGGGCCCAGAGGGGCCCGCACGAGTGACCGTCCAGGGCTCACACTGGTGCTACACTGTCACCCTAGTGACAGTCAAGTCACCACAGAGACCATCTACCTCTTCAGACAGAAAGACGGAAGGAAGAGTGAAGGCACCAAAACCGCTATTTCCCTCAGGAGTCCCGCCCTGTTGGCCTGCCTTCGCTTGCAGGCCCTGGCCTCCAGCAATCAAGACATGCTCGTGAGTGGGTGGTGTTTGGGGTCTTAAAAGCTAGCAAGCAGCCATCTGATTGTGGTCAGCCGCTGTTGAGTCAGTTCCAACTCATAGCAATGCCGTGCACAACAGAATGAGGCACCAATTGGTCTTGGGACAGGCCCACAATTGTTATGCTTCAGCCCATTGTTGTTGGCACTGTGTCAATCCATCTTGTTAAGGGTCTTCTTTTTTGGTAAACCCTCGACTTTACCAAGCATGATGTCCTTCTCCACGGACAGATCCTTCCTGACAACGTGTCCAAATTACGTGAGGTGAAGTCTCACCGTCTTTGTTTTCAAGGGGCGCTCTGGTTGTACTTCTTCCAGAACAGATCTGTTTGTTCTTTTATCTGCCCATGGTACGTTCAATATTCTTCTCCAGCACCACAGTTCACAGACATCAATGTCAATTCTTCTTCTGTCTTCCTTGTTCATTTTCCAGCATATGATATGATGTGATTGAAAATACCATGGCTTGGGTCAGGCACACCTCACCAGCAAATAATCCAAGAAGCTGGACTATATGAAAAAGAGCAATTCATCAGGATTAGAGGAAGACTGGAGTAACCATTTAATTAGCATCAATTGGTTCCAAATCACCTGGAGGACAGGAGAATTAAGACATCAAAGATACAAGGAAACTATGAACCCAATAGACAGAAAGGGTCATATAATCCAGGGACTATATCAGTACGAAACCAGAAGAACTAGATGGTGCCCAGTCACCACCAGGGACCACCCTGACAGGGCATACAACATAGAGTCCCTGACATCATATCAGGAGAAAAATGGGTGTGCAGAACTGGAATGCTATTAAAAGAGCAGACATGATGGTCTGACAGACTGGAGGGTCCCTGGAAGATACGGTCCCGAGACTCTCTGTTAGGCCGGGGCTGAAATTTTTCTCAGAGCCAACTCTTCAGACAAAGACTGGACCAGAACATAAGGCATAAAATGATCCTGGTGAAGAGAGCTCTTGCTGGCTTGAGTAGATACCTGAGGTTAACTGGGTAGCTCCTGTCCAAAAGGGGGATGAGAGGGCCGAGGGGGACAGGAGGTAGTTGAAGGGACACAGGAAGTACTGGGGGAAAACGAGGAGTCTGCTGTCACAGGGTGGGGAGAGCAGTTAGAGTTACATAGGAGTGTATGTGCAGGTTTTTGGTGTGACAAATTCACTTGGATGGTAAAGTGTCACTTAAAGTACAATAAAATGTAGAAAAAAAAAGAAAAAAGGAAAACATAGTCATGAATCCCTTGCTTGGATATTATCATTTCCACACCAAACCATGGAAAAGACCTGGAACTCTTCCTTCTTGTGAGGGGCATATCTCTGATGGGTCCCTTGCCTGAGACCTTTAGAGCCCTCTCCCCCAGGCTCATGCTTCCACGGAAACTGCTGCTTTTCTTAACCTTTTTATTTTGAAATACGTATTCATAGGGAGATGTACAGAGAGAACACAGAGGTCCTATGTGCCCATCACAGAGTTTCCCGCTCTGGTCCAAACCGCCAAGACCAGACTGACTGTCTTTGAGTTCGTTTTGACTCCCAGTGACCCCAGGGGACAGAACAGAGCTGGTGCAGAGGGTTTTGGAGGCTGTGGTCTTCACGGAAGCAAGACACCTTCCTGCTACATCTGTCTCCCACAGAGGGCTGGTGGGTTTCAACCACCGACCTTTTGGTTAACCATCGAGTGCCTAACCACTGCACCACCAGGGCTCCTCCCCAGTGATTGCTTCTTAGGTAATGACTGGCCAATATCAAAACTAGGAACCTGATGTTGCTACAGTGCCTGTGTCTTTGTAGCACTTTTTTTGATCTGTGTAACTGTCGCTGCGATCAAGATACAGAATCATCCTGTTGCCACAAAGGTCTCCCCCATGCCACCCCTCACAGTCACACGCGTCTTCTGCCTGCTATCAGTGGTCTCTGACAGCCAGAAATGTTCTCCATCACTATGATTTTGTCACTTTGAGACTGTTCTATAAATAGAATCATGTAGCGTGTGACTCTTTGTATGTATTGTTTTAATTCAGTGTAACGCCCTTCAGATTCATCCAGGTTATTGCATGTATGAATATTTTATGCCTTTTTATTGCTACATATTACGGCCTTTGTTTAAAGATTCACTTACTGTCTCCATTATGTAGAGCTGCTGTAACAGACAAACTGCGAGTGGATGGCTTTAGCAAACAGAAGTTTATTCTCTCAGTTTAGGAGGCAAGAAGTCCAAATTGAGGGTGCCAGCTCCTGGCAAAGGCTTTCTCTCTCTATTGGTTATCGGGGTAGGTCCTTGGCATCAGTCTTCTCTGGTTGAGGATGTTCTCAGCACAGGGACCCTGGGTCTAAAGGGTGATCTCTTCTCCCGGCTCTTGTTTCTGGGTGGTATGAAGTCACTCGGTCTGTCTGGTCACACCTCCCTTTTATATCTCAAAAAAGAATGGCTTTAGGGACAGGTACTGGGGACCACGGTTTCAGGGGACATCTAGGCTAACTGGCACAGCTCAGTGTTCTTTTTTAAGGAAAAGCTCTGCACACCGCTTTGGTGAGTGGTTTCTAGGGTCTTCAAAGCCAGCAAGTGGCTATCTAAGTGGCTTCAATTGGTCCCAATACACTTGAAGCAGAGGAGAATGGAAGACATCAAAGACATGAGGGAAATATGACCCCAACAGATGGAAGGGGCCATGTGACCTGAGACTACATCGGCTTCAGACCAAAAGAATTAGACGGTACTCAGCCACCACCAATGACCCCAGTGACACAGAATACAGTGTAAAGTCCCTGATGTGGAGGGAGAAGAAGAGGTGTGTAGAACTAGAACTCTGTTAAAAGACCGCACTTGACGGTTCGTTAGACCAAGGGTCCCCTGAGGACATGGCCCCTGGACTCTGTGTCAGCCCAGAGCTTAAAGCAGCATCAAAGCCAGCACCTTAGACAGAGACTGGACTGGACTATCAGACACAGAGCGAAGCTGGCAAAGAGTGTGCTTGTTGGGTTAACTACATCCATCAGGCTGCCTGAGCAGCTTCTGTCCAGAAGGGAGATGGGGATGCGGAGGTGACAGGAGCTGGTCAAACAGATATGGAAACTGCAGGGTGGAAAAAAGGAGTGTGCCGTCACAGGGTGAGGAGAGAAGCTAGAGTTGCTTATCCGTATGGGTGCAGGATTTTGTGCAGCAGATTGACTTGGATTGTAAACTGTCATGTAAAACACAACAAAATAATTTTTTTTTTTAAAAAGAGACTAGGTTTAGACAAAATCTAATGTTGTAGGTTGAGTCCTGGCTCTTTAACAAAACTCCCAATAATCCCCGTCATTGGCATCACAGAGGGAGAATTTACAACCCGTAGGAAAATCCTTGGGATGACAAAAGGGTGGACAATTACACAACACTGAAGATCAGGGACTAGCCAAGTTGACACCCGGTCTGGGGGGACACAGTTCAATCCACGACACCAACTGAGGGGCCTTTGGGTGCATCCAGTTTGGGGCACTTACAGGTGAGCTGCATGAAAGAGAGTGCACAGTCTTCCTGTGAACCTTAGTTTCCCTTACATGAACATCCAGGACCACAACTGCTGGGTTACACCGTGGAGAAACTGCCGAGCTCTGCCCAGCCTGCCTCTAACATCTTGCATTTCCACCAGTAATGCATGAATGCTCCCATTTCTCTGCATCCTCACTGGTATTTGGTCTTGGTACTGTTTGTTATTTTAGCTTTTCTAATAGATGTGTGACGATATCTCAAAATGGCCTTTATTTGCATTGCACTCATGGCCAGTGGTGTTGAACACCTCCCCACACACTATTTTACCATCCGTGCATCCTCTTCAGTGAAGCGTCTCTTCATGTCGTTGCCTGTTTTCTGAATGGATTGGCTTTTACAATACATGTACAATAGTTTTACTGAGATATAACCCAGATGCCACACTCTTTACTTACTTAGGGTGTACAATTCAATTTCCTTTTAGTATATTCAGAGTTTTGAAAGCAACACCACAATAAATTTAGAAGATTTCATCAACCCAAAAGAAACCTGTGCTCATTAGGAGTCATTCTCATTTCCCCTTCCCTCCCCTCCTCTGCCCTACCTAACCACTAATCTGCTTTACATTTCCATAGAGTTGCCTTTTCTAGACATTTCATGTACGTGGAATCTGGCTTTTTTCACTTAGCATGATGTTTTCAAGGTTCATCTACCTGGCAGCGTGTATCCGTACTTTGTTCCTTTTTACTGCCTAATAAAATTTCGTTGTATGAATACACCATATTTGATCTATCCACCCATTACTTGATGGGCACCTGGGTTGCTTCTGCTTCTTGGTTATTATGAGTAGTGCTGCTGTGAACAGGTGTATATAGTTTCGGGATGGATATGTTTTCATTTCTCTTGTGTGTATACCTAGGAGTAGAAACACTGGTTCCCGTAATGACTGTCAGAGTTAGCGGGTGGCATAGATGTTAATGCCTTGAGTTCCTCATTGAAAGGTTGGAGACATCAGTCCAACCACAGGTGCCTCAGAAGGGAGTTCTGAAAATCTACTTCCAAAAAAATCAGTCTTGGACACACATCAGAAAAGCAGAAAATCACAGATGTTTGAGATGCTGTAGGGAGACTGGAATTGCTGGTGGGAATCCCAAATGATACAACTATTTTGGAAAACAATATGGTGTTTTCTCAGAGAGCTAGAACTAGGAATACCATATGATCCAGCAATCCCACTCCCATAAATACGAGTCTATCCTAAAGAAATAAGAGTCATCACAAGTATAGACACACGCACATCCATGGCCATTGTAGCATTGCTCACAATAGTAGAAAGTTGCAAACAACCCAGGTGGCCATCTACAGAAGGATGGATACACAAACTGTGGTATACACACAACAGAGTGTTACACAGCAATAAAGAAAAAAGAGCAATCCGTAAAGGGTGGAACTGGAGGGCATCATGCTGAACAAAATAAGTCCATCACAAAAGGACAAATACTCTATAAGGCCACAGCTGTAAAATCTCATGAAAATGTGAACACACAGAAAGAAACAATCTTTGATGGTTATGAGGGAGGTGAGTGGTGGGAGTGGAAACACACTAACTACACAACAGATACACAGTAACTGTAGTGAAGGGTGAAACAGTACACAATACTGAGAAGCCAGCACAGCTCACACAAGGCAAGGTCACAGGATCTCCACAGACAGAGCCAAACTCCCCGAGGGACTGAATTACTGGCCAAGGGCCCTGGGGACCACGGTCTTGGGTGGTATCCAGGCCAACTGGCATACCATAGTTTATAAAGAAAATGTTCTACATTCTACTTCAATGGGTACCATCTGGGGTCTTAAAAACCTGTCACTAGCCATCTAGGATACTCCACTGGTCTCACTCCTTCAGGAGCAAGGGAGAGCGAAGAAAACTAAAGATACAAGAGCAAAGATTGACCATATCTACCACAGCTTCCACCAGACTGAGTCCCACACCACTAGATGGTTCCCGGCTCCCAACACTGACTGCTCTGACAGCGATCACAGCAGAGGGTCCCAGACAGAGCTGGACAAAAATGCAGAACAAAATTCTGACTCCAAAAGAAGGACCAGACTTGCTGGCCTGACAGAGGCTGGACAAACCCTGAGAATATAGGCTGTGGACACCCTTTCAGCTTAGTGATGAAGTCACTCAGGAAGTTCACCTTGCAGCGAAAGGTTGGACAGGCCATAAAACAAGGGGAGACTAAAGGGGCACACCACCCCAGGGGCAAGGACAAGAAGGCAGGAGGGGACAGGAAAGCTGGTAATGGGGAACCCGAAGTTGAGAAGGAAGAGGGTTGACATGTTGTGGGGTTGTTAACCAATGTCATAACACCCTATATATACTAACTGGTTAATGGGTAACTAGTTTGTCCTATAAACCTTCAATCTAAAGCACAATTAAACAAACAACAACAAAAAAAAAAAAAAACAACCAGCCTTGGAAAACCCTGTGGAGCACCATTCTCCTCTCACACATGGGATGGCTGTGAGCAGAAATACACTCAGCAGCTGAGCTGGATATGATTATTCTGCATTTAAACTTTTAGAAGAAATGTTTTGAGGTTGTTTTCCAAAGCGATGCACAATTTTACACCCCTGTCAATGACATATGAGAGATTGAATTTCCACACATCTTTTCTAGCTCTTGGTATCGCCACTAGGTATTTTGTGTTTGTTTTCCTCTGTTGTTCTGATGTGTGTATCATGATACCTCACCTTCTCTTAATTTTATTTCCCTGAAGGCTAGTTAATTGAGTCATGGTGCTGCAACCTTTAAGCACTCAGTTGCTAATCAAAAGGTAAACCCATCCATTTGCAGCGTGGGAGGAAGATTGGATGGCCAGCTCCCGTGAAGAACATCACCGCAGAGCAGACCAGCTCTGCACCACGGGGCCCCTTCTCCTACAGATGAAACCCATTGCCACTGAACAGATTCAGACTCACAGTGACTGATATGACAGAGATGAACTGCCCTAGACTTTCCCCAGGCTGTGTGGGGAACGCTGCTGGAGCAGTGGGTAGGCATTTACCTGCTGACCATAAAGTGGGCAGTTCAAATCCACCAGCTGCTTCTTGAAAACCCTATGGAGTTCTACTCTGTCCTGAGGGGTCAGAATTGACTCACCAGCACCAGGTTTGGTTTTGGTTTTAATCTTCACAGAAGCTGATTGTCATATCCTTCTCCCACACAGGGGCCAGCAGGTTCCAACTCCTGACCTTTCAGAAGCGCTGACCTTTTGATTAACCAGAGTACCTAACCAAAGAACAATGAGGCTCCTCTTGGGAAGACCACAGCCTAAAATAGTCTATGGGGTCCCTGTGAGTCCAAGTCCACATCATGCCACCTAACAACAGCACCAACAAAGGGTGGTGATGTTGAACACCCTTTTTATGCAGTCTTTTCTATCCATGTGTCCTCCTGGGGGAAATGGCTCTTCATGACTTTCGCCAGTCTTCTAATCAGGTTGGTTTTGCGTTGTTTTGAGGATTCTTGGTGTTCTCTCCAGAAAGGAGTTCTTTGTTGGATATATGGTTTGCAAATACTTTCTCCTGGATTATAGCTGCTTTCATTTTCTTAACAAATCTGGCACAGCACATAAGTTCTGCTTTTTCACGAAGTCCAGTTTATGGACTTTTCTCTTTTAGGGTTCACACTTTTGGGGTGAAGGGTAGCAATCTTTCGCCAAGCCCTGTTGGTGTTGTTGGTCTGGTTCTGAGTCAGGGCGACCCTTTGTACAACAGAACGAAACATTTCCTGCTCCTGAAACATTGTCATTGTGCTTGAGCCCGCTGTCGCAGCCACTGTGCCCATCTGTCTTGCTGAGAGTCCCCCACCCCCCTTTTTCTTTTGCTGTCCTTCTTTCGGGGACTAATCCTTCCCCAAGACATGTCCGAAGTATCTGAGATGAAGTCTCACCATTCTTGCTTCCAAGGAGATCTCTGACTGTACTTCTTCCAAAACAGACTTGCAGATCTTTCAGCAGGCCACAGTATATTCACTATTCCTCACCAGCATAATTCAAAGGCATCAATTCTTCTTCTGGCTTCCTTATTCATTGTCTAGCTTTCACACACATATTAGGAGACTGAAAAAATCACAGGCTTAGGTCAGGTGCACTCAGGCCCTCAGAGTGAAGTCTTGGCTTTTCAACGCTTTAAAGAATTCTTTTACAGCAGATTTGCCCAGGGCAATGCACGTTGACTTCTTGACTGTTGCTTCTGTGGGTATTGATTGCAGACCCAAGTAAAACGAAGTCCTTGTGAACTTCAGTCTTTTGTTTAGCATGATGTTGCTTATTGGTCCAGTTGTGAGGATTTTGGTTTTCTTTATGTGGAGGTATAATCCATACTGAAGGTTGTGGTCTTTGTTGTATTTTCAGACACTCAGGACACCTCAGCATCTTCCTATCCTCACTCACTTCATCCGTCAGTGCTTCAGGTCCTCTTCACTTCCAGCAAGCAAGGTTGTTACCATCTGCATAGCGCAGGTTGTTAATAAGTCTTCCTCCAATTCTGAAGCTGCATTCTTTTTATATAGTCTGATTTCTCGGATGATTTGCTCAGCATACACCAAGCCCTAATTCCCAAACTTTTTCTACTATTATCTTTTAAGTTTTATAGTATAACGTTTTATGTTTAAATCTATGATCCACGCTGAATGAGTTTTTGTATAAAATGTGAGATTCAGGTTGAGGTTTTTCTTTTGCGTGTGGACATCCAGTCACACCACATCATTTCCAAAGCCATTGCCATCAAGTCAATTCCAACCCATAGCAACCGTATAAGACAGAGTAGAACTGCCCCAGTCAATTTCCAAGGCTGCAATCTGTATGGAAGCAGATTGGCACATCCTTCATTCCCACTATACCTTTCTCTTCTGTAGTAGCTGGTGGATTCTAACCACTGAGCTTTTGGCTAACAGTTGAGCATTTAATCGCTGTACCACCAGGGCTCTTTATGCCACCCAGTTGTTGAAAAAAATCTGTCTTTCTTCCACTAAATCATTTTTACACTTTTGTTCAAAATCAGTTAGCTGTACTTGCGTGGGAAACCCTGATGGCGTCATGCTTAAGTGTTGTTCTATGGCTGCTAACCAAAAGGCTGGCAGTTCAAATTTACCAGGTGCTCCTTGGAAACTCTATGGAGCAGTTCCGCTCTGTTCTATGGTGTTGTGATGAGTCAGAGTTGACTCAAGAGCAGTGCAGTTTGGGTTTATATTTGTAGGGGGCTGTTTCCTGGTTTTCAGTTCTTTTGACTTGATCTACGTGTCTATCCCTTCACAAACACTATAGCACGTTCTTATAAAAAACCCTTGATATTAGGTTAGAATGATTTCCTTCCCCCCACCTTCTTTTTTAGAAATGTCTTCTAGTTCTTCTGTCTTTCCGTATTAAGTTTTTTAAAATTTTTTTTTATTTTTATTTAACATGACTGAGTGAAAATGTACATTCGCTTATAAATTTACATGCCCACCTATATGCAGCTTCCACTGCTCTCCCTGTCTGGTGACTGCACACTATTCCTCTCTGCTCCATACATGTCTCATCCTCCAAGCAGCCTCCTTTCCCCTCCTCTCTGTCTACTCCCCTTCCTCCAGCCAGAGGTCAGCAAGATGATATCCTATAGATATATAGAACCATCCATATAAGTTTTAAAATAATCTTGTCTGTATCTAATTGACTTGATGGCAACAGGCTTGGTTTTTGGTAATCTATGAAATAGCTTGCTGGATTTTTTATAGGAATTGCATTCAATCCATATATCAATCCTTAGAGAATGAACATCTTTACTGTGTTGAGTCTTCCAGTGTCTCACAGACTGAATCGTGTCTCCCAAAAATGTATGTCAACTTGCCTAGTCCATGATTCCCAATATTGTGTGGTTGTCTCCCATTTTGCCTATAATGTGATTTCCCTGTGTGTTGTAAATCCTACTTCTGTAACATCATTGAGGGTACATCAGTGGTAGTTGTATTAAGGATGAAGGAATCAAAGTACGAGGCTATGTTTTTTCTAAAGCCAATCTCTTTTGAAATATCAAAGAGAGAAGGGAGCAGAAAGACAGCCAAGCCAAGACAGCCAAATGCCTTCAAGTCGGATCTGACTCATGAGACAGTGGCACCTGATATCACCAAGAAACAAGAGGCAGAAGAATGTGCACCCTTTGGCCTTAGGGTCCCTGTGCTAAGAAGCTCCTCAACCAGGAAAGATTGATGACAAGGATCTTCCCCTAGGGTTGACAGAGAAGGTGTTCCTCTGGAGCTGGCACCCTGAATTCAGATTCTTACCCTCTTAGACTCTGAGAAAATAAATTTCTGTCTGCTAAAGCTATCCACTTATGGTATGTCTGTTATAGCAGTGCACAATGACTGAGACACAATCCATGAACTCAGTACTATTCTCTACTTACGTAGATCTTTGATGTCTTCCATCAGTGTTTTGTAGTTTTCAGTGCACACATCCCATACATGAATTGTTGGACTTACACCTAAATATTTATTTTTCCTTTTTGGAGTGATGATGAAAAGATCTGTAGTTTAAATTTTGGTTTCTGTGTGTTTATAGTTAGTATATAGAAATATGAGAATTTTTTCTGTGTTGATCTTGTATTTGATAAACTTACTGAACTCATTTTTAGTGTCAAAAGTGCAAAAGTATTTTTTAAACGATTATTTCCTGTGATTTTTAAAATTACCATTTCTCATAATTTTTCTTTTTACATAGACGATCATGCCATTTGCAAATAGGGACAGTTTTATGTCTTCCTTTCTTATTTGCGTACATTTCCTTCTACTTCCCAATAAGTTCCTTGAACAATTTCAAAGTTCTATTTTTATCTGTATTGTTTTTGATTCTTCCCCCTATCTACAGCATTTTTGGGAACCCCTGTGGTGTGGTGCTTAAGTGCCCCAGCTGCTAACCAGTTCGAGTCTATCAGGTACTCCTTGGTAACTCCATAGGCCAGTTCTATCCTGACCTACAGAATCACTGTGAGTCGGAATTGACTAGACAGAAATGGCTAAAAATAGTGTTTTTGTGTAGTATTTTAGTGGCTGTTATAGACATCACATTATATATGCGTAACTTACCAAAGGCTGCTGGTGTCAACATTTGCGGTTCAAATGAAGTATAAAATTCTTACCTCCCTGTGTATTCTTTTGTCCTCCCCATTTATAATTGCCTTATACATTCCTTCTAATAGGTTGAGAACCACATTCCCCATTAAACCAAACCCATTGCTGTTGCGCTGATTCTGATCCACAATGACCCTATAGGATAGAGTAGAACCGCCTCACAGAGTTTCCAAGAAGTACCTGGTGGATTTAAACTGCTGACCTCTTGGGTAGCAGCCAGAGCACTTAACCACTGCCCCACAAGGGTTTTCAGAACCACATAAGACAGTCTGCAGGTTTTTGCTTCTATTGTTAAACAACTTAGAAACATTAGGGGAGACGAAAAGGCGATTGTACTTACCCACATTTTTGCTCTTTCTGTGTTCTTCCTGATGTTCCAAGATTTTTTCTGTTATTTCTTTTCTGTTTTGACTTCCTTTCCACATGTTCCCTTAGTTTTATTTGATTTGAGAATGTCTTGACTTCCTCTTCATTCCTATAGTTTATTTTTGCTGTATGCAGGATTCTGGGTTGGCAGAAAATTGGCTGTGTTGCTTTCTCATGCCGCCCATGGTTTCTGATGAGAAATCCACTTCCTTCTGGATTGTTTGCCATTTATAGGTAATGTGTTATTTCTCCCCAGCTACTTTTGAGAGGTATTTTGCTTCTCAGTGGGGATTTCTTTGGGTTTATCATGTTTGGGGTTTACTCAACTTCTTGACTCTGTAGACTTATGTTTTCTGTCAAACTGGAGGAAAATTGTATTCTTTGAATATATTTTTAGTCCACACTCTCTTCTCTCCTGAGACATCATTGACAGAAGTGTTCGATCTGTTGTCATAATCACACAGATTAGTAAGGCTCTGTTATTGTTACTTTTTAGTCTATTTTTTTCTATTTTTCACCTCAGATCATTTCTATTCTTCTATCTTCCAGTTCACTGATTTTCTTTTCCTCTGTACTCCCCCTCCGTTCTTATGCTGAGCACATCCATTGACTTTTTTTTAATTATTGTATTTTTAAGTGTAAACTTTCCCTTTAGTTGTTTTTTAAATCTTCATTTCTCTGCAGATACTTTCTTTTTTCTTTGTTTTCAAGTATGTTCATAATTGCTAGTTGAAGCATTTTTACGATAGCGGCTTTAGAATCCTTGTCAAATAATTCTAACATCTATGCCATCTTGGTTTTGGTGTCTGTTGGTTATCTTTTCTCATTTATGTATTTTCACACAAATATCAGACATCTTCTACAATTGTTTGCCAACTGGTCCCTCCCCTGTGAGGTATTTTTATAAGCGCACTATGTTAATTTGTTTTTACAGCAACATGTAAAAATAATTGGCATAGCAGAATTTACAAAAATACTTTGTGAGAGGTAAGAAGCAGCTGGCAAATAAATGTAGAAGATGCGTGATATTTGTATAAAAATATGGTAATTTGAGATTTTCCTGGTTCTTGGTAGGCTGAATGATGGAAATGGGACATTTGGCATATTATGTTGTAAGACTTTGGCTCGTATTGACATCTGTGTCTTAGCAGGCCTCCTGACAGTGCCCCACTGATGTGACTGGGGCACCCTATCCCTGCCAGGCTGAGGTAGAAGTTCAGGTTTTTCACCTAGTCTCCACTGACATCCGGTGGGAAGACCTCCTTGTTACTGCTGGGTTGGGGTGAGAGTTCAGATCCGCAGCTAGGCATCTGCTGATACTACCGTGGGTGAGAAGGAGAGGAGCACTTCATTACTGCTCTACATGGCTTCTAGTGACACCATGCAGGGTGGCCTTGCTACTACTAAGTGGTGGTGAAAGTTCTAAGTCTTCACTAGGCTTCTTCTGACACCACCGAAGTAATAAGGAGGAACCAAAAACCAAACCAAACCCACTGCCGTCGAGTGGATTCAAAGTCACAACAGCCCAATAGGACAGAGTAGAACTGCTCCATACATAGAGTTTCCAAGGAGTGCCTGATGGATCTGAATTGCCGGCCTTTTGGTTAGCAGTTGTAGTATTTAACCACTGCACCCCAAGAGTTTCTGGATAAGAAGGGGAAATGCTTTATTACCTCTGGGTAGGTGTGGAAGTCCATGTTCCCTGTGAGGTCTCCGGTGACACTTAGTGGACAAGGAGCCCGGTGGAGATGAAGGTCCTGGTTCAATACTCAGCCTTCTCTGAAATCAATCTGGTAAGGGGAAGGGGAGTTTGAGGGGTTTTGTCATTATAGTCTGGCAAGAGTGATGTTTAGCCTCTCCTCATTCAGCTTTTGCTGGTCAGTGGTGGATGCAGCCTCTGTTTTTTCTATAGGTTTTGAGTGCAGTAGAGCAGTTACTGCCTAAAAGTTTTCTGTCTTGTTAGGCTTCTTTCCTTATTCTTTGGCTAGAGAGAACAGATTGTTGCTAGGATTTTGTTTTGTTTGCATCCATTGGTGCATCTAGATGTTTCCCTCCATCCTTGTGTTGAGCTTTCCATTGAGGTTCACCCCTCCCCCCAATAATTGTATTTTTAAGTCTTTTTCAGTATCCAGTCTGGAATTCTGAGGCAAAAAGAAATCCCAGGGAACTCACCAAACACATCGTTTGTTGGGTTAACAATGTATATTTTGCCTTCTTTACGTCCATGTGTGTTTTTTTCCCTCAGTCTTTGGGGACTGCTGAAGCATCCGATTGAGCAGCCAGAGTTTCCCCACTTATGGCCAAGGAGGGAAAACACTTTCAAGTTGACACAGGCCTTTATCAACAGGCTGCAGTTCTAATCTGCTTGGTTTGAATCATTAATCATATTATTGGGCGTTTCCTGAGGGCTGGGGAGAGGGGTAGTTGTAGAGAAACTGGGTGTGAAACGAATCTGATGTGGGAAATGCACCTTTGGAAAATAAGAACTGATGAGATGGTCAAGCATTCCTTCTAGTCTAACTCCCAGGCCCTGTCCCCTCCACTGTCTCTTTTCCGTACTCCGTAAATCGTGATGCCTCTTACTCAACCCCAGAATCATAGAGAGGGTAGGAGGTGTGGCCAAGGAGGGTGATAAGCAGGCTGGAGACCTCACTGCACTTCCCCTTTTACTCTCAGATGCTACCGGGGTCCCTGAAGAAGGAGGACACGAGGAAAACAGGTAAAATATTTTCTTCTCTTTTGCATTTAATAAGCAAGTGTGGAGAACAGCTTTGTGCAGAGCACAGTTCTTGGGGCTGGAACCTCAGTGGTGACCTCACTTCTCTCTTGCTTGTGTGATAACAGGCTAGATCCTTGTCTTTGGGGCTTGATGTGTCTTCTGAGAGTAGGATGGGCCTCTGGATACCCAGTAGGGAAGAGTGGAATCGTGAAAATCAGCTTTGAGGTCTGCGAGGCCCTAAATGTGTCTGTGCTGAGCAGGCAGGTCTAGACCAGCGCGACCCTGCCCTGAGTCTTCGTGCTCAATGACTACAATGCCGAGCCCCCCTGTCCCCTCTGCCTGCCTCCTCGGCACTCTCGTTCCCAGGCCTGGGGCCCTACTTCTTATTCTCCAGAGACTGTCTGGGAGCTTTTCGAGGTAAGACTGCAGCCCTACTTTGAGAAGCGCCTCTCTTCCACTCTTTCTAGGGCCCTCAAGCCAGGCCCTGAGGAGAGTGAGGCAGGTGGGTGCCGGTAGAGGGGCAATGTTTGCCACAGGAAGTGGAATCTAGTCCTTGCCCCAGCCCTGTGCAAATCCTAGAGGGAATCCCAAAGAGTGTCCCTCAGAACATTGTCCCTGCAGAGTATCTGTGGCCCTTGATACCAGCCCCCACATTTGGAACTTGATGTTGCTCACACAAGCTTATTAAAGGATTTGAAAAGTCCTACACTAAGCATCCTATTTAACTTTATTTAAATCTGCTGTGCTCAAATGGACGTGATCCTGGGGACTTCTTTGGTACGTAACATTATTAGCAGCCACAGAACTGGTGTCAGCTCAGCCTGGAGCATCTTTTCTAGCTTCAGACCCTCACCCCTAATGCATGCCCAGCCCAGGCCAGGCCAGGCCAGAGCCTCCTTCCTGCTTCCAGCAAGCAACTTAGCTTCTCCCACTCCTGGTATACTGGGTAACGAACTGTCCTTGGTGCGAGCCAGGCAGAGAGAGGAGACCAACACCAAGAGGGAGGCACCGGTGCGTGGGAAATGTCGGTGGGGCTGGTGGGAGGGGCGGGGACCCTGTTCTGGGGCAGGAGACACACTCGGTTAACACATCCTGTTGGCTCCCAGGGGGCTGGAAGGGAAGGCATGACTATGTAAATTGAGACTTAAATTTAACTCTATGTAAATTTGACTGTGTAAAAGTCTAGGAAAGGAACCTTGGGGGCCAGTGGCTAAGCACTTGGCTGCCAACTGAAAGGTCAGCAGCTGAAATGCACCAACCACTTCCCAGGAGGTCTGCTTCTGTAAAGACTAAGCCAAAACCAAGGTCATTGTTCTTGAGTAGACTGCCAACTCATAACAACTTCTGCTGTGCCCCATGGGGTTACTATGAGTTGAAACTAACCCTACAGCCACAGATTTATTTATTTTTAAGTCTTGGAAGGTGGAGAGCAACCTGATAGCATCCAATGAGGCAGGAGTTACAGACTGGCACTTCTGGGTTCCAGCAGACCAAACAGCATTGTTCAACAGCACAGTCATTTTATTGATTTGCTTTGTTTGTCCACTTTTTTTTTTAAAGCAGTTTATTTAACTAGAAGAAGGCTTCCTACTTCTCTTGAAAAACTGGGCAGTGTTGGGCCTTGGCCCCCAGGCTTGGCCTTGTCTCTGACTGGTTGATTTCCACTTTTCATTTGGCCTCTGGGGACATCTGAGTGAGACCATTAGAATGCAGTGTTCTACCCACCTACCCACTGCCATCCAGTCAGGTCTGACTCATAGTGACCCTAGAGATCAGAGTAGAGTTTCCAAGGAGCACCTGGTGGATTTGAACTGCCAACTTTTTGTTAGCATACGTAGCACTTAACCCACTGCTCCACCAGGGTTTCTAGGCATCTGTAAATGCCCTTCTGGCACTTTCCCTTTGTTCTTAATTTTTTTGCTTATTGATTTGGGGTTCCCCCTTTGGTCTTTAAAATGAAAGTCTGACCACATCTCTCCCTGTGTAAAACCCTTCACCCCACCCAGATGGGTTTCTTCAGTGGGTGCCCCAGGGGAAGTTCCAAGTTACTCAGAGCCCAGCATTTGAGGTTCTCAGTGGTCTGGTCCCAGTGAAAGCCTGAAATATGGACAGGGAGTTTATAAAATTATAGATGGATGGATGAATGTGTGGCTGGCTGGCTTGGAGGACACAGGTGGGTGGGTGGGTGGGTGGATGGGTGGGTGGATGGGTGGGTGGGTAGGTGGATGGATGGGGTGGATGGATGTGGGGTGGGTAGGTGGATGGGTAGATAGGTGGGTGGGTGGACAGATGGATGGCTAATGGATAGGTGGGTTGATGAGTGGATGGATGGACAGATGGAATGAGCCTACGTGCAGGGGAAGAGAGACAAACTGACTCTCCAGGGATTTCAAGTCAGAGACAGAGTCAGAGCACATCTAGAAAAGGCCTTGTGTGTATCCAGAAGTCTACATCCCCATCACACAACCAGATATGGGGTCCCTGGGACTGGAAAAGAAGGGAGGTCAGAACTCAGTGGGGAAGCAAGTCAAGCCGTCTTGGAAAAGAAAAGTGACTAGATGGCTCAAAGGCAAACTCTTCCCTGTTCAGGCTCCCATCTAGGCACAACGCCATGCATCTCTTCGGCCCCTCGCTCCTGCTTCTTGGTAAGGATTTAGTCTAGATTGCTGCTTGGGTTTGATGATGACAGTGGGAGCTGGATAAGTAGGGAAGACCTGGGACAAAGAAAAGTAAATGTGGGGAGGATGGGGACAGGCAGTTCACATAGACAGTTCTCTCCTTGTAGCTGGTTCTCTTTGTGTATTGCCCTATCTATCCCTCTGTCCTTAGAGAGAGTTCTTTATGCCCTTGAAAGCCTTCCATGCCCTACAGTAATGCTTTCTGATCATTGTGATGGGTTCCAGAATACTTGGCTTTCTCTGAATCAACATCATGGAATTTTAAACACCCCAGCACCCTCTACAGCTGGGAAGGGGCTTGTGTCTGGATCCCCTGCAGCTACATAAACCCAACTGGATTACCGAACCTTGACAAGTTCATCCTGTTCCACAATTACGTGTACAACAACGTCACCAAGAACTTTACGGGGACCATCCTCTACGAGCAAGAGAAAGATGCCCTTTTAGGGAAGAGGGTACAGTTCTTTGGAAATAAAAACAACTGCAGTCTGAAGATCCAGCCAGTGTATGTCAATGACAGTGGTCAGCTGGGGCTGAGGATGGTATCAGGAAGCGAGAAATGGATGGAGGGAATAAACCTCACTGTCTCTGGTAAGGCTTTGGGGAAAGAGGACATCTATCTCAGCAGAGCAAATAGGGAGGTGGGAAAAATCATGACTTCCTAGAGTAGGGATAACAAAGCCAGATGCCTATGGGATCCAGGCAGGCGATGCCAGTGAGTGATGTGGGCAACACCAGACAACAGGACTGTGGCAACCTGCGGTGTGAACACCGGTGCCATCTCAAGCAGGAGACTGCTCTTCAGTTCCTGCCCATCCTAGCACACAGGAATCTAGGTCCTAGCTTCTGGTTCTTTCCAAGAAAAGCTGAAATTGTGCATTTTCCAGTGAAATCTCCCAAATGTATTATGTTTGTGGCTAATTGTTGGGCCAAATGACACATGCATAGGGGTTTGATATGACTCACAGAACATAAGTCTGAGACCTCTGCCCTAATCATTCTGTCACTCCAGTCCAAGCCTGTTTCTTCAGGGGTTGGCTCTAAGCAGCCTTGTGTCCAGAGGGAGAGAAATGGCTTCTGACCCTGTAGTCTGAGGGCCATCCAGGCCTGGGCAGTGCTGTGACTGTCCCCCACACACAGGCTTTTCTCACTGCAGGAAGGCTGTTGTTGTGTGTCTCCAGTATTGTGGCCGTTGAACAAATGCAAGTTTGTCATCCAAGTGAAGAAATACATGTTGAACAAAACCGACAAACTTCACTGAGAGCCCTAGAGAAGGAATCTGGAGAACATGCAGAAAGCAGATGAGGTGTGAGAATGAGATAAATACGTGATACAGTCCTTAAGGAGGCTTAGTATCCACAAGACCTTTCAGAGAGTGTTTCTGCTGAGCTAGGGTGATTCAAAGCAGAGACAGGCAGGGCTGGAAGGAGGTAGAAGGGACTGGCCAGGGGTTTCTGAGCAGTGTTATTTAGGGCAGAAAGTCTGAAGCCAAGGGTAAGTCACTGCTACATATTTGGTTCTCAGTCTCCCAGGCCTCCAGCAAGGTCCCTACTGTTTTGTAGAAAAGCCCCCGTCACCTCGCATCCAGCTCCCCGAAGAAATGCAAGAAATGAAAGAAGCCACTCTGACCTGCTCGCTGAATTTCGCCTGCCCGGGCTACAAGGCTGAACTGCAGTGGTCAAGGGAGGAGCAGGCTGTCACCTCGATCTCCCTGGACGTCAAGAGACTCTCCACACAGAGCAGGCTCACATTCAAGCCACAGTGGACTGACAACGGGAAGAACGTGACCTGTCAGCTCAAGGGTCCAAACCAAACAGTACTCTCGCAGGAAACAGTGCAGCTGAACGTGAAGTGTAAGTCTTTCCAGTGCTCCCAAGGGAATGACGGGGCCCTCATCACCTTCTCCCTAGCCTCTCAGCAAGCACTGAGCAAACAGTATTTTAGTTCTCTAGTGCTCTTGTAACAGAAATATTGCAAGGGAATGGCTTTAACAAACAGAGATTTATTCTTTTACGGTCTAGGAGGCTAGAAATCCAAATTCAGGGTGCCAGCTGCAGAGGAAGACTTTCTCTTCCTGCTAGCTCTGGGGAAAGGTCCTTGTCACTGATCTTCCCCTGAGCTAGGAGTGTCTTAGTGCAGGGACCCTAGGTCTTTCGGATGTGCTGTTCTCCTGGCTCTTGCGTCTTGGTTGTATGAGGTCCCCATGTCTTACTGCTCCCTTCTCTCCTTTGTATCTCAGAAAAAAGACCGAAAAAAAAACCACAGCCTGATCCTGGAGGCTGAGTCCTGCATGCTAGCATAACTGCTGTCTGTCTCGCATCGTTAACGTAGTGGTAGAATTTACAGCACATCAGAAGATCGTATTAGATGACAAAATGGTGGACAATCACAGAAACATGGACTAGCCAAGTTGACACACACTGAGAGGAGTGCACAATTCCCTTCATAACAAACAGCATGATAACATCTGATGGTCACCCACAGCTGGGGATGCTCAGGCAGAGCCTTGGTTCCTCGTTCTCTATCTTTGGTCATCCTGAAGGGTCCCAGGAAACAGATTCATTTTAGCATCTGTGTTGGTCCAACAGTAAAAATGATTTAATCTGTCCCCAATTCACAACATAATTTTGAAATCGTCTAGTTAGGTGCCCCCCACACAGCTGGGGAAAGTTCTCACAGCTTTATTATTCACATCTGCACCTCCTTCATTTATTCAATAAACACTTACTGCGTGCCTACTAGGTTGGCAGCCCCTGACAGCTCCTGGTAATACAGCAGTGAGCAAACAGACAAAGTCCCTTCCCACAAGGAGCTATCACTGCAGGGACAGAAAACAACAATACATAGATGTTTAAAAAAGAAATATAGGCTAGAATGCTACTTAAGTGAATACACAAAGAAAAACAGGATTAGGATGAAGGAAGTGGTGACAGAGACCTCTCTGAGGAAGGTAAACACTTGAACTGGGATCTGAATGAAGGGAGGCAAGTATCTGGGAAAAGAGCATTACAGGAAGACAAAAGTGCAGGTGCAAAGGCCATGAGGTGAGAACTTGGTCGATGTGTGCCAGGCAGAACGAGAAGCCCGGAGAGGCTGGAGCACAGTGCACCCCAGGAGCCACGTCTGGGAAAGAGCAGAGCGCTATATTCTGAGGTCTGTGGTCAGGGATGCGGCTGTGACTCTAAGTGTGAACTCCACTCAAGGGCTTTGCGCATGAGATGTCAAAGTCTGGTTGACATTCTAAGGAATTCTGCTGGCTGTGGGTATAGACTGGTCTGTAGCAGGAGAGAGGAGCAGAGACCAACTGGGAGGCTGTGAAGGTCACCTGGGCCAGCCCTGCCCTGCCGACAAGGGTAATAGTGAGTGACTGCAGATACGCTCACGCCCCTCTAGACTGCCGCTTAGTCAGAACGTAAGCATTGCCACTTCTCACCACCTTCCACCCTCTGAGAGCAACCCCCGCTGGCCCTGTCCTCCTGCAGACCTTCCGAGGGTGGAGATTGAGAAGAGTCCCAGTGAAGCCGCTGTCATAAACGGGAGAGCTGTGACTATTGCATGCCGTGTGTTGGGCAGCAACCCAGAGTATCAAAGAATAGCCTGGTTCAAGGATCACACTCAGCTGAGCAAGCAAGAGAAGGACACACTAACTCTGTCCAACGTGACCAAGAACGACAGTGGAAAGTATCACTGTCGGGTCTCCAATGACTTGGGCTCCAAGGATTCGGAAGCTGTGGACCTCCAAGTGCACTGTGAGGTTCCTCAGGGCTGGGGAGGCGGCAGGCAGGGAGCCAGAAGGGGAGAGGAGAGGGTGACACCAACACCCTTGGCAGGTGAACAGGGGTGGCTGGCACAGGTCGGAGGGCTCTCCTCACCCCTACCTGTTGCCTCTGCCACTTCTTCCAGTTGCTCCAGAACCATCCAATGTTCAGATCATCCCCTTGCCTGCTAAAGAGGGACAGAGAGTGACGCTAACTTGTGTATCACCAGCCTACCCTCCTCCAACAAATTATACCTGGTATTACAATGGGAAAGAAGCTCAGGGAAGAACAGAAAAGGATTTCCAGATTTCAAATATCTCCCTCAGCCATTCTGGAAGTTATGCCTGCGTGGCACAAAACAGTATTGGTCCTGGGCAGGTTGGCCAGCAAGCTGAGTTGGACGTACAATGTGAGTAGTTGCAGTACTCTTGGGTTCTAAGGAGACAGAAGTGAGGGGAGGGGGAAGGAGATACTTGGGCCCTAGAATGGAAATCAAATAAGAAGCCAGGGTCTTCCAACTTGTAAGCTCCTTGGGGCAGGTGCCTTTGTCTTTTTCTCACAGTTGTATTCCCAGCATCTAGAATAGGGCCTGACTTGTGATAAGCATTCAGTAAGTCTTTGCTGAATGATCTGATGTCAAGATGCCCAGGTCCTCCTGGGACACAGAGGCTTAACATTACTAAGCATAGCTGAGTCCCAGAAACAGTCCTGAAGTTTTGAGAACTGGAACAAGGTGTCTCATTACCATCGTTGGACCTGCTTTAACACAGTGACTCTTGGTACTGGCTTGAACCCTGGACAAAGAGAATCTCTTTAAGTTTCATCCTCTGACTCTGAGATGTCTAAGCACTGATAGAGACACCCAAATCCTGGACATCCAGGCAACAGGATATGTAACCACAGCAGCAGCAGTAGCTAATATTTTGAGTGTTTGTTAGGTGCCACATTCTGCTCTAAAAGCACTGCCTCATTTTACCCTTGCAATTCCCTGAGTTGTGTGCTCTTAGGAGTAAAATAAGACTCTTAGCTCTAAGTGGCAAGATCTAGCATGCTGGTTCCAGAGCTGTGCTGTTCACTACTGTACCGTCCTGCCTCAATCACACCAAAGCTAAATGGCCAAGGTAAGGTGTCTGTCCTCATGCAGATGCAGGACGGAAGCATTGCCTTCTTTGGATTAATTTAGGAGCTATCTAAATGGAGGGGCCAGGTCGGGAAAGAGGAGAAGCAGGAGAGGAAAAGTATGGATACCCCGCTTGTCTTCACCTACCCCTCCTTTTTTCTCTTTTCTTTTTTCTTTCAGATTCCCCCAAGGGGGTGACCACATTGATTCAAAATCCCACACCAATTCGAGAAGGAGATGATGTGACCCTGGTCTGTCACTACAGTTCCAGTAACCCTAGCGTTACTGGATATAAATGGAAGCCTCAAGCCTCCAAGAATGAGTCATTCCCTGAGGTGATGATGATTCGAAAAATCCCCTGGGATGCCCAGCCTGTCAGCTGCCAGGCCTGTAACCGGTGGTGTTCGGAGTCTCCTCCTATCAAACTAGATGTCCACTGTGAGTAACCTGGCCAGGGGGATCTGGGAGGAGGTTGCCCAGTTGGGACATGGAGATCAAAGGACCAGGAGACTGAATCCTGGATCAGAGTTCTCCCAGAGAATCGAGGGGAGAGAGCCAGGCCTCGGGGCTGAGGGGGGCAGAGGTCCTTGGGACAGGAAGATGAGCAAGGACAGGGAGGTCAGCCTGAGACATTTGCTCTCCAGATGCCCCCAGAGATGTCAAGGTCCAGAAGATTCACCCCAAGACAGAGATACACTCTGGATCCTCAGTCACCCTTCAATGTAGCTACTCAAGCAGCCACCCTAAAGATGTCCACTACTCGTGGAAGAAAAATGGAAGCTTTCTGAAGGCTCAACAGGAGCTGATGTTCGACTCCATCTCACCAGAAGATGCTGGATCTTACAGCTGCTTGATCAACAACTCCATAGGACAAACCACATCCAATACTTGGATGCTTGAAGTACTATGTGAGTGACCAGAGCTGGAAACCAGCTACAGAGAAGAGTGGGTGCCTGGCAACCTAGATACTGATTTCTCTCCCCCTCACAGATGCACCGAGGGCACTGAGGGTGACCATTGTCCCACAAGACAGAGTCATGGAAGGGAGGGAGGCAGTCCTGACCTGTGAGAGTGATGCCAACCCTCCCGTTGAGAAGTACACCTGGTTCGACTGGAAAAACCAAAAAATCCACGAGGCTAGTCAGATGCTGAGATTGGCGCCTACGAAGATCGAGCACTCGGGTGCCTACCGGTGCCAGGGAACCAACAGGCTGGGTGAGGGCGAGTCGCCCCCCAGTACCCTCACTGTCTACTGTAAGGCTTCTTTCCACTTCTGCTCTTGTTCTTCTTTGGTCCTCCTGCTTCTGCCACTTCCCCAACGAGGCTACGCCTCCAGAGTCCCCTTCTCCACCTTCCCTTTCTCTTACTCTCTCCCAGTCCAGCCCAAGGACTCAAAGGCACACCACTGGCTGCACCCTTACAGCCCCAGGTGCACCCTGCCCCCAGGGGTAGTCTGTCCCTCCTGTCAGGTTTTCTCTTTCCCTCTCTCTCCTGACTCAACCTCCTGTAGGACCACTCTCTCCCAAGTTGTCGCCACCTTCCAGACCTCCTGAGCTTCCACTGGGTTCTTACTCTCCGACTCTCTCTCCCTGTCTCACCTTTGATATACTGCTAGTTTTCACCTTTTAAGATTGTAGTGGTTTTTTAGGAAAACAGCACAAAAAGGCAAATAATGAAAACACAGATGCTTCTTACTCTTGATCCCTGAGGACTCCCATTCACTCCCAAGAGGTACCCACAGTTAGCAGCATTTTGTGTCTCTTTACAGAAAGATCTGTGTTCACACACCCTATACTTTGCTGCATGAGTAGTTCATGTTCAATCCTGGACATTTTTGGGGGGGGGGTTCATGAAATGATAACACTTGGAGATTGTTCTGTATCACTACACTAAAACCAACAAACAAAAACCATTGCCATTGAGTCAATTCCAACCCATAGTGACCCTACAGTACAGAGTAGAACTGCCTCATGTGGTTTTCAAGATGCAGCAGGCGGATTTGTACTGCCAACCTTTTGGTTAGTAGCCATAGCTCTTAGGGGCCGCCAGGGCTCCATCAGTGTGGACACAGGTTGTCTAAAGAGTCTGGAAACACAGGGGAGATAGCTTACTGATTCATTGTACTTTTGCACATTAATGACAGAAGGGTACTTGGTGGCATAGTGAATAAGTGCTACAGCTGCTAACCCAAAGATTGGCAGTCTGAATCCTCCAGGTGCTCCTTGGAAGCTCTATGGATCAGTTCTTTTCTGCCCTATAGGATCACTCTGAGTTGGAATCGACTTGACAGCAGTGGGTTCGGGTTTGGGTTTGGTTTGGTTTGGTTTAACGATGCGAAGCATGGCTTTAAGTTTGGAGGACCATCACCTGCAAAGCTGGAGAGTAAAGGAAAGCATCTGTAGTATGCTGTTCGTGACTAACACATACTACAAAGATTTGTGTTCCCTGTATCTCGAGACTTTTCCAGCACCTTGGACAGCTGCATTTTCCTGTAATGGCTGCCCTGAATTTGCTGTGTGAGTGCCTTGTAGTTGACCTGCCCAGTGCTCTCCGCAAGACCGTATGCAGTTTTTCTCTTCGGGCACACCTGTAAGGCAGAGGCAGGATAAACTTCTAGACACAATTGCTGAGTCAAAGCAAGGTGCATTTTAAGTTTTGGTAGTATTGCCAAACAGTACTCAGAAGAGACAGCATCCACTTACCAGAGTAATGTGCTCTGCTTGTCTGTTACAAAGTCCCAGCGACTCATGACAAAGAACTGGCCCTTTGCTCTCAGTGGGAGCTCCAGCTGGCTTCTCTCTCTTTCTCTGCATCACCCCCCAGTGTGTAGAGTGGACGTACAGGAAAAGACAGCAGCTGGGTGGCAGGAGAACTTTAGGGTAATCTCCATGCAGAGCTGGCTCTTCTTTTGTTGACTAACAGCTCTCCTTCCTCCGTCAGACAGCCCAGCCACCATAGGCAAGAGAGCGGCTGTGGGACTTGGGGCGTGCCTGTCCATCCTCATCCTGGCCATCTGGGCAGTCAAGCTTCACAGAAGGTGAGCTCCTCCACCTCTCTCCCTTGCCTGGCTCCCTTCTTCCGTGACTGAGTCTTGAAGCCCCCAGCACGCTAAGTCTACAGGGTCCTATTTACAGTCACTTGATCCTCAGCAAGTGTTTCTTGATTTCTGCAGCTGGAAGATAATTCGAGACCAACAAGGACTTCAGGAAAATTCCAGTGGGCAGAGCTTCTTTGTGAGGAACAATAAGGTAGTAGGGGAGAACGGTGAAATTCAAGGCAAAGAAATCAGGTGAAGAGGACTGATAAAAGTACTCTTGGGGGAGATGCAGGGCATCAGAGGCCAGAGGAAGGGAATCAGGGGTGTGGGAAGGAGGGTTAGAGCTAGTGCCTTGTCTTTCTGCCAGGTTAGAAGAGCCTACCTCTCCGAAAGGCCCCACTCCCTGGGATGTCACAATCCTGCCATGGAAGATAGTGTTAGCTATGCTGCCTTGCGCTTTCCTGCTGGGGAGACGGACTCACCAGATGCTGGGTATCAAGGGTGCTGGGAGAGGGGGGACAAAGTACATACGGAAGTCAGCTATGGTGCTGTTGGGGGACTAGGGGAGCTGGAAGGAGAAGAGTTCATGAGGAATACTTGTGCTCATGTGTTTGTCTCCCTGCCAGTGGTATGAGGTCTTCAGCCAGCACCCCAGATATGGAGGACATGGTCACTTACTCTGTGGTGCAGAAGCATCGAGTGGTAAGAGGACAGGACTACCAGGGGGAGTATGAGAATTAGGATCTGGCCTTGGCATCGAGATCTATATGGGAAGAACTTGGGTGGACTTCCTGGTGGCATAGTGGTTAAGTACTATGGCTGCTAACCAAAAAGGTCAGCAGTTCAAATCTACCCAGGACTCCTTGGAAGCCCTATAGGGCAGTTCTACTGTGTCCTATGGGGTCACTATGAGTCAGAATAGACTTCACGGCAATGGGTTCGGGTTTGTGTGGACTGCAGCAGTGGTGCAGGCCAGGCACTGGGGACAGTTACTCAGATGTGGTTAAATGCTGCCAATATGACCACACCTGTGCATGACCCCACCTTCTGAGTCTGGAGGGAAGCCCAGGGAAAGGGAGAGAATGAGGTAGAAAGATGCTGCCTGCAGCCTATCTCTGAACAAGAAGAGACCCACTTGGGCTCTTGGATCCTCAGCTGAGATCAAACAAAGAATGAGCAGGCAGGGAGAGCTCACGGCAGGATGGTAACCATGATTCCCCTGCTCACCACCATGTGGCTTTCTCAGGGCGACTATGAGAATGTGGCTCCGACCCCTCCAGAAGATGAGGAGGGGGTACACTATTCGGAGTTGGTGCATTTCAGGATCGGGGAGCGGCCTCCAGCCCAGGAAGGAGTAGAGTATGTGACTGTGAAGCCCTGTGGGGCAGAACCGGTTCCGGCAGAGGTGTCCAAGGGCTGCAGCGGAAAGGCTGTCCCGGATCTTCCTTGACTCCCTGCTGCTGAGTCACTAAGTTACACAGCCCCTTCGCCCACCACACACACACACACACACACACACACACACTGCCACACTATCAGTGTGAAGAACCTTGTGCAGGGCCCAGAGCTGGTCTTTCTTTTCACTGTTGGTAACCCTGACCCTCCAAAGGGCCTGTTCCCTGGTCCCCTTCCCCTCTCCTTCCCTACCCTGTGCCATCAGGCTCCCCCTTCCCCCTCTCCCGCCATCTGCACCATCTGCCCCTAAACCCATTTCCAGGACTATGTTCTCTTCCATTTTCTCCTCTCTTTGACCCCTCGCCCCTGCTCTCACTTCCCCATGCGTGAGCCCAGAGGAAGAGGGACTGAAACGTGGTAGAAAGAGGTCCATCTCCCGCTGGTTCCTCCTCAGGAAACACATCACACATCAGCCAGGCATCCCACGGAGAGGATTATACTGCTGCAGACCCCAGCCTTGGGGCTCCGGCCGTCTCAGACCCGATGCAGTGTCATGGACAAATGTGTAAGGAGCTCAGAACTGGACAATAAAAACGGCTCCGATACCATTCCAGAGAACCTGTGAATTATTTCCTGTGTGTGCAGGTCAGGGTGTCTGGGGACAGACAGATGGGAAGAGCATCACGGGGCTTGAGGAGAGGAAAAGGAGTTTTATCATCAAATAAGCTCTTGCAAAAAGTATACTGGCTTTGTGCGACAACGTGCCCGAGTTTGAATCTTGACACTTCAACCTGACTAGCTAAGTGAACTTGGGCAAAGTTTACCAGTTTATCTGAGCCTCAGTTTCTTCATCTGTAAAATGGAGGTGCTATCACCTCCCTTGCATCTGGTTCCAGACAGAAAATGAGCTCTACTCTTTAGCTGCTGGAGTCACATTGTAAGAAGCCTTGTATAGCAGCCCAGAGTCCTGTATAAAATCAACTCCCGTCTTTGATTTGCATTTCTTGAAGCATGTCAAAGGGAAAGCCAATTCATAGCTCACAACTTTTCTCAAGTGGTACTCCCCTCAAAGCCTTTCACAACCCACAGCTGCTTAGGGACTTCTCTGGACAGCGAGCTGTCTTGAGAAGCATCACTGTTTTTTCATCTCTCGTCATCATTCCCACCAGTTTTCTATTCTGTTAACCGATTTACATTTGGCAGGTAAGTCCTTCCAGGTCTGGTCTCTCCCCATCCATTCTCCCACTTCTTCCAATGGGCTGAGACCTATTCTTTTTTGGAGAGCAGGAAACATGTGGCTGATAAACCCCCAAGATGGTGACTGTAAGATTTCTGGTGGAGCAATGCTGCTTTCAGAGTGCCCCCTTTCTCTCCTCTGCTTCTCTGTTGCTTCTGTTAGATACCACAATTAACTCAGGAGAAAAAATTCTGATCCTTCTTGCAATATGGCAGAGTGAGGCATCGCTTTCTTCACCGATCTGCTTTGTCCTCATTTGGCCTTCTTGTGGGCACGATTAATGCTGCTGTGACCTAGAAATATCTCTGGAAGAAGGGGAGATTTCCGTAATTGTCTAAATGAGGGGAGGTGATGTACACCAGTGCTCCTTGCGGTACTGTGTCCAAGAGCCAGCAGGCAGAAAGAACCCACGTGCTCATCAACAGATAAATGGGAAAACAAAGTGCAATCTTATTCTTCCATTAAAAATGATGACTTTCTAATATGTGTTATGACATGAATGAACTTGGACAAGGTTATGTAGAGTGAAATAAGCCAGACATAAAAGGACAAATAGTGTGTAATCTCATTTGTATGAAATGAGCAGGCAAATGCATACAGTCAGTAAGTACAGCATCGATTATCAGGTGCTCAGGGGAAGGACAGGGGCAATTATTGCTTAATTAGCACAGAGTTTCTGTTTGGAGTGGTCAGAAAAATTTGGAAACCGATGATGATGGATACATACATGTCATGGATTGCATGCTTGAAAATGTTCGCTGGTTAAAATGGTTAGTTTTGTGTTCTGTATGTTTTAATACAGTCTTTAAAAATAGGAAAAAACGAGAGGGAAGTATTTAAGGTCACTATGAGAATCAGCTTGACAGCAGTGGCTTCGTTTTTGTTTATCTTTTATTTTTATTGTGATTAACTGAAAGTATACAATCCAAATCCGTTTTGCATGTCTGTCTTTCTGCAGCTCCCTCTGCTCTCCCCACCTGGTGAAAGCACACTCCTCCTTTGCACTCTGTGTATTAAGCATCCTTTTAACAAGCTTCTTCCCCCTCCTCTCCACTCTTTTCTCTCCCTTCTGGAAAGGGCAGCAGGACAGCTTTCTAGAACTGTGTAGAACCATAAAATACACACACCATAAGGTCACACTGTGTCCCTGAGTCCAGTCCATTCTTGTGTGAGGAGTTGACCTCATTACCGGTTTCTGGATGGGGGCAGCTTCAGGTCTAGAAGCCATGTTCCCAGGGGACCCTCCAGGCTGCCAGACCATGATCACAGATCTTTCAGTGAAGTCCTTCAACTGCACCCTCTTTTTCTCATGTTGCCTCAGGGACTCTACATTGTGTCCCCCATCATGGCTGTCTTTGTTTGTGGCCAGGCACCATCTAATTCTTCTGGTCTCATGTTGGTACAGTCTCCCATTTACGTGGGTCCTTCTGCTGTCTCCTGGGCTCTTCTTTCCTTGTATCTTTGCTGTTTTCGGTGATCATCTGTTCCAGATGAGTCAGGATCATTTGGTTTACCCCAGAAGCCCAGCTTGCTAGCTTTTAAGACCCAAGATGCCACTCACGAATATAGGATACAGAAGACTCTTAGCAATAGACTAGCTATGCCAATTGGCCTCTATGCCCCCTTAATACGTTGTCCGCAGAGCCTCATCCCTGCTATTCTATCCTTTAAAATATTGGCTTGAGTTTAGAAAACCTTTCGGTGTATGGTGAAGTCCAGTTAAGTTGCCCTGCTCTCTACTGTGTTCCATCACTGCTTTCACCCAACCAAATTTCTATTGACTATCTAACCTATGACCTACCCTTTCCCTCCCTCCCTTCCCTTGTAGCTGTCAAATAGTCTTTTCTTCTGTGCATAAGTCTATTTTTAAGTCCTTATTGCAGGGGTCTCATACAATATTTGTCCTTTTGCAGCTGACTGATTTCACTTAGCATGTCTTCCAGTTGTTACAAGATGCTTCCTGAAATCATCATTTTTTTTATCATTGTTCCATTGAGTATATGTGCAATAGCTTATTTATCTGTCTTGTTGATGGACATCTAGGCTGATTCCATCTTGTTGCTACTGTGGACAGTGTTGTAATAAATATTCATGTGCATGTATCTGTTTGTGTGACTGCCTTTATTTCTATAGGATATATTCTGAGCAGTGGGTTTACTGGATCAAATGGTACTTCTATTTCTGGCTTTTAAAGAAAGTGCCAAATTACTTTCCAAAGAGGTCGTGCCATTTTGCAATCCCACCTGCAGTGTAGGAGAGGTCCAATCTCTCCACAGCCTCTCTAGTATATTTTGTTTTGTGTTTTTTGGATTATGGGCAACCTTATTGGGGTGAGATAGTATCTCATTGTACTTTTGATTTCGATTTCTCTAGTACCTAATGATCACGAGCATTTCCTTATATGTCTTTTGGCTACCTGGATGTCCTCTCTGGTGAACTGTCTGTCCATCTCCTTTGCCCATCACTTAATTGGGTTATTTACCTTTTTCTTGTTGATATTTTGCAGTACCTTGTAGATTGTGGAGATCAGACATCAGTCTGCCGTATAGTTGTCAAATATTTTTTTCCATTCTGTAGGTGGTCTTTTAACTCTCTTGATAAAATCTTTGGATGAGCAAAAATATTTGATTCTTAGTAGTTTGCATTTATCTGTTGTCTCTTCTATTGTTTGTGCTGGTTTCTCAGATTTTGAAGTCTGCCTATGTTGTGTATTAGAACTTCCACTGTTGACTCTATTTTTTCTTACTAGATCTTTATCATTTTAGGTTTGATGTTTAGGTCTTTGATCCATTTTGAGCTATTTTGTTGTTATTGTTGTTTTGTACCTAAAATAAGTTCCAGTTTCATTCAACCATTTATTCATTCATTCAACAAATATTTACTGAGAACCTGTCACTGAGCCCAGTTCTGGGGTACAAAAAAGATCAGAGTCCCACTCCCATCATCTATAGTCTCCCAAGTTCTCTTTTCTTATCTAGGGCCCCTTGAGGAAGCAGAAGGCAGCCCCAGCCCTGATGAGACCTTGAAGAGGTTCCCTGGCAACTAACAGGAGTTTTCCTATCCCATCTATGAGCTCAGCTGCTGAAATAAACCTGATTCATGACCAATCGACTGGGAGATGTATCTATCAGCAGGTCCCAATGAGGCGTGCAGAACAAATGGCCAAGAATTCTGAGACAGGAACTCCAGAACACAGGTAGCCATCCTCTCAGAGCCTAGACAGTTGACCATTCATTCAATAATACTTACTGAGCAAACTATTTCATTTTTAATAGCATCTAACAGAATAAAATACCCAGGAATAAATTTATTACACAATGAGAATTATAAAACACTGCTGAAAGAGATTAAAGAAAACTTAAATAAATGGAAGGATAGTCTGTGTTCATGGAATGGGAGACTGAAAATTGTTAAGATATCATTACAACTCAAAGCAATCTGTAGATTCAGTACAATCCCAATCACAGTTCTGACAACCTTCCTTACAGAAATGGAAAATCCAATCTTCATCTTTACAGGGCATGGCAAGAGGCCCTGACTAGCATTGAAAGAGAAGAACAAAGTAGGAAGATTCATACTTATTGATTTTTAAAAATGTTGTACAGCCACAGTAATCAAAACAGCCCGGTACTGGTATAACAATAGATACACAGACCAATGGAGTAGGATTAAGAGTCCAAAAATAAACCCAAGCATTTATGATCAGCTGAGTTTTGACAAGAGTGCTAAGTTCAGATGGGGAAAGAAGAGTCTTTTTGAAAAATGATGTTGGGAAATTGGGTTTCCATATGCAGAAAAATAAAACAGGATCCATGCCTCACTCCATACACAAAACCAAACTCAAAATGGATTAAAGGTCTAAATTTGCAAACTAAAACCATAAAATTCTCAGAAGAGAGAGCAGGGCAATGCCACTGGGCCTAGCTCTTAATTAACAATGGGTTAGCAAATACAATAACAAAAACACAAACAGCAAAAGACAACATAAATAAACGAGACCCCACAAAAATTAAAAACATTTGCTCATCAAAAGACTTTCCAAAAAAGTGAAAAGTGATCCACTGGGAGAGTGTCTTTGGAAATCACGTATCTGAAGAGAATCTAGTAACTGAAGTACAAACCTTTTGCAGTTTAACAACAAAAAGATAAATCATCCAAACAAAACATAATCAAAGGACTTGAATAAACATTTCACCAAAGCAGACATTCAAATGGTCAGCAAGCACACAGTAAGATTCTCAATGCCATTAGCCATTAGAGAGACACAAATCAAAACCATAATGAGATACTATTCCACTACCACCAGGACGTCTAAAAGAAAAACAGAAAGTAACAAATGTTGGTGAGAATGGGGAGACACTGGAAGCTTATCCACTGGTACAGCTATTGTGGGAAACAGGCGATTTCTTAAAAAACGAGAAATAGAACTAGCGTATGATCCAGCAATTCCATTCTTAGATATATACCCAAAGGCTTGAAAGCAGAGACTCAGAGATTGTACATCAGTGTTCACTTCAGTGCTCTTCACAGTAGCCCAAAGGTGGACACTACCTAAATGCCCACCAACAGATGATTAGACGACAGGACACGGCACCTACATGCAACGGGATGTGTTCAGCCAGTAGAAGAAACGGAGTCTCGACACATGCTACAATATGGAGAGACCTTGAAGACACTGCGCTGAGTGAAATAAGTCAATCACAAAGAATAAATACTGTATGAGCTCACTTATATGAAAGAAAAAGAATAGTCAAAGGTATGGGACCAAAGTTTACCAGTGGTTACCAGGGGCAGGAGGAAAAGAAAACACACCAAACTTTTGCCATCAAGTCCATTCTGACTCATGATGACCCTATAAGACAGAGGCACCTGTAGAGTTTCAAAGGAGTGTCTAGAGGACTTGAACTGCCAACCTTTAGATTAGCAGCTGCAGTGCTTAACCACCATGTCACCAGGGTGTTCTGGGGCAGAAGGAGGGGGGATGTTACTGTTTAGGGAATGCTGAGTTTCAGCTTGCAGTGATGGAAAAGTCACCTCATTGGAGAGCAGGGTTGCATCCCCAATTAATATAACGGCTGTCAATAACTGGTACAGTTGTAAAAAGTGTGACAGATGTATTTACAGTGGTGAGAAAACAGGAAAAAATTAGCTGCTGAGGCTGCTTATGTACAGTCAAATGCCTCATGGGGTTTAGTTCCTTGTCCTGAAGGATTAGGGTCATGGTTTCATAGAACATCCTAGTTAATTGGCCTAATAATGTATTTAGTGTTTCTGTTCTATCTTCTAATTTGCTTTTGTGGTATCTGGGGATTTACAAGCTTGCAAATGGCCACCTAAGGTAGAACAATTGGTTTCCATCCACCTGGAGCAACAGGAGAAGGAGAGTCAAAGCAGGAGGGGGAAATGGAATGAGTGGCTAACGGCCCCCATGAACAGTTGCCTCCTTTGCCAAGGGACCAGAAGAACTAGATGGTGCCTGGCTGCCATTACTGAACATTTTAATCAAAGAAAGAGTCACTAGAAGAATCCTGATCTAAAGAGGAAAACTGCAGGACAGGATTTCCAGTTTCCATGGTATCCAGATTTCCTGCATGAATGCTTGAAACTATTGCCCTGAGATCATCTTCAAACATTAAACCAAAACCAGCCCCTAAAGTCTCCTTAAAACCAAACAGTAGTGTAGCTTAACTGGTGAAGAATGCCTACCTTGAGCCTTGTGCTCTTTTAAGACCTACGTATGTGAAAGAACAGCTAGGGAATTTAGGGCCAGTGAATTTACGTTCATGGGGGAGAAACAAATCAGAAAAGGAGGGTGTGACTGGTTGTACAACTAGAAGAATGTAATCAGTGTCACTAAATGGTACCTGTAGAAATGGTTGAATTGGTGTATGTGCTGCAGTGCATATATGCAGAAAGATCAACAACAAATACTTCCAGAGCATGGACCATGAAACACGAGAGTGAAAACCTTGTCTCTCGAAAGGGTAATGTTTTAGCAGCAGAGATAGCGCCTGTGATGTTCCAGAGCCAGGGGTGCTCTGAACAAACACGGTGCAAGACTAGTACAGAGAGACCAACTAGCGGCAAGGGAGGTGCTGGTTTGGTGGGAGGGATCAAGGCTGACTCTCTGAGGAGGTGACAGGTGATAGTTCGGAGACCTGAGCTACCCGATGGACGCGCCAAAGCTGCAGGGATCTTGAAGATATCTCCCTTAAGGCCAGCTGTGCTCCTATCTCAGATGCTTGTTACATGTTATTAAGTGGAACTTTCTTTTATTTTTTTAATTATTTCTGTCAATTTCTCAAGGTTTCTGGATCACCAAAGAGGTAACAAGAGGTGACAAGGTCTTCTGCATTTAGATTGCTGGATTCTATAAGTAGGGTTTGGAAAAGAGGCAACTAAGAATCTGTTCAGTGAGTTGAAGGTATAAAGGGCTTATAAAAACTATAAACTATTGTTGTCTAGTTGATTCTGACTCACAGTGACCCTGTAAGACAGAGCAGAGCTGCCCCATAAACTTTTCCTTTTAACTTGTTTCTTTTTATTGTGAGTTAAGAACAGTTTTACAGTCCATATCATGTTGCCATATAACACCTCTATTCTATTCTAGCTGCATCCCATCCCCAACGTTACAGCACACTTCCCCTTTTGTTGGGAACTTCCCCTGACCTTTTTTTTTTAAGTTTTATTTTTATTTAACATAACTGAGTGAAAATGTACATTCACATATAAATTTACATGCCCACCTATATGCAGCTTCCACTGCTCTCCCTGTCCGATGACTGCACACTATTCCTCTCTGCTCCATACACGTCTCATCCTCCCAACAGCCTCCTTTCCCCTCCTCTCCATCCACTCCCCTTCCTCCAGCCAGAGGTCAGCAAGATGATATCCCATAGATGTATAGAACCATAGAGTGCTTCCAATATATGGTCACTCTACATTGCCAAGTCCAATCCATTCCCGTCCAAAGAATGGACCTTTGTTATAATTTATGGGAAAGGGCAGCATCAGGGCCGGGGGCCATGCTCTCAGAGGAACCCCAAAACCACTGGACCATCAATTGAGGTCTTTTAGTGGAGATCTCATGATGCACCTCTTTTTATTCTTGTGTTGCCAGTGAGACTCCTCTCTGTGAGCTCCATCGTGGCTATCACTGGTGGTGGCCGGGCACCATCCGGTTCTTCTGGTCCCAAGTCGATGTAGGCATCCACTCTTGTGGGTTTCTCTGTCTTCTCGGTTGTCTTTACCACATGTCATTTTGGTCCTCGGTGAGCATCTGTTCCTGCTGAGTTGGGACCATTTGCTGTGTCTTTGGATGGCAGCTTAGCGGCTTTTAAGACGCCAGACACCACTCACCAATGTGGGGTGCAGAGAGCTCTCTTAGCAAAACGCTAGTTGTGCCAATTGGCCTGGAATTTGCCTAAGAGCATGGTCCCCCGCCCCCCGCCCCAGCTACTCTGTCCTTGCAGTATTGAGTTAAGATGGAAGGAGTACTCGTTATGCTGAAGTCCACTTAATGTTGTTCTTGTTTCTAATGTATGCTATCACCACTTTCTCCCAACTAGACTTCTAGTAACTATCTAAACTAAACACTCCCCCCGCACCCTCCATCCCTCCCCTCCCTTGCAGCTGTCAAAGAGTCTTTTCTTCTATACACAAGTCTGTTTTTGAGATCTTATCGTAGAGGTCTCATACGGTATTTGTCCTTTTGTCGCTGACTACTTTCACTCAACATAATGTCTTCCAGTTGAAACCAGGTTAGGAAATGTTTCCTGGAATCATCGTTATTCTTTATCATTGTGTAGTGTTCCATTGAGTATATGTACCATAGTTTACCTATCCATTCTTCTATTGTTGGGCATCTGGGTTGATTCCATCTTTTTGCTATCGTGGACTGTGCTGCAATAAACATTCTGGTGCATGTGTCCATTGGTGTGAAAGGCCTTGAATCTGTAGGATATATTCCAAGTAGTGGAATTACTGGGTCAAATGGTATATCGATATCCATTTTTTTAAGGAAGTGCCAGATTGCCTTCCAAAGAGGCTGGACCATTTTGCAACCCCACCAACAGTGTAAGAGGGTTCCACTTTCTCCACAGCCTCTCCAGCATTTGTTGTTTTGTGTTTTCTGGATCATGGCCAATCTTGTTGGGGTGAGATGGTATCTCATTGTTGTCTTGATTTGAATTTCTTTAATAACTAAAGATCGTGAACATGTCTGCATGTGTTTTTTGGCTGCCTGGATCTCCTCTTTAGTGAAGTGTCTGTTCATCTTCTTTGCCCATCGCTTAATTGGATGGTTTATCTTCTTCTTATTGATATTTTGTAGTATCTTATAGATTATGGAGATCAGGCATCAGTCTGACATAGAGTTGCTAAATATTTTTTCCCATTCTGTGGGTGTTCTTTTAATTCTATTAATAAAGTCTTTGGATGAGCAAAAGTGTTTGATTCTTAATAGTTCCTATTTATCTATTTTCTCTTCTGTTGATTGAGGTTTCTTTGACAGATTTTGGAGTCTGTCCTCATTGTGTATTAAAACTTCCATTGTTGTTCCTACCTTTTCTTGGATGAGCTTTACTGTTTTAGGTTTGATATTTAGGTCTTTTATCCAGTTGGAGTTGGTTTTTGTAAAAGGTGTAAGATATGGATCTTGATTCAGTTTACTGCAGATGGATAACCAATTTTGCCAGCACCATTTGTTGAAGAGACTGTTTTTACCCCAGTTTAATGTCTTAGGGCCTTTGTCGAATATCAACTGTTCATAGGCAGATGGTGTCATCTCTGGGGTCGCAATTCTGTTCCATTGATCCATCTGTCTGTTCTTGTACCAGTACCAGGCTGTTTTGACCACTGTGGCAGTGTAGTATGTTCTAAGGTTGGGTAATGAGAGGCCTCCCAGTGTGTTCTTCTTCTTTAGTAGTACCTTACTTATCCGGGGCTTCTTCCCTTTCCAAACAAAATTGGTGATTTGTTTCTCCATCTCATTAAAAAATGATGCTGGAACTTGTATTGGGATTGCATTATATAAATAAATTGCTTTGGGTAAAATAGACATTTTCACAATGTTAAGTCTTCCTATCCATGAGCAGGGTAGGTTTTTCCATTTATCTAAGTCTCTCTTAGTTTCTTGTAGTAAGGGCTTGTAGTTCTCTTTGTAAAGGTCTGTTGTTTCTCTGGTTAGATTAATTCCTAGGTACTTTATCTTCTTAGGGGCTATCGTAAATGATATTGATTTAATAATTTCCTCCTTAACAGTCTCGTTGTTGGTATAAAGGAATCCTACTGATTTATTTATGTTTATCTTGTATCCTGAGACTTTGCTGAACTCTTCTATCAGTTTGAGTAGCTTACTTATAGATTCCTTGGGGTTCTCTGCATGTACAATCATATCATCTGCGAACAGGGAGATTTTAACTTCCTCTTTGCCGATGCAGATGCCCTTTATTTCTTCGTCTTGTCTAATTGCTCTGGCTAGAACTGCTAGCACAATGTTGAATAGGAGAGGTGACAGTGGGCATCCTTGTCTAGTTCCTGATCTCAAGGGAAAGTCTTTCAGTCTCTCTCCATTCAGGATGATGTGGGCAATTGGCTTTGTATAAATGCCCCTTATTGTGTTGAGGAATTTGCCGTCTATGCCCATTTTTCTAAGAGTTTTTAGCATGAATGGGTGTTGGACTTTATCAAATGCCTTTTCGGCATCAATGGACAAAATCAGGTGATCTTTGTCTTTTGTGTTATTTATGTGGTTAGTCACATTAATTGTTTTCCTGATGTTGAACCAGCCTTGCATCCCTGGTATGAATCCCACTTGGTCATGATGGATTATTTTCTTGATATGTTGTTGTATTCTGTTGGCAAGAATTTTGTTGAAGATTTTTGCATCTAGGTTCATGAGTGATATCGGTCTGTAGTTCTCTGTCTTTGTTGGATCTTTCCCTGGCTTAGGTATCAGAGTCATGCTGGCTTCATAGAATGAGTTTGGGAGTATTTCATCCCCTTCTATACTGTGAAATAGTCTCAGTAGTACTGGGGATAACTCTTCTCTAAATGCTTGGTAGAATTCTGCCTTGAAGCCATCTGGGTCCGGACTTTTTTTGGTTGGCAGTGTTTTGATGACCTTTTCAATCTCTTCCTTTGTGATGGGTTTATTAAGTTGTTCTGCTTCACGTTGTGATAATTTGGGTAGGTGGTATGAGTCAAGGAATTGGTCCATTTCCCCTAGGTTTTCAAATTTGTTAGAGTACAGTCTTTCATAGTATTCTGTTATGATATTTTTTATTTCTGTTGCATCTGTGGTGACATCTCCCCTCTCATTTCTAATTTGGGTTACTTGTTTCCTTTCCTGCTTTTCTTTAGTAAGTTTAGCCAGTGGTTTATCAATTTTGTTGATCTTTTCAAAAAACCAGCTTTTGGTCTTTTCAATTTTTTCAATTGTTTTTCAATTCTCTAATTCATTTAGCTCTGCTCTAATCTTTATGATCTCATTTCTTCTGGTGCCCGAGGGGTTCCTCTGTTGTTCTCTTTCTACTTGTTCAAGCTGTAGAGTTAGTTCCTTGATTTGGTTTCTTTCTTCCTTCCAGATGTGTGCATTTATGGAGATAAACAGACCTCTGAGCACTGCTTTGGCTGTATCCCATAGGTTCTGGTAGGAAGTGTTTTCGTTCTCATTGGAATCCATGAATTTCTTTAATTCATCCTTGATTTCCTCTATAACCTATGTTTTTTTGAGCAAGATGTTGTTCAGTTTCCAAGAGTTCCACTTTCTATTTATGTTTTTTCTGCTACTGATTTCAACTTTTATGGCTTTATGATCTGAGAAGATGCTTTGCAGTAATTCAATGGTATGGATTTTGTTGAGCACTGCATTATGGCCTATCACGTGGTCAATTCTGGAGAATGTTCCATGTGCACTGGAGAAGAAGGTGTAGTTGTCTGCTGATGGGTGGAAAGTTCTGTATATATCAATGAGGTTTAGTTGGTTAATTGTGTCAATGAGGTCTTCTGTATCTTTACTGAGCTTTTTTCCAGATGATCTGTCTAGTAATGAGAGTGGAGTGTTAAAGTCTCCCACTGTTATTGTGGAGTCATCTAACTCTCTTTTGAGCATAGTCAGTGTTTCTTCGACACATTTAGGTGCTCTGACATTAGGTGCATAAATATTTAATATAGTTAAGTCTTGCTTGTGTACTGAACCTTTCAGCAATAAATAGTGTCCATCTTTGTCCACGATGGTGGATTTGACATTAAAATTGATTTTGTCTGAGATTAGAATTGCCACCCCTGCTCTTCTTTGTTCATTGTTAACTTGATATATATTCTTCCATCCTTTAATTTTCAGTTTGTTCCTGTCTTTAGGTCTCAAGTGAGTTTCTTGTAGACAACATATGGATAGGTCGTGTCTTTTGATCCAAGGTGTCTCTTTACTGGAGCATTCAGTCCATTCACATTCAATGTAATTATTGATAGGTATGTGTTCACTGCTGCCATTGTGATATGTTTATTTTTATCTTGATGTTTTCTCTGTTGTTCTTATTAGTCTGTTCTGGGACACTCTTTTTTGTGAGTTGATTTTTCACCTTTTTCAGAGCTGGTTAATAGTTGTTGAGACTTGTGTGTTAGATTTCTTGAAATGGTATGATACGTCCTTGTTGTGCTTTACAGCTGCCCCTATGAACCCCCTTAATAAACTATTTATAAACCCAATTTTAATTACTACCAGTCTTGTCATCTTCCTCTCCATCTGGAAGGACTATAATGACTGTAGTACATCCCTCTTTTTATTATGATGACACCATAGTTTTCATGATGATCACTGGATTGCTTCTTTCCAAATCAAAGCTGTGATTTACTTTGGAGCCTTCCCTAAATGAGTAGAGTATTGAGTAGTGTGTCATTCTAAAATATAAAGTTAGTGGTTTCATTCTTCGAAGCCAAAGCCAAGAACTTCTTTCAGTATTTCTTGTAGTTTGAGTTTGGTTTTTACAAAGTCTCTGAGTTTCTGTTTATCTGGGAATGTCTTAATTTCATTTTCGTATTTGAAAGATAGTTTTGCAGGATATATAATTCTTGGTTGGAAGTTCTTCTCCTTCAAGACTTCGAATGTGTCATGCCACTGTCTCCGTGCCAGCATGGTTTCTGCTGAGAAATCTGACGAGAGCCTACAGGGTTTCCCTCTGAATGTTAGCTTTACCTTGAGTCTTGCTGCCTGTAAGAGTTGCTGCTTATGTTTCGTTTTGTTAAGCTTGACTATAGTATGTCTTGGAGTCTTTCTTTTGAGATCTATATTGGGTGGCGTACGATATGCATCTGAGATGTCTATATTCTCTTCCTTCATGATTTCTGGGAAGTTTTCTTTCAGCAGCTCAGCAACAATACTCTCTGTGTTCTCAGATGTCTCACCCTGTTCAGGGACTCCAATTAATCGAAGGTTGTTCCTCTTAATAGAGTCCCACATGCTTCTTAATGTTTCTTCATTTTTCTTGTTTCTTTTTTCTGATTTCTGCTCATAGACGCTGGCATCAGTAGCTCTGTCTTCCAAGTCAGAAATTCTTTTTTCCATTTGTTCCATTCTGTTTTCTTGGCTTTGCATGGAAGTTTCTATGTCTTTGATTTTCTTCTTGATCTGTTGGATTTCAGAGTAGTGGTGTTCCATCAGATCGAACAACTTGCTTAATTTTTCATTTTGTTCTGCTGCATTTTGTATAAGGTCTAGAAGGGCTCTGTATATAATCAATTTGTATTCACTTCCTGACGCTTTCATAAAAGTTTCTTCATCTGGAAAACTCCTTGGTTGCTTTGTTTGGGAGCCTTCTGAAGCCATGAGTGATTGCTTATATGCCACAATTGTCTGTTGCTTTTTGGGTCCCATGTGAGTATATAGAGGCTGGAAGAGGTACTGTGAGGATGGACTGCAAATGTTTCTCTAGGCTGTCTTCAAATGTAAAGCAAAAGGTATCTGACCAGTTCACAAGTCAGTTAGGTTTTCAGGTGTAGAGGTCCTTCTTCTCATCTGACAAAGTAAGCGCCACTATATCCAACCCCAGGTGATAACAAACTAGTTCAGAATACAGCAATGCTACTGCCCTGTTGGCCTCTGCTGACAGGGCCTAGCCTTAGCCAACACTGCGTCGGGTACTCGTTTTGTGATAGAAAAGCGCTCTCCTGTGGGCAGGCTCTGGCTCCCAAGCTAAGAATTAGGCCCAGCTGCGGCCACCGTACCCAAGATGGCGTCCTCCACACAGGCAGCAGACAGAGGGGCTAAAGGTGCCCAGAGGTAGTGATTCCTCTGCTTCTGTTGCAGGGCCCCCAACATAGGCAGCACTGTGCAAAATCACTACTTTTCTGCCGGAGAAGCGCTGTCCCATTTGCAGGCACTGGCTCCCAGGCTAAGAACGAGGTCCCACTAAAATCTCGGTACCAACATGGCATCCCGCCCACTGACCGCGGAGCTCCGCACAAACCCCGCTGAGGCAGCTACAAAACGAAAGGCTCAAAGTGGCTAGATTAACAGAGTCCCGAGCCTGGCTCTCAGAATATGAGAATTTTGCCTGCCTATCCCCCCAGCAGCGCGTCTGAGTCCAGCTGCTAGGCAAGACCCAGCTTCGCCCGCGAGCCGAGACAGAGGAAAAAAAAAAAATCAAACTGGTGCGTTTACCTTCCGTCCCGGGCTAGCCAGGAGCGGGAGTCAGCCAAAGAGAGGAGGTTTTTCACTGAGTGGTATGAAGTCCCAATTAACAGCTCTGTGCCGCGTCCTGAGGGTGATTAGGTGATCAGAAGGCTCTGATTGTCAGGTCTTGGTTTCCAGAGGGATATAAGGAGATGTGGGCTTAGTCCGCCATCTTGACTCCGCCCCTCGCCTGACCTTTTGATGAGGGTCTGGCCCTCCTCACCCGATCAACTCAGCTTCAGCAAAGTATCCGTCAGACAACCCCATGTACAATTTTAAAGGCTTGTTTGCCTCCAGTATTGGTCTGTGTTTTGTATGGTCCAGGTCAATCTTTGTCTGAGGAGCTGGCCCCGGTGTTGGATACAGTTTGGGGTTAGAGAGTCTGGGGACCACACTCCTGGGGGCTGTCTGTTCAGAAAGGACCATCAAATGTGATCTTTTGGTAGAGTTCTAACTCTGCCCTCTACTCCATCACCTGCTGTATCTGGAGCTCCATTCTGTATATCCAATCCAGGCTGTCATTGGTGGGGGGGGGCTGGGCACCACTGAGGTCTTCTAGTTCCATGCTGAAGCAGGCTATGGCTCATGTGGACCCTTCCATCTGGTGGGCTCATATTTTCTCCTGTCCTTGATGTCCTCCAGTGGCCTCAAGGCCAGTGTGGATTGGGACCATTTGGTGCTATTTAAATGGCAGCTTCCTAGCTTTTAAGACCCCAGTTGCCACTCACCCAGGTGGTACGTGGAGTGATATCTTGACAGAGTGAAAGAGAAAAACCTTGGGTATGCCAATTAGTCTGGATGTCCCCTGAGAGCGTGACCCCCGATCCCAGCCCCTATTTCTCTGTTCTTCCAAAAAGGTGATCCACATTAAGGGCACAATTTGGTTTTGAAGTTGAGTAATTGTGGGTACCCTGTTTCTAATGTGTGCTGTCACATCCTATACCCATCTCTAATCCTAACCGCTATCTAATTTGTAAAAAATCTCTCTCCCTCCCTGCTCTCCCCTGTAACCATCAAATATTGATTTCTACTGTGCTTAAATGATTAGTTGTGTCCTTGTAAAATGGTCTCATACAAAATTTGTCCTTTTGTGTCAGGCTAATTTTGCTCAGTGTAATTTCCTCTAGATGGCTCCATGTTGACAGGTCTTTCTCTAAGCCATCGTTGTTTCTTATCATTGAGCAGTATTCCATTGTACAAACATACCACAGCTTGTTTAGCCATTCACCTGTTGATGGGCATTTAGGTTGTTTCCAACTTTTTACTATTGTGGAGAGAGCTGCGATAAATATTGGTGTACAAGTATCTGTTTGAGTGGTATTTGTTATTCCTTTGGGATATATTCCAAGGAGTGCGAAGACTGGATCAAATGGTGTTTCTATTTCTAGTTTTTTAATGAAGTGCCAAATCGATTTCCATAGTGGTTGAATCCTTTTACGCTCCCACCAACAGTGTAGAAGAGTTCCAGTCTCTCCACTTCCTCTCCAACATTTATTATTTTGTGTTTTTTGGATTTTTGCCATCTTTGTTGGGGTGAGATGGTATCTCTTTGTGGTTTTGTTTTGGATTTCCATGATGGCTAGCAATCATGAACATTTCCTCATGTATCCATTGGCAACCTGTATGTCTTCTTTGGTGAAGCACCTGTTCATGTTATTTGCCCATTTTCTTAATTAGGTTGTTTGTCTTTCTCTTGTTGAGTTTTTGCAATATCTTGTATATTAGAGAGATTAGGGGGCAGTCAGAAGCATGGTGGTCAAATATTTGTTCCCACTCTGTAGATAGTCTTTTTACTTTTTTGATAGGCTTTGAATGAGCATAAGTGTTCAATTTTTAAGAGTTTCCCATTATCTATTTTCATTTCTGATGATTGAAGGTTGTTGTTGGGTTTTGGTAAACTGTTGATGCCATGGATTAACACTTCCATCATCTTTTCAATTTTTCTTTCCAAGAACTTTATTGTTTTAGCTTTTATATTTAGGTCTTTGCTCCATTTTGAATTAGTTTTGTGCATGGTGTGAGATAAAGGTCTTGTTTCATTTTTTTGCAGGTGGATATCCAATTATGCCAACACCACTTGTTGAAGAGACTGTCTTTACCACAATTCACTGTCTTTGGGCCTTTATCAAATATCAGTTGCTCATAAGTGGATGAAGTTATATTTGGAATTTTGATTCTGTTCCATTGGTCTACATGTCTGTTTTTGTGCCAGTACCAGGCTGTGTGGAGTACTGTAGCAGTGTAGCATGTTTTAAGGTCAGGAAAGGTGAGAACTGCATACTTTGTTCCTCTTCTTTAGTAATAATTTACTTATCTGTGGCTTCCTTCCTTTCCATATGAAGTTGGTGATTTGTTTCTCCATCTCATGAAAAAATGCCATTTGAAATTGAATTGAGATTGCACTGTATGTACAAATTGCTTTGGGTAGTATAGACATTTTCACAATGTTAAGGCTTCCTATCCAGTAGCGAGGTAGATTTCTCCACTTGTGGAAGTCATTTTTCATTTCTTGCAGTATGGACTTGTAGTTTTCTTTTGTATGGGTCTTTTACATCTCTGATGAGATTTATCCCCTGGTATTTTATCATCTTGGGGGCTATAGTAAATGATTATGATCTAACAATTTCCTCTTTGGTTGTCTGTTTATTAGTATAAAGGAATCTCACTGATTTATGTATGCTTATCTTATATCCTGATACTTTGCTGAAGTCTTCTATTAGATCCAGTAGTTTTTTGGTGGATTCTTTAGGGTTTTCTGTATATAAGATTATATTATCTGCAAATGCAATACTGTGACTTCTTCTTCGCAGATTTGGAGGCCCCTTGTTTCTTTATTGTGTCTAGTTGCTCCTGCTGAGACCTCCAGAACAATATTGAATAGAAATGGTGACAATGGGCATCTTTGTCTAGTACCTGTTCTTAAGGGGAAAGTTTTCAACTCCTCTCCATTAAATATGATGTTACCTGTTGGCTTAGTGTAGATGGCCTTTATTATGTTGAAGAATTTTCCTTTTATTTCTATTTTACTGAGAGTTTTTAACATGCATGTGTGTTGGACTTTATCAAATGCCTTTTCTGCATTGATCAATAGAATCAGGTGGTTCTTTTGTTTATGTGGTTGATTACATTAATTATTTTCTGTAAGCAACATGAACACAGCTGGGGCTGTGGGCAACTTGACCATGGCTAGGGAAAATATTGAGTCTTGGGGGCAGGGCTTGTGAGCCTGTAAAGGAATGATTGTAAACAGCTGCAAACCTCTGGAATGTATGACATCAGACCCTCACAAATGATAGGTCTGGTCCGCTGAATGTGATCTTGGTACCTGTGCCCAGGCCTAAGTGCTTTACCTTCTGGAAAGGTGAATTCACCTGAGGAAGTGACCTTTGTTAGACAGGAAGACACTCATTTAATTCATGGGGAACTACCCACACCCTATTCAAATTAATGCCTGCTTTACTGGGTACACCTGTTTTGTTCACTAAATAAAAGGAAGCTGCCTGATGCCTAAGACTTGTTACTGGGGTGTTAGAGATACCAGCTTCACTCCTCACCACCAGCATTTCTTGTGTGGCATTCTTCGTCAGCACTGATCAGCCACGGGCAACACAGACCCGCGGAATTCAAAGTATGGTGACCCCAACGTGATTGGCTGACCCCTGCAGAACCACGTGAGTTTTTCCCAGGGAAAGAAGGGTCCCAGGCTCCTGTCTATAAGGAAAGGGGGTTGCTGCAGGGTAGAAAACAGAGGAGTTAACATGGGCCAAGAGCTCACTAAGGAACAGAAGTTATACTTTAAAACCTTACAGCAATTATTAAAGGCTATTCAGTGCACAGTTAAACCACATACTCTGCAGCAACTTTTGCTTTCAGTTTGACAACATATTTTGACAAAGTCAGTTTTGCCCGTGGTTTCCAGATGCCAGAACTTTAGGTTTGGAAATAAGAGAATGAGAAGCTGTGGGGTAAGTCCTTTCCCAAGGAAAATCCAACTTTTTCTCTCCTTTACTTCTCTGCTAAAGCCTTCTGTGAACAGGTTGGAGAGTTGTGGTAATTGAGGAATTCAGGCCAGGGCACTCCCTGGTGGGTTCTGAAGACCCGGCTACTTCCACCTTAGTAGCTCTGGCCCGGAAGGGTGAGGGCATCTGTCTGTTCCATCTAAAGGCCGAGGATTGGGTCCATAAGATAATTTGCAGGCACGAGTCAGACATTTAAGAGCCAAAGGGTCTTTTGTCGCTTTAAGACTCCTGTGACAGGATGAGGGGGTGCACGGAGCGGACAAGGAAGGTGTCTGCCCCCTACAAGACAAACGCCACACAACATGAGGCACACTGTCATAAGCATAACATACCTGATTTCCCTGGACCTCTGCTACCCCTTCAGGTTAAAAGCATATTCCTCGGCCTCTTTTTCCCTCCTCCCCTTTGGCTCAGCCCAGGGTGGAGGACACTTGGGGAAACTCCCCTTCTCCACCTGGAGAGACAGGTCCAGAGGCACTTCCACCTTAGAAAGCCATCCACCTGGCCCCTGTGTCAGTTGACTAACTTAAAGAGGATTCAAGTGCTTTATTTTGTTTGCACGCCGAGAACTAGGTTGAAGCTTCTGTCTTTCTCAGTAACGTGTCTGTTCAAGTGTTTGTTCTGTTTGCGTGCTGAGATCTCTAAGTTCTGACCAAGTTTGGAGTTCCTGTCTGTCTTGGTACCGTCTGTTTGATAAGAAAGGAATGTCTATCCCAATTAGGAAAGCTTTCTCTGTAAAGCGAAAAATAAGATCTTTGTTTCTGAAAAAGGCCCGATGGGGCATATTCTCAATATGGGTACCCACTTGTAATAATATGGCCTGGCCAAGTTTTAAACTCCAGAGAGTTAACAATCAAATGGATCCGTAAGGTTATCTTTTCATCCTACAATTAAAATGCTCATGAGCTCATTTTTTAATTAAGGAAACAGTCTGCGTATGTACTAGTGAAGCTGAATATGTGTATGATAAACTGTGAGGTCTCCTATGTGTGTGTCTGATAGATGTACTTGTGACATTTTGGAAATATTTCTGCCATTGCACAAACTGTTTGTTTTTGGTGAAAAGGTGTCTTTTGTCTTTACCAATGTACCTGATTTTAAGTGTCTTACTTGAACTAAATTAAGGTTGATAAAAGACCAAATTTCAAATAAATCCAAACGTTGTCACTGGGCTGGAAAAAGATCTAATTTCACAATGCTCAGGTGAAGAGACGGCTTTGTCTTAAAGAGACAGTAACAATTCCAAAAGAATAGAAAGAAAACTGATGATCTTTTGTCCTCCAGAAAAAGGTAGAGTGCAAGGCAAAAAATTGCCCTCCAATCATAACAACAAGAAAACTTTTGAAAAGATAAACCAGGTAGGCATTACTGTTTTACTTTGTTATAAATCGAGACCTATCTGAAGTCTGGAGAAATGTCCTTATCAGAAATAAGATTTTGTGACTTCCAAACCTAACCTGTCTACCTTGTAAAAATCAGTTGATAGAACTTTAAAAACCAGTTGCCAAGCCAAGTGCCATCGAGTTGGATCCAACTCATGGCGAGGTCGCCATGAGTAAAAATCAGAGACCCAAAGTGTTTAAATAAGCTTTATTTCAGCCCTGGACTTTGAGAGTAATTGAGCTAAATGGGTATCTGACATACTATTTGCTTTTCAGACTACGAGGAAAATACGTCTTCAGTAAGTTCTTTGTTGTTTAATAAATCATATTATAGAAACCTGTTAATAAGTGTTCTGATACAATCAAAAGTTTTGTTTGACAAGAGTTTAATGATTTCACTTGTGAAACTCTATAAGAACATTAATGTTAAACAGAATTGGCTTGTTCACTGCTAATAGTTTTCTCTAATTTCTGAACAGTTAATTTGCTCCTTATATAATCTCTCTTAAAGATAAAAGTTTAATCTCCCATTAAAATAAGATTCCCTGAGTCGACAGATCATGTCACAAAACTTAACAGAGACAAGGTTAAGATTTTCTTACTTTAGGTAGCTTTAAAACCTCATAGAAAAAGAAACAATAGTAAGAGTCTTATTCAGAATATTATGTGGGTTAAAATCAAGTGCACATTTCTCACTGGATCCTACATTTACATTGGTTATTTCATTATTTTTAACTACTATCTGGAAAAACTCAGGTTAAGTGCTGTATCTGCTATCCAGAGGTCAACAGTTAAGAGTTCTGTAAAGCAGTCCTGTCCTGCCTGATACAGTGCGGTGATTCACGATTAACTCCACAACACTTGGCTTGTTTTGGTTTTATTTGCTAACTTGATTATAAATTTATCTAACATCAAAGCCAATGCTTCGACTGGAAAATTCAAATATTTACTTATAAATCTATTTTATACTATATAAGTATTTACAGAGTTTTAATAATCTTGATATGACCTATGTGACATTATGCTTCAAGATTATTACATATGATATGTGAAGTTCTAAAATAATATGAATACTTATATTTAAAATTATGGTCTACAGTTTTTTGACAAATTAAATTTTATTTGACCCTTATGTTTTACTTATTAATCTAAATCTTATTTGAATTTTCCAAAAAACATTTGACCAAAATATCTCAACAAAGATTTTAGACTTATAAAAAGGACTGTGACTTGGAATATCCAAGACTCTTCAAAATAAATGAAACAGAAAACAATAAATATACCACGAGTCTTGTATTACTGATGTTTTAAAGTTCTAAACATTTCCTTTCTCTTAAAATGTTTTTTTATTATGATTTAATGAAAATGTACATTCCCATATAAATTTGCATGCTCAGCTATACGCAGCTCCCACTGCTCTCCCTGCCCAGTTACAACACACCCTCTCTGCTCCATACATGTCCTATCCTCCCAACAGTCTCCTATCCCCTCCTCTCCACCCACTCTCCTTCCTCCAGCAAGAGGTCAGCAGGATAACATCCTATAGATGCACAGAACCATAAAATTCCCACAAGATATGGTCACTATGTGTCACCAAGTCCAATCCATTGCTGTCCAGAAAGTTGACCTTTGTCATGATTTATGGACAAAGTCAGCATCAGGGCCAGGGGCCATGCTCCCAGGGGAACCCCGAAGTACCCAGACCATCCATTGTGGTCTTTTATTGGAGATCTCAGGGTGCACCCCTATTTATTCTCGTTGCCAGTGAGACTCAACTTTGTGAGCTCCATCAAGGATATCACTGGTGGTGACCGGGCACCATCCAGTTCTTCTGGTCATGAGTCGGAGTGGGTCTCTCTGTCTTCTGGGTTCTCTTTTCTCCATGGGGTTCTTGTCCTCGATGATCATCCATTCCTGTTGTGTTGGGGCCATTTGCTATACCCTCAGATGGCAGCTTGGCAGCTTTTAAGACCCTAGACGCCACTCACCGATGTGGGATGCAGAGAGCCCTCATTAGCAAAATGCTAGCTGTGCCAATGGGCCTCGATTTTGACAGCATGGTCCCTGGCCCCCTGCCCCAGCTCCTCTGTCCTTGCAATATTGCGTTAAGATGGGAGGAGTACTCAAATTGTGTTGAAGTCCACTTACTATTGATCTTCTTTCTAATGAGTGCTGTCATTGATTTCACCCAGCCAATTTCTATTAACTGTTTAATCCAAACCCTCCCCTTCCCCTTCCCTCCCTCGGTCCCCACCTTTGCAGTCATCAAAGAGTCTTTTCTTCTATGCATGAGTCTGTTTCTAAGTTCTCATAGTAGGGGTCTCATACAATAGTTGTCCTTTTGTCACTGACTACTTTCACTCAGCATAATATCCTCCAGTTCAAACCAGGTTAAGAGATGTTTCCTGCTATCATCGTTGTTCTTTATCACTGCATAGTGTTCCGTTGAGTATATATACCATAGTTTATCTATTTATTCCTCTGTTGTTGGGCATCTGGGTTGATTCCACCTTTTTGTTATTGTGGACTCTGCTGCGATGAACATTCATGTGCATGTATCAGTTGGTATGAATGGCCTTGATTCTGTAGGGTATATTCCAAGCAGTGGAATTACTGGGTCAAATGGTATATCTATACTCATTTTTTAAGGGAGCACCAGATTGCTTCCCAAAGAGGCTGGATCACTTTGCAATCCCATCAACAGTGTAGGAGAGTTCCAATCTCCAGCATTTGTTGTTTTGCACTTTTTAGATCATGACCAACCTTGTTGGGGTGAAATGGTATCTAATTGTCATTGTGATTTGAATTTCTTTAATAGCTAATGATCGCGAGCATGTCTGCATGTGTTTTTTGGCTGCCTGGATCTCCTCTTTAGAGAAGTACCTGTCCATCTCCTTTGCCTATCACTTAACTGGATGATTTATCTTTTTCTTATTGATATTTCATTGTACCTTATAGATTATGGAGATCAGGTGTTGGTCTGACATATAGTTGCCAAATATTTTTTCCCATTCTGTAGGCTGCCTTTTAATTCTATTAATAAAGTCTTTGGATGAGCAAGTGATTGATTCTTAGTAGTTCTCATTTAACTATTTTTCTCTCCTGATGATAGTGGTTTGTTTGACAGATTTTGAAGTCTGTCTGCATTGTGTATTAAACCTTCCATTGTTTCTACTTTTTCTTCGATTAGTTTTGTTACTTTAGATTTGATATTTAGGTCTTTTATCTGTATAAGGTGTAAGATATGGGTCTTGTTTTAATTTAGTGTAGATGGATATCCAATTTTGCCAGCACCATTTGTTGAAGAGATTGTTTTTATCCCAGGTTAATGTCTTAGGGTGTTTGTCAAATGTCAGCTGTTCATAGGCAGATGATATTATCTCTGGAGTCTCGATTCTGTTCCACTGATCTACCTATCTGTTTTTGTACGAGTACCAGGCTGTTTTGACTACTGTGGCAGTGCAACAGGTTCTAAGGTCAGGTAATGAGAGGCCTCCCAGTATGTTTTTCTTCTTTAGTAATGCTTTACTTATCCAGGGCTTCTTCCCTTTTCAGACAAAGTTGATAATTTGTTCCTCCATCTCATTAAAAAATGTCACTGGAACTTGTATTGGGATTGCATTATGTAAGTAGATTGTTTTGGGTAAAAGAGACATTTTCACAATGTTAAGTCTTCCTATCCATGAGCAGGATAAGTTTTTCCATTTATGTAAGTCTTAGTTTCTTGTAGTAAGGGTTTGTAGTTCTCTTTGTAAAGGTCTGTTATTTCTCAGGTTAAATTTATTCCTAGGTACTTTATCTTCTTAGGAGCTATAGTAAATGGTATTGACTTGGTGATTTCTTCCTTAATAATCTCATTGTTGGTATAAAGGCATCCTACTGATTTACTTATGTTTATCTTGTCTCCTGAGACTTTGCCAAACTCTTCTATCAGTTTGAGTAGTTTCCTTATGAATTCTTTGAGGTTCTCTGCATATACAATCATTTCATCTGCAAATAGAGAGATTTTGACTTCTTCCTTGCCAATGTAGATGCCCTTTATTCCTTGGTTTTGTCTAATTGCTCTGGCTAGAACTTCTAGTACAATGTTGAAAGGGAGAGGTGGTAGTGGGCATCCTTCTCGAGTTCCTGTTCTCAAGGGAAGCTGTTTCAGTCTCTCTTCGTTCAGGATGATGTAGGCAGTTGGCTTTGCATAAATGGCCCTATTGCATTGAGGAATTTGCCATCTATTCCTATTTTGCTGAGAGTTTTTAGCATGAAAGTGTTGGACTTTCTCAAACGCCTTTTCTGCATCAATAGACAAGATCAGGTGATTATTGTCTTTTGTGATATTTATGTGGTTGATCACATTAATTGTTTTGCTGATTATGAACTAGCCTTGCATCCCTGGTATGTATCCAACTTGGTCATGATGGATTGTTTTTTGGATATGTTGGTGTATTCTACCGGCGAGAATTTTGTTGAAGATTTTTGCATCTAGATTCATGGGTGATATAGGTCTGTAGTTCTCCTTTTTGGTTGAGTCTTTCCCTGGCTTTGGTATCAGGGTTATGCTGGCTTCATAGAATGAATTTGGGAGTATTCCATCCCGTTCTATACTGTGAAACAGTCTTAGTAGTATTGGAGATAACTCTTCTCTAAGAGCTTGGTAGAATTCTGCAATGAAGCCATCTGGGCCCGGGCTTTATTTGGTTGGCATTTTGTTGATGTCTTTTCCAATCTCTTCCTTTGTGATGGGTTTATTAAGCTGTTCTGCTTCACCTTGTGATAATTATGGTAGGTGATATGAATCTAGGAACTTGTCAGTTTCCTCTAGGTTTTCAAATTTGTTAGAGTACAGTCTTTCATAGTATTCTGTTATAATATTTTTTACTTTTGTTGGATCTGTTATGACAACTCCCCTCTCATTTCTTATTTGGGTTATTTCTTTTCGGCTGGCTTTGTCTTCCTGTTTTTCTTTTGTAGGCTTAGCCAGTGATTTGTCAATTTTGTCTATCTTTTCAAAAAAACAGCTTTTGGTCTTTTCAATTTTTTCAGTTGTTCTTCTATTCTTTAATTCATTTAGTTCTGCTCTAATCTTTATATGTTTTCTTCTGGTGCTTGAGGGGTTCCTCTGTTGTTCTCTCTCTACTTTTTCAAGCTGTAGGATAAGCTCTGTGATTTAGTTTCTTTCTTCCTTCCAGATGTGTGCATTTATGGAGATAAACTGACTTCTGAACACTGCTTTGGCTCCATCACATAGAATCTGGTAGGAAGTGTTTTTGTTCTCATTGGAATCCATAAATTTCTTTTTTTCATCCTTGATTTCATTTATAATCCATGGTTTTTTGAGCCAGGTGTTGTTCAGTTTCCATGAGTTCCACTTTCTACCTATGATTTTTCTGCTATTGATTTCGACTTTTATGGCTTTATGATTGGAGAAGATGCTTTGCATTAATTCAGTGGTATGGGTTTTGTTGAGAATTGCTTTGTGTCCTAACACATAGTCTATTCTGGAGAATGTTCCATGTGCGCTGGAGAAGAATGTGTAGTTGTCCACTGATGGATAGAAAGTTCTGTACATGTCGATGAGGTCTAGTTGGTTACTTGTGGCAATAAGGTCTTCTGTATCCTTACTGAGCTTTCTTCTAGATGATCTGTCCAATATTGAGAGTGGAGTATTGAAGTCTCCCACTGTTATCGTGGAGTGACGTATTTAGGTGCTCTAATATTAGAATTGCCACACCTGCTCTTCTCTGTTCAACCTTGAAAAAGGAGAAAAATCAACTCACAAAGAAGGTCACAGAACAGATTAATAAGAACAACAGAGAAAACATCAACACAAAAGTAAACATATCACAATGGCAGCACTGAATACACACCTATCAATAATTACATTGAGTGTGAATGGACTGAATGCTCCAGTAAAGAGACATCGAGTGACATCTTGGATCAAAAGACGCGATCCATCTGTATGTTGCCTGCAAGAAACTCACCTTAGACTTAAAGATAGGAACAAACTGAAAATTAAAGGATGGAAGAATATGTATCAAGCTAACAATGAACAGAGAAGAGCAGGTGTAGCAATTCTAATCTCAGATAGAATCTATTTTAATGTAAAATCCACCATCGTGGACAAGGATGGATACTATTTATTGCTGAAAGTTTCAATACACAAGCAGGACTTAACAACATTAAATATTTATGCACCCAATATTAGAGCACCTAAATACATCAAACAAACACTGACTACACTCAGAAAGGAGACAGATCACTCCACGATAACAGTGGGAGACTTCAATACTCCACTCTCAATATTGGACAGATTATCTATAGTAAGATCATGATCCAAAAGAGAAAATCATAAAAGAAACACATAACTCTTCTAAAATCTAAATTTCTGGCTTCCATGGAAATTGAGGTACCCCACACATGATACTACTTTCAAAAGGAAAGGCTGGGTTCTTCAAGCCATTGAACCCTTTTTGCTTAAGGGACAAAATGAAAAAAGAGCACCAGTTTATAACTTTATGGCCCTCCCCTACCCTATCAAGGAGAAGGCCTGCGGATAACTGTCTGATTTACATTTGAAAAGGCAAGGCACTAGTTCTTAGGCTACCTTTTTTAGCTGAAGACCTGAAAAAAAAAATCCATTATGGCCATACTTTTATTCTGGTTCACATCAGACACAAAACAAGGACTGTAAAGTTTGACACAAAACCTCAAGCCCCACTCTCGTATTAATAAGAGACTCTTCAGGTGTTTAATAAAAAAAAATTTTTTTGACACAATAAAGGCTGTGATTGACTGCCGCCTTAGATAACCCCGTTAGCATTCAAAGACTCAAGCTACCTAACTAGCCAGTAAATACGAGCCCCAATCATTACAAGTAGGGTCAAAACTGAAGCTGCTTTTTAAGACAGTGTCCTAAACATTTTACAACAAGATGTTCATAAGCTGCTCCCATTTCTTAATTAATAAAGAAGGGGGAGAGAATACCCCTAGAATTACTTTAGCTAAAGCACTCTATACCCTGAACTTTCTCAATGTGGATAAAGAAGGAGGCACCACCCACCTGCTTCAGTCTTGTTGGTATAAACCTCCCTACATAGAAGCATGGGAGGGCCCCCTTCCTGTTTTACAGTGGTCTTGTGGCTTGGCTCACATCCAATGTCAAGGCCATACTGAGTGGGTCCTGACCCTCCAGAGCCAATGGAAGCTGACCCAGTGCACTCAACAGGCAGAATTACTGACTTGGGGACAACTGAAACTCCTGAACCTGAAAGTGGTATCTCTTCAGACCATGATGGGATTCCCTCCAACCCCCGAAAATAGATTCCTGGCCTATTTATCCTTGGTGGGCGATTCTTTGACTCAGGTTTGGCACATCTTGTTCGTTGTCTTAGCCTTCTTGTGCCCCTCTGTTACTGGTGAGCATGATTATTGGGCACATATCACTAATCCACCATTATTCTGTCCCTTGACTTGGTGGGATGTAGACCCACCTCTGTCTTTCAATGTCAGTGCATGAACCCAAAGAGTTTGGTTAGTGCCCTCAGGTCCTCTCCAACCCCAGACTGGGTGGCTTCAACAGAATGATTCCCTTACATTCTTAACTTCTGAATCTCCATTTTGTGTCTCTGTCAAAACATCTGGGCGGTGTGTTCAAGTAACTCCTTGTGAGTACGTGTGCTGTCAGTCAAAAAAGGACAAACTTAACCTTTATATCGTCCATTTCAACTGCCGTAACTTAACTTTTCTAACAAGGAATCTTGGTATGGACCAATACCACCACTCCCCCAAATATTAGTTGGGGAGAGCGATATAACATCACTTGACCCAGTTGGTTTGGCCTCCTTTGTGATGACCGTCTGTCAGTGGGCAGCGGCCTGGAAATCTCACCCAACCCTGGCAAGGGGAGCATTCTAGACAGATTATCCAATCGGCAGTATCACGTCTTAGGCCAAAAAGATTTCTGGTCAATGTATTTGCTTTTCTCATTTCAGCCGTGATTGTCATAGCCACAGCCTTGGTAGCAGTGGTGGCTGTAACCCAATCTGCTCACACAGCTGCTATAGTAAACCAAGTGATGACAATGGGACTCGAGAAGTGCAGAAACAAACAACTTGACTGAAGTATTATCTCCCGTTTACAAGCACCAGAGGTGGCAACAGTGGCCTGGAGACCAGCAACAGGCACATTTCACTAGGCAGGGTCTCCAGTGTGGCTGGGAGCATGGACCCGTATGTGTAACTCCCTTATCTTAGAATGAATCTGCCTTCTCCTGGGAGAAAGTAAAAAGAGATTTACAAGGAGTTTTCCATACCCCGTTGATGGAAATCGTGTCCACCCTTGAACAACAATTGAAAGACCAACTTACGTCCCTTCAAGGAAAGTTTAACCTGCAAGCATGTCAACAATTCCAGAACAGCTTTGCCTGGCTGGACTCTCGAAATTGGTTTTCAGGTCTCTGTATTTAGATACGGGTTACTGCTCTCGTTGCTATGCTCTTGTGTCTTCTTCTCCTGTATCTTTGCAGGCGATTGTGACTGACCAACCAAAAGATTTGGAAGCTCAATAATGAACACTTGACGCTTACATGATCCTGTCAGCCAGTCGTTAATAAGGAAGGGGGAAATGTTGGCAACGTGACCACAGCTGGGGCTGTGGGCAATTTGGCCATGGTTAGGGCAGATATTGAGGCCTGGGTGCAGGGTTTGTGAGCCTGTAAAGGAGTGATGGTAAACAGCTGCAAACGGCTGCAATGTAGGACATCAGACTCTTGCAAATGACGGGCCTGCTCCACTGAGTGTGATCTTGGTACCTGTGCCCAGGCCTAAGTGCTTTACCTCCTGGAGAGGTGAATTCACCTGAGGAAGTGATCTTTGTTAGACAGGAAGACACCCATTTACTTTGTGGAGAACTACCCACACCCTATTCAAATTAATGCCTGCTTCACTGCGTACACCTGTTTTGCTCACTAAATAAAAGGGAGCTGCCTGATGCCTAAGAGTTGTTGCTGGGGCATCAGAGATACCAGCTTCCCTCCTCACCACCAGTGTTTCTTGTGTGGCATTCTTCATTGGCACTGATCAGCCACGGGTAACACAGATCCGTAGAACTCAACAATTTTCCTTATGTTAAACCATCTCTGCATCCCTGGTATGAATCTGACTTGGTCAGGATGAACCATTTAATGTGTTGTTGAATTTTGTTAGCCAGAGTTTTGTTAAGGATTTTTGCATCTAAGTTCATGAGAGAGACTGGTCTGCAATTTTCCTTTTTTGTGCTGTCTTTGCCTGGGGTGTCAAGGTTATACTGGGGTTAGAATGAATTTGGGAGTATTCATCCTTTCCTGTACTCTGGAATACCTTTACAAGTAGCGGTGCTAACTCTTCTCTGAATGTTTGATAGAATTCTGCAGTGAAGCCATCTGAACCAGGGCTTTATTTTGGATGGAAGTTTTTTAAATTACCTTTTCAATTTCTTCTTTTATAATGGGTTTATTTAGTTGTTCTGTCTCTGACTTTACTAGTTTAGGTAGTAGAAAGTTGTTCATTTCCTCTAGGAGTTCAAATTTATTAGAGTATAATTTTTCATAGTGTTCTCATGATTCTTTTAATTTCAGCAGGGTCCATTGTGATATTGCCTGTCTCATTTCCGATTCAGGTTATTCTCCCATTTTTCTTTTGTCACTTTGGCCAATGGCTTATCAATTTTCTTGATCATCTCAAAAAACCTGCTTTTGAACTTGTCTACTCTTTCAATCAATTTTCTGTTTCATTTATTTCTGCTCTAATTTTAATAATTTGCTTCCTTCTGGAGACTGATGGGTTCTTTTGCTGAGATCTTTCTAGTTGTTCAAGCCCATAGGGTTCCCCAGGAGTGGTTGCTGGGCTTGAACTGCCAAGCTTTAGGTGCAGCCACACCTCTTCACCCATGACCACCAGGGCTCCATAAAGGGGTGCACTCATGACCACCAGGGCTCCATAAAGGGGTTGGGACCAGGAAATTAGAGAATATCTTTGGGGGAAATTATTGGTGTGTTGAGAATTCCAGTTCCCACACCATGATCCTCCCATGGAGAAGGGGTGAGGGATACTCTGTCCTGCCTGAAGCCTAGTAAGAGGGCTTCCAGGAGGCAGCTCAGAGAAGCTTATTGTAGATGTCCTAGAATCCAGGAGGGCATGGTAGCCTGGTGACTGCCCCCCACACCTAGAAAACTGAAGGGGAACGTCTGAAGTAGCAGAGGGAGACAGACAGACAAAGAGAGGGACACACCCAGTCAGAGACAGAGAATAACAGTGACAGAGAACTTTCCTTCTCCTGAGCCAGATGTGGACCACACCTGGCAGGAAGCCAGCCTGGAGTACCTTTAAGTCTTGCTCTTCTGGGTTTCCTGGTAACACCAGTGGAGAGGAAAACAGCAGCTGAGGGAAGAAACCCAAGTAACCAGGAGAGGCAAACACATCCCCCTGGACAGTGCTGTCCAGGTCCCTACGCAGGGCCCAGGAAGGAGTTGGTGTCCACGTCACACAGCTCAGAGAGAGACAGAGTGAAGGCCACAGCCCACGACTCCGATACCACTCCTCCGTCATCTTGCTACAACATGAAAGGAGTTGGAGACCACTGTCACCAAGCTAGAAGGGTCAGGCGAAGCACAGGCAGGAAAAACGGGGAGCCCTGTCCTCACCCAAGATGTCCATAGCCTGTATGAGCTGGAGAGGGGAGAGCTTTGTCACCCATTTCCATGAGACACACAAGACCTCTGTCTTTACCCAAGAAAGAATACACGAGAAAGACAGAGTTGTTCCTAACTTGACCCAGTTTATTTTCCCTGTGACAGTCCCATGAGGCAGTGAGGGGCTGGGCTTCTCCGAAGGACTGACTTGTCTGGGGTAGCTGAGCAGAAGCTTGTATATGAGGGGCTACGGTAATCTGGTTATGCATATTCAAGAGGTCTGTGTGTATCTTTCGCGATGTGGAGTCAGTCTCCTTAGCCCTGCTAAGCACGCTCAGTACTGCCCTTGTGCGGGCTCTTGGTTTGAATCCCAGAAAGGGGTCTCAGCTCACTTCTGCCACCTGTGGAAGGTCAGGTAACACCACCCCTCACTGCACACACTGGGCGCCTGGTTTCTTGAAAAGACAGCAAAGTACCAAGAAGGACGCACGGACCTGCTACTAGTGAATTCACTGCTGTAAGGCAGACGTGAGGCCCAGGCTTTCTTTACCAGCTGGTCTCTGGTCAACTCTGTGTCTCAGCTTTACCTTAGAAGGGAGTTACTGGTGTTCCACATATTAATTTTCATTGGAGATATTTTGGGGTGCCGTAAAAATGACAGAAGTACTTTTTGTTATTTAGGGGTGAGCCAGTGAGGCACAGGGCCTGCCCACAATTCCATTCAGGAGGAACAAAGGGTAGGCCCCCAGAGAAAGCCCGAGCTGGTTGTGAGTGGGTAGGAGAGTGTGTGTAAATCCAGGCCCTGATGGTACCCTAGGAGTCTGCACACTCCTCACGCTACCTAGAAAAAATAAAAAACCAGATTGGTTCGTGCTATCGGCTGAGACGCTCCATTAAGCTGCTCACCCAAGCTGCTCCTGCCCCAGGCTAACGGCTCTCCCACCGCACCCTTGCTCCTCCCTTCCGGCTCACTGCCCGTCCTCTGCACCCTTGCTCAGCCCAGTGAGGAGACCCTGGAGCCTCGGAGGCACCTGGCCACTCCAGGAGGTGAGTATCTCTTTCCATGGCTCCTCCTTCTGCCAACAGTTTACTCCCCAAGCCCCTAACCCCTGCCCAGGGTGTCCTGAAGGTGGCTCAGCTCTTCTCTGGACACACTCGGGTAACCCGGCTGGCACTTGGGCTCTTCCTCAGAACCCATCTGCCTGCCTCTTACAACTACCTCCACCTTTTCCAGAACCCTGACTTCTCCGCCCCTCACCTGGGGGTCACTGTCATCCTTTAATCATCCATCCTATAGGTTCTCTCTTGTTGGGGTGAAGCTCAGCCTCTTTCCAGGGAGCTGGGGGGACTGGACATAATGCAGAAGTCTAACTTCCACTCCAAAAAGACCCCCTCCCAGGCTGCACCTGTTCTGAAGTCCCTGCGTCCATCCCCAGAGCCTCAGATGCCTTCTCCCTCTGGAACCCGCATGCCTGTGTCCTATCTTCTCCCACACAGGGTTGCGCTCTCTCCATTTTAAGAGGTAATAGGGTAGAAAGGGGGTCTTGGTGGAGCCATGGCTGCTCACCAAAAGGTCAGCAGTTCAAATCCCCAGCTGCTGCTTGGAAGCCCTTTGGGGTAGTTCCATTCTGCCTTGGGGTCACTGTGAGCTGAATTTGACTTGAAGGAAACAACATTTGGTTTTTTTTTTTTTTTTTTTTTGGTGGTGTGGGTGAATAACCTTTATGGGGAAACCCTGGTGGCATAGTGGTTAAGTGCTACATCTGCAAACCAAAAGGCTGGCAATTTGAATCCACCAGCTGCTCCTTGGAGACACGGGGTTGATTCAGCGGCAATGGGTTTGCTTTTGGTTTAACTTTGTGGGAGCAGGCTGCCATGTCTTTCTCCCATGGGGCATCTGTGGGTTCAAATGGTCGACCTCCCCCTGAGCAGTCAGGCACTTTAACTACTGCACCACCTGGGCTCCCCCATTTCCCCCTAAACCAAGCCCGTTGCTGTCGAGGTGATTTCAACTCACGTCTGTCCTTTGAGACAGAGTAGGACTGCCCACTGGGTTTCCGAAGAGTGCCCGCTGGGTTAGAACTGCCGACTTTTGGTGAGCAGCAGTGCTCTTCACCACTGCACCACCACTTCCTTCTGGGGGCCTCCAAGGCCTCAACAACCCCTGCATAGAGTCTAGCGCTCCAAGCCCCTGTGAACTCTGTTTCTGTTTCCAGGAGCTCTTCCCGGAGGCCGTGAGACCAGAGGCCGTGGGGGAAGTTGAGGCTGGCACGGAGCAGGCCAGCACCCAGCCCCATGGACCTGCCCGCACAGCTCGCCTTTGCCCTCTACGTGACGGCCTTTGCCCTGGGCTTGCCGCTTAACGTGCTGGTCATCCAAAATGCCAGGGCCCAAGCCCGCATCCGCCTCACCCCCAGCCTTGTCTATACCCTGCACCTCGGCTGCTCGAACCTCTTGCTGGCCGTCTCTCTGCCCCTGAAGGCAGTGGAGGCCCTAGCCAAGGGGACCTGGCCTCTGCCAGCCGCCCTCTGTCCTATCTTTGCCATAGTCCACTTCACACCCCTCTATGCAGGAGGGGGCTTCCTGGCTGCTCTGAGCGCTGGCCGCTACCTGGGGGCGGCCTTCCCCTTGGGCTACCAAGCCCTCCGAAGGCCATGCTACTCCTGGTGTGTGTGTGTGGCTATATGGGCCCTTGTCCTCTGTCATCTGGGGCTGCTCCTGGGGTTGAAGGCTCCAGGAGGCTGGGTGGACAATGCCACCAGCTCCCTGGGTATCAACATACCTGTCAATGGCTCTCCGGTCTGCCTGGAGGCCTGGGACCCAGCGTCAGCCGGCCCAGCTCGCTTCAGCCTCTCCATTTTGTTCTTCTTCCTGCCCTTGACCGTCACAGCCTTCTGCTACGTGGGCTGCGTCCGGGCACTGGCCCACTCGGGTCTGAGCCACAGACGGAAGCTGAGGGCAGCCTGGGTGGCCGGCGGTGCTCTGCTCAGTCTGCTGCTCTGCCTAGGGCCCTACAATGCCTCCAATGTGGCTGGCTTCCTGCACCCAGACATGGGAGGCGGCTGGCGGAAGCTGGGCCTTATCACTGGCGCCTGGAGTGTCGTGCTCAACCCACTGGTGACTGGCCACTTGGGAGGTGGCACCGGCCAGTGGGTAGCGTGTGTGGCAAAGATGCAAGAGGTGACATCCCGGAAGCAGTAGCTGTTGCTGGGGTAGCCGGGCTGCTTCTCCAGGCCCCAAGGAACTGCCGGGAGGCTTTGCCTGGGGCGTCTCTGGAGCCACTCACACAGAAAGGACGGAGCCTGGCAGAAGACGGTGCCCCTGTTGGGAGAGAAGGACGGAGGCCAGGAGCTGGGCCCACGAGGAAGTAAGCCGGCTCCCTAGCCCTGGGTGTCCCTTTCTCGCACCCTGTCCCGTCTGCCTCTCAGATGCAGAGGCTCTAGACTCTTGAGGAAGGAGAGAGAAGGTTGATTCTGCCCTAGGGGACCACCCACCGCTCTGATGGACTGCTCTGACGACTCCCTGGGAGATGCTACGAAATGGTTTCTCAGGAGGGGCAGTTGACTCCAACTGACAGCGACCCAGCAGGACAGAGCAGAAGTGCCCGGTCGGTTTCCAGGCAACCGCTGGTGGGTTCCAGTTGCTGACATTTTTGTGAGTCACGGAGCTCTTCGCCGCCGCGCCAGCAGGGCTCCAAGAAGAACCAGGGGAGACAGGACGATGACGCTGTTGTACTATGGAAACGTCACAAGAGGGCAGCATTGCCGCTGTGAACAGCAAGTTGGTAGGAAAAAAAATTCTGCTTGCAGCAGGAAAAGAGCGAGCAGCAGTGATAGCTGCAGGTAACTCTCTCCAGGCACCTGGCAGAGTCCCTCGCAAGGGCTGTCTGTTTCACCCTCGGGCAACGTTTTTCTGTAGCGTGCGGCTGCCTTGCGGCTGGGCAGGCTGCTCCCTGCAGGAGGGTGCCAGGCAGAGGGAGCAACCCTGAGTTCTCGCCTGTGCTCCGCTCACCGCGCCATGTGCTGGTATGGGGCTGTGTTAGAGGCATGTGTTAGAGGCATGTCATTCCCATTCGAACACAAACGTCACCCACTCCTCTAGGGCTGCACTTAGGTGCATGGTAGCGGTCACTTGGAAGGTGTACTTCTTCCTAATTTGCACAGAGGTGCTGCCTGGGCAACCCTTCACCCTGAAAGCCAGATCCCACTATCCTTGAAAACTCTATGGGAGCAGTTCTACTCCGACCTACAGGGTCGCTATGAGTCGGAATCGACTCCATGGCACTGGGTTTTTTGGGGTCTTCATTTTACAGGGTTAGGAAACGTTCCTGAAGCTCTGCAGTAAGGAAGGAATGAAAGTGGCAGGGAACATTGGGTCGATTTAGGGTGTTGGGGTCAGTACCTATGGCTGTGGCCAGTTTTACTAAGGTGGGAGATGGCGACCTGAACCCACGAGACAGCTGGCAGAAGACAGTGGCTGTGAAGGAGCAAACCCGAGTGTCCACTGACAAGGCACGGCGCAGCAGCCGGACTGCTGTCCTGTGGGTGCCATGACCCGCGGAGGGGCACAGTGCCAGTAGCCAGGTGCCTTGGGATTCTGCTCCGGCAAAGCCACAAACACAGCAGCGCAGAGCTGGTAGCAACGGGCCCGGCATGCACTAGCTGGTTTATCCGAGCAATTTGTTTTCATTGCTTAAATGTCCATAAGGGCACGGATTTTTTGTTTTATAAACTGATAGGCATCCTGAGCCTGGCACATGGGAAGCACTAAATAAATATTTGCTGAGTGAGCGATTGGTTGCTGGTGACAACCTTCCGAAGTAAGTTCTACTGACCCCGCTAAATGTGGAAACAGGCCAGGGAAGAGAAGTGACTTACCGAGGCTCCACAGTGGCCCGAGCGAACCCCGCCTCCACGCCGCGGTGACTGCGTGGAACTCAGAGAAAGCCCCTCTGCCTTGAGTGACACCGAGGACAGTGCGATGCGGTCTCGGCTGCAGACCCTCTGCCGCAGCTGGGCCACGTCTCCCCCGAAGGGACCACCCAGGTCCTCCTTGGAGCCCAAGGGGCCTTGTGTGACCCTTTAAGCCCTACACCCAGTACCAGTCCATCAGAATGTCAAGTCTGCACACTGGCCCTTTCTTCCAACGGTTCTTAGTCTCTCCCTTTCTGGGGGCTTCCTTATCCTCTCACGGCTCAACACCCCTGATCTCCAGCCTCCCTAAACCGGAGCGCAACAAGAGCTTACATTCACCGCTTTGTTCAAGGCCTTGCTTCCAACAAGTTACCTGTGATGTGGTGCCGAGGTATTGCAGTGGTTAACAGCTGTGGCAAGTTACGACTGCTCAACAAAAAGTCAGCAGTTCGAATCCACCAGCTGCTCCTTCGAAAACCTAATTTACATATTTAAAAAATCTGCTCATTTGAACATTTAATCATTTTAATAAAAGTTATGATTAAATACATTTCACAAAATGTGTTATTCGGTAAAGTCAGTACAATTTATTCGATGATGTTGATAAAATTTATTATTTGATAAAGTTGATAACATTGTTCAATAGTAAAATTCATTTAATAAAGTTTATTAGCTTAATTATTTTGAATAAAGTTAACTGAATTGCACAACTGTTAATTAATCCCTGTTAATTATCCCTGTTAATTAATCCCTCTTAGAACATCTTCGTCACCCTACAAAATGCCACGTGCTTGGATATAGTCGACTCCTGTTTCCCTCCCCAGCCCCAAGCAACCACTCATCTACTTGCTGTCACCAGACTTTCCGGGCTTTTCGTGTGAGTGGGGTCAATCATACAATTTGTGATCTTCCCTGTCTGGCTTGATTCACTTAGAAGCTCCAGTGGCTTGACTGCTAACAAAAGGTCGGCAACTCGAATCTACCAGCCGGTTCTTGGAAAACCTTTGAGGCAGTTCTACTCTGTCCTATAGGGTCATTATGAGTCAGAATTAATTTGATGGCCATGGGCTTGGGTTTTTTGTTTTTTTTTTTTTCTTCAGTGACTTAGCATAGTTTCTCAGGTTCTTCCATATTGCCCTGTATTTTGGTCGTTTTTCCCTTTTTACTCCCGAGTAGTACTCCACTGTGTGACTCTACCACCACCGGTTTAGCCACTCCTCAACTGATGGAACATCAGTTTATGTTTCCACTTTTGGCTCTTCTGGAGAATGTCATGGCGAACATTTATGAACAAGTCGTTAGGTGAAACATAAGTTTTCATTTCACCTGTCAGACTTAGAGTGGAGTTATGGTAAATTTGTGTTTAACTTTTTAAGAAATCCAACTATTTTCCAAAGTGGTTGTACCATCTTGTATTCCCATCAGCAGTGCAGGGGGCTTCCAACTCCCCCGCATTCCCATCATCACTTGCCCTTGTCTGCCTTCTTACTAGGAGCCAGTCCGGAGTGCGTGTGAGATGGTATCACATTGCATTTGTAAATATTTAAATGAGCAAATGTGAATTACCTCTATAGCCAGAGAGAACTGGGGTTCAAATACTGCTGGCAGCACTGAAAACAGCTATCCTACCTGGAGCACATCACTTCTGTACCGAGAGGCTCATCAATTTCGTGACAGGACGGTGACACCCTGCTAAGCAGAATGCTCCAGATTGAGTGTCCACTAAAGGGCAGCTGGAGCCCCGACAGCACACCACTTAAGAGCACAGCTGCTAAGTGAAAGGTTGGCAGTTTGAATCCCCCATCTGCTCCTTGGACATTCAGTGGGGCAGTTCTGTTTACTCCGTTCTATAAGGCAGCCGTGAGTCAGAACTGGCTTGATGGCAGTGGGTTGCTATGAGTCGGAATGGACTTGAAGGCAACATGTTTTTAATGTCACTGCCACCGTTATTTTTATCGGTAGTAGGACTATCACTCCAGAGACAAGCGGTGTTGTCCCCAGGACTGGGACAGTGGCAGCTCACATCTGCTGAGAGCTCGCCACACACCAGGGTTTGTTCGGAGCCTCTGTTTTTTGTGTGCTGTACACAACAATGCTGAGCAAGTGGTTGGTGCTAAGGTTACTCCCCCTGGAAACCGAACCGGGCAGTTTACGTCACATGGTCCACACCGCCGCGTCAGGACAGTGAGGGAGCCCGCATGGAACCCAGCCCTGCCGGCTCCAGGGCCCTTTGCTGCAGTGCACTTCCTGCCCTTACAAGGCGAACCGGTTGAGTCCCATTCTAGAGGAACAGATAAAAGTCAAGTAGAGGATCAGGGAGGAGAAGGAGGTCTGCCCCTGTGCAGCTTGCGCTCCCGTGGAGGCCACCTGAAGAGAGGCAGTTGTGGAATTCGATCCCCTCTCTGTGGGCTGAGAGAGCTCTGGTAAAGCAGCTAAAGGCATCTTTTGTGCTGCTGCTGCTCAGCGGTGAGTGACGTCATGGGCCTTTATCAGTTCTGCCCGAGACGTAGCTAATCAGCTAAACCGTCTTGTTCTGGAGGAGACGGCAGGGTGCTGGGCGCAGAGCACCTGGGTTCTTCAATAAGCCGGTGAGCAAGGGGCCCTGGGAAGCAGTCTGCAGGAGCAGGTGAGTGGTCAGGCCCAGCACCTAGGTGCCTTCTTTGCCGGGCGAAGGGGACAGGAGACAGAGAATGGTCAGATAGACAGGCAGGCTGACCTGGCTGGGGAAAGCTGCTGGGAATACTTTGGTGGGTCACCGAGGAGGGTGGGGGCAGTGTTCCCTGCTGACAGCTGGGAAGCTGCTGGCAAGGGCCGGGAGGGTCTCCCCAGACCCCCACCTGCACCTTTCTCTCTCTTGCCAGTGACCATCAGCATGGAAGTAGAGCATGAGGTGCCCGGCCACCACTGGCTATATTTCACTGTGTACCTCTTCGCCTTCGTTGTGGGGCTCCCCCTCAACCTGATGGCCCTTGTGGTCTTCATGGGCAAGATCCGGCGCCGCCCGGTGGCCGTGGACGTGCTCCTGCTCAACCTGACCGTCTCGGACCTGCTCCTGCTCCTCTTCCTGCCCTTCCGCATGGTGGAGGCGGCCCACAGCATGCGCTGGCGCCTGCCCTTCCTCCTCTGCCCCTTCTCTGGGTTCCTCTTCTTCACCACCATCTACCTCACCTCCCTCTTCCTGGCAGCTGTGAGCATCGAGCGCTTCCTGAGCGTGGCCTACCCTCTCTGGTACAAGAACAGGCCACGACCGGGACAGGCCATTCTGGTCAGCGGGGCCTGCTGGCTCCTGGCCGCCGGCCACTGCAGTGTGGTCTACGTCATAGAACTCTCTGGGGGCTCCTTTGAAGGCCCAGCCAACAATGGTACCTGCTACCTGGAGTTCCACGACCACCAGCTGGCCATTCTCCTGCCGGTCCGGCTGGAGATGGCTGTGGTCCTTTTCGGGGTGCCCCTGCTCATCACCAGCTACTGCTATGGCCGTCTGCTGTGGATCCTCAGCAAAGGAGCCAGCCACCACCGGAGGAGAAGGGTGGCGGGGCTGGTGGCCGCCACCCTGCTGAACTTCCTCGTCTGCTTCGGGCCGTACAACATGTCCCATGTCGTGGGCTACGTCCAGGGCGAGAGCCCGACGTGGAGAAGCTACGTGCTGCTCCTCAGTACCCTCAACTCCTGCATCGACCCCTTCGTCTACTACTTTTCATCGTCGGGGTTCCAAGCAGACTTTCGGGGGCTGCTGAGGAAGTTGGCAGGGGTCTGGAGCCCCTGCAGGCGGGAGCACAGCGTGGAACTGAAGGAGACACTGGACGGTGATGGACAGGAGTTGTCCAAGGTAGAAAGCAGGTAGATAGACTTCAGGGGGGCTGGGCTGAAAGCTGGGTGTGCTGGTGGATTGTCCCAGCACAGCACCTATCTCAAGTCAAGCAGGACCCTAGAGTGTCAGGCTGGGAGTGGATGTAGCCCGGGGGTGCGCTCACCCATGCCCAGCTCTTTGATGGCACCACCCTGCCCTCCTGCTTGTCCCCTCAGGCACTATTGCTTCAGCCCTGGGAAGTATCAGGGGGAGAGACTTTCCACGGCAGCGGCAGCTCCTGTGCTACTCTGAGGACAAAGAAGGAGTTGAGAGGAGTGAGCAGAGCCTGAGGGAGCTGCCCGGTGGTGGCAGCTGGAGACAAGGGACAGAAAGCGCCCTCCTCTGGAACTGCTCCCACCTGCCTGGCAGCAGGAGCGGGAACGGGGCTGGCAGGGGTTGCAGACTCCAGGCTTGAGGCAAGCGTTGCAGACTCCATCCTGTCTCATGGGCACTTTTCCAGGAAGTTTCTTTTGCTCCAGAAATTCAGATATTCAGGGACTTTTAGAGAAATGAGCAGAAGAGAAATTACTCCAATAAATTTGATAGCAAGCAAAAAAAAAGAAAAAAGGAATGGTCTTTCCTGGGTCTCCTGGTCTTTCTTTCCATGTCTGAGGCTCAGCTGGAATGAGTGGATGAAGAAGGAAACAGCGCGACTTGGAAGGAAAAAGCTCGACCCACAAAAGGCCCAGACCCTGTGAGAGGCGCTGGGCAGCAGGAATAAAAAGACACAGGCTCTCTCTCTCAAAGCCTCAGACTAACCCGCTGTCTCCTCTAGCCCTCTCAGTAACCACACGGTAGGTACTGTGTGAGCCTGTTTACAGATGAGGAAACTGGCACAGAGGGGTGACATCCCTAGCCAGAGATGCCAAGTACGTGAAGCAGGACTTGCAGGTGGAATTGGACACCTATGTCCCCAACCCACTCTGCTGTTCTGCCTTCAGCTGAAGACATCTCCTGTGACGCAGCCCCCAAAGGCAGAGAGGGCAGTCTCACTAGTCCACAGATATTAACAGTTTACAAAGAGAAGTATAATTAGATGCTAAGCACATCATTCGTTTGGGTTGGTACATCCTCTTCCCAGGAAAGAAACCCTCTTGAAAAAAAAAAGTTACTCTAATAAGCAAGGTTGGCCTCAGGCCACTGCAGAGATTATATGTTCTTAGGAGTCATTGTCAATGAAATGTGATTGTGTTACCTGAACTGACTCGACAGCCCTAGGTGTGGTTTGGTTTGGGGTCCTCTGGGGCGTTTTCATCACCCACTGTGGTATGGTGCCTGAGAAACAGCTGGTGTGAGCCTCTGTCCCAGCAAGGCGACAGAGAAATGCTGCTGCCTGTTTGTACTGAGCACTCAGCTTTATCTCAGAAACATTTACTGGGCACCGGTGGCACAGCGGTTAAGAGCTTTGGCTGCTAGCCAACCTGTTATGCCATTCGAATCCACCAGGCACCCCTTGGAAACCACATGGGGTCTCTCTGAGTCAGAATCAACTCGACAGCAGGGGATCTGGTTTGGGTTTTTCCATGGACAGCTGGCTGGGCTTGGGACTTCAGGGATTTCAAAAGTCTGCGAATGTCTTAAACATCTGGTTTCTTCCTGAGGTTCAGGCCTTTGGGAGGAGGGCTGTCAGTGGGGGACTGGGTGTCAGGTGGAAAGGCAGGGACACATCTCTGTGGAGAGATGAAGGTGTGATTACCATCTATCCCCACCCCAACCCCCACCCCCGACTGTCGCAAGGCACTGAGTTCTGGAGGCTCGCATGAAGTTGATTTTAACAGGTCCTACATGCCTCTGAAGGGGAATAAGGGTGACATAAATGAAGTGTCATGTAGAATTTTTCACATGACCCCAGAAGTGGTAATGAGGACTCAAAGCTGAAGACAAAGAAGGGTTGAAAACCCCGTGTTCTAAAGACTGTCCCAAGCAAAAGTAGTCTGCCCCCTCCCCCATGGATTATTAAGATGTGTAAGTGGCAACCTAACTCGCCTTGCCATCCCTACCATCACCCAGTAGCACACCCACCCCAGTCCGTGTCAGCAAAAGACAAAGGACAAAGTGGGGAGTTGACAGGCCATGAGTCTGGCTGGTAGTAAGGGGAGGCAAACTCACAAAAAGAGGAGATGCATGTCTATGGCCCCTTGAACATCTGTGGCCCCTTGCCTTGGCAGGGGACTGAGGAAGGCAGAGAGGAGGCAGAGTGAGTGCACGAGTGAGTGGTAGAGAGCCCTGCACTCTCTCTCTTGGTGTGGGGAGCCAGCGTGAGTCTTTGACTTGGGTGAGAGGATTGTGGGTGAGGGGAGTCATTCTGGGGATGCTGGAAGAGGTCAAAGCAGAAGCACATCTCCCAAGAGAAGGACCAGAACTCACATGTTAGCTGTTAAAGAGAGCCAGTACTTGGGCAGGTCCTACATGACCCACAGAGGATGCCCAAAGCTACTCAACATTAGCTAAAATACTGCCTCTCAACCTGTTCTTCAGTATTTCCTCCGCAATAGTTTTTTTTCCCTCTCTTCCCCACTCACCACTTTCTTCCTGGCCAAGGAAATTTTAATACCAGGGAGACACTGCGTGTGTTTCTGTGTTGTGGCCCTTTGGAGGGCTATATTGTCTCAGCTCTGAATGCATGAGCTGGAGAAACAGTCCTAGCCAATCCAGTGCTAAAGCCTGCCTTGTACTGCTGTAGTCCCATGGTCAGGCTCGTGATCTCACCGGAGCAAGGGAGCCCGTTCCAGAGGAAGCATGGGGGCGTCTCTCACAACGGGCTGTTGCAGGACTTGAGTAAGGGTGACATTCAGGTGACATTGAAACAAAGCAATGATTGATAGGTGTAAAGCATAGTTGCTTATAAAAAGGTCTATACCTCTCAGACTGGGCTGAGAAACAGACTTCGTGTCCTGTTTTGGGGAAACTACAAAATGAAGATAAAGGAAGAATGTTATGTCTGGGACTCCTTATCTGAGACTCTGGTGGGAGGGACACCAAGTCTGCTTCTCTGTGTCGGAGGTACTCGGGTTCCATGGTCAGGGCAGGAATGTCCTGTTTCTGGTGACAGCATTTCAAGCTGCCTGGTTTCGGATAGCCATCCGGAGATGTTAGAGAACAAGTTTCCTCAGCAGTATGTAACACGGCTAAAGTAACAGAAGTGTTTTCAAAGAGTCCTGGGAGGAACTAATAGAGGGCCATGAAGTGTGAGTGATTTTTTTTTTTCCTTTCTGGAAGGCAAGATCCTCCTTCACCAAACCTGAAGCAGCACCATCCAGAAAGAGGGGAGCAAGAGGGGACCTGAGCCATCCCCGACCCCAGCGCCCAGGGCCCGGTCAAGTCTGTGGTTCAGGGGGAACAGGGAGAGCAGAAGTTTTGAATCACCAAGTGTGACCAGAAACCTAGGGAAGATACCGAAGAAGTCATTAGGCAACTGACACAGACGATTCCGTATAGAGTGATTAAAGATCTGAATGGGAAAGCTTGAGGACCCAGAGCTGATGAGTAAGGCTGTGTCAGTACGAGGACGGCAGAGGTGACTGTCAGGACAAGGAGTGGCAAATAGCCAAGGGTGGAAGTCGGCCTGACAGGAAGCATTTCCCTCAGTGGAATACCTCACCCAGCTGCCTTAGCGAGTGGCCCCTCTGTGTGTGCATTCCCAGTGGGTCAAAGGAAGCCAGGAAGCAAACGGCAAGGGAGGTATCTGCCTGCACTGCATCCTGGGTGGGAAGCAAAATCCAGACCAGATCATGAGTCAAAAGAGGGTGGAAGGGAGGTGAAGAGCAGACTGGGGTGAGCAAGAAGCCTAGGAGTCATCAAAATTAGTGACAAAAATCACCCAAAGGGAGCAAGCAGGTCATCAACAGAGGCAGACAGACACCTGGAGGAAGTGTCAGAATATAGGTCCTGGAAAAGGAGAAATGGGATATATGAGAGAGTAGGAAGGAAGGAGACTTAAGGAGAACCAGAACCGTGTCAGAAGGTACTCAGCTTTTGACCTGGGTCTCCCTCCAAAGTATTCCCAAGACGTATAGGAAGTGAAAGCCTGCCGACTTCCCTTTGAGGCTAAGTCTGAGAAAACACTCATCAGAGGTACCTCAGAATATCGGGAAGCAGGCAGTGCTCCGGAAGGGGGTGCTGGGTTCGCCTTCCAGAAAAAGGCCATGCCAGAAGGGATGAAGGTCAACGAACACGGTAGAAGAGGGGCCCAGGTCCAGAGCCCACCCCTCTTGGAGGTGTGGAGCAGGGGAGAGAAAATCTTTCCGAAAAGAGAATGAGATACAGAAACTGTTTTTGAAGAGAAGTGATTTTACTTTAGAAGTTTACAAACAGACAACCGAACTGACGGGGCACTTCTGACACGTGATTATCACTCCTTGCGGCCGACCGCAGTGCTGGGGGTCAACTCACAGTGCCACCAGTCGTGACAATCATGACTTTCTCTACTGGTTACTGGCCTCAGGTTGAAACTGTGTCCAGTCTGGCCAGGTCAGAAGCTTTGGGGTTTGGAGATGGGTCTCTAGGAGAGCTTTTCCTCAGTGGTGAAAACGATAGATGTGTGAAGACTTAGTCCTTTGATTCCTGTCCTCCCCCTTTCTGGTTTGGAAATTTTCACCCGAGGATGGAATGTCTGGAAGTGCAGCAGCACTTCTGGGGGCCATGGAGTCACAAACTTCAGGGAGGAAGCTAACAAAGGAAGTGTGACAGGGCAGAAGAAAAAGACCTGAGACCTCGATGACACTGTTGAGTTGGATCCACTTACCTCCAAACTTATTGTTAATAAACACTCCTCTGCTCGAGTTGCTACCGATCAGCTTGCAGCTAAATGGTTATCTCTAATGGATGGACTTATACTCAGGCATTCTGTTTCTCACTAGGACTTCCCAGCCTACTCAATGACATAATCTCCTATTTTTAAATATTTTCTGAGTCTGGAATTCATAACCTCTGCTGTCTTTGTCTTTTAAGAGTGATGTAATCTTAGAGTTTGCCATGTCTATCACGGCTAGACTAAGGGGAGATTTCTTAGGGTCCCATTCAGTATCTCTAGCTCCCAGTGTCAGGACTCCCCTCCCCCGGAAGGAGGCTTTTGAGATCCTGTGACTGGGGTTGTATGGACCCTTTCTAATGTCAAGTATCATCTAACCACAGTCTCGGTCACAAGTTCTCCTCAATGTACTGGTAAATCAAAAATCAAAATCCAAACTAGTGCTGTTGATTCCGACTCACAGTGACTCTACAGGACAGAGCAGAACTGCCTCATAGAGTTTCCAAGGAGTGCCTGGTGGATTTGAACTGCTGACCTGATTAGCAGCCGTAGTACTTAACCACTAAGCCTCCAGGGTTTCCTTCTGGTAAATTCTCCAGTGTTTATTGTGGGATCTCAAGATCCCTCAAGAGGGCGGGAATCAGGAGCCACGTGGTCGTGTGAAAGGGACTTGGAGACAGGACTGCTACTCAGTCTTTTCATCTGGTGGAGTCTATAATGCACCCAATGTCCACACAAAGGTGAGAAAAGGTGTTCAGAGATGTGGAAGCACCACCTGCCGTCAGTGCCAGCAGTCCAGGCTTTGCCACTGGCTGACACCTGTGGGTTGTGCCTCTGCTTCCCCTTTTGATAATCATCCCTCTTGTGCTTCCTCCTGTCTCCAGCGTGACCCTCATCCGTCTAAGATCCCAGAGGCTTCTACCATTAGAGTAACTCCTAGTTGGATTAGCCTTTGGAAAGCAATCTAATTATTGGCTGTGAATCAAAAGAAGGTTGGTCAGCTGGAAAAGATGGAAGCAGGACACATTGCTTCAGGGCAGGCTGGACAAAAGCCCAGCACGTGTGGGGAGAGGAGGCGCACACGTTCCACAAGAAGGTGCAGGGTGAGGGGGCGGGCTGAGGGTGCACAGAGCACGCCAGCTGCTTCATGAGCACCAGCCCTGCTAGGAATCAGCCCAGCATGGGGCTCTGTGAGAAGACAGTCACACACACGGGACTGTGGCAGCGTCACCTCTAACCATACCACCCTGCGACACCATTCTAGGTACTACTTTAAAAGAACCCACTACCGTCGACCCTATAGGATAGAGTAGAACTGCCCCACAGTTTCCGAGGAGGACCTGGCCGATTTGAACTGTTGACCTTCTGGTTAGCAGACATACCACTTAACCACTACACTACCAGGACTTGCAGGTATTACACAGCTCCTAAAAGATTACATGATCCTAAATAGATTACATATTCCTAAAGTATTACTTAGGACTATGTAGTATTTTAGGAGTTACATAATCTTAGTGTTTGTCTTGTCTATCACAGCAGACTAAGGGGAGATTTCTTAGGGTTCTATTTGGTGTCTGTAGCTCCCAGTGTCATGGTCACCTCACTCAGAAGAAGGCTTTTGAGAGCCTGTGGCTGGGGTTGCCTGGACTCTTTCTAATGTGAATCAAAATACCACAAGCAGATGGCTTTAACAAAGAGAAAAGTAGGCTGGAAGTCCAAATTTAGGGTATGTCCTAGGGGAAGGCATTCTCCGTTGGCTCTGGAGGAAGGTTTTTGTCATCAATCTTCTCCTGGACTGGGAGCTTCTTTGGCACAGGAGCCCAGATTCCAAAGGACTAGCTTTGCTCCTGGCACTTGTTTCTTGGTAGTATGAGGCCCCCACTCTGCTTGCTTCCCCTTCCTTTCTATCCCAAGAGACTGCCTCAAGGCACAATACAGCCTTGCACACTGAGCCCTGCCCACCAACCCAAGTGCTGCCCACCCTCCTTCATCAACCACCCAGAGTCAGGGTAGTGCTGTATTAAAAGATACTCCCCACGCGGAATTTTGATAAATATTGATGAATAATCTACCCCTCGGGAACCCTGGTGGCATAGTGGTCGAGAGCTACATCTGCTAACTAAAAAGTCCAGGGGTTCAAATCCTCCAGGCACTCCTTGGAAACTCCATGGGTGGTCCTTCTCTGCCCTATAGGGCTGCTAGGAGTCAGAATCTATTCAATGGCAAAGTGGTTGGTTTTTCGTTGTTTGCTGTATCTTCTGCAGCTGAACTAATCCTTCCTTCCACAACTGTCAGTAAGAGCACTCCAATCTCACAGCCCTGCCAGCATGCGGAAATACCAATACTTTCCATTTTTGAAAAGCTGATGTTTAAAATCTAATGTTCGACTACTTCTGAAATGTTCATGTCCAAAATAAAAGGCAAACTAGAAACCCTTTGCATATTGTTTATACACACTTGTATTCCCCCACTTGTCCTGTCTTGTCTTGTCTGACTTGCAGGAGCTCTTGGGACAGCAGGACACCGGCATGGACCTAGAAAAATTAGTGGTCTTTCTGGGTTAATGATAACTTTGCCCAGAATTTGTACATTTTCATGGGCTCAAACTTGTCATCATTTCTTTAATGATTTCCAGGTTTATATCATGCTACAAAAAGCTTTCTCATTCACAAAGTTTAAATAAATGATCTTATACAATACATAACTTTCGTAGTTTAAAACAATATTTGATCTTTAACACACACGGGTTTTATTTTTATCTAATAACAATTTTGACACACGGATCATCAACGGTGCCAAGATTATTTACTGAATATTCATCCTTCCCAACACTGATTTGAAGTAGACTGGGATCACTGAAGCCAAAAGAATCCTCAAAATGCAAATTAAGATAAGATATTCTCCTACCCCCAAACATTACAGATTCTAAGTCTCCAGTGTCAGAGAAGGTGCTCTCCTGCAACAGCTGGTGGGAATATAAACAGCTTAATGCTTTCACGAAGTGCGTGTGAAAACAGCCACCAACCTACTGAAAGCTCATCTTTTCAAACCAGCAATTATGTATCTAGAAATCCACCTAACCAAAATTCTCACATCAGTACAGACAGGTAGACAGATAGACACACCTACGCACATATAGAATGTGTGTGTCTGTGTGTCTGTGTGTGCGCTGCAGCATTGTTTGTAATAGCAAGACAGCTGGAAACTATGAAAACAAAACTCACACCAAACCTACTGTCTACTCATGGCAACACGGTGTGTTAGAGTAGAACTGTGCTCTGTCGAGTTTCCCGGCCTATAATCGTTTTTCTTTGCTTCTTAAAATTTGTACTTTAGATGAAAGGTTGTAGGACAAGTTAGCTCCTCATTAAACAAATTGGCTTCCAGCCCAACCACATGCCAACGCTCTCCCTCCTCGATGGGAAGGCTGTCTGTTATCAGCGTTCTGGCCTTTCTTGCCTTCGAGTCCTTGCCCCTGGGCTACTGTGTTCTCTCAGTCTTGGTTTGTTTTATAGGCCTATAAAATCTTTGGGTGAAGTCTAACCCTTAGGAATGACTTCATTACTGAGCTAAAAGGGTGTTCAGGGGCCATATTCTTGAAGTTTCTCCAGACTCTGTCAGACCGGTAAGTCTAGTTTTTAAAACAAATTTCGCCTTTTTCTCCAGTTCTGTCTAGGACCCTCTGCTGTGATCCCTGTCAGGGAAGCCAGTGGCAACAGCAGGGTGGGGCCCCATGTAGTTAAATTAAGGACTCAAGGCAGCAGGGCGGCCACGGTTGTGTTGCACCATCAGTCGTTTACATTCATCTTTCCCTTGTGTCTTTGATTTCCTGCATTCTCCCCCTGTTCCAGACAGGGTGAGATCAGTGGAGTGTCTTACAACTCTAGAGCCACAAAGGTTATATGAGAGAAAACCTATCGCCTTAGAAGGTATATACACAAAATAGCAGTTACCTCTGAGAAAGAAGTATCAGGGAGAAGTGAAATAGTGTTTTAGTCACAGAGTGCTGCTATAACAGAAGTACCACCAGTGGACGGCTTTAATGAAGAGAAATTTATTTTCCTCCAGTCCAGTAGCCTAGAAGTCCAAATGGAGGGCGTCAGCTCCAGAGGAAGCCTTTCTCTCTCTGTCGGCTCTGGAGGAAGGTCCTTGTCCCCAATCTTACCCTGGATTAAGAGCTTCTCTGGGCAGGAACCCTGGATCCGAAGGACACTCTCAGCTTAGTGCTTCCTTCTTTGTTGTAGGAGGTCCCCCTCTCTGCTCACCCCCGTTTTCTTAGAGCTCTTGCAATATAAAATGTGGTGCAGGCCACGCCCCAAGAGAACCCCCTTTCCATTGTATCAGGGATGTGACCTGGGTAAAGGTGTTACAGGCCCACCCTCATCCTCCTTGACATAAAACAACAACCACAAAATGCAGGACAGCCACACAGTTCTGGAAATCATGGCCTAACCAAGTTGACGTGTATTTTGAGGGGGGCACAATTCAATCCATGACAACTAGCGTTTCACATTTTTCTGTCCTGTTGTTGGATTTTCTCCCAGGATGCGTATGTTGATGTGTTATTATTCATCTTCTTAAATTAAGGAAATAATAACAGAAGAACACTGACCACTTCAATTTCGGCCAACTAGAGCAGACTTAGGGCTGAGAAATTCAAGTTGCCTGAGAACTCTCAAGGTGCTGAAGTCACCGGGCTGCTGTCAGAGGCAGCCCTGAGTCCGGGTAGGGGTGAGGCAGTCAAGCTACCCTTACACCACTGGCACTGAGAGCAAGAAGAGTATTTTTCTTAAGAAAAAGGGAGGTAGGTTGGCCAACACCAGAAGTCAGAGGAACAGAAGCACGACAGACTACTAAGAAACACCCACCAGGGTTTACACACAGCTGTGAGGCATTGCGTGGGGGCCAGTGCATGTCTTCAGGAGCTGCCATTCCTCCCACTAATAAGTTATGGGGAAAGTACTCCACAGAGGTGACTATCAGGATAAGCCCACCCAGACAGAGCTTGTTGGAATGCACTTCTGTGGCACCAGCTGCGTGGCATCATCTGTAATGTGCTCCAGATGCCACCAGCACCGGCAGCTCCTACCACTCATCACCTCATCTCCAGACACCCCTCAGAAGCAAGCTAGAGGGAGCCTGTGAGTCCACGAGAGGCAGGGCGGAAGACCTTCTAGGCGCTAATGGTGTTTCAGGCTTATGGGAAGGATCTCTTCTCAAAACATCTAGAAGGCAAACCAAAAAAGAAGAAAACACACTCAGTGCCTTCAAGTCAGTTCTGACTCACACCAACCCCACAGGTCAGAGTAAAACTACACCGTAGAATTTCCAATGAGCACCTGGTGGATTTGAACTGCTGACCTTTTGGTTAGCAGAGGTAACATTTGACCACTGTGCCACCAGGGTTTGGAATTTAAAAATGGTAACTGAAAAGAAAAAAGTGGAGCAGGATCCAGGTTTTCTTTGTTACACTGTGAGTTCTGCTCACAAGCACCCCGGAGTAGGGTAGAAGAAGATGAAGTCATTGCTAGTCAAGTGGTCATTTCTCAAAACTCTTCCATCCCTGAAGGCTTGGGTTGCATGTTAAAAAGCCAAAGCCACAACCATCAGGTCAACTGAACCTCACAGCAACCCTGCAGGCCACAGTAGAACTGCCCCATAGAGTGTCCAAGGAGCGCCTGGCAGATTTGAACTGCTGGCCTTCTGGTGAGCAGATGTAGCACCCTAACCACTGCACCAACACAGTATCCATTGTGTTACTGTGTGAATGTTATCCTCCTGTTTGGTGTGTCCGAAAGAGAATACATTGGCCCATTAGATTGTCTGGCAAATAAGCACAAGGCATAAATCAGAGATGGTGGAGTCCTTTGCCATTTCGTAGATTTTCCCAGGCACTATTTCTTAAATATGTAAAATAATCCTGAAGGATAGTCATTATTCACTTTCTGAACAGAGAACATCCGTGAAATGAATCCAGGATACAAAAGGAAGACTCCAGCTGCTCCAGTCTGAGCAAGAACATCGCTTGAAGCCAAGCACTGCCACGTCCTGACCTAATGGGAGGTGTTAGGCCACTGTCATGGACTGAGGGGCGTCCTCCCCCAAAATGAAAATATCAGTTCGGCTGGGCCGTGATTCCCACATTGTGCGGTTGCCCTCCACTTTGAGATTTTCCTGTGTTGTAAGTCCTATTCACCGCCTGTGGTTAATAGGGCAAGACTGGACTGTTAATCGGGTGAGATTAGGCTGTTAATAGGGTGAGACTGGACTGTGATAAAGATGACCAGGGTGGGGCTGTGACACCCTTGCCCAGGTGACCTCCCTGCTCCAATGTAAGGGGAGTTTCCCTGAAGTGTGGCTTGCACCATGCTTTATCCTTTTGCCCTACAGGAGAAAAAAGGAACAGGAAGCAAGCAGAGAGTTGGGGACCTCACACCACCAAGAAAGTAGTGCTGCAGCAGAGAATGTGTCCTTTGGACCAGACTTTCCTGTGCTGAGATGCTCCCAGACCAAGGGATGACTGATGCAGCACAAGAACCTTCCTCCAGAGCCGACAGAGAGGAAAAGCCTTCCCCTCCAGAGCTGGTACCCTGACTCTGGACTTCCAGCCTCCCGGTCTGTAAGGGAACAAGTTTCTGTCTGTTAAAGCCGTCTGCCTGCGGTATTTCTGTTAGAGGAGCACTAGACAACCAAGGCAGCTCTCTGTGCAAATCATGCTCAGGCTCCGTTAGCGTCAGCTCAAGGGTCACCCGTGAACCCAGTGAACGGAGCAGGGACATGAAAGCAGACAGCGAGGACTGCTCTGCACAACAGCCACCAGCATGCTGTGTCTTCACCACACTGTGAACAACGGGGAGCACTCCCATGCATTCTCACTTGCCTGCAGCAAAGGGACTTCAAGAAAATGGCAGAGCCGGACAAGAACCCGAGGTTCCAGCGCTGGTGTCACACAAGGCCCTGGCTGTGCTTTTTTTTCTTTTTTGGTTTGCCATCAAGAACCAAGAAGAGGTTCTTCCCATTTTGAGAAATCAAGAAGATAGAGGCTGGCTGGGGCTTGGGGAGCCAACAGGAGAGAAAGCTACCATGTCGGTGAGCTGCTGCCCTGCCACCAGCAGGACAAAGGGACCAGCTTCCCTGAACCAGATTAGGACCCTTCGTTTAGAAGCCAGCCTAGAATTCTTTTATAAATGATCCCATCCAAAGTTCTGCCCAGAGAAGCACGTCATCCCACAGACAGGGTACGCAGGACAGAGAGTGGGCTGACGTGGCCAAGCAGAGGAGGACCTGCCCACACCCAGGGAAAGGCAGAGGGGGCTCTCAGCTGGGGACACCCCTGAACCTGCAGAAGGTGCCAACAAAGGGAAGAATCGGTGCCACATGTCTTCCCAGCTCCAAGGGCACCAGCACAGGTCACGCCTCCACTCAATAACTGAGCAGTGGCCTTCCCTCTGCAAGCAGGGTGGGGCCCGAGGTGGCCCAGAGCAGCAGGGGATGCAAGGGAGGGAAGAGGAAACCAGACCAAGCACAGAGAGGCAATCAGATAAGCCCTGAGCCCTACTCTGCAGGCCAGGGCCTTGCTCAGTGGGGAGCTGGATGGGGGAAAGCTCCCCTCTGGAATGCTGATATCCCCCGGCCTGGAGGGCTGGGTGACGAGACTGGATCAGGCCTCTCATCATCTCTGAATACCCAAAGGAGCCACGGGCCCGCTGGGCCCTCAGCAGCCACACGAGCCACAGCACAAAGGTGCAGCACTTTGCCTCTCAGGCATTCACACTTGCACAGCCTCTCCTACAGGCAGCTGTCCGTGGCCGCTGGAATGACCTTGGATCCTGGCATCCCACCACACCAGGTCACCTGTGGAGGGGGGGCATGCCGTGCAAGAGGCTCCTCAGCCACAAACCATCTGCCTCCACCAGGGCCCAGCACGAGGCCGGACAGCGAGGGCATGTGTCCGCTTCTGACGTGGTCCCCAAATGAGGTTACACATTTGTTCGCAGAGATATTTTGATAGCGCCTGAAGTTTACTCTCTGGCCTCTTTCTGACTCTGCACTGTAATGAGTTTTGGTGCAAAACAAGCACATAAAATCCTCTAATAATGGTAAGTTTGATGCAAGTATACAGCTTACATTGCAGTAAGAATGCTCTATCGTAAACATCTAAAAGACAGCACAATTTGGGCAATCCAATTTCGACTGTTTGTCACTTTTCCCCCCATAACTGGAAGCAGGCAGAGCTGTCCTGACCTGTCAGAGGCCCCTCAGCAGATGTTCGGTGGCACTTAGAATCTGAACTGGTGCCTGTGTATGGAGAACCACGCACGGATGAATCCTGGTGGCAGGCAGCTTCCGCCCGGGCAGCTGACTGTGCAGGGGTCTGTTTTCTCAGTGTCCGTTTCGGCTGCCAGGGGAATCTGCCTCACATTCTAAATCAGACACTACCAGCACAAAAAGGAGGGACCCAACTCACCCCAACGCACAGGTGTCGAGTCAATTCAGACTCACAGTGAGCCTGTAGGTGGAGGAGAGTGATTTCTAGTGGTGACAGGAAGGGTGACAGAAAGAAGGCAGAGGTAGGGCCCAGCCTGGGCTCCCGCGTCCTCCCTGGATCAGATCTGCGGCCTGACTTTTCAGTGGCCCTGGCCGCACGGCTTCCTTCGTCGGTCCAGCCTTCCTGATGAATCTCCGCGTTACCCCATATCTTCTCATTAAATCCTGAAACTAGCCAGAGCTGGTCTCAGTCGCTGCAATTAAGATCCATCACTGTGACACAAGCCCAGCACCCCGATTAGGGGCAAGGAAGCTTGCAAATAGGCTCAACTCACTGTAAATCAGAAAAACGAGACTGCGCAGAAACAGCCAAGAGACACTGCTCGCTGTTTAGTCAACCAGCTGAAACTCCAAAGCTGGGCAGTGCCCGGGGTGAGCGGGAACAAGGCTCAGACAGTTGACAGGAGGCCGATTGTTGTTGCTGGGTGCCATTGAGTGGGTTCCGATTCACGGTAACCCTGTGTATAACCAAAGGGAACGTTGTCCTTTCTCCTGCCATTCTCACAGTGGTTGCTGTGTTTGAGGCCACTGGCACACCCTGTGTTCACCCACTGGACTGCTGCAGGCTGGGCTGTACAGGGAACCAGGCAGGGACAGCTGGCTTTAGATTGGTGACAGACGCTTCTCAGGACACAGGGAAGGCCAGCGGAGAAAGAGACCAACAGCTGGGAGAACTGGGCTCCAAACCACAGCCAGCACTTCCCCGCTCACCCCTGGGAACTCGATGAGGGGCCGCAGAGCTGAGCTGCCCGACCTCACCCTCTGTGCCTAGCCACAGTGGCCCCCTCCCTGGCTCTGTGATTCAGGGAGCAGCTTCCCTGGAGGACTTCAGTGTTTCCCATTTCCTCTTCCAGAAAAGCTCTTCCATGTGGCTAGCTGCTTCCCAGACCAGGCCTTTCCCAGCAGCACCGCCTAAAAATGCTCGCGCCGTCCACCCTCCCTAGACGCTCCTGTTTGACTTTCTGCATCAGACTTGCAGCCCTGGAGTTGATTCTGACTCACAGCGACCCTACAGGACCAACGAGAACTGCCTCAGGGTCTCCAAGAAGCAGTCTGTAGATCCAACTGGCTAACCTTTGGGTTAGTACCTATAGTTCCTAACCACTGTGCCACCAGGCTTCCTCTTCCTTCCTAGGTCACATGACCGGACACTAACTGATCAGTTGGTTGGTAGGCTTGCTGTCACATGCACCTACGTCCCTGGTGCTTAGAGCAGAGTGTTGCACAGAGTAAAGGCTCAAAGTGTTTTATGAATGGAAAGCAGAGTGACTGTGACTGCAGTAGCATCATGGAGAGTACCCCCACATGAATAAATATGAAGGAGTCTGAATAAGACTTAGTATGTCACACTGCCCACTCCCACAGTACAGCTGTGTGGCAGGTCAGTCAGCCTGCTTACACTTGTGTAAATCAACTTAGTCTGAATTCTTCCTTCCACTCCAGTGACCCCAGTGCCAAAGATGACCTAATATGAAGAATAAGACAAGCCACCTGATTTGCTTACGCTCAGGGAAGAGGCTTCTGGGATTACAGCATGAGGAAGGGCTAGGAGAGAAGGAATGCCTATAGATAAGCTCTTAGGAAAAAGGGAGAATCGGTGGGATTTAGTCCCCTAAAAGGACAGTGAAGAGGTCAGAGAAATGGGAAAAGGACCAGGAAAAGTCTGGGAGGAGATGATGCTTTGGGGGGCCTTAGGAGAGGTAAGAACATGAGTAGCAAAATGGATAAACTCAGCCCCAGCAAGGCAGGGCATCTCACGGGTCCTCCAGCTCAGATTATTAAATGCAGAAAGAAATGTTCTAATGAGTCACCAATAAACATTATATTGCCAGACAGAGGTTAAGGACTCGAATTTTATTTTCCCCACTGTCCTCAAGTTGATTCCAACTCGTAGCGACCCTATAGGTCAGAGTAGAACTGCCCCAGAGAATTTCCAAGGAGCACCTAGCGGATTTGAACTGCTCAAGTTTTGGTTAGCAGGTGAAACACTTAACTATTATGCCACCAGGGTTTCCAAGTTTGACTTTAAATGTCTGCAATTTAATGACAGATTAGAGGAAATTTGAGGTAGCTTTTCATCTTCATAAATGCTTGTGTCTATATGCTTTCTCCAAGGGGAGAGAAACAGTGAATTTGCAGGCAGCCTATTGGGAACAGTGACTGTCCTAATAAAATTGTCAGTCCTATGTGGTGAAAATGAGTACTGATGTTTAGAGGGGTTACAGTGGTCTTCCCAGAGTCTCATGACTAATCTGAAGTGTGGCTAGGATTTTAAGCCTTGTGCCCAGGTCAGGCCCCTTTATCACCCGATTCAGACTTACAGGCTTTCTTTGGAACGTTCTGGGTGGAACCAAGAAATCTGAGCATCTGGAGATAACCTTGAGCTTAACCTACTTTTCTCTCAGGCTTCACCAAATCCCCACATCAAAGAGCTAAAGCAGAGAATCTTGTGTCCAAGCCTGCTGACGGTGGAAGAGAAAAGAGGCAGAGATAAGAAACACGTCACAGCTGGGCTAAGAACTCGGGGGAACACAGAGACAGTCTCAGCTCACTGCTTCCTTGTGATAAAACATCTGTTCCCTTCCGCTCAGTTCATATGTCTGTTTAATTAGCAATAGACATTTGTTGAGCACCTACTATGTGCCAGGCACAAGCCTAGGTACTAGGGACACAGTGCTGAACAAAATAGAGGATACCGATGTCTTCCTGAATTGCCTTTTCCAGTGGGGACTTCAGAACATTCTTTGTGTGAACTTTCAGGACATCAGAATGAAGGGTGCCGAAGAAAGATCTGTTCTGGAAGAAGTACGACCAGAGTGCTCCTTGGAAGCAAGGATGGTGAGACTACGTCTTAGGTACTACGGACATGTTGTCAGGAGATGGGCATCATGCTTGATAACGTGCAGGGTCAGAGAAAGAGAGAAAGACCTTCAATGAGATGGACTGACGCAGTGGCTGCAACAATCGGTTTAAGCGTAAAAACGTTGTGAACCTGGTGCAAGACCGGACAGTGTTTCATTCTGTTGTGCATAGGGTTGCTGTGAGTCAGAGCTGACTCAACAGCGCCTGACAGCACCAGTGTGCATGAGAATCAACTTGACGGCAGTGGGCTTACATTGGTTTGTACCTTTCTTTGGAATTAAGGTCCAAGCAGACCAAGTACACATCAGTAGAGAAAGACTAGGAAAATCTTGCCATGAGAAAGATGTGTCTTGTCTGATATTCCTTTTGGCCTTTTCTTTCCTTCCTGTCTTTTGAGTGACCTTTTGCTGTCTTGATGTGTGATGCGCTTCATGTCATCCCACAAGTTATCTGGTCTTTGATCATTACTGCTGAGTGAGTCGTATCTATTCTTGAGATGATACCGAAATTCAGGTGGAATATGAGGACTACCAATTAAGTTCACGAACTTGTCCTAGGAAAAGTCCTCCAGACTGCAACGTTGAGTATCACTACATTTACCTTTGAGGTCCTCCCCTTGGGAAGCTATGAGCCAGTGTCAGAGCCTAGCCCATCCTTCAAAGCAATTTTGGAGCTCTCCTTCTGGAATGACCATCAGAGCTGTCCTATTACCCTTGGTGTCCTGATTGTCATCCAAATGTCTTCCTTTCAATACTCCCTTTGTCTTCAAGTAAAGCAAAAGTCATCAGGGGCCAGAGTTGTATTTCATACTTTCTACATCCTGACTCTTAATGGATGTTTGCAGGCATTTCTTCCTTTTTTGAATCATGGCACCTCAGCAAATGAAGGTCCTGAAAGCTTGACCCCAATTATTTGTTTACTGGCTAAGAACACCCTCACAGACAACTATACAATTAAGTTTGCAAACTTGCCCCCTTTCCACTGTGCGCAATGACCATTCCAGAAAGAGTTCCAAAATTGCTTTGAAGTGTGTACTAGACACAAGCATTGGTGCAGAGCTTCCCAAGGGAAGGACTTCAAAAGTGACTGTATGATATTCAGGAATGAGGTATACAGCACTTAGAACAGTTAGGTTTGTGGACTAAATTGTCAGACCTCATGTACTCAAGGTCATATTTTGGCTCTCCTGGACTCATTTTAATTTTCTTCAGCTTCAACTTGAACATGCATATGAGCAGTTGGTGGTCTGTTCTGTATTTGGCCCCTGGCCTTGTTTTGACTGATAATATTGTATTTCCCCATCATCTCTGTCCACAGATGCAGTCAATTTGATTCCTGTGTATTCCATCTGGAAAGGGCCATGTGTATAGCTGATGTTTATGTTATTTAAAAAAGAGTGTTTAGAATGAAGAAGTTGTTTGTCTTGCAAAATTGTATCATGAAATCTCTGGCATAGTTTCTATCGCCAAGGCCGTATTTTCCAATTACTGCTCCTTCTTTGTTTCCAACTTTCATATTCCAATCACCAGTCATTATCAATACATCTTGATTACATGTTTGATCAATTTCAGACTTCAGAAGTTAGTAAAAATGCTCAGTCTCAGTGGTCAATGCATAAATTTGAATAATAACCACATTAACTGGTCTTCCTTGCAGGAGTATGGACCTTGTCCTGTCACTGACAGTGCTGTGCTCCAGAACAGATCTTGAAATGTTCTTTTAGATGATAAATACTGTGCCATTCCTCTTCAGTTTGTCCTTCTTGGAATAATAGATTCAAAATGGCCAGTGATGGTGGATTTTAGCTCACTAATGCCAAAGATATCGATCGTTATGAGTTCCATTTCATTTTTGACAACTTCTAATTTTCCTGGAGTTGTACTTCATACTTTCCACACCCTGAGTCTTAACAGATGTTTGCAGGCATTTCTTCCTTTTTTGAATCATGGCACCTCAGCAAATGAAGGTCCTGAAAACTTGACCCCCACCCACATTGTTGGGGTCAACTCTGCTTTGAGGAGGTAGCTCTTGCCCACTTGTATTTGGGGCGCTTTCCAGCCTGAGGGGCGTATCTTCTGGCACTGTATCAGACAACGTTCGGTTGGCTAATGTTTTCAGAAGTATACTGCCAGGTCCGTCTTCCTACTCTACTCAGTTGGGAAACTCAGCCAGAACCTGTCCCCCATGGTTGAGCCCACTGGCATCTGCAACACCAGTGGTATAGCTTACAGCGTCACAGCACCATGTAAGCCACCACGGCACGACAAAGCTACAGACACATGAGGCTGTATGTGTAATTGCACATCTGTAAAACACCGTGTTACATGGTGTATAAGTGTTCAATCAAAATATTATAACTAAAAATTTAATGTCATTTACAGGAGCCTGAGGTCTACATGATCAAATGCAAGGTTTTTTGATATATTAAATGCAGGACTTAAAAAAAACTGGACTCTTCCATCATGAGAGAAAGAGTAACAAACCCGTCTGGATAGGCAGACTACAATTGCTCTGTGTATAGCTCTATGGGTATCACTTTATGCCAGCCAAGGATTTTGCTCTTAGGACTTTTTTGAACAAAGTCATCCTTGTTTCATGGAGAAGAATTACTTCATTTACATTTAGGTAGCAGGATGTTATTTTGTGAGCCCCTGAGTGGCACAACTGTATAAGCACTCACCCTGTAGCCAGAAGGTTGGCAGTTCAAAACCACTCTGCTTCCAAAAGGTTGCTGTGCTTAGAAACCCTACGGAGCAGTTCTACCACAGACAGGTGAGGTCATCACAAGTCAGAATCGACAGCAACAATGGTATGGGGATCCAAAAGGCAAAGTAGGATTTCTGGTGTTAGAGAGTGTAGGAACCGGAGGATGGTGAAAGCTTAATGCTAATTGTATTTGTTCTATGTCATCCTGAAAAAGAGGTACATTTGGCTTTTGTCACAAATATTAAAGAGATCTTGTTGGGACAAAGTTATGGACAGACTCGTTATTAGGTGTCATTGAGTTGGCTCCTCAGTGACCTCAGTACAACAGAACAAAACCCTTCCCAGTCCTGCACCGTCCTCGTAACTGTCACTAAGCTTGAGCCCACTGTCGCAGCCACTGTGTCAGTCCACCGTGTTGAGGGTCTTCCTGTTTTTCACTGACCCTCTATTTTACTAAGCATGATGTCCTTCTCCAGGGACCAGTTCCTCCAGAGCATCTCCAAAGTATGTGAAATATAGTCTCACCCTCCTCACTTTTAAGGTGTATTCTGGTTGTACTTCTTCGGAGACAAGTTTGTTCATCCTTTTGGCAGTCTATGGTTGTTTTAGTCAGCGAGTGCTGCTCTAACAGAAATACCACCAAGTGGATGGCTTAAGCAAATAAAAGTTTATCCTTACACAGCCCAGCAGGCTACAAGTTCAAATTCAGGATGTCCACTCCAGGAAAGGCTTTCCCTCTTGTCAGTTCTGGAGGAAAGTCCTTGTGATGCATCAGTCTTTGTTCAGAGGGAATCTGGGCACAGGAACCTCAGGTCTGAAGGACGCACTTTGCTCCAGGTGCTGCCTTCTTGATGGTGTGAGGTTCCCAATTCTCTGCTTGCTTCCTTTTCTTTTTATCTCTTGTAGGATGAAAGGATAAAAGGTGTGTAAGCCATACTCCGAGGAAACTTCCTTTGCAGTGGAACAGAGAGGTGATCTTATGAAGAGATTTACAGTCTCACCCTAATCTTCTCTAACATAATCCATTCTGCTAAACACAGGTAGAGAGTAGGATTTACAGCCTCCGGAAAATCACCAAATGGAGGGCAATCACAGAATACAGGGAATCCTGGCCCAGCCAACTTACCACACATATTTGGAGGGAGGCACAATTTAATCCATGACAGTGGTATAGTCAATATGCTTCACCAGCACCACAATTCAAAAGCATCAATTCTTCAGTCTTCCTTACCCACCGCCCGGCATTTGCATGCACATTGAGGCTATTGGAGACCCCACAGCGTGGGTCAGGTGCACATTAGTCCTCAAGGAGACATCTTTGCTTTTTAGCACTTTAAAGAGAGAGATCTTTTGCAGTAGGTTTGCCCTATGCAGTATGTCTGCAAAGTGTGCATTATTTTGGAAGGTAGATCCACAAAGCCTCATTAGAAGTTCTAATTTTAGTACTTACAGTCTGTAGTTTGTATTATATTAAACAAATGTCACTTAGCAAAGACATAATTATATTAAAAATGTACTTTCAAACCACACTTGCCCTCCTATTTGCAAGATGCCTCTATGAGAGCCTAGCCAGCTTCCCTAGTAGGAGCTATGCTGACACCCCTACTTGGTTGGAGAACGCCATCCACATTTGGAAATTATCAAACAGTATCAATAATATCACACACGAGTAATATTTTGCTGACCAGAAGTAGCTGCAGCAGCACATCTAGAGGGAAGTACCGGAAATTCAAGTCATATTCAGAAGAGGACCTAGAACCAGGGGTATCCTTGCTGGTGTCAGGCGGGTCCTGGCTGACAGCAGAGAACTCTGTTGGAGTGATTCACACACGACACCAGCCATTGGTGTGATTAGCACGGGATGCCACTTACAGGTGTGAAATGGGACACCACTTACAGGTGTGACGTGTGTGAGAGGCCAAGGTTGAAAAAAACACACTAACAAACTTTTCGTTTGCTGTGGGCAGAAAAGGGACAGTCTCCTGCAAGTAGAGACTGACACCAGTTTGTTTAACCCACCAGCTTTTACTGAGCAAAGGAAACAAGTTTTCTGTTGGGAAAGTGAGAAAAGGCGTCTTATCAGTGTTCTTTACTTCAAAAGAAGAAGCAGCATTCCCAAGAAGCGGGATGAGAAAGTCCTTAAACTATCCTTGGTGAAGGCTATTTTCATCATGTACAGTTTTCAGTATACTGAGACAGCCTTATCTCAAGGGCTTTTGCCAGGCCTTTGCCGTTCTCAAGCCAAGTCCCTATCTTAACAAAGACCAGGTTAGGGTAGGAAAGATTTTACATTCTTTCCAAAGACACACATCCCCACAGAATACCAGAAAGAGTTTACGTGCATTTATTGACTATGCAAAAGCATTCAACTGTGTGGATCATAACCAATTATGGATAACATTGTGAAGGACAGAAATTCTGGAACATTTAATTGTGCTCATGAGGAATCTGTACATGAATCAAGAAGCAGTCATTCAAACAGAACAAGGGGATGTCGCGTGATCTGAGGTCAAGAAAGGTGTGTGTGGGGTTGTATCATGTTACCGTATTTATTCAGTCTGCATGGTGAGCAAATAATTAAGAAACTGGACCATATGAAGAAGATTGTGACTTCAGAACTGGAAGAAGACTCAATAACTTGCATTATGCTGATGGCACAACTTTGCTTGCTGAAAGTCAAGAGGACTTAGAGCACTCACTGATGAAGATCAGACTACAGCCTTTGGCCTGGATTATACTTCAACAAAAAGAAAATAAAAATCCTCACAACTGGACCAGTAAAAATGATCTGAGAAACAGAGAAAAGACTGAAGTTGTCAAGGATTGTATTTTACTTAGATCCACAATCAACACCCATGAAAGCAGCAGTCAAGAAACCAAAAGACACATTTCATTGGGCAAATCTGCTGCAAAAGATCTCTTTAAAGTGTTGAGAAACAAAGATGTCACCTTGAAGACTAAGGTGTGCCTGAGCCAAGCCATGGTCTTTTAAATCACCTCATATGCAGGTGTGGAGGTAGAGTCTGACCCTCTCTAAAGTCTCTAGGGGGAGGGAAAGTCAAGACCAACAGCCCAAGGCCGATACCACTGCCGATACCCAAGGCAGTGGTCAGACATGCCTCCACTCTCCTCCGTCTTTACCAAAGCAGACACCAACTCTCCCTCCCATAGAAGTCTCTGCTGGGTTGAATAATTCCTTGCCATGGCTACAGGAACCCACAGGCTGTACTCACAATGATGGAGTTTATTAGGAAAGTAATGACACCAATTCAGATTCAGGAATGCTCAGGATGCAGTTCTTCCATCAAGACAGCTCCTTCCCAGCGAAGCCTACAGGCATGTCTCTCCCTGGCCCTTGGTATCTGCCCAAAGGCACTCAGCTTTCTGTCTCTGTGAGCTCTGAAGGCCACCCTGCCATCTCCTACCACGTCACTCCTTCCTTGGTGGTGGTAGGCTCTCCTCTCTGCTCAGAAATTGGCTGTCTTACAAGGCAAAATTGACCAATCCCCTTGTTGGGCTACAATTATCTTACACAACCTTGTCCGATCACTTGGGTGGGATTTACAATATCATGGTTAAAAAGGCCAGATACAAAAGTGACCAATGGTACCACAAATTTATATGTTTTGATAGGAGAACAAGGTGAGAAGGTGGCAGAAGCAGGGGACAGGATATTGGCAGAGGGTGCTGGTGTAGGAGAAAGGGTCAGAGACTCGGCCTGCAGACAGCAATAAGATTTGTGAGGACCCTTGGCTGTTTGAGGACATTTGAACAAGTGACACCAGTTTATTCTTGAGTGCTCATGTGTCTGGGGATTCTGGGAAGGTTTCATGAGGCAGGGCTGAAGAATAACCAATTCCAGCTGGGTTCTGAATAGGGACTGACAAAACAGGGATACTGGCCAAGGGTGGGAATGGGGTGAAATGCCTGAGAAGACCAGCAGTAGCCAAGCTTCTCCATGACAATTAGCCAGGGGAAGGACATAAACCAAGATAACTCAATCAGGAAAGCAGAACCAAGTCTAAAAGAAGAGATAAATTTGATTTGTGGGGATAGAGTTTTAGGGGAACCAGAGAGGACTGAGTGGGCTGAGAAAAAACTCAACTCTTGACCTTCCCCTTTTTGATGTATGCAAACCAAATCAAGCCTGTTGGCATCGAGTTGATTCTAATTTATAACAACCCCATAGGACAGAGTAGAATTCCCCCATAGGGTTTCCAAGATGCTGCTGGTGGATTTGACAAGCTCTTAAATACCACACCACCAGGACTCCACCTGTGATAGGCAGCAAGTTGGAACGTAAAGGTTCTTGGCTCCTGGGAAACTCAAGATGGGAGGCATGCCTGAATCTCTGCACCTCACTCCACAAGTTGTGAGAAGTCCATGTAGAGCCAGTCTTTGACAGCCACCTGCGGGAGAATACGATGAAGTCAGATACACAAAACACTCTGCAAGATATGGGAGACAGCATCTGAAAGTCTCACCAAGGCCAGGAAAAGAACGAGAGGCCCCAGTGGTGACATGTACTCCAGCTGGAGATAGGTGAGGAATTCGTTGCTGGGGAAGAGGTGAAGCCAGAACAGAAAAAGATCAAGAAAACTGAATGGGGGCTTAAGAGATAAATTGGTGGAGGGACTAAGTGAAGCATGAGGCATCAAGAAGAACTGGTCATTCTTGTCAAGAGCAGAAAAACTTCCTGTTAGCCAACTGGCCCCACAAGAAGGGCCCAACCACTGTGCTGGGACCCTTTTCCTGGGATGGTCTAAGGTGAGTGGGCACCTGTTTTTCCTGCCTGCCCAGCAGCCATTCTTCCTTCTGGTGACACCAACATTCCTCTAGTCAACCATTCCCAGTCTATGCAGCATAGACAGGGGTGACCCCACTCCAGCTACCAAAGGGGGCATGTGACCCAGACTCAGGCTTGTATGCAAGTCAGGTCGTTTAGAGTCAGACTGTTCTAGAATGATTTGGAAAGAAGTGTTCTCTTCTGCATGGTGGTTAAGCCTGGAATGTCTGGGAGCCATCTTTCCCATCACCTGGGGAGAGCTTGCCTGAGAGTGAAGCTGGCAGAGGACAGCAGAGCTGAGATGTGGAAGCAGAGGATTGTCCCCTACATTGGAGCACTTGGATCAAGCCATTCCAGAAGTCACTCTGTCCTCTCACTCTTTAGTTTCAATAAATTTTTGTTTTTGCTTAATTAGCTCAAGCAAGGTTTTTATTATTTGGAATCAAGAAACTCTGGTGACATAATGATTAAGTGTTACACCCGCTAACCGAAAGATCAGCTCTTCAAATCTGCCAGGCCCTCCTTGGAAACTCTATGCATCAGTTCTACTCTGACCTGTAGGGTCACTATGAGTCGGAATCCACTTGATGGCAGTGGGTTTGACTTTTTCTGGCTTTCCCACATGACACATGGCTATCAGCCAGAACCAATGCCAAAACATGGCTTTCCTTGTGGAGGATGAGCTGCTCTGCTCTCCTGCATTTTGCTCTTGGGGTTCAGCGGGATTGTGGTCCTGGCCCGCCAACAAGTAAATCTGAGAGCCTCCATTGCTAATGTCACCCCACAACAGCAGGATATAACGGGCTAAATGCCAAGACCCCAGGATGGGAAGTGAGTCCGATGGTCCTTCTGCCTGGGTCATGGGGAGAAGCAGACACTACAAAGTATTGACTGTGAGTATATTCTAGAAGTTCCACATGCTCTCCACCACTGTGCTTCCATCAGGTAAGGTACTAAGGATCTCATTGCAATGGTTCAGGAAGATGAAGACGCATTCTCCTGTCCAGAAATGCGAATACCTGTCTGTCACTCAGTCATTTCTTTATTCAACTGTATGTATTGATCACCTACTCCATGCCAAGCCCCATCAAGACACTGGGAATGTTATGGTGAGCAAGACAGATAGGCTGCCAGCGTGCAGGAGCTTTGTGCTGTAGGATGCTGGGGTTGGAAGAATCCTAGTAACAGCCCTTCGGGCCTGACATTTGAGCTACTCAGGAATGAGAAGCCCTTCAGGTGATTACTACTTGGCCAAACTAATGGAAGCCCCAAGGTGGTCAACAATGTTGCTTTCATAACGTAAGTGTGGCTTCCTCCTCCCTGTTTCTGGGCCAAGAGGTAGTGAGAGGTCCGAGCCTGAGTCCACTGCTCCCCAGTCAATCCTGACTCACAGCAACCTTATAGGACAGAGTAGAACTGCCCCACTGTGTCAGTCAGTTAGTGCTGCTATAACACAGATATCACAAGTGGATGTCTACAACAAAGAGAAATTTTATTCCATCGCCGTCTATTGCACTACAAGTCCAAATTCAGGGCATCAGCTCCAGGGGAAATCTTTCTTTGCTGGCTGGAGGAAGGTCCTTGTCATCAATCCTCCCCTGAACTGGGAGCTTCTGAGGCATTGGGACCTTTCCAAAGGATGCACTCTGCTCCAGCACAGGCTTCCTCTTGGTTGGAGATCCCCAAGTCTCTGCTTGCTTCCCTTTTCTCTTATATCTCACGAGACTGCTTCAAGGCACAGTGCAGTCTTACACACTGACTCCTGTCCCACTGGCACAACTGTTACCTGTCTTCCCTCATTAATATCACAGAGATAGGATTTACAACTTACAGGAATATCACGCAGTACTGGGAATTACAGCCTAGCCGAATTGTTACACACACTGCTAAACACATTTTTGGGGAACACAGTTCCATCCATGATGCCCATAGAGTTTCCAATGAGTGCCTAGTGGATTCCAACTGCCACTTTGTGGTTAGCGGTTGTAGGTCTTAACCACTATGCCACTAGGGTCTCCAGTGAGAGGTAGCAAATAAAAACACACTTATTTTGGCTTTTGGCTTGTTTAGCCTGATAACATGTCTATGTATGTAGTTCTAATTAATAGGTACAACAAAAAGTTTTTACCTGAACAACATAAAATCAAGTCTGTGACCTAAGTAGCACCTCTTAGTCACCAAGAACTAGTGATAGATGAAAACATAAATAAAATAATTTCAGACTTAGGTAAAGCACCGTGAAGAAAACAAAACAAAATAAGGAGGAGAAAAGGCCTCCTCGAGAGAGAGTTGTCAAGGCAGGGCCCTCTGAGCACAGAGCTGTCAACAGTGATGGAGAGGAAGCTGGGCAAGATCTGGTAAGAGCACTCCAGGTGGAGGAGACAGCGAGGGGGAAGATCTGCGTGTGGGAACAAGCTCAGGGCACTGGAGGGACCAGGAGGGAGCCAGCGGGGGCTGGAGTTAAGTGCCACAAGATGTTGCATGCCCAGATGCCTTTTATAGATGTTCGGTAGAAATGAAGTGAGCCAGAGGTGGTGGGAGACGTACTGGCAAGAAGTGGGACGGGGGGATAGTCTCTTGATTCCCCTGGAACAACAGTCACATGAAGTAAAGCCACCTGGACTAGTGAAAACTTTTCTCAGCTGTATAGACGAGAAGTCTGAACAAAGTCATTCCACTGCCCGCATACATCCTTGATGGGTCTTCAGCTCTAGCCTGCAAGTGGAAATAAAACCGAGCCAGGGCTCAGAGCCGGGGTAAAGGGAAATGTGTCAGGGGTCAGATCAATAGAGAACAGAGGGAATATAAAAGGCACTAGTCTAGGGTATCATAACCATATTTTAATCACAGTAGAACGTCAAAAGACTCTGTGTATTCCACTGTACCAAAAAGAATTAGTCAACATACAAGCATTTTAGGAGGCAGCATATGGTCAAGAGCAGACAGTACTGAAGGAAGAAGGCCAAATCACACTGAAGGTGCTGGTGGTAAACACGCCTCCGGGAACTGATATAACACCCACTGAGAAGCTTCAACAAACAAGAGCAGCAATGGAAGCACTCATTCATGTACACCAAGAAAAATAGAAGACAGCTAGCTACCTGGCAGACCAACAGGAAAAGGGCCACATTTGTGCCCATTCAAAAAAAAAGGTGACCCAACAGAATGCAGGAATTACTGAACAATATCATAATATTACACAAGAGTGAAGTCTTGCTGAAGATAATTTAAAAACCATTGCAGCAGGACCTCGACAGGGAACTGCCAGAAATTCAAGCAGCATTCAGAAGAGGATACAGAAGGATGGATATCATTCCTGAAGTCAGATAGATCTTGACTGAACACAGAGAACACCAGAAGGATGTTCACCTTCGAAGGCAAGGTATTTGACTGTATGGATCACAACAAATCGTGGGTAACACTGCAAAGAGTGGAAATTTGAGAACTCTTAATTGTGCTCATACAGAATCTGTACATAGCCCAAGAGACATCCATTCAGACAGAACACACAGATATCATGAGGTTTAAGATCAGCAAAGGGACGTGTCCTTCCACCATGTTTACTCAATCTGTATGCTGACCAAATAATTCAAGAATTTGGACTATATGAAGGAGAATATGCCATCAGAACTGGAGGAGGACTTATTAACCATCCATAATACCCAGAGGACACAACCTTGCTTGCTAAAAGTGAGCAAAACTTTAAGCTCCTACTGATACAGATCAAGGACTACAGCCTTCAGTAGGGCTTACATCTCAACATAAAGAAAACGAAATACTAACAACTGGACCAATAAACAACATCATGATAAACTGAAAAAAGATTGACTGAGTCAAGGATTTCATTTTATTGAATCCATAGTCAATGTCCGTGGAAGCAGTAGGCGAGAAATCAAACCATGTATTGCATTTGGCAAATCTGTTGCAAAAGAACTGTTTAAAGTGTTGAAAAGCAAAGACGTCACCTTGAAGACTAAAGTGTGCGTGATGCAAGCCACGGTGCCTTCAATCATCTCATAAGCATATGAAAGCTGAATAATGTATAAAGAAGACCAGAAAAGACACAACAGCTGCAACATTTGGCTCAAACATAGCAGCGATTGTTGGGGACGGTAAAGGACCAGGCAGTGTTTCACCCTGTTATACATAGAGATTCCATGAGTCTGAAGTGATTCCACGGCACCTAAAAACCAGAAGAACATCAAAGAGTTTAGGATAGTAACAGTAACAATAGGGAGTTGCTGTTGAGTTGCATCTGACTCTCAATGACCCCGTTTAAAACAGAACGAAACACTGCCTGGTTTTGCGACATCCTCAGAATCATTCTCATGCTTTAGCTTTTTGTGGCAGCCGTTGTGTCAATCAATCTTCTTTTGTGATGACCTCTACTTTAGCAAGCATGATGTCCTTCTCCAGGACTAGTCTTTCCTAGTAAGATGTCCAAAGTACATGAGACATAGTCACATCATCTTTCTAAGGAGTGCTCAGCCATACTTTTTCCCAAGACAGATTTGTTCATTCTTCTGGCAGTTCCTGGTATATTCAGTATTCTTCACCATGTCATTGAATAATGACATCAATTCTCCAGTCTTTCTTACTCATTTTCTGGCTTTTACATGAATATGAGGCAACTGAAAATGTCATGGCTATGGTCAGGCGCACCTTAGTCCTCAAAGTGACATCTTTGGTTTTTAACATTTGAAAGAGGTCTTTTACAGCAGATTTGCCTAATGGATGCTGATTGTGGATCCAAATAAAATGAAGTTCTTGACAACGTTAATCTTTTCTCCATTTAGTGTGATGTTGTTTATTGGTCCAGTTGTGAGGATTTTTGTTTTCTTGATGTTGAGGTGCAATCTATACTGAAAGCTGTGTGATCTTTGATCTTCATCAGTAAGTGTTTCAAATCCTCTTCTCTTTCAGCAAGCAAAGTTTTGTTATCTCCATATCTCAGGTTGTTAATGAAATTTCATCCAATCCTGATGCCACATTCTTCAGATTGTCAGATTTCTTGGGTTATTTGCTCAGCATACAGACTGAATAGGTAAGGTGAAAGGATACAATCCTGATATACACCTTTCCTTACTTTAACCCATGCAGTATTCCTTGTTCTATTCAAACGACTGTTCCTTGGTCTACCTACAGGTTCTGTAAGAGCAGAATTAAGGATTCGGGATTCCCATTCTTCACAAAGTTGTCCATGATTTGTTATTATCTGCACAGCTGAATGTCTTTGCATAGTCAATAAAACACAGGTAAACATCTTTCTGGTATATTCTGCTTTAAACCATAATTCATCTAACATCAGCAGTGATATCCCTGGTTCCACATCCTCTTCTGAGTCCAGATTAAATTTCTGGCAGTTTCCTGTTGAGGTACTGCTACAATCGTTTTCTACTATTATATTTTTACTAGTTTTCTAAGTAAACTACTGGAACTGATAGAGGAGCTCAGCAAAGTATTGGGATACAAGATAAACATTAAGTGAATCAGTAGGATTCCTTAGCATCAACAAAGAGTTCATCAAAGAAGAAACCACCAAATCAACACCATTTACTATAGCCCCCAAGAAGATAAAATATCTAGGAGTAAATCTAACTAGAGAAATAAGAGATCTATACAAAAAAACTACAAGGCCTTACTGCAAGAAACCAAAAAAGACTTAACGAAATTGGAAAAACCTACCCTGCTCATAGATAAAAAGAGTTAACATTGTAAAGATGTCTATTTTACCTGAAGCGATCTACTTATACAATGCAATCCCAATACAAATACCAGTGTCATTTTTTAATGAAATGGAGAAGCATATCACCAACTTTGGAAAAGGAAGAAACCCTGGCTTAGTTAAGTACTACTGAAGAAGAGAAACACAATGGGAGACCTCACACTACCCAATCTTAGAACCTGTTACACTGCCACAGTAGTCAATATAGCCTGGTACTGGTACAGAAAGAGACATATAGACCAATGGAATAGAGCGGAAACGCCAGAGGTGCCACCATCCTCTTATGAACAGTTGATATTCTGCAAAGGCCCTAAGACTGTAAACTGGGGTAAAAACAGCCTCTTTAACAAATGGTGCTGGCAAAATTTATATCCATCTGCAAAAAACTGAAACAAGATACATATCTCACACCTTACACAAAAACTACCTCTGGATGGATCAAAGCCCTAAATATCAAACTTAAAACAATAAAAATCACTCAAGAAAAAATAGGATCAGCAATGGATGTTCTAATAGATAGCTTACAGAGACTTCAAAATCTAACAAACAAAGTGTAATTAGCAGAAAATAGATGAATGGGAACTACTAAGAATCAAACACTTTTGCTCATCCAAAGACTTTATCAAAAGAGTTAAAAGACCACCTACAGAATGGAAAGAAATATTTGGCAACTACATCTTGGACCATCGTCTGATCTCCATGGTCTACAAGGTACTGCAAAACATCAACAAGAAAAAGGTAAATAACCCAATTAAGTGATGGGCAAAGGAGATGGTCAGACACTTCACTAGAGAGGACATCCAGGCAGCCAAAAGACATATGAGAATTTGCTCACAATCATTAGCTATCAGAGAAATCTGAATCAAAACTACAATGAGATAGCATCTCACTCCATCAAGGTCGGCCATGACCCAGAAAATACAAAACAGCAAATGTTGAAGGAACTGTGGAGATACTGGAACTCTCCTACACTGCTGGTTGGTGCAACCTCTGTGGAAAGCAATCTGGCACTTCCCTAAAAAGCTGGAAATAGACATACCATTTGATCCAGTAATTCCACTGCTTCAAATTTATCCTTCAGAAACAAAGGCTGTCACACAAACAGACACACATACATGAATGTTTGTTGCAGCACAGTCCACAATAGCTAAAAGAGGGAATCAACCCAGAAGTCCATCAGCAGACAAATGGATAAACAAAAAGATGGTACATATACTCAATGAAACACCATGACATGATAAAAAACAATGTAGATTTTAGAAAACATCTCATAATATGGTTTCAACTGGAAGATATTATGATGAGTGAAATCAGTCAGAGTCAAAAGGAAAAATATTGTATGAGACCTGTGTTATAAGGACTTAAAAATATAATTACCTACAGAAGAAAATAACTTTACTGGTTACAAGGCTGGGGGTGAGGGTTTATCATAGATAGTTGATAAACATTAGAAATTTTATTAATTTACTGTAATAAATAAAAAATAAAAATTTAAAACATAGTTGCCAAATATTTTCAGCATAATTTTATGTGTGTGACATTAATGATATTTTTCAACAGTTCTCATGTTCTGTTGGATCACCTTTCTTTGAAAGGAGCACAAATATGGATCTCTTCCAATCCATTGGCCACGTTTCTTGGCATTAACAAGAGAGCAGCTCCAGTGTGGCATCGGTTCTTCGAAACTTCTTGGTCGGTATTCAGTCACTTCTGGGAGCCTTGGTTTTTGCCAGTGCCTTCAGTGTAAATTGGAATTCTTCTATCAGAACCATCACTTCATGATCATACGCTGTCTTCTGAAATGGCTGAACATCAACCAATTTGTTTTTACAGTGACTTATGTATTCCTTCCATTTTCTTTTAATGCTTCATCATCACTCAGTCTCTTCCCCACAGAAACCTTCGATACTGCAACTTGAGACTTTTTTCTTTCAATTCCTTCAGCTTGAGGAATGCCGAGCATGTTCGTTCTTCTTTTGTTTGTTTTTTTCCTAACTCCAGGTCTTCACATATTTTGTGATAATACTTCGCTTTGTCTTCTTCCCAAGCCACCCTTTGAAATCTTCAAAGCCACCTCTGAAATCTTCCGGTCAGCTCTTTTACTTCATCTCTTCCTTTTGCTTTAGCTATACTCAACATCCAAGAGCAAATGTCAGAGTCTCTTCTGACACCCATTCTGGTCTTTTCTTTCTTTCTTGTCTTTTTAATAACATTTTGCTTTCTTCATAAATAATGTCCTTGATACTGTGACATAACTTGTCTAGTCTTCAGTCGTTAGAGTTCAGTGCTTCAAGTCTATTCATGAGATGGTCTTTAAATTCAGGTAGAATATACTCAAGGTTGTGTTTTGGCGCTCATGGACTTGTTTCAATTTTCTTTAGCTTTAACTTGAATTTGTACATATGTAACTGATGGTCTATTCCATAGTTGGCACTTGACCTTGTTCTAACTGGTGATACTGATCTCTGTTTCTTTCCACAGATGTGGTTGATTTGATTCTTGTGTATTCCATCTGGTAAGGGCCATGTGGATCACTGCTGTTTATGCTGTCGAAAAAAGATACTAGCAATGAAGAAGTCATTGCTCATGCAGAATTCTATCATGCAATCTCCAGTGTTGTTCTGTCACCAACAATCTATCTTACAACTACTGATCTTACTTCTTTGTGTCCAACTTTCACATTCTAGCCACTAGCAATTATGAATGTGTCTTGATTGTGTGTTTAATCAGTTTCAGACTTCAGAAGTTGGTAAAAATCTTCAGCTTCTTCCTCTTCGGCCTTCATGGTTGGTGCAAAATCTGGATAATAGTTGTATTAACTGATCTTCCTCATAGGTACATGAAGATTACCTGCCACTGATGTGTTGTACTTCAGAATAGATCTTGAAATGTTCTTTTTTGACAGTGAATGCAAAGCCTTTCTTCTTCAAGCTGTTTTTCCTAGCATAGCAAACCATACTGTTTTCTAATTCATTTCAGCTCACTGAAGCTTAGGATATCAATCTTTATGCGTTTCATTTCGTTTTTGAAGACTTCCAGTTTTCCTAGGTGCAGACTCCATAGAGTCCACCTTCTGGTTATTGGTGGAACAAGCACCTAGCGCAGACTGTATCACAGATCCTGGTCTAAGTTCTTTGGCTGTATTAACCCCTTCAATCTTCACAAAATCCCATGCAGTGGGGACTATCTTCTTTTTAATCCATTTTACTGTTAGGGAAACTGTAAGGCATGAGACTAAACAGCTGGAAACCCAGTAGTGTGTCTCCCTAACCCTTGATCTTACTTCTCTGTACGGCCTCTTGGTATCTCCAGATACCTACAAGTAGAAATCCAAAGAAGACTGGGAATGTGTCTATCTTGGATTGAGTTGTGACCCTCCAAAAACATGTGTACTAATTTGGCTGGGTCATGATTCCCTGTACTCAGTGATTGCCCTTCATTTTCTGATTTTCTGATGCTGTAAATCCCAATCTCTGCCTGTGGTTAACAGAATTGGTTATATTAGAGAGGATTAGGGTGGGACTGTAAACCCCTTCATAGGATCACCTCTTTGCTCCACTGTAAAAGGAGTTTCCCTGATGTGTGGCTGCACCACCTTTTATCCTTTCATCTTACAAGAGACATAAGGAAAGGGATAGGCGAGCAGAGAATTGGCAACCTCACATCATCAAGAAAGCAGCACTGGGAGCAGCACACATCCTTCAGACCTGAGGTTTCTGTGCTGAGACACTCCCTGAACAAAGACTGATGCAACACAAGGTCTTTCCTCCAGAGCTGACAAGGGAAAAAGCCTTCCCCAGAGTGGACATCCTGAATCTGGACTTGTAGCCTACTGGGCTAGAATATACCTTTCTTTGTCACAGCCATCCAGTCTGTGGTATTTCTGCTAGAGTAGCACTAGCTGACTACTGTGAAGCCTATGACAGCAAGCCCAGTTCAAAGAAGTATCAAGTAAAATAAAGAAAAAAAATAGAAAACAAAAATTAGTAGGAACCAGTGAGATAGGAGGTCTGACAATTAAGCTCGCAAACTCATCCTAGAAAAAGTGCTACATACCACACTGCTGAGTATCACTATAGTCATGTTCGAAGGACTTCCCTTGGGAAGCTATGCACTGACAACCAGCATCTAGTCTGCTCTTCAAGGCAGTTTTGGATCTCTTTATCTGGAATGGCCATCAGAGCTGTCATCATATTACCCTTGATGTCCTGAATGCCTTCAAATTGTCTTCCTTTCAATATTTCCTTTAGCTTCGAGAAAGAAAAAAAGTCATTGGGTCCAGATCAGGTGAATAGCTGAGTATTGGGACTGTGTTCCAACACAGTTACTTGTTCATCGGCTAAAAACTCCCTCACAGACAACTGTACAATTAAATTCACAAATTGGCCAGCACGTGCAATGGCCATTCCAGAAGAAGCGCTCCAAAATTGCTTTGAAGTGTGGACTAGGTGCTGGCACTGGTGCAGAGCTTCTCAAGGGGAGGACTTCGAAGGTGACCATAGTGATATTCAGCAATGAGGTGTGCAGGACTTTTTCTAGGATGAGCTTGCTAGCTTAACTGGTAGTCCTTGCACTGTGATTATTGCCATTCTGCAGCTGAAGACACTCAGTCCCAGAGAAGACAAGTAACCCTGCTGAAGGTAACACTTCCAACAAGCTCTGAGCCAGTACTCCAACCCACACAGCTGGCTTCAGGGTTCATGCTCTTGACCACTGAGATTAAGGGGTTTAGTAGGCATCTTAGCTTCTTTGTGCTGCTCTAACAGAAGTACCACAACTGAGTGACTTTAAAAACCAGAAATTCATTTCCTTATAGCTAAGAGGCTAGAAGTTCAAAATGCAGGCATCAGCTCTAGGGTGAAGCTCTCTCTCTGTGGCTCTGGGGAGATCCTTGTCTCTGGCTACTGGTCCTCAAGTCCTTGGTGATCTCCAGGTGACACTACTCTTTGCTCACGGTGCTTGTTTTTGTACCTGAGCACTTCCTTTTGTGTCTCCAAGGAGAGTTTGGCTTAATTCACAACCTACCCTGATATGACCTCCTTAACATAGCAAAGAAAATGCTCTTCCCAGGATGGGATTAACCAACAAGTAGAGAGGTCAGGATTTACAACACCTATTGGAGAGGCCCAGTGTAATTCGTAACAGTAGGCTAACTATAGGTTAGGTAAGAAGCCCTGGTTTCTTGCAGTGGTTGAGCTCTACAGCTGCTAAAAAAAAGGTCAGCAGTTTGAATCTGCCAGATACTCCTTGAAAATTCAATGGGACACTTCTACTCCACCCTGGAGGGTCTCTATGAATTGGAATTGACTGGATGGCAATGGGTTGGGGCTTTTAATCTGCCTGGCCTCTAGCCTTTTTCACAATGTCATACATTCCCAAATGGATGATGAATGGCTACAGTGTCAGGAGGGAGTGGTCAACTGGGTGACAGAGGCTGCAGTGTGGACAGGAGCCTGCAGCTCTGCCCAAATAACTCCTAGGGACAGGTCCCATTTTTGAGATGGACTGGGCCTGCCAGCTTCTCAGTGCCTGTCAACTTGGCTCAAAACCCACCGAAAGCAACCTTTGCTAGTTCACATTGTGAAAGCAACTGGTTTTGTTTCATTTTCCAAATGTAAAGTTCTCTTCAACGTGCTTTTCCGAGGACCTGCTCCCCCCGCCCCACCTCCTCTCCCCCTCACTACCCCTCAGACCCTCTGCTCTCCAGAGCTAACCGTGGAGGACAGGCCCGCCAGAGTGGGAAGGAGCCCGCCTGGAGACAAGCTTCTCAGTGCTCTGCGGGCCCCAGGAGGGTCTGTCTTCGCTGTGAGTCCCCAGTAGCTCCAGGAAAGACCTGAGCCCTATTCAGGAGTGGGGTGAGTCGCAATCTGCTGTACCTCATGCAGGGGCAGGGCTGTGGGGGTCCCGGGCTGGCTGCCCTGGGGCCTCGCCCTCCTCGGCCTGCTCACCCAGGCGCAGCACCTGCAGAGCAGACGCCAGGAGTGCCCCCTGGTGGCCGGGGACAGCTCTGCGGTCTCCTCCAGAAGCAGAAGGTGGTCACAGCAGCGGTCGGAAGGTCACAGGAACCACTTGTGGTGGGACTTCTGCCCAGAACTGAGGTTCCTCGGGAATACTCGTGTCCTGAGGTTCCTTCTGCGCAGGCCAGAGTGAGCGGGCAGCGGGCAGGACCGCGCTCGGGGAGACCAGCAACACTCTCCCCTCCTGCTTTTCCTCTTCACTGAGTTTCTGTTGTTGGCACAAACCCAGCGCATCTTGACAGCTACAGAAATAATAAAATGTGCAAGTAGAGCTGCACAAGAGAGACAAAGAGCCATCTCTCGCCTTACGTTCCTGCTGATCTAGAAAGGAGGCCTGTGCAGGATGACGGCGAAGGCTGAAGGGACAGAGGAGACAGTGGGAGAATGGAGACAAAATGGTCAGACATGTTAGACCCTAACAGGACATGAAACACTGCAGTTAGGTGCCCTCTGGCCATTTCAGACTCACAGTGACCCTGTGGACAGCAGAAGGAAACACTGTCTGGTCCAGTGCCAGCCTCACAGTCATTCCTATGTTTGAGCTCCTTGTTGCAGCCTCTGTGACAGTCTACCTCACTGAGGTTCCCGAGCCATTAGGCCTCTCCCTTTTGTGCCTTTGTGATAAACAGAGAAAGGACTGAGGTGGTCAGGGATTTCATTTTTCTTGGCTCCACAATCAAGACCATGGAAGCAGCAGTCAGGAAATCAAAAGAAGCACTGCATTGGGAAAATCTGCAAAAGTCCTCTTTTTAAACCATTAAACAGCAAAGGTGGTACCTGGAAGACTAAGGTGCCCTTCACCCAAGCCATGGTATTCTTAGTCGCTTCATACGCATGCAAAAGTTGGACAGTGAATAAGGAAGACAGGAGAAGAACTGACGCCTTCCAATTGTGGTGTTGGAGAAAAATACGAAAAGAACCAACAGCTGTGTTCTGGAAGAAGTCCAACCAGAGTGCTCCTTGGAAGTAAAGATGGCGAGACTGCATCTAACATGCTTTGGACGGGTTGTCAGGAGGGATCAGTCCCTGGAGAATGATCTCATTGTGGGTAAAGTGGAGGGTCTGCAAAAAAGAGGAAGACTCTCAACAAGACAGAAAGACACAGTGGCTGCAACGACGGGCTTAAACATGAAAGCGGCTGTGGGCACAGGGCAGGAGCAGGCAGGCTTTCCCTCTGTTGTGTCTCGGGTCGTCATAAGTCGGAAGCAACTCGATGGCACCTAACAGCAGCGGCTGCACTCAAAGGCCCTGTAGTGTCTCCAATCAAGTATTGGGTGAAGGTAGTGTTTTGCGTCCTCTGTAATCTGTAATACCCAACATTCATTTCTAGCCTACATTTAGGTCTGCTTTATAACACTAGGCTGGAGGAACATTCAACGCCCAAATCACGGTCAGAGAAACAGATAATGCTCAGCACCTAACCCTCTATAAAACATTCTGGTTTCACCTTTGCCACACCTTCGCATTCTTTCTGTTCACATGCCTATGACCTTGGGCCTCTAGCTGGAATCTGGACACCCTGGTCCTCTGTATATCACCTCGCTTATCTGGTCAGTTTTCCCCCAAGCTTTTCTCTCCTCAACTGCTGCACAGATTTCCTTTCACCCAGTACAGATAACAACACCCGAAGGAACCATCTGAGAATCCGAAGTTTTGCTTCCCCAGTCTCTTCTCTCTTTCTCTTACCATGTCCCCTGCTTTCACGAGTCTGGGGCCTCTGCAAAGAATCCTGCTTCTGACCCTGACTGTGAAAGTGGCAGGGAGGATAGTCTGACCTCTGACCTCACAAGAGGGGGAGCAATTCAGATCACTAGCCCAAGGCTGCTTCCCACGAGGCAGAGGTCAGACACCACTTCCCACTCACATCTGTGGTAGAAGCAGGGCTGGCCCCAGCCCTCAGCCACACTGGAGGCACGAGTCACTGGCCAGGCCCCTGGGATCCAAGAGGACCAGACTGGAGATCTCAGATGGGTCCTAGGAAAGCAGGCTCCATGCAGAGGGTGTGATCCTTCAACTGCTAAAGGAACAGTGGGACAGTCCTGCAAGAAACGAACAGCAAAGCCCTCCCTTCCTCCTTACCTAGTCTGCCATCCTCATGGAGCCCAAGAGGCCTCTGGGAAAGTAATAAATTTGGCATTGATGCATCCTGGTGACAGTTAAGTTTGCTGTCTTGTCTTCTTCATGCAGCTGGAGGTTCTAAAACTTTAAAATCCTGTGATAACACATCCCATTCCAGAACAGTAGGAGTGAGAAGCCCAAGGTAGCTAAGGGAGGAAATAGTCCTTCCTGAGACATAGGGTGGAAAGCCTGATGAGCAGGCTCTGCTCATGCCAAGGGACCTCAGTAGCCCTTGCAGCAGGGAGTGGAATAAAGGTGCTGGTGGGTGTAAGAGGCAACCTGTCAATGCTGAGTGGGTTAACCAGAAGGCAAACAAGTGTAAAATCAGGGAGGTATCTTACCCTCATTTCTCTTGGCTCAAACAGAACTTCCTCAAGAACACTTGCTAGACACCGTAGATCTTTCTGTTGATGAGAAGACTGGCAGCCTCATCCATTGGCTAAATATTGACAACCCTGCCACGCCGGCTCGGCGGCCACGTCTACCATCTGAGGTCAGCTGAGGCCACGGCCTACGTCACAGACCTCTGGGCGAATAATGTTTCGTCTTGGCCTGGCCTTCCTCCTGCTACCACAGCAGCATCCCGGGTGGCCCATGGCGCATGCTGGGTACAGTGCGGAAGGATAAAGCTGTCTGGCTTCCCTAGACACCGGGAGCTCTCTTCCCATCCCTGAAGCGGGGTGACTGCAGCTTTGGCGGCCTTACTCCTAGCTTCTATCCCATAGGGCTGTGGTTGAGTTCTCAGAGTAGGACATGGAAGACACATCTGATCAAAAAAATTACAAAGCCAAATAATCTAACATTTTCCCAGTGGCAGTGGGCTGGGGTGCTGCCCAAAGGAATGCTGACATCGGTTTTGCGTCTCTGTGACAACACTGACCACAGCTGTGGGACCCTGCTTTGAATTACATCCATCCGACCAGCAGGGAACTCCAGAGGCCAAAACAGCAGGCGGTTGTGTGGCTGGGGGTGCTGCTCCTTGAGTTACACTCTAGCCCATTGACTGAGACCTCTCTTGAGAAGCCTGGGCTGAATGGTGGGCGCTGGGATACGCTTCTTCCCGGGGGATGGCAAGTCTCTGGGGAGGCCATGGAAAGGCTGCCCAGTGGGGAGGGCATCACCTGCAAAAGCTGCAGACATGTGATTTGGGAGATGACAGCAGCCTTGGAAACCCTGGTGGCACAGTCGTTAAGAGCTACCGGTGCTAACCAAAAGGTCACCAGCTGACACTCATCAGGGGCTCCTTGTAAACTCTATGGGGGCAATTCTGCTCTGGCTTTTAGGGTTGCTATGAGTTAAAAGTAACTCAGTGGCATTGGGTTTGGGTTGTTTTGGTTTTATCAGCCTCTTCGCTTCTTAGTAAACAATCCTGATCTTCAACAACACGTCCCACCCAACTACAAGATTGTTCCCCAGTCTCTTCTGAATCTGCTGTTGTCGGCTGCCCCTGAGTTGGTTCTGACTCACAGCAACCCTACCTACAACAGAACGAAACACTACCTGGTCCTGCAAAATGCCCACAATTCTTTTTCTGCTTAAGCCCATCACTGTAGCTATTGTGTCAGCCCAGCTCCACCAAGCATGGTGTCCCTCTCCAGGGACTGATCCCTCCTAACAACACGTCCAAGGTACCTGAGACCCACTACCTTTGCTTCCAAGGACCACTTTGAACCTAGATGTGGCCATTCGACTAAGTTCTTAAAATGAGTTGTAAGTAAAAGCGTTGCCTGGGAGTTTCTGAGGAGCCCCTAAAAATGAGAAGGAGGGAACACTGCTTCTCCCCTGGCTCCGCTTTGCTGCCTAGAAACACGGATGGATGTTACACCGTGAGGTTAAGGCCGTCCTAGGACTCGGTAAGCAGAGACCAAAATGGATAAGGAGTCCCCGAGGGCTCCAAGAGCTGCCCAAATCATCCTGCCCTCGTTTGCCTGCCACCAGACTGCTTCTATGTGGCAGAGAACTACCCTTCTATCTCATTTATGCCACTATTATTTTTGATTGTCTTGAGTATTCCTTGAATACTCTGGGGGTCAGTTCTACCCTGGCCCCTAGGGTCAACACGAGTCGGATCCGACTCGACGGCACTTGGCTGGCTTGGCTATTATACACAGCAAACAGCATCTTTTACCTCAAATGAAATCCACTGCCATCAAGTCGATTCTGATTCATAACGACCCTACAGGACAGATAGAATTCTCCCCCAGTGTTTTGAAGGAGCGTCTGGTGCATTCAAATGCCAGACAGTGTTTAGCAGTTGTAGCTCTTATCCACTACAACACCGCGGTTTCCAACATCTTTATGAGAAATACAAATTCCTACCTTCGGATTTTGAGGACATGTTAGAAGAGGTCAGTCAGGTGGAAGGAGAGGGACGTCTGGGGTGGAGAGGAGCAGCGCTGTCACAGGCAGGTCGTGAACCCGGCCTGTTCTGCTTCCCTTTGGTGTCCTTCCATCCATCATTTCTTCTCCTTCCCTGTTTATGCTGGTCACTGTCCCTCTGTAAATGGCAGAAATGTGAGGCGTGGTTCCGTGTGACTTGAAGGGGCCTCTGGGAGGCCAGAAGTGCTCAGTGTCTTCACTGAGGAAAGCTCTGTGGAAACTCTGCAGAGCAGTTCTACTGTCCTGTGGGTTCGCTACAAGTCAGCGACGACTCGATGGCGGAAGATTTGGTTCGCTTTGGGGTACGAGACCCAACGTATGATCTCGAGTATATCCCACCTGAATTTACGGGGCTGCAGCTGAGGGGCAGAGGTCATCAGGCCGTAGCCCGTGCTGTGTGGTAGGCATGCTGCCCCTCAACAGAAACAGCTCATAACACACTCTGACTCCTCAGACCTTTTTATGGTCGCATGTGCTGGTCTTACCAGTGCTTCTGTTACCCGTATTTTGGTATTGTCCCCTTCTTCTTTACCAGCAGAACCCCCATTGTGTCAGCTTGGTAAAGTTCCCAGTGGACATTTCCTTGCCCCAACTCTCTTGCACCGACAAGTGGTGGTGAGACACAGGGCTGGCCGGGGAGGAGTAATCGGAAATCTGGCGGGCAGGGCTTCCAGGAAAGCCTCGAGCTCTCTTGATTAAAAAAGACAGAGCTCTAGCTGACTGTGTCTTTCGCCCTCTGTCCTCCCCATCCCGTGATTCTCTGCTCAGAATCTACAGTAGATGTTCCTTAGAATCATGAGGGGAGAAAAAAACCAGCGAAATCACAGTCTGATGGAACAGGAGGCAGAGGCCAGGCTGCGGAGGACAACTCCTGAGCAGCTCTGGCCTGGAATGACTTCCTTCGTGTTTCACAAGAACAGTAAACCGCTGTGTGCTATTTGAGTTTTGAGACACATGTGGCAATCCATCAGAGAGATACGGAGCCTGCCGGTGCCGAGGGTCGGACGGAAGGTCAGCAGGTCAGTCACTGGCTGCTGCGTTGGGGAAGGATGTGGCCGTCTGCCTCCTCTGAGATTACAGGATGGGAACCTGAGGGGGAAGTGCACTCTGTCCTGCAGGGTCTCTGTGAGTGGGAACCACCTGGACGGCAGCGGGTCGATGGCAGTGAGACGTGAGGCAGTTGTTACCTTCACATCCCCAGATCCAAGGACCCCTCTGCACGCTCACCTCCCCCCCGTCCCTCGGCCAGGCCTCACCGGTCACTTCTGCCCAGGAGAAGGGCTGGGGCAGGCTGACTCAGTGTGAGGAGACTCTTGGTTAGTCTACAGCTTTCGAAGAACTAGCCTCCGACATCAGTTGCATCAATTTGTTTTTCTACTTTTGATAAACACAAGCTACGTTCTGCCATTTGCATGAAGAAAACCAGGGATTTCTGCCTCCGTGGAAGGTTTCTAAGCCATTTCAAACTGCACGTATCCACCTTCCTCCCCTCTCCCACCAGGGAGCTTTGATACCTCCTCCTCACAGGGTGAGTCTGCAGACAAAGCCTGGTAACTCCAGTGACAACACCACCCGCTGAAGGAAGATGAGTTGTCCTGTGACAGGAGCAGGTGGGGTGGAGAAGTGGGGCAGGGGGTGGACTGGGAGAAGGCATCCCAGGGATTCAGAGTCCGCTCCAGCCCCCAAGTGTGGCTCGTTCTTTGCAGGACCAGCCAGCAGGACAGCAGCTTTGTCAGCGTCACCCAGGGACTCTCTACTACGTCCTCCTTCAGGAATCCTTCTCTTTCCCCTTTGCTCAAGGTCTCAAGACAGAGTGTGAGGCGACATAAGCTGCCAGTAGTCTGTCCTGGACGGTGTGTGTACTCACGTGAATGTGTGTGCCTGTGTGTGTGTGTGAGCACATACATGGGTGTGTGCCTATATGCCTGTGTGTGTGCACGTGCATGTACCTATGCGTGTATGTGCGTGGGTGTCTGTGCACACGAGTGTGTCCGTATCTGTGTGTGCATATGGGGAGTGGGGAGTGGGTTTCTAGCTCCCTTCCTGCTCTGAAGGTCAGCCCTGTGAAGCCAGCAGACAGAGAGCCTGGGAGGAAGAACAAGGCCTGCCAATTTCCTCAGGATTCCAGCAATAAGGAAGACATCCCCCTGCCAGCTTCGTACTTCAGTCTCAGGGTCCGTCACACTTCGATTCTCATAAACGCGAATGCAAGCCACGAAAGCTGAATAACACAAGGAAGTGCGGCTGAGAGGAGTAAACAGTATCCCCCTTCTTCCCATTTATCCAAAACGCTAGAGAAGGAGAGAGAGGGACCAGTGACGCGTCACAACCTCTGCGATCTGGGGTGACAGCAGGAACTAGGAGGGGCCCAAGGCTGAGAGAGGCCTGGGTCCTGCGTCCTCGGGTCGCAGGTCACCCTTCATAGACCTGAGGGAGCCCAGTGACCGTGCACACCGTGCGGGAAGCTGAGGCCATGCCCGTCCATCCCCACACTCGTGCCTGGTGCCTTGAGTTCTCTTCTGTTGGATCTGCGGGACTTCCGGGTCGCTAGAGCGGCTGGCACTGACGCCGCCCTCACAGTTCAGGGGGACAGCCCAGAGTGAAGATCTCGGACTCCAGAGCCAGACTGCCACCTGGGTCCCGGGCTCAGAGTTCAGCTTTCAGGCCCCACCTATGTGACCTGAGACGAATGTCTTCATCTCTCTACACATGCTTTGGACCTGTTATCAGGGGACCGGTCCCTGCAGAAGAACATGCTGCTGTGTGAAGGGGGCGGTCCGTGAAAAAGAGGAAGACCTTCAACAGGATGGAGTGACCCAGTGGTTGCGACGACAGGCTCATGCATAGCAACACTGTGAGGGTGACCCAGGACCGAGCAGTGCCTCCTTCAGCGGCACGTGGGGTCACGTGGGTTAGAACTGACTGGGTGGCACCCAACAGCAGCTCTCCACCTCAGGACTAGGGGAGCTCTTCGTTCTAAGGTTCTCAGCACAGTGCCTCCTACGAGACACCATAGCATTCTGGGCAACAGATGGCAGTGGGCGTACTGTTTTCCTGTGGAGCTGTCACAGATTACCAACCTGCACGTGGCGGCTTAAAGGAACAGAAACCTACTCTGTCACAGTTCTCGGGGCGGGAGTCCAAAGTGCATGCCACCGAGCAGAAATTGAGGGGCTGACAGAAGCACTCGCCCTTGAGAGGCTTTGTGGGGAGGCCAGCCTTCCTTCTCCTGGTCTCTGCTGACTGCCAGCACTCCTAGGCTTCTGGCAGCATCACTCCAGTTTCCCTAGTCACATTCTGTCCTCCTTTTCTGTCTTTGTGACATCTTCTCCACCTCCCTCTTACAAGGCCACTTGCAATAGCTTTTAGAGCCCACCCGGGAAACCCAGAATAACCTCTCTAGCTCCCGGATCTTAATCACATCTAGGCAATCTTTTCTGTCAAATACAGTAACACGCCCAGGTTCCAGGCATCCGACTGTGGACACACTCAGTGGGCCCTTGTTCAGGCTTCCACAGCTGGTTTTACTGACCAGGAGGGAAGTCACCTTAACAGAGAGCAAAGTGACAGAGGTCCCCGCAGAGGGACGCTGGGTGTGACCACGCACAGAAGATGTGGGTGGCGAGACCCAGGAAGCCCACGATGGAGCCCGAAGAGAAGGAGCCTGCAGAGCCCGTCTGAGATGCCAGCCGTGAGCTGCTGCCTCCTGTTCCTGTCTTCAGACGTGCAGCGGCCACCGAGTGGGAGGATTGGAATGGGGGCGGGGCAGCTGGAGAAGGGCCTCTGGAGCACCAGATGTGAGGTCAGAAAGATGCAGAGGAGCATCTTCACAGCAGAGGGAGTTCCCGTCCTGGGCCCTGCGAGGGGTCACAGAGGAAACGGTGAGAAGGAGAGCCGTGAGTATCTCAGCTTCAGTCTGGATGTTCCCCTCTGCAGTGACTTTCCGTCTGAAATCCCCAGAGACTGCCATTTCTCTCTGGCATCCTGCAGTCCTTTCTCTGTTGTGGTTTATTTCAGGTTATGTGTCCAGATCCCAGGAACCCTGTCCACCTCTGTCACTGCCACCCTCCCTGAGCCATGCGGTCACCAGTGCCCCCTGGAGAACTGCCCCAGCCTCTCTGAACCATGCGGTCACCTGTGCCACCTAGAGAACTCCTATGAACTTATGTCTGCTCCTGAGGTTTCCAATCCCGTCCTTCTGGAGACCTTTCTCCACCCAGCAGCCTGAACTGCCTTCTGGAGTCATGAATCAGGTCACGCCCCCGCCTCTGTGGCCCTTCAGTGACCTCCACTGCTCACCAGGAGAGTCCCAGCTCGGCACTGCCACCATCAAGGCCCTGCACCATCTCAGCCGCTGGCCGTGGCTGCTCTCCCCATCCACACTCCGGCCACGCTCCGCCACGCTGGCCCTTGTGCTCCTCCTCCACCCAAGGGGGCTTTCTGCCTTGCACATGTCACTTCCTCTGCCTGGACCACCCTCTTCCCTGCTCAGGGTTCACATCGCTGCTGACCTGCAGTCTAACCTAGGACTCCCCTGACTCCTTTCCCAAAGGAAGCTACCCCCTCCAACATGTCCACCTCGTCACCCTGGCCTGTTGCCTTCATGGCCTTCACCGTGCCCTGAGCAATGCTGCACTCACACCAACGTGCTTTTCATTGGTTTCCTGCCCTAGACTGTCACTTCCCTCCATGAGACTCTGATCCTGACAGCCCGGTGCTCTGCACAGATGCCAGCACATCCTGGGGACTGAATGCACACTTGCTGAGTGACTGGCTGAAAGAAGGAAGGAAAGTAATACCTCTTTGTTAGACGTTAGTGCCACCAACGGTGAAGTCATGCACTCTCCTTTGTTACAGGATACTTTACATCTGTGTCTTCCCCGTGATGGTGACACACATGGCTTGGACTTGACTACTCACCTGAAGGCTGCCAAATGAAACTCACTCAGCTGTGTCACAGAAGTAAGGCCTGGTGATCCACTTCCTTAAAGGTTATAGCCCAGAAAACCCAGTAAAGGAGTTCTACTCCCTAAGACATGGGCCATCACAAGTGGGAAGTGATTCAACAATGCTTCGTGTTTATAGTTTTGTATATGTTTATATAGTCTTTGTATATTTATATCAATATATCCATATTAAAAATGAAGGTGTATGAGCTCCTATTGTCAACAGTGACAGTGAGCAACGAGTTCCGCATCCACCAGCAGAGGCTTGAGTGCCTTAACCCACGAGAGTCTCAGGTCAACAGGAGCTGGGGTTTCCTATCAGCACCCCAGAAGAAAATAACTTATCTGAGAACAAGCGTTTCTGCACTTCTGAAGACTGACTCCTCTCCATTCTAATTCTTCCAGGTATCCATCCATCCATCATCCAGGAAATAGTTATTGACTATCTAATACGTGCCCAACTCTGCGCCAGGTCCTGGGAAGACAGCGGTCAGCAAATACCCAGCTCCCCTGGCTGCACAGGGCCTAGTCTTGGGGACGGGGGCTTTAGGCAAACTCTCAGACAAATAAATGTAATGTAATAAGCTGAGACATTCACTATAAAGGAACAGTAGTAGATGCTATCAAAGCAACAAGAGGAAAATAACATTTTTTTTAAATTACATTCACAACAGCACTACAAATATTTAATAATCAGTTTAAGAAAAGACATGCTAAACCTCTATGCTGAAAACCACAAAGCCTAGTGTAGAGGAAGTGAAGACCTAATGACCGGAGAGCTAGAGCACACTCATCCATCGGGAGGCTCAAGACTGACTCAAGGCGTCTGCGGTCTCCAGTCATTCCATGGACTTGACACAGTCGCCATAAAAATTCAAGAAAGATACTTTAGTAGAATTTATTCTAATATTTACATGGAAATTCAAATGACCTAGAATAGTCAAAACAATTTTCCAAAGGAGCAAAGTTGAAGGACTTCTTGTTAGTTGACGCTCAGCTGGTTCCTACTCGTGGCCAACCCACGATCGACAGAACGAAGCACTGCCTGGTCCAGGCCAGCTTCATGATCCATTTGTGTGCTTGTCTCCATCGTTGGTGGCCACTGTGACCCCAGGCACCACTCACCATGGCTAGATGTAAAACGTTTTCTTTATAAACCATCATGCAAATTATTTTGACAAATTTTTGTGTATCACATTCTGTAAGGGTCAGTACTCTTTTATTTTATTATGTAGCTATTTAGTTGTTCAGTATAATTTTTTTAAAAAAGATTTCTTTTCCTATTGAATTACTTTGGCATCTTTCCAAAAATCAATTGACCACGTGTGAGTGAGGCTGTTTGACTATTCTATTCTAGGACTGTCTCCGCCTTTTTTCTGTTTTCCCCCACCATTTCCACACAATCTTGATTACTGTAGTTTATAAGAACTCTGGAAATCAGGGTTGGAAGATGTTCCCAAGGTTGGAAGACACTCAAAATAGACAGTGGCCATAACAGTGGACCTACAAACCGACTGTGAAGAGAGCCGTGGCCAGGCGTCACTTCCTTCTGTTGGACAGGGGTTTGCAAAGATTGCGAATCAACTCAATCATGACTCACAGGTTCTTCAACTTTGTTCTTTTTGAAAATTGCTTTGACTGTTCTATGTCATTTGCATTTCTGTGTAAATACTAGAATCACTTCTATTAAAGTATCTTGCCTGAATTTTTATGGAGATTGCATCAAATCCATAGATCAATTGGAGACCACAGATATCATAAATCAATATCAAGTCTCTCAATTGATGAGTATGCTCTATCTCTCCGGTCATTTAGCTGTTAATTTTGAATCTGTTATGCTTTGTAGCTTTCAGCCTAGAGGTTTAGTGTGTCTTTTATTAAATTGATTGCTAAATATTTGTGGTGATATTATGAATTCAACTTTTAAAACTGTTCTTTTCCTATTGCTATTCTGATAGCATCTATTACTCTTCCTTTATAGCAAATGCCTCAGTTTATTACAACACATTTATTGGTGTGAGGACCTGCCTAATGCACTCTTCTCCCAAGACTAATCCCTGGGCAGCCAGGGAACACGGTGTTTGCTCACCATCGTCTTCCTCAGATCTGGCACAGAGTTGGGCACATATTAGATGCTTGGTAACAATTTTCTGAGTGATGGATATGTGCTTATGTCAAAAAATAGCAAAGGAGAGGAAAATAGACTAGTTTTCAAAAGCTCAGAGACCCTTGTTCTCAGATATTATTCTCGCCTGGGGAGCGGATAGGAAATCCCAGCTCCTACTTACTTGAGAACTCTCTCATGGGTGGAGGTGTTCGAGCCTTTGCTGGGAGTCGATGAACTTGTTTCTTAGTGTCACTACAGAAAGCAAGAACTAATATGTCTTCATTTCACATACAAAACCCACTGCCATCAAGTTGGCTCGAACTCACAGGGACCCTTTAGGACAGAGTAGAACTCTCCTATAGAATTTCCAAAGAGTACCTTGTGGATTTGAACTGCCAACGTCTTGGCTAGCAACTGTAGCACTTAACCACTAGGCCACCAGGATTTCCATATTATATGTGTATTATTTATTTACCTTATATATACACAGTTTCATATATATGTTACATATAAATTTATTATTATCTATTTATAAATAAATGTATGTGCGTGAAAGTAATCAGTGAGGAGAGTTTTATATATATTTATTATGTACACATTACCATATTTATTTTTATGTTAACATATAACAATGAATAATTCATACATAGCCAATATAGTAAAACTGTATTGCCAAGCCAAGTGCCGTCGAGTCGAATCTGACTCATGGTGACCCTAGGGGCAAAACTACATTACAATATTAATAAATAAAATACATAAATATAAAGCTGTAATGGAGTCACTTCTGACTCAGGATGGCCGTATGACCCACAGTAGAACTGCTTTCCCAGGTTTTCTGGGCTATGAACTTTATGGAAATGGATCACCAGGACTTTCTTCTGAGACACAGGCGGGTGAGTTTCACCTGCCAGCCTTCAGGCGGGTAGTCAGGTGCAGACCATTTGTGCCACCATCACGGGGAAGACACAGATATAAGCCAAGTGCCAGCCAAGTGCCCTCGAGTCGGATCCGACTCATGGCGACCCTTAAAGTATCCTGCAATAAAGGAGAGCACGTGACTTCACCGTCAGTGGCACTAACGCCTAGGAAAGAGGTATTGCTTTCCTTCGTTCTTTCAGCCAGTCACTCAGCGAGTGTTCATTCAGTCCCCAGGATGCACTGGCATCCATGCCAGGCACTGGGTGGTCAGGATCTGAGTCTCACGGAGGGAGGTGACAGTCTAGGGCAGGAGACCAAAGAAAAGCATGTCAGCGTGAGTGCAGTCAGGGCGCGGTCAGGGCATGAAGGCAACGGGCCGGGTTGACGGGGTGGACGGGGTGACGGGGTGGCCACAGAGGAGTGGACAGGATCTGATTCATGACTTTAGAAGGCAGTTCTGGCTGCTGGGTGGAGAAAAGTCTCCAGAAGGGCAAGGTCAGAAGCCTGCAAAAAAGGCCTAAGTGAATGGGACTTCTTCAGGGGGCACGGGTGACTGCACGGCTCAGGGAGGGTAGCAGCTGTCCAGGGGGCATGGGTGACCACGTGGCTCAGGGAGGATGGCAGTTCTCTAGGGGACGCGAGTGACCGCATGGCTCAGGGAGGGTGGCAGTTCTCCAGGAGGCACTGGTGACCACATGGCTCAGGGAGGGTGGCAGTGACAGAGGTGGACAGGGTTCCTGGGATCTGGACACATAACCTGAAATAAACCACAACAGAGAAAGGACTGCAGGATGCCAGAGAGAAATGGCAGTCTCTGGGGGTTTCAGACGGAAAGTCACTGCAGAGGGGAACATCCAGATTGAAGCTGAGATACTCACGGCTCTCCTTCTCACCGTTTCCTCTGTGACCCCTCGCAGGGCCCAGAACGGGAACTCCCTCTGCTGTGGAGAAGCTCCTCTGCATCTTTCTGACCTCACATCTGGTGCTCCAGAGGCCCTTCTCCAGCTGCCCCGCCCCCATTCCAATCCTCCCATTCAGTGGCCACTGCACGTGTGAAGACAGGAACAGGAGGCAGCAGCTCACGGCTGGCATCTCAGACGGGCTCTGCTTCTCTTCGGGCTCCATCGTGGGCTTCCTGGGTCTCGCCACCCACATCTTCTGTGCGTGGTCACACCCAGCGTCCCTCTGCGGGGACCTCTGTCACTCTGCTCTCTGTTAAGGCGACTTCCCTCCTGGTCAGTAAAACCAGCTGTGGAAGCCTGAACAAGGGCCCACTGAGTGTGTCCACAGTCGGATGCCTGGAACCTGGGCGTGTTACTGTATTTGACAGAAAAGATTGCCTAGATGTGATTAAGATCCGGGAGCTAGAGAGGTTATTCTGGGTTTCCCAGGTGGGCTCTAAAAGCTATTGCAAGTGGCCTTGTAAGAGGGAGGTGGAGAAGATGTCACAAAGACAGAAAAGGAGGACAGAATGTGACTAGGGAAACTGGAGTGATGCTGCCAGAAGCCCAGGAGTGCTGGCAGTCAGCAGAGACCAGGAGAAGGAAGGCTGGCCTCCCCACAGAGCCTCTCAAGGGCGAGTGCTTCTGTCAGCCCCTCAATTTCTGCTCAGTGGCATGCACTTTGGACTCTCGCCCCGAGAACTGTCACAGAGTAGGTTTCTGTTCCTTTAAGCCGCCACGTGCAGGTTGGTAATCTGTGACAGCTCCACAGGAAAACAGTACGCCCACTGCCATCTGTTGCCCAGAATGCTGTGGTGTCTCGTAGAAGGCACTGTGCTGAGAACCTTAGAACAAAGAGCTCTCCTATCCTGAGGTGGAGAGCTGCTGTCGGGTGCCACCCAGTCAGTTCTAACCCATGTGACCCCACGTGCCGCTGAAGGAGGCACTGCTCAGTCCTGGGTCACCCTTACAGTGTTGCTATGCACGAGCCTGTTGTCGCAACCACTGGGTCACTCCATCCCGTTGAAGGTCTTCCTCTTTTTCACGGACCGCCCCCTTCACACAGCAGGATGTTCTTCTGCAGGGACTGGTCCCCTGATAACAGGTCCAAGGCATGTGTAGAGAGATGAAGACATTCGTCTCAGGTCACATAGGTGGGGCCTGAAAGCTGAACTCTGAGCCCGGGACCCAGGTGGCAGTCTGGCTCTGGAGTCCGAGATCTTCACTCTGGGCTGTCTCCCTGAACTGTGAGGGCGGCATCAGTGCCAGCCGCTCTAGCGACCCGGAAGTCCCGCAGATCCAACAGAAGAGAACTCAAGGCACCAGGCACGAGTGTGGGGATGGACGGGCACGGCCTCAGCTTCCCGCACGGTGTGCACGGTCACTGGGCTCCCTCAGGTCTATGAAGGGTGACCTGCGACCCGAGGACGCAGGACCCAGGCCTCTCTCAGCCTTGGGCCCCTCCTAGTTCCTGCTGTCACCCCAGATCGCAGAGGTTGTGACGCGTCACTGGTCCCTCTCTCTCCTTCTCTAGTGTTTTGGATAAATGGGAAGAAGGGGGATACTGTTTATTCCTCTCAGCCGCACTTCCTTGTGTTATTCAGCTTTCGTGGCTTGCATTCGCGTTTATGAGAATCGAAGTGTGACGGACCCTGAGACTGAAGTACGAAGCTGGCAGGGGGATGTCTTCCTTATTGCTGGAATCCTGAGGAAATTGGCAGGCCTTGTTCTTCCTCCCAGGCTCTCTGTCTGCTGGCTTCACAGGGCTGACCTTCAGAGCAGGAAGGGAGCTAGAAACCCACTCCCCACTCCCCATATGCACACACAGACACGGACACACTCGTGTGCACAGACACCCACACACATACACGCACAGGTACATGCACGTGCACACACACAGGCATATAGGCACAAACCCATGTACGTGCTCACACACACACACAGGCACACACATTCACGTGAGTACACACACCGTCCAGGACAGACTACTGGCAGCTTATGTCGCCTCACACTCTGTCTTGAGACCTTGAGCAAAGGGGAAAGAGAAGGATTCCTGGAGGAGGAGGACGTAGTAGAGAGTCCCTGGGTGACACTGACAAAGCTGCTGTCCTGCTGGCTGGTCCTGCAAAGAACGAGCCACACTTGGGGGCTGGAGCGGACTCTGAATCCCTGGGATGCCTTCTCCCAGTCCAGCCCCTGCCCCACTTCTCCACCCCACCTGCTCCTGTCACAGGACAACTCATCTTCCTTCAGCGGGTGGTGTCGTCACTGGAGTTACCAGGCTTTGTCTGCAGACTCACCCTGTGAGGGGGAGGTATCAAAGCTCCCTGGTGGGAGAGGGGAGGAAGGTGGATACGTGCAGTTTGAAATGGCTTAGAAACCTTCCACGGAGGCGGAAATCTCTGATTTTCTTCATGCAAATGGCAGAACGTAGCTTGTGTTTATCAAAAGTAGAAAAACAAATTGATGCAACTGATGTCGGAGGCTAGTTCTTCGAAAGCTGTAGACTAACCAAGAGTCTCCTCACACTGAGTCAGCCTGCCCCAGCCCTTCTCCTGGGCAGAAGTGACCGGTGAGGCCTGGCCGAGGGACGGGGGGGAGGTGAGCGTGCAGAGGGGTCCTTGGATCTGGGGATGTGAAGGTAACAACTGCCTCACGTCTCACTGCCATCGACCCGCTGCCGTCCAGGTGGTTCCCACTCACAGAGACCCTGCAGGACAGAGTGCACTTCCCCCTCAGGTTCCCATCCTGTAATCTCAGAGGAGGCAGACGGCCACATCCTTCCCCAACGCAGCAGCCAGTGACTGACCTGCTGACCTTCCGTCCGACCCTCGGCACCGGCAGGCTCCGTATCTCTCTGATGGATTGCCACATGTGTCTCAAAACCCAAATAGCACACAGTGGTTTACTGTTCTTGTGAAACACGAAGGAAGTCATTCCAGGCCAGAGCTGCTCAGGAGTTGTCCTCCGCAGCCTGGCCTCTGCCTCCTGTTCCATCAGACTGTGATTTCGCTGGTTTTTTTCTCCCCTCATGATTCTAAGGAACATCTGCTGTAGATTCTGAGCAGAGAATCACGGGATGGGGAGGACAGAGGGCGAAAGACACAGTCAGCTAGAGCTCTGTCTTTTTTCATCAAGAAAGCTCGAGGCTTTCCTGGAAGCCCTGCCCGCCAGATTTCTGATTACTCCTCCCCGGCCAGCCCTGCGTCTCACCGCCACTTGTCGGCGCAAGAGAGCCGGGGCAAGCAAATATCCACTGGGAACTTCACCAAACTGACACAACGGGGGTTCTGCTGGTAAAGAAGAAGGGGACAATACCAAAATACGGGTAACAGAAGCACTGGTAAGACCAGCACATGCGACCATAAAAAGGTCTGAGGAGTCAGAGTGTGTTATGAGCTGTTTCTGTTGAGGGGCAGCATGCCTACCACACAGCACGGGCTACGGCCTGATGACCTCTGCCCCTCAGCTGCAGCCCCGTAAATTCAGGTGGGATATACTCGAGATCATACGTTGGGTCTCGTACCCCAAACCGAACCAAACCTTCCGCCATCGAGTCGTCGCTGACTTGTAGCGAACCCACAGGACAGTAGAACTGCTCTGCAGAGTTTCCACAGAGCTTTCCTCAGTGAAGACACTGAGCACTTCTGCCTTCCCTGGGGCCCCTTCCAGTCACACGGAACCACGCCTCACATTTCTGCCATTTACAGAGGGACAGTGACCAGCATAAACAGGGAAGGAGAAGGAATGATGGTTGGAAGGACACCAAAGGGAAGCAGGACAGGCCGGTTCACGACCTGCCTGTGACAGCGCTGCTCCTCTGCACTCCGGACGTCCCGCTGCTCCCACCTGACTGACCTCTTCTAACATGTTCTCAAAATCCAAAGGCAGGAATTTGTATTTCTCATAAAGATGTTGGAAACCGCGGTGCTGCAGTGGTTAAGAGCTAAAACTGCTAAACAAAAGATCAGGTACTTGAATCCATCAGGCGCTCCTTGGAAACTCTATGGGGCAGTTCTCCTCTGTCCTGTAGGGTTGTTATGAGTTGGAATCAACTTGATGGCAGTGGGTTTAGTCTGGGGTAAAAGATGCTGTTTTCTGTTACATAAGAAGACAATTAAAAATCACAGTGGCATAAATGGGGTAGAAGTGTATTTCCCTGCCACATGAAAGTAGTCCAGAGGCAGGCCAGCCAGGGCAGCTCAGGATGACTTGGGCTGCTCTTGGAGCCCTCAGAGACCCATTTTCCTTGGCTTCCTGAATCCTAGGATGGCCTTGACCTCACAGTGTAACATCCATCCATGTTTCAGGGCAGCAAAGTGGAGTAAGGGAAGGAGCAGGGTTCATTCCTTCTCATTTTAAGAAGTGTCTCAGAAGTTCCACGCAATGTTTTTTGCTTATAACCCATTTCAAGCCAAATGGCCACACCTAGATTCAGAGTGCTTCTTGGGCACAAAGATAGCAAAACTGCATGTCGTACTTTGGACACGTTGTTGGGAGGGATCAATCCCACTTGGCATCGACACTCTGCCTCTTACACCTGCCAGCACCTCCTCTCCCACTCCCTCCTCAAACAGTTATTGAGGTGCTCTGGTTTGGGCAGAGTCTGCTCATCAAGCTTCCCACCCTGCATGCCAGGAAGGGCTGACTCTTTATTTTCTCTGCTAGCCACCTTGGACTTCTCACCCCTACCCTTCTGGAATGGGAAGTACTATTGCAAGGACTTTGAAGTTTCAGAAGAGGTGGTAACAAACAACTGTCACCAAGATGCGTGAGTGTCAAATTCTCTCTTACTTTCCCAGAGGCCTCTTGGGCTCCTTGAGGATGGCAGACTTGGTAAGGAGGAAGGGAAGGCTTTGCTGGCCCTTTCTTTCAGGACTGTCCCACTGTTCCTTCAATAGCTCCAGGGCCACACCCTCTGCATGGAGTGTCTGCTTTCCCGAGGATCCAACTGAGATCTCCAGTCTGGTCCTCTTGGCCAGAGCAGCCTGGCCAGCCACGTGCTCCGGTATTGAAAGCCCCAATCAACACAGCTTCCCCTCCTTTCTTTGTCTTGCTACCTCATGTTTGTCTGGAGCAATCTCTCTCAGGAAATCACAGTAGGTAGTGTCTCCATCTATTATTACCCTGCCCAACCCTGACCTTAGAACATGTGCAGATTGAGGAGATCCTGTCCTTCACCTGAACCCAAACTCAGTTGTCACCGGAAAGGAAGATATTCCCCAGCCAACCTTGCTACTGAGATTATCCAAGAAGCCACTAGGGAAGACGGTGCAACATCAGGACCTGCAGATACGGACCCGGGAGGGTGAAGGGCAGGGGGTCCCAGCAGCAAGATCAGAAAGCTCTCGAAGCCCCTGGGACAATGAGCACACAGCATCATGTTCACTAGACCCCGCACTGCTCTTATCTGCACAGACAGTAAACTTGACACTTCGTTTCCCTTGCAATTGGCATCCATGTCATTTCAATCCACTGATAAGATAGGACAAGAACCTGAGTGGCATTTGCTTACGGTATGGCTGACGACCGGGACCAGCCCTGCTTCCACCACAGACATGAGGGGGAAACGGTGTCTGACCTCTGCTTCGTGGGCAAGGGCCTTGGGCTGGTGATTTTGACTGTCCCTCTCCCCCTTGTGAGGTCACAGGAGAGACTATCCTCCCTGCTGCTTTCACAGTCAGGGTCAGAGCAGTATTCTTTGCAGTGGCCCAGACTCATGAAAGCAGGGGACTTTGTCAGAGAAAGAGAGAAAAGCCTTGGCCATTCACACCAATTGATACATGCACACAAATGTTTATCGCAGCACAGTCCACAATAGCTAAAAGATGGAATCAACCCAGATGCCCACCAACAGAGGAATGGATAGGTAAACTATGGTATATATACTCAATGGAACACTATGTAATGATAAAGAACAAAGATGATTTCAGGAAACATCTCATAACCTGGTTTCAACTGGAGTACATTATATTGAGTGAAAGTAGTCAGCGACAAAAGGACAAATATTGTATGAGACAGCTACTGAAGAACTTAAAATCAGACTCATGCTTAGAAGAAAAGACTGATGGCTCCAAGGGTGGGGCGGGCAGGAGGGCAAGGAGGGGAGGGTTTAGATTAGACAGTTGTTAGAAATTTGTGTGGGTAAAATCAGTGACAGCGCACATTAGTAAGGACACCAATATTAATTGGGCTTTAACACAATTTGAGTACTCCTCCCATCTTAACCCAATATTGCAAGGACAGAGAGGCCAATTGGCATAATTAGCATTTTGCTAATGAGGACTCTCCGCACCCCATATTAGTGAGTGGCATCTGGGGTCTTAAAAGCTACCAAGCTGCCATCTGAGGGTATAGCAATGGGTCCCAACTCAGCAGGAACGGATGATCACCGAGGTCCATAATGACATGGGGGAAAGAGAACCCAGAAAACAGAGAGACCCATGTGAGTGGGTGTCTACGTCGACTTGCGACTGGAACCAGATGGTGCCTGGCCACCACCAGTGAGAGTCACGATGGAGCTCACAAAGTTGAATCTCACTGGCAACACAGAATAAATAGGGGTGCATCCTGAGATCTCCATTAAAAGACCACAATTGATGGTCCAGGGACTTCAGCGTTCCCCTGGGATCATGGCCCCTGGTCCTGATGCTGCCCCTGTCCATAAATCATAATGAAGGTCAACTCTTCAGACAGCAATGGATTGGACTTGGCAACGCAGAGTGACCATGTTTTGTGGGCACTTTACGGTCTGTGCATCTATAGGATGTCGTCCTGCTGACCTCTTATTGGAGGAAGGGGAGTGGGTGGAGAGGAAGAAATAGGAGACTGTTGGGAGGATAAGACATGTATGGTGCAGAGAGGAAGAGTGTGCTGTCACTGGGCAGGGAGAGCAGTGGGAGCTGCACAGAGGTGGGCATGCAGTCTGTATTGGAATGCACTTTTCACTCAGTCATCATCATCATCATCATCAATGAGGCTTGGGAAGCGAAACTTCGGATCCTCAGATAGTTTCTTTGGGTGTTGTTATCTGTACTGGTTGAAAGGAAATCTATGCAGCCGTTGAGGAGAGAAAAGCTTGGGGGAACACTGACCAGATAAGTGAGGTGATATGCAGAGGACTAGGGTCTACAGATTCCAGCTGGCTAGAGGCCCAGCGTCAGAGGCACACGAACGGAAACAGTGTGAAGGTGTGGCGAAGGTGAAACCAGAAGTTTTATAAAGGATTAGGTGCTTAGGGTTATACGAGTTCTGGCAGCTAAGTCCATGAACTTAATTATTGTACGTGCCACATACCTCATTGCTGAATATCACTATAGCCCCCTTCGAAGTACTCCCCTTGGGAAGCCATACATGAACGCCAACACCTAGTTCACCTTTCAAAGCAAGTTTGGACTCTTTTTCTGGAATGGCCTTCAGAGCTATCATCCAATTACTCTTGATGTCCTGAAAGTCATCAAAATGTCTTCCTTTCAATATTCCCTTTACCTTTGGGCAAAAAAATGTCACTGGGCCCAGATCATAGGGAAGGTGTTCCAATACAGTTATTTGTTTACTGGCTAAAAACTTCCTCCCAGACAAACAGATAATTAAGTTCATGAACTTGCCACTGTGCCACCATGCATAATGGCCATTCCAGAAAGAGTTCCAAAGTTGTTTTGAAGGGTGGAATAGGCACTGGCATCAGTGTGTAGCTTCCCAGATGGAGTACTTCGAAGGTGACTGTAGTGATATTCAGCAACGAAGTATGTAGCACTTAGAACAATTAACTTCTCTGGCTTGTCAAATGTTGTATGATGCGATTGAAAATACCATGGCTTGGGTCAGGTGCACCTTAGTCTTCAAGGTGACATCTTTACTTCATAATACTTTAAAAAGAGGTCCTTTGCAGCTGATATTCCCCATGCAATACATGTTTTCATTTCTTGACTGCTGCTTTCCTGGGCATTGATTGTGGATCCAAGTAAAACAAAATGCTTGACAACCTCAATCCTTTCTCCATTTATCATGATACTGCTCACTGGTCCATTTGTGATAGTTTTTTACTTTCTTGATGTTGAGATGCAATCCACACCGAAGGCTGTGGTATTTGATCTTTATCAGTAAGTAGTCCTGGATATCCCTGAGCCCCACTAGAAATGGCCTTTGAAAAGACATGCAGAACCAGGTAGAACTGCTGAAAGAACAGGACATGTGCATTTGAAGGAATGACTTAGGTTTTGTGTGTGTGTTTGTGTGTGTGTGTGTGTGACTCTTGCTTTTTGAATCTCCAGCAAGGTGTTGGCTGTTGAATGTGTCCTGGCAGGAAGTTAGTGTCCATTAAAAGGCTCCACCCCTTCCTGAAGTTAAAATGAAAGGGAGCCAGTGCGTGGACAGCTTGGTAGGCTCTCGCGTGGTGACCACCTGGGTGTGCTCAGTGACTGGAAGTCGGTGAAGTGTAGCAATGAAGACAAAGGCTGTGTTTGGATACGTTCCATTGGCACCCACTGCCCCAGCCCATGGCTGGTCAGAAGTACAAGGAGCTGTGTAGAGTCCTGAATTTATGGATGGAACTAAGTCGTGTGCATGAAGAGCTGGAGGAGGAGCATCTTAGCAGACAGGCAAGTTTGTGCAAAGGCCCTGAGGCAGCACAAAGCCTGGTGTCATGGAGCAACCGGACAGAGGCCAGTGTGGCTGGGGTGGACTGAGCCTGAGGGAGTGCTGGGAAATAAGGAAAGACAATGGGGATCATGGGAGGGAAGGCACATGACAGGGGGAGGGCTCTGTAGCTCAGGGTGAGGATTTGGGCTTTATTGTCAAAGTAGGTGAAAGCTACTGCAAGGTTTTGGGCAGGGAAGTGAAATAATGTGATTTGTGGTTTGCAAAGACCCTTTTCCTTACTTGTTTGAGTACAAGAGCGTCTTGCCGACTACCTGTCGGGGATCCCTCTTCCCCTGTCATCAGGAGAGGCCTACTGGTTTGGAAAGAAACCCTGGTGGTGTGGTGGATCACTGTTATGTCCAATAAGGACAAGGTTGGCAGTTTGAACCCACCAGGTGCTTCCTGGAAACCCTGGTGGTGTAGTGGTTAAGAGCTAACACTGCTAAGCAGAAGACCAGCAGTTTGAAGACACCGGGTGCTCCTTGGAAACTGTGCGGCAGTTCTACTCTGCCTGTTGGATCGTTATGAGTCAGAACCGACTCAGTTGCAATGGGTGGGTTTTTCCTTGAATGTTTCAGAGCCCTCAGCAAGAGGGACTGACACAGCAGCTGCAGCAACGAGGGGCTCACGTGTAGCGGCAGCTGCGAGGACGCTGAAGGACCAGGCGGCACCCTCTAGTGGGCACAGGGTCACCCTGAGTGCGAACCGGCCCGACGGCACCTAACAACGATGTTTCACGCCCTGCTAGGGCCTAACGTGTCTGACCACTGAATCTCCATTCTCCCGCTGTCTCCCCTGTGCCTCTGTCCCTTCAGCCTTCGCCGTCATCCTGCACAGGCCTCCTTTCTAGATCAGCAGGAACGTAAGGCGAGAGATGGCTCTTTGTCTCTCTTGTGCAGCTCTACTTGCACATTTTATTATTTTCTGTAGCTGTCAAGATGCGCTGGGTTTGTGCCAACAACAGAAACTCAGTGAAGAGGAAAAGCAGGAGGGGAGAGTGTTGCTGGTCTCCCCGAGCGCGGTCCTGCCCGCTGCCCGCTCACTCTGGCCTGCGCAGAAGGAACCTCAGGACACGAGTATTCCCGAGGAACCTCAGTTCTGGGCAGAAGTCCCACCACAAGTGGTTCCTGTGACCTTCCGACCCCTGCTGTGACCACCTTCTGCTTCTGCAGGAGACCGCAGAGCTGTCCCCGGCCACCAGGGGGCACTCCTGGCGTCTGCTCTGCAGGTGCTGCGCCTGGGTGAGCAGGCCGAGGAGGGCGAGGCCACAGGGCAGCCAGCCCGGGACCCCCACAGCCCTGCCCCCGCATGAGGTACAGCAGATTGCGACTCACCCCACTCCTGAATAGGGCTCAGGTCTTTCCTGGAGCTACTGGGGACTCACAGCGAAGACAGACCCTCCTGGGGCCCGCAGAGCACTGAGAAGCTTGTCTCCAGGAGGGCTCCTTCCCACTCTGGCGGGCCTGTCCTCCACGGTTAGCTCTGGAGAGCGGAGGGTCTGAGGGGTAGTGAGGGGGAGAGGAGGTGGGGCGGGGGGAGCAGGTCCTCGGAAAAGCACGTTGAAGAGAACTTTACATTTGGAAAATGAAACAAAACCAGTTGCTTTCACAATGTGAACTAGCAAAGGTTGCTTTTGGTGGGTTTTGAGCCAAGTTGACAGGCACTGAGAAGCTGGCAGGCCCAGTCCAGCTCAAAAATGGGACCTGTCCCTAGGAGTTATTTGGGCAGAGCTGCAGGCTCCTGTCCACACTGCAGCCTCTGTCACCCAGTTGACCACTCCCTCCCGACACTGTAGCCATTCATCATCCATTTGGGAATGTATGACATTGTGAAAAAGGCTAGAGGCCAGACATTAAAAGCCCCAACCCCATTGCCATCCAGTTGATTCTGACTCACAGCGACCCTATAGGATGGAGTAGGGCTGCCCCATAGAGTTTCTGAGAGCACCTGACGGATTCACACGGTTAGCGTCTTGTTTAGCCGCTGTAGACAGATTAGATGGAGTCTAGTCTTGCATCCCACCCCTGACTGATTCAGTGTTCTTTGGCAAGTTACCTAACCTATAATTAACCTACTGTTATGAATTACGCTGGGCCCCTCCAATACCTGTTGTAAATCCTGACCTCTCTACTTGCTGATGAATCCATCTGGGAAGAGGCTTTTCTTTGCTATGTTAATGAGGTCATGAAAGGAAGCATTCAGGGACAAAAGCAAGCAAAACAAGGAAAGAGTAATGTCACCCTGATATCACCTAGGACCTGAGGAACAGAAGCTGAAGAGAGACGAGGACCCTTCCCAGAGCCCACAGAGATAGAAAGCCTCCCCCTAAATCCAGTGCCCACATTTGGAACTTCTAGCTTCCTAGCTGCAAGAAAATAAATTTCTGATTTTGGAAGTCACGCAGCATGGTATTTTTGTTACAGCAGCACAAAGAAATGAAGACACCTATTAAACCCCTCAATTTCACAGGTCAAGAGCATGGACTTTGAAGCCAGTGATGTGGGTTGGATTCCTGGCTCTGAAGCTTGTTGGTGACGTTACCTCGGGCAGAGTTTCTTATCTTCTCTGGGACTCAGTACCCTCATCTGTAGAATGGCAATAATCATAGTGCAGCTACCTGATAGGGTTGTGGTGAGGATGGAAATGGACGTGTAGTTGCTTTTTGCAGGTATGTATACAAACACATATGGGTATGTGTGTAAATGCATGTATATATGTGCTACATGGTAAGTGCTTATAATCTCTGGTTGTTACTATCATTAATATTGTTGTTTGGGGTGCAGGTGGATACGGAAAACACTGTGATAACGACATTGTCTGACCAAAAAGGGAAGCTTATGGAGACCACAGGCGTCTGTCCTCGACTTCGTGTCTCACTGGGTCTCACTGATTTTATTTTTTTTAATCTTACTTCACACTGCTGTTTACTGGGCTTGCTGTCACGTGCTTCCTGGAACACCAGTTCTTTCGGCCCTCACTGAATACTTGGTCTACCCTCTCCTCCTTCCTCCTTCTACATCTGCAAAACAATTATTCTAAGGATTCTAAGGTCCGATAACCATTCCCAGACCTAGGAAGGGGAAGGTGCCTCTTCAATCGTACGTGAGTGGTTCACAAAGCACGAATCTTGGACCACATCGCCTGGGAACTTAGTAGAAGTTCAGATTCTTGACTGTCTCCCCGTGCTGGAGAGGGACTCCCAGCGGGTCCCAGGGTTTGATTCAGCCCTTCAGGCAGTTTTGGCGCATGAGGAAACTGGAGAACTGACTCGGAGGGGAACAGCGGGTCAAGTGGCTGCTTTCGGGTTGCTGGAGTTCCAAGCTGCGTTCTCAACACACAGTTCATGCACGGACCAGAAGGCTCAGCTGTGAACACAGGAACGAGAGACAGCCGACCTCTCTGCGGCATCACGCACTGAGTCCGGGGATGCTGGGCCTGCTGGGTGAGAAGGTAGCCCCAGTTTCCATGTGGTCTCTATGCTGGCCAGTTGTGTGATCTTTGGGAGTCTCTTCATCATCGTTTGTGGCCCTCTGTGAATAGAGAAGACTTTTTTGTAGGGAATATATGAGGTAGTGTATTTGAAAATCCTCTTTTAAACTGCAAACTAGTCCTCTGTCATGCATGGCAATCAAGCAACTACACTCTTTGCAGTAGTGGTTCTCAGCATCTTTCTGGTAGCCACATGTATGCAAGCCTATATTCACACACTCCACAGATTCCCAAGGCACCCCAGCTGCAACTTCTCCCACTACTCTTCTGCTCAGAGAGAGACTATTGACAAGCTCCGAGTGAGACTTACATGGGCAAGAGATGTTTCTGAGCTTGTGAGCATGACTTTACCAGTGCAGTACTGCTGTCTCTCCATTACTACCTCTCTATTTCTCTTATTTTGGAAACACTGGTAGCATAGTGGTAAGTGTTACGTCTGCTAACCAAGCATTCAAATTCACCAGACGTTCCTCAGAAACTCTATGGGGCAGTTCTACTCAGTCCTATAGGGTCACAATGAGTCAGAATTAACTAGACAGCACTGGGTTTGCTTTTGTTTTTGGTATCTCTCTTCTTTAGTCTGTGATCTTTCTCTCTTAACCTTTGGGAGCAGACTCCTCATCTTCTCACCCCAACAATGTAGCCCTTTGATGATTCCATGATGCCAACATTTCTCTCCAGTAGTCCCAGGGCCAGCTGGGAATGTGGCTTTATCCTGGTTTTTCACTGAAGGAGAGGGTACTTCTGGAATGAGGTCTTCAGCTTCCTCAGTGACCTTGCAGAATTACAGTTGCCTCTACCTTCTCGGACTCTGCTCCTGGAATAGGCTTTCACACAGGGACAGGTGGGTAATTAGCAGAAAGTCTAAAAAAATTCTTTCTTTTTATTATGACTGAGTGAAAATGTACATTCCCATATAAATTTGTATGCCCACCTATAAGCAGCTTCCACTGCTCTCCCTGCCCGGTGTGTAACTAATCAATTCTATGACAAAACCTAGGAAAAAAAAAAAAAGAACAGGTCTCCCCAGAACAGATCCCATGCATGTAATCTATTGATTCCCAAATACAGGTGTTGGACACGTTGCCACTCTTCTTTTCATTTCCACATTAGGTATCTGGAGATACCAAGAAGCCATGAAGAGGAGTGGCTGAGAGCACGTGTTGGAGAGCCAGACTGCCAGGGTTCGGGGGTAGCTGGGACACTCACCGGCTGAATGAGCTGTGATGAGTTGTTTAGTCTCCTGCCCTGCAGTTTCCCTAATAGTAACATAGATTAAAAAGAAGAGAGTCCCCACTGCATGGGACTTTGTGAAGACTGAAGGGGTTAATACTTCTAAAGAACTTAAAACAGGGTCTAGGATACAGTCAGTGCTATGTGCTTGTTCCATTAACAAGCAGAATGTGGAACATACAAAGTATGCATCTGGGATAATTGGAATTTGTTAGAAATGAAATGCAACATGTAAAGATCAATATCCTAGGCAACAGTGAGCTGAGTTGGATGGGTGTTGTCCATGTCTACATACACATGGTCTACAATACTTGGAATGACAAACTGAAGATCTGTATTCATTGTCAAAAAGAACACTTCAAGTTAGACCAGAAGGTCCCCTGAGGACATGGCCCCCAGACTCTCTGTTAGCCCAGAGCTGAAACCAGTCCTAAAGCCAAGTCTTCAGACAAAGATTGGACTGGACTATAAGGCACGCTGGTGAAGAATATGCTTCTTGGCTTAAACACATACACAAGGCTGCCTCAGTAGCCCCTCTCGAGAGGCGAGAGGAGGACAGAAATTGGTAGAACGGATATGAGGGGGTGCAGGGTGGAAAGGATTGTACTTTCATGAAGAGGTAAGAGCAGTTAAAGCAGCATAATGGTGTATGTGCAAGGTTTTACACAGCAAATTGATTTGGATCATAAACTTTTACTTACAGTACAATAAAATATTGGGGGGGGAAAAGAACACTTCACGATCTATCTGGAAGTACAACACTGTCAGTAATAATACCCATACATCTACAAGGAAGACTAGTTAATACAAGTATTACCCAAATTTTGCACTAACTTCTAAGGCCAAAGACAAAGAAATTAAAGATTTTTACCAATTTCAGAAATCTAAACTTGATGAAACATGCAATCAAGACAAAATGATAATTAATTGCTGGTCATTGAAATGTGAAAGTTGGAGACAAAGAATAAAGATCAATATTTGGAAAATATGGCCTTGGTGATAGAAGAAGCACTAGAGATCACATGTTAGAATTCTGCAAGACCAACAACTCCTTCATTGCAAATATCTTTTTACAGCAACATAAACAGGAACTATACACATGGCCCTCAACAGATGGAAGACAGAGAAATCCAATCAACTACATCTGTGGAAAGACTCAGTGGAGAAGCTCAATAACATCAGTTAGAACAAGGCCAGAGGCCAGCTGTGGAACAGACCATCAATTATCTCCATGCAAATTCAAGTTACCGCTATAGAAAATTACAGCAAGTCCACGAGGGCCAAAATACAACCTTGAGTATATCCCATTTAAATTTGGAGACCATCTCAGGAACAGATTTGACGCATTCAACACTAAGAACTGAAGACCAGACAGGTTGTGTAATAAAATCAAGGATGACATACGTGGAAAAAAGCAAAAGGTCATTAAAAAGACAGCAAAGAAAGAAAAGACCGAAGTTGACGTCAGAAGTGACTCTGAAACGTGCTCTTAAAGAGAGAGTAGGTAAAGCAAAGGAAGAAGTTATGAAATAAAAGAACTGACCAGAAGATTTCAAAAGGTGACCAAAGAAGACAAAGTAAAGCATTATAACGAAATGTGCAAAGACCTGAAGTTATGGGAGGTGGGGAGGAGGGAGTTGGAAATGAACAAAGAAACAGGGAACACACTTGGCATTTAAGATGAAAGAATTGAAGGAAAAAATTCAAGTCTCAAGTTGAAATATTGAGGGATTCTATGTGGAAAATACTGAGTGATACAGGAAGTGTCAGAAGAAGAGTGAAGGAATAATAGAGCCACTGTGCTAGGAAGAACTGATCACACTCAACCACTTCAGGAGGTGACGTGTTCAAGGGCTGGCGGTGCTGCAGGAGGACCCCTGGCTGCCCTGGAGGCTCCAGGGACTGACAAAGCCCTCCCTGAGCAGTCTGGGGATGGAAGAGCAGCACTGGCAGCACTCTCTTATCCATGACAAGAAACTTGGAAAACAGCTACCTCGTCAACCGACTGGAAGAGATGCATATTCGTGTCCATTTCAAAGGAAAGCGATCCAATAGTAGGTGGAAATGACTGAACAGTATCATTAATATCACACACAAGTAGATTTATGCTGAGAATCCTTCCAAAGTGGACACAGCAGGGGATCAACAGGGAGCTTCCAGAAATTCAGACAGATTCAGAAGAGGATACGGAACCGGGGATGTCACTGTCAATGTCAGATGAATTATGGCTGAAAGCAGAGAATACCGGAAAGATTTTTACCTGGGTTTTATTAACTATGCAAAAATACTTCACTGGGTGGATCATAAATTATTGACAACACTGCAAAGAAATGGAATCACAAAACCCTTAATTTCGCTCGTACAGACGATGTACACAGACCAAGAGGCAGTCATCCAAACAGAACAAGGCGTTACCGTGTGGTTTAAAGTCATAAAGTTGTTTGTCAGGATTGTGTCCTTTCTCCATAATTATTTAACCTGTTTGTTTAGCAAATAATCCTAGAAACTGGAGTATATGAAGAAGAATACAGCATCAGGATTAGAGGAAGACTCACTAACAACCTATGATACACAGATAACACAACTTTGCTTGCTGAAAGTGAAGAGCACTTGAAGCATTTACTGATGAAGATAAAAAAAACCACAGTCTTCAGTATGGCTTGTACCCCGACATCAAGAAAACAAAAATCCTCACAACTGGACCGGTAAGCAACATAATGATAAATGGAGAAAGGATTGAAGTTGTCAAGGAATTCATTTTACTTGGTTTCACAACCAACACCCATGGAAGCAGCAGTCAAGAGATAAACAAGGTAGATAAATAAGGTAAATCTGCTGCAAAAGACCTCTTGAAAGTCTGAAAATGTAGTCTTCCCTTTGAGGACAAGGTGTCCCTGATCCAAACCACGACATTTTCAATTGTCTCTCGTGCATGTGAAACCTGAGTAATGAGTAAGAAAGACCAAAGATACGAAACCTTTGAATCACAGTGTTGGCAGAAATATTGAATAGACCTTTCTTCCTTTCCAGAAGAAAGGACCAATCTGTCTTGGAAGAAGTATGGCCAAATGAGCCTTGAAAGCAGGGGTGGTGAGACAGTGTCTCAATTACTTTGGACATCATATCAACAGGGACCCGTCCTGGAGAAAGACATCATGCCTGGTACAGTAGATGATCATTGAAAAAGAAGATCCTTAGGAGATGAGTTGACATCGCATCTGCCACAAAGGGCTGAAGCATAACAACGACTATGAGGATGTCCCAGAACTGGTCGTGTTTTGTTCTGTTGTACATAGAGTTTGCTGTGAATTGCATCCCACTTAACAGCACCTAACAACAACATCATAGGTGCTTGTTCTTACAATTACTGTCCTAGACTCCTAAATGTTCTTGTTGTTGCCGTCGGATGCCCTCAGGCTAGTTCAAACTCAGAGCACCCCTATGTACACCAGGCTGAAACGTTGCCCAGTCCTTCATCATCCTCACAATTAGGGCTGTCTGGGTTCATCTTGGCAGCCACGGTGTCAGTTCATCTCACTGAGCTGCTTCCTCTTTTTCACTGACCCAAGCGTGATGTCTTTCTCCAGGGACTGGTTTTTCCTGATAGCACGTCCAAAGTCCCTGAGAAAGTCTCTCCATCCTTGCCTCTAAGGAGCATTCTGGCTCTACTTCTTCAAAGACAGATTCATTAGTTCTTGTGGTAGTTCCATCTTATACAAGAATACCAATGAAATTTGCAAATGCATCCTAGAAAAAGTGCTGCATACTTTATTGTTGAATATCACTGTGATCACATCCAAAGCACTCCCCTTGGGAAGCTACGCACCAAAGCCAGTGCCTAGTGCACTCTTCAAAGGAATTTTGGAACTCTTTTTCTGGAATGGCTATCAGAGCTGTCATCATATTCCCCTTGATGTTCTGAATGTCATCAAAATGTCTTCCTTTCAATATTTCCTTTATCTTTGGGTAAAGAAAACAGTCATTGGGGTCCAGATCAGGTGACTATGGAGGGTGTTCCAATACAGTTACTTGTTTACTGGCTAAAAACTCCCTCACAAAAACTAGACAATTAAGTTCACAAACTTGCCACCTTGCCACTGTGCACAATGGCCATTCTAGAAAGATTTCCAAAATTGCTTTGTAGGGTGGACTAGGTGCTGGCATCAGTGCATGGCTTTCCAAGGGGAGTGTTTCCAAGGTGGCCATAGAGCTATCCAGCAAGGAGGCATGCAGCACTGAGAAAAATTCAGTTCATGGGCTTACTTGTTGGACCTCATATTCAACATGCTTTGCCAGCACCGTAATTCAAACTGGTCTGTTCTTCCCTGGTCTTCTTTATTCATCACTGTTCAGCTTTCAAATGCAAATAAGATGACTGAAAATACCACAGGCTTGGGTTGGGCACACCTGGGTCCTCCAGTTGACGTCTTTGTTTTCCAATTCTTGAAGAGTTCTTTTGTAGAAAGGAGTTCTTTTACGCAGCGCAGCATATCGTTTGATTTCTTCACTACTGCTTCCATGGGCGTTGACTGTGGATCCAGGTAAAATGAAATCCTTGACAATGTCAGTCTTTTATCTTTTTATCATGATGCTGCTTACTGGCCCAGCCATGAGAATTCTATTTTCTTTATGTTGAGATGTAATCCATATTGAAGGATGTAGTCTTTGATCTTTATCCAAAAAGTGCTTCAAGTTCTCTTAGCTTCCAACAAGCAAGACTGTGTCATCTCATGTCACAGCTAGTTAGTGAGTCTTCCTCCAATTCCAATGTCATGTTCTTCTTCATATAGTCCAGCTTCTTGAATTATTTACTCAGCATACAGACTGAGTAAATATGGGGCAAGGAGACAACCCTGACACACCCCTTTCCTGACAGTAAACCACACAGCATCCTCTTTTCCTGTTTCAGTGATGGCCTCTTGATCTACGTGCAGGTTCCTCATGAGCACAATTAAAAGTTTTAGAATTCTCATTCATCACAATGTTAACCATAACTTGTTGTGATCCATACAGTTGATGCCTTTGCATAGTCAATAAAACGCAGATAAACATCTTTCTGTTATCTTCTGCTCCAGTCAAAATCCATCTGACATCAGCATCGATATCCCTGGTTCCACATCCTTTTTTGAATCCTGCTTGAATTTCTGGCAGTTCCCTGTCAGGGTATCCCTCCAATGGTTTCTTAATTACCTTCAGCAACATTTTCTTGGGTGTAATATTGATACTGTTTTATAATTTCTGCATCCCATTAGATCACCTTTCTTTTTTTTTTAATTAGGACTAAGTGAAAATGTACATTCCCATATAAATTTACATGCCCACGTATATGCAGCTTCCACTGCTCTCCCTGTCTGGTGACAGCACACTATTCTTCTCTGCTCCATATATGTCTCATCCTTCCAACAGTCTTCTTTCCCCTCCTCTCCATTCACTCTCCTTCCTCTAGCCAGAGGTCAGCAGGATGATATCTTATAGATGCATAGAACCATAAAGTGCATCCAACATATGGTCACTCTGCATCACCAAGTGTAATACATTTGTGTCCAAAGAGTGGAACTTTGTTATGATTTATGGGCAAGGGCAGTATCAGGGCCAGAGGCCAAGCTCCCAGGGGAACCCCGAAGCCGCTGGACCATCAATTGCAATCTTTTAGTGGAGATCTCAGGGTGTACCCCTTTTTATTCTTGTGTTGCCAGTGAGACTCAACTTAGTGAGCTCCATCTCAGCTATTGATCACCTTTCTTTGAGATGGGCACAGATATGGATCTTTTCCAGTCAGTTGGCCAGCAGCTGTCTTCCAAATTTCGTAGCGTAGAAGAAAGAGTGTTTTCAGTGGTACGTTTGTTTGCTGACACTTCTCAGTGGGTGTTACATCAATGTCTGGATCCTTTCCGCCCATGCCTCAGTGCAGCTTGGACTTCTTCCTTCAGTACCACTGGTTCTCGATCATATACTACCTCCAGGAATGGTTGCACATCAACAGTGGAATACACAGAGTCACTTGATGTCCCAGTGGGATTCAGTTACTGTATCAGATCCTCGACTACTCTCTTACACACTCCCTTCTGTTCTTTATTAATCTGCCCCTGGCACGGTTTCCCTTGCCCTGGCTCTGCATCTTAGCTCACACTTATTCCCCCTTCGGGTGTAGACTTAAAGATGCATCAAGGATGTACATGGGCAACGGAAGCACTTATTTTAGACTTCACACCTATCCAGCTTAGAAAAGTTTCACTAGCCCTGGTGGCCCTATTTCACCCAGTGCTGGTTCCCCATCCCCACTTCCCTTTTCTAGCATGCCTCACCTAACCTCTGGGTCACTTCTGTGCTCTACATCTGCAAAAGACATCAACGGGTGCGTAACATCTTGTAGCACTTATCTCCAGCCCCCACTAGCTATCTCCTGGTCCCTCCAGTGCCCTGAGCTTCTTCCCACAGACAGATCTTCGCCTCACTGTTGCTTTTGCCCAGAGTGCTCTTACCCAGATCTTTGCCCAGCTTCCTCTTCATCATTCCTCACAGCACTTTGGTCACAGAGCCCTGCTTTGGTGACTGTATCTCAAGGAGTCCTTCTCTCCTCCTTATGACACTACCCTTTTGTTCTCCTCATTGTGCTTTACCTAAGCCTGAAATTATTTTCATTATTTATTTTCAATTATTTTCATTTATTTTCAATTATTTTCATTTATTTTCAATTATTTTCATTTATTTTCAATTATTTTCATTTATTTTCAACTACTTTCATTTATTTTCAATTATTTTCATTATCTGTCACAAGTTCCTGGTGACTGAGAGGTACTAATTAGGTCACAGACTTGGTTATATAATGTTCGGGTAAAAACTTTTCTTTGGGCCTAATAATAAGAACTGCATACACAGACATGCTGTCAGGTGAAACAAACAAGTGTATTTTTATTTACTACCTCTCACTAGCTCTTGGCCCAGAAACAGGGAGGAGGAAGCCACACATAGGTTATCAAAACAACATCGCTGACCATCTTGGGCCTTCCTTTAGTGTAGAGGCAAGTAATAGCCATCTGAAGGCCTTCTCATTCCTGAGTGGCTCAAATGCCAGGCCTGAAGGGTTATTAACCAGTACTCTTCCAACTCCAGCATCCTACAACATAAACCTCCTACATGCTGACAGCCTATCTGTCTTGCTCACCAAACCATTCCCAGCGTCTTGGCAGGGCTTGGCATGGAACAGGTATCAATACATACAGTTGAATAAAAAAATGAATGAGTGGCAGACAGGTATCCGCATCTCTGGACAGGAGAGTGTGTCTTCGTCTTCCTGAACCATCGCAATGAGAGCCTTAGTACCTTACCTGATGGAAGCACAGTGGTGGAGAGCATGCAGAACTTTTAGAATATACCTACAGTCAGTACTCGGTAGTGTCTGCTTCTCCCCATGACCTGGGCAGAAGGACCGTCGGACTCACTTCCCATCCTGGGGTCTTGGCATTTAGCCCGTTATGTTGCTCGCACCACATCCAGTTGCTGTGGGGCGACATTCTCACAGAGCAATGGAGGCTCTCAGGTTTATTTGTTGGCCAGCTAGGACCACAGTCCCACTAAATCCTAAGAACAAGATGTAGGCGAGCAGAACAGCTCATCCTCAGGGAGGTAAGTCATGTTATTGCGTCAGTTCTGGCTGATAGCCACGTGCCATGGGGAAAAGTCAGAAAAAGTCAAACCCACTGCCATGGAGTGGATTCTGACTCATAACAACCCTACAGGTCACAGCAGAACTGACCTATAGAGTTTGCAAGGAGGGCCTGGCATATTTGAAGAGCTGACCTTTTGGTTAGCAGATGTAGCACTTAATCATTATGCCACCAAGGTTTCTTGATTCCAAATAGTAAAAACCTTGCTTGAGCTAATTAAGCAAAAACAAATTTTACTGAAACTAACTAGTGAGAGGACAAAGTGGCTTCTGGTATGGCTTGATCCAAGTGCTCCAGTGTAGAGGACAATCCTCTGCTTCCATGTCTCACCTCTGCTATCCTCTGCCAGCTTTACTGTTAGGCAAGCTCTCCCCAGGCAATGGGAAAGATGGCTCCCAAACATTCCAGGCTTAACCACCATGCAGAAGAGAACACGTCTTTCCAAATCATTCTAGAACAGTCTAGAAAGGACTGACTCTAGAAGTACTGGCTTGCATACAAACCTGAGTCTGGGTCACATGCCCCCCTCAGTAGCTGGAGTGGGGTCACCCCCGTCTATGCTGCATGGACTCGGAGTGGTTGACCAGAGCAATGTTGGTGTCACCAGAAGGAAGAATGGCTGCTGGGCAGGCAGGAGAAACAGCTGCCCACTCACCTTAGACTGTCCTAGGAAAAGGGTCCCAGCACAGTGGTTGGTCCCTTCTTGTGGGGCCAGTTGGCTAACAGGAAGTTTTTCTGCTGTTTGGGAGAATGACCAGTTCTTCTTGATGCCTTATGCTTCACTTAATCCCTCCACCAATTTACCTCTAAGCCCCTATTCAGTCTTCTCAATTTTTTCCTGTTCTAGCTTCACCTCTCCCCTGGGATGGAACCCCTCATCCTGTCTCCAGCTGGAGTATCTGCCCTCACTTGAGCCTCTCACGTCTAGGGCCTCACCTTGTGTAGGTGAGACTGTAGTGTGCCTTCCTACTTTCTCAGTCTTCTTCCTTTCAGCTGACCCACTACCTTCTGTCAACCATCCTTCCCCACGGATGGTCCCTCCTGACGATGTGTCCAAAGTACATGAGATGAAGTCCTGCCATCCTTAAAGAACTCTTAAAACTCAATTATATGAAAGTAACTCTTTTTTTTTTTTTTTTTTTTTTAGTAGACAAAACATTTAAACAAACACTTCACAAAAGAAACCATGCAAGTGGCCGGTAAGGACTTGATAAACTGTTCAACATCATCAGAGAAATACAAATTAAAATCACAACAACACACCACTACCCCATTCATTAAAAATCGAAAGCAAACATTGTCCTTGAGTTGATTCCAACTCATAGCCACCCTATAAGACACAATAGAGCTGCCCCACAGAGTTTCCAAGGAGCACCTGGTAGATCTGAACTGCTGCTGACCTTTCAGTTAACAGATGTAGCTCTTAACCATTACACCACCAGGGTTTCCACTCACTCATTAGAATGCTAAAACTTAAGAGTAACAAATACCAGGTGTTGGTAAGGATGTGTGGTATATAGCCAATGAAACTCTCATGCAGTGCTGGTGGAAACACAGAACAGTATAATCACTTTGGAAAACTGGCCGTTTTTTAAAAGTTTTTGAAAAAATTTACAGTACAACCCAGCCAGTATACAGCTGGGTATTCGCCAAGAGATTGAAAGTTTACATTCAAAGACCTAAACAAGAATAGTCATAGCATCTTTATTCACAATAACAAAAAACTGAAGGAAAAAAGAAAGTGCATCAACAGATGAAAGAATAAACAAAATACAGACTATCACTATTTATTGATAGAAAAGATGCTAAGAGAACACATCACTGAGTCCCAGAGGCCATGGAGAATCCCAGAGGCCATGGAGGTCTTAAGGACATAAGCGGATATCTGAGACAAGACTAGCAATCAATTGAAGAGACTGGAGTGGGTAATAAAAGATAAAGAGCGCTTCGGGCAGGGGGTCCAAAGGTCCTGTGGCAGAGGGGAGCATGGCTGATTCACGAGGTGCAAGACAGCCTCGCTTAGAGAGCAAAGAGGGAAAAGAGGGACATGAGCCGAGCCTAGAAGCTGGCAAGGGCCGTGCCAGATAGGACCTTAGAGACCTCGCTGAGGATTTTTATATTAATTCCAAAAGCAATGAGAAACTCCTGAGTTTTAAACAAGAGGATGACACGAGTGACTTTTTAAAAATGATCCTTATAACTACAGTGTGGAGTCCCTGGGTGGTGCAGTCAGTCAACGGGCTCAATGCTAACAGAAATATGGGAGGTTCGAGTTCCCTCAGAGCCCACCTCTGAGGGCCGCCTGGCAATATACATTTGAAAAACCAGCCACTGAGACCCCTAAGAGGCACAGTTTTGACACAGGTCGCAGTGAGTTGGGGTCAACTTGGCAATCACTGGTTAGCCACAGCATGGAGAACTGTCACTGGCCTCTACCGAAACCCTGGCAAGAGATGACGTGGTTCACACTGAGGTGGGAGGACCAAGATGACACAAGACGTGTGACTTCAGGGGGTGTTTGGGGAATATGCTGGATTGAATACTCTGAATAAGGAAGAAGATTGGTATTAAAATTGACTCTAAGACTTTGGCTCAGGGGACTGGATGAGAAAAGACCCTATTCACCAAAGCAGGGAATACTGGAAGAAGGCCAGATTTGGAGGGGAAGATTTGAGGTCAGCTCACATACGCTGAGTGTGGGATGCCTGGGAGACAGCTGGACACAGGGACGGCGAGCTCCCAGACATCCAGGAGGGAGACACGAAGTTAGGCGTTATGAAGATGCCAGATCCACAGAAATGAATGCGATAGACTCAGGAGAGAGCAGAGGAGGACAGGGAAGAGCCAGCTCCTGTGGTCAGGGCTAGCCGCCATCACGTGGCCCCACAATGCAGGGCCCATGTATGCACAGAGTGGAAATTCTCCAGAGGTTCTCAAGGCTGTGACCTTTCAGAAGCGCGTCAGTAGGCTCGCCTCCCAGAGGCCTCGGGGGGCTGAACGGCCAGCCTTCCCGCTGGTAGTCAAGCACCTGACTCTTTTCCCCACCAGGATCTCCAGCACCAAGCTTTAAGGAACCCCAGTGCCTACAGGATGGCCAAGGAAATTAAGAAGTGACCAAAAACTGGGGAGGGAAAGCAGAGAGGGTGACATATCAGAATTCGTGGAAAGAGCATTTCAAGAAGAGCACAGAAATAATGCTGAATGCTAACGATTTTTTTTTTTTCAAAGTGCACAGAATTTAGCAGCATGGAAGCCACAGCTAACCTCAGGAAGAACAGATTCTATGAAAAACTGAGGATAGAAGCCAGAGTACAGCAGACAGAGGCGTGACTGAGAAATACAGAAGTGGAGACCCTAATTAAACATGACTTTAGAGAAGGGGGAAACCCTGGTGGCATGATGGCTGGGTACCATGTCTGCAAACCAGAAGGTCAGCAGTTCAAACCAGCCAGGAAATCCTTGGAAACTCTATGGGGCAGTTCTGCTCTGGCCGTGGGGTTGTTTTGAGTCAGAATCAACTCGATGGCAGTTGGCTTGCTTTGGTGTTAGAGAATGGGCTCACCTTCCTATTAGGACAAATTGGGTTGTAATGACCGTGACAGAAAACTGAACTTGGATGAGACTGTGAAAGATAACACCCATGTGAAAATTCATCTTTGAATTCGGTGGGCAAAGTTGTGCTTCCTTTTCTGGTGATGGAGGTGAGCACGGGGAATCATGACTTCAAAAGCCTCCTTTATTATTTTCGCCTCCATAACAAGGAAAGCCATTAACACAGAGGAAGGCTTCGGTGGGGGAGTCTTCAACACAGGTGACACGCTACAGTGACAGAAGGATGGCGTGAGACGAGGAAGAGCAGGCAGCAGAGAAAGAAGAAGTTCCACTCTTTGACACCTGTTTCCAGTAAGTTTCCATTTTGTAAGTATAACTTTTTAAATACTATTTATAAAAAGTCATAAAAGCAAAACAGCACATATGAATTTGATAGACAACAACAGAGAATGGTCCCTTCCTTCACTTCCCTTTTATCAGGGAAGTGCCTGTGGGTGCTGGCAAAGGGGGCGGATGGAGAAATAGGGGACTGACAATTAAGTCTGCAAACTTCCTTGTTACAAGTGCTACCTACCTCCCTGCTGACTATCACTATGGTCACCTTTGAGGTGCTCCCCTTGGGAGGCTATGCACCAGTGCCAGTGCCTAGTCCACCCTTCAAAGCAATTTTCGGAACTCTTTCTGGGATGGCCATTGTGCACAGAGGCATGGTGGCAAGTTTGGAAACTTAACTGTATATAGTCATCTGTGAGGGAGCTTTCAGCCAGTAAATAAGTAACTGTACTGGAACACCCTTCCTACTCACCTGATCTGGCCCCCAGTGACTCTTTTCTTTACCCAAAGATAAAGGAAATATTAAATAGATGACATTCAGGACATCAAGGTAATAGGACAATAGCTCTGATGGCCATTCCAGAAAAAGTGTTCCAAAACTGCTTTGATGACTGGGCACTGGCATCAGTGAACAGCTTCCCAAAGGGAGGACTTCGAAGGTGACAGTAGTGATCCTCAGCAGTGAGGTGTGGAGCACTTTTTCTAAGATGAGTTTGCAAACACAACTGTCAGGCCTTGTAGAACTCCTTGGCTCTGGGAGGAAACCCTGGCGGTGCTGTGGTTAAATGCTGTGTCCGCTAACCAAAAGGTTGGCAGTCCTAAAATCCCAGGTGATTCTTGGAAACTCTATGGAGCAGTTCTACTCTGAACTGTAGGGTCACCATGAGTCAGAAGTGACTCAACGACAGTGGGTTTTGGTTCTGGGAAGGAAGACTGGGATCACAATTGCAGGGGAAGGTTTTGAGGGGCTGGAAGACATCTATCAGAAAGGGAAATACAAAGCTAAGACCCCAAAATAGAAGCCAGTGTGTCGGTGCAGGGTAACTACCGCTATCCAAAACTAGACAGGCTGGGGGGTCGGAGCATCCCCAGGAAGAAGAGAAGTTGTTGAGCTTAGAGTCAAAACAACTGTTTCAGGTCCGAGACACTGCTATGGGCTTTTCTGATCTTTCTGTCACGGGTTTCGCAGCCCCAGCAGTCGGTGCTGGTGGGTGCTCCCTGCCCTGCGGCCCCTCGCCTCAGCCTCCCTTGCTGCCTCTTTCAGCAGAGTCCCAGGGCCCCGGGATGGCCTAGTGTGGGAGAGGTGGAGGAGAATCTGTGTTCTGCTAAGGGAGAGGAGAACGAGGTTGGGACCAAGGGCTGAGCGCTGGGCACCTGAGACCTGGGAGTGAGGCAGGCTCCTGAAGACAACCAGCCCTGGGGTTCTGAAGCCCGCATCTCCCAGCCCTGGCCAGACCAGAGAGACCTCCTGCAGCTCTCTGTTGGGTGCCGTGTGCCCACTTTTTGCTCCTGCAGGGCTCTGCCCGAGAGACAGACTCCCTGGAGTTGGAACCTGACAGCAGTGACTTCCTGTCGCTGTGCGGGTAGGAGGAGACAGGTTGAGGAAGCTGGAGGGGAATCCCCTAGGGAAGCCAGGGTCTGACCTGCCCCAGAGACAGGTGATGGCCAAAGGAGTGACTGCTGCCCAACACCCCGCCCAAGGCAGAGTCAATAATTGCTTTGGGCCGCGCCGGCAGGTGGTGTGAGGAAGCCGCAGAGACTGCGGAAAGCAGGGCCCGGGAAGGCACGCTGCCGGGGGATGTGCGGCTCCCGAGTCAGGCTGCCAGAGGGGCCCCCCACCCCGACGGGGATGGTCTTACCCTCCGGGACGGACATGTCAGGATTTCGCACCTCCTTGCTCTGCGCAGCCTTCGCCTTCATCTTCCTCACAGGACTCCCCGCCAACCTCCTGGCACTCCGGGCCTTCGTGGAGCGCCTCCGCCGGCCCCACCCTGCCCCTGTCCACATCCTCCTGCTGAGCCTGACGCTGGCGGACCTGCTGCTGCTGCTGCTGCTGCCCTTCAGGATGCTCGAGGTGGCCCAGGGGCTGCAGTGGCGCCTGCCTGTGGCGCTCTGCGCCCTGACGACCTTCGGCTTCTACAGCAGCATCTACTGCAGCACGTGGCTGCTGGCCGGCATCGGCGTCGAGCGCTACCTGGGAGTGGCCTTCCCCGTGCAGTACAAGCTCTCTCGCCGGCCCATGTACGGCGTCATCGCCGCTCTGGTCGCCTGGATCATGTCCTTCGGTCACTGCACCGTTGCGATCGCCGTTCAGTACTTGAACTCCACCCAGCAGGCCACAAGTGAGAGCATGTTTGTCTGCTATGAGAATTTCACCAAAGAGCAGCAGGACGTGCTGCTTCCCGTGCGGCTGGAGCTGTGCCTGGTCCTCTTCCTCATCCCCATGGTGGTGACCATCTTCTGCTACTGGCGCTTCGTGCGGATCATGCTCAGCCAGCCCCACGTCAGGGCCCAGAGACGGCGGCGAGCCGTGGGGCTGGCTGTTGTGACACTTCTCAACTTCTTGGTGTGCTTCGGGCCATACAACATCTCCCACCTGGTGGGTTTTCACACCGGGAAGAGCCCCGCTTGGCGAATGGAGGCCGTGGTCTTCAGTTCACTCAATGCCTCTCTGGACCCCTTGCTTTTCTATTTCTCATCCTCAGCGGTGCGCAGAACCTTCAGCGAAGGGCTGCAGGTGCTGCGGGATCAGGGCTCGTCCTTGCTGGGGTGCAGGCACAGACAGACTGACGGGGTTACTAATAGGGACGGAAGTGTGAACCAGGCACAAAGAATGCCAAGTTCGGACTTCACAGACGAGTGATTCCCTTGAGCCTGCACAGGTATACTCTGGGGTTCTGGTTTTGCGTGGGTTGAGTGGGCTGGCGGAAGGGGAGCATGAGGGTTCTTCTTCTAGATTCAGGAACCCTCAGGCCTGACTTTGTGGGAGGCTCTCTTAGCAGCACGGCAGCCACTCATGACTGCATTATCCTCAGTGGCAACAGAAGACATGATTAGACCGTAAAAGCAGTATCAGACTACGGCTTTGGAGGCCATGTCGTGAGTCCCAGTGCTGCCTTTAGGAGGCAGTTGGTCCCAAGGCACGGAGTCCTAGCACAATCTGAGAAACAACACACAGACACTGGTCTAGGGATTGACGCTGGGCAGAAGCCAGAGGGAAGCAGATGGGGTAGAAACACGAAATGAAGCCCAAGAAGACTGGGGGAGGTCTGTGCAAAGGGTTCCAGGGGGAAGGCCAGAGCCGGGACTGCCGTCTGACAGACTTGCCCCGGCGTCACTTTGGCTGCTGCTTTCTGAGCATGCGCCCCTCACTGACACGTGTATTCCACCTCTCTCGCTAAACTGCGTGCGGCCTGAGGTCTCGATCTTGTCTTCCCCCTCCATGGCACCCCATGTTGGCCAGAACATGCCCTGGCACTCATCAGTCAGAGGTTGACACTGCCCAGCACAGGAGAAGACAACGAAAAATGCTGCAGCAGATTGAAAATAAAGATGATGAAACTCAAAAGAGAGCATCCATAATTCCTGTAGCACTCCTGCGAGCAGGGGAGGGGGAGCAGGAGGATCGCCCAGACTCAGCAGCAGCCAGCAGCCCGCGGGACAGTGGGTGTGCTGGAAACCACGGAAACACTTTAAGATGAAGATGAAACGAGAGTAAAGTAAGTGAGGGTGCTGACGAATAGAGAGGCTGGGCTTCAAAAGTGGGGTGAGGCCCGACTCAGAGTTACCGTTCTCTCAGCGTCCCATCACAGGGGCTAAAGCCCCTCACTTTTCTGGTCAGAAATCTGCAGAGCCCTCCTATCTTCTGCCAAACGAGGTCAAAACCCTTCCTCCTGGGGACTTGCACCATCCCACTGCCCGTTCTGTGTCCTCTCTTCCTTCCCGACTCCGCCCACCTACCCTCTTCCCTGTCTCTAGATGAGTTCACTGACGCTGCAGCCCCTAGGCCATGGTCTGCACCCCAGGCTACACATCAGAATAGATAGGGGGTGGACACTACAGACGGCCACCTCAGAATCTCCATGGGGTGGGCCCAGCGGGGCGAGCTTTATCAAGTCTCCCAGGGGACAGTCATGGCAGCTGGGTCAGAATATACCTACCTTGTTCAGGGGCCAATCTATCTGAGAAATCCTTCTCCAGAGAGACTTTTCTGGCTTATGCATGTCCCCTCTATTAAAGACCCTCGTCTTCTTGTCACTCGCCTCTTTCTCTCTTACAAAACTCCACTCAACATTCACTTTCTCCAGAAAGATTGCTGTTCTCTCTCCCACCCATTTGAGGGCTCCTTTTCTCTGTTTTCTTTCCTCAAAAACACACTGGACTTGTACCACAAGAGACCCAGCTCTTGTATTGGCTCCACTTACTGGCTAGGTGGCCTGTGCTAGTCAGTGTCTGGTATCTATTTTCAAATCATGAAAATGAAGATAATTAAAACCAAAACCCTTTGTTGGCAAGTGGTTTCCGACTCACAGCTACCAGATAGGACAGAGTAGAAGTGCCCCCCAGGGTTCCCAAAGGACATTGGTAGATTCAAACCACTGACTTTTGGTGAGCAGCCATATCACCTAACCACTGCACCACCAGGACTCCCAAAGAGAAATATCATAAGTAAAAAAAATTAATTATGGAATTAATTAATTAGGTAGACAACTACATAGAATGTGGGAGACCTGGTTTGACAGTAACAGCAGAGGAAAAAATCTAAGATCTCTCAGCTGACTGTGTGCTTACTATGAGTCCATGATGGATTACAGCTTCCAAAACAGCTTGATTTGGGACACATTAAAAGAAATGGTGTCTGAATGAGTTGATAATTCCACTCTACTTGGGTCTAGTCAGAAGCGTGCACAATACTGAGCAACGTATTTTTAAGGTTATTAATTCAGGGAATCAAGCTCAGAAAAAATAACCATTTTGGATGCTTAAAACTGAATAGCAGCAATAATGATAATGATGAAGTGTATTAAATGTCAGTCAATTAGGGAGACAGAATTTGAATCCAAGTCTTCCTGATATCAAAAACCCAATGCCTTCTAGTTGATTCTGACTCATACAGACCCAACAGGACAAACTAGAACTGTGCCACAGGATTTCCAAGGAACACTGGCAGATCCAAACTGTGGACACTCTGGTTAGCAGCTATATCCCTGAACACTGAGCCACCAGGTTCGAACAGTAGGGCTGTCTAAGATAGAATCGACTACCTCTGTCGATCAGGATAGTCTTCCCCGATTCCCAGCAGCGTGCAAGCAAAAAGTAAAAAATTCCCATCCTAGGACACTGAGACAACTCATACATCTCATGATGGCTGACCCAGTGACCAAACCCCTGACTGTGAGATGCTCAGGTTCCTCGGTGACATGGATCATCTTGCCAAACAAGATCACTCACGCTTTTCAGAAATCACAGGATCAATCACCTGACCTGGTCTGAGACTTTCCAGATGAAGCTATAGTTACAAATTCACAAATATTTGGTCTTTACTAAGTCACTTGATGGGTCAGTACATTTCTTCATTGGTAAATTAGTAATTCATTCACTCAACCACTGTGGACTGAGTGCTGGTATAGGCCACTTGTCTAGGAGCTGGAGATACAGAGTGTACAGAAGCATGGTACCTAACCTCTTGGAACTTCCATTCTAGCAGGGAAAAAGAATAAAGAAGCAAACAAACAAGGTAATTTCAGAACATAGCAACCGGTTTTACAAAGAAAATAAAACAGGTTTATGGGAGAAAGTATAACCAGAGGTGGAAGGGGCTGGGAACAATTTCCTGAGTCGGTGATGTTCAGCTGATACCTGATTAAGGAGAAGGAGCTGCTGAAACAGGTCTGTTACAAGAGCATGCTGGGAGCTGATGGCAAGTCCCTAAAAAGGGAAAAACCCTTAGTGTCTCGGTGGCAGAGTGTCAGTGCAGGCCTGGGAGAGTGGTCTGCAAACTAGCCCTGGTGGTGCAGTGGTTAAGTTTTTGGCTGCTAACCAAAATGATGAGCAGTTTGAACTCATCAGGTGCTCCTTGGAAACCCTACAGGGCAGTTCTACTCTGTCACATAGGGTCATTGTGAGTTGGAATCCACTTGCTGGCAACAAGTTTTTTAGTTATTTTTAGGGAGAGCTTGTTGACCCATAGACTACAGCCCACCCTCTCTCCTGTTTAAGCAGAGTGCAGGGTGGACCCAACTGTCTATATTTCTAACAAGTTCCCAGGTGCTGTTGACACTGTTGACTCAAGGACCACACTTGGAGAGCCGCTGGGCCAGCAGACTGCAAACTAGAGAAAGCAACAGAAGGAGGTTATCAGGGGTCAAGTCATGCCAAGTCTTTTAGGCAACAGAGAGGTGCCTGGATTTATTCCAAGACCCTTTTTGAGACGTGTGAGGATTTTAAGTGTGACACCGGCACGATCTGATTTTCGTCTGTAGACGACGGCTCTGGCAGCTGTGCTGACCACAGAAGGGAGCCGGTGGTTAGGACTGCAGAGATGATGAGCAGGGCCAAGTGAAGGAGCCATGGAGTACGAGGCAAACCCACAGAGCTTTCATCAGGCTGACAGTTCTCGGAAAAGGGGAGCTGCTTCCACCTTTACTAGCACAAGTGGTCCAAGGACCTAACAGCCAGGAGGTAGCCTTGAGGTTATCATGCATCTACAAACAAATCTGCCTTGGAAGAAGTACAGCCAGAATGCACCCTACAAGCAAGGATGCTGAGACTTCGTCTCATGTACTTTGGACACGTTGTCAGGAAGGACAGTCCCTGGGGAAGGACATCATGCTTAGCAGAGCACAGGGTCAACGAGAAAGAGGCGACCTTCAGTGAAATGGATTGTACAGAGACTACAACCATGGCTCAACCACAGCAGTGACCGCGAGGCTGGCGCAGGACCGGACAGTGCTGCCTTCTGTCGTCCGCAGGGTCTCTAGGGGTCAAAACAGACGGGACAGCACCTAACAGCAACTTAGTCAGTGACGTCTCCGGTGGTGTGCCAGAAACTATCTAAAAAACAGCTCATACATGTGGCTGGGATGGGGGCGGGCAGGAGCAGAAAAGGCCCTGACTGGAAGAGGCTGTCAGTTTCTGTGGCACACAGGCGCCCACTGCGGCCGGTTCCAACCACGGGGCTGGCAAGATGTGTGAATTCCCAGCCCTACAGGCGGTGCCTGCCAGCTCCAGCACACCACCGCAGGCACCTCGCTGCACACGGCCTGTTCAAGTGGCCTGTAAGTCACATCCTCCTTGAGAGAACTTCATCTTTGTGTGGCTTCATTGACACAGAGCTCCTGCACGGCGCTTCTGAGACAGTAAACGCTGGTTAAACACAGTTGGCTGGGGCTGATCCAAGAGGATCTTGGAGGCTGGTGAGATCGCCGGGCTCCTCGGAACGAATCCTGTTCTGAACAGGAAAACAGATGGGCAAACAGGAATCTCAGTGCCTGGTTAATGAGTAACACAGACAGCAGCCTAGAGCCGCGACAGGAAGCAGAGGCTGGGGCGGGGAGGAGTTGGCCCTGCCTGACCCAGGGGCCACCCGGCAGGACAGGGGCACCTGCCCGTGACCATGTTACTTCCGCTTTCTGGAAAAGGTGCTGTTATGCCCCTTCCTCAGAAATTCTCACCTGACCACACAGTCAGAGCTCACGCAGAAGGGAGCTTGGTGGCAGTCACTGCGGTCCTGGAGGCAGGGCTGTGGTGAAGAAAGCCTGGAGGAAAAGGCTCAGCCAAGATTCCACCTGCTCTCCCCCAGCACCCCTGCATCCTGTCTCCAGGTCTCCGTTAGTACTTGGTTTTCGTCTCTCTCTCTCCTCTCTCCTCTCTCGTTCCTGTGGTTATATACTTTTGTTCATTTTTTTTCTTTTCGTTATTTTTCTTCTAGTCACAGGAAATTAGGACTTCACATGTCCAAACTACACATTCAAGCAGGAAATCAAACCGAAGTTTTCTCAAACCTCAGAAGTAAGGGTCCAGTAACCCACTTGGCAAACTTTCAAATGTCTGCTGAGGTAGAAAGTGAGAGGTCAAGGGGTGGGGCGGGGAAGCCAATTCTGCAAATGCACGTCACCAGCCATTGTCCACCTTCCGTTGTCACAGGGAAGGCCTACCCACAGTCGGCCTAAAGTCTCAAGCTTCCTCTGCCCCATACACTGCCTTCTGCCATGTGCCCCCTTAGCTACCATCGGCTTCAGGGAAAGCACATTAGGAAGCTAAACTTAAATAGCCCGCTCCCAAATTGAGGTGTTTTAAATAACAACTCCACACGCGCAGGTAGCAGCCCAGAGTTTCTGCCACAGCAAATATTATGTCATTTGACTTTTCACACGTGCAAGCATTCCCTCATCCAAAAATGTTTACTGAGGCCACTACACAAGTCCCTGGAGATCTGGTGGCACGGTGGTTAAGAGCTCAATTGCTGACCATAAAGGTCAGCAGTTCAAATCCTCTGGCTGCTCCTCGGAAACCCTATGGGGCAGTCCTTCTCTCCTGTGAGGTTGCTATGAGTCAGAACCAACGCAACAGCACCTAACAACAGCAGACCCCTGGGCAGCACAAGTGGTTTACGCCCAAAGACTAACCTGGATGCTGATGGTTTGACCCTGTCCAGTAGCACCAGAGTGGACAGGTCTGAAGGTCAGCTCCCGTTAAGATTACAGCCAAGAAACCCTGCGGAGCAGTTCTACCCTGTAACAGCTGGGAGCGCCGTAAGTCAGAATCAGCTCAATGCCAAACAACAATAACAGTAATAGTAACAGCATGGCACGCCCTAAGTGTTGAAGACACGGTAAACAAGGACGGACCTCCAAGTGGCCATATTCCAGTGGGATGGACAGTCAGACTGGTACACGAGGCACTCTTGGGCAGTCCTGAGCACTACAAAGACTGTAAAACAGTCAGGAGAGAGAGAATGGCTATTTTCAGAAGAGTGACTTGAGGTGTCCTGTCTAGCTGACATCGGAGCTGTGACATAAGCGATCACACACGCCAAGAACTGGGGGAAGAATGTTCCAGGTAAAGGGCTCAAGGCAAATGCAAACTTGAACAAATGAGGCCTGACTAGCTGAAGATCCCGGACAACTGGCAAACTTGGCAAGCACCGGCTCACAGTGGGCCTCCAACACGGTAAAACGCACACCCAGTAACTTTTCCCTGCTGAACAAAAAAGCTGAGACTCAGAGGTGTGAGGCAACATGACAACAGTCCTCGTCAAGATGGTCAGGGTTCCAGACTGGCTCTAAAGCGAAGACTGTCTTCTCTCTTCTCTACTCTTTCTTACTTTGCTGAGAAAGATAAAGGAGGGCAGGAAATGCAGTTTGTGTGGTGTCCAGTTGCTTGGTATGCAAAGTTGGGATGGCAGGTGGTGACTGACCACCAAGATCTCAGAAAAGGAAGGAAACAGAGCTGGAACCAGATACCCAAGCACAGAGATGAGAGACGTGCAAGGAAAGACAGGTCAGGGCTTAGGGGGACACAGGATGCCTGGTTTCTAAGAAAGAAATGGGAGTTCGAGGAGGGCACCAAGAGCCATCGATGCGGACCCAGGCCCCACTGGCCTATCCCGGAAATGGAGGTGTGATGACAGAATCGTGGAGCTTGGGTAACTGAGCGAGCCCCCGGCCCAATGATTCTCAACCCGGCTGTACCTCAGACTCACCACTGAAGCTTCTAGAAATCTCAGTGCTTGGACACATTTTTTTTTTTTTTAGAAGCTCTGCTTGTGAAGCACTCCATCTAGTCCAGATTTTGCACTGGACCAGCCCCAAGGGGCCTCCAGAGAGGCAGGCAGGCCACCAGGTCCAATCCTGACTCAGCACCAGCGATCACAACCTCTCTGGGCTGTAGTTTTCTCACTGAAGAAATGAGGATGACGGCACCTACATCATCAGGTTATTAGGAGGATTCAATGAGTTTAACATTGTACATGGACGAGCAGAGAGCAGCATCTGTCTCCCTGAACATGCTAACCACGCACCACTAGATGGAAATGTTCTTAAAATGTAATTCAATTCCCTGGCTTAAAGCCTCCAAAAGCGCCTGCATGCAGCCCTCCGAAGATGTCAGTCCCTCCCCAAGGCCAACCAGACCTTGGTCTTCACCCTTCTCTCTCCGGCTTATTCCCTCGCTGGCTTCTGCTCTGTACCTACAACTTGCTAAACTCACTCTGGCCCCACAACGCTGAGGCTTTTTCATGTAGAAAGTGGAGCAAACGAAAAACAGAGGCCCCCAGAGTGCTGGGGAAGGCAGCCCTGTACGGGATTGTACAAGGAGTCCGAATTCACTACAGCACTTCACAGCAGATAACATTTACCTGTCACAGTACTGTAAACACCGAACGTTGTTCTAACACAGTCATGGTGGAAGTCTTCCAGGAAGATGCAGGGGGAAGTGTACCTGTGTGCTGGCCATCAGTGGAGGGAAGAACTAACTCCTCATCTACCCGAGGGGAAAGTTATCAGATAAAAACTTTATATTGAAAAACGAGGAATTATCATTAAAATAAGCTAGATCTTTAAAGACATGAAAGATGTCTATTTGGTTGGAAAGAGGTGAAAGCACTCCCCTTTACCCATAAAAACCTATTGCTGTTGGCTCAGTCCTGACGCACAGCACCCCAACAGGACAGAGGACAATAGTCCCGTGTGGATTCCAAGGAGCGGCTGGTGGATTGCACTGCCAACCTTTTGGCTTGCAGCCAAGCACGTAACCGCTGCACCAGGGAGGTAAGTGATCTAAATGATCATGGTGGTGGGAGAGGCTGGCAGATCCTATTTGTCTCTGCAAGCCACCTGACTCTTTAAACTACATGCATATATAACTCTTAGAAAAATAACAAAGCCACCACCGTTGAGCTGATTCTGACTTATAGCAAACCTATAGGTCACAGTGGAAACCCTGGTGGCTTAGTGATTAAGTGCTACAACTGCTAACCATAGGGCTGACAGTTTGAATCCACCAGGTGCTCCTTGGAAACTATGGTGGTTCCACTCTGCCCTCTAGGGTTGCTATGAGTTGAAATCGACTAAATGGCAGTAATTTGGTTTTGGGGTTTGTTTATAGGTCAGGGTGGAAACCCTGGTGGTGTAATGGTTAAATGCTACAGCTGCTAACCAAAAGGTTGCAGTTCAGATCCACCAGGCTCTTCTTGGAAACTCTATGGGGCAGTTCTACTCTGTCTTATGGGGTTGCTTCAAGTTGGAATCTACCCAGTGGCAGTGGGTATAGGTCAGAGCAGAACTGTCCTGTACAGATCCAAGGAGGGCCCGGTGAATCTTAACTGGCAGCTTTTGGTTAGCAGACATAGCACTTAACCACTATGACAAGTAAGACAAAAACAGGTGACATCAGCTAGTGACAAATGCAATACAGCCAACAACTCATGGCGATGTCAGTGAGAGTATCAGACGGAGGCAACTTTGGATTGGATTGGGAGGAAAGACCTCCTAGCAAATAAAATCCATGAGTTGCAGGCAGAAACATGAGGATCATATTGGCTTTGACATATGTGAAAATTTGAGGAAATTTTCTCAATACACATACATCTAACACAGGAATAGGGAACAAGTGTGAAGGTCCTGACGCAAGAGTGAGCTTAGCAAGTTGTTGGTACAAAGTGGAAGAATGAAGCCTGCAAGGGAACAAGCCTGAGAGAGAGGGATGAAAGCCAAGGTCTCGCTGGCCTTGGGGAGGGACCGACACCTTCTGAGGGCTATATACAGACGCCTTTGGAGGCTTTAAGCAAGGGAATTGAATTACATTTTAAGAACATTTCCATTTGACGGTGCTTGGTTAGCACATTCAGGGAGACGGATGCTGCTCTTTAAGCCCATCAGTGCATGATGTTAAACTCATTTAACCCTCGAAGTAACCTGATAATGTAGGTGCCACCATCCTCATTTTTTCAGTGAGAAAACTACAGCCCAGAGGTCGCAATGCACAGCATTGAGTCAAGATTCATACCTGGTGCCCCTCCTGCCTCCCTGGAGGCCCCTCAGGGCTGGTCCCATGGAGAATTGGGATTCCACACAGTGCTTTCAGCCCAGCACCTGTTTTCTTGGTAGGTGATTTCTGTTGTTATGTTACTGGACAAACTTCTGGGTTCTCACTACCTGCTGGAAAACCAGTCTCTGAGACAGGAGCTTGAGAAAAGTGATCAAAGGTTTTACACATCAGAATTCGAGGCTCTGGAGGCTCTTCATTGTTGCCTGAGCAGGTGTCATCAAACTGGTTAAATGCCACAGCTGCTAACCAAAAGGTTAAAAGAGGCTGTACTTGTTGCTAAAAAAGAAGCTGTACTTATTGCTAAGAGTCTCCTGCATCCCATATTGATGCGTGGCATCTGGGGTCTTAAAAGCTAGCAAGCTGCTATCTGAGGTACACCAAACGGTCCCAGCTCATCCGGAACAGATGATCACTAAGAACAACAAAGACACAAGTTAAAAAGAGCCCAGGAGACAGAGGGACCCATGTGAAAGGGGGACTGTATCAACATGTGACCAAAAGAACCCGAAGGTGCCTGGCCACCAACCAACACAGCCATGATGGGACACACAATGTACAATCCCTGTGGCAACACAAGCAGAAGAGGGGCACAGCTCAAGACCACAGCGGATGGTGCACCAGCCTGGGGGATCCCCTGGGAGCATGGCCCCTAGACCTGCTGCTACCCCTGACCAGAAAATACTACTGAGGTCAACTCTCCAGACAAGAGTGGACTGGACTTGGGAAAACAGTGTGAGCATATGGTGTGCACACTTTATAGTTCTATGCTTTTATAGGAGGTTGCCTTACTGGTCTCTTTCTAGATGGGAGAAGAGGTGGAAAGGAGGGGACAGGAGCTTGTTAAGAGGATATGACAAACACAGAAAGAAAAAGAGGAGTGTGCTGTCACCAGGCCAAGAGAGCAGAAGGAGCTGCAGATAGGTGGGCATGCAAAATTGACTTGGATTGCATACTTTCAGTTAATCACAATTTAAAAAGACACTGTAAAGGCTGTGAGAGTTTTATCTGAGTGGCTCCTGTAAGTTAATGTGTGATTTCCTGCCTGAGCCAGGTAATGTTAAGAAGCCAAGAATTATGTAAAAAATAGGTAAAGAATTAGTCTGGACTACCTACTTCAATCTCCCCTGTTGTTTGGAAAGCAGTTTTCAGGGCTTTTCAGGCCTCAGTTTCAGTTATGTCCTTTATGTTTTATAACAACACATAAAAACAAGTATAAATTTATGTTACAGGGCACATGATATATAAACAGGTAATAAGCTATAACAACAACATTAACAAAAATAAAATGCCAGAAGTAAATCCTTCCTTGTTGAAGATTGCTATAAATGTATAGGGTCACTAGGAGTGAAAATCAACTCAACAGGAAGGGATCTGGTTTTTGGTTTATCAACATAAGTGGACTAAACACTATATACTGACTTCAGATGTATTTTTTAGATCCAAACACACACACACAATCAGCTGGAAATGAGAAAATGGAAAGAAATTTTCCATGCAAATAGGAACCAAAAGAGAAGTGGTTATAATATCAGATAAAACAGACGTTGCAAGCCAAAATCTGTTATAAGAGGCAAAGAAGGACATTATATAATGAAAAAGGGTCAACTCATCAAGAAGATATAGCAGTTACAAATATACATACATCTAACACAGACCCCCAGAATATATAAAGTGTGCCACAATGACATTTGGATCGGCTGGCTTCTTGAACCTCTACCAGGAGCCACTCCCTGGCCAGGATGCCCTGGCAGGGAGCAAGTTTGCACACTTGCAACCCCCTGGGAACCCTTCCTTCTCCGTAGTGTAGTGTCAGGTACCTCACCCACCCATTACTGGCCCTCTGACCCACTTGCTCCTGATTCTGACTGCCATTCACTGGAGGCTGGACAGGACTTCCGAGGTGATTCCTGGCAAGGGATGTGGATTCTGTTAGTCCATCCATGACACCAATGTCTTTGCTGGCTGGGTTCAGAGCACAGTCTGAGGAGGGACTGCTACTTGCTGCTCACTCCAGTCATTGAAGATCATCCGTTCCAGGACCATGAAACATTCCTGATCTCCCAAAGTGATTACTTCAGGGATATGTTTACTGCTGAAGTGAGGGAGTCAAGACAAAATTCATTTAGAAGTCACAAGAGTTTTCTATCTATTCTTGACAGCTGTGATATGAGGTTAAGTGTTGAAATATGTTATATGTTGGTTAAAGGGACAATCCGCCATGAAGATATAAACATAATAACATGTATCTACGGAGTCAGTGACAGGGCTCTAAAATACACAAACTCTAAAAGCACTGAAAAGGGAAACTGATAGTTCCACATTAATAGTAGGAAACTTCAACACAGCACTCTTGACGAAGGACAGAACATCTAGAAGGAAACTCAACAAAGATGCAGAAGATCTCAGGCCACAGTCAACCAACTTGACTGTAGTATTTGGATTGGATCGGAACTGCATTGCATTTGTAGATTACTTTGGGTAGAACTGACATTTTCACAATGTTACGTCTACCTATCCACAAGCATGGTATGTTTTTCCATTTATGTAGATCTCTCTTGGTTGCATGTAGCAGTATTTTATAGTTTTAATAGATCCTTTACATTAAACAATAAGTCGTTAGATTTATTCCTAAGAATTTTTTTAGGGGTTATTACAAATGGTATTGTTTTCCTTTTCAAGGTTCTCTGTATTGATGTATAGAAATCCAGCTGATTTTTTATTTATCTTATTCCCATTATTCTGCTGAATATTTCTATTTCTTACAGTAGTTTTCTCCTGAAGTCTTTTGAGTTTTCTACATGTAACATCATATCACCCATAAATCGCAGTTTTGCATCTTCCTTACTAATATTGGATGCTTTTTCTTTCTTTTTACGCCTTATTGCTCTAACTAAGACTTCAGGCACAATGTTAAATAGGAGCAGTGATAAAGGATATCCTTGTTTTGTTCCTGTTCTCAATGTGATGTTTTCAGTCTCTCCCCATTTAGAATAATGTTGGCTGTTGGTTTTGAATAGATGCCCTTTATTATGTCGAGGAATTTTCCTTTTATTCCCATTTGATTGAGTTTTTATCAGGAATGGATGTTAGGTTTTGTTGAATGCCTTTTCAGCATCGAGTCGATTATGTGATTCTTTTATTTATGTGGTAGATTATGTTGACTGATTTTCTAATATTCAACCATCCTTGCACACCTGGTATAAATCCCACTGGGTTATGGTGTATTTTTTTCATATATATATATGCTTAATTCTATTAGCTAGAATTTGTTGACAAAGTTTGAATCTGTATTCATGAGTAACATGGGTCCATAATTTTCTTTTTTTGTGATGTCTTTGGCTGGCTTTGATAGGAGAGTTATGCTGGTTTCACAGAATTAATCTGAAAGTATTCTTTCCTTGCCTATGTTCTGAAATAGTTTAAGTAGTACAAGTATAAGCTCTTCTCTGAATATTTGATAGAATTCTCCAGTGAAACCATCTGAGCTGGCGCTACTTCTTGTTGGGAGTTCTAAAAATTATCTTGTCAATCTCTTCTCTTGTTATGGGTCTGTTCGGATTTTCAAATTCAGTTTGTGTCAGTTCAAGTAGGTAGTGTGTTTCTGGAAATTTGCCCACTTCCTCCAGGTTTTCAAATTTGTTGAAGTATAGTTTTTCATAGTACTCTGTTATGACCCTTTCTATTTCAGTTGGGTCTGTTGTAAGTCCCTCAATTTATTCCTCATTTGGTTACTTTCATCCTCTCCTGTTTTTCTTTTATCAATTTGGCCCATGGTTTGTCAATTTTGTTCATCCTTTCCAAGGACCAGCTTCTGGTTGTGTCGACTCTATTGATTTTCTGTTTTCTATTTCATTCATTTCTGCTTTGATCTTCATTATTTCCTGTCTTCAGTGGCTGTGGGGTTCTTTTACTGCTCTATTTGTTCAAACGTGTAGCTAATGTTTTGATTTTGGCCCTTTCTTCTTTTATAATGCATGCATCTTTTGTTATAAATTGACCTCTGAGCACTGTCTTTGCTGTGTCTCAAAGATTTTTGTATAACGTGTTTTCATTCTCTTTTGATTCTAGGAAATTTTTATTCTATCTTTGATTTCTTCTATTGCCCCATTGTTTTCAAGCAGGATGTTATTCAATTTCCATGTATTTGCTTTCCCCCACCCCTCCTTGCTCATTGTTTTTAATTTCTGCTTTAATGGTACTGTGATCAGAGAAGATACTTCATACAATCTCAATGTCTGGATCACGTTGAGGGTTACTTTGTGGCCTAAGATTCTCTATTCTAGAGAATGTTCCATTCATATTGGAAAAGAATGTGTATTTTGCTGTTCTTGGGTAAAATGTTCTGTGTATGTCTATGAGGTCAAGTTGGTTGACTGTTGCCTGAGATCTTCTGCATCTTTCTTGAATTTCCTTCTAGATGTTCTGTCCTTTACCAAAATGGTGTGTTGAAAGTTCCTGCTATTAATGTGGAACTATCAATTTCCCTTTTCAGTGTTTTGTTTTGTTTTGTTTTTTTATTTTTTTATTTTTATTTAACATAACTGAGTGAAAATGTACATTCACATGTAAATTTACATGCCCCCCTGTATGCAGCTTCCACTGCTCTCCCTGTCCGGTGACTGCACACTATTCCTCTCTGCTCCATACATGTCTCATCCTCCCAACAGTCTCCTTTCCCCTCCTCTCCGTCCACTCCCCTTCCTCCAGCCAGAGGTCAGCAAGATGATATCCTATATATGTATAGAACCATAAAGTGCTTCCAATATATGGTTACTCTGCATTGCCAAGTCCATTCCATTCCTGTCCAAAGAGTGGACCTTTGTTATAATTTATGGGAATGGGCAGCATCAGGGCAGGGGGCCATGCTCTCAGAGGAACCCAAAACCGCTGGACCATCAATTGAGGTCTTTTAGTGGAGATCTCATTGATGCACCTCTTTTTATTGTTGTGTTGCCAGTGAGGCTCCTCTCTGTGAGCTCCGTCATGGCTATCACCGGTGGTGGCTGGGCACCATCCGGTTCTTCCGGTCCCAGGTCGATGTAGGCACCCACTCTTGTGGGTCTCTCTGTCTTCTCGGTTGTCTTTACCGCATGCCATTTTGGCCCTCGGTGAGCATCCGTTCCTGCTGAGTTGGGACCATTTGCTGTGTCCTCGGATGGCAGCTTGGCAGCTTTTAAGACCCCAGACGCCACTCACCAATTTGGGGTGCAGAGAGCTCTCTTAGCAAAACGCTAGTTGCGCCAATTGGCCTGGAATTCGCCTAAGAGCATGGTCCCCCGTCCCCCGCCCCAGCTACTCTATCCTTGCAGTATTGAGTTAAGATGGAAGGAGTACTCAAGTTATGCTGAAGTCCACTTAATGTTGTTCTTGTTCCTAATGTGTGCTGTCACCGCTTTCTCCCAACTAGATTTCTAGGCTTTTCAGTGTTTTTAGAGTTTACGTATTTCAGAGCCCTGTCATTGACTCCATAGATACATATTATTATGGTTATATCTTCATGGTGGATTGTCCCTTTAATAAATATATAACACCTTTGTCTTTTATGGTGGATTTTGTTTTAAAGTCTGTTTTGTCTAAAATTAGTATTTCCACTTCCATTGTGTTTTGGTAGCTGTCTGCTTGACATTTCTTTTCCATCCTTCGATTTTCAATAAAATTCTGTCTTTGTTACTAAGGTATGCCTATTGTAGACAGCATATTGATGGGTCCTTTTTGGAATCCATTCTGTCACTTCCCTGTCTCTTTATGGGTGTGTTTAAGCCATTTACATGCAGTGTAATTACTGATAGGTGAGTTTATTGCTGGCACTTTGTAGTGCTTTGTGTGTGTGTGGTGTTGATATTTTATTTGTTCTTCTTACTCTTCTATGATGAATTTGTCTATTTTTATTCCCTTTACTTTTTTAGATTTTGTGTTTACTGAGACTTTAGATTTTTCTTCTTTAGCTTGGTAGATAAGTTTGTTAACTTTCTTTTGGTTACCTTGAAATTTACTCCTGTTTTCTTAAGTTGAAACCAGTCTTTTATTGCCTTACAAAGCCTTGACTTCCTCTCTATTTCAAAGTTCTATACCTACACTGTTTATTATCTCTTTTATTGTTCTGACATTGTTGTCATTTACAGATTAACCTCTCTAGTTCCCTGTCGTAAGTTTTTTAGTTTGGTTTTATCCTTGAGAGTCTTTATTCCTTCCTTCAGTGCTTAGGGTTCCAGGACTGACGTTTGTATCTGTTTTACTGCAGTTTTCAGGGCTTTGCTGCAGAGGGACAGTCTGGTGCTTCTGTTTATAGTGCCATATTGGCTCCACATCTACACACTTATTTTTTTATTATTGTTGGCTTTGCTGACATATTATAGACATAACATTCCTTAGTATAAACATCCTTTTCTCTCATGTGCTTCTTATTGTTTACTTTGGTCAAACATTGTATGCTACTTTTCCTATCATCAAAAATAAGAAGTATCTATGAGCTAGAAAGTGATTATTCTCCATCTATTCCTGGCAACCATCAATGAAAATGGGTCTTTGTATATATATCTATTCTTGTCCTCTTATTAAAGCAGGATCATACAATATTTGCCCTTATGTGACTGACTTACTTCACTCAGCTTTATGTACTCCAGATCATCCATGCTACGTTATGTGACTCATCATTTCACTTTGTGGTTGTGTAGTATTGTATTGTATGTATATAAAATGTTTTGCTTATTCATTCACCTACAGAAGGGCATATAGGCTGTTGTGGTTTTGTTTTTTTGTTGCTTTTGTGTTTTGATTTTTGTTTCTGCTATTGTGAATAATGCTGCAGAGAAACAGGGGTGCGTTTTCAACTGTTCTAGTGATTTTTCCAACCTGATTTTTAGAAAGTGTGTGTTCCAATTCTGTTACCTCTGTATTCAGTCAATGGCTTCATAGAGTTCACCAGGGGGTGCTCTAGACCTTTGAATCTGCTAGTAGCATGTAATTGTTTTAGGCACAGGGCCAAAATTCTTGCAATAATCTGTATCCATCCCTCAGACATGACCAGATCTAGCCAATTCTGCACACTGTGTAACCCCCAAGTCCTCAGAGGATAATGTCCTTATCACCTACCTTGGCACTAGCTGGTTGCTCTCAGTACACGGGCCTGGGAGTCTGCCACTGCAGAGAAGGCGAGGAATGGGAGATGGCAGCCACTCCATGCACATGGTCCACCCAGATGAGATGAGCACATTGTCCCTTCATCAAGCATTTCTCTAGTTCAATCGTCTGATCCAGTCCCAGAGATCTAAAACAGTTGATTCCAATTGCTCCTTTCAGAGCCCTTGTTATTAGGTGTGAGAATAAATTTCTAGAATTCTTTGTCATTTTGCATGCTCACATACTGCTACTGAATGTTCATAATGAGATAAGAGACTCTCACACTCATCTCTCTCCTTCAGCCCTTAGAGGCAGAATCTATGCTTTGGTATGCTTTAATCACACTGATCAATCTTGTGTGATTACATGTGATCTTTGCTCAGCACTTTTTTTACCACTCATTTGTCTGCTTTCCAGTGTCCAAAATTTGGGTGGTATTGTTTTCCTCCTTTTTTCTCACTGTCCTTATGTGTTGAATGCCTTTCTAAAAGATTTCTTTACTGTTGTATTAGTGGGATTTCAAAAAAGAAACAAATGGAAACTCACTTTCTCCTTACCCAAATATCGCAGGTGTGTAAATATTGTCTAAGTCAGTGGGATCACTTTCTCAGTCTTTCAGGCCATCCACAAAATGATGTGAATAGACAGATACAACAGTCCCCTGGGAACAGCAAAGCCAGCTCTGTGCCAGAGAGCACGAGCCTCCTGGGAGCACAGGTTGATGTCTTCCACTGTAGTAGCCTCAGCTCTGCCACAACCCCAACTTCTGGGTCCAGGGGGAAGCACGAAAGGTATAAGAAAAAGTGGAAAATAGTCTCACTGGCTAACAGTGTGGTTTTCCTTAATTTGGTCTTAGCTTAGATGCTGTAATTCTTTGACAAGCTCCTAGGTTTCTGAGACCATAGATTCACCTAGTTTTGCTTCAGGTTTTCTATATTCTTTGTGGAGAACAGAAGCATACAGCTGCTTACACCACGATCTTACCTCCTAGTTGTTCTCTGGAAATTCTTCATCAATGTTGGCAAGAATCATCTCTAGGTGACAGTCACCTGGCTCACAGGCTCCTCTCAGGATCAAGTCCGATAAGATTTCTGAAGCTAAGTTGTAATGTGTGAAGCCCTTTGCAACCTGTTGGATGTCATTGTTTAGCAACACTACCTGCCTCCCACCTTCTAGGTGATAGTAAGGACACTGGGTGGGAAGTAAGGAGACCTGGGTCTGCTACCAACTTGCTGATTCTTTGAATTAATCTTCCTTACTCCAACTTGCCGTCCACACCTATTTCTACAGGTTCGCGATCCGTACGTGCACTCTTCAGTAGACACCTGACGGAGTCTCGGCTTAGCATTCAGTTTGCACAGGTCAGCAAGTCAGTTACAGTTACCACTCATTTGTCTGCTTTCCAGTGTCCAAAATTTGGGTGGCATTGCATCCTCCCTTTTTCTCACTGTCCTTATGTGTTGAATGCCTTCCTAAAAGATCTCTTTACTGTCATCTTAGCGGAATTTCAAGAAAGGAACAAATGGAAATGCATGTGTCCAATCTACTGTCATCAACTACAAGTACTTCTTACTTATTTATTACCTGTTTATTGTCAGTCTTCCTTTATTGAATGTAAATTCTAGAAAAACTTGTCTATTTGGTTTACCTATGCATTCCTCGGAGCACAGCGGTTAAGAGCTCAGCTGCTCACTGGAAGTTTGGCAGTTCAAAACCACCAACCAGTCTTTGGAAACCCTATGGGGCAGTTCTACTGTCTTATAAGGAAGCTATGAGTCAGGCTCGACTTAAGAACAATGGCTTTGGTTTGGTTTTTTTATGCATTTCCAGAGCCCTGGTGGCACAGTAATTAAAATTTTGGCTGCTAACCAAAAAGTCAGCAGTTGAAATCTACGAGCTGCTTCTTGGAAACCTTATGGGGCAGTCCCACTCTAATACAGAGTCACTGTGAATCAGAACCAACTCAGCGGCAGTGGGTTTGGTTTGGGGCTTACGCATCTCCAGCACCCAGAACCATTCCAGACAAGAGTAGGTGTTTAACCAATAAATAATTTCTTTCTTCTTTTTTGAGAAGGAAATATGCTGCTTGCTATCACTAAGCTGGTAGCAGACCCAGGTCTCCTTACTTCCCACCTAGTGTGCTTACTATCACCCAGAAGGTGGGAGGCAGGTAGTGTTGCTAAACAATGACATCCAACAGGTTGCAAGGGGCTTCACACATTACAACTTAGCTTCAGAAATCTTATCTGACTTGATCCTGAGAGGAGCCTATGAGCCAGATGGCTGTCACCTAGAGATGACACTTGCCAACAACCCTCCTGTGCAAAGAAACCCCCAGGTATTCCTGATCTTTCACCCATGCCCACTGACATTTATGTGGCCCCTCCGTCATTTCCTTTGTGTGAGTCTTTTAAGTCTTGTTGCCTCTCAGGGAAACAGTTCTCAGGAATCCAGGACGTCTTCTTTCTGAGAAAAGGCAATGGATACAGATAATAGGTAAGCAATTCTGAGGCTTCTGAACAAAGAGGACATCTAAGTTCCATGACATGGTTGGGGTGGAGTAACATAAGTAGTAGTCTTTCAAATTAATAAGCATAATAAAGAGGGAAACCCTGGTAACACAGTGGTTAAGAGCTACAGCTGCTAACCAAAAGGTGTGCAGTTCAAAACTACCAGATACTCCTTGGAAACTCTATGGTGCAGTCCTACTCTGTCCCACAGCATCACTATGAGTCAGAATTGACCTGACAGCAATAGCTTCTAGGTTTGGATAAAAGAAGAAAGGAGCGCTGGTAGTGAAACAGTTAAACACACAGCCATTAAATGAAAGGTCAGCAGTTTGAACTCACCATTCATTCCACAGAAGAAAGACAAAGGTAGTTGGCTTCCATAACAATTACAGCCTGGGAACCACCTGAAACCGAGAAACCAAACACACTGTTGTTGATTTGATGCTGACTCATAATAACCCTATAGGAAAGTAAATAACTACCCCACAGTTTCAAGAAAGCACCTGGTGAATTCGAACTGCTGACCTCTTGGATAGATGCTGTAGCTCTTAATCACTATGCCATCAGGGTTCCCGGGGCAGATAAATCAACTCAATGGCAATGAGTTTGGTTTTGTGTTAAGGGAGAAGAGGTTGGTATTGGGAGAGGAAGGAAGGATGGGGATATATCTCAAAACTAAAGCACAAAAGAACCACTTACCCTGAAGCCACTCCCAGACGTCATTTTTCAGCCAAATGATAAATTAAACAGCACCCGTGAGGAATATGCTCCTTAGAACAATCAGCTTTGCCAGACCAAATGGGCCACATCTGCCCAAAACCCAAGCTGAGACGGCAGAGAGGGGCAGGGACGCTGGGCAGACGGATGCCAGGAAAGGAAGGTGGAAATGGACAAAGTGCTGACATGGTGCAGGAAGAGTGAACAACGTCTTGGAACAATCTGTCTGTGAATTGATGAGTGGAAAATTAACTGGCTGCATAAACTTTCACCGAATACAATAAAATACTCAAAAAAAGACAGAAAAGAACCATCTACCATATTCAATAAACTCTTAAAAATAAAAAAATACGGGGGGAAAGCTACAGCCATAAAGCAAGTTTAAAAATATTTCTGGACAGCAGGTTCTATAAATTATGACACTAAGATCTTGGGATGGAAGACTAGCTAGGTCTCTGGACTGTCTGAACGCTCCCTTAGACACCTTGTCTTAGTAACCTAGTACTGTCCTAACAAAAAAATACCACAAGAACACAATGATGCATGTGCTATGTGTATTTTACGGTTTAATATATATTTGAGGCTGTCCTACTGGTTCCTTTTTAGAGGGAACAGGAGGTGGTGGAGAGGAGGGGACAAGTGTTGGTTAAGTGGATACTGGAAGTACATGATGGAAAGGAGGCTTGTGCTGTTACGGATGAGGAGAGCGGACAGGGCCATAGAGAGCCAGGTGCTCAGGGTTTTACATGGAAAATTGACTTGGTTTGTAAACTTTCACTGAATCACAATAAAAAAAATAAAAACAAATAACACAAGAGGGTGGCTTCAGGGAACAGAATTTATTTTCTCAAAAATCAGGGCATCAGCTGTAGGGGACAGTCCATCCTTATCAGTAGGCCAAGGGTTCCTTGGGATCCCCTGGCTCCTAGACCTTTTTTCTCACAGTCTCTTCTTCTGTGTGTGTCCTCCCCTGTATAAGACATCATTCAGAAGAGATTAGGTTTAGGACTCATCCTATGCCAGTAGACCTCATTAGCAGTACAAAAGAAAAGCTCTCTTTCCAAACAGGATCTCATTCACTGGTACCCAAACCACAAAACAAGACAAAACATCCAAACTCATTGCCATCTAGTCAATCAGGGCTTACAGTGACCCTGCAGGACAGAGTAGAACTATCCCTTAGGATTTCTGGGGAGTGGTTGGTCGATTCGAACTGTCAACCTTCTGCTCAGCAGCCTAGCTCTGCACCAGCATGGCTACATCCAAAGGTACAGGAGTTAGGATTTCATTTCAGTTGGGAGAGGACACAATTCCATCCATAACACACAGACCCAGTGAAAAGTAAGAGAGGAGTACTTGGCTTGCTTGAGGGAAAGAAGTGTGATCTCAGAAGTCACACTCAGGTCCCAAGGGCAGAACCCACAGTAAGAAAAGATTACCAGGAGTCTTGTGCTTCTCTGATGCTATCTGCTGTCCTCCCTTGGATCCTGCCTGCCATCTGCTGGGCAGATAGCTTATTATCAGTTTTCAAAGCCTTGGGACCCCAGATGCATTGTGGAGGCTGTGGCCTCTGCTACTGACATCTCGCAAGGAGTATCTTAGGAGCAGAAGCTTAGGGATAAAGAGTTAGCAAGTAGATTGCCTCCTTGAATCTGTATCAAGCCAAGACGTGTCTTAATATGGAAGGAGGGTCAAGATATCTCACTAAGCTAAAAAAGCAAGCTGCAGGAAAGTTAGAAAGAAAACAGTATTGTCTATAGGCTTTTAAAAAGTATGCAAAATAATAGAAGCTACATTTTTTTAGACCTTCTTACGAAACCCCGGTGGTGTAGCGGTTATATGCTGTGTCTGTAACCAAAACGTCAGCAGTTCAAATCCACCAGGTACTCCTTGGAAACTCTATAGGGCATTTCTACTCTGTCTATAGGACTGTCTATAAGTCAGAATCCACTTGACAGTGACAAGTTTGGTTTTGGTTTTTCTACTTCACCAAGCGCAAGGTTCTCTGTCATATACGCCAAAGCCCAAGCCCCTGCTGTGGAGTAGATTCCAACTCATAGTGACCCTGAAGGACAGAGTAGAACTGCCCTATAGAGTTTCCAAGAAGCATCTGGTGGATTAGAAATGCAAACCTTTTGCCTAGCAGACATAGCACGTAACCTCTATGCTACTACAGTCTCCTGCAAGAGCTAGTGAAAAAGGAACAGCCTCAGCAAGATGGACTGACAATGGTGGGTGCAACAATGAGCTCAAACACACCAACAGTTGTAAGGACAGTACAGGACCGGGTAGGGTTTTGCTCTGTTGGACAAAGGGTTACTGTGAATCGGAACTGACTCAACAGCATTCACCACATGCGAACACAGTCCGGATCCCTCCGCATGCACTATTTCAGTGACTCCTTACCAAAGCACTGAGGTATGCACTACTGTTACTTTCTTTTTTATTAAAAGAGAAATTGAGATTTACAGGGATTGTTAAATAATTGGACCAGTATTGCACAACAAATAAGGGGCAAGGGCAAGATTAGCTCCTGGATCTGTGTGACTCTGGAGTCTAAAGTCCCAGCCATTTTCCTATCCTACCTCCCCCGTGGAAAACCTAGTGGTGTAGTAGTTAAGAGCTACAGCAGCTAACCTGAAAGTCCCACCGCTCCCCAGTGACAGCCTCGCACTCAGCGCCTGCCAGACAAATGATCCTCCTCCTCCTCATCCAGTAAAATTCCCTGGGCACTCACGGAGAAAGAGCCACACTCGGGGTGCATGACCACAACCCCGCCTCACAGCAACCCAACACTGACTCCCGCGTCACTGATGTAAAAATTGAGGCCCAAGCAGGGGCAGTCATTTACCCAGTGTCACACAATGGGAAACTGCCAGGCCCAGGACAGGAACCCAACTATGATTCGTTCCCCTTCAACCTCTGAGTCAGTAAGAAGCACTGGATCTGGAGTCTGACAGGTACACCCTTCGGGTGTGATAATACAGTCCCCCTCTTCTCCCCACCCAAAGACCCGCAGGCCCCGTGGCTAAGCCCATCTCTCCGCAGAGGCCACAACCTGACCCAGCCCTTGAGCTAGACAGTGCAGGCTCACGAACTCTGCCTCAGGATCGCCAGGAACTGAGCGGTTACCTCAGCGTTTGCAGATTTGCAGGATCCCATGCTAGGGTGCAGCCTCAGTATCCTGACTGAGTATCAGCTTGTCTGTCTTTCCTGCACTTGTCCCACTGAGCAGGGCCCCTCAAGACCTGCGTGAAGAGAAGTGCTGAGGGGGCGGTCCTCAGGGAGACCTGAAGGTGCCTTCCTGAGCACCCACTCACCTGAAGCAAGTGTAACACAGAGCACCACGGGTTCGGCTCCAGGGCCTGCAGGAAACGTTTTAAACGTAACTGAGTAGAAAAGAGCGGGAACCCCAGGGCCACAGAGCATGCGCAGTGAGCCATGACCGGAAGTGCCTGCAGTGAGACCGGAAGTTCCTGCAGTGAGACCGGAAGCGTCTGCAGTGAGACCGGAAGTGTTTGCAGTGAGACTGGAAGTGCTTAGAGCTACCCTTGGAGACTGAGCTGTGTCTCCACAGAAGCTTGTGGAGTGTGATCTCGAAGGTCAGGATCTGTTCCAGGCCACAGAAGCCTGAGAGTGTTGGAGTTGAAAGGCATGTGGGAACAGGAAATTGGCTTTTTCCCTGGGATTGGTAGAACTGCAAGTTTGAGTCTCAAGAGGAAGAGGGCCACTTCCTCAACAGTGTCTTCGGGTGAAAGGAGAGGGACCATCATCTCGGAGGTCTAGAGAGGCCTTCGGGCATTTCTTTGAGGTATTTTGAGAAAGATAAATGCCAAAACAAAAAAAAAGTTTTAAATTTGTGCCATGTTTTTAAAATTTGCATTGACTAGGTTATACAGAAATATATCTAGGCCAAAGTGATTGTGCAGGTGATATGATTTCTGATAGTGAGGTTTTCTGGTAATGGGACCCACTTTTTATATTGTACAGTGAGTACAACCTCTTCTCGCAATCCAGTCAGCCTGTTTGTGTGACTCTCTTGAATAATCTCATTTGGAGATAATTTAAGGAGTCAAAAATCTTCCTGATTCCTGCCCTTGAGACCTCTCTCTCCCTGAGATAGTTACTAACCAGGAGACTGTGGCAGACAAGATCGCCACTGTCAACCTGTGATTGGCTGTTGGGAGCAACCAGAGTCTCAACCAACTTGGCCATCATTTTCAGGTTTGCAACAACTTTGGCCTCAAATTGTTTTTCCAGGTCCACACCTGCAGAGAAGAGAGACAGTAGACCACTAGAGGACCTTCCTGGGGTGGCAGTAGTGGCCAGTCTTTCATCTGGGAACAACTGAGGCTGCACAGACAAAACAATTACATAAGACCAGAGTCAGCCCAGCTCTAATTTAATTATGTATGGCCTTAAGACCTCCCCATATATGAATGTGTATCACTTTCCCTTTTGAGTACATTAAAATCCTGGATCTGCACCCTGCTCTTGAGAATGGTTGAGAGCTGATGCTCACCTGTCTCCTTTCTTGAGCAAGGAATAAAAGTCTTTGCCCTTACCACGTTTGCCTTCTTAATTTTTGATGGTGTATAGCAAGGACCCGTTGAGTCTTGCGAAACCGTCATATGGGAGGAACCCCAGATGTCCTCTTAGGCATTAGGGGGGTTAACCTGGGAATAAGCTGTAATTGGACGGCCTGAGAAATGTTGTCACCAGTGCTAGAGGAAAAACCAGGCATTCTCCCTTGTTCTACATTGAGAATGCATGATAAGGGGTACTGTGTGTGAGGACTGAGGTTTGTCATAACGAGCGAGTGTCTCTGGCTCAGAGTGTGTGGGATCATGTGATCATACATTCTATCAAAAATGCAGAGCATCAAGTGGGAGGTACTATGGGATTTTACAATAGGGCTCCTTACCTACTGGAGAGGGAGTGAAAGAATTACGTGAAGGGAGGTTTGAGGTATGGGATCATGTGATGCATTTGGGGAAGGGGCTCTCAGAAGGAAGATGTGAAAGAAGTGATTGTCAGGCAGTCTCTGAAGGAGCCTTGGGAACACGTGACCAAGTTAGGATTAGGCATGGGTGAGGAATCTGGTCCTTCATCCAGTTCCTGATACAGTGGGGAACAAGACAGACAGGGTTTCCATCTTTGTAGGGCTAACCTAGGTTAGTGCTGTTTGATAGAAATATAATGTGAGCTACATATACCATTTTAATTTTTCCAGTAATCCAGTGTTGAAAAAGAAATAAATGGAATTAATTTTTATGTATTTTATTTAACCCAACGTATCCACAAAATTGTAATTTTGGCATGTCATCTATATAAAAATCATCGGTGAAGCATTTTATGTATTTTTATTTGTAATAAGTCTTTGAAATTCTGTGTATGTGTGTTGCCCTTGCCCTGGGTCTCAGTTCTCTTTACTCACATCTCAAGTGTCCAAGAGCTGTAGGGGATTTGTGGCGACTGTATTGGACAGTGCAGCTCTAGAGTGCTGCGTGCTAATAAATGAATATATGGTGTAAGGTGTTTACGATAGTGATAAGCACCGTATGAAAATAGAGCAAGGTCAGAGACCCAGAGGGCAGGTGATACTTAGGTGGGGTAGTCAGACAAGGAAGGCCTCGTTGAGGAGGTGTCATCACAGCAGAGACCTAAATGAAGTGAAGGAGCAAGATAAGGGAAGAAAGGAGTCACACAGGCAGAAGGAGAAACCTTGAGCTGTTTAAGGAAATCCCAGGGAGGCTGGAAGGAAGGAGTCGAGTGAGCAAGGATTAGCGAGAGGTAGATGGGTGAGATCAGGAGGGACAGCTCCAGGGACCCAGTTAACGTTTGGAGGTCTTTTCCTCTGAAAGCCCTGGAAAGCCATTGGAGGGTGGAGAGCAGAGGGGTGATGTGATCAGAGTCAGCATAAAGGTGGTCCTTGGTGACCAGGTGGCTCATGAGTGATGGAGGGTCTGGTAGGATGGTTGGATGGTAGGTATGTTGGCAGGGACACCATTCTGGGTGGGACACTCAGGTTCATGTGACAAGTCTTTTACGGGGAGGGCACTGGAGGCTTTTTGTTTGTTTGGGTTATCAGCAATTTGGGGAAGAAGCCCTCAGACATCTTGTGGGTCCCTCTGAACATCCAGAAACACCGTGGCAGGTCTTCGTAGGAGGCCAAGGCATGGTATTATGTCTGCTTCCTAGGAGCAGGTAAAGACACGTGGCCCTGTTGGAGTTCTCAGGCCGCCTCCCTGGTGTGCAGTCTGTAGGAGATGACTTCAACAAAGAGAAATTTGTTTTCTCACAGAAAAGCAGGCTACAGTCCCAATTCAGGGCATTAGCTCCAGGAGAAGGCTTTCTCCGTTACCTCTGGAGGAAGGTCCTTGTCATCTGCCTCTTCCTGGACTGGGAGCTTCTGAGGCACAGGGATGCCAAGTCCTTTCCAAATGATGCCCTCTGCTCACAGCACAGCTTCTGTCTCGATGGTCTGAGGTCCCCAACTGTCCACTAGCTTCTTTCTTTTACATCTCAAGACCTGTCTGAAAGCACGATACAGTCCTACACACTGAGTCCCGCCCCGCCAACACAGCTGCTGCCCACCCTCCCTCAGCAATGTCATAGAGGCAGAGCTTGCACCACAGAGGACATCAGACAATTCCAGGAATCGTGGCCTACACAAAGTGCTACACGTGTTTTGGGGGAAACACAATTCAGTCCACAACACTAAGACACTGTCTAATCTAGATCTCATCAGTGTAACTGCTGCTAATCTGTCTTATTAAATCATATTTATATCACACAGGAAAATCTCATCAAATGGTAGACAGTCCTACAATGCTGGGCTTCCTGGCCAAGCCAAACTGACACATACATTTCTGAGGGGACATAATTCGATCCATGACAGGCTCTGAAGTTCAGCAGAGCCAGGGTCCCAAGCCTAGCTCTGCTGCTCACCGCATGGGTTCTCCTGGGACAGTGACTTGGCCCTTCTGAGCCGCAGCTTCTCCATCTACTAGAAGGGAATGAAGAAGAGCAGGCATGGGTGTGAGGTCCTTGACTGGGAATCTCTGTGCATCACGGGCTGACCGGAGTTACAGAGCGTAATTAACGAGCACCATTTGTTAACAGAAGTACAATTAGACCAACATTTACTGTTTCTTAACTCCTTTGAGGTGTTGGTGTTATACCTACCCTACTCTGAAACTGAAGCCCCAACGGAAGTGACCAGCCAGAGGCCACAGATCTAGTAGGACCAAGTGGTAGGGCCAGCTTTTGAAACCACCTTACTGATTTCAAAACTACGTTCTCAATCACTAAGCTACACTGCCTGAAATGCCTTCAGTGGCTGCTTGTCATCCTCACTACTGAGAGTGGTTTCCAAACTTTTTTAAGGAATGGGAGAATTTTATCAAACAAAATCTTAGATGGAACTCCAGTTTGTAAAGCAAATAAAGGCAGAACTACTCTAGTTAAAGCAAGAGTCCTGTCGTAGGCTTGTGTTAATCTTGGTTCTGCCGGGCATTGACCCTGGGAGTGTAGACAGATGACTTCATCTGTCTGAGATCCGATTTCTCCATTTGCGAGATGGGGATGATGAGGCCAGCTAATGAGGTGCTTAGGCGGGTCACCCACAATACCACACAAAACGCAGCTGACAAAACACCTGGCTTGTGATAAGAACCAAACAAGAATGGCTGTCATTGCAATTGTGGCCATGGTTGCTGCCACCTTCAGGAATCTCTTTAGTGACCACAGGACAGAGTGGAAATTTATCAGCCTTGCATTCGTGGCCTTGCATCATCTGACCAGGCCTGCTTTTCCAGCCTTCAACACCCACACCACAGATATGCTAGATTCCAACCTTCCTAGTCCAGCACCCTACACTACCAGTTTTGTGAGGTTTTGCTCTGCCCACTAGAGGGCTCTACTCCTTTCTCCCTCTTGCTCCCAAAGTCAGTTTTTATGTATTTCTTTAACATTTTTAAAACTTTTATTATAGACACGGAAAACATACAAATACACCAAGTGAAGTGGCTACCAACAGCTTTATTTCCAAGGCACCCCAACCTGCCCCTGGAGGGACTGACCCCGTGGGGGGTAACAGTGAGCTCCAGCGTAACGATCAGGAGGACGGCACAGGGCCAGGTGGTGTTTCGTCCTGTTGCACACAGGTCACTACAAGTCAGCACCAACGTGGCAGCTCCTGACAACAATGACACTCATCCCACTGGATTACTCTGAGCAAATCCCAATTTATCCTTAAATTCTTGATGACATATCTTGATTAGGTAAAGCCTAAAAAAAGAAGAACTTACTACAATACCATTTTCACATCTATAAAATAATAGTGATTTGTGAATATAAAATTAACCCATCAGTGTTCAAATTTCCTTCGTCCTCTTGCATGTCTTCCTGCCTGCCTATTGGTTCGCTCCAATCACGATGCAGACATACTGCATCTAACAGACAGGACCTTTAAATCTGTTTCTGTTTGTTTTTCCCACAATGTTTTTGTTGAAGAAACCGGATTGTTAGTCCGGTAGAATTTCATGTGGGAAATGCCAAGAGAATTTTGCTCATTTCTTCCTTGTGGCATTCTTTGTCAGGATCATCTGAACTTTTTTCCCCCGGCCAACCAGCAGCACAATCTGGATTCTGGAGACATCATTGATTTTGCCTTAACTTTTGGCAAGAATACTTCATAGGCGGTGCTTTGTGCTCTCTGTTGCGGCCCATCAGCAAATGTGTGATATCTCCAGTCTCTTTTACAGTGTTGGCTGGCTTCCCAGAAGGTCCAGGTGTTGTCAGCCGGATTCGCCTTTGTGAAGTTCCCTGTCAGTGCTTCACCCGACGCTTACAGCCATCGCTGACACTCGCCTAGATCCATTATTTTATCAAGGTCTGCAAGATGGCAATATTATGATTTTATTATTCCTTCTGCACTTGCTAGCTTCAAATTCTTGTGTAAAGAAAAACTATGTATTTGCCCTAAAGTAGAGTTCATACAGAAAAGGTAGGATAAATATTTCATAGTTTCCATTTATCCATTTTCAGAATAATGAGTTGGTTCCCAGCAGCCTCCAGAGGTAACCAATGAATTTGTTCTTGTTTTTTATTTCCATTATCAATTCTTCATTGGCCAACTCAAAAGTCACTTCCCTTGGTTGTCTTATCCTGAGTCAAAGTAATTTTTCCCTTTTGCTGCATTTAGACACAGCTTTCTGGTGATAGCCAATACTTTCTACCCGGTGTTATAAATACTTGTATTTTTCCTTTATCTTCAGCCTTGAAGTCAGTCTGTATAGCACCTAGGGCAGTGCTCCTTGGACTTGTCTGTGTGCAGGAATCACCCGGGGGCTCAGGGGAGTGCTGGTTCTCATTCTGGAGCTCAGAAGCGGCCCCAGCACCTGCTGTCCTGCCAAGCCCAGGTGATGCTGCGCTGCTGACTGAGGACCATGATGGGGAATGGTAAATGTAGAAGACATTGATTTCATTCGTTCAGCTGTGACCTCAAAATGTGACTTGTGACCTGTGACCTCAAAATGCAGAGTGTTTCATCTGTTTTATTTTGAAACTTATTTTCAGTTCATTCTTTTGAATATGTCCACATGGCAAGAAAAAATTTTTTTTTCAAAGTATCCAAAAGAATGGACAGTAAAAGTGCATCACTCTCCCCCTTCTCCCCGCTGTGACCCCTGGGACTTCTTGAGTTTTATTTCAGAGACATTTTATGCATGTAAGAATGTATATTTGTATCATATCTTCTTTAAACCACCTGCAGATATTGTTGAGAAGTCTGTGCCACTTCTTCACTTGCTGCATCCTGGAGACCACGCCGTGTAAATCCGCGTGGCGCTGCCTCGCCCTGTTGGACAGCGCCCACGTCAAGCACACGCTGCCGTGGGACCCCTCTTGGCTTCTTCATCTCATACAGACCGTTCTCCAGAGCAAACATGTGTCCTGTCTTTCAGTCTCTCAATCCTCTGACTAACCAGGCCCTGTTGGTCTGTGTCAAGGTCAGCACATCCGGACACCCTGGTGGGTTAGTAAGTGCCGTAACTGCTAGCTACGAGGGCAGCAGTTTACATCCCCCAGGCGCTTCTTGGAAACTCTATGGGGCAGTTCTACTCTGTCGCGCAGGATTGGTATGTGTCCGTGTCGACTGCATGGCAGTGATATTTTTTGCAGTGTATCTGTCACTCATTTGCCTAAGCATGTGGTAAAAATAAAATCTTGTGTTAATTCCATAGAATGACACAATGTTTATTGCTCTATAATCTGATCAACAATTGGAAATTGGGGCAATATTCTCCAAGTGCAAGAGGAAATTGCTTCCAGTGAATGGAGATTGCGCAGTGAAGACTTAAATAATAATTTTTGCTTAACGAATACAAGTTTCTGTGACGAAGACGTATTCACCTGTTACTGAGTGTCTCTGCTCTAACAGAAATGCCACCAGTAAATAGCTTCAGCAAGCGGAAGCTTATTCTTTCACACTCCAGGAGACTAGAAGTCCAGGTTCAGGGTATCAGCTCCACGGTAAGGCTTTCTGTCTGTCAGGTCTGGAGGACGATCCTTGTCATCAGTCTTTCCCTGGACCAGAGCTTCTCAGTGCAGGGACTCTGGATCCAAAGGATGTGCGATGCCACCAGTGCTTTTTTGGTGGCATGAAGTCCCCTGTCTCCCTGCTTACTTTCTGTTTTATATTTTAAAAGAAAATGACTTAAAACACAATCTAATCTTGAAGTTTAAGTCATGCCTCATTAATATAACTGCAGGTAATCCCACCCCATTAACATCATAAAGATAGGATTCACAATGCATAGGAAAATCACATCAGGTGGTAGAATGGCTCACGGTCACATAATACTGAGGACAATGACCAGGGAAAGTTGGCAGGTATTTTTGGGGGGGGGGGAGACACACTTCATGACACTGAGTTAGCACTAGAAAGTAACTCCTAAAAATGTGGCTCTTTAACTTTTTGTAGCTGTGAGACCTTGAAATGAAAACTAAGGAAGCATGTGGTCTTTTTCGTTAAAAGACAAGGTAATGGATTACTGGCTGCCCTCTGTGGCCAGGAAGCAGCAGGTGAAACCAGGCTGCAGGGTCACTGTGAGTCCAAATCCACCTGACAGCAAGAGGTTTTTCAAGTCTCTCAGCAACTTCAGGTGAAAGACACAGACCAGCAAAGCTGCAGGCCAGATTAATGGTGGGTCAGGTATTTGGGGGTTTGTAGGTAAGAGAAGCTTCTTGAAGTAGAAATGAAATATTTGTTTCTAACAATTTTTTCCACACTTGCATACATTTCTGTCTTTTCAGATTGCAGCCTGCCTGGACTCAGATGGTTTCTCTCTTCTGTATTCCCCCAGCCCCTGTTACTGTAAAATGTGGATTTGTGCTGCCTGCTGAAAAGCCAATACCGAGACAGGGGTGAGGTGATTAATCCAGAGGTTTATTGTGTATCAATATAGAGGAGACAGAAGGGATCACTCCCTCCAAACTCTCATCTGTCTCGGGCCAGACCCGAGAGTTTTGTAAAGGGAAAGCTACATCTGAGATAATCACAGGAAGTGATAATTCGTGGAGGGGGCTTAACAGCACGGAAGATGGAAGGGTTTCCAGGTCTGTGTTTAATGTTATGCCCTGCACCTCACTTGCAGGCTTCACTCACTGAAAGACATTTTCTTGTTGTAATAGTATGTGCTAAGTGTGTTGCGTAGCTTATGTAAACTGCCCTGGCCCCGCCTTCCCCTTCCTGGGACAGGTCCCTCTCTCCCGTGAGAGAGAAGCGCTGTTCCCAATGTGGCGGTGTGTCCTTCCCTAGCTCCCCTTGCTCTCAGTGGTTCTCAAGCTGCCATGCATCACAGGCAGCTGGGGGACTTGTTCAAACAGAGTTCTGGGCCCCACTTCTGGTTTCTGAGCAAATGGCTCTGGGGTGGGGCCCAAGAATTTGCATTTTGTATAAATTCCCAGGAGATGCTGATGCAGCTTTTGCAAGATCACGCTTTGACAGCCATTGCTTCATCTCAGAAATACTCCTGACTTTTATGTGATGGGAAACCCTGGTAAGGTGACGGTTAAGTGCTACAGCTGCTAACCAAGAGTCAGAGGTTCAGATCCACCAGGCACTCCTTGGACGCTTGGTGGGGCAGTTCGGCCCCGTCACTGTGGGTTGTAATCCACTCAACAGCAACAGGCTTTGGTTTGGGTTGTTTCTGTCGTGACTCCTGACCTCATCCGAACCTTGACACAGAGTAAATGCATCTGAAGGAGTTCCCCTCTCTTCCTCCACTTGCTTATTACCTGATTTTGAGTGCTCAATCTGTTCAATATTTTAATGGACTGTGGAATTTAACTAGTCTCTTTCTTTCCTCTCTGTTCATTGTCCCATTGATAAGTTTCTTCGTATGTGTGTCTGTGTGTCTGGGGTGGGTGTTGTTATTGTCATTGTTGTTAATGAGTCAGAAAGCAGGCTGTCTACGTGTCTTACTCTCTGGCCTGTGATCTCCTTGAAGCAGGAACCACACTGAACTTCTCCTAGTCTGCTTCCTCAAGCTGTTTGCAGACTCAGTTGCACTGGTTTCCCAGTTGCCCACCAGTCAGCTGTGACTCCAGGCAATGCCAAGTGCAAGGCCAAGTCCAAAAATACTGCTCCTAGGGTTCCAGTTCATACATGCAGGGTTTCCTCCAGAGACAACGTGTACAAACATGTCTGTGTGGTCAATGCATGGCTGCAGACAGGGTCCCTCAGTCACACACTTGTCTTAGTCTTGTGAGGGTGCATTCAGAAAACGGTACTCTTTGTGTCATGAAGCCAAAAATGATGTTGAGGTCAAGGCTGAGACAAGATTTTTAACAAAACTCCAGTAGGCAGCTTCCCACATCGTTGAAGCTCTGCAACAAGTTTGTGGGAATGCTTCCCCCCATAAAATGACAGGGTGAAGATGACAGCTTCCCACATCGTTGAAGCTCTGCAACAAGTTTGTGGGAATGCTTCCCCCCATAAAATGACAGGGTGAAGATGAATCAAGTGTTTTAAGGAAGGTCAGGAAGGTCGGTGGGACCCCAGAGATGGGCCAAGAGAGGGAGGACCACTCAGAAGATTATGGTGGCTGTTTTTTGGAATCCCAAGGGGGTTATCTTGATGGATTTTCCTGAAGGAGACAGGACCATCACAGGGACTTATTAAGAAGAAGTTTTAAGAAAATTGAAAGCTGCATTGGTGAGAAAAATGCCAGGGAAGTTACTCTGAGGTTTTTTTTTTTTTCCATCACGACAACACATCTGCCCATTCTTTAAGGGAGACAAAAGCTTTCTCTGAGAATTCCCTTCGGAAACCTTACTTCATCCACCTTACAGCCCTGATCTTGCCCCTTTGGACTTCTTTTTGTTCCCAAAACTCAAAGAATATTTAAAATAAACACAGTTTGAGTCCCTTAAGGATGCCAAAACTGATGTTTTAATGTGGTGTGAATGGCTGAGTTCACAGTTCTTCAGGGAAGGATTAGAGAGATGGAAATCTTGCCCCTGGAAGAGTACAGACCTGGGTGGAGGCTATGTCAGGAAACAATAGCTTCACAGCTTCATAGTTTTATTTAATAAAGGTTTCTGTGATTTTTTGTGTTAAACTGTACTCCGTAGGATTTTCAGCGGCTGATTTTTTGGAAGTAGATCACTGGGTTTTTCTTCCAAGGTGCCTCTGGGTGGACTCCAACCTCCAAATTTGCAGTTATCAGCTGAGCACATGAGCTGTACCATCCAGGGACTCCAGCTCTACATAGAGGCTAAAAAGGTAATATCAGTAAGTGAAGCCTGCAAGGTAGAAACTTGACTAATGTGGAGGCCTTGTCCTGTGTAAAGAGAGCAGCTGCTACCTGGCTGTATGCCAATTGCAGGTCCGTTGTTCTCTGGTTTTCCCATTTTTGAAGAGGAACCAGAAATGATCCCAACTGATTTAGCATTGTAAGTACACTGGGCAGACTGTACAGAATCTATCTGTGGGAACTGAATCTAGTCTGTGTTCCAAGAGCTTTGCCGTAAATGGATGGATGGATAGTTGGGTAGGTGAGTGGGTGGAGGGATGAATGGATTGATGGGTGGATGGACGGATGGGTGGGTGGATGGATGGAAGGATGGATGGACGTAGGATGGGCAGGCTGGTGGAGAGCGGGTGGGGGTTGGGTGGGTAGATAAGTGGATGGATGGGTAAATAATGAATCTGGTCATTAAGCAGCTCTCTGATTAGAACTGGGAAGAGTAGTAAGAACAAGCAATCACATGCCAACTATATGTCTGGCCTATGAAAGGGACTTTATGTCCCTTACACTTGAACTTCATAACAACTCCACAAGTAGTTATTGTCATTCTCATCTATTTCTATACTCATCTCCCAGGTAAAGAAACAGAGGATTATAAAGCCCAAGATTATACCACGTTTTCTTTATAATCTGAGTAATTTCCCCTCCCATGTACATCTATATTGCAGATAGGCTCCGGTGATTTAAGCTGGGTCTTGAACTTTGGGTTCTGTGTATCTCTATCACACTACATTGCCACCACAAATGGAACGGGGTACTTGAAGAGCAGGTAGAGGAAAGCTGTCAGTAGGTATCAGGGAGTAAACTTGATGTCTTGGACATCTCATCAAGAGACTTGCAGCTTCCTGTCCCTCGAGGACAACAGTATGAAAGGAGCTATACCACAAGGGCGTCTTGCCGTCTTGCTGTTCTGTCCTTCCCGTTTTCTCCCGCTCCCCTCTGCATTCCCCTCTTAGAAGTCAAGATTTCTGACTGGAAGCCTGCAGCTCTTCCTTGGAGTCCTTTCTGCAGCTCAGTAGGATAGAGAGAGACACAAATACAGAGGCTGTTTGGATGGAAAACGTTTTATTGGAGTCATTGAGCCAAGCCAGAGCGAACATAGGACAGTGATCAGATCCTCCAGGAGGAGGGCCCTCTTCCCTCGAGTATCAGTCATGCTGGTCTGGAGGAGCGTCACTGATCATCAGGAGTTGCACTCCGTAGTCCTTTCAGCTGGAAGGAGAGAGGCTGTGGTCAGACTGGGGATCCCCGGGTGTAGGAGCTGAAGCTTCCAGGCAGAAGCCAGGGATGGGGTGAGGGTACTGAAGGAAAGGATTATCTGCCCTGGTCTAAGTTCCCGTTCTCCTCTAGACTATGGGAGCTGAGATTTCTCTTAGCTTAAGTGAAAAGAAACTCTGTCCCGGCCTCCCTCTGATCCCATCTGCTCTTTGCTTACCCCATCTCCTCATCATCCTAATGTCTTTACCTTAGGAAAAGCTTCCCAGTTGAGAAAAGGAAGTTTCTTTTTGATGAGCTAAAAAAGAGCAAGAGTAAGAGTAACGTGCTGTAGGTCAGGTGAGCATGGATCAATAAACACTGATTGAGCTCTCCATAGCGGTGACCGTGTCTTTGTCTTAGCATAAACACCCACCCACTGCTGTTAAGTCAATTCTGACCCATAGCAATCCTGCGAGAAAACAACAGCAACAATACCAAGCCCACCGCCGTCAACTGATTCGGACTCATAGCAACACAACAGGACAAGGTAGAACTGCTCCACGGAGTTTCCAAGGAGTAGCGGTGAAGTTGAACTGCCAACCCTTTGGTTAGGAGCTGTAGTAGTAGTAGAAGCACTGCACCACCAGGCTTCCCAGCAACCCTGAAGGGCGGAGTAGAACGGCCCAGGGGGTTCCCAAGACTGGAGCCTTGGCGGATGCAGACTTCTACATGTTTCTCCTTGTGAAGTGGCTGGTGGATTTGAACTGCTGACCTTTCAGTTAGCAGCCAGGCACTTAATCACTGCTCCAGCAGGGCTCCTTATTACTACAGTAAGAAGCTGTAGTACAGGGGCCTTACTCTGTGTCTGCCTTGTACTGAAGACTTACAGGAATGATTTTGTTTGGTCTCCACAGCACACCTTTGATGGAGGTACTGTTGTGGCTCCCACGTGCCAGACAAGGAAACTGAGCCTCAGAGAACTGAAGGTGCTACACAAAGTCCTTTGGCAAGTCAGTGCAGTCATGAGATGCAAGCTGTAGTTCCAGTTCTGTCACTGGCTCAGCTTTCATTAGGTGGACCACCTAACCTGGGACCTCGTCTCCTCACAAGAGAATGAGGGGATTCAAATATATTCTTGACTGAGTAAGGTCTTCCCCTTCCAGTGTGGTCTCTGCAGCCCTGCTCCCCCAATGCTGTGCTAGGGAACTGGGGTGTACCCCTGACAGCCTCCTGGGGAGACATTTGTTGTCAGCCACACATGGAACAGGACCCGGGCAGGGTGGTTACTCCTTCCGTGCTGTTAGCTGTCATCGAGTTCATTCCAAATCGTGGTGACCCCATAGATGCAGCGTAGAACTGCTCCATTGCTTTTTTAAGGCTGTGACCTTTCAGAAACAGATTGCCAGGCCTGTCTTCTGAGGCACTGCTGTGTGTGTTGGCTAGCCAACCTTTTGCACCATCCAGGGTCTACTGCTCCCTCCAAGATCTCAGGAAAGAACCCAAAGGATGAGAACTAGGACCCATTGTCAGTGCTCCAGAGAGACTAAAAGAGATCAAGGAGAACAAGGGCCCCCTGAGCACTCACCTCAAAGAGGGCGTGCCAGTTCAGGAATTCCTCATTCCTGAAAGGCTGTGGAGAGAGAGAAGCCAGAAGTGGTCAGTTCTAGGGGAGGACCCGATGGAGACCCAGCCCTCTGGAAAAGTCAAAAGCCTAGGGCAGCTTTGCAAGCTCTCCACCTGGCTGGTGTGTCCTCAGTCCCAGAGGCAGGCAGCGCTGGAGAACTGTACTTACATTTTTCAGCTTGTCCAGGCTCAGGAACTCATTGTTAAAGGCCTAGGCAGAGAAGCGGAGGGTTTAGGAAAGCTGCCAAGGAGCACAGCAAGACAAGGACAGGCTCGCGGCCAGGGTGTGGGGAGAGGAGCACAGAGAGACAGAAACAGGCTCGCGGCCGGGGTGTGGGGAGAGGAGCTCAAAGAGACAAGGACAGACTCAGTGGCCAGGGCATGGGGAAAACAGTCACCTACCTCGGGTCCTGCTGCATAATTACCAACGGTGGTTGCCTGAGAAGGGAGGGCAAGAAAAGGAAGAGTTCATGATCAAGCACTGACAAGTCTCTCTCCCAAATGCCTCTCGCCAGCCTCTGCCATCCCCTGCAGGGCAGTCCACGAGAGTGCACTCATTCTCCTCGTTGAGGCCCCTCTCTTCCAGTAGGCCGAGTGCAGGTGGATGGGCAGGGGGAGGGGGGAGGGGAGGGGAAGAGGTTGGACCACGGCCTGCATGAGAGAGGTTAAAACCCAGGCCTGCGTCCATTGTAGGTGGCACAAAAGGAACTCCTCCCAAGAAAAACTGGCTAGTGTTTCTCTACAGTTGGCCTAATCCTGAGAACAGTTGACTTGGGGTGTTCCTGAGACACCCACACCTAGCCCATAGAGCTGGGTGGGGAGGATTAGCGTCCTGGTGGGAGCCAAGGTGCTGAGGTGACCTGCCTGCCTTTGAGGCTGCTTTGCTTTGTGACTTTATTGCCACCAGTGCTGGAGTTTCCCTTTCCCTCTTCCATTCAGTAACTCCCAAGAACTCAGTACCTCCCACCTTGTCACTCCCCCAGTCTCATTGTCATAGGCTTTGTTACCCCACCTCCCTGGAACTAAGGTCCCAAACAGGGGACCCACGGGCTAGATCTAGATGTCCAGACCACAGAGCAGTCTGTGTGCTTCTTCGTTTGAATTAGACATCACTAATTAGGAAGAATTCATAAAGAGATCCAGATTTCCAGTCACTCTTGAAAATTTGGAAACTGATCATTCTGGGTTCCTTCTCCCACCTGGGTGGCCACTATGCAGAGCAGAGAGTGCTCCCTTCTAGATGGCGCAAGCACACACTGCCTGGCCTGAGGCCCACCAAACAGAACCCCTGGCTCCTTAGCACCCCTTGCTTGGGTCCTGAGCAGTTGAGCTTTTGAACCCCTATCTTAGACTTTCAGATTCAGAGTAAACATTCTTCTGCTTTGGGACAAGATGGAAGGAAAGGGGCCAGGATGCCTCCTTAGCTGGGGACTGGACCGTAAATTCTTGCTACGGCTTAGGCTCTAGAGATGGCACCTGGAAACCGTGCACAGGGTTGCTAAGGAAGTAGCAATCTGCCTGAGCACACCCTGCCAACCCTCAACCCCCACCCCCTCCCAGGGTCCACTCACCCTACCCCCACCCCACTTCTCAACATCCCTCCCTCCCAGGCTTCCTTCTCCCTAAACATCTTCCCCAGAGGTGCTTCCTTCTTTTCTCAGAGCTCCAGTTTGTCATTCAGCCCATTACAGTATCAAAAAAATCAGAGCTATCTATACAGTGACAGAAGATAAAGAAATCGGGGAGGGAGTCAACCAGGTAAAAGATACAGGAGAAGGGAACCCAGGTGGTACGCTCACCTCAGAACTACCCAAGGCAGCCCCCTGGGCAGAGTGGAGCACCAGAAGAGAGAGAAGAGCCACAGCAGGGAGAATGGGGATCTTCATGGTGTCAAGTTTGGGGTGCTCTGAGGCAGAGCCCCGCTGCTTGCCTTTTATATCCCCAGGGAGATGGATACAAGCAGAAATGGGGTCCCCACCCCACTGACTCACCCATACATCCAGTCACCCTCCCCAGGGCTCTGGGAGGGGGAGTAGTGAAGAGCTCCCTACTCACTGTGAATTTCTCAATTCACATTCTTCCCCAGGCACTAGGGAGATGAGGCCGAATGGGACACCCTACGCAGCTGGCGTTAGGATGGAGACAGGTTGGACCTGTCCCTCCAAGGGATTGGCAGTGACACCAAGCAACCTCTCCTTCTGTCTCTGTCCTTACACCCCTCCTCCCTGTCTTACAGTTGGGGCTGGTCTCCCACCTTCCCAGATTCAGCCTGCACTCCGGAGGCTGCACCGAGAGCCTTCTGCACGCTGGCCCCGGCCCGCCTGCCTGCTGCTGTCTTCTTCTACATCTCCTGCACACACCTGTAGGGTCGTTAGGAGTCAGAACTGACTCGCAGCAGCAGGCCTGGATGGTTTGGGCCTGCACCTTGCACTCCAACCACACCGGACCCTTGACCAAAGGCGCCCCTCTCTTCCCGTCCTCTGAGCGTCTGTCCGTGCTATTCCTTATTCTCCACATGCCCTTCTCTCGTCTCCAGTCACCGCCGGTTGTCAGAATCCCACATCCACCTTGGGTGACTCTTCCATGATCTCTTCCGTCATTCCCTGTTCTTCTTCCCCTTCCCTAACCAGCCCCCTGCCATATGCACACACACATGCACACACATGCACACACTCGCACACACACACACAAGCACACATGCACGTCCTTCCTGGAGTTGTCCCACCACTTCGTTTGCATCTCTGCCATTAAACCTAAAGCCACTGGGGTTCTTCCCTTACTCCCCTCTTAGAACATCAAACTCCTTGAGGTCCAGAAGGATGCCATGTAATTCCTAGTGTTCATGCCCCCCAGCACCCTGCCTCGTCCGGAGGACAGGAGGAGTCCCACACTTGTCGGACTGGAGGTGTGAGACTTGCACCAAATGGCACCCTTCCTCCCTTGGGGCTGTACCCTTCTCATTGTCCAGGTGCCTGTCCTTTACTCTCGGGTCACCGCAGCTACAAGGACAAGGAAGAGAGAAACACCCTGTCCTAGTCACCGGGTACTGCTCTAACGGAAAATACCACGAGTGGAAGGTTTCATGAGGAGAAGCTTTATTGACACAGTCCAGTAAGCCACAAATCCATTCATAAATTGTAAGTCCATTCAGAATGAGAAATGATCACAGTCCGCTAGGCTGAGTCCACACCCAGCGAGAGCATCCCGGCACAGGAACTTCGGGTCCGAAGGACGTGCTCTGCTCTCGGCTCTTCTCTCTTGGTGCTGTGAGGTTCCCAACTTCCTGAGCTCACTTGGCTCCCTTGTATTCCACAAGCCTGAGTCCTGCCTCACTAACCCAACTGCAAATCATTCTCCATCATCAGTAGCACAGAGGCAGGATTCACAACACATGGGAGGAAGGGCACCATATTAGAACTCCTAACCAAGTCAAATCAACACATACATTTTGCGGGGGACACAATTCAATCCATGACACACCCCAAATGCAAACCCAGGCCTTAGAGATGCCCCACTGGGTGAAGGCACCCAGCTCCATTTATTAGGTTTCTCTCCCTTCCCCCACCAGCTTGGAAGTTGGATGGCCTTAAAGTGACGAAACATCCTAATCAAGCAACTGTCTCCACAATGAGGATCAAGTGGCCCATCCAGTTCCTGCTGTAATATAATAGCTCAGGGAGGTGCTGGGTCACGGACTGGAGCAGGCAGGGCAAAGCAAGGCCTTATCTAGGAAGGGGCCTCTCTACTGGACGCAACAGGTGGCAGGCCTAGGGAGGGAGGGCTGAGCGTCACTGGTGAACAGCCTTTGTGAACTCTGAAAGCTGGCACTTGGAGGCAGTCCCCACGCTGTCTCCCACCTCAGTGGCACACACCTGCTCCTGAAGCCTGAGGAAGCTCCTGAGGCATTGTCATGGCATGTCCCCTGTGCAGAGCCGCCTGGGGAGACAGCCCCCAAACCGCACTCACTGAACACAGGTGACCACGAGGCACAGGCAATGTGTGAATTCCATCGGGCTGGAGGGGACTGTGACAGAACTGCTGCTCCCAGCAGGTTCTCCGGAGGACATACCTCTTTATGTGTGATGACTTCTTACAAGTTAATCAGTTACTGAAGGAGCCCAGTGCTTCTCGTGAGGCAGGATCAGCACCAGGAGCAGAGGGAGGGAGGGTCCGGAGGAGAAGGGCTCACCTGTCCCCCGCTCCGAGGAAACCTGCTAAGGAGGAAGACATCGACGTGGCTTGGCCACAGCAGCCCAAGACCGAACGCCGTCATGGGCGGTGCTGGAGTCTGTGACTCCTTTCGCAGCAAGAGACGTTCTGTGTTTTCCCTTCCACCTGTGCTGCTAACAATAAAGAGAGCCGGTTTACGGAGGGCTTACTGTGCGGCAGGCACTGGGCCAAGGGCTCCACAGGCGTGAGCTTGTTGGAGTGCCTCGCTGTTCCCCGTGAGGCAGGTACTATAATTAGTCACATTTTCTAAGTGAGGCAAGCACAGCACACAGAGGCTAACCAACTTAGCAGCTTCTCAGAGCCCTGATGTGGCCGGCCCACGTTAGAACCCTGGGCTCTCTGGCTGCAAAGCCTCACATGTATCCCTCCTCTGCTATGCTGTGGAGGAGAGTCCTACGAAGAGCCTTGGCCAGCCAATGGAACACCTTGAATTAGGTGAATTCCATAGTGGGAGAGTGGCACAGTGCGTGGCAGAAGCACTGAGCTTGGCAGAACAGGATGGTGCATGGCCCCCACAGTGACCGCCCCGACAGGGAAAACAACAGAGTCCTCGATGCAGTGGGAGAAAAACGGGGAGCAGAACTGGAATCCTATTAAAAAGGCTGTACTTAATGGTCCACCTGACTGGAGAATCCCCAGAAGACATGGCCCCTGGACTGAAGCCAGTTCTGAAGCCAGTTCATCAGACAAGGAGTGGACTGGACTGGAGACATAAAATGATACTGGCAAAGAGTGTGCATCTTGGTCTAAGCGGGTACACAAGGCTGACTAGGCAGCTCCCACACAGAGGCGAGCTGAGGGGGCAGAGGGGGACAGGAGCTGGCTGAACGGACATGTAAAATACACGGTGGAAAGGAGGAGTGTGCTGTCATAGGGTGGGGAGAGCAGCTAGAGTTACATAGTGATGTGTATATAGGGTTTTATGTGACGAATTGTAAACTTTCTCTTAAAGCACAATAAAATATTTTTAAAAAGGAAAAGAAAATTTAATGAGCTTGGCTGCTAACCAAAAGGTCAGCAGTTGGAATCCTTGGAAACCCTGTGAGACAGGTCTACTCCGCCCAGTAGGGGCACCAAGAGTTGGAGCACACAACAACGGGTGAGTGGAGGGCAGGTGTGTTCCACCCCCACCAGCCCTCTTTTCAGGTGGCCTTGTGGAGTGCACTCTACACAGTTGTAGGTGGTGGCTCCAAGCATAATGAGTTTATGACACTTGACATGTCCCAGAATGCACCTGGCACTGCCCCAGTCCCCAGAAGCCTCTGGGAGTGTGGCTGCAGTGCTCAAGACAGGTACCTTCTGTATCACGTGTCTGCATGCCAACCATCCTCCCCCCAGGTTCTCACCCAAAGGAGAACCCTCTTCTGTGCTGGAGGACACACTGGACTCATGGTTCCTTTTCACTGGGTGCCTTCCCGATGGGTTCTGGAGGGTCATTTCAGCTTCACTTAGCTTCCCTGGAAGCGCCAGGTTTGAAACCTTGTGTCCACCAGGCCTTCCTTCCCATCCCCTGTATGCCTCATTGAGTGTGTCCTGAGTGTCTGGTGGCTGGCCAGGGAGGGGAAGAGAGGAGCAGAGGGAGGTGCTCACTGGTAGCAGGTCCCAGCATTTGGGGCAGGGGGCTGCAGGTAGGATGATTCCCCCAAGATTCAGCTTTGCTTCAGATGTATCAAAGTGTCACGAAGTCAGGCATGTACACAGCCTTGCTCTGCATCTCTGGGTTCCCAGCCTGGTTGGTTTCCTGGTCCCTCCCTGAGAATACCAATACACTCCTGTTTTCCCACAGATACCCCCACCCCACCCCAAGTCTGCCAGAACTTGAGTGTGGGTAGGAGGAGAGACTCAGCCCTGATTGCTAAACCCCCGGCACACCTAGGGGCTGGGTGCCGGCCTCTGGGGTGGAGGGAGGCGACTCGGGGATTTAAAGTACAGCTGCTTGGTCCTTGGAGGCCTTGGGGGATGTGATAAAAGATCTAGGGTCCTCAGAGAGGTGTGGGGTGCTGGGGGGCAGGACCCAGGAGACACTCGTCCTGTCACTTCCTCCCTGTGGGTGACATCAGCACACCCAGGAGAACTGCCACACCACCAGCAGGCCTGGTGCCTTCCTTCACGGCCGTCTTCGGTCCCTGTGCGTCCTTCCCTCATATTTCTCCCAGTAGGAACTTTCTGGATGGGTCTCACTTAATTCTGAGAAATACCTGCCCCATGGGGCTTACACTCCAGGGTAAGAGGCAGATCATAATTAACAAAAAATAAATAAACAAGATAATTCCAGAGACATACTACGTCTGGGAATAAAACAAGACAGTGATGGGGAAGGCTAGGTGTCATGGTTAAGATGACTTGGGGAAGGATATTTTTTAGACCTGGAAGCAGTGAAAGAGGAAGCCCTATGAAGATCTCAGATCTGGGGCAGGGACCAGCCTTGTCCCTGGGGCGGGGTGGACACCTTTCTCAGTGGGTCCTAGATGAGACTGCTGGGGAAAGGCCAAGGCCAGGTTACACAGAGCCACACAGGCCACAGCAAGGAGTCGGGATTTTGTTCTGGGAGGGGCTTGAGTGAGGGGGGCAATGTGGTCTGGTTCACCCCCATGTCATGAGAGAATGGGTATAGGGAGCAGACGAGAGCGGGGGACATCAGGAGGCTCCCGCAGAGGCCCAGTCAGGAGACAGGACCGCCTGCTCAGCCACCAAAGGGCCCTTTGCACTGGAGGGCCTGCCCGTGCTTGAAGTTCACGCTCAGGGCGCATTACCCAGCCACAGGCAAAGTCAGCACTGTGCTCACCTGGCTCCCGACTTCACCTCTAGTGAACACTCACATTTTTTTCACCATGTCAAGATTCTGCTTCTAGGTGTCACTGGCACCTGGCTCTCTCCCAACCCCACAGCACCTTCCTGCAGAATCCAAGCCTCTCACAAGCTGTGGCTGCTAACCCAAAAAACGTCAGCAGTCCAAATCCACCAGGTGCTCCTTGGAAACCCTGTGGGCAGTCCTACTCTGTCCTGCAGGGTTGCTGTGAGTCAGATTTGACTCGATGGCCATGGGTTTGGTCTGACAGGCGGGTAACCCAGTGAGCCAGCTAAGCACAACCTTCCTTATTCTTACCTACTGATCTGAAGCACACGGTCTCGTCCCCGTGTGAAAGTGCTTGCTGCAGGTTACTAAGGGAGCCCAGGTAAGCTGTGCCGGCCTTGCTCACCTGTAAAGGGCAGTTTCAGCCTTTTGGACTGCCCCAAGAATCCGGAGGCTTGCTGACCACTTGACCTTCTCCCTGACCTGGTCGGTGACCCATGCTAGGAGACCTGCGGTCCTCGCCGTCTCTAACCCTGTTAGCCCCTGCTCCGGAAAGCCAGCAGTTGGTCAGCAGTCAGGACTGCGTCCTCCCATCTCCACCCTGTGGCTGGAGGAGGCACTGCAAGTCTTGAAGCAGCCAGGACCAAGCTACAGCTGGACAGAGGCGCTGTGGGACCCGACACGGAGCGAAGACATAGCCCCGATCTTCCTCGCAGCCACATGGGTCTGGTCCAGTAAGTCTCCCCACGGCACTTGTGGACCAGGGGTAACCCACTCATCAAACGTTTGGGGCTAAGCCCTGCGCCTGGAGCAGCGACCCGGCAAGCAGGGGTCATGTTCTCATGAAACTTGTGGTCTTGGAGAGGGTCCCTGAGGCTGACAGGTGCTCCACGTCCTGTGTCTACTCCTGGTGGTCCTGCAGGGACGTCAGCTGCAGGGCAAATGGTGGCAGGGCCCCTGGACTTGGGTGTGCTGCCCCAGCTTGGTGGCATTTGACTCAGTGCCCTAACTGCGGACTCTGGCCTTGTCCCCAGGGCTGCTCAGGTCGGGACAAGCCTGTACCAAGAGGCTGGGTTTCACCGGTACGTGAGTGGAGTAGGGTCCCTCTGCCTCTCTCGGCGTCTTGGAAACACAGGGCAGTGAGTGTATCGTAAGGCACAGACTTCCCTAAAAACACCACCCCAACTGTAACCGCTCAGGCACACTTCAGTTTATTTACATGGTCAACGCAATTCCCAGCCAGCCCCGTGCCCCTGTTCCTGCCCCCTTCCTGGCCTTCTGGAGCTAGGATCCGCTCTTTGAACAATGTCTTAACTCCCACGTTCTGATCTGAGTAGCTCAGCTGTTACTTTCTCAGTCACCAAAACACCTGTGACTGCTTCAAGTGCAGTGAGCACAGTATTCCAACAGGAGTTGGGCAAAGAGTATGTTTTAGAGATAGGGAAACTGAGGCACAGTAGATACAGTCCTTGTAGGACTAAAACTTCAGTCGATTCCTCTCAGTCTACCATTTTCCATACCAGGAGAAAGGCAGATTAAACCCAACCAAATTCACTGCCATCAAGCCAATTCTGACTCATAGCAACCCTATAAACAGAGTAGAACTGCCCCATAGAGCTTCCCAAGAGTGCCTGATGGATGTGAACTGCCGACCTTCTCACCAGCAGACTCTCTATCCCTAAGTCACGCTTGCATTGTTCCCGGTCCAGTCCACCAACACAGCAGTCAAGAATAAAATCTGAGGACATTTTAGGGAAACGAAGAGTCATCTTTAATTTCCACCACGACACTCAGAAGTAGGAGCCTCCTCCTGAACAACCAGCATGATGACATCGTCACCAGACAGAGGAAGTGAAGAAAGTGGTTGATTTATATGTTGGGACCGACAGTCAAGGAGACACCACAATGTGCTGGGAAGGAGGAAGGGACAGACGAACCAAGTCCTCAGCCTAGAAAAAGGAGGTGTCAGCACCCAGGCCAGGGCTGGCACGGGCGGGGAGAGCTGGGGTGAGTGGGGCCACCGGCAGGCTCTTTGGCAGATGACTGGTGTCTTTTAAGGCCTCACTGGTGACTGGAAGACCCTTTCTAGAAGAAAGAAGATGCAGGCAGTAGCAACTCTCGAAGCCTGTTGGAATGTGACACGATTTCTGTCAGCCCCTGCACCCCCGGTTCCTCAGCTGCTTTCAGCTGAGGTTCCTGCCACTTTTGCTTCCCCCCCAGGGCAGAGAGCCCAGTCTCACCAAGTTGCTCTGTGATCTTGTCTGCCCCGGAGACTCACCTCTTCCTGCCCCAGGACCTCTGCAGCTGAAAGGCCTGCTTCTCTGCAGACCTCTGTCCTTGCTGCCTCTCCTCAACCTAATGCCTCATTCCTCTCCTCCTGGCTGTCCCCAGACACCTCCACGCCTGCTCAGTCCTTCACCCTGCACCCACTCGCGGGGGCCTCCGGAGTGCCCTGGGTCATTTTGCCCTGAATCTCCCTCCATACCCCACAATGAGGTCTCTTGTTCCTAACGCCTTTAATCATCCACCCCGATGGAACATGACTTGGCGTCCTCGACTGAGGTCTGAGGAAAAGTGAGGACTCCGGGTCTGCCCCGAGGAGGGACTCTGCTCCAGCTTCCGCCTGTGCATTCTCACTGATACTCACCTACCAAAACTTCATCCAGCGCAGCAGGCTGGGCTGGGCCCGGGAAGCCTGCAGGACAAGAGCGAGCAGGCATCGCACCGTCCCCCACACCTTGGTCCCAGAACCCCTCCCTCCTGATCCAGATTCTCTCAGCCCTCATACTCACCGAGGAAGGAAGTGTGACTTCTCCCTGTCAACAGAAACAGAGCAAGCTGAGTGGCCTCTCTGCACCTGGACACGTCCTCCAGGCACAGAAAGGGCCCAGGGCAGGGGCGGGCTCAACCCCTGATGATCTCAAAGACCCCTCAGCTGGGCTGGGGACACTCGGCGCGTGGACTCTCCTTCCACAGCAGATTAACCACCCTGAGTACATGCTGTCCACGATGGTACTGAACATGGTGCCTGTGCACGTGCTGACTGAGAGGAGTGAGAGAGGACACTAGGTGCCCCTTCTGCTGGCGGGATGAAAACCAGCCCGAACAATGGCCAGGTGGTACCCCACACTGGTGTTCTCTGCATCGCCATCTCTTTTCAGGCAGGTGAGGTTTCTCATCTCTCAGTAGAAAGGTCGTCTCCATAAAAGAGAGGCCTGAGTGTTGTAAGAACCAAAAACAGCCAAACCCTCTGCCACTGGGTCAATTCCAACTCATAGTGACCCTACAAGACAGAGTAGAACTGCCCCATAGAGTTTCTAAGGAGCGCCTGGCAGATCTGGACTGCCGACCTTGGGGCTAGCAGACCCAGCACTTAACCACTGCACCACCAGGGTTCCCAGAGCATGTGGGAGGACACCCAGCCTGCTTTTCCTTGGCCAGCCCCACTACTACTCAACGTACCCACTTACCGAAGTTCTAAGATTGCTTTCTCGGCAACTGAATGAAGTAAGGCTCTCCAAAATATTTTTTTCCCTTTTATTTATGGAATGAAGCAATCATTTTCTCAATAAGTGAGTTTTAGGCTAGTTTTCCCTGAAAGCTAGCCTGCCCTGCCGCTTAAGCCCGTTCCACAAATTGGCCATTAGAAAAAGAAGCGACAAAGCCCTTCCCTAGAAAAGACATTTGTCTTGATCCCATTCTCCTCTGAGGGGACCCTAGTTTCCAGCAGGTGGGTGCGAAGGGTCCTGAACCCTACACCCCACCCCACTTCTTCCAAACTCTCCTTCTGGCGACCTGGATCTCCACAGTCAAGGCTGGGAGTGCATGCCTCTTACAGAGAGCAGGACTCAGCATGGGCTAAGCAACCCTGAAGGTCCCTCCCTGGTGGTGACAGCCTAGCCACCTCCTTCTCCTCCCTGCAGGGAAGCTAGGGGAAAACAGGGCAGCTGCACATGCCTTACCTTCGCAGGGCCCTTGCCATAGGCAGTGGGGTAGGGCTGCTGGTTGTAATTGTAGTTCTGTGGAGCAGGCGGGAAGGCGGTGTGAGGAACGAGAGTGAAGGCACTCTCTTTGCGCTGCAGCGGGCAGCCTACCTCCCTGCCCTGGCCTGATTATTTCTTAAAGCCTTCTCTTCTCCTTAAAAACTCCCAAACTCACTGCTATTGATTACATTCCGACTCATAGAGACTCTACAGACAGAACAGCACTGCCCTATAGAGTTTCCATGGCATGCCTGGTGGATCTGAACTGCCGACCTCTTGGTTAACAGAGTCAGCACTTAACGACGACCCCAGAAGGCTTCCCCCCTCTCCTTAAGCCATGTAATGTCTTCTTTCTAGAACCCCTTCCAGCCAGAGCCCATCCCATCACCCCCACTTCCACAGTCCTGGCTCAGATCACCCTGTCTCCCTTCTCCTTGGCTCCCAGCTCCACCCAGTGTCACTTGGGAGGGGAGGCTGGGAGACCTTTGTGGTCAAGGCTCAGTCAGCTGGTCAGGCGGCTCCAGCGTCCCACCTTAGAAGTTGCAGCTGTTCCCTGCTGCCATCCTGGGCAGACGGAGACAGCGGGAAGTGTGGATCACAGCAGAGAGACTAACCTGATTAGCACCAGTTGCCCTCTTCTGGGGTGGGGACATGTCTGGCCCCTGAAAAGGAGAGAGGAGTCACAGAGTGTGTATCCATGGGCACTCAAGCCCTGCAGGCCTGCCCCCACAGAGGTCCATGACAGATGCTGCCCACAGAGCAGGCGACTAGCCCAGAGGGAACCAGTGACCCAGAAAATCATGAGATCCAGATTTCCACACTCGGGGTGGGGAGCACAGGGAGAGCACCAGGCGGGGCAACACTGGCCCCACCCAAGCACCTGGAGCACCGGCAGCCCTGGACTGAGGCTGAGCTGGAAGGGGGCGCCCCCACGGATTTCCAGGAGTGGTACACACCCCTCAGCCCCAGCCCACCTTTTGCCTACACCAAACCTTACAGGTCCTTTAATGCTTGTATACAAATGTCACTCACAGGGGAGAGAGAGAGGGAAGCCCCACTGAAGGGCCTCTGCAGCTTCGCCTGCTGCCTCCCCCTTCCCACACACTCTCACCAGCCCACCACCGCCAGGCAAAGGTGGGGGTCAAGAGGATTCTAAGTGGTAGGTGAGAAGTTGAGAAGTTGTTCTGAACCTACCATTGTCCCTTCTCAGCTAGAACCACACACACGTGCACGCATACGCACACTCAGCCTAAGAATGTTCTTCCTGTCTTTAACTCTCTGCCTGATCTACATCTGCCATTAAATCCTAACCCTGCTGTTTCTCCCTAACACCAAGATCACAAACACGTTGTCCGGAAGCCTCTGGACATCTTTTTAACTGAAATTACTTGCTCACAATTAAAACTCAAGACTTCTAGCTTCTCTTGAACAATCAGATGACACGGCACAGTGGCCTAACATGTGCGTATGACACCACTTGGCCGGAGAGCCATGACTTCCCCTTGGCACGGCCCCACCTGTCCAGCCTCACGTGCCTGGCCCACATGGATGTGTGCGTGGGCAACTCTTGCCTCAGTGCCCAAGGGTTCTGCTTCCAAAAGGCCACTCTCATGCAAAATTAAGGTGTGGTCTTGTGTGGAAGCCAGGCAGCCCACCCATCCCTCCTGGGACCTAGATATTCAGACTGCCTGCACCTGTCCGCACTTGACCCTGACCTATTGTACACTGACTGCCCTTCTACATCCCTTTGGCGCGGGAGAGCTGGCCTCAATTCCAGGTCCCTCCTCTCCCTCTCTCCCACTTTGTGGTTCCCCTACCCTTACTTTCTTGCACTGCCCCCCAGGAGTGCCTCCCTAGCCTTGGTGGCACAGTGATGAAGAGCTCAACCGCTAACCAAAAGTCAGCAGTTCAAATCCACCAGGCACTCCTTGAAGATGCTGAGGATAGTTCTCCACTGCCCCAAGGGTCTGTGAGTTGCTGTGGGAACTGAACGGCAGGGGTCTGGCTTGGTGAGCTTCCGTACCTCTCCCAGTCCAGCCTGGCCCCCAGAAGCAGTGACCAAGCACAGGCAGTGTTGGCCTCGTGTTTCTGTGCCTGTGGAGGTCCCAACCTTGTGGCCTCCTCTGTCATCCTAGGGAAAATCCCTCCACCCCACACCTTCTTCGTCTTCAGTTATGCACTCTCTTCCCTCTAGCCCTGATCACCGCAGCATAAAGAGATCAGGAAGGGAGGGGGCATGGGGCAGGGAGAGTGGGAAGCTGGGACAGAACCGGGAAGCTGCCTGCCAAGGGCCCAGGCCCCTGTGACCCCAGTGGAGTGAGGTCTAGGCTGGGTGGTCGGGAAGCCGAACTTCCCATGCCCTTACCTCGGTTATTGATTTCCAGTTGAAAAAAGGGGTGTTGTGTTTGAAATCCTGAAGAAAGAAGGAGAGATCCTGACCCACAGGGGGACAGTTGAGGGGAGGGGAGGGACAGGGTGTTGGGGTAAGTTTCAAGATGAGGCGTGGGCACAGGGTTTACAGCCTAGGTGTGGCTAGAGTTAGTGAAGGTGGGGATGCCAGGAGATTGGGGGTGTTAGAGTTTGAGATGGCCTTGGTGACATGACTTGGGTGGGGTTACCAGTCTCAACACTGAAAACGGGGTATTTTGTGGCAGGTAGGGTGGAGTGGAGTGAGGGTGGCTGCCTGGAGAGAGGGGTTGGGTGGGGAGTAGCGAGGTGACCAGAATCCCCAGCTCTCCGGAATGTCTCCTACCTCCCAGAGCCGGCTGAAGTAGAGGAGGGCTCGAGTGCCAGGAGTGGGGACTTGGCCCTGTGGATGAAAGGCGGGTGCAGATTAGAAGTAGCCTGCTTTCCTGCTTGGCTGGGCCCCTATTCCCCACTCCATCTCAGCTCTCAGGTTTTCAAGGTGACTGAATTTCAGGGACAGTTGGCTATCTGCAGGGAGACTAGAAACTCCTTTAGGAAACAAAGGCTAGATCCGGGAGCCATCACCCGTCACCCTAACAGGTACCCAGCGTCCTCCTTGCTGCCTGTTGCCCACAGCCTCCGGCAAAGCATAGCTGTAGCAAAAACCCAGCAGCCAGGCTTGTCCCCACAGCATCTCACCTTCTCAGCCGCCAAGCCCATTTCCCAAAACTGTGCTTCTAGGCATTTTTTGTGTGTGTGTGTGTAAGGAAAAGCCTTGGTCTGAGTTCTTTTATTTTAATCAAACTACTCGCTAACAATTAAAAAAATCCAGTATCTAGCTTTTCTTGAAAAATCAGATGACATGGCCACATTGGTCTGACACGGCTGTAGGACAACACTTGGCTGGGGAGCCCTGACTTCCTCTTGATGCCGCCCCACCTGTCCTTCTCCAAGCCCACCCCACCCCAGCAACTGGAGCAACAAGAAAGGAGCAGAGACTGGGAGTGTGGGGGCAGCTAAGGTTTATTTCAAGGGCAAACACTGAGATTATGGGTGAGATAGGGGCAGTTTAGGGAGGAGTGGGGCAGGGCTCCCATCCATCTGGTAGCTCTTTGTCTGGAAGTCACTGGACGCGAAAGCTCCTCTGGTCCTGGGCAAAGAAATGTTCTGAGAGGAAGCTCTAGGCATAGGTATCAGGGGAGTAGTGGGCCAAGGCAAGGGTAGACTAGACTCTTGCTCCAGAAACCTGTAGGGAACTTTTGCCCACTGTTGTCATCCAGTCCAATCCAGAAACCCTGCCAATCCAGAAACCCCTATCTCACCAGAAACCACTTGTATAGGTTCCCTTTCCTCACTCCCCTCTATGCTTGCAGAGTTTCTCCCTTCTTTTCTTTAGCCATCTCCATCCTAGAAGCTCTGCCCGACAAATGAATCCTAGCTGATATCATCCCCTTCGCTGCATCTCTAGACACACAAAAACACCTGGCTGCTTGCCCTGGCTCTCTGGGAGGGGTCTGTACATGCCCTGGGTCTCCCATCAGACCATAAGCTCCCCAGTGCTCAGGGACCTGGTTGCCCCATGGGCCACAATGAGAAGAACGTCCCCACCAGAGACTGAATGCTCTCTGTTTTGTTTATTCAAGCCAGAAGTCCACCGCAGTCCTTGATTTTGGGGCAAGTTTGGGCTAGCTCTTTGTCCCCCTGTGCTCCAGCACCACCATCTCCCCATAAAGACTGAAAGGTGTTTGAGGGCAGTAAACTCAGTTTTCATCCCTTTACTGTAAGAGACAGAAAGGTGACTGCTCACAGGGAGGGACCAGCTGGATGGCTGAGTGAAGAATGGGCAAGGGGACTTCGTCTGTGAGCCAGCAAGCACCTCACCCCAAGAAGCAGCTGCCACTCGGTTCTAGCCCACCACTATCCCATGGAAAGGGGGACTGGTGTTGAAGATCTTTTTTTCCAAGAAAAACTAGAATTACAATTACTATGTAATCTCTCAGTGTTTAGCTTTCAGCCACCAATTCACATTCTTAAAAACAAAAGTGGATCAGACAGAACACATCTATGGGGCCACAAGCTGCAGCTTCTGACTTTGCTATTTGTTTGGATCTATCAACTTCCCTCAGCCTCCATTCCCGAGGTACGTGTGCTACTCTGGAGTCAGACGGCAGCCTGACCCGGGGTCCTCCACAGGAGGGTGGGGTGGGAAGAGAGGAAGTCCAAAAGGGGCTCTGGGCCAAGTGTCACCTATGGTTATGCATATACCGGGCCTGTCACCCATGACACACTCAGCGGATGTTCATTTCCTTTTCCTTTGCAGCACAAACGTCACTCAAGTGGCCCTTCAGCTCCACTCGACTGTCCATCCAGTCTCTCCCCTGACCCCCTCTCTCAGTTCTTAAGAATTAGGCCTACTTACTCTGCCCTTGGAAATCCTGGTAAGGTAGAGGTTAATTAAATGGTACGTCTGCCAACCAAAAGGTCAGCAGTTCAAATCCACCAGGCCCTCCTTGGAAACTCCATGTGGCAGTTCTCTTCCGCCCTATAGGGTCATATGGGTCGGAACTGACTTGACAACAGTCGGTTGGGTTTGGTTCTTACTCTCCCCTTGGAAAACCTGGTAGTGCAGTGGCTAAGAGCTCAGCTACTGATCAAAAAGTCAGCAGTTGGAATGCACCACACACTCGTTGGAAAATCTATGGGGCAGTTCTGCTGTATTCTATGGAGCAGCTATGAGTCAGAATCAAGAATGGGTTTGGTCTTTTTTCTTCTTCTTCTTCTCTCCTTAGTCTCCAGGTACCACAGGGAAAACGAAGGCTCAGAACCTTGCTCAGTTCCATACGCTGAGATATGAAGGTGGTCTCATCCCTTCCTCTCAACCCCAACTGCCTGTCTTTAAGGTCTCTGCTGTCCTTCTCCCAGTCCTTTGAGCGCTCACCTGAATGCCTTCTCAGCGGCCATCACCCCAGGCTCCTTGCTCAACAGGCAGGTGCTTAGCCCTCTCCCACAAACACTGGGATGGCGTGGCTTCCCGGTCCTTACCTGGTTTATGGCGTCCCAGTTAATGAAGCCCAGCTTGGATTTAAGATTCTGCAGAGAAAGAGAAACGAGAAGATGGCTGCTTTGGGCTGCAACCTAAGGGTCTTCAGGCTTCAGGACAAGAGAGGTCCAGGGCCACTTTCAACTTCTGCTACAGAGAGACGACTTTAGTCTGCAGGGGCAACGGACCAGGATGGTCTTCCAAGGGCAAGCGGAACAATCTTTTAGAACTCACCTTCCAGAAATTTTCAAAGTTGAAGGCTCCAGGATACATCTCTGAGGTCTGAGGAACCAGATGGGAGACAGGATGAGAGTAAACACCCAGTTGGTGAGAAAGAGGCAGGGCCAGGAGATTCGAGGGGGCTAGGGGGTAGGCGGGTAGGGGTGATGCTTATTCGACACCGCTGCCCCAGCCCAGGCTGCAGTGACGCCTCCACTCACGGAAGTACTGACTCCAGTGGCAACTTCGCCCCTTCCACTCTCCCGACTGGATCCTTGTACCTGGGTGGGGAAAAGGGAGACCAATGCCTAAGGCTTATGCATCCTGGGACTCAGTGCCACCTGTCACCCAGCACCTGGCCCTCTCTCCCTACTTTGCTCTACTCTGTGTGCTCCTCTGTACAAAGCCACGTTCTCTTTTTCTTATTTAAATACTTACTGCCATCAAGTCCATTCTGACTCACAGTGATTTAAAAAATCCCACCTCCAGAAAGCGTTCCTAGACTGACTGGCTACCTTATACCCCTACCCAACCCCTTGAATCATATGCTTGCCCCTCCTCCTCCCCTGCCCCCCAAGCACTGCTAGCAACCCAAGTAGCTGATGTGCTTCGTCCCCCTGGGCGCCAAGAACGAGGCCTTATCCTACGACCTTCTAAGAGGGAGGTAATGCCACTTTACAGATGAGAAAACTAACACACAGAACGGGCCAGCAGCTGGCCTCGAGATCTGTCTCTGTCTCTGACTCCACTGTCTGGACTTGCTGCGACCTGGTCTCCTGTGATGCAGAAAGATCTACAGGGAGTGTGGGAGGTGAGCTGGTTACATGGCCTTGTCCCCACATTGCCCCAGAGGAAACTCAGGCCCAGAGAGGTTAACTGACCTCTCTGAAGACACCCAGAGGAGAGGCAACAGAGCTGCAGTCTGAACCCCACCTTCAGACTCCAGTTCAGTGACTTTCTACTTTTCAATACTGTCTTCTTAAGCATGGTTTTTAAAAAATACTCCCTTGAAACTGCACTAAAAGACCGCAATTGACGGTTCAGTGCCCTGGGGGTTCCCCTGGAAACATGGCCCCTAGACCTGCTGCTGCCCCTCATTAGAAAACACTACCGAGGTCAACTCTTCAGACAGGAATGGACTGGACTCGAGGACATAGTGTGACCATGTCATGTGTGTACTTGATGGTTCTACACATCTATAGGATGCTGTCCTACTGGACTCTTACTAGTAGGAAGAGGAGAGGGTGGAGAGGAAGGGACAGAGGATAGTTAAGAACATACAACATATATAGAATAAAAAGGAGAGGCAAGAAGAGCAGAAAGAGCTGCAGATAAGTGGTCGTGCAAATTTAATTTGGATTGTATACTTTCACTTAATTCACAATTTAAAAAAAAAACCTCTTTGACAATCCTTCTGTTATTTTGGTCTACTTTTCCCTTCACAGCAGTGAAGAAATGAATGAGCTGAGGAGTTTGGATGGGGATCCCAGGCCCCCATTCTGGACCCCTGATGAGGAGGACTCAGGTTCCGAGCAAGAAGGAACTGATACTTCTTGCCCCAGCCCCATACTCCAACATCCCTTCCCTTAAAGCCAACTCTGCCCAATCCTAGGCTTACCTGGTAATTGCCATGGGAGTTCCCGAGGTAGTGGCTGCCACCTTGGCTTACTTCCTGCAGAGACAGGAAGACAAATCAGTCTGGAGGCAGACAGATTCAGAAGGCAGGGCTTAGGTGACAGATCCCTGAATCAAAGGATTGCGGTGTGACATGACAGAGGACTTCCCAGAACCCTGAGAAAGAGGCCCCTATATATGGACACCTCCATCCTCCCTGGCAAATCTTGTTTCAACCTTATCCACAGTGGTCAAGAGCTCAGCTGTTAACTGAAAGGTCAAAGATCTGAATCCACCAGGTGCTCCTTGGAAATTCTATGGGGCAGTCCTGCTCTGTCCCATAGCGTCGCTATGAGTCAGAATCAACTAGACGGCAGTGAATTTGGTTTTTGGTGACTTCGCTTACCACTTACCGACAATGTTTATGGATAGCATCACCTTCTCGGTCTATATTCATTTCCGCAAGCTCTCCAAAACCCAGAAGCAAGTGCTTTGGCCACCAAAGCATCTAAATTTCCCTCTGCGGGAGTGAGCTAGGCCACTGTACTAACGGATTCCAATGTAAGGGCCCATTGGGACTGCTGTTTTTCACTGGTTAGAGAGGCGGCGCTACCCAGGGAACTGAGGTAGACGACTGAGGCACCTCGTGCGCTACAGGCAGGTTTCCCCGGAGTCCAGTCTACATCACTTGGTGTGAAACACAGTGATTCCCAGACTCATCAGCTCCTCTTCACTCCCAGACCTCATCTGTAGACCAGGTTAGGACATGGGATTTCCCTGGTCCAGTGCTGCCACTGGGGAGCTGACCCCCACCACCAGTCTACTCTGGAAGCCTGCCATCTCCTTACCTTGCCTCTGGAGTCACTCTGGCCTCTCTGCCCGCTGGATCCCTGAAGGACAAGACAGACACAGGTCATCGTTTCAGATCCTGGGGCCATCCCACAAATCAATGCATTGAGTCAATACAATTCCTCTAAAAGTCCTAATGGAGTTCTCTTTTGAAACTTGTCAAAATAACCTTCTAATTTATGCAAAAAGATAAATGCCTAAGAACAAGTAAGAAAGTGCTGGAAAAAAATAAACAGCAGGGAAGGACTTGTACTAGTGTATGTTAATGTATGGTAAAGCTACCATAAATAAAAGTGTGGCACCTCTCCCACAACAGAGGAATGCATCTAACAAAGTAAGACTTCCAGAACCTTCCCCAAAATATGTAGGTATGTACATGTGACATTTTAAACCAGTGGTGGAAATTACTTAACCTGTGGGGCCGGGAATATGAGTTAAGTATTTGGATAAAAAAATTATTTATGCTTCCTCAGTTTCCTCTCTTCTATTTTTGTCTGATTTTCACCTGCACACGCCTCTGATCTAAAGCGGAGGGTAAGTGGGACAGAACTGAGGAGTGGGACCAGACAGTCTACAGAAAAGTAAACTCCACATGTAGTGACAAGCTAAACTGAAAAAAGTGAAATTTTAGAAGTACAGACAGTGCTAGAAGAAAATGAAGACTTTTCCAACAGTACACCAAGAGCAGGAGCTTTGAGAAAAAGATTGATCTATTTGACTGTCTGTATATAACACTCTGGTATATCACAAACTAGAAATGGAATCACAAACCAGGAGAAATTTTCATGAAAGCTGTCTGTCCATAGCAGGCCAGTGGCACAGCGGCTAACAGCTCAGCTGCTTACCGAAAGGTCAGCATTTTGAATCCATCAGCTGCTCCCTGGAAAGCCCCTGGGGCAGTTCTACCCAGTCCTATGGTGTCACTATAAGTCAGAATCGACTTTAGAAAGTCATCCGAACCGGCGGGCTGCTGGGCAGCTCGTCTCCCCCACCGGGCCACACTGCTCCTAGCAGGGCGTCACCTCAGCTGGGAGCTCCCTGGAGATGGAGTCCGGGCCCCACCCCACACCTGCGGCATCAGGACCTGCATTTCCACAGGATCTTCAAGTGACTCATGGGCGTGTCGGTGCGACACCGTGTCAGCGCCACCAGTGTCGACACTGGGCCCAGAGTTCCACAGTAAACTGGAGAGGAGATGTCAGTTTCCAAACACTGAGCTCAGCCAGGGGACTCATCGCCACATCCTGTTCCCCGGCCAGCAGAGAACACAACGTGAAACAAGCCGTGTCTGACAGGACCAGGTTTCACGTGATTTCTCACAGCCCTGCATATGATGACGGGAAGCCACGTCTGTCACGTGACGGTCCGCAGTGAATTAGGACTGCAGTCCTTGGTGTCATTCGGGGGTAACGCCTGCTTTCTTCACCTTAAGTTGTAAGTTCCCTGTGATGGGGCTCAGCAGGATCACAGGGGAGAGGGGCCACGAATGGGGCTGAGAGGTGGGATGAAAGGGTGGAGGGTACAGGAGCTGATGGGCTGGACACAGGAAGCACGGGGTAGGAAGCAGGAGTGTGCTGTCACACAGCGAGGAGAGCAGCTAGAGTTGCACAGCAGTGTGTGTGTAAGTTTTTCTATGGCCACTGAACTCAGACTGTAAACTTTCACTTAAAGCACAATAATTTTTTTTAAAAAAAAAGACTGCAGCAGAGCAGTAAGGAGTGGGCACAGGTGTGTGTGAGGAAGCGTGGTGACCCCAGGCTTGGCTCTCACCTGACTGCCAGATCCTCCGGATATGCGGACTTCATTCTCTGCGTTGTCGCACTGTGGGAGAAAGACTTTGTCTCAGCCCCCTCGCTCCAGGCACCAATGTCAGCCCCCTAACTGCAGGCTTTGAAGCCCAGTGCCAACCAATAAATGCCCCCACCTCAGCAACAAGTCACCCAGGCACTGCCCACCCTGGCCCCTGCTCTCCCATCACCTGAGGGGTCATCCGCCCTCAAGTGCACACACTCTGTGCACACGCCGTCTGCACGCCGTCACTGCTGTGCACCCACTCCCCATGGCCCACGGCTCACCTCTGGTTTGTGCCCGCCACCATGCCCACTGCTGCTGCTGCTGCTGCTGCCGCCGCCGCTGTAATGGGAGCTGGGCCGGGAGCCCTACGAGGAGAGCAAGAGCTCCTGAGCTGTCTTAGGGTCTCAGAAAGGGACGGGACAGTTAGAAATGAATTCAAACTAATCCTATTGTGAATTTTTTAACGACCAATCTGACTCAGCCTGCTCCCAGCCTCCACTCCCTCCCGCCTTCAGCCAGTGGGTCACCCAGACAGGTTATTCAGAGCACAGAGACAGCCAGATGTGGTGATTTGGGAATTCTGACCTGTCACCTCCTCACCCCAACCTCACACCAACCAGGAAAAAAGAAACTTTGCCATCAAGTTGATTCTCACTGACAGCAGGACAGAGTAGAACTTCCCCCATAGGGTTTCCAAGGCTAAAATCGTTCTGGAAGCAGAATGCCCCATCCAGGTGGTGGGTTCAGATCACTGATCTGTGAGTTAGCAGCTGAGCATTTTAACCACTGTGCTAGCAGGGCTCCTCAGCCGCTTTCCAGGGCTTGAAAATTCTAGAGCCAAGCTGCATAGGCACTGAAATCCTTGCCACCAGGGGCAGGGTGGGGCTCCCCCTGCCAAACTCCTGCCTCTGCTCACCCCTCTCTCTTCTAGAACCCCGTAAGGGAAGGAGCACTCACCTGGGAGCCTGAACTGCCACCTTGGCCGTGATTCCTAGGATCGTTTGAGGGTCGGTCCTGGAAGGGGGGAAGATGGGTAGCAGAAACAACAGTAAGTGCCAGGAGCCTATGCTGTCTGACTTGGCACAGCTGTGCGGGGGTTGGAGTTCCTTCTCCCCAGACCCCCTTTCCAGGAGCTGCCGAGCCACAGCTCCCTTCCTGGCTCTCTCCCCTACGCGGGTGAAGACTCGTGTAGATACTGCGTTTATTAGTGTCATTGGCACCACAACTCTGTAAATACCCTTCAGTCTCCATGTGTGCAGCCCTGGCCCTATTATTTGGGGAGCTTCCCAAGGACAGGGGGCAAGTGTTCTCTCTGCCTGTGCGACCCTCTTTCTAGCATCTGCTATCCCGGGTACGCTCAGACTTGTGAGGTGGACTTGAGGGGCAGGAACAGACGTTAGACTGGAGGTGGAACACCCCCACCATGGGGGAGCGGAGGACAAGGGAATAAACAGAAACAGGCAGGGCGCCTCTTCTGGAAAAATTATGGCGCCTATTTAAGGTCCAGTGCTTGGCTGGGGGTGGCAGGGTGGGGACAGAGGCTGAGACACCCCCAAGATGACAGCTGCCAGTGACTCCACCCACCCAGGGGCGCACTGGCTTTGCACAGTGCCTCCCCCAAGCAGCCACAACCAGGGGCCGCACCCATGCCTTCAAGGAAAGAGAAACACTCACCCCGCTGGACCCTGAGCTGCCATTGTGTCCCCCACTGCTGCTGCTGCTGCTGCTTCCCTGTGAGGAGGTAGTTCTTCCCTGAGGGAGCAGGAAGGGACCAGAAGCAGATGAGAACAAGGGTTGCCACCCTCGCCGTCCTTTCTCTGCCCACACTAGGTCAGCAAAGGCTATCTCCTACCTGGACAGCCCATCTCAGGTCCTCTCGCTCCTTACCCCTGAGTTACTAGAGCTTCCACTGCTTCCGCCGCTTCCGCTTCCGCCGCTCCCGCTTCCGCCGCTTCCGCTTCCGCCGCTTCCACTTCCGCCAGAGCCAGAAGGCTGAGGGTTGGTGCACTGAGGGGAAGAGGGGCCCGGTTTAGAGAGCTACCTGCTTGTGTGGGGCTGTTTTTCCTTTAACGTGTTGCTCTTCTCCGCTTCTCTTCGTCCTTCCCTCCTTGCCTTCGTCCTTGCATGTCTCTCTGTCCGGTCCAATCTTCCTCTGACCCCAGCCCCCGCTTCCCCATCTTTCTTTTCCCTTTGTCTCTTCTCCAGCCCCCACCCCCACCCCTCACCTTCTGCCACATGTCCACAGATACCCAACTCCTCCCCCAACCTCTCCCTTTTACCGCAATATTCTGGTTGCTGCCACGGCTCCCCGTGGAGTCATAACCAGGCTGGGCCACAGTCTCCTGCAGAGAAGACTGAGTGTGGGGTCCGAAAGCACAGAGAAAGGAGTAGGGGAGTGGGGGCTTGAGGGAGGAAGGTGGCTGGGGTCAGGGCTAGGTGGTTACTTTACCCAGGAGTTGGTCCCAGAGTTGGATGAACCTTCATGGTCTCCTTGACGTCCAGAGGTGGTTTCAGAGCTGCCTCCAGAATGTCCCTGGCCACGGCCACTGGGACTACTGTGAGAGCCAGAGGTGTCATGGCCTCCAGATTGAGGCTGTCCATTGGTTCCCTGCAAGGACACCACACCTACACTTAGTGTGATCGTCTGCAACTCTGCATGGTAGAGGGAGGGCAGACAGCAAACACAGACAGCCAGGGAACTGCAGGGAAAGATCTCCAGGAGGCGGGAGAAAGGGGCAATCGTAAATAAGAGGCCCAGTGCACCCTTCACATGCTTCCTGAGGTTCTCAGCCCTGCTGCCTCTCGTTCCACATCTGGCCTCCCAGTCACTCACCCGGGCACTATCGCTGTCAGAATGCCCTTGCTCGTAGCTGTCGGCAGTGTCTATGCCTTGGTGGATGATGTCCTCGATGTCCTGGGCCTGTTTGCCAGCATTTTCAAGAGCTTGGCCTGCTTTCCCAATCCCGTTGTTGACAGCCTCCTCCATGTGAAAGGCGTTTCCCGCCCCAGGGCCCATGGCCTCTCCAGCCCCTTGGCCAGTGGTATGTCCCATCCAGTAACTTGGTCCTGTGTTCTTCCCTCCACTCAGTAGTGGGCCAGCCTCCCCACTGCCCAGGCACAGGGCCAGCAGGATGTAGGCCAGGGACCCCTGCAACTTCATTTCAGCCTCACTTCCTCTCGTCTCCTGAGCGTCTTCCTCTTCTTCCCACTCAAGTTTGCTTTCTTCTGCCCTTTTTCTTCCTCCGTCTGCACACCCTCCCCAGTTCTCTCTTTCCTTCCTTCTGACCACTTGTTCCTCTCTCCCTCTGGCTCTGTCTCTAAGACTCCCCCGGCTCCCCGGAGTTCTCCTCCCTGTCTCCACTCCTTATCCTATATACAGGGCTGGGCAGCCCAGAGTCCCTCCCCTAGTGACTCAGGCCCAGCCACCGATAGGGTAATAAATTGCAATTGTGACTCTGGGAATCTGTGTTGAAACAGGGTGCTGTGTATCAGAGAGGGAGGGGAGCAGAAACGGGATGAGATAGGTGCAAAGGCTCCAATTTCCCAACCCTAGGAATTTGGGGCACAGGGTGGTGGTGAGGGCATCTGAGGAGACAGGCTGTTCGTGTTTCATGGAGGTAGGGGTGGGGGGAGAGAAACACAGGAAAAATTATAGGCAGGAATGCACCAGAAGAGCAAGGCTAGAGAAGCCCAGGAGAGTGAGACCCCCTCAGGCCTAAGCCATGTGAGGGTAGGGGCCTTTTCTCTCTATCTTGGAGGCCCTTGTCTCTCCCATAAAGGTGACTGTCCTCACACCTTTCCTCACCTGTCAGCCCACAGGAGGAGGCTGGAAGCCATAGGGATCATTCAAGGTTCTGGGGAAATGCCTCGGTGGGGACCCCACGTGAGGGAAAGAAAGTGGCCGTGACCCTGACAGGGCTCAGAGGGTGTCTCAGCTGAGCATGAAGGCTTCTGGGAAAGCTAGGCTTGGAGCAAGGGAGCTGGGCGGGCCACCTGCCACCAGAGCGAATGAGTGGGAGGGAAAGACCAAGGGAGGGAGCAGTTGACCATCCTGTTTACCCAGCCTTGGAGGGGACCTGTGTGTGAGCTCATGGCCTCCTGTGATGGGCGAGTCTGGACCCGCTCACCCCTCCCCCAGCCTTCCCCAGTGGCCTGGGCAGCATTAGCGAGGGAAGAACAGTCACTAAAAGGTCCGGAGCCAGTGGTCAGCACCATCGCCCTCTCCCCTAGTTCCAGCTTGGGATCTAGAACTCAGGCAGCCTCCCTGATCTCATCCCTGCTCAGCTAGTAGGATTGCTTCTCTATTCCCAGGAGTCCCAGGTCCTCTCTCTTGGCACTGCCCTGTATCACTGGGACTCATCACCTAGCTGGGAGGGGCTGGTTTCCATCTGCCTTTCTCAATGTCTCTCAATCAGTCTCTTCCTCCCTCCTTCTCACTCCACCCCCACGCCCACACCCTTACCTGTAACATCCCAACACCTCTCACCGTGCAAATACAATCCCTGTCTGTTCTCCTCAGCTTTGGCCTCCCTGTTATTCTATCTCTGACACTTTAATGATGATAATAATGGTGGTGGTAATAACAATTATTTTACTATTGTTATTGCAGCTCCAGTTTACAGTGGACTTTCTGTGTACCTGGCGCTAGGCTACACACTTTAAGGCTCACAGGGCCCTAGAGGTAGGTCCTGTTATTACCTTATTGAGGGACCTAGACACTGGGGCTCAGGGGGGACACAGTGCATACCACACATGGTGAAGCCCAAAGCCCATCCAGATAGCCTCAGTCCTCAGCTCAGGCTCCCAACCATTGTCTGGATCCCACGCAGTGCCTTATGCCTCTTTCAGCCTTGAGATGCTTGCCAGTTGTCCTCTGGATGGACTCAGCCTTGGTCTTGCCTGTGAGCCGTGTGAGGGGACAGGGAACAAATCTGAGCCTAGTGGGATCTGTAGTGGGCTTCCCACTTCCTGGGCCATGACAGTGCAGCAAGATGGGGACCCCAAAGGAGCACTTGCTAACTCAGAGACCCCTTCCCAAGCTTCCCTTTACAATGTTTTGTATCTGCCCTCCCGTTCTCTGTTACTAATATTTTATATCACTGCTGCAAATGGAAAGTCATAAATAGAAGGTACCAGAACAATACAGTTAGAAGCCAGCAATGGTATCGCATTAGAGTTGACTGCACTTCCTATGCCCTTGGTTAGGAAACAAAAAGGAAATTAGCAAGTAGGAAAGAGGTGTTCGGGGTACACTAGCTTAGAAACTGTCTTCCTCTTTAACATAATTGGAAACCCTTGTAGCTTAGTGGTGAAGTGCTGTGTCTGCTAACCAAAAGGCTGGCAGTTTGTCTCCACCAGGCACTCCTTGGAAGCTCTATGGAACAGTTCTATTCTGTCCTGTAGTGTCACCATGAGTTGGAACCAACTCAATGGCAATGAGTTTCGTTTTGGAGGTTTTTTAACATAATCAGAAAACTTGAAAGAAAATTAAGAAGAACCTAAGTTTCTCAATGCATGATTCAGCATTGTTCAAAGCTATGTCAATGAACCACTGAAATTCTCCCATGTCACCTGCATTTTACCTTCCAAGGAAAAGGGCCTTCAGGTGTTTCTAGACCTGAGGAACCACTGCAAATCAGACTTGCCAAGCCAGCCAAGTGCCGTCGAGTTGGATCCGACTCACAGCACACTTCTTACGTATCTGTTGTGAACCAGATAGAATGCTGGGTGCTTTCAGATGCATAATCTCAGTTCATCTTCACTACAACATCAGGGGAAAACTTCATGACATAATAGTTAAGTACAGTTCAAATCCACCAGGCACTCCTTGCAACTTCATGAGGTAGATATTATTCCCATTTCACAGATGAATTAACCAAGGCTCAGAGCAGTTAAACATCATATGAAGACTGCCAATTAAGTTCATGAATTCTTCCTAGAAAAAGTGCTCCATACCTCATCGCTGAATATCACTATGGCCACCTTCAAAGCACTGCCCCTGGGAAGCTATGAACCAATGCCAGTACCTAGTCCACACTTCAAACAATTTTGGAACTCTTTTTCTGGAACGGCCAGCACAGCTGTCATCCTGTTACGCTTGATGTCCTGAACCTCATCAGAATGTCTCTCTTCCAATATTTCCTTTATCTTCAGGTAAAGAAAAAAGTCACTGGGCCCAGATCAGGTGAGTATGGAAGATGTTCTAATACAGTTATTTGTTTATCTGCTAAAAACTCTCTCACAGACAACTATACAATTAAGTTCACAAACTTGCCACTGTGTCACTGTGTGCAACGGCCATTCCAGAAGGAGTTCCAAAATTGCACTGAAGGGTGGACTAGGCACTGGCATCAGTGCTTGTATTCCCAAGGGGTGTACTTTCAAGGTGACCATAGTGATACTCAGCAAGGAGGCATGTAGCACTTTGAATGATTCAGTTCATGGACTTAATTGTCAGACCTTGTAGACAAGATCATCTGTAAAACTATCATTGTAAATGGAACTGTCGATATTTGACTCAGGTCTTTGTAGGTCCAGTGCTACATCTCCTGTGTCACCATGACACAGCTTTGTATTTCATAGCCTCAACAACTCCGACATGCCTACAGGACAGCCAGACTTCAGCTTTTCTGATTCATTACTTTTTTCATTCAACCAAGTGATAAAATCTACTGAGTACCTACTCTGTACCAAGGAGCCCAGGTGGTGCAGTGGTCAGTCATTTGGTTGCTAACCAAAAGGTCAGCAGTTTGAATCTACCAGCTGCTCCTTGGAAACCCTATGGGGAGTTCTACTCTGTCCTGTAGGGCTGCTATGAGTCAGAATCAGCTTGACGGAATGGGTTTTTTGGTTCTCTGTACCAAGCCTCTTCTAGGCACTGTAGATACAGCACAGAATGTGATCACCGAAATCGGTCTACTCAGGAGCTTGCATTTATTGTGGGGAAGCTAGACAGGAAACATCGGCTGGTGATGAGCCTTATGACAGAAAGTACTCTGGAGTGAGAAAATAGAGGAGGATGAAGCATTTTAGTAGAAGGGTAAGAGAAAAGCTCTCTGAGCTGAGACCTAAACAAAGTGGGAAGGCAAGCCACGAGGGTGTCTGAGGGGACAGTGTATTCCAGGCAGAGAGAAAAGCAGTGCAAAGGTGCTGACACAGGAGCCTCCTTGGGTTGTTTTGAGGACCAATGTGTCAGGTTTAGGAGAAAACGGAAGGGGCTGAAATCGAAGACATAGAAGGATCAGAGTGTGTGACCTCGGGGGCTGTTGTGAGGTGTGCGGGAGGCAGAGGAACAGAGAGACCACGGAGGAGGCTGCCGCAACAGGGCAGGCAGGGGAGCACGGAGCCACGGTGAGGCAGGGCTTCGGGTCTGGGCGCTGCCTCTTCTCTCTCCTGTGGGGTCCCAGGCCTCGAACTGGCGTCTGCAGACTCACCTTGCCCACAGGGCCCATCGTGGAGCCTGGGTCCCAGGCCTAGCTTCACTGCTTACCAGCTGTGATGGTAGCCAGTCTATACGTGTTTCTTCATCGACCAAAAGGAATTACTTGAGTTCAGATGAGTTCAAATGAAGTCATACGTGTAAAGAGGGTGGTTCGTGTAAATAGCTTACAACAGCCCCTGGTTCACAAGGGCCCTCAGTGCACGTTCTTGATCATGCTGGAAATGTTATGGAAATGATTTCTTAGCCATTGTTTAATTTGAACACACACACATATGTCTCCCTAAAGAGCCAAGTGCAAAAATTTGTTTTTAAACAGGACTTATTCTGAAATAGCCTTATACCCTTGCCTGAGGGTCCCAGCAACAGGTGTGCCCTTATTAGCAGGGATCATCAACAGTCAAGTTCTAGTAAATTGGAGCCCTGTGACTGCCACTTACAAGCCGGGTGGCCTCAGGCAACACTCCTCCTTCTCTGAAGTTCAGCTTGGCCCTATGTAAGAGCATTCAGTAAAAGGTGACTGTGAGGGTCCTGCCCAGATTCTTCAAATTCTGCAAGCACTGGCTGCTCCCCCTTGTCACTCCCCAGGCTTGCTCATCTCTCTGGGTCCGAGCAGCCCATTTCGTGCCCATACTTACTCCACAGCCTTTTACAAATCTCTGTGAGCCAGTGGCCTCCCCTCTCCCACGTTTCAGGCATTTGTGCCTGACCTCGACCTCCCCTCTTAAACTTCTTAATCTAAGGGTAAAATGGATATTAAACAAATAAATGTATAATTACAAATTGTCACAAGAGCTAAGAAAAACAAGATCAGGGTGTCACAGAGAAAATAACAAGGAAGCTCGTCGTTGTTCACCTGAGTAGTCAAGATAGGACTGAACGATAAGGAAGAGCCAGGAGGAGGGACATGGAGGCACGAGAGGATTCCTAGTGACAACACAGCACACGAGGCCTCAAAACAGAAGATAGGCATGCCTATTTTACCCTTCAAAACCAACCCAAAGTCCTCTTTTCCAGAAGCTTTCAAGATTGATCCCCAGTGCATACCTATGATCCCATGTCCTTTGGCCCCCTTTGTACCCATACCTAAGCAAACCTAGTCAAAATGTGTACAAAATAAGATAAATGAAAGCTGGTATTTTATTTAAAAAAAAATTATTCTCCTGAAGAGTCTCTTTTCAGCAGCATCCACTACAGGATTCTTTTAAGTAGAGACTCCTCTAGTACATATGAAATGATGTCCAGCCCAGAGGAGACCCTCAACAAAAGCTCAGGGATAAATGAATGGTTCTGCTTTTAAAAATGTGAGAAACACATTTTCACTCAGTGATAATAAAAAATAATAATAATAATAAAAAGAAAATGGAAAAAAATGTAAGAAACAGATGTGTACAATTTACTTTGAAATACATTTCTTTAAGTATCAATACATAACCAAAGCAATGCAAGAATAAAACCAACAAATCCACTGCTGTCAAGTTAATTCCAACTCATAGTGACCCTGTAGGACAGAGCAGAACTGCCCCATGGAATTTCCAAGGAGTACTTGGCGGATTTTAACTGCCAACCTTTTGGTTAGCAGACATAGCACTTAACCACTATATTACCAAGGTTTCCAGAACAAAACAAGCCAAATATTGTGACTGAAAGAGACAAAACCAAAATGAGAAACACAAGAGAGGGATTTAACAACAGATTCAATCAGACAGAAGGAAGAACCACGGAATTAGAAGTTGAGATAGTAGAGATTAGAGGCTGAAGAGCAATAAGAAGAAAGGATCGAGAAGACAGAATGTAGTTTAGTGGAATTATGGGACAACATCAAGAGACCTGATACATACATCAGTGACGATTCTGGAAGGATGACAGAAAGAATATTTGAAGAAAAATGACAGAAAACTTTCCCAACCTGACAAAGAACATGAATCTACAAATCTGAAAAGCTTAAAGAGCCCTAAACAGGATAAACCCAAAGAGATCAACAGCAAAACATACCACCATGCTCTCGAAAAGGATAAAGGGACTCTTTATAGCAGTGACAGAGAAGCAAATAGCCACATACAAAGGATTCCCAGTGAAAGTAAGTGTCAGTTTTTTCTTAGAAACATGGGAGCCAAAAGGCACTGGAAATATATACTTAAAGCACTGAAAGGGGGGGAAACAAAAACCCACCAACCAAGAATACTGTGCCCAGAGAAACTGTCCTTCAAAAATGAGGGTGAAATTAAAACATTCCCAGACAAACAGAAGCTGAGAAAGTTCACATCCAACAGAAGAACTACAAAAATAATAAAAACAATACTAAGGGCCATTCTGAAGACAGAAGGAAAAGATGCTACGAGGGAATTTAGAGCCATACATAAAAAGAAAGATCCCTAAGAAAAGGAATTATATGGGAAAGTATGAGGCTACCAATATTCATGCTTGATAATTCTAATCTTTTGATCCTTCATGCTTTTTTTTAACAGCAAATGTACAAAAAGCAATGATAAAATTATGTTACTGGGCACTTGAAATATAAAGATGTAACTAATGATAACAACCAAAGGGGGATGATGGTCCAGGTCCAGAATCTGTCATACGGCACTGAAGTTAAGTTGGTACCAGCTTGGGAGGACTGCCAATGAAGTGCACGAACTCATCCTAGAAAAAGTGCTACATGCCTCATTGCCAAATACCACTACAATCACATTTGAAGTACTACCCTTGGAAAGCAATGCACCCATCCAGAACCTTTGGAACTCTTTTTCTGGAATGGCTATCAGAACTGTCATTGTATTGCCCTTGATTCCTGAATGTTATCAAAACATCTTGCTTTCAATACTTCCTTTACCTTCAGGGAAATAAAAACATCACGGAGGGACAGATCAGTTGAGTAGGGAGGGTGTTCCAAAACAGTTATTTGTTGACTGTCTGGAAACTCCCTCACAGGCAATTAGACAATTAAATCTGTGAACTTGCCACGTTTTCACTGTATGCAATGGCCATTCCAGAAAGAGTTTCTGAATTGCTTTAAAGGGTGGACTAGGCACTGGGATCAGTGCATAGCTTTCCAAGGGTAGTACTTTGAAGGTGACTGTAGTGATGTTCAGCAAAGAGGTATGTAGCACTTAGAACAATGAAGTGCACAGACTTAATTGTCGAACCTCATATGCACCCAACATTGGAGCACATAAATACATGAAACAAACTCTGATAGGGTTGAAGGAAAAACATAGCACTACAGTCATAGTTGGAGGCTTCAATACACCACTTTCAGTACTGGGCAGAACATCTAAAAAGCAAATCAACAAGGAGACAGAGGAAGCAAATGACACTGCAAACCAAGTAGACCATACAGACACATACTGAGCCCTCCATCCTGAGACAGCACAAGGTGCACTCTACGCCAGTGCACAAGGATCATTCTCCAGGACAGATCAAATGTTAGGTCACCAAGCAAGTCTCCATAAATTTTGAAGGACTGAAAGCTTATATAGTATTTTCAGTGGGTTAAGGAAGCAATCAAAAGAGAAATAACAATTTTCTTTGTTGTCCTTAAGTGTCATCCAGCTGGTTCTGACTCACAGTGACCCCACACAACACAAATACACGAACTGGTCCTGCACTATCCTATGTTGTCGTACTGGAGCCCACTGTTGCAGCCACTGTGTCAGTCCATCTCATGGAGGATCTTCCTCTCTTTTCACCAATTCTCTGTTTTACCACACATGGTATCTTTCTCCAAGAATCTGTCCCTCCTGATAACATGTCCAAAGTATATGAGACAACATCTCACCATCTTCCCTTCTAAAGAGAATTTTGGCTGGACTTCTGCCAAAACAGGTTTATTCATTCTTCTGGCAGTCCATAATATATTCAACACCCTTCACCAGCACCATAGTTTAAAGGTATCAGTTCTTCAGTCTTCCTTGTTCATCGTCCAACTTTCACATGCAAGTGTGGTGATTGAAAACACCACGGCTTGGGTCACGCACACTTCAGTCTTTAAAGTAGCATCTTTGCTTTCCAACACTTAAGAGAATTTGTGGGTGGGGGCAGGAGAATCAAATGAAAGTGAAAGCACAACGTACCTATAAGATACAATGAAGATAGTGCTCAGGAAGCACTGATGACTTCCATTAAAAAGGTCAAAAAATCTCCAATCAGCATCTGTCATGGATTGAGTTGTGTCCCCGGAACTGTATGTAGCAATTTGTCTAGACTGTGATTCCAGGTTTTGTGTGATATTCCTGTATATTGTAAACTCTGATTCTATAATGTTAATTAGGGAGGATGGGCGGCAGTTGTGTTGGTGGGGCAGGACTCAGTGTGTAACACTGTATTGTGCTTTGAGACAAACTCTAGGGATATAAAGGAAAGGAAAGCTAGAATAGAATTGGGAACCTTATTCCACCAAAAAGCAGTGCTGGGAGCAAAGCATGTCATTTGGAATGGACCCAGGGTCTCTGTGCCTCAGAAGCTCCCAGTCCAGGGGAAGACTGATGACAAGGACCTTCCTCCAGAGCCAGCAAAGAAAGTCTTTCCCTGGAGCTCATGCCCTGAATTTGGACTTGTAGCTGACTGGACTGTGACAGAACAAATTTCTCCTTGTTAAAGCCATTCACTTGTGGTATTTCTGTATAGCAGTGCTAGATGACTAAAACAGTATCCTAATTGAAAACTTGAGGAACTAGAAAGAAAGGAACAAACTAAGCCAAAACCTACCAGAAGAAAGGAAATAATACAAAATCAAAGCAGAAATAAATGAAATCAGAAACAACAGAATCAACAAAACCAGAAGCTGGTTCTTTGGAAAGATCAGTGAAACTGACAAACCTTTAGCCAGACTGACAAAGAAAAGAGAGAGAGAGAGAAAAGGTGCAAACAACCAAAATAAGAACTGAAGGAGGAGACATTACAACTGATCTGTTGCCGTTATCCAATGCTACTATAGCAAATACCACAAGTGAGTAGCTTTAATAAGTGCAATTTCTTTTCGCATATTTTAGGGGTCTGTTGTTGCTAGGGAAACCCCGCTGGCATAGTGGTTAAGTGCTACTTCTGCTAATGAAAAGATTGATAATACAAACAGTGGAAACTCCATGGGGCAGTTCTACTCTGATCTGTAGGGTCACTATGAGTTGGATCCAACTCAGTGGAAATGGTTTTTGGTTTGGGTTGATGTTAGGTACCATCCAGTTAATTCCAACTCATAGCGACCCTACATACCACAGAATGAAACATTGCCCAGTCCTGTGCAATCCTCACAATCGTTATGCTAGGGCCCATTGTTGCAGCCACCGTGTCAATTGATCTCACTGAGTCTTCATCTTTTTCATTGACCCTCTACTTCTTCTCCAGGGACTGATTCCTCCTGACAACATGTTCAAAGTATGTAAGATGTAGTCTCGCCATCTTTGTTTCTAAGAAGCATTCTGGTTACACCTCTGCCAAGACAGGTTTGTTCACTCTTTTGGCAGTCCATGATGCATTCAGTATTCTTCACCAACACCACAATTGAAAGGTGTCAATTCTTATTGGATTGCCCTTATTCATTTTCCAACCTCTGCACAACTGTGATGCAAGTGAAAATATCATAGCTTGGGCCAGGCACACCTTATTCTTCAAGGTGACTTCTTTGTTTTTCAACACTTTAAAGAGGTCTCTTGCAACAGATTTGCCTAATGCAATGCTTCCTAATTTCCTGTGTGCTACTTCCACGGTTCTTGATTGTAGATCCAAGTAAAATGAAGTCCTTGACAAGCTCAATCTTTTCTCCATTTATCATGATATTATTTATTGGTCCATTTGTTTTCTTTATGTTGAGGTGTAACACTTGCTGAAGGCTGTGGTCTTTGGTCATTATCAGTAAGTGCTTCAAATCCTCTTCTCTTTCAGCAAGAAAGGTTGTGTCATCTGCATAATGGAAATTGTTAACTGGTCTGCCTCCAGCCCTGATGCCCTAGTCTTCTACATTGAAGCCTAGAAAAACTGCTGCATACTTCATCACTGAATATCACTACAGTTGCCTTGGAAGTACTACCGCTGGGAAGTCATGCATCAACGCCAGTGCCTAGTTCACCCTTTGAAACAATTTTACAACTCTTTTTGTGGAATGGCCATCACAGCTGTCATTGTATTACCTGTGATGTCCCAAATATCTTCAAAATATCTTCCTTTCAATATTCCCTTTATCTTCAGGTAAGGAAAAAAGTCATTAGAGGCCAGATCAGGTGAGTACAGAGGATGTTCCAATACAGTGATTTCTGAGCTGGTTCACTGTCCTGATGCAAGAGCTATAAGATGTTGGTGAAAAGTTCAGGTCATTTTCATCTAACTTTTTCATGCAGAGTTTTCAGCACTTTCAAATAGTAAACTTGGTTAACTGTCCAGTTGGTACAAATTCATAATCAACAATCCTTCTGATATCAAAAAAGATTAGCAACATTGTTGTTTTGACTCGTGATTTGGATTCACAAAGTTTTTTTGGTCAGGGAGAAATGACTGACTTCCGCTGTGTACTTTGACACGTTGTTTCAGGGTTGTGTTGGTATTTACACCCATGTTTCATCACCAGTGATAACACAGCCCAAAACATCATCTTGCCCCTCCCAAAGGCCTCAGCAAACTTTGAATTTCCTTTGCTTTTTGTTCATCGGTGAGCTCCTTTGAGACCATTTTTGCACACATCTTTCTCTTTCCAAGATGTTCAGTTAAGATTTTCCTGTTTCTCTATCAATGTTTAGTTTGTCTGCTATGCTTCTCACAGTCAGCCCATGATTTAGACACAATTTGAAGTGTTTTTGCAATGTGTTTTTGTAAGTTCTACCCATTGCTGGCCACCCTGACCCCTCTTCATCAGTGACACTTTCTCTCCCCTCAGAAAAACATTTAATCTATCTGTACACTGCCATTTTCTTTGTGGCATTATCCCCATAATCTTGGCCATGTCCCTGATTTCACTTTCACTCTTGCCAAGTTTAACAAGAAATTTAATGTTTGTTCGTTGCTCTAATTCAAGCTACAAAGTTCTCGTGATGGCACACAAAAACACGCAGCAACAATAACGAACACCGCTCAGCAAGGCACCACCACACATCACCATGAACAAAGCTGTGAGACACTGATGTACCAAGGTTATGAAACCTTACCAAGTTCTTTGTACGGTGCTGCCAATGTAAGCACACAGTGGCAAGTTCACAAGCTTAATTGGCAGACCTCATGTAGTCCAGTTTATCTGATTATTTGCTCAGCACACGTACTCAGCAAATAGTTATGGTGAAAGGATACAACTCTGATACACAGCTTTCCTGACTTTAAACCATGCAGCATCCCCTTGTCCTGATCCAGCTACTGCCTCTTGATCTATGCACAGGTTCCTCATTAGCCCAATTAAGTGTTCTGGAGTTCCCTTTCTCCACAATCTTATCCATAATTTGTTATGATCCACAAGGAATTTGTTGTTGTTGTTAGGTGGCTTTGAGTCGGTTTTGACTCATAGTGACCCTGTGAACAACAGAAGGAAATACTACGTCTTGCACCATGTCCACAGTCATTTTTACACTTAAAGCCATTGTTGTGGCCACTGTCAATCCATCTCCTCGAGGGTCTTCCTCTTTTTCACTGACCCTCCACTCTAGCAAGCATGCTTTCATTCTCCAGGGACTGATCTGTCCTGACATGTCCAAAGTATGTAAGACACAGTCTTGCCATCTTTGCTTCCAAGGAGCACTCTGGTTGCACTCCTTCTAGAATAGATCTGTAGCTTCTTTTGGCAGTCCATGGTACATTCAACATTCTTCTCCAACGCCATAATTCAAAGGCATCAATTCTTCTTCTGTCTTCTTTGTTCATTGTCCAGCTTTCACATGCATATGATGCGACTGAAAATACCATGGCTTGGGTCAGGTGCATTTTAGTCTTCGAGGTGATATCTTTGCTTTTGAATACTTTAAAGAGGTCCTTTGCAGCAGATTTTCCCAATGCAGTGAGTCTTTTGATTTAACTGCTGCTTCTATGGGCATTACTTGTGGACCCAAGTAAAATGAAATCCTCGACAACCTCAATCCTTTCTCCATTTATGACAATGTTGGCTAGTGGTCCAGTTGTGAGGGTTTTTGTTTTCCTGATATTGAGGTGCAATCCATACTGACGGCTGTGGTCCTTGATCTTCATCAGTAAGTGTTTCAAATCTTCTTCAATTCCAGCAAGTAAGGTGGTATCGTCTGCATACCACAGGTTGTTAATGAGTCGGCCTCTAATCTTGATGCCTTGCTCTTCTTCATATAATCCAGCTTCTCAGGTTATTTGTTCAACATACAGATTAAAAAGGTACGTGAAAAGATACAACCCTGACGTACAACTTTCCTGACTTTAAACCACGCGGTATCCTTTTGTTCTGTTCACGTGACTGCCTCTTGATCCATATACAGATTCCTTAAGAGCACAGTTAGGTGTTCTGGAATTCCCATTCTCTGCAACGTTTGCTGTAATTTAGTATGATCCACACAGTAAAAAGCTTTTGCATAGCCAACGAAACACATGTAAACATCTTGCTGGTATTGTTTGCTTTCAGCCAGCATGCATCTGACATCAGTGCTGATATCCCTGGTTCCACATCCTTTTCTGAATCCAGCTTGAATTTCGGGCAGTTCCTTGTCAACATACTGTTGTAGTCGCTTTTGAATGATCTTGAGAAAAATTTTACTTGCATATGATATCAATGATATTGTTCAGTAAATTCCACATTTCTTTGGATCATCTTTCTTTGGAAGGGGCATATATATACGGATCTCTTGCAGTCGGTTGGCCCCATAGCTGTCCTCCAGATTTCTTGGGATAGATGAGTGAGCACTTCTAGTGCTGCATCTGTTTGTTGAAATATTTCAGTTGACATTCTGTCAGCTCCTGGAGCCTTGTTTTTTGGAATCTAGAAGTCTGAATTCAGAGTTCCAGTTCTAGGGACGGCTTTCTCTCTGTGTCTGCTCTGAAAGAAAGTCCTTGTCCCTTCTGAGCTTCTGCTCCTAGGTGATCTTCATGTGACTTGACATCTGTCTTCCTCCATCTCTCATCTGCTCGTTTTTTAAATCTCTTTTATATCTCAAGAGATTGACTCAAGATATGCCCTACACTAATCCTGCCTCATTGGCATAACAGAGACAGTCTATTTTGAAATGGGATTCTAACCGCAACATTGTTGTTAGGTGCCACTGAGTAGGTTCCAACTCACAGTGACAGTATGTACAACAGAACAAAACACTGCCCAACAAAACTGTTGCTGCGCTTGAGATCACGGTGGCAGCCACTGTGTCAGTCTGGCTCGTTGAGGGCCTTCCTCTTTCCTGCTGACCCTCTCCTCTACCACGCATGATGTCCTTCTCCAGGGACTCTCTATTCTGATAATACATCCAACGTATACAAGACGTAGTCTTGCTCTCCTTGCTTCTAAAGAGCATTCTGGTTTTACTTCCTCCAAGACAGACTTTTTATTTCTTTGGGCAGTCCACATCAACAGGACAAAGTAAAAGAACCATATGATCATCTCTATGGATTCAGAAAACACATCTGATAAAATCTAATGCCATTTCTCTATGAAAAACTCTCAAGGAGATTAGCACAGAAGTTCCTCCGTATAATTCAAGGCACATATGAAAATCCAACAGTCAACATAAGAGAGAAAGATTGAGAGATTTCCCCTTGAAACTGGGATGAAGACAAGGGTGCTCATTCTCACTATTTCTATTCAATATTTTATTAGAAGTCCCAGTCAGAACATTATGACAAGAAAAAGAAATAAAAGCTATCCACATTGGAAAAGAAGAAGTAAAATTATCTCTGTTCACAAATGGCATGATCTTATATTTAGAAGATGCCAAGGAATCTGCAAGAAAAGTCCAAGAACTAATAGAAAAATTTAGCAATGTTTTAGGGTACTATGTCAATAAATAAAAATCAGTTGGCTTTCTATGTACCAGCAATGAGAATAACGAAAGAGAAATTAGAAAAACAATTCTATTTGCAATAACATTCAAGAGAATAAAATACTTATGCATAAAATTTACCAGGTATATAAAAGACTTATACAATGAAAATTGTAAAACCCTGTTGCAAGAAATGAAAGAAAATTTAGATAAATGGAAAGATGTTCCATGTTAATGGACTGGAAGACTGAACTTTATGAAGTCATTTCTACCCAAAATGATCTACAAATTCAATGCAATTACAATCAAAATCCCAGCAGCTTCTTTACAAAAATGGAAAAACCAACTCTCAAATTCATATTAAATTTGTACAAGAGGGATCAAATAGCTAAAGCAATGTTGAAAGAGAACTAAGTCAGAGAATTCACACTTCTTAATTTTAAAACACATTATGCAGCTATGATAACCAAGAAACAGCCTGGTACTGGCATAACATTAGACACACAGACTAATGGAGTAGAAACAAAAATTCAGAAATAAAACAATACATTTGTGGTCAACCAATTTTTGACAAGTGTGCTAAGTCAAGCAGATGGGGAAAGAAGAGTTTCTTCAATAAAAAATATTGGAGAAAGTGAGATTTCCACATGCAAAAAATGAAAGAGTCTATGCCTCACATCATACAAAAGAAAATTCAAAATGTATTAAGATCTCAAATTTGAAAACCAAAACCATAAAATTATTAGAAGAAAATGCAGAAGCAACACTATTAGGTCTAGCTTTTAGCAATGCATTATTTAATATAGTAACAAAAACCCAACCAGCAAAAGGCAAAATACGTAAATGAGATTTCTTAAAGGTGCAAAAACTTTTGCTCATCAAAAGACTATCAAAAAGCAAAAAAGACAAGCTACTAACTAGGAGAATATCTTTAGAAACTACATACCTGACGAGAATGTGAGAACCAAAGCGTATGTAGAACTTCCACAGTTTCACAGCCAAAAGACAAATAGTCCAATCAAAAAATGGGCAAAAAACTTGAATAGACATGTCACCAAAGAGGACATTGAAATGTCCACTTAATACATGACAAGATGCTCAGTGCCGTTATGCGTCAGAGAGATGCCAATCAAAGCCATGGTGAGATACCATTTCACTCCCACTAGGGTTGCTAGTGGCATAGTGGTGAAGTGCTACATCTGCTAATGAAAAGGTTGGCAGTTCAAATCTTCCAGGTGACACTTGGAAACTCCACAGGGCAGTCCTACTCTGTCCTCGAAGGCCTCTATGAGTTGAAATTAACTCAACAGCAGCAGGCCTGGGGAGGGTTGCTAGGATCCCTGGGGTCACAATGACTGACAACTTGGTTGTTAACTAAACGTTGGCAGTTCAAAGTCACGTATTCTGCAGGGTTGCCATCAGTCAGAATCTACTTGACAGCAGTGTTTTCCCCCACCACTCCTTGGTTTTAAGATGGCTAAGTCTGGTAGTGTAGTGGTTATGTGCTACGTCTGCTAACCAAAAAGACTGGCAGTTCAAATCTACCAGGTGCTCTTTGGAAACTCTACGGAGTAGTTCTACTCTGACCTTTTGTCGCTATGAGTTGGAATCAAATCGATGGCACTGTTTGGTTGGTTGGTTGACTTGGTAGTTGGTTGACTTGGTGGTTGGTTGGCTGGGTGATTGGTTTTTAAGGTTAAAAAGAGAAAGAAAATAGCAAATGTTGCTGAGCATGTTGGAAATTGGAACCCTTACCTGGTGCTGGTAGGAATGCAAATGGTATAGCCGTTGTGGAAAACAGTATGGTAGTTGCTCAAGAAACTAAAACTGGAGCCACCATATGACCCAGTAATTCCACTCTTTAGTGTATATCCAAAAGAATTAAAAGCAGAGACTCAGATTCTTGTCCATCAGTGTTTACTTCAGCACTATTCACAATAGCCAATGGATACACACAGTACGAATGTCCACCAGTGGGTGACTGGGTAAACAAAATGTGGTCCAGACATACTCCACCAGTAAGAGAAACGAAGTGTTGATTCATTTTACAACACGGACGGAAGTCCGAGGTGTAATGGAGAGTGAAATGAGTTAGTCGTGAAAGGACAAATGTTGTATGCCCTGACTCATATAAAGAGACAAGAAGAGGCAAACTTACCATCAGCCAAGTGCCATCAAGTCAGGAGATCAACATTTATTAGGAGTCCCAGGGTGGGAGGGAGAGGGAAGGGGAGATTGTTGCCATAGAGTACTGTATTTTGGTCTCCAGTGATAGAAAAATCCCACTGATTGTGAGTAGGGTTGCAACGCAAATTAACATAATTGCTGTCAATAAGCTGTACTTATTTAAAAAATTGAATAGTGAAAGACTGTGTCATAGCTATACACACAATGACCCAAAAAAAAAAAAAAAAAAAGAGTAACTGCTAGGGCTGCTTATGTACAACCAAACACTTCATGGGATTTTGTTCCCTGGCTTGGGGTTTAAGGCCATGGTTAATTGGCCTAATACCATGTTTAGTGCTTTTGTTCCGCTTCCTAGCTCATTGCGTGGTGCCTGGGTGTTAAAGCTTGCAAGCTGCAGTCTCAGGTACAACAATGGGCCTCTATTGGTCTGAAGCGGCGCAAGAAGGGGAGTCAGGCACAGGAGGAGGAGAAAGTGTGGCTAATGGCCTCCATGAACAACTGCCACCTTGTCCATGGGACCAGAGAACTGGGTAGTGTCCAGCCACCGTCAGTGAACACTGGGACCAGAGCTTCTATAGAAGAATCTTGATCGAAGAGGAAATGCAGAAGAGAATTTCGAATTCTCAGGACTTTCTGGATTGGAAGATTAAACAGAAAAGCTAGAGGACATTGAGCTTAACGAGGGAGGAATTTGGAAAACGAGCTTGAGACCGGGTACATAACTCAAAGACTGCAACCGATGTCAGCCAAACTGTACAAGTAGAATTAATCTGGTGCATGTTCTCCTGTGTATATTCTCCACAACACACACAAAAAATTTACTGTCTTGGTACACGAGTAGGAGGACAGATGTGTAATAAAGCAAACAGAGTCAAGTGGCAGCAGCAGAACCTAGGTGCAGGCTATGCAGATACTCGCTGTGAAATTCTTCTGTATCTATTTGCAGTATGTTGGAAATTTTTTCAAATCAAATATTGCAGGTGTGGAGAAGCAACATACGAGGACTGCCAGTTAAGTTCACAATGTCATCCTAGAAAAAGCGCTACGTGCCTCATTGTTGAATATCGCTACGGTCGCTTTCAAAGTACACCTCTTGGGAACCTGGGCATCAATGCCAGTGGCTAGGCCACTCTTCAAAGCAGTTTTGGAACTCTTTTTCCAGAATGGCCATCACAGCTGCCATCCTCTTACCCTTGATGTCCCGGATGTCATCAAAATGTCTTCCTTTCAATATTTCCTGTATTTTCAGGTAAAGAAAAAAGCCATTGGGAGCCAGATTGAGAGAGGAAAGCCTGAAGAATTGCAGCCTTTCCTAAAATATCAGAAGCCTGAGGACTTTAAACCTGAAGAGCTATGCCCTTATTAAAAGCACCAGGTGCCTGGAAGCCTGGCACAAAAAAAAAACCCACGCAAGTGCTTCCTGTGAGCAGTTCGACCCCCAGAGAAAGGAGAGCCCCCTCCTCACAACTTAGGAATTTGCTTATCTTCATCTTTGTAACCATGTTAACACCAGTTAGAAGGCAGAATGATAACTTGTCAAACTGCTAATACCAATAGGAATGCTGTATGAAAATTTCTTTGTTTGAACTTTCTGTAATGCATTTATAAACTCCGGAATTGAGCAGGATGAGGAACGCAGCCGTTTTAGGACTCAGTCCTCTGCATTCCACTGGGTAATAAAGGCCCTTTCTCTAGCAATTAACGGTGTCCGGAGCAATCGTTATTCCCCAGAGCTTTGTTTAACGGTTATTTGTAAACTCCTGTTTTTCGTGCAACAAGATCAGGTGAGTAGTGAGGGTGTCCCAGTACAGTTATTTGTTATTTGTTACAGGCTAAAAATTCCCTCACAGACAGAAATACAATTAAGTTCACAAACTTGCTGCCGTGCCACTGTGTACAATGGCCATTCCAGAAAGAGTTCTAAAACTGCTTTGATGGGTGGACTAGGCACTGGCATCAGTGCATAGCTTCCCAAGGGGAGGACTTCCACAGTAACTGTGCTGATATTCAGCATTGAGGTAAGTAGCATGTAGAGCAATTAAATTCACGGGTGTAATTGTCAGACCTCTTATGTGAGCTGGTAAACCCAAAAACCCACTGCCACTGAGTGGATTCCAATGCAAAGCGAGCCTATAGGACACCGTAGAACTGCCATATAGAGTTTCTAAGGAGTGTCTGCCAGATCTGAACTGCCAACTGTTTGATCGGCAGCCGTAACAGTTAACCACTGAGCCACCAAGGTTTCCATGTGAGACGATGGTTCTGCGAAAACGAAAGAAAACACAGCAAACACAAGGCGCCGGGAACATCCTCTTTATCATGTCAACACAGGCTCTCCCCCTCCGTGTGTCAGTTAATCACTGTGGATACATTTCTTTTGTTTTCATGATCTGTTTAAATGTCTCGTCTCCTCGGGGAACTGCTGATTTCCCCAAGGGAAGAAAACCTTGTCTTTTATTTCTGGTCCCCGATGTAGAAGGACTTGGGGAGCTAGAAGCTCTGTCAGTAGCACTTTGCTACAGACACTTCCCTGCTTTATAGCTAAGGCAGTTACGGGATGAAAGAATGAGCTGCCCAGAGGCACAGGTCCAGAGGGGAACACAGGGCTCCCTACACCTAGACCAGCATCAGCGAGTGTTTAGAGAGACAGGAAGGGCAACGATGCCCAGGTTCTGGCAGGGGACAGAGACTGAGGTCCACGCCTGCCGCTTTCTTGCAGTGACTTCCATGGACAAGTGCTCTTGCATCTTAGAGCCTCAGTTTCCTCATCCACATGATGGGCATAGTTTTGAAAAGTAAAGATGTCATGTTGAAGACTAAGGTGCACTTGACCCAAGCCATGGTATTTTCAATCGCAACATGTTCATGCAAAAACTGGACAATGAAGAAGGAAAACAGAAGAAGAATTGACAACTTCAAACTGCAGTGTGGGAGAATATTGATGGTACCATGGACTACCAAAAGAACCAACAAATCTGTTCTGGAAGAAGTCCAACCAGAGTGCTCCTTGGAAGCAAAGATGGCGAGACTGCGTTTTACACACGTTAGACATGTTGTCAGGAGGGATCAGTCCTTGGAGGACATCCTGCTGGGTAAGAGGGCCAGTGAAAAAGAGGAAACCTGCAAGGAGATGGATTGACACAGTAGCTGCAACAATGGGCTGAAACATAAAAATGATTGTGGGCGTGGCACAGGACCAGGCAGTGTTTTGTTCCATTGTGCCTGGGTGGCTATAAATCAGCACCCACTCAGAACAGCCCCTAACAGCAACAACAGCAACTATGGACATACGGAAAGACTTCTGTTGCTGGGTTGTTGGATCCTTTAATGGTGAGAATATGGGCAGCCTGTCACACAGGACCCGGGACCTATGAGGTGCGCAGTACACAACGGTTGCTGTCACTGTCCACCAGGCTCTGTGTCATCCATTCCCAGATCTGAAAACTGGGTCGAGTCTCCAGTCAGGTTGCTGGTAGAGAGTCCCTCCCCACCTTTCCTCAGTGTACCTTCCCTCCAAGCCTGTCACCCTACCCACTGCTCCCCAGGGGGGTCTCCCACTTGTACCTCTCTCTGTCCTTATTCACTGGCTTCCCTTCCCAACTAACACTAAACAGAAACCGGTCCCATAGCTTCAGAGTGTCCTTTGCAGGCTCAGACTGTTTCTCTCCCACCACTTACTGACTTTGCGGCCTTGGTCGTGTCTCTCAGCCCGTGTCAGCATCTGTGGACTATAAGATGGGGCAGTGACAGTACCTCTGAGCTCACTGGGAGATTTTAGGGATTCAGTGATATCGTGCATGCAAGATCCGCAGCAGGGTGCTGGGCATGTCCTAAACCAAACCCACTGCCGCTGAGTGGTTCCGACTCACAGCGACCCTGTAGGCCTGCCTTACCTGCCCAATAATACAAGCTGCTACTGCTGTTTCCCTGGTGCCGCACCCCCAAACAAGGAAGCCAACCCCACAGCTGGCCTCTGCCGCTGCTCCCTCTCTGGGGCTTCTCCGACTCCTGCGGGGCTGCACATCCCGGCGCCAAGCACCGGCTGTGGACACTGCTGCAGCACGGCCAGGCCCCGTCAGCCACTGTCTTAGACCTCATCAGCCTGAACTCTCCGGCTCAGCCCACCCTGGGCATCAGAGCCCAGCTCCTTCAGCAGCGTGGTAAGCAGCAGAAGAAGGCAACCCCAAATCCCCGCTTAGGGAGCACAGCAGGCCGTGAGAAGGTGTATCACAGTACCATGAGGCATTTATTCATGTACACACGTGTCTTCAGTCCAGCCCCCAGGAAGGAAGGCAGGACCACCCCCCCACTCCTCCAGGCCGTCCAGTGGCTGTGACTGCAGGAGCACCAATCTGCGTGGCGGGGCCGGGCGTCAGCTTAGGGGATGATGTTGGTGATGCTCTGGGAGACAGCAGAGAGGGGATGAGTGGAGGACCGCAGAGCACAAGGACACAAAGTGGGCCAGGACATCCCCTCCCCAAGAGAGGCAAGAGGGAGACTGGCCACTGCAGCTCAGGAATTGCTTGTGTTAGCAGACTGCCTAAGGAAGGGGGTACCTGGCTCCAGGAAGAACGGGGAGCCAGCCCCCTCTGGCACAGATAATGAGGCTCCCTGTAGGAACCCAGCGGCCTTGTTTGTTTGTCCTCAGAGGACCCCCTCCTACCCCATCCAAACCAGTTGCCATGGACGCACTTGTGACTTGTGGCAGCCCCATGTGTGTCCCCATAGAACTGTGCTCCACTGGGCCCATGGCCTACTTTTCAGAAGAAGACCCCCAGTCACCCTCAGGGTGGACACAAGCCCCCCACCTTTCAGTTAGCGGCCAAGCATGGCAACCATCTGCAACACCCAGGGACTCCTCCTGTCCCTGTGGCCTGGGGAGAAACAAGGGTGTGCCTGTCCCTTCCAGATGGCAGCCTGCACATGGCCTCAGCCTTCGGTCCAGGCTCAGGCAGTTGATGTACTGAATGCCAAGAGAAGAGCCAGAACTTCGCTTTGGGCCAAGAGTGAGGACTAGGGTTTCTCAGGGGCCTTCACCCTGGAGGGAGAGCACTTTCCACCCAGAGAGAGGACAGAACCACAGATGCCCACCACCCAGCATGTGCCCGCAAGGCAGCAGGGAGAACAGCAGGGAGAGAGGGCAGCACTGAGAACAGCATGAGATGACGCGGAGGGAGCACAGGCCCGCGCCGGGGGACGTCCCCAGCCCCTCTCTCAGCCTGCCGTCCCAGGGGTGCGGGGCCCCAGAGGATCTCTCCTGCCTTTGAGAGAAAGGGAAACAACCAAAAGATGAGGTCAGAGTGAAGAGCAGATGAGGAAAGGGAAAGCCAGAGCTGGCCAAGCAGGCTGGACAGCCTGCCAAGACCAGGCGTCTGCCCGCAGCTCCGCTCTGTGTGGCCAGGCAGTGGGACAGGGGCGTAGAGTTCCCCCCAAGACCGGAGCTCAGACACCACACAGGCACTCACCCTCCACAGAGCGGGAATGCTGATCAAGGGCTTGTTGGCCGAGGCCTGGAATTCAAGGACATAGTGGCTCAGTCACCAGTGTCCATGCCACCCCCCAGCCCAGTGGCCTCCACGCCCCCGTCTCCAAGCCCCCACAATCCCCAGGAAGCTCACTCCAGATGTCGTAGGTGTGGTTCCGACCTCTCCGTGCTGGCCGGTGGAAACGCCTTGACGACCGCCCTGTGGGCAGAGGCGAGGCCAACGTTACAACCTCTGTAGCCCCTGGAGGGTCCCCTCCTGCCAACTGACCTGCTCCCTTTTAGGGTGACTGGAGCTTGCAGGTAGAGTAAGGAGAGAGGCTTAACCCCGCCCCCCAAGTGTCTGGAAAGAAAACCCATGTCGCATGTTGCTTCAGGAATTCTGTGAGAGCTGGATGAAAGGCCAGGACAGATGTCTGTCCCCTGCTGACGGGTCTTGCCCAAACTTTCTTTCCTTTTAGTCCGTGAAACACTCTGAGTCCCCAAGAAAGGGCTTGTCAAAAAAGGGAGCCCGGATGACCCCTGCAGATATTAACCTCAGCTCTGACCTCAAATCCACCGCTTCCCTCCCACAGTCCAGCCTTAGCCCTAACTGGGCGGATCCCTGTCCTGATTCTTTTCCATAGACACTCGGCCGTGCCTCCCCAGCAGCACCCCTGCCGTCGACCTGGAACCCGTAACTGACAGCCATCTCCTGCACCTCCTTGTCAGGCCCTGCCCTGCAGTGGATTCAGACTCCTCCTCCTTCCCAGGGACCCTGCCTGCATGGTCTCTTCCTCCTTACCCCCTCATCCCTGTCTCCCTGGCTGGGTGCAGAACCAGCTGTGGCCTTTAGGGCCTGGGCAAATCCCCAAGACATCACATCTCGCTGAGCCCCCGAACTCCTCGTGGAGACTGGAGAATTGCAGACGCAGGAGTCAGCCTTCTCTGGTTCCCCCAGCTCACTCCTCGGCACCTGCTCTATTGGTGGTGCTGCTTCCTGTCCTGTCCCCTCTACCTAATGGGTGTCAGAAACCCTCCAGAAAGTCTCCCCTGGTCAGACAGTGAGGAGGTGGACAAAGCATCCTGACCTGTGATTTGCCAGATCTGGGTACTTGCCGCCTGACCTCTCTGAGCCTCGTGGGCTAGTCAGCATCCTTATCCCCGACTGCCTTCGAAGGTTGTTGTGAGATTAAATAGACTAGAGCTCGTGTCTCCAAAGGCTGTTCTTCAGGTGCCCTCCTATGTACTGGGTCTTTTCCACCTTCCTTCAGCTGACACCGTAACAGACCTTGCTCTCGGTGACTTGTCCCCCAGGAGAGGCTTGGTGTTCCTTCCCTTAGACCACCTTAACTAGTAGAGGTGAGCAGCTCCCTGAAGGCAAGACGGAGTCCCTTCCCCCCTGACCACTGGGGGGCTTTGTCGCTAAGACAGCTAAATCCGCTTCAGTAGCTGATCACCTGCCCCACTGTAGCAGCGATGGGACTGGAAGAGGGGGCAGAGAGTAGCTGCCAGACTTCTGTTCTTTCACCAAGGGAAGGTTTTGTGGGTTCCCCAAATGTCCCAAAGGTTGACCTCTCCCTCTCCCAGCCTGCTCCTCCCACGTCCCCACCCCTGTTCACCTACATTCAGCCACTGGTTGGCCTCCTTGCTGGCTTGGTTGACCCCATTATGAACATTCGGCTCCAACCTGTCCGCCTCCTTCCCGGCCTGGCCAGCAGCATGGTGGACCCCTTGGCCAAGTTTCTCCGCCTCCTTCCCGGCCTGGCCAGCAGCATGGTGGATCCCTTGGCCAAGTTTCTCCGCCTCCTTCCCGGCCTGGTTGACCCCATTGTGGACCCCTTGGATCACTTTATCGGCTTCCTTTCCGGCCTGTTCAACGGCATGGTGTACATCCTGGCCAAACTTCTCTGTCTCTTTCCCAGCCTGACCTGCAGCATGGTGGACCCCCTGACCAAACTTCTCAGCCTCCTTCCAGGCCTCACTGACCCCATCATGGACCTTCTGGCCAAACTTCTCTGCCTCCTTCCCAGCCTGGTTAATTCCATCATAACCCCCTTGGACCACCCTGTCTCTCTCTTTCCCAGCCTGACCTGCAGCATGGTGGACCCCCTGACCAAACTTCTCAGCCTCCTTCCAGGCCTCACTGGCCCCATCATGGACCTCCTGGCCAAATTTCTCCACCTCCTTCCCAGCCTGGTTGACTCCGGTGTAGAACCCTTGGACCACTTTGTCTCCTTTCCTGGGGTGACCTTCAGCAGGGCTAAGTGCCTGGCCAAACTTCCCTGCCTCGTTCTCAGCCTGCTCAGCAGCATAGTGAAACCCCTGACCAAATTTCCCTGCCTCCTTCCCAGCCTGACCTACAGCGTGGTGAACTCCCTGACCAAACTTCTCCACCTCCTTTCCAGCTTGCCCAGCAGCATGGTGAACCCCCTGACCCAACTTCTGTGCTTCCTTCCAGGCCTCATTGGCTCCATGGTGGACCCCCTGCCCAAACTTTCCTGCCTCATTTCCAGCCTGGCCTGGGATGTGGTGAGCCCCCTGCCCAAACTTCCCTGCCTCGTGCCCAGCCTGGCCTGGGATATGGTGGGCCCCCTGCCCAAACTTCCCTGCCTCGTGCCCAGCCTGGTCTGGGATATGGTGGGCCCCCTGCCCAAACTTCCCTGCCTCGTGCCCAGCCTGGTCTGGGATATGGTGGGCCCCCTGCCCAAACTTCCCTGCCTCCTGCCCAGCCTGGTCTGAGATATGGTGGGCCCCCTGCCCAAACTTCCCTGCCTCGTGCCCAGCCTGGTCTGGGATATGGTGGGCCCCCTGCCCAAACTTCCCTGCCTCGTGCCCAGCCTGGCCTGGGATATGGTGAGCCCCCTGCCCGAACTTCCCTGCCTCGTGCCCAGCCTGGCCTGGGACATGGTGAGCCCCCTGACCAAACTTCCCTGCCTCATTCCCAGCCTGCCCAGTGGTGTGGTGGACACCTTGGCCCAGCCTCCCTGCTTCACTTCCCGCCTGGCTGACCCCCTGATGGATCACTTTGTCTGCCTCCTTCCCAACCTGTCCAGCAGCGTGGTTGACCCCATGGACAAACTTCTCTGCTTCCTTTCCTGCTTGTCCGAAGGCATGGTTGATGCCCTTTTCCATATCCTTGGCAGCATGGGTCTCCCAGTTGGTAAATCCGTTAACAACCTTCTCCACTTGTCTTCCAGCTTGTGTGATCCCATTATTGAGGCCTTCCAGGGCTCTGCCCACTTCCCTCTCCGCGTTGCTCAGCCCTCGGTTGATCCCATCAATGACCCTCTCGATGGGATCACTGTTGGTTGCCCGTCCGGGCAGAGCTCCCAGTAGCAGCAGAAGGGAGCACGCGCTGGCCCAAACGGCGGGATACATGTTGTTGGGCAGGTGAGAAGAAGGCAGAGAGGAGCCCGGGAAGCAAGGCTGCTATTTATCCTCGGCCTCCCTCTTTCTCCCCCGCCCCTCATGACTCAGTTACCCCTCGGAGGCACTGACGTGGGCCCCAGTCAAAGAGGTATTTCCCAGGAAGATTGGGATTGAGCAATGAGGGAGAAGGAGGAGGAGAGGATGAGTCATAAACAGAGAAAAACCCCAGCATCTTGGCTCCTTCCTGGCTCAGGCCCTCCACCCCAAGCCTGGATGTCTGCCCTTCTGGTCACCTCCTGTCTTCATTCCTCACCCACTCTCTAGGCCTCCTCTCTCTCAACTCCACCTTCAGTCATCCTCCATCCCTGGGACCCAGGCCTGGTTATTTAACACCTTACCGCCTCAAGGGATCTAAGCAGCCAGCTTCCCCAGCAGTCTGGAAGGCGAAGGGTGGTGGGCAGTTGAGAAGAGACATAGGGGACTTTAGAGGAGTTGAGGGAGTCATCAGATCGTTTTTCTTGCTCCTGTCGACACCCTTCCCCACCCCGACACACACACACAGACACACACACACACACACACACACACCTCTTTACCAGGCTCCCGCTACAGTGGTCTTCTCCATAGTCCTCAGATCATTGCTGCTGTTAGGTGCTGTCAAGTCAGTTCTGACCCATAGCAACCCTGTGACAACAGAATGAAACACTGCCCAGTCTGTGCCATGCCCACAATCGTTTTTGTGCGTAAGCCCATTGCTGCAGCCACTCTGTCAGACCATCTCCTTGAGGGTCTTGCTCTTTTTGGCTGACCCTCCACTATACCCAGAAGTTCCCAGATACACCAGGCTTGTTCCTGCTTCATAGTCTATGACCTTTGCACTTGCTGTGCTCTGTGCCTGGAATGCAGAAACCATATTTTAACATGACTGGCTTCTGGAGTAGTGTTTAAAAGTCTGGCTGCTAACCAAAAAGGTTGCACTTCAACACAACAGAAAAATGGGTGTGCAGAACTAGAACTCTATTAAAAGATAAATGGTCCATCAGCCTGGAAGTTCCCCGAGGACATGGCCCTGGGACTCACCATTAGTCCGCAGCTAATGCTAGTACGGAGGCCAACTCTTCAGAGACAAATGGGAGAGGACTGTAAGCCATACGGTGATGCTGGTGAAAAGCATGCTTCTTGGCTCAAATGCATACAGGAGGCTGGCTGAGCAGCTCCCATCCAGGAGCGAGATGAGATGGGGGAGGGGTACAGGAGTTGATTGGATGGATGCGGGAAGTACAGGGTGGAAAGGAGTGTGCTGTGTCAGGGTGGGAGGAGGGCAGTCAATGTTGTATAGACGTGTGCGCACGGGGTGTTTATATGGCAAATTGATCTGGATTATCAGCTTTTGCTTAAAGCCCAATAAAATACTGTTTTTTGAAGGTTAGCAGTTCCAATCTACCAGCCACTCCTTGGAAACCCTGTGGGGCAGTTCTACACTGTCCTAAAGCTTTGCTATGGGTTGGGATTAACTTGACAGCAGTGGGTTTGGTTGTTTTGGGGGGGATCCTCCTTATTCTGTTCTTGGTGCAAGTGTCACCTTCTGAAAGTAACCCTTCCCTGACCGCCCATTCCGGTCACACTCCGTAACGCCATCCCTTTGTTTCCGTAGCACTCATCACCACCTGAAATTACCTAACAAGTATTTTGTGTCTATCTCACCTACCAGCTTGCAAACTTCCCAGGGACAAGGCACGTGTCTGTGTTGATCACCACTGTAGCCCCAGCTTCAGGAACATCACCTGGGATTCAGTACATGCAGAGGCTGAACATGTGGATGGCTTCAAAGGAGTTAAGTGAACAGGACAAAAGTCTCCTTATGGGAGGCTGGAGGGAGGGGCTGCCTGGATCCCCAGAACAACACAGAGACTTTTGAGAAGGGTTGAAGATTTTGGATTAAGGATCTTCTTCTCTTCACAGAACCCAAAACTGCCTCCCAGGCCTCAGGGGAGGGCAGGGGGCAGGATGCCATGAGCTGGGACAGGACGCAGTGTCTCCTGAAAAGCCAGTTGAGGCAGCCTCGGGGAGGGGCAGCTGTCAATTGCCTGGGCTCTGGGCCAGGAACACATCCTTTCTGACCCCCTCTCTCTCAGGGGCTCCAGAGGCCTTGAGCTGAAACCCATAGTGTTGCCATATTGGCACAGGCTGGATGAGGAAAGAGCTGATGGTCTGGCCCGGAGCATGAAGAAGGCCGTCAGAAGGCCAGGCAGGTCGTGGCTGGCAGGTCTACCATGCAGTACCTGGGAACCAGTTTGGAGCGAGGACGAGACCAGATCAACAAGAGCCTGTGGGTGGCTTCAGCTGGGTGCAGAGGTGAAAGATATGTGGGTTTTGATGCCAAGGGAAGAGACTGAGAGCAGGAGTGGGGTGGGTTTGCTGGTGGGAAGGCCGGGCAGGCAGGAATGCGCAGGGTGTGAGGGAGTGGGGGCGGCATACTTACCTGCCAGGGTTGCCCAAGCATGCTGAGAATCTGCACGTGTTTTCTGGCTTTGCAAACAAGGACAACAAGGGTCCCATCCCAGAGACCGGCCCCTTGGCCCCACCCAGGGCCAGGCATCCCAGGCCGGAGACCCAGGAGCGTCTGCCTTCTCCAGGCCCCGCCTACAGAGGAGGACTAGTTGAACTACCTCTAAAGCTTGAGCTCATCAAATGTGTTTCCCAGTTTCAGGCTCCAGGGACAAAGCCAAATCCCTAGGCAGCTTGAGGTGTGGCTATCCTGTGCTTGTCCACTGTCTAAATGAGGGCGTTGCCCATGACAGGAGATTACCAGGTGGGGAACGGTGGGTGTGGGCTTCAGAGTCCTAACCCACTCTGACACTGAAAGGAGGGGTCTCCCCTTTGGAAATGTACCCCATCTTTCCTTTCCCAGCGCTCTCTGCCTCACGCTTCTGTCTTCTGTGGGCTTCTGTCCCCCTCCCTCAGCCTCCACGTTTCTGTTTGTGCTGATTCAGCACTTAGGCTTCTGTGTTCGTAACTGAGACCGGCCTGAAGCTGCCCTGTGTCGTCCTCTGCTGGTCTGGGTTACACGGTTGTGCTGGTCTCTTAGCACGAGCTGGGATGTTTCCGCAGCTGAGCTATCACGGTCTTTCCCCAAAGTCCACCAAAGAAGGACTGGGTCTAAGTCCACACAGTGGGCCTGCTGACCACGTGATGGCGGCCCAGGCTTCCCAGCTTTGGTTAAGATCTGTGGTAGTAACACAGAAGGGCAAAGAATTGCTGCCTGCTGGCTCAGTCGATCTTGCCCATAAAACCACCAGGACCTGAAACCATTAGGATGACAGATTGTAACTCATTCTGTTTCTTCTCTCCTTATTCATCTCATCAGGTTTGCCATTTCTTCTCAGACCAGTTTTGTTCCTTCCTATTTTCTGAGAAAACTTCTTGTTCGATTCCACAATTACAAGGTTGCACCAAGTCAGTCTCCTTTCAGTCCCGGTTCTGTTTGTGCTGTCTCTTTTCCTTTGCTTGTATACACTAAAACCTGGTCCCTTCTTTTTTTTTTTTTAAACTAATCGTCCTGTGGTTTGGGTCTCAGTTTACTTAAGGCTCACCATGAGCACGCGCACTGAGGCCCCGGTGGCCCAGCAGTTAAGAGCTACGTCTACTAACCAAAAGGTTGTCGGTTTGCATCCACCAGGAGCTCTTTAGAAACCCTACGGGGCAGTTGTTCTCTGTCCTATGGGGTTGGTGTGAGTCAGAATCTGCTCGGCCCCCGTGGCTTAACCGTGCCCCCAGTGTATTTTCAGCGCTGCCTCTGCTGGGTCACCCAGACAGGAGCGTTCTCCTCCCCTCCCATCTCATGGCAGATGCTTGGCAAATTAAGTTCTCAAGGAGATTCGGGAAGGAGGAGATCACGGGAGAGGCTGTGTCATTCTCCTTCTTCTTGCTGCCTCCTCTTGCTCTGGGATGATGACTCCTTCATGACCCAAACCTCACGCCCCTAAACCTTGGTCAGAGCTGTATGTCAACCAGTCCTGCAGGTGAAGATGCATGCCAGTGAGTCACAGATATGCAAAGCAAGCCCCCACCCTCAGTTCCTTTGAAGAGGGGAGCCATTTGTCCCTCCCTAAATGTTTCCTGAGGAGCCCTCGTGGTGCAGTGGTGAAGCACTTAGGCCCAGGGTGCCCTTCCCAGTCTTCCTGTGGCTGCTTCTTGGTTTCTGTCACATGTCACCCTAATTTAAGAGAGGTCCCCCTGGACTCCCCATCTGAAGTCCCTTCCTTTCTGTCACTATCTGCTGCCCCGTTTCTCCCCATCTTCCTGGAAGCCTCTGACTTGCCCATTCTGGGTTGGGCTGGGAATCCCTTTTGTGCTCCCATGTGGAACACTACCACTAGTCCCTGTGTGTTTTGAGTCTCTTCAGAGCACTCTTCTCTCTCCAAAATCACCTTGTTGGCACATTTGTGACCTTCCAGTTGTCTCTGCCCACCGCAGCAGGAGCTGGGAGAGCAGGGACCTTGTCCATCTTGGAAAGGTAGCTGATTTGTGCCCACCAGCTGCTCCACAGGAGAAAGAGTCCTTTGACAGTCTGCTTCCCTAACAACTATTGAGTTGGATACCCTTTGGGGCAGTTCCACTCTGTCCTCAAATGTCTCAGCATCACATCAGCAAATGTTTATTGAGAGCCTGCTTTGTGCTGGGCCCTGATTTAGGGGCTGAAGTCACAAAATAGACAAGATAGACAAAATAGACAAGAATGCCTGCCCTGTGGGGGACCTACAGCCCAGTGGGAGGCAGTGATTACGTAACCCAGTGACTAAATCATGGCAGACTTCAAGACAAGTTACGGGCACGAACAGGGCACTGTGAGAGGGTAACCCTGGGGGGCCACCAAGCCTGGGGTCAGGAGAAGCTGAGTGAGCACGTTCTCAGTGAAGAGTGCCCTTCTACTTCAGGGTACAGAGACCACCGAGACTGACAAGGTCCCTGCCCTCCCAGCTCCCGCTGCGGTGGGCAGAGACAACTGGAAGGTAAACACAAGCGCCAACAAGGTGATCTGGGAGAGAGAGGAGTGTTCTGAGGAGACTCAGAACACATGGGGAGTAATGGTAGTGTTTCACACGGGGACACAAAGGGATCCCCAGCCCAGCCCAAGATGAGGAAGTCAGACAAGGCTCCCGGGAAGACGGGTAGAGATGGCACAGCAGATAGTGACAGAAAGGAAGGGACTTTGGATGGTGAGTCCAGGAGGGCCTCTCTTAAATTAAGGTGACATGTAATGGAAACCAAGAAGTAGCCAAGGGAAGACTGATAAGGGCGCCCCAGACCTAAAGAAACAGATGAGGTGGTATTCACGTGGGGGGGGGGGGCAGGGGGCGGGGCAGGGGCTTCAAGCAGCGGCGTGGGACCGGTGTGCCAAGGGGAGGCGACAGGGGCCTTGAGGTGCAGGGCTAAAAGGTGGATAGGATTGCAGAAGCCAGTGGTGGCCTTCGAATGGTGGTGCCCAGCATGCGACGTCACACTCCTAGACCACTGGGATGGAGTGAATAGTGGCCCCCTGGGTCTCCAGCCGACACGCAGCAACGTCTGTGACGTCACTAGATACTGTGACGTCATGCGAGACGCTCGGACCCAGGAACTCCCGGCGCACAGCGTCTTAGTAACATCACGGCCTGTACCAGGAGAGCTAGGCCATGAGACTTTAGGTGGCCATGTCGAAGCGTGACATCGTCCTCACCAATGTCACTGTCGTCCAGCTGCTGCGACAACAGCCATGCCCGGGTGAGTGAAGCGGCGGAGTGACTCTGGCGGAAAGGAAAAAAGGGAAGGGGGGCACGCCACCCCAACGCAGGGTGCTCGTGGGGTTAGCAGTATCCCCTTTCAAAGGCTGGGAGGAGGCAGGAGCAGCTGGAGCCGGCGACGGGGCTCAGCCGTCCCTAACCGCCTCAGTCCTCCTCCCAAGTAGCCTGTCTCACCTGGCAAAGTCATGTTTACGACAACAGTGGGGACACGCAGAAACCGTGGCGGGGCTGTGGTTAAGATCTCTGCTGCCCACCAAACTGTCGGCAGCGGGCATCTACTAAGCCTCCTCGGAAACCCCACGGGGCCTTTCCGCTCTGCCCTGTAGGGTCGCTGTGAGTAGGAAGGGACTTGATGGCAACCAGTGTAGTGCGGGCGTGGGGACCCTCCGTCCCCAGGGACGCACAGATGGCAGGAAGGTTAGAAGCAAGGGTCAGGATAGAGGCTTGGGCCCGAGGGTGGCAGGAAGAGGGGCTTGTAACGGAGGTTTGTGACCCAGAGCTGCTGTTTCTGAGATTGCCGGATGCTCTTGGCCACCGGCTGCTTTGAGTGTTGATGGGCATTGTCCTCCTGGTGTTACATGAAGCAAGGGCACTTGTCACGTGCCAGCGCCATGCTAACCATGGGCGTGCGCTCATCAAAGGCTCACATCCAGGTGAGGTCAGTTTGTTTACTGTCCCCATTTTACAGACCGGCAGGCAGAGGTGAGAGGGCAAGCCACCCACCCAGGACTCTCGCAATCGGGTGGTAAAGCTGGAGACCAGTGCTGCTGCTCCCCGCTGTGGGAGCCCAGCCTCACCCTGCCAGGGCTGCGCGTGGGCGCACACTCGCACCGGGCGAACCTGTGCCTTCCAGGAAGGCAACATCGGTTCCGGCTGTGGACTCGCTTCCCAGGGGCGGGACGCCTCGGAACCGCAGGAGTGGGTGCAGGCGACTGGGAGGGGCTTCGGTCGGGCTGCCGGGTCGCGCAAACCCAGGGAGGTAAACGGCCGATGGGCTTGAACCCCTTCCTTGCTCGTTGTGAAGTGCGGTTGTACCATGCCTCACAGGGCTAGTGGGGATGTGGGGCACCGGGTCTCCGTGCGACACCAAAACCAAACCGGTTGTTGTGCAGTCACATAGGGCTCCCAGCGACCCAGGCAACGGGCACATCGTTGTATGGTGAGACAGCGGACCTGTGGCCATGTTCCGCCTCCAGGGTGATGCTCCATCACGGAAGCGTCTCCCCGTTTGCGCCGCCTTCCTAGCGTGGCAACTTCCCTGCACCCCATGGCCCCCACTCCCGGAGGAGAGAGGGGAGGGCAGGGCTGGGGCTGGGGGCGGTAGGGAGAAGAGGACCGTCTAGATTTTCTCCTGAAAAGTCGCTGAGTGCACTTAGACCCCCATCCTTAACCCAGGTAGACAAAATTCCCCGTTTGATGGAGCAGAAACCCAACCCCCTGGAGAAGGCCACCAGGAACCACGGTGCTGTTAATAATCAGCAGTTAAGTGGTAGGGCTGTTAACCAAGGTCGGCAGTTCAAATCCACCAGGCGCTCCTTGGAAACTCTATGGGGCAGTTCTACTCTGTCCTGTAGGGTCGCTATGAGTCAAAATTCACTGGATGGCAATGGGCTTGGGTTTTTTGTTTGCGTGTTTGGTTTTATATGCAATGGATAAACCCCGGTGGCATAGTGGTTGAGTGCCATGGTTACTAACTTAAAAGTGAGCAGTTGTGGTCCACCAAGCACTCCTTGGAAACTCTGTGGGGCAGTTCTGCTCTGTGCTACAGGGTTACTGTGAGTCAGAATGGATGCAATCTCAACTGATTTTGTTTTTTTAAAACACACAGCGATTAAAGCACTTGTCAGCAACCCAAAAGGTTGGCTGTCCCCATCCACTAACTGTCCCTCGGAAACCTTATGGGTCAGTTCTACTGGAATACTATTGGAACGGACTCCATGGCAATGGGTTTGGCTTTTTAAGTACCTATGGAGTCAGGTGGCTGCTGGAAACACCCAAAGTCCAGCCTCAGGCCACAAAGTCTGTGGCAGCAGGGAGACGTGAGCAGAGTTGGCAGGCCAGCTGGCCCCCACCCTGAGTCAGCCTCTGCCTCCCGCCAGACCCAGCCACCTCCCGGGAGCCTTTGATTCTAGTGCTGAAAGCAACAGCCTCCTTCATCCTCCACCCTGTCTCCTCCCCAAGTGAAAACAGCTTCTGAGGTCTCACAGAGCCGTCAGAGCGGCCTCCAGGTGGAGGGTCACATGTGACGCTCAGGAACCATGCCATGAGGCTTCGTCAGCTTTGCAAGACCATACCACTTTGGGTGACTGAGCTGGGACTGGTCCTCAGGCCAGACTCCACAGCTTGAGCCCGCTGCTGCCCGGGCCCCTCACTGCTGTCCCCCTCCCCTACTCAGACCCTTGTCTGTAGCTTGGGTAGAAGCACGCCACCAAGCACAAGTGTGTTGAGGTGCAGAGTGGGAGCATGTGGGAAAAGCCCCGAGCTGAGTTTTCAGCCTTCTCATACAGTATGACGCAGCCGTTGCCTTAGCCATCTGGTGCTGCTCTAATAGGAACACCACAAGTGGATGGCCTTAGCAAAGAACAGTTTATTCTTACACAGTCCGGTAGGCTACAAGTCCAAACTCAGGATGTCTGCTCCAGGGGAAGGCTTTCCCTTTCTGTTAGCTCTGGAGGAAAGTCTCTTTATTGCATCAGTCTTTGTTCGGGGAGCATCTGGGTGCAGGAACCTCAGGTCTGAAGGCAGAGCTCTTCTCCTGGTGCTGCTTTCTTGATGGTGTGAGGTCCCTGGCTCTCTGCTTGCTACCCTTTCCTTTTATCTCTTGTAGGATAAAACGTGGTGCAAGCCACATTAGGAAAACGTTCTTTACATTGGAGCAGGGAGGTGATCATAGGAAGGGTGTCACAGTCCCACCCTAACATTCTCTCTAACATAATCCACTCTATTAACCACAGGCAGAGATTAGGATTTACAGCATCAGAAAATCACAAATGGAGGGCAGTCACACAATACCGGGAATCACCAGCCCAGTTGAATTACTGTACACATTTTTGGGGGGGGGACACAATTTAATCCATGAAACCCATGCATCTTACACTTCCTTGGGGACAAGAATCACCTGGAGTCTGAAGCTCAGATCTGAGTCAGATTTTCTTATCCCCACCCCCCACCAGATACACACCCCATTCTCCACCCCACCCACCCCCACTCCCACCCTCTGGTGGGTCTTATCATCAGAACAACTCAAGACCCACGGAACTAGATCAGCCATTATCAGATAAGTGTGGGAAATGATCCTGGGAATATCAGCATGGAGTGTTTCCCCACTACCCAGCCATAAGCACCATATATTTTGCTGTTACTGTCAAGTGGATTTCTATTCCTAGCAATGCCATGTGGCACAGTAGAACTGTCCCCTAGGGCTTTCTAGGCTGTAATCTTTTTTGTTTTTAATAATTTTTATTGTGAATTAAGGACAATCTAACAATCTATATCAAATTGCCATATAATACCTGGAACTGCCAGCCTCTAGAATAGCCCTGTATACATATTTAAGTCCCAAGGTTTGTTTGTCCCCAGTCACACTCCATGTTTTGCACAGTCCAGTTCAGTCTCATCTGGAGAGCTGGCCCTGGTGCTGGATGAAGCTGGGGTTAGAGAGTTTGGGGGCCACATTTCCAGGGGGTCCTCCAGACCAAAGGACATCAAGTGTGGTCTTTTGGTAGAGTTCTAACTCTGCCCTCTGATCCTTCTCCTGCTGTGTCCAGGGATCGGTACTGGGAACCGCCTCTGGGCAGTTACTGGTTGTGGCCAGGAACCAGCTCGTTCTTCTGGCCCCTTGCTGAAGCAGACACACCACCACGTGGCGCCTTTCATCCAATGGGCTCCTATTTTCTTCATGTCGTTGATATTTACTGTTCACCTCTGGTCCGGGTGCACTGGGACCAACTGTTGTTATTTGGACGGCAGCTTGCTAGCTTTTAAGACCTGAGATGGCACTCACCCAGGTGGTACGCAGAGCATTTTCTTAAGAGAAAAAGAAAACAGAGCTTGGGTACACTCCTTAGTCTGGCTGTCCCCTGAAAGCATGGTCCCCCAACCGCTGACCCTGTTACTCTGTCTTTCCAAAGAGGTGGGCCACTTTTAGGGAGCAGTTGGTCTCTGAAGGAGAGCCATGGCAGGTACACCTTCCTAGTGCGTGCTGTCACTAGGCCGTAGTATCTACGGGAGCAGCAGGCCGGCGTTCTCCCACAGAGCCTCTGGGTGGGTTCCAATCATTATCCCCTCAGAGAGCAGCCACGTGCTGAACTCTGGGCCACCAAGTCTCCTACCATGTACAGTGTTGCTGTCAGGTGCCATCGGGTTGGTTCTGACTCTAATGACCCCATGTACCACACCACAAAACACTGCCAGGTCCTACGCCACCACTGCTGTGACTGAGCCCAGTGTCGCAGCACCGTGCCCACATCTGTCCTGCTGAGCGGCTTCCTCTGGTTTGTTTGGCATATCACCTCATCTGATTTGGTGGCCCAGTGGTTCATGTGCCTGATGGTTGCTAACCAAATGGTCCGTGGTTCCAATCCCTCGGCCACTCCACTGGAAGATGTGTCAGTCTGCTTCCACCAAGATGTGCAGCCTCCCTGTCCCCGCAGCTCCTGTCCCGCAGGAGCAGGTCGGAGGAATGTGAAAAACACAGGTCGAAGGGGGGAGTGTGCTGTCCCAGGGTGGCAGAGCAGACAGAGCTGCATAGAGGCGTGTGTTGGGGGAGGTGGTTTATATGCCCACCTGACCTGGATGGTAAATTTCCACTCAAGCCACAATAAAATACAGCAAAAGAATGTACAGCCTCCGAAACCCCACAGGGCGGCTCTATTCTGTCCTCAATGGTCGCTATCAATTGAAGCCAACTCCACAACGGTGGTTTCTTTTCTTTTTTAATTATCCCAGTTACCCTCGGTGACACTGCTATCGTTTCCATTTTTATAGAGAAAAAAACTGAGGCATACAGAATAAATTGCCATATACACACAGCAACTGAAGTAGACTTCCCAGAGGAGGGGCCCTGGCACTGACGTCTTAAAACACACCCACCCCTTCCCCTCCCATTCTGTGGCTCAAGTAGGCTTGGGGACCACAGCCTAGACCGTGACAGCTGGGCCAGGAACCAGCAGCAGGTGCTGAGGGACAGTTCAGTCTCCGTCAGTCTGATTGTACACTTCGTTGTCTCTGCCCCCTCCCTTCCATCCCGTCTCCATGGAAACCCTGGCTGCGAGATGGTTAGGAGTTCAGCACTGTCTTCAGGCTGGCAATTCAAATGCACCAGGCCCTCCTGGACACCCTACAGGCAGTTCTGCTCTGTGCTGTAAGGTCCCTGTGAGGCAGAAGTGACAAGATAGCAACAAGTTTTATTTTTCTTTCTTTCTCCATAGTAGCCAGAGCACAGCCCCCACCTGAGGTCACTGAAGCGGGGCCTGAGCCCCAGCCCCAGCCGGTCACAGCGCCAGTGCAAGACCAGCCACCCCCCCCACCGCCACGGCCACCAACTCCTGTGGCCCGGGAGTTGACTGTTGGCATCAATGGGTGAGCCTCTGCCCTGGCCCCCAGCCACTCCGGATGCCCACAGGGCCCCAAGACCTCCTGTGGTCACGCACTGGGGCCTGCCCATATTTGTCACCAGAAACAGCAGGGAAGGAGGCAGATGGGGACCCCTGCCATCAGAGAGTTCACAGTCAGTGGGAAAAACAAAACACAAACACACAGGACAGCTGAGTGGTGTGCGCGGAACAGCGTGGACCTCAGTGGGAATAGCAGGGACGTGACAGTGGAGTAAGACCTGAGTGACCAGAGGCAGCCGACTGTCCGACTTGCTAGGGAAAGTGTCTTCCAGGCAGAAGGACAAGCAGTGGTGCTAGGTTAGAGGCAACAAGCTTGTAGGCTCAAGAACAGCCAGAAGGTAAGCGTGGCTGGGACAGGACAAGAGGGGGGAGCAGGGAAGGAGGTGAGAAGTCCAGCAGTAGGGCTGGGAGTCCACTGTAAGGAGCATGGCTCTTGTTTCACTGATAGGGAGATGAGGTTTCAGGCCGAGAGACATAATCTGAATTCCCACTTTAAAAGTTCTATCTGACTATGAGGTGGGAAGTAGAGGGCAAAGGTGGGAGGCCGAGGAAGTGGGAAAGGTCATGAGGCTCGGCTGGGCAAGAGACGATGGGACCCGCACAGGGGTGGTGGCCTTCTTCCCCAGACTGAGGACTCCTACCCAGTCCACACTGTCCTCTGCCACCCCGCCGTCTGCCTGCTGGAGGAGGTGTCTGAGGACGCCCTGACACTCCCTGTCCCTGAGCAGATTTGGACGTATTGGCCGCCTGGTACTGCGTGCCTGCATGGAGAAGGGGGTGAAGGTGGTAGCTGTGAATGACCCCTTCATTGACCCCGAGTACATGGTAAGCAGTGACAAAGGTGATAGACACAAGGGAGGGACCAGGTGGGGAGGCGAACAGGGGAGCTCTATGCAAGAAGGTTCCCGGCTGCCATGCTGGGGGCAGGCCTGTACCTTCCCCAGTGTGGAGGCCCTGAGGGGGCTCCCCCCTCCCTTTCCGCACCCTCCCCAGCGCGGGGGCCCTGAGGGGGCTCCCCCCTCCCTTTCTGCACCCTCCCCAGTGTGGGGGCCCTGAGGGGGCTCACCCCTCCCTTTCTGCACCCTCCCCAGTGCGGGGCCCCTGAGGGGGCTCCCCCCTCCACCTCTGCCAGCCCAGGACGGGGGTCCCTTCTGCTTCCTGCAGGTGTACATGTTCAAGTATGACTCCACCCACGGCAGATACAAGGGGAAGGTGGAGTGCAGGAACGGACGGCTGGTGGTGGATAACAGGGAGATCAGTGTCTTCCAGTGGTAAGGGTGGCATCTACCCAACACATGCCTGCAGCCCGTCAAGACGGGCCACAGAGAAAACCCAAACAGGTGTCTAGCTTCTCGAGTGGAGTGCATAGCCCCATAGTTGTGTAGGTTCAGAAGCACCAATCTAGACAGCTGTCCACTATACTCAAGAATACCTTTTTTTAAAAACACAGATTTGTGTATTTTCTCATAGGCACGTCACCTCCACGTATCTATAATTCTCGATTCACCATCAACCCCCAAACCTGCTCAGAAAATGGCGCCCCCACTCACCACCTCCTTCCAATGGGCGCCTTCACAGCAGCCCTGCAGGTCTCTGGAAGACACTATTGGCTTCCTGTCCCCACTACGTGCCCCCGCAGCAGCTTCAGCCACACCCACCCTACCTCTTGGGGCCCTCACCCCACCTCTCACTAGGCGGGAAAGGGAAGCTCTCGTGGTAATGGGAGCAGCACAGAACCCTAGTCCCCAGCGGGGAGTAATGAGAGCCACGTCATCAGCCCGAGCTGATGCCCATGACGTGGAGGTCAGACGTCCTGCCACGGTCCAGACCTTTCAACCAGTTCTGACACCAGCTGTCCCTCCCACAGCCCCCTGTGCTTCTCTTCTGGGTTTGATAATCCCTTGCAGTGGCCACTCTCACACATCAAGTTTATGGTTAAGTGGTTTATTAAGGAAGAAAGAGGGTCCAAGTTCAGGGCAGGGTCCAGGCTACGACTCAGGATTGGGAAGCGTGGAGGCAGCCTTCCTTTTTGGGTGTGGGACAGATCCCCTCAGCCTGAGGACAAGACCCTTCTCGGGCCCCTGAGGACAGGCTCCTCTTGGCCCTGCCCTCTGTGAGCACTCACTCTCCCACAGGACCCTTTCTGGGCCAGTCGTTGCCTGGCTCAGCCACCGGGCCCCTTCTAGGCCTCTTGCTGTCTTCAGTGCTAGAGCCCTTGACAAGTGTCACAGCTCTTTTTAGGAGTTCCCTTGCCTCTCTTCTCTCTCTGTTGCTTCTTTCTGCTTTCTGCCTTCTGCTTCTCGTTTTTGACTGCCAGACTTGTGAGGTGGGCAGTTTACATCTACAAGCTCCTCATCAATTTCAGGGCGTGGCCTTCCCACAGGGCCAAGAGGCGACCAATCCCCATTCACTAGGCCACCAACACTTCATTTACACAGTAGGGTACAACTCACCTCATTTGCATGGTTTACTGTTCAATCCCTGCAAAGCAAATACCATTCACAGGGCAAGCTGCAGCCCAGAGCCAGACCAAGAGTATCAAACCAAGTTGTTCACAGCCTACCCAGGAAATATCAATCAACCATTACAAAAGTTTACCTCTGGGATAGAACACTAGGGAAAACATAGCTCTTCAGCGCTTGGGGGGAACATCTCACAAGGTGTTTTTCCAAAGAGCCCACACAAAAGGTCATGTAAAGGAATTCATTTCACCAGACGACCGGAGCGCCGGCTTCACAGTGCCCATTTCACATAGTCACACTAACATTAACACGCACCCCTCACTTCAAGATGCTCAGAACACCTAAGAATAAACATTAACCTAATCATTGAGTCAATTCCAGCTCACCATGACCCTTTAGGACAGAGCAGAACTGCCCATAGGGCTTCCACGTAGCAACTGGTGGGTGTAAACTGCTGGCTGTTCTGGTTAGCACCTGAGGTCTTAACCAGGAAGATGTGTAGTACGTTTCAAAAAAAAAAAAATCTGACAAAACATCAAATAAAAATGTTAACTTACAAAACAGGAAACAGGAGACCCCCCCCAACACACTCTTTTCTAACACAAGCCATTAGCCTTTCCTGGCCCCAGGCTCCCTTTTGCAAATGCAGGGGTGGGGGGGCCTGGGGGGGCATGATGCCGAAGAGCAAGGCACGCGTTGCCCTCACACAGTTCCCATCCTCCTGGGCAGCCTGTGTACAAAGGGTCTGACCCAGCTGGGAGCAGCCAAGGGTGGTCCCCTGAGGAAACTGAGGCATGGGTTAAAGAGGCGGCAGCCCGTCCCCAGGTGCAACAGCTATGGTACAGTCAGAACAGGAGCCAGCAGGGCCATCTGGGCCAGCCAGGACTGGAGGGGACAGCCCCTGCTACAGCCTGTGCAGGCTGAGGACTGTGACAGTGAGGCCTGCCCACCCTCCCACCCCTGGCTCACAGCTGTGCCACCCCTCCACAGCAAGGAGCCCAAAGACATCCCTTGGAAGGCCGTTGGGTGCCCCTTCGTGGTGGAGTCCACAGGCGTGTACCTCTCCAAAGAGGCAGCCACGGTAAGCAAGAGGCGCTGGCCTGACGAGAGGCGCCAGGCTGACGTGGCGGCAGAGCTGTGGCCCCGGAAGTGCCCCCTGACTGACGCCAGTGTTCCTCCCAGGCCCACATCACAGCAGGCGCCCAGAGGGTGGTGGTCAGCGCACCCTCACCAGATGCACCCACGTTCGTCATGGGAGTGAATGAAAAGGAATACGACCCTGGCACCATGAAAATTGTCAGGTAACAGTGGAGGCCAGGGGGACACACAGCCCCGGGGGGGGTGTCAGGCTCTCCCCCACCACCCCACCCACAAGACCCCTAGTGCCTCCTTCACAGGGATCTGCTGCTCTCCCTGGAAGTCAGCCCAGCACTCATGTACACATTGCCCTAAGACTTCCCCACCCACTGCAGCTGGGTCAATTCCAACTCATAGCAACCCTACAGACAGAGCACAACTGCCCCACAGAATTTTGCAGGATCACCTGGCAGATTCGAACTGTCAGCCTTTCGGCCAGCAGAGCACTTAAGCACCATTCCACCAGGGTTTGCCCCCTAAGACTATCTGGTAGGAACACAAGACTTCTGGAGAACATGCTTCAGGGAGCTTCGCCCCAGCTTCTCTTCTGGTGCCACCAGCCTCCCTGACGACACCCTCAAGGGCCCAGCTCCTCCCCAACCTGACTTTTGAGGAGGTGGGAGAGGGTGGGGGCAGCTCTGCACCCCACCTCACGCTGCCCTTGTCCCCGGGTCCACTGCAGCAACGCATCCTGCACTACCAACTGCCTGGCCCCCCTGGCCAAGGTCATCCACGAGCAGTTTGGGATTGTGGAAGGCCTGATGGTGAGCCAAGGACAAGGGGCTAGGGCAGGACAGTGGGGGGGAGATCCCGCCTCTTCCGCCTTGGGAGTTGCTCAGGTCCAGCATTAACAGGAGAGGGCTGGGTGGGGGAGGAGATGCCCATGGGTGGTGACGTCTTCTGAAACACTGTGCAGCTGTGAGGCAGGCCTGAGCCCACTAGTTGCCACTGCCCCAGGCCTGGGAGAAAAGAAGCTGGGAGCTCAGGCACAGGAAGAAGGCTTCACTCAGCCCCCTTCTTCCCCAAGACCACAGTCCATTCCTACACGGCCACCCAGAAGACTGTGGACGGGCCGTCCAAGAAGGCTTGGCGGGACGGGCGTGGTGCCCACCAGAACATCATTCCAGCCTCCACAGGGGCTGCCAAGGCCGTAGGCAAAGTCATCCCAGAGCTCAAAGGGTAGGAGAGCAGAAATCTGCCACCAGGGTGGAGGACACACCCCAGGAGGGCGGGTCAGGGCCTCTAAGCCTTGAGAGTCTTGAAGGGAATGTACGGGGCTGGCTAAGCTCTGGAAACCCTGGTAGCGTAGTGGTTAAGTACAGCTGCTAACCAAAAGGTCAGCAATTCAAATTCACCAGGCGCTCCTTGGAAACTGGGATAGTTCTACGCTGTCCTATAGGATCGCTATGAGTTGAAATCAACTTGATACAGGGGGTTGGTTTGGTTTGGGTTCGGACAAGCTCCAGGGCACAAGGTGGAGGGAAAAGACCCCAGATTCTGACTCCCATCCCGGACGTGCGTCTCCAGGAAGCTGACAGGAATGGCATTCCGGGTGCCCACCCCGGACGTGTCTGTTGTGGACCTGACCTGCCGGCTGGCCCGGCCCGCCACATACACAGACATCAAGAATGCCATCAAGGCAGCAGCCAAGGGGCCCATGGCTGGCATTCTCGCCTACACCGAGGATGAGGTAGGGGCTGAGAAGGGATCCTGGGGGCATCCTTCTGTGGGAGGGAGTGTGACTTTCACTTGCCAGGGAGCTGCTCCAGGTATCAGCACTGGAGCTACTAGGCTGGGAACACAGATCTCTGCCTCAGGGCCTTTGCACCTGATGCTCTTTTGGTCCAGAAACCTCTTCAACCTGTGGCCATGGTCTACCCTCATTTCTTTCCAGTATTACAACCCACCTCCTCCGCAAAGGCCCCTCATTTCAGTCACTGTTGGCACCGCTCACATGTGCACTAGCGCACAGAAGCAGGTAGTCAGAGGCTGTCTTCCCACCTCCCTCACTCGAGCCTGGGACACAGCAGGCACCCATATACACCAAGTAAATGGACAGAGGCTCCCATGTTTTCAGCACTTGTCCAGGGCTAAGTCACCATCAAGGGCCTTACCAGTGAGGAGAAGGTGTCACTTATTGTTGCTATGCTCCCAGGACTGCCGTCTCTGCATATCCACCTTAGTGCTGTGTCCCTGATTCAGCTCCCGCCAGCCCGCTCTCACAGGGCAGCCAAGACCTCTTGATGGGACCAGATCACATCACATCACACACACACACACACACACACACACACACATACAGCCCAGCTGCCATGCTGTCAATCCTGACTCATGGCGACACCATGCGTGTCTGAGTAGTTATGCTCCACAGGCTTTCCGTGACTGTGACCTTTCAGGAGCAGATTGCCAGGCATTTCTTCCAAGCCCTCTCCGAACAGGTTCAAACTGCCGGCCTTTCCTTTGGCAGCCAAGTGCTTAACTATTTGTGCCACCCAGGGGCTCCTGGCCTCCCCCTACACTAGGCTGAAACCTCACAGCCTCTAAGCTTGCTGCTCCTGTCACCCAGGAGGAGCTAGGTCCTCCCAGTCACCCAGGCTGCAGGCTTATCACTGGCCCTCTAACCACCTGTTCTATTCTTAACATGTGGTGCCCATTGGTATGTTAGGGTGCTTGGGGCTGGTGTCCTTTGGCTAGTCCTCTGCACTTGGGACTACTTGCTTTGCTCAGACCCTGTGATGGGACCTTTACAGCCCTGTCTCCTGACAGTTCCACACTACCCCCACACTGTAAAGGAGGCCGGCTTAGAGAAGTCACTTGCCCAAAGTCATCCAGGCTGTAAGGCGCAGAGCCAAGAATAGGAACCAGGCCTTAGGACCCCAAGCCTGAGCGCCAGTGGTCCTTGTTCTGCTACCCGCACTTATCTTTGACTTGGTGACACTCAGGTGGTCTCCTCAGACTTCGTCACCGACCCCCACTCCTCCATCTTTGATGCCAAGGCCGGCATATCTCTCAACGACAACTTTGTGAAGCTCATTTCCTGGTAAGGGGTCTTGGGAGGGGTCAGAGAACCATCAAGAGCGCAGGGGAGCTGAGAGATACCGCTGACCCCGCTTGCTCCCTCCCCAGGTATGACAACGAGTATGGCTACAGCCACAGGGTGGTCGACCTTCTGTGCTACATGTTCAACAGAGAGAAGTGAGGAGCAAGCCCAACCCAACACACACTCGCCTTGCTTCACTGGCGAGAACCTCTAACTCCCATCCCCACACTCAGCTTCCCCGAGGAAGAAAAGCACCAGACATGAGGACCCTGCGCCGCTTTGCTCGCTGAAGAAATAAAACAAATCAGGTCCATAACTGTGTCCTCTGTCTCTGCGCCCGGTCACACCGGGTTTACACCTAGATTCAAGGCTCGTCACCCCCCTAACTCGATCGAATTGCCCCCTGGGTTCCAGCTCAGGGAAACGAGAACGTCCACACTGGTGTTCAAGGCCCAGCGTGGCCGTGAGCAGGACCCCAAAAGCAGGGCTCGGTCAAGGACGTCCGCGCAGCAGCGACCCAGGGGTCTGGCGCGTCTCGCCCCTTCTGCCGCCAACGTCACCGCGCGCCGACGCTGCAGACCAGGACTACGACTCCCAGAAGGCCGCGCGCAGGCCGCGGTGGAGGCCTGAGGGCTCCGGGCGCCGTCCGCCTCTGACGTCACCGCGCGCCCGCACGCTGAGCGCCGGGACTACAGTTCCCAGAGGGCCGCGCGCGGGCCGCGGCGGAGGCAGGTGGGCCCCAGGCCCCGGGCGGCTGCGGCGGTGAGAGTAGCGGCTGCAGGGACCGGCGCTCGGAAACACCGCCTCGCGACCCCCGCGCCGGCGGGACCGGGCGGCCGGCACCATGACCTTGTTCCACTTCGGGAACTGTTTCGCCCTCGCTTACTTCCCCTACTTCATCACGTACAAGTGCAGCGGCCTGTGAGTGCGGGGCGGACAGAGAGGGCGCGGGGCGGACAGAGAGGGCGCGGGGCGGAGAGGGCGCCAGGCCGGGCAGACGTCTCACCGCCTGCTCCTCCAGGTCTGAGTACAACGCCTTCTGGAAATGCGTCCAGGCCGGGGTCACCTACCTCTTTGTGCAGCTGTGCAAGGTGAGAGCTGTCCAGACCCGGGTCCGCCCCCACCGCATGTCCCCCAGGGCGGGACCGCCCTCGGCACTCAGCGTGGCGGCGGCGCCGGGGAACCTAGGGAGGAAGGACTTTGGAAGGGGTGGAACTTAGGGAGAGGTCCTGAAAGAGCTTTTGCATAGCGATTTGGAAAAACTAAGAAACCCTCAGCTGCATGCTTAGGAGTTTTGTGCGGTTAAGGGGGGCGTATAACTCCGGAGACTCCGTATGGTGTCTGCAGACCTGTCCAGATTCCCCGTGGTCACCAGAGAACTGACACTTCCAGCCCATCAAGGCCCAGAGCTCCCGCCCACTATCTCCCCCAGCCCTGGAATCGTGTCACTATTCGGTGGCCTCGTTTCAGCTGCTCCCAGAGCCTCCGTGTCCTGATCCTCCACCACACACTAACCTCCCACAAAAGCCTGGTGGCTTATTCCCCTCACCTTGGTGACCCCTCTGTTTCTGTTCCCAGATGCTCTTCCTGGCCACCTTCTTTCCCACTTGGGAAGGCGGCATCTATGACTTCATCGGGGTGAGTGGGGCACAGGGGAGTGAGGGCATCCGGGAACCGGACCCCTCACCCTGAGCCTACTCACGCCTCAGCCCACCCCTGGGCCCGCAGGAGTTCATGAAGGCCAGCGTGGACGTGGCAGACCTGATAGGCCTGAACCTTGTCATGTCCCGGAACGCCGGCAAGGGGGAGTATAAGATCATGGTCGCCGCCCTGGGCTGGGCCACCGCTGAGCTCATTATGTCCCGGTGTGTGCGGCAGCTGGAGCCCGGACCCCTGAGAAAACCCTGGGTCCTGGGAGGATGTCGGAGGGCAGGGGCTCTGGTTGTGGGTCCTGGGAGCATGGGGTGCCAGAGCAGCCTTCCCTCTGCCTTCCTCAGCTGCATCCCCCTCTGGGTCGGAGCGCGGGGCATCGAGTTTGACTGGAAATACATCCAGATGAGCATCGACTCCAACATCAGTCTGGTAGGCAGTCCCGCCTGGTCTGGTAGATTGACCCACTGCCCTTTGCTGGTGGCCGTGTGCCTGAGGCCCGGCCCTGCCCACTGCCTCCCTCCAGGTCCACTACATCATCGCCTCTGCCCAGGTCTGGATGATAACGCGCTACGACCTATACCACACCTTCCGCCCGGCTGTCCTCCTGCTGATGGTCCTTAGCGTCTACAAGGCCTTCGTTATGGAGTGAGCTGGCTGGGCTGGACGCTAGGCTCACAGGGTGGTGAGTTAGCTCTTCTCCTTCCCTGACTGTATGACTGTTCCCCGCAGGACCTTTGTCCACCTCTGTTCCCTGGGCAGCTGGACAGCACTGCTGGCCCGCGCAGTGGTGACGGGGCTGCTGGCCCTCAGCACTCTGGCGCTGTACGTCGCCGTTGTCAACGTGCACTCCTAGGCATGGTGTTGAGACTTTCACATACCTGCTCCTGGGTTTCTCCAGGGTTCAGTAAACAGTGTTCAGAAAGTTGTTTCTGCCTCCGTCCATTGCTGTCTAGAACGGCCCCCAGCACCACGTTCACCTCGGGTCCCCGAGGAGCAGGTAGATGAGCCAGGACGCTGGCCAATCCACGGATTTGTCCTTTGCTCCCAGAGCAGGTCTTGGGACTGCCTATTTTCCCCAGGGTCCACTGAGGGCTTCAGTGAAGTCAGTGACTTAGAGCAGTGGCAGAGGCTAGTTAGGGCCCTTGGGGGCTGCTTCTCTCCTTGTCACGCCCTCCCCGTGTGCAGCCCGACTCACTTCTCCTGGCCTGGCCCCAGCTGGCCATCTGTCGGGCTCCTAGCCCCAGATTCCCCTCTGGTCCACCCTCTTTGTGGCAGCCGGAAAGATCCATCTGACCCGTTTAACTAGGTCACTGTCTCTTTTTAAATCCATCTGTGGATCCAGCCACCTGACCCTTGGTTTTTCCCTTGACCTCTCTGGAGCCGCTGCCTGGAATTACTTGCCCCGCTCAAATTCTTAGAATCCTTCAAACTTAGGCCAGGAGGCCTTGGAGATGGGGGTGAGGTGGTCATCTGTGACTCTGAGCTCCTCAGTACTTCGTCTTCGTTTTGTAGCCCTAGATCAGGTCCTTGACCTGAATCAGGACAGATGATCAAACCAAACCACCTATTGCGTGGAGTCTATGCCGACTCATGGCAACCCTACAGGACAGAGTATAACTACTCCATAGGGTTTCCAAGGAGTGGCCAGGTGGATTCGAAACCCTCACCTTTTAACCACTGGGCAAGTTCTTGACTACTGTGGCACCAGGACAGAGTACCAGAAAATAAAACAATTAAGTCCATTGTTGTCAAGTTGCATCTGATTCTTAGGGGTTATATAGGACAGAGTTCAATTGCCTCATAGGGTTTCCAAGGAGCAGCTGGTGGATTTGAACTACTGTCCTTTTGATTAGGAGCCAAGTTTTTGAACCACTGCACCACCAGGTCAGAGTACCAAACAAGTCCATTGCCTTTGAGTCCATTCCAACTCACAGAGACCCTCTAAGACAGAGTAAACTGTCCTGTGGAGCGTCCAAGGAGCCTCTGGTGAGTTTGAACTGCTGACTTTTTAGTTAGCAGCTGTAGCTCTTAAGTGTTACACCACCAAGATTTTCAGCTGTGCAGCAGGGCAGCTGAGCCTGCCACCTGGATGTCACCTTGAGCATCGTTTCTGTCCCCTGTAGGTCCTGCTGTCTGCTTCATTTCCTCCCTTCCCCCAAACTAGTCAGAAGCAGGACTTTGAAGGCCATGCTGAAGCTCCCCCTTGATGCTAATCCTACCCACCTAGGAAGCCACACCCCAGGCCTGGTGTTATCAGTGAGATCCTCAGGGTCAGGAGGAAGGAGGGACAGTGGTCCCCTCCCTTTACAGGCTGTTGGCGTTCTGCCATCGTCTTACTTAACCCTGACTTAAGAAGCGCTAAGGACAGTTGATCTCTGCTGTGACTGTCTGGGGTTTTCAGAGGGTGCATTTACCCTCTGATAGGATAGCCACCATCTAGCCCTGCCCCCTTATTGTCTCTTTTGGGGGCCACTCAGTGATGGGTCTTGTTGACTTTGATGCGGAAAGGTTGTAGCTGGGACTCTTCCCCCCAGCCCATCTGTGTCCTCTGATGGCTGTGTGGTGGAGTCCCTTCTCCCCACATGTTCCTCCCTGCCATGTCTAACCTTGACTTGTGATGGGACAGAGGAAGGCCGCAGAGATGATCCTTAGTTCAGCAGCTACTCAACTGAGCAGGGACTCTCATCCGGCCCCCCGCACTAACCCTTGCTTTCCAGCGCCCCTCTCCAGGTAGCAGTACCCGTGTGGTGGGGCGGAGGTGGAGGAGGCCTAGCCATGTGGTTGGGGCCAGTGGGTGGCCCAGGCCAGGGTCATCAGCGATGTGGCAAGGGAGGCTTCAGTAGCTGTGGGGCTGTGACAGGAAGCCTAGACCTTGATGATCCAGACAGTAATGAGGAGATGGTTTGGGAGCCCACAGAACTGTCTGATCTGCCCTAGGGAGCAGGGTGGGCTCCCTGGAGGAGACGACGTGTGAGCTGGACCTGAAGGATGACTTAGCGAGGCAGCGAAAAGCTGGTGTCAAAGCCCATGCAAAAACCTTGAGATCAGAGACTAGGGCTAGCATTTCCAGGGAGAACATGAGACCTAGATGGAACTAGAACTATAGAGGGCTTGTGAGACTGCCAGGTCAGCGGGGACCAGATCACAGAGTAGGCCAGGAGCACTGGGGAGCCATGGGGAGCTCTAGGGGAGGCCAGGGTCAGACTTCAGGAAGATTTCAGTGTAGCAAGTGTGCCACTGTCAAGGTAGACCAGAAGAGGCAACCAGGATAGGGCAGAGCAGGTAGAAAGAGTGGACAGAGGGTAGCTGTAAGCCAGGACTGTGTCTTCATTTTGTTGGCAGCGGCCAGGGCAGTGGGAAGATGAGAAATAAGGCCAGGAGCCAGAGGAACCAAGACCTGAGGTCTCACCCTGTTTCCCCAGCCTCAGCGAATGAGCCACAGTGGCAGGACCGTGGAGCTGGGCTGAGATCCAGGCAGTTGGGGGAGCAAGTTTGGGGGCTGGTGTGGGGCCCAGGTTTGACACTGGCATCAGGGAGCCTCCCAGAGACGGAGGAGGGGCCCTGAGAACAGGAAAGGTCAGGAGGACGGATGGGGCCTGAGATACCGGCTCGGAGGCCACCGTCGTCATGTCTGGGCTCTGCTGTTGGTGCCACAAACGGGAGGAGAAAGGATTCATTTCCCCCGTGAATGTTTATTAAGGACTTACTCTACAGCAGGCTGTTCTAGGCACTGTTTGTTCCACACACCTGAACAAATAGCCCCCAGAAACCCTGGTGTTGCAGTGGGTAAGAGCTACCGCTGCTAACCAAGAGGTCGGCAGTCAGATCCACCGGGTGCTCCCGGTGCTATAGTTCTGCCCCGAGCTATAGGGTCGCTGTGAGTCACAGTCAACTCGACAGCAACGGCTTTGGGTTTGCGTCTGGGGGGTCATGGAGGGTTATGTGGGCTAAGGAAGGCCTCTGGAGACAGTGTTTGGCATAGCAGTGTGAGCTGGTTTTATTACTGTCCAAGCAGAACACAAATGGGCCTTTGGCAGAGCGCCACCAAACAGCCCTCTTGCCAGGCCTGGAGCCCTCAGGACAGATGGCTTCACCAGGAGCTGCTAGCCCCTAACTCCCTGCCGAAGCCCACCGCCGTCTTGGCTGGAGCTGCACCAAGGCCAGCCAAGAAGACTGCACCAAAGTGGGCTTCTCCAGGAGGGGTGGTCCCTGGGAGGCAGGGAATAGGAGTGGGTAGGGTCCCTGAGGGCTGGGAAACCATGGGCAGCACAAGTGGACACAAGAAGTGCTCAGAGGACTCCTGGCTGCCCAGTGATCGGTGGCTGTCCACAAAGGTATGGCTGCAGGGAGGATGGTGGTGGTCCCTCTAATAATAGAGTTCCTGGTCCCACCAGCCTGGTAGAGAAAGGGAGAGAGGAGACTCAGTTGTGGGAGGAGCAGGTCGGGGTTTAGGGAACCCCAGGGCACCTGAGGCTCAGGGGTTTGGGATCTATGGTCTCATATGGAGGTCAAATGTTGGGGACCAAGGGCTGGGGCCACTGCTCCGAGAGCCCTTCTCCCTGGGACACGCAGCCTCCCCATCCCCGCACTCACTCCCGGGACAGCAGCGGACTCCTAGCTTCCGCAGCTCGTCATAGACGAAGATGAGGATGCCGTACGGCAAGGGGACCAGCCACCACTGGTACCTGCAGAGCCAGGGCGGGCGGTGAGGCCCAGACCACGTGGCCGGGCCGCAGCACCCCACCCCCCACGGGCACGCCGCCACCCCGCCGACGCTCCACCGCCTTACCGGATGGGCATGAAGTTGAAGATGTTGGGCATGCCGGGGCAGTAGCAGAGGAAGCAGCCGATGCAGACTTGGAACACGATGGCGATCACCAGGATCCTGTTCCTGCAGCGGACAGGAGGGCCGGCTCAGACAGGTCAGAGAGCCGCCACGAGGAGCTGGGGACCCAAGGGAGACCCAGGCACTGGTTCACCCTGGGTCGGCTGCACCGGGGACAGGGGGAGATCTCAACGTGACCTTTGGAGTGGCCGGCACCCCTCTGCCGGTGGACACTGGTCTGTCACACAAGCCCACTACTGATGAGGCACAGGGGCTGCGGGGGGCACATGGAGGGGCCACTGGCCAGGCGAAGAGGAGCAGTTCGGTGTCTGGGGGTCTGCGGGGGCTGGGCTTGGGGCGGAGGGCAGGGCAGGGCTGGGTGGTGGGGAGACCTGAAGAAGCCCTGCTGGAAGGCGGAGAGACGGCGCGTCTTGCGGATGAGGACGTCGGCGATCTGGCACACCTCGATGCTGATGAAGAACACGGTGTAGCAGGTGTACTGCTGGTAGAGGCGCTGCCCGAACGTCTGCGGGCCGGGGGAGAAGGGGCCTGAGCCTCAGCAGCCAGGGGGGCACGGGGCTCTAGGGCCACGGGCCCCTAGGTGCTGTCCCATCAGAAGCCACAGTGGAGGCAATGAGAAGCCAGGTCTGCAGAGCCCCAGAGTTGGGGGGCGGGCAGAAAATGCATCCGGCAGAGCTTGTCTGACAGTGGCTGGGCCAGAGTGGGCGCTGGGGTGATTTCACAAATGAGGGGGGGTACAGAATTGCCTGGGCACCGAGAAGCCTGGGCAAAGGGCAGGGTTTCCAAAGTACAGGGACGCCAGGGACCAGGCAGATGGCAAAAATCAGTGAGGTGGGCCTTTGAAGAAAGAGGAAGGGTGACCCATTTAAAGGGGGCAGCCACCACTCAGGCCATTTTCAGTGCAGCTAACTCGGCGGTGGTTGTAAGGTGCTGTCGCGTGACTGCTGACTCACAGTGACCCCACAGGACATCGAGAACAGCCCCACAGGGCTTCCAAGGGACAGCCAGTGGATTTGATCTGCTGACTTCCTAGTTACCAGCCAGGCTCTTAACCACTACGGCACCAGGGCTCCCAACTACTGTTAAAAACCCCAAACCAAACCCAGTGTTGTCAGCTCAATTCTGACTCCCAGTGACCCAGCTAATTGTGCAGGGACACTTGCTATACTGCAGGTACCAAGTGTTTCACGGGTTTATCTCGCTCCCTGCAGTAGCCCCATGAGGTGGATCAGTGGTGCCCCAGTGTTCAGGTACAGCAGAATCCCTCCCCAAACCCACTGCTGTCTGGTGAATTCCATCTCCTAAACTCTATGGGACAGGTAGGACTGCACCATGTAGGGTTTCTGAGGCACAGCTGGTGGATTCAAACCACTGACCTTTCACTTAGCAGCCAAGCTCTTAACCACTGCGCCACCAGGGCCCCAACACAGACTGCCAGGGCATAAAAGTGAAGGGACTGGCCTACAGGGCACATAAAACACAACAGCCAGCCTCTGTGTGCTCCAGACCGCCTGAAAGGCTGTCCCATGCGATAGCACGTGTGAGCAATGCTGGCCCAAAAACACCAAGGCCTGGGCCTTCTCTGGGGGGTGCTTAGTATCGGAGTGGGGAGCAGGCCCTTCTGCAGCTGCCATCACCAGAATCAGGAGTTTGGGACCAGAGACAGGTGGGAAAAAGTCTTCATCACAGAGCTGGCGGAAGGCTGGCAATACATGTGGGTACGTAGGGTGCCTTGGCTTTGCACAGTCACACATGGAAGAGTGAGTGAATGAGGGCCACACCCAGGGAAGGTGACTGCAGGGCACCACGCCACTGGCCGGCCAGGGGCTCACCCACTCCTGGCCATAGCTGTCCTCCAGATCCTGCAAATGGTGGTCCTCCCACTTGGGCCGCAGCCCCACACACAGCAGTGGGAACCAGCCCTCCTGGGCCATGGCTGTGAAGTAGTCGGTGAAGCCAGCAAATGACTGGATGGCACCTGGAAGAGAGGCCAGGTGACACAGGGAGGGACAGGAGACAGAGAGGGGAACACAGGGGCAGGGACATGGAGAGACAGAGACCCAGAGAAACAGGATCAGGGACACATGAAGAGGGTTAGGAACACAGCACGACAGAGAAGGCAGGGATGCAGTTACTGGCAGGGAGAGACAGGCAAGAACACCGGAGACAGGGTCAGTCACAGTGAGACGGGACACAAAGTTAGAGATGGGGAGAAAGAGACACAAGAGACAAAGACAGAGAAACACAGGCTCAGGAGGAGAAAAGAGACCCAGAGAAACCAAAAGGAGAGACGTGACAACCTAGAAACCCGATCAGACAGAGCAGGGGAACCAGAGAGACCACCTTGGGCCGATGGGGTCAAAGCAGACAATAAGACCCCAAACAAGGTAGAGCCCAACTCAGAGACCTCACAGCGGGCAAGGGGCTCTGCTGGAGGCCCCCAGCTCTTCTTGGCCTAGGGGACACTCACCAATCTGAAAGTAGGAATAGGCAGCCAGGGGCTCGTTGACCAGCCTGTCACGCCTTGGGTTCCGTGGACGCAGGTGCATGATGTCACTCTCCGCCTTCTCGTAGGCCAGAGACACTGACGGGAACTGGCCAGGGAAGGAAGGGCCCTGGCTGAGGGTTTGCGCGGGCCTCTGTCCTCTGTGCTCTGGGGCTCCCAGTGGGCAGGTGTGGGACTGTGGTTCCAAGGCAGGACTGCAGCGACTACAGTCACACACACCTGGAGTCTGGGCCGGGCTGGCCCTGGCCGGCAGTGTCAGCATACCCAGTCCTTCGTCTGTCTAGGCGCCATCTCCGTCTGTCTTTATCCGTCTCTGTGTCTGCCTCTGGGGAACCCTGCTCTCAGCCTCTCTGCCTTCTGTCACCGTCTGTGTCCCTTCTCTTTGTTTCTTCGCCCCTAGCTCTGGCTTCTCTGGGACTCTGCCTCTGTGTGTCCCTGCGTCCTCCTCCGGCTCACCTCCCTGTCCCCTTACGGCCCCGTCGGACGGTGACCACAAGGGGGCAGCAGTGCACGTCCTCAGCTGAGCCCCTGTGTTGCCTGCCCTTGGCCACAAAGGTGCTTCCCCAGGTTCTCACAGGGCCAACTCCTTCACCTCTTTCAGGCCTTCATTCAAGTGTCACTTCCTCAGTGAGGGCTTCTCCAAACCAAACCCAACCCACTGCCACTCAGTCAATTCCATTAAAAAGAAGAAAAATTGCTGTCCAGTCGATTCTGATTCACAGCTACCCTATAGGACAAAGTAGAACTGCCCCACAGGGCTTTCAAGGAGTGGCTGGTGGATTCAAACTTCTGACCTTTTGGTTAGCAGCCAAGTGCCTAACCACTGTGCAACCAAGGCTCCATTCAAACTCAAAAAAAAAAAAAAACAAAAAACAAAAAACCCAAACCCATTGCCATGAAGTCAATTCTAACTCATAACCACCAGATGGCCAGAGTAGAGCTATCACAGAGGGTTTCCAAGGAGCACCTAGCAGTCAAACAGCGAACCCCTTGGTTAGCAGCTGTAGCAGTTAATCACTACACCATCAAGACCTCCTTCCAACTCATTAAAAAAAAAAAAGGCACTGCCGTCGAGTGGATTCTGACTCACAGTGACCCTGCAGGGCAGAGGAGAACTGCTCCATGGAGTTTCCACGGAGCACCTGGCAGATTCAGACTGCTGACCTTTTGATTAGCAGATGGAGCACTTAACCACTGCACCACCAGGGTTTTCTTTCACCTCATAAACAAAAAACCAAACCCAGAGCTATCGAGTCAATTCTGACTCATGGTGACCCTATAGGACCTTTAAAATGAACCACTACTCCACTCACGGGTACTTACCAAGGGCACAGGCTCTGCGGCCCTTGACTGGCTGGCTGAGATCTCAGCTGTGTCCCCGGTTATGGCTCTGTGACCTGGGAGAAGCTACTTAGCCTGTCCATGCCTCTACTTACTCGTTTGTAAAAACGATTTAATAATAATAAAGCCCATCTGATACGGTGGCTGAGGACAAAACTAAGTGAACTAACCTGTGTGCCAGCCCCTAGTAAGCACCGTGTTAGGTGTTGTTGGATAAATGCCCGTTGGCAAGGCCACGCATCCCGGCGGCATTCGTGGCTGCGGCGGTGCCTCCTTTCCATCAGCCCCAGAGTCAGTCCGAATGTCTATCTGTCCATGTCTGCGTAGGGATGTCCGTCTGTCATCCCGATATCTGTGCCTGTTAACACTGAGACCCTGTGTGTCATGGGCTTGTCCACATCCACCTGCCTGCTGACCTGTGTGTCCGCGCCTGGCCAACTGGCTGCACATCCGTATGTCTTCTGTGGCTTGCCCTGTGTCTGAGCGTCCACAGGAAGCTCTGTCCGTCATGTCTGTCCATAAGGCTGCGTCTGTGGGCCGCGTAGGGGTGGGCATGTCAGGGCTGCCGACTCACAATGTCAGTGCAGAGCTCTATGAAGAGGATGGTGATGCAGCCAAGAGGCAGGGGCACGCTGACCGTGATGTAGATGAGGTAGGGCGTCAGCTCGGGGATGTTCTTGGTCAGCGTGTAGGCGATGGACTTCTTCAGATTATCAAAGATCAGCCGGCCTGCATAAACCAGAGACAGCGTCGACCTGAGACCAGGAGAGCCAGGTGGTGCCTGGCCACCGCCAAGGACCACCCTCACAGGGGACTCAAGTCTCTGATGGGACGGCAGAAGTGTGGAGTGCAGAACTCAAACTCTACTAAAAAGACCAGATGTGATGGTCTGACAGACTGCAGGGTTCCTGGAAGACACGATCCTCGAACTCTGTCAGCCCAGAACTGAAACCATTCCAGAAACCAGTGCCTCAGACAGAGGTCGAAGAGGTCTATAAGACATAACACGATACTGGCAAACAGTGTGCTTCGAGGCTGAAGTAGGTACAGGAGACTAACGGGCTAGCTCCTGTCTGGAGGTGAGAGGCGAACAGAGAGGGGGACAGGAGCTCGCTGAAAGGACACGGGAAATACAGGGTGGAGAGGAGGAGGGTGCCTGCACAGGTGAGGCAAGCAGCTAAAGTCACATAACAACATGTAAGTTTTTGTATGAGACACTGACTTGAATTGTAAACTTTCATTGAAAAAACAGTAAAATAAGTAGCAATGCACAATGCAAACGAACGAAAAGACCGGTGGGCTTGCGGCATACAACAGGCCCCTTGGCCTCCTGCAGCCTGCTCCCTCCGGTGCCCACGCTGCCCAGCCCCTCGGCGGCCAGCGCGCACCCTGCTCCACGCCCGTCACGATGGAGGCGAAGTTGTCGTCCAGGAGGATCATGTCGGCGGCATTCTTGGCTGCGTCGGAGCCAGCAATGCCCATGGCCACGCCGATGTCGGCCTTCTTCAGGGCGGGGGAGTCGTTCACACCGTCCCCAGTCACAGCCACGATGGCGCCCTGTGGGGAGCGGGCAGGTCATGAGTGCGAGGCCAGCCGAGCACCCATCCACCCACCCTCACCGTCAGGCCGCACCAGTCGCTGGCAGCTCTCCACGATCACTAGCTTCTGCTGGGGACTGGTGCGGGCAAACACCATCTCGGGGTGGGTGCGCAGCGCCTCCACCAGCTCTGAGGGGTCCATGTCCTTCAGCTGCATGCCGTTGATCACACAGGCGCGGGCGTCACTGTGGGGAGAGGCGGGCCTCACTGGTGTCCCCCGTCTTCACGGGCATGGGGAGAACCACTGGCAGGACTGACGGGCCTTACTTCCGATTAACCTGGTCCACAGGCACTCGGAGGCGAGCGGCGATGTCTTCCACTGTCTCGCTGCCCTCTGAGATGATGCCCACGCTAGACGCAATGGCCTTGGCTGTGATGGGGTGGTCACCTGTCACCATGATCACCTGTGGGGGTAACCAGGAGACTCTTGACCCCTTCAGGTCAGCACAATTTTTCATCCTCTCTTGTAGAAACCCAAGGATAGACTCAATTCCCTTGTTCAACCAATCATGACCTCCTACTAAATACCAGGGGTACAGCAAGGACCAACAGACAAAGACCCCCAGCTTGGGGGCTACCATTCTAGTGGAGGAGAAAGCAAACAGACATAGGAAAGAAATGAATTATGTAACGTGCTCTTGTTGATTTCTGCTGGCTCCAGGTCCAGGGCTCAGGCCATTCCCACAACTGCTCACAGACTGAACTCTGATGACACAGAGGGCTTTCAATGGTTTTGAAAATGACTTTGGGAAATAGATCACCAGGCCCTTCTTCCTCATTTGTTTGAGTCTGGAAGCTCCCCTGAAAGCTGTTCAACTTCATATCAACACGCAAGAGTGCACTGACAGACAAGCGGCAGCTGCCCACGAGGTTCACTGGCCAGAAATCGAACCCAGGTCTCCTTCGTGGGAGGTGAAAAAGCTACGACGGAACCACGAATGCCCCCACAGAAGACGTGGGAAGGTGGTAAGTGCTAAGAAGGAGAAGGCTGCATGAAACGGACAGCACGTGCTGGGTGAAGGAAGTGGTGGCTCCATGTTCAGGTCCCTGAGCTGGAATCGACTCGATGGCAATGGGCGTGGTTTGGTTCAGGGAAGGCCGCGCTGCGGTGATACTTGACAAGAGGAGATCTGGAAGAGGCGAGCTGGCCATGTGAAAATTGAGGGAAAAGTGTCTGTGGCAGAGAGAACAGCCACAGCAAAGGTCCTCAGCTGAGAGCGTAGCTGAACTGCTGGAGAAGCAGCACCGAGGCATGCCCAGAGAGGGGGACACAAGAGAGAGGGCTAAGGAAGGGAACAGGGCCCAGGCCTTAGAAACCACGGGAAGGACCTGGGCATTGATGCTCAGCATCTGCTCCCTGACCCTTGATTTGGCTTTGGGGAACCACCCCCAGGCAACTGAGTGAAGTGAGGTCCCTGGCTACGACTAGGTAAGAGAGCTCACACCCAGATAACCAAGCTCTTCCATCCCCCTAGCTGCAGTGAGTGGTTCGGAGAGGGACATGTGACTCAGTGGGGAGCTCTTAGAAAAGAGGCCCTCTCTTCCTGTGGGGATAGAAATTGGAACTGCTGACAGAAACATCTTTGCCTCTAAAATGAGGACGTCATTTGAGAATCAAGCCTGCAGAGAGACGCAAAGACAGGCAAACTCTTAATGAAATAGCACAGAGCTCCTGGATACAGCCATGCCTGAAGCTTCTTTCTCCAGAGTTTTTCAGTGTAATGAACCAATACACTCCCTTTTTTGTTCAAGCCAGTTTCTGCCACAGGGCTTCTGGTCCTGAAATACTCCCTCCCCACCATCACCTGTCCCTGTCCCATTCACATACCCGGATGCCTGCTGTCCTGCACTTGAGCACAGCGTCAGGCACGGTGGCTCGGGGTGGGTCTATCATGGATACGAGTCCCGCAAAGCACAGGTTGCTGGTTGGAAAGTTCATGGCTTCCACGTCAAAGGCATAGCCAGGTGGGTACTCCTTCTCATTCAGGTAGAGCTGGCAGAAGCCTGGCAGGAGACAGGGAGGTCAGAGAGTCCTGGGAGAGGCTGCGATGAATAAAAGACGGAACTCCTCTTCACTGGGATCATCTCATTGCATCCTCTTACCGAAGGTAAGAGTGAAGGTAAAAGTGAAGGTTCCAGAAGTGGACTACAGGTCTGTGCCTTCTGGTGTCAAGGCTGGGGTTAGGAAAGTTTAAGGGGGAGGTAAGAAGTCAACACAAGAACAGAGAAAGGCAAACTGAGGAAGGCTAAAGAGTCAAGACGAGGATTTTGAAAGCTGTCAGTTGAGGCAAGGGTTGGAAAAATCAGGGGATGAGAGTCAGGTTACCGCGGGGAAAGTCGGGATGGGAGTCGGCGGACAGGAGGAGGGTTCAGAGTAGGAATCGAGAATAGTCAGGGGTCAGAACTGGGACAGGGAAACTCTAGGATGAGTGGACCCTGGGGCAGGTCGGCTGTCAGCAAGAGCCCAGGACGTTCGAGTGGGCTCTGAGCGCTCGGGTCCACCTCTAGCCTCCCCGGGGTCTCACCGAGCACGCGTTCGCCCAGGCCTCCCAAGCTGAGGTAGGCCGTCTGGAAGGCCTCGCGCCACTGCTCGTCCAGCGGTAGCTCCTGGCCCTTGATGAGGATGGAGCTACAGCGCTCCAGCACGCGCTCGGGGGCGCCCTTCATCACCAGCACGTGCCGCGGGTCTCGCGGGTCCTCCAGAGTGTGGATGGACAGCTGCGGGTGAGGAGGAGCGGGGCTGGGGGCGGGGCTACGCCGGGCTGGGGAGGGGGCGGCGGCGCTGGGGCGGGGTTGTGGGCGGGGTGACGGTCAGAGGGAGGGGGCGTGGCTGGGGGAGGCTCAGCGGGGAGGGGCGGGGCTAGACTGAGCTGGGCGGGTAGGGCGGGGCTACGCAGGGCGAGGGGCGGGGTTTAGGGCGCGGGGCGGTTCTAGGATGCGCGGGTCAGGGACTGGGCTGGCCCGCACGCTCTTGGCCTTCAGCAGAATCTGGCAGTGAACTGCATGGGGACAGGAAACCCTGGCGGTGAGGTGATTATGGGCTGTGTTTGCTAACCAAAAGATTGGCAGTTCTGAGCCACCAGACGCTCCTTGGGAACTCTACGGGGCCTCCTATTCTGTCCTAAAGGGTTGTTAGGGGTGACTGTCGACTCCACGGCTACCGCACGGAGACGGTGGCGCAGCGGTCAACAGCTCGGCTGCTAACCAAAAGGTGGGCAGTTGGAATCCACCAGCTGCTTCTTGGACGCCCTGTGAGGCAGCTCTACTCTGTCCCATCGAGGGGCTGTTAGTGGGAACGGATTTTGCAGCAACGAGATGTTTTGAGCGGGCGAGGGAGGGCAGGGAGCGAGCAGGAAGATGAGGTCTGGCCAGGGGAAGGCCGGGGACTGACGGCGAAGACCCACCACAGGCAAGGCGTGACTGTGGACGGGGCGGGTGGTGGCGGGACCAGTCAGCGGACGCGGCGGGGAGCACTGCGCACCTGAAACTTGTTGGTGGAGTTGAAGGGGATCTCGCAGACTTTGGGGAAGCGCTCTCGGTAGCCCATGGCGTTTCCCAGCGTCAGCTCCGAGAACTTGAGCAGCGCCGTCTCGGACGCGTCCCCGATCACGATGCGCTGGGAGCGGGGGTCAGTGTCAGGGGCGAAGCCGGCCGCCCCAGGCCCCCGGACTCACCCGAGGCCCCGGGCGCTCACCTTGGGTACCGGCACCGCGTCCTGGCCGGACTTGAAAGCGGCTCGGTTGCACAGGGTGAGGATGCGGCACAGCGCCCGCCACGTCTCCGAGGACTGGTCAAACGTCTGCCCTGCAGGCCAGGCACCGGGCTGCAGCCGGAAGGAGGTTCTGCGCCGGCCCAGTGCTGGGGCCACGGCTCTGCCAGGAGGGGGCCTAGCCCCTCGCCTTGACTCAGTGCCCCCTCCGCAGGCCTGAGTTCCAACCCCCTCCTCATACCCGGCCTGGAGCCTTCCTCCAGACCCAAAATTGGGCATCCCTCAAACCTGAGCCTCTCCGCGGACCCAGGACCCAGCCTCTCGGCAGATCTGGGATAGAATCCCTTCCCCTTAATATTAACACCCCCTTGCCCCCGGTCCCAGCCCCAATCCGACCCCTCAGCCCCCACCTGACTGGTCTTCTGTGGTGTCCGCGGAGTGGATGTAATTGTCGAACCACAGGTGGGACACAGTCATGCGATTCTGAGTGAGGGTCCCTGTCTTGTCGGAGCAGATCACCGACGTAGAGCCCAGAGTCTCTACCGCTTCCAGATTCTTGACTACACAGTTCTTGCTGGCTAGCCGCTTGGCTGTCAGGGACAGGCAGACCTGAGGGCAGAAATCCAGGTGTCCGGCCCAATCTTGGACTCCAGTCCCACTTTGCTGCCTCCTGGCTATAGGAATCCCTTATCCCAGCCATAATTCTGCACCTGTGGCAGTCCTCTGAAGAAGCCAGGCTGCAAACTTACCCCCAAGCCTTGGCTGTCTACTTACGATGCCTTCCCCAATCTGCCCAAATGTTACCAGGCCTCTCTCTGAGATGCCTCAATAACGTTCTGTTGGGCCTGTCTTGGGCCCAGCTGGCAGACATTGATAGCTAGTTCCATGCTGGCTGCCCACACTGGCCTCAACTCAGCATAACAGCCCTGACTATTCATCGCTGAGTCCTCAGTGCCTGGCATAGAGCACAGCCCAAAATGATCGTTTACTGAACAGGTGGATACATGGAGAGATGGGTGAGTGGGAGGATGCGTGGATGGGAACGTGGGTGGGTGCCCGGGGAGGTGAACGGATAGAAGGACAAATAGAGAGATGGAAGGGTGCAGCCTGGACAAGCCTCTCAACTCCCTGCATCCCCCTTCTTCCTCCCCAACTCACTGTGACCGTGGCCAGCAGTCCCTCAGGCACGTAGGCCACCACAATGGCCATGAAGAAGACCATGGCCCGTAGGAAAGTGTAGCCAATGCACATGGCCACCACAAAAAATGTAGCCCCAAAGAGGATGGCCAGGCCTGCAATGATGTCCACAAAGTGCTCAATCTCAATGGCAATGGGTGTCTTCTCGTTCTCCACTCCCGATGCCAGGGATGCAATGCGCCCAATAATGGTGCGGTCACCTGTGTTCACCACCAGGCCCTGCGCTGTGCCTGCAGTGGGACCAAGAGAGTGAATCAGAGTGGGTCAGGCAGCAGTGGGGGTGCGCACAGCCATGTGAACTGGACAAGGGGGCAGTCACATGGAGTGGGGAAGCGGTTGATCTCAGAATGCAGCTATAGAGGGGCCAGTGGAGGCAGTGTGATTTGGTTTATCAGTAATGGCAAGTGTGGCGAGAGTGTGGGCAGCTGGGCAGGTTGGCAAGGGTCTCACAGACCCTCGAGACACATAGTAGAGAAGAAGGCGATGTTGCGGGTCTCCAGGGGGCTCTCATGGGTGCACTCAGGTGAGCGAGTCTGTGGCTCGGACTCCCCAGTCAGCGAGGAGTTGTCCACCTTGCAGCCCTGGGCAGCCAGGATGCGGATGTCAGCTGGCACTCGGTCCCCGCCTTTCATCTCCACCAGATCACCCACCACAAGCTGGTCCGCATTGATTTGGCATTTGTCCCCGTCTCGGATAACAGTTGCTTGCTGCAGGGCAGGGATACCAGAGTTGAGGAGGATAGGAGTGGATAATTCCAGGTGTAATCGGGATGTGGAGAGGTGAAAAAAAAATAGGGAGATTGTGATCATGGAATACCTGAGAGTCTACAGGGAGCTGATAGTCAAGGCAGGAGAGTTTAGGGTCTATAGGAAGAGTTGAGAGTCTGTGAAGAGACCTGAGAGTCTATGAGAGCTAACAGTCTGTGGGGAGAATTAAGAGTCTATGAGGAGAGTTAAGAGTGTAGGGGGAGAGTTGAGAGTCTGTGGGAAGAGCTGAGAGTCTGGGGAGAGCTGAGAGTCTATGAGGAGAGATGAGAGTCTATGGGAAGAGTTGAGAGTTTATGGGGAGAGATGAGAGTGTGCAGGGAGAGTTGAGAGTCTGTGGGAAGAGCGGAGAGTCTGTGGGGAGAGCTGAGAGTCTATGGGAAGAGATGAGAGTCTATGGGAAGAGCTGAGAGTTTATGGGGAGAGATGAGAGTGTGCAGGGAGAGTTGAGAGTCTGTGGGAAGAGCTGAGAGTCTATGGGGAGAGCTGAGAGTCTATGGGGAGAGATGAGAGTCTATGGAGATTGCTGAGAGTGTGGGGGGAGAGTTGAGAGTCTATGGGAAGTTGAGAGTCTGTGGGAAGAGTTGAGAGCCTGTGGGGAGAGTTGAGTCTAGAGGGAGTTATGGGGTCCATGAATGAAGGCCAGATTGGTTCTGGTGGGAAAGAAGAGCCCACAAATAGATGCCAGAGCCTGCCCAGAATGGCTTGGACCCACCTGGGGTACGAGGTTCTTGAAGCTGGCGATGATGTTGGTGCTCTTAAACTCCTGGTAGTAGCCAAAGCAGCCAGTGACCATGACTACAGCAATGAGGGCCAGTGCCAGGTACAGCTGGGGGGGAGGGGGCTGGGGTTACATGCAGAGCCTGGAAGTGCCCTGTACTCACCTGCTCTTTGGTCCCCATGGTTTTCCCTAAACGTGCTACTGGGAAGCTTCACGCTCTTTTTCCTGTCATCTATGTTCCTCTAGCCCACGTCCTCGTATCCAGCAGCCAACTGCCCTCTATTCTCAGTATCTTGCATCACCATGTCCCTATATCCCATATCCTCTGGCCCCTGAATCCTTAATCTCCCATGTTACATGTTCTACTACTTGGGCCCTATGTCACTGCGTACCTTGATTTCATGGGTCCCCTTTTCCTGTGTCCTGCATGTCTTTCGTAGTCTGCCATCTCTCATCTCTTTATGTTCTGCATCCCCTGTGCTCACATTTCACATTCTGTGTTCTCCATAACCCCATGCCAGCCTCTGGGCTCCTGTGCCCGGTAGTTCCTGTGACCTGGTGTCTCCATTTCCCCATGTTTGTGTGTTGTAGATCTCATGCTCCATGCTGTGTCCTTCATGGTCAGTGTCCTAGTGTCCACAAACCCCAAGTCCCTATGGACAATATCTCCTTATGCCCCCATCTCATGTCCTGTGTCCTATGACTTTTCAGTTGCCTGTCCTATGGCACAAGATGCCCCTAGTTCTCCATGTCACCTGTTCTCATCTTGGTCACGTACTCAGTGTCCTTGTCCTGCATCTCCACACCCTATCTTCGTTTCCATGTGTAATACCTTACATTGCCCCTTTTCCTAGGCCTTGAGTCCTCTCGTCTCAGTCGCCATTTCCCCTGTGCCCTGTGGTTAGTGCCATGTTCTTATGTCCTTTGTTGTCCAAATCCCATGTATTCAATATTGCAAATCCGTGTCCTTATGTCCCCATCCTAGGCCCCCCATATCTGAGACCCATTCCCTGGGGGTATGCCCTGTGTTCCCTGTGACCTAAATGTCCTTGGGCCTGTCCAATATCCCTATGTCATCTGTTCCCCATGATCCAAGCCTTGGGATTGCTCCTCCAAGTCTTTATATCCTTACTCTATGCCCTGCTTGTCCTCAGTCTCATGTTCCATGTCCTCTTGTCCCCCAGGCCCCTGTGACTGGCCTCTGCCACCAAGAACCCGTCACTCACGTTGTCATCAGTGGTTAAGTCACCCTCACTGGCCTGAATGGTGAAGGCGATGAGGCAGATGGCAGCAGCTACCCACATGAGGCACTGCAGGCCACCCGCCAGCTGTCGTGCAAACTTGACGTACTCTGGGGTTCCCCGAGGTGGCCTCAGAGCATTGGGCCCATCCCTTAGCAGCAGTTCGGCTGCCAGGCTTGCAGACAGACCCTGGGAGCAGAGGGCAGGGGTCATGGCTGGTGACAGAAGGGCTCTCCTCTCCCCACAGACCCTGCGTGGGCGTGCGTGGGTCACCACTCCGTGTCTGTCTCCTTTTCTTGTCTCCTCTTCTCTCCCCTCTATTTCTCTTCCCCTCTCTGTTTCTCCCTCTTCCTCTCTCCCTCTTTTTTCTCTCGGTCTTTCCTCTTGTCTTTGTCTCTCTTTTCCTGTTATCTCTCAGGCCCATGTCGCTGTCTCTTCACTGGCTGGCTGTCTCTCTCTGTCTCTCTCTTTCCATCTGCCTCATCTCCATCTCTCTGTTTGACTCATTTTCTCTAATGCTTCCCCACATCCCTCTCTGTGTCTCTGTGTCCCCTATACCTCTTGACCATCCCTCGTCTGTGTGTTCCCCTCCCTTCCCCTTCACCCACCCCAACTCACCTTGGTGGCACTAGTCTGGTACTTCTGCTCCAGTTCTGTCACTGACAGCTGGTGGTCATTCTGTATGGTGGACGGCAGGGACTTGCTCTCTGGCTCTCACCAGACCCACCGCTGCGCTCGCCAGGTCCCCACTAAGCCCACTGCCCCAGCCCCACTCACAGTCTCCATCCCCCGCCCCAGCCCCGCCCCCAGCCACCCCCCACAGTCTCCATCTCCTGCCCCAGCCCCACTCACAGCCTCGGTCTCCCATCCCAGCCCTGCTCACAATCTCCATTTCCTTCTTCATGTTCTCCAGCTTCTCCTTCCTCTTGCTTTTGCCACCACCCGCCTTCTTCTTGCTCATCTTGGCTGCCATGTCCCCACCAGGGCCAGGACCCAACTCCACCGAGTACAGCTCATAGTTCTCCTGGGGAGTAGGAGGTAGGTGGTAGAGGGAGTCAACAGATCCCACCGGAATGCCTGCCCCCAACCTCCAGCTCAGGCCCTGGGCTCCACTCACTGCCTTTCCCATGGCGTCTGGTGTGGCTTTCCCACTTTGCCCGGAGAGAGCCTACCTGGGGTCTGGACCAGCCCTGATATACCCAGGGATCGAGGGGGTGGGGCAGAACTAGCCTGATTACAGTTGATTACTGGGCTGCTTACGGTGACCTTCAAGTCTTCAGCATTCCCTGCTGGACTGTCCCAGCCTTTCCAGACACTGCAGAGCTTCTCCTGACCTTGCTGAGATCCATGAACCACTGGGCATCTCCCTAACACAACAACAACAAAGAGTGCGTACTTGTAAGGCACTGAGTTGAGCACTTATCTACTAACTTACTAGCCTCGCAACTGCTCTTGGAGGTGAAACTATTCTTACCCTCCTTTACAGATGGGGAAACTGAGGCACCAATGGATTAAGTCACTTGCCCATGGTCCCAGGCTAGGACATGATAGAGCTGGGACTCAGGGCCAGGCAGGCTGGCTACAGAGTGTCCACTCTTAGGCTGCGTTATGGAACACGCCTGATCAGCTGGAGGAGGACAAGAATGGGCACACAGTCCTCATGGTGGCAGCTTCTTGCTGGGTACTTCCTGTGTGCTGGGTTCTGCTAGTGGTGCAGTGGCTAAGAGCTCAGCTGCAGACCAAAAGGTCAACACTTGGAATCCACCAACTCTTCCTTGGAAAACCTATGGGGCAGTTCTGCTCCCTCCTATAAGACTGCTGAGTCAGAATCGTCTCAACAGCAATGGTTTGATGGGTTTGTGTTGAGGAATCTGCATTTCTAACAAGTCCCCTGGAGCCCTAGTGGTGCAGTGGCTAGAGAGTTTGGCTGCTAACTAAAAGGTCAGCAGTTGAAAGCCACCAACCACTACTTGGAAATAATATAGGCAGTTCTTTTCTGCCCTACAAGGTCACTATAAGTCAGAATTGACTCAACAGCAATGGACTGGAGCTTTTGGGAGGGGCTCTCTCCTGTGTACTTTACTCAGATTGTTTCATTAGCTCATCACAACAGCTCTGTACACTTACGTTATCTTATTAGCCCATTGCTCAGATGAGGAAAATAAGACACAGGAAAGTGAAGGACTTTGCCTAAGGTCACAGTGTTTAAGTATCAGGGAGAGGGTTGTTTGCTCATGTGTCACCCCAGAGCCTGGATCTTGTATGATACCAGTCTTGAAAAATCTAAACTTCACAGTGGCAGTGCCAAGTACGTGGCAAGTTCAGCAGACACGTGGCCTCACAGGTCCTTGCAACAACACTTTTGAATGCAGCACTGCCATTCCCATTGTGCAGAAAGTGAAACTGAGGCCCACAGAGATCCACACACACCCAGCTACAGCTAGCGCAGATTTCAGTCATGCTGACCTGCTCAAACAGGGAAACTAAGGTGCAGAGCAGAAGGAATGTGTCCAAGGGTCTTGGCTCGAGATTAGTGCCAGGTCTGGTGTCTAGATATCCCCACTAAGTCCCCCAGCTAGGGACATTTGAGGACAGCCATGAGGGGCCAGACTGGCAGAATGTCAGGGTCCTTCAGCCTCATGGGGCAGGTGTATCTGATAAGATAGTTGCCTGGGCGATATCCTTCTCCTCTGAGGCAGGTCACCTGAGAAAGTCAAAGCTGTCGGGCAGCCCAGGTGCCTCCAGCTTGGCCAGCCCCAGCCTGCTACAGGGAACCCCGAGAGAGGGGACAGTTCTCAGGGGGAGTCCACTTGCTCACTGGGTGAGCCTCGTCTCCCTGAGCTACACGCACGTCTGACACAGCTGTGTCATTCTGTGCTTCCCTTCCCACTAGGAGTTTCCAGAAGCCTGCCAGATCTGGCGTCAGATCTCAGTCTCTTCTGTGTTCCACGGGTGTTGGCCTCTCCGCCCTCTGCACAGGCCAAAGGTATTCCTGTTCTGTGTACACCAAGGTCATTCCTGCTCCAGGACTTGGCACTTGCAGCCCTTCTACCTGGTACCCCTTCTTTGATGAAAATGGCCAATTAAGTTTGCAAACTCATCCAAGAAAAAGTGCTACTTGCCTCATTGCTGACTGTCAGTGCAGTCCCCTTTGAAGTCCTCCCCTTGGGAAGCTATGCGCTCATGCCAGTGCCTAGTCCACCCATCAAAGCAATTTTGGAACACTGTTTGTGGAATGGCTGTCAGAGCTATCCTTGATGTCCTGAATGTCATCAAAATGTCTACCTGTTAACACTTCCTATATCTTCAGATAAAGAAAAAACTCACTGGTGGCCAAATCAGGTGAGTATGGAGGGCGTTCCAATACAGTTATTTGTTTACTGACTAAAAACTCCATCACAAACTGCTGTACAATTTATATGTTTGAGAACTTGCACCATGCCACTGTGTGCAATGGCCATTCCAGAAAGAGTCCCAAAATTGCTTTGAAGGGTGGACTAGACGCTGGCCTCAGTGCACAGCTTCCCAAGGGGAGGACTTTGAAGGTGACCACAGGGACAGTCAGCAACAAGGTACGTAGCACTCCGGACAACGACGTTTGTGGACTTAATTGTCAGATCTCGTGTGCAAGACTCTTTCTTACCTCCGTTGTGTCACTTTCAAAAGCCACCTCTTCAGAGGGGCCTCCCTGGAATACTGCACCGCTACCACCCTCCATCCCCTTCCATGGTGGCACAGTGGTGAAGCACTCAGCTGCTAATGGAACAGCCAGCCGTTTGGACCCAGCAGCCACGCCCGGAGAAAGAAGCAGCCGTCTGCTCCTGTAAAGGTGGTTGTTATCAGGTGCCATCGAGCCACTCGAGTCACTGCGTGGCGACCCCGTGTACCACAGAGCAAAACAGGGCCTGGTCTGTGCCTTTCCCACATCCGTAAAGATAAAGCCTCAGAAACCTGGGAGGCGGTTCTTCCTGTTATATGGGGTCGCTGGGAGTTAGCGTCAACTTGACAGCAACAGGTTTGGTTTGGGGTTTTTGTGTGTCCCAACTTGACATTGTATTTTATTGTTATTTGTTTGACGTCATCTTGCTCTGCTAGCAGGAAGGCTGAAGATTGGTTCTGGCTGCTCTTGCAGCTCCAGCACCCAGAAGAGGAGTCCTCAGACACACCATGGATGACTGGTAAACATTGCTGAATGTCGAACCGGTCGATCTCGTCACGTGCTGGGGAATGTCCACTGACCCATCTGGAGCACTGGGCGGGCTCTCGAGGTGTCTCAGTCATTGGGAGCCCCCAGGGTGCCCTGCACGGGTCTCAGCCCTTTGGACCTGGTCCACCAGTGACCCTCAGACACACTATATCCAGGGCCTGCACCGATGAAGGACCCCACAGCCTAAGAGCCCCTTTAGGGAGGACCTCCACAGAAGTGATATGTGCTCTTTTAGACCATCACACCAGGCTCCTTCTCAGTTTTGATCTGTAATCAATCTGGAACAGAGAGGGCATTTGGGGATATCAAGAGGTTTGGGGAAGTGTCAGAGACTTATTTTATGATCTCTATTTTCCTGTCAAAGGAACATCACAAACCAAGAGTCAAAGAGGAAACTAGTTTACAGGACAAATGGTCTATACAAACCACGACCTCATCTACCCTGAGACAAGATGATCTAGATGGTGCCCCGCTGCCACTGCCTACTGTTCTAGGGAAGCAGATAGGGAACAGAACCTCAAATTCTTTTAAAACAAGACCTGATGGACAGCTGACTGGAAGATTCCTCAAGACTATGACCCTGAGATGCTCTTTAAACTTTGAAATGAAACTAAGCTGAGGTCACCTTACAGCTAAACAAGAAACCAACTCAAAGACAAACGAATATCACCGCTAAGCAATATGCTCCTTAAAAAAATCACCTGTATGAAACCAGGTGGTCAACAATGACTTTAAAACAAAGATGAGAATGTAGGGGTCAGGCAGGTCAGATAAATGGAAACAGAAAAGCCAGAATGGAGACAATGAGAATGTTCACTCATTGTGAAGAATCACCAATGTCACGGAACAACCTGGGTAGGAATTACTGAACGGAAACCTAAAGTGCTGTGTAAACCGTCAAAAACACAATAAAATATTATTAAATGCCACACAAAAAACTTAATCCTAAAACTAACCCTAACGCCAAACCTAAATCTAAGCACAAACCCTAAGCTTAATTTGACCCTAAAATCAAACCTAACCATTAATCTTAACTTTAAATGTGACCCTAACTCTAATTCTAAGCACAAACCAGATCATAAAACTGACCCTAATCTCAACACCCTAAAATGAACCCTAAAGCTGATATTAAACACAAACACTAAAACCTAAGTTTAACACTAAGCCTAAGCCTAATCCTAAACCTAAACTTAAAACTTAAACAAAACAGTGACCCTAAATGTAACCCTGATCCTAAACACTAATTCCAGCCCTCGCCCTAACCCTAACCCTGAACCTAACACAAAACAAACTCCACCCCCCCCCCACACAAAAGGCATCACAGCCCAGACTGGCTCTCATCTGCACTGTTGGTTAAAGTACAAAACTGAAACCCTTCCTTCCGTGTTTGTAAATGGCCCCTGCCTGCACCCCTGAGTGGGTGCAGACCCTCCCAGGACCCAGGCCTCCCACACCCACCCACCGGAAGAGGATGCCTGGCCCAGCCTGACCCTGCTCCAGCCCCCTGGTCTTGTCCTCTCCTGCTGCTGAGTACCCAGCTATGCTGATGGCTGGGTGTTTGAGATGCTACCCTAACTCTGCCTCTGAGGGGTCTCTGCTGCATAGTTTATTTTTTACAGTACCATCAAGCTGTGCCAGCCTCTGCCTTGGGGGAAGACACAGAGGCTTTAATTCCAAGGTGGGATCTGGATAAAGTGAAATGTGTCCCAATGTCTTTGGAATGCTTGAATAATGCCATTTCAGGCGAATGGGCAAAACTCTCTCTTTCCTTTGTCCCCAAATGAAGCTGCAAGTGGGCCTGACTCAGGGGGTAAAGACTTGTCACCAGAATCTTGACACTACCCATTTCCCACAGGACAGCAGGATTTCTCTACACCCAGGGCACACAGATCAGGTGGAGAGTTTTTAGAACAACTAAAGGTCAGCGCTATTTCCCCCCTTAGAAAGAGGGCGGGGGGGCAGACTGATAAACAGATGGTGTCTACTGTGGGGGTTTGAAAGCAGGACTTGAATAACAGTCTCCTGGCGCCTCAACTCTACACACTCTTAGGGACTCACAGAGCCTAAAAGGCCTGATGGTATCAGATCCTAGCTGGCCCGTCTTCCATTTGTGACTTCCCCAGGACTTTCCCAGGACCATCTTAGGACCTCAGCACATGCTTTTCCATTTCCCTGAATCACTCCATCTCTCCCCTGTTCAATGGCTCCGTGTATTTGGGTAAAGCTCAGGTACGTCCCCTCCTCCAGGAAGCCTCAGACCACCCAACAGACTCGGTTGGGTACCTTTCCTGGGCTCCCACAGGCCCCTAGGCCCCCATCACAGCCTTGGCCACTCTTGGTGACCTTTCGTCTAGCCCCACAGGCAAGACCCAGGAAGTCTCAGGCGCTCCTGTGTGCCCTGTTATACCTAGCCCAGGACCAGCCCAGGCTAACCTCTGGGAGTGTTTGCCGATGCTGAGAACTCATTGTGACCGTGACGCTTGGTGTGTGTTTGCTTGCCTCTGATAAGATAGGGTTCAGCAATGCCTTTCACCTCCTGAGCACGTCACTCCCTCTTAACTACCCTGGGGAGACTGAAATTAGGGGCTAGGAGCACAGTGACCTTGCTGTCTCCCTTCTCTTCAAGTCAGCCTTAAGACAGGCACTGCATGGGGTGGGGGGAGGAGAAGTGAGATCCAGCCCCCAGCCTGTCTGAACTGACTGCCAGATGTGATGCAGTGAATTACTTTGTATGACCCTTCTAGCCACAGTCTTTGTGACTCCCACACAATGATTGGGTGGGGCTATGCAAATGAGGAGCTGTGGCCCACCAATGTGATTGGACAGCTTGCTAATAATGCAAATAAGGTGCAAGAAACCCTGGAGAGTAAGAATATGTAAATAAGGTGTATGGAACCCTAATGAGAAGCTGGTCAGTTTTGGCATCTGTTTTAGTCAGCTAGGGCTGACTAGCAGAAATACCACAGAGTAGATGGCTTTAACAAAGAAAGGTTTATTCTTACACAGTCCGGTAGGTTGCAAGTCCATATTCAGGGTGTCGGCTCCAGGGGAAGGCTTTCCCCTTGTCGGCTCTGGAGGAAAGTCCGGTATTGCATCAGTCTTTGTCCAGGGAGCGTCCTGGCGCAGGAACCTCAGGTCTCAAGGACGCGCTTTTCTCCCGGTGCACATTTCTTGATGGTGCAAGGCTCCCCCTTCTCTTTGTTTCTTTTTCCCTTTTTATCTCTTGCCGGCTGAAAGCGTTAAGGCTGGGGCAAGCCATCCTCCAGGGAAACTCCCCTTACAGCAAAGCAAGGAAGTAATCCTATGCAGGAATTTACAGCCCCACCCCAATCCTTCAACATACAGTTTAGCGAAACCACACAATGGAGGACAGTCCCAAGATACTGGGAACCATATCCCAGCCACATGGCTACACATATTTTTGGGGGGACACAATTCAACCCATGACAGCATCTCACTAGGCTCGAAAAAGAGCCAATCCCAAATCAGAAGGGGACTGCTACCACCAAGAAAGAAATGGGAACAGAGCTTGTCCTTTGGACCCAGGATTCCTGCACTGAGACCCACCTAGACCCAAGAGACACACAGAGAGCTGTAACACCTAAGATGGTGAGATGGCAAGAAGCAGTGATAAAAAAGGGGCAGGAACAGGGGCGGCAGAACCAGAAGGCTGGTATGAGATGCTGTGGCAGGCTTTCCAGCCCACAGAGCTGAGCACTTCTGGGTAGGAGACTATCTGGTGGAGTAGAGTACCTCTGGGCACTTATGAAGGAGTTACAAGAGCTTTGTAACAGTTGCCTGAGTACAGCAGAGGCCGGGGGGCCACAGAGACAGCGCTGGGGAGAGGCTGTCCTGATGGAAGAACTGCATCCTGGGCGGTCCTGAGCCTGAACTGTAACCTGTCACTTTCCTAATAACCCCATGACTGTGAGGATGGCCTGTGAGTTCTGCACAGCCATTGCAACAAATTATCGAACCGGCAGGGAAGTAGGGAGCTCCACTGGAGTGATGGCTGGTGTCAGAACCCATACAAAGATAGGAGGATGGGGACCTGTCTGGCCTTGGCCTCAGAGGAATCCGCCTGGGGCTGTGGGATCTTGATTGCCCTCCCCCTGCTGAAGTCAGAGGAGGTCAGACACAGCTGAGCCATTTTCACATGGGGTCTCCAGTGATCCCTTCTTCTCCTGCCTTAGGTCAGATGAGAGGCTCAGCCTTCCTGGGCCTGAGTGTCCAGCCCTTGGCACCCTTAGGAAACTGCCAGACTGTGTCCTGGGGTCTTAAAATCATATCCGGAAGCCAGCCATCTCTTCCCTGTCCTCTGTTCCTACCTGGCCCAGCCCCTGTCCTTTCCTGCCTGGACTGTCACGGCTGCCTCCTTCCGGTCTCCCTTCTCCAGACCCATCCCCCACAATCTGTCCCCGACTTGCTGCCAGACAGAGCCTGTGAACACCTGGTCAGATGAGGGTCCTTCCAGCTCAGGGCCCTCCTGTGGCTCTACCTCACCACAGAAGATACAGCCCTGTCCCATCTTGACTTCTAAAACCCTGGTGAGCTCATTTGGTCACCTCCCTCATCTCACCCCTCCCCATCTCCTCCTTGCTGGCCCGCTTCCAGCTACCCTGGCCCCCTTGTTGTTCCTCAGACACAGCAAACAGGCTCCTGCCTCAGGGCCTTTGCACGACTGTTTTCTCTTCCTGGGAGGCTCTTCCTGCAGACACCCACATGGCTACCTCCTTCCCTCCCTCCTGAAGCAGGTTTCTACTCAAATGTTGCCTTCCCAGTACAGATCCCTTCAGCAGTGGGACTAAAATTGAAACTTGTCAGTGCAGTGGTTAAGAGCCTAGGCTGCTAACCCAAAAGTCAGCAGTTCGAATCTACCAGCTGCTCCCTGGAAGCCCACTAGAGAAGCTCTATTCTGTTCTGTAGGGTCACTGTGAGTTGGAATCAACTCAATGTCAACAGGCATAGTCACCTCCCAGCCCTCTCCACTCTGTTACCCTCTTCACTTTGTTCCCAACACCTAACACACGATGCCATTTTTCTTATTGCCTGAGTTTTTTGTGTGTTTTGTGAATACCCCTGGTGGAGTGTATGAGTTCCATGAGGGCAGAGATTTGTGCCTGTGTTTTGTTTGTTTGTTCTGCTTTTTTCTTTTTTCCTAAAGGCCGTATCCCTAGTGCCTGGAACAGCAGGTAGTAGACACTCAATAAACATCTGTGGAGTGAACCAATCTCTGTGTCCCTGGACACTCCACAAACACGGATGTGGTCACCTGATCCTGCCCTGGTGCACAGCTGCAACACAACACAGAGGAGCAGACAAACAGACGACAGAAACTTACAGTAACAGCTGACACACATCGAGAAGTGATTGCGCTCAGCCCTGTCACAAGTGCGGTATCATTTTATTACATCTGCAAAGATCCTGTCTCCCAGTAAAGCCACCCTCACAGGTATGCAGGTTAGGACTGCAATGTGTCTTGTCAAGCGACACAATCCCACCCAGGTTAGCTTTGTTTGTTCTTGAACTTGTTATAAAATGTATCCTATAATGTGCTATTCTGTATCTGCTCCTTTTCACTCATCATGTTAACCTTGACATCACGGGCAGATTAACCAGCAAACAAGTTATGCACAGGCTTACTTGTGCTTTCTTACTAATCTGTAATGAATAATTTCACATGGATTTCACCATCTGCTCTTTGCTGTGGTAAAAAACAAGTGAAGTTGCTAGTTACAGATTCATAAGTACACACAGGTAAATTGACCTGTACTTTGTTTATTGAGTAATCTGACCTCACATGAGATTTGTTCATTTTGTTGTATGTGACAGTGGTTTATTTTTTACAGCTGTATAATATTGCATTGAATGAATAGATCCAAATTTATTTATCCATTTGTCTCTTGGTAGACATTTGGGTAGTTTACAGATTTTTACTTTTATAAACCAAACTGCTATGAATATTCTCATGTAAGTCTTTTTTGTGGATATATATATATTTGTATATTTATTTGTTTGGGTTATGCAGTTTGAATTTAATTCCTGGGGCACATAATAGGCACATGGTCAACTTGACTAGAGTTTGTTAGGCAGTATCCCAAGAGGTCATTCTTTGTTGTATCCCTGTATGTCTCTACTCCAGTACTTTACCTGTGTCTAATTGTGTTGCTTATTAGTTTTTGAGGAGGTTTTAAAAACATATTCTGAGTATCAATTCTGTATAAGAGATATCTATACTGGTACTTCTTTTCTGGCCTGTGGTTGATTTGTCTTCTCATTTTATTAATTAGGACCTTTGGAAAGCAGGTTTTAATTTTGATAAAGTAAAAATGATTATTATGGGGTGTATCCTGTTTAATCTTTACCTATCCCAAGGTCACACAAATATTATCCAGTGTTTTCCCATAGAAGCATCTGCAGTTTTATCTTATGCCAGTATAAATTAAGTTTTGCATATGGTGTGAGGCAAAGAATCAAGAAATTCTGTTTTGTTTTCATATACATATCCAGTCATTCTGGCACCACTTTTGAAAATAACTTCTTTTCCTCACCAAAATGCATCAGTGCCTTTGTCTGAAGATTAATTGACTCTGTATTTGTGGGTCTATTGTTAAATTCTGGATTCTTGTCTGTTGATCTATTCATCTATCCTTATGCCAACACCACACTATCTTAATTAGATTTACAGTAATCCTTCAACATATTGGAGAGCTGGTTAAGAGCTTGGCTGCTAACCAACAGGTAGGCAGCTGAAACACATCAGTGACTACCCTGATTTTGTTTTTCAGGACTGTTTTGTCTACTTAGGTCTTTCACAGTTCCCACATAGAGTCAACATCTATCAAGGTTTCTAGGATTTTAATTGGAATTGCATTGAATTTATAGGCCAGTTTTAGGAAAAAACAAGTATTCCAACAGCACTCAGTGAGTATTGTATGTATTCCCATTCATTTAGGTCTCCATCGTTGTCAACACTGATTAGTAGTGTTCCGTAGGGAGATCCTGCAGCATTTCTGTTAAGTTTATTTCTGGGTATCTGATTTTTTTTTTTTTATGATTAAGGGAAAGTATACAATCCAAATCAATTTTGCATGCCTGCCTATCTGCAACTCCATCTGCTCTCCACAGCCTGTGACAGCACACTCCTTTTCAGTCCTTACTTCTAGTACCCTCTTAAGTAACACCTGTCCCCACCTCTCCACCCTCTCCTCTCCCCTCTAGAAAGAAACCAGTAGGACAGCCTCCCATAAGTGTATAAAACCATAAAGCACACATACCACACGCTCACACTGTGTCCTAAGTCCAGTCCATTCTTTGAAGTATTGACCTCAGGACTGGTTTCAGATCCGGGCCAGCAGCAGTCTAGGGGCCATGTTCCCAGGGGACCCTCCAGGCTGTCAGACCATCAATTCTGGCCTTTTAGTAGAGTACTTGAACTCTACTCTCTTTTTCTTGTGCCACATCAGGGTCTGTACATTGTGTCCCCTGTCACAGCTGCCACTAGTGGTGGCCGGGCACCTTCTGGTTCTTCAGGTCTCATGCAATGTGGTCTCCCGTTTACATGGATCCTTCTGTCTCCTGGCTCGTTTTCCCTCGTGTCTTTGATGTTCTCGGTCATCATGTGTTCCAGATAAACAGGGACAAATTGGTATTCCTCAGATGGCAGCTTACTAGCTTTTAGGACACCAGATGCCACTCAGCAGTATTGGGGCACGGAAGACTCCCGGGCTCCTGCCCCTGATACTGTGTCCTTCGAAATCTTGGGTTGAGTTTCGACAACCTTTCAATTTATGGGGTAGTCCAGCTATGTTGATCTGCTCTCTACTGTATGCTGTCACTGTCTTCGCCTAACCAAACTCCTGATGACTATCTAGTCTACGAGCAACCCCCTCTCCCGCTCTCCCCACCCTTGTGGCCATCAGTCTTTTCTTCTGTACATAAGTCCACTTTAAGTCTTTATAGCAGAGGTCTCATACAATGCTTATCTTTTGCAGCCGACTGATTTCACTTCAGCATGTTTTCCAGTTGAAACTGATTCCTTTAAAGATAATATAAATATTGTTTAAAATTTATTTTCCAAATTTTTTTTGTCAATGTACAAAAATAAAATTGAATTACATACACTGATTTATATCTAATAACCTTGCTAAGGGAAACCCTGGTGGCGTGGCAGTTAACTGCTACAGCTGCTGACTGGAAGCTTGGCAGCTGGGATCCACCAGGCACTCCCTGGAAACCCTAGAGGGCAGTTCTATTCCACACTATAGGGTCACTGAGTTGGAGGGACTCCGTGGCAATGGGTTTGGTTTTTTGGTAACCTTGCTAAGGTCCCCTGATAATGTCGATTCCCCGAACTATTGCCGTGGAGTCCATTCCAAAGAGCGGCAGGTGGATTTGCACACTTAGAACACTTAAGGAGGGGAAAGGAGACTGTTGGGAGGATGAGACACGTATGGAGCAGAGAGGAATAGTGTGCAGTCACCGGACAGGGAGAGCAGTGGAAGCTGCATATAGGGGGGCATGTAAATTTACATGTGAATGTACATTTTCACTCAGTTATGTTAAATAAAAAGAAAAAAAAGAGCAGAAAACTTAGCTGCTCCATCACCAGGACTCCATACAGTACCATCTGCAAACACTGCTAGGCTTCTTTTTCAATAATTGTACTTTTTTTCTATTTCTTCCTTCTTTCATCATCTGGGACCTTCTGTACAATGTTGAATAGAAGTCATTGAAAATGAGTAGCCTTTCTTTGTTCCCAGTCTTAGGAAGGGACCATTTAATATTTCACCTTTAATGATGTTTGCTATGGGGTTTTGATACATGCCCGGTCTCGGACTGAAATTGTACCTATCTATTTAGTCCTAGTTTCCTGAGAGTTGATCACGAATGGGTATTAGATTCTCAAATAACTCTTCTGCACGTATCAAAAAATTTTATTTTTTCAAAGCTGATTTATTATTGTGGTCAGTTATTTGGCTCGATTTTTTGAGTCTTCTACCAACCTGGCATTCCTGAATTAATCCCTCTTGGTCACAGTGTGAGTTGGAACTGACTCCACGGCAATGGATTTTTGGTCACAAAAAATTGATCTTTCTTACACTTTGCTGAATCCTGTTTGGTAACCTTGTGTTTAGGCTTTTCATCTGTTTGAGGGATACTGGCTTGCACTTTTGTTTTCAGGTTTTGGTATTAGGGTTAGCTGACCTCATAAGGGAGCCCTGGTGACATGCCAAGTGATTAAGAACTTGGCTATTAACCAAAAGTCTGGCAGTTCGAACCCACCAGACGCTCCTTAGAAACCGTACGGGGCAGTTCTACTCTGTCCTATAGGGTCATTATGAGTCGGAGTGGACTCCAAGGAAACAGGTTTGGTGTTTTGGTTTGGGACTTCATAATAAGAGTTGATGTGTTCCTTCTTCCTCTGGTGTCTGCAAGAGTTTGTCTAAGACTGATGTAATTTCTTTCTTACATGTTTGGAGAATACGCTAGTTTTTGTTTTGTTTTGAGGAAGGTTTTAATTTGGACTAGTCCATGCTATACCTAGAGCCATGTTGGCACGATGGTTAAACCTCGCTGCTAACCCGAAGTCTAGCAGTTCAAATCTATGAACCGCCCCTTGGAAACGCTATGTGGGCAGTTCTATTCTGTTCTATGGGGTCGCTGAGTCCTAAACAACTTGGACCCTAAGGGGATTGGTTTGCGGTCTAGGTGCTATTTTTGTGCTTGTGCCAGTTTCAATAAGCTGTGTTTGTCAAGGAATTTATTTCGTTTATCAGATTTACTGGCCAAAAAAGTTATTCACGTCTTCTTAATATTATTAACGTCTATGGAGACATTCCTTTTTCTAATTCCTGATATTGATGGTGTGTATTTTCTCATTGTCTTTCTTGATCATTCTGGATAGTAATTTATCAACGTTGTCAGTCTGTTCAGAGAGCCCTCTAACCTCTTCCCTGTCCCCACATACATCCTTTCCGTCTCACAGACCACCTTCCTGTGATCCTGTAATTCTCTTCTGGTCAGCTTCTCACCTCCTGACTATACCCCACCGACACTCGCCGTCTTTTCCTGTGACTCTTCGGCGCCCCGTGCACTCTCACCTGTCCTTGTCCTCTGTGAACTCCCCACTCTTCCACAAACCCAGCTAAGGACAGCAGACGCCGGCAGGTCCATCTCTGCTTCTCGAGCCCCGAGAGCGCACCGGAGCTTGACGTCACGGGGTGGGGTGGGGGGAGTCCTTCATCTATTGGCCACTACTTCATTGTGATTGGCCAGTCCTACACGAGGGGCGGGGTCTCAAGCCCCTGGAGAACCAGCTTCTGGTTGGTTCATTGAACTAAAGGGGCGTTACCCAGGGACTTCTCCCTCCTACCTGCTGCCTGTCCTGTTGATTGACTCAAGGCATGAAGAGTTGACGTTGCAGTTACCTCCCTTTTTATTGTTGTTCCAGTTGAAACTCCTCATTGGTTTAATGGATGAAATGGGCGGGTCTCCAGTAAACTGGAGGCGGGGGCAATACGGGGGGGGGGGGGAGGAGGGGGCGGGGGACCGGGAGGGGATCCCAACTCCCAGTGACTCCCTAGGTCAGAGTGGAACTGCCCTATAGGGTTTCCAAGAAGTGGCTGGTGGATTCGAACTGCGACTGTTTTAGTTAGCAGCTAAGCTTTTGGCAACCAGGGCCCCAGGTCTCAAGTCCTGGCCAATTAATGCCAGGAAATACACACTTAGACCCCTACCCTGCACCGGGCAGTGCTCTACTGTTGATAGGCAAAGTAGGCGTGGCAGGTCTCTCGGGGAGTTCATGGCTCGGGAGGAGGTGAAGGATGAAAACCCGAAGAAACAAACCAGAGGACTCCAGAGAGGGCTGGGGGGGGGGGGGGGAGGTGGCAAGAGACCAAAGAAGACGACGTGAAGTGGGGTGAGCAGAAGCGCCTTTCTGAGGAAAGTACATTGAAGCCGAGACCTGAGGGATGAGAAGCCAGCCAGAAGACGGTCTGGAGGCGAGTCTTGAGGTGGGAACGTTGGTGTGTTCTGTGAGTTCAAGGAGGCAACTGCAGAGAGGGAACCGCTGGATGGGGCCAGGGAAGCTAGATGAGAGGTTTGGGTTTCCTCGGGGATTGAACTGTGTCCCCCAAAGTCACGTACATCAATTCAGCTGGGCCATAACTCCCAGTATCGCGTGACGGTCCACCCTTCTGTCATCTGCTGTGATTTTCCTAAGTGTTGTAAATCCTGTATCTATGAAGTTAATGAAATGGGGTTAATAATGGCTATGTTCACGGCACAAGACTCAATCGACAAGATTAAATTGTGTATTAAGGCAATCTCTTCGGAGATATAAAAGACCAAAGCAAGTAGAGAAATACGAGGGGAAGGAGGCTGATACCACCAAGAAAGCAGCACCGGGAGCACAGCAAACCCTATGGACCCGGGATTCCTGTGCTAAGAAGCTCCTGGTCCACTGGAACATTTGATAAGAACTTTCCTTCAGCACCTGCAGTGAGAGAAAGCCTTCCCCGCAAGGGACACCCTGAGTTTGGACTTCTAACCTACTAGACTGTGAGAGATTACATGTCTGTTTGCTAAAACCACTCACTGCGGGAGTTCTGCCATGCAGACAACTGAGACAGGTCTGAAGAGGCAGGAATGCACTCGGGGCTTTAAACCAGAGAGAGATGGGATGGGACTTGGACTGTAGAGAAGTTCTGGGGACCCTGAGAATGGAGAGTGGGGGCTTCTGCTTTGTCTGGAGGCAACCCCTAGAAGTTCAATGCTTAGAGAAAATGGGACAGGGTCTGGACACTGGAGTCCCGTAGCCATGGGGGTATCTGCGCATGGAACAGGGATCACCTGTCACAGGGAAGGCCCAGGAAACATCAGCCAGGGAACAAGCTATGTGGGATCTGGCTATGTCTGTATCTGTGTGTACAGGTGTGCTTCCGTCCTGTAAGACGCTGAGCTAAGCAATGCCTTTCACAGTTGGGGCAGTTGCTTCTTCAGTCCCTGGAAGTGTGGAAGTGGAGCACTGGGAGGTGAGTAGAAGTGGGGCAGGAATCACACTGCCCGGAGCTGTCCCCATCTTGCACCAGAGAAATCACTGACTTGTCCCCTGAGACTGAAAGCCCCTTCCCTAGCTGATGGTTCCTTGGTTGATGTGTTTCTTTCTCTGTGGGTCCTTTCAGCTGAAGTCCACATGTCTCTTGAATAGTGAATTACATCGCAGGGATGCTGTCCACTATCGATGCACCTTCTCACTAAAAATTCAATGTGCAGCGCTGAGACGATCCATTGCTTGGTGGACTGTCAGCAAAAGAGTGAACTGCAGGGGTTCTGTGCTGCCTGGGGCTCCCTCCAGGGGCTCCTCTAACTCCTGAAATTTCCTTGCATAACACAGTCTACAGTCTGCTTTATCTATAAAACTAGACACAAGGGCAGGGCCAGGAAAATGGCTGTCACAGATTGAATTTTGTCACCCAAAAAATGTCTGTCAACTTGGCCAGGCCATGATACCCAGTACTGTGTGGTTGCCCACTGCTTCGTGATCTGCTGTGATTAGCCCATGTGTTGTAGACCCTCCCTCCATGACGTTAATGAGGCCAGATTAGAGGCAATTTTGTAAATGAAGCAGAACACAACCAACAGGATTAGGTTGCATATGAGCCAGTCCCTTTTGAGACACTAAAGAGAGGAGCACGCAGAGAGAAGGAGGACCTCATGCCACCAAGGAAGAAGTGCCAGGTGTGACAAGTGTACTTGGGACCCAGGGACCCTGTACTGAGAATTCTCTAGGCCAGGGGAAGATTGATGACAAGGACCTTCCCGGAGAACAGAGAGAAAAAGTCTTCCCTGGGAGCTGGTGTCCTGAATTCAGACTTCTTGCATCCTAGACTGTGGGAGAATAAATGTCTCTTCCTTCAAACCATTCAGTTGTAGTCTTTCTGTTACAGCAGCACTAGGTGACCACGACGGTGGGGAAGACCAGTGCTGGAGCAGCGCGCATCGGGCTGGAGCTCACCTTTTCCACACTTCCTGTACTGTGGCCAGTATGGTACACACTAACTGCATATTGTTTGGTTGTTAGGTGCTGCCGAGTCAGCTCCAACTCACAGTGGCCCCACACACAACAGGACAAAACACGGCCCAGTCCTGCATCATGCCCACAATCATCTTTATGGTTAAGGCTATCACTGCTGCCACTGTGTCACTCCGTCTTGTTCAGGTCTTCCTCTGTCTCACTGACCCTCCACTCGACCAAGCATGTAGTCCTTCTCCAGTGATTGATCCCTCCTGACAATATGTTCAAAGTATGTGACATGCACTCTGTCTTTGCTTCTGAGGAGTGCTCCGATTGTGGTTCTTCCAGAACGGATCTGTTTGTTCTTTTGACAGTCCATGGTACATTCAATATTCTTCTGCAACACCACAATTCAAAGGCATCAATTCTACTTCTGGATTGCACCACAACGTCATAAAACAAAAGTCTTCACAACTGGACCAGTAAGCAACATCATGATAAATGGAAAAACGATTGAGTCTGTCAAGGATTTCAACTTACTTGATTCCATAATCAACACCCATGGAAGCAGCAGTCAAGAAATCAAAAGACGCATTGCATTGAGAAAATCTGCTGCAAAGGAGCTCTTTAAAGTATTGAAAAGTAAAGACATCACCTTCAAGACTAAGGTACATCTGACCCAAGCCATGGTATTTTCAATCGCATCATATGCGTGCAAAAGCTGGACAATGAATAAGGAAGAGTGAAGATGAGTTGATGCTTTTGAATTGTGGTGCTGGAGAAACCACATACAGAAAATTAAAAATAAATTATATTTATATAAAAATAATTGAATTATTTACTGAAGGCAGCCACATTTTAAGCATTCAAAAGCCACATGTAGCTAGTGGTTACCATATTGGACTGCGAGGGTTGGAGAATATTTTTATCACTGAATGAAGTTCTATTAGACTGCAGTGACTTGGAACTGCCCTGTTGACTGAAGTTTCTTTGCTTTGTGTCCTCCCAATACATAGTCTAAGTTTGATGAAGGCAGATACCTCATCGGTCTGAGTCGGCACTCAGTCCCTAAGGCCGTCAGTGGGTCCTGACAAACTGAGTCAGGTAGATTCTGACTCACAGGGATCACAGGACAGCATAGAACTGCTCCACAGGGATTCTGAGAAACAGCTGGAAGATTTGAACCGCTGACCTGTTGGTTAGCAGTTGAGTTCTAACCAGGGTGAAACCAGGGCTTCTAAAGTGATGGCCAGAAACTATGCACCGAATATGTGAGGGAGCACCATGGCACTTAGCAAAGTGGACACCCGGGCCATGGGGACATGTGTGCACATCCACATCCACATAGCAAATAAATCAGAAAGCAGAACCTTCCTCATAAAATGTATTGCTCTTAAAAACGCTGACTTTAGAGGTTCTTCCTGCGGCACAGGGAGGTTTCTAAGGTCATGTCCAAGTTCAGAGTTTTCCAGGCTGGACCCAGAAGGCACAGTCCACGGCTATCTGTTGGGGGGGAATGATCTCACATTTCCTTTTTCAACATTCTGATGAGCATGGAGAAAAGGATCACTGAGAGGGCCACCAGGATGCTTGAGATGCTGAAGCCCAAGGCCAATCGGGAATACATCTGTGCTTTTTCCTGGTTCCCAAGGAGATTGGCTTTCCGGGTCTGTGGGGTGAAGGCAAGCCGGTGTGGAGTGTCTCCAAGGGAGCAAGGAATGGAGGCTGGGGATCTCTGGGGAGGGGTGAAGGCCAAGTGTTCAGGGAGGGGGGTGAGGGGAAAGGAGGCCACCAAGGAGCAGGATGCAGGATGCAGGAGAGGACCTGGGCAGAACACAGGAGAAAGGGCTGCTGGAGAGGAGGGAGGGGTCAGACACCTGGGGAGCAAGAGAAGACCCCTGAAAAGGAGCAGGCGGGACAGGCGGGAAAGAAGAGGCAGATTTAGGACCCCGGCGGTGGGTGGCAGCTGGACGGTCCCCACCTGGAGGGAGAATATGATGGCTGGTATTGCCAGCGGGATGAAGAAGCAGAGGGCTGCGATGGACAGGAACAAGTAGTCCCTTTGCGGTGGATTCAAATGCATCAGGATGACCGGCTGCATCGGAGCCACTGTCTGCACTGGGATCACCTTGAACTCCCTGGTATCTGCTGCAGCGGGCATGGACCCAGGCCAGAGGAGGTGACCCTGGGCAGGGGGAATCTGCAGACAGAGGAGGAACAGGGACATCTGAGTTCCCAAGAAATGGCGACCATTCTAACCAACTGGGCTGGCTGTAAGGACACTGAAAGCTGAAACTGTCCCATCACGGGACAGCCCGGCCCCCAAGCCGGGGGAAGCAGGGAACCCACCATGTTCCGTATACTTCCGCCGGCCCTGTAACACACCCAGCCCTCTCACAACCACTCCCTCGCCTCCCCGCACCGTTGGCTTGTTGCCTCCATCAGTTCCACTTTCTTCCCTAAATTGTCCCCCACTCCACACACACATGCGCACACGCGCGCACACACACGCCCCTACTTGTTCCCCAAAACCCCTCACAAACCTAGCTAGAGCCCCTAGGACTTCTCGTCGCTCCTCGGTGCCTGAGGCTGCTCTCGCCAGTGGGGTGGGCGTGGGCGTGGCCTCTCATTGGCCAGCACTTCATTATGATTGGCTGCTCCGAGGAGTCCCGGGCTTAGACTTAACCTTTGATTGGTTCAGTCTATGTAAGGGGCGTAACGCAGCCCCTCCCCTTCCTCCTTGCCTTTTTAAGGGTCATAGTCAAGTGCCGCCCCCTCCCCTGTTCTGCTCCCAGTTCGAATTTCTGATCGGTTCCACGTGTGGGGTCCTAGTGCCTCAGTGGTTAAGCGCTTGGTCTCTGACCCCATAAGGTGAGCAATTGGAATCCACCAGCTGTTCCCTGGAAACCCAATGGGGCAGCTCTAACCTGTCCTATAGGTGGCTATGTGTCGGAATCGTCTCAACAGCAACGAGTGTGGTTCTTTTTTTTTTCTTTTTCCTTTGCCTGAAGTGTAGAGAGGCAGTGTAGTGGTTAAGTGCTACGGCTGCTATCCAAAAGGTCAGCAGTTCAAATACACCAAGTGCTCCTTGGAAATTTTATGGGGGCAGTTCTACTCTACCCTATAGGGTCACTATCAGTCAGAGCCGACTCAAGAAGGCCTTGCATTCCTCGCTGCCCCACCCCCACCCCGTTGACAGGCATATTTCCAGATAGAATCTGAGTGCGATGGTCAGGTTGGTTTCTAAAACGCTGTGGTCACTTCTGTCCTGCAGGACGTTGGATCGCCATGAGTGGAAAATGTGGTAGCAATGGATTTGCTCGTTTATTAGGTAGCTGCTGTTCCCCGGGCTGTCTGCCAGGCCTGAGGGCCACCTAATGACTAAGGCAAAAAAGACCAAGGTTGTACTTGAGTTCAAAGCCCATGGGAGACACAGAGGACAAACGTGCAATAAACAAAATGATCTGAATGACGATTTGGTCGTCTAGTGCTGGCATAACAGAAATACCACAGGTGGATGACTTTAACAAACAGAAATGTATTCTCTCAGTCTACGAGGCTCGAAGTCTGAATTCAAGGTGCCCGGTCCAGGAGAAGCCTTTCTCTCTCTGTCCAGTCTGGGAGTTTTTCAGCACAGCCCCCTGCCCCCAAAGACCACACACTCCTGGTTCTGGCTGCCTGGTGGTAATGACGTCCCTCTGCTCATTTCTCTTTTGTAGTTCCAAAGAAAATGACTCCAGATGCGCTCTAACCTTGTCGATGAGTCCTGCCTCACACAGCTGCTTCTAGTCCTGCCACATGACCATCACAGAGAAAGGAGTTACAATGCAGAAGAAAATCCTATCAGATCCCATGGAAAGGGTGGACAATCACAGGATACTGAGAATCTGAGCCTAGTCGGGTTGATGCACCTGTTTGGGGGACACAATTCAATCCATAACAAAGGCACAGGGCTATCAAAGGAGTAATTAATATGCGGGGGGAGAAGGACAAAGGATGGTGACACGGGGCTGAGAAGTGGGTGGTGGGAAGGGTCTCTTGGTCTTTCTGACCTGAGACCTGAAGAATGGCAGAAGCCCACCATGAGACCATCGAGAGTTCTGGGCAAGGCACAGGAGGAGACTGCTGAGAACAGAAACAGAAACAACGGCAGCGTGAACAAACCCAGTCAGGGACCTAGACACACAGGCAGCACAAACCACAGCACACACAGTCGGAAAGCCAGCACGTCCCCTCGAGTGGTTTCACCTGGAGTACTTTCAGCATTTCCTTTATTGTAACAGCCCCATGTGTGGTAGGGAGGAGACCAAGGCAAGCCATGGAGGTGTCTGTGCTCACCTCCTTGGAGCATTAGGTTCGATGTCTGAAGGATCTCTGCTGGAGGGTCCTTAGCTGGAAGATTCTTTGGTCAGAGCATCATAGAGAGGTTAGAATTTTCAAGTTCCTCTGAGAGATTTTCTCTGATCTCTAAGTTTTATCTTGAAGTCTGTTGGGTTCTAGAGGAAGAGCCTCCTCGGCTGAGTCCTGCATTGGATTTTAAGTCCACCTCTTTCTTAGACACCGAGAAATCAGAGTTCTAAGTTGACATGCTCTGAGCCCAAGAAAGGAAACCCCTACTACTCTACAGTTTTACCTGGTAACTAGGAAACTTTTTGTGACCTAAACAGTTACTATGGTGAAGCAAAGTCCCTCCTGCTAACCTTCTGATAGGCCCTGAACCCTGATACCCAAATCCCCTGACAGTCTATCCCTCTTGGTGCCCCCCTTTCTCCCAGCCGCCAACACTGCAGCCAAATCACACTCGTTCCTCAAGTTTTAGCTCCTGATCCTTTCTTAGCCGTTAGTTTGGCTTGTCTCTTGCCTCATTTCCCAGAAACAATTGACTGTGTACTCTCAGACCCCTCTTTGTGCCTGTCCTGCCGGGCCTGCAACAAGACATCTGAGAACCAAGGGTTGTGGCCTTAAGGACCTGGCAGAGAAGGAACGGGGAACTCTGAGAGACCCATCACCCAAACTGAGCGACAGTAATAAAACGGAATCCCCGCTAACCCAAAGGCAGTGCTGACTCTTCAGGGGAAGTTTCAGGTGCTTACTGCACTATTCACAGAATTGTTGTCAGGCTCAAGCTCACTGTTAAAGCCACTGTATCGATCTGTTTCTTGAGGGTCTTCCTCTGTGTTGCCAACCCTCTGCTTTACCAAGTGTCTTAGTGAGCCAGGGCTGCTCTAACAGAATTACCACCGAGTGGACGGCTTTAACAAAGGAAGGTTTATTCTTACACAGTCCGGTAGGCTACAAGTCCAAATTCAGGGTGTCCGCTCCAGGGGAACATTTCCCCCTTGTCGGCTCTGGAGGAAAGTCCAGTATTGCATCAGTGTCTGTCCAGGGAGCATCTTGGCACAGGAACCTGAGGTCTGAAGGACGGGCTCTTCTCCCAGTGCTGCTTTCTTAATGGTAGGAGGTTCCCAACTCTCAGCCTGCTTCCCTTTTCTTTTATCTTTTGTAGAATGAAAGGATTAAGGGTGGGGCAGGCCATACTCCAGGGAAACTCCCTTTACAGTGGAGCAGGGAGGTGATCCTATGAAGGGATTTACAGCCCAACCCTCATCCTTCAACATGCAGCATAGGAAACCCAGAAAATGGAGGACAGTCACGAGATACTGGGAGTCATGGCCCAGCCACGTGGCTACACCTATTTTGAGGGGGACACAATTCAATCCATGATACCAAGCATTATGTCCTTCTGCAGGGACTGGTGCCTCCTGAAAACATGTCCAAATTACCCAAGACAGTGTCACACCATGATTGCATGCAAGGAGTACTCTGGCTCTACTTCCAGGACACATTTGTTCCTTCTTCTGGAAGTCCATGGTGTTTTCAATATTCTTCACCAAGGCCAATTGAAAGCCATCGATCCTTCTTCAGTCTTCCTTACGTGTTGTCTGGCTTTCATGTGCATACTGAAAACACTCTGGCTTGCTTGCATCAGCGCATCTTTGGTTTTTTTTTTTTAACACTTTAAAGAGATCTTTCACAGCAGATTTGCGCAACCTAGTAAGTTCTTTGATCTTTAGACTGCAGCTTCTACGTGCATTATTGATTGCAGATCCAAGCAAAATTAAATTCTTGACAACTCCCATCTTTTCTCTGTTTATCGTGATGCCACTGATTGGTCCAACTGTGAGTATTTCTGTTTTCTTTATGTTTTGATGCTGGAAACCCTGGTGGCGTCATGGTTAAGTGCTACATCTGCTAACCAAAAGATCAGCTGTTCAGATCCACCAGGCACTCTTTGGAAACTATGGAACAGTTCTACTCGGTCCTATGGTGTCACCATGAGTCTGAATCGACTCAACAGCAGGGGGCTTTTTGGTGTGTTGGTTTAGGTATAATCCATAAGGAAGGTGTTTGATCTTCATTGTTGAATATTTCAAGTCACCTCCACTTTTGGAAAGCAAAGTTGTGTCACAGCATATCATGAGTTGTTCATGAGTCTTCGTCCAATCCTCATGCTCCATTCTTCTTCTTATAATCCAGCTTCTCAGATTATCTGGTCAGCAGACAGATTGAATAAGCATTGTGAAAGTCTACAACCTTGACAGACACCTTTCCTGACTTAAACCAAGTGGTATTCCCTTGTTTCACTTGAATGACTATCTCTTGGTCTAAATACAGATTCCTCAAGGGCACAGTTAAGTGTTCTGGAATTCCAATTCTTCTCAATGTTATCCATAATTTATGATCCACACAGTCAAATGCTGCTGCGTAGTCGATAAAATGCAAGTATACATCTTTCTGGTATTCTTTGCTTTCAGCCAAGATCCATCTGCATCAGCAATACCATCCCTCATTTCACATCCTCTTCTGAATTCAGATTGAATTGCTAGCTGTTGCTTGTAAATGTAATGCTGCAACTGCTTTTGAGTGACCTGCAGCAAAATTTTACCTGTGTGTGTTTTACCATTACCACAGACCCTAACTGGGGTCCTTGGGTATACCAACAGTTAACATGCTTAACTGCTAACCAGAAAGCTGGAGGTCTGAGCCCATCCAGAGGTACCTCAGAAGAAAGACCTGGTGACCTCCTTGCAAAGGAATCAGCCACTGAAAACCCAATGGAGCACAGCTCTACTCTGCACCCATGGGGTCACCCTGAGGTGGAGCGGACTTCTGCATTCTGTGGCCTCACCTTTCTTCAGAACAAGTACAAACATGGATTGCTTCCACTTGGTTGGCCAGGTAGCTGGCTTCCATATTTCTTGGCGTAGATGAGCGAACCCCTTCAGTGCTCCATCCGTTTGTTGAAGCATCTCCCTGGGTATTCTGTCAGTTCCTGGAGCCCTGTTTTTCATCGATGCCCTCAGTGCAGCCTGGAACTCTTCCTTAGTGCCATCAGTTCCTGATCATATGCTGCCTCCTGGAGTGGTGGCATAGAATCAGTCCTTTTTGGTTCAGTGACTCTGTGTATCCCTCCCATCTTGTCTGGGTGCTTCCTGTAGAATTCTCCAGTGGACAGTAGAGACTTTCTATAGCTGCCCTGACCTCCTTCTGAGCCCTCACCAGGCATGCCTATTATCAGGGTTTGAACTGTGTTCCCCCCCCCCCCAAAATGTGTGCAGCTGTTTGGGTAGACTATCATTCCCAATATCTTGTGATTTTCCCTGCTGTACATCCTAATCTCTGTCTGTGGATAATAGATAGGATGATTATGTTACAGGAGGATTAGGGTGGGACTGCAATACCCTTCCTAAGGGAGTTTCCCTGGAATGTAGCTTGCACCACCTTTTATCCTTTTGTCCTACACAGGATAAAAGGAAAGGGAAGCAAGCAGAGAGTTAGGAATCTCACACCAAGAAAGCAGCACCAAGAGTAGAGTACATCCTTCAAATCTGAGGTTCCTGCACCAAGATGCTCCTTGACCAAAGACTGATACAACACAAAGACTTTCCCCCAGAGCCGACAGAGGGAAAGCCTTCCCCTGGAGCAGACACCCTGAATTTGGACTTGTAGCCTACCAGACTGTGTAAGAATAAACTGCCCTTTGTTAAAGCCATCCACTTTGTAGCATTTCTATTAGAGCAGCACTAGATAACTAAAACACCTATGAAGCTCATAATTCCACCAACAGTCTCTTCAAGGCAATATAAGCTTTCACTGTTAGGTCCCTTAAAACTATTCCAGTGTCTATCCATTATCCAGTTCCAAAACTGCTTCCATATTTTACATATGTGTTAGAGCAGCAGCACCCCACTTTTCTGGTACCAAATTCTGTCTTAGTTTACATAGTGCTGCTATAACAGAAATGCCATAAGTGGAGCTTTTAATGAGCAAAAACTAATTTTCTCACAGTTTAGGAGACTAGAAGCATGAATTGAGAAGAGCAGCTCTAGCAGAAGGCTTTTTCTCTGTCAGCTCTGGAGAAAACAATTGCCTCTTTAGTTTCTGCTTCCTGGTTCCTTGGAGATCTTCAGAAGTCTTGGTGTCCTCCCAAAATATGTGTCAACTTGGGTACACCGTGATTCTTAGTATTATGTAGTTATCCTCCATTTTGTGATTTGATGTAATTATCCTCTGTGTTGTAAATCCTAACCTCTATAATGTTAATGAACTAGGAATACAGGCAGTTATGTTGATGAGGCAGGACACAATCTACAGGGTTATAGTGAAGGTATATCTTGAGTCAATCTCTTTTCAGATATAAAAGAAATTAAACAAGCAAGCAAAAATTGAGGGACCTCTTACCACCAAGAAAGATGGCCTGGAATCGCTGAACTGAGAAACTCCTAGATCCAGGGGCAAATTGATGTCAAGACCCTCCCCATAGAGCTGAATTCAGACTTCTAGCCTGCAAAACAGTGAAAGAACAAATTTCTGTTAAAGCTATTGACTATGATATTACCATTATAGTGACACTAGATAATTCCGATAAGGACCCAAATGTAACAATTAAAATCATAAAATTCTTAGAAGAAAAAGCAGAAGCAACATTGTCAGGTGCAGATTTCAACAATGGATTATCTAATATAATAACAAAAGCACAAACAGAAAAAAAGTGGTACCTAATAAAAATTTAAAACTTTTGTTCATCAAAAGACTTTGCTAAAACAGTGAAAGTGCAAACTACTGGAGGGAAGAATATTTCCAGAAATCATGTTATGGATAATAGTCTAATAACATATACAAGATTTGACAGTTAACTCAGAGAACTTAATTCTTGTAAGTGCTATAGACCTCATTGCTGAGTATCACTATGGTCACCTTTGAAATACTCCCCTTGGGAAGCCATGCACTGATGCCAGCACCTAGTCCACCCTTCAAAGCAATTTTGGAACTCGTCCTGGAATGGCCATTGCACATAATGAGATGGTGGCAAGTTCCCCAACAATAATTGTATAGTTGTTTGTGAGGGAGTTTTTAGCCAGTAAACAAACAGCTGTATTGGAACACCCTTGCTACTCGCCTGATCTGGCCCCCAATGGCTTCTTTCTTTACATGAAGATAAAGGAAATATTGAAAGGAAAGCATTCTGATAACATTCAGGACATCAAAGAGAATATGACAACAGCTCTGATGGCCACTCCAGATAAAGAGTTCCAAAATTGCTTTGAAGGGTGGATCAGGTGCTGGCACAGGTGCCTAGCTTCCCAAGGGGAGCACTTCAAAGGTGACCATAGTGATAGTCAGCAGTGAGATATGTAGCACTTTGTCTAGAGTGATTTTGAAAATTTAATTGCAGTCCTCATACATATAACTTCCACAACTTAACAACAAGAAGGTAAACAACCCAATCATTAAATGGACAAAGGACCTGAATAGATATTTCACCAAATGGAACATTCAAATGGCCATCAAAACATGAAACAACACTCAGCATCATTAGCCATCAGAGAGATACAAGTTGAAGCTACAATGAGCTATCATTTCACTCTTTCTAGGATGGCTAAGATTAGGAAAATAAATAAATAAATAAAACGGGGGGGGGAAGGGAGAAGGAAAGAAATGTTGGTGAGAATATGTGGAAATTGGAACCCCTACCCAAGCACAAATTTTTAGGCATTTTTATATAGAGAATTGTATGATTCATGTATAGAGGTAATTTTACTTCTTCTTTTCCAATATGGGTACATTTCATATCTTTTTCTTGTCTTATTGCTCTGGCTAGGACTTCTAATACAACACTGAACAGAAAAGGGGAGTACTGTAGGTATAAACGTGTAGGTATAAATCCAAAATACTTGAAAGCAGAGGCTCAAACAGAGGCTTGTACACCAATGTTCATTAAAGCACTATTCACAATAGCCAGAAGGTGGAGACAACCTAAATGCCTATCAGCATACAAGTGGATACAGAAAATGTGTTACAAATACTGGAATCCTACTCAGCCAGTAGGAAAAGTGAAGGCTTGACACATACTACAATATGGATGGAGCTTGAAGACATTACACTGAGTGGAATAAGTCAATCAGAAAAGGATAAATATTGCACAACCTCACTTATATAAAAAAAAGACCAAAAAAGTCCAATGTAAGGAAAACAAAGTTTCCTATGATTACCAGAAGAGGAAGAGGGATGAGGGAGGTTCATGGTCCTGGAAATATTGCATTGATTACAGGTAGGGTTGCACAAGCAGTTGTAATTACTGTCAATAATTACCAGAAGCTGATATATTTACAATAACTAGAAAAAAAATACAATAACTGCTGAGGCTACTTATACACGGTGAAATACTTTATGTGATTTGGTTTCTTGGTTGGGAGCCTTAGGGCCATGGTTTCATGGGACATTCCAGTTAATTCACCTAAAACACTTTAGTGCTTCTGCTCTACCTTCTTTTTAGAACCTGGCTAGAGACTCAGTTTCTTATAATTTGCCATTTCCCCCTCCACCCAGAAGTCTATTTTAGGGTCCTGAATACATTTAGAAGCTGCAGGATACCAGTTAAAATAAGTATCCCATTTTTCCTGTCTGGATTTGGTACCATGGTTTTTCAACTTAGAACTCAAATACACTAGTCTCTCCAATTAGAAAGTACCGCAGCATGGCCACTGATTTGACAAACTGGTTAGGAAGATTGTCATGGATTGAATTGTGTCCCCTCAAAAATATTTGTAGCCATGTGGCTGGGCCATGGTTCCCAGTATCTTGTGACTTTCCTCCATTATGTGGTTTTCCTATGCTGTATGTTAAAGGATTAGGGTGGGGCTGTGAATCCCTTCCCAGGACTACCTCCCAGCTCCACTGTAAAGGGAGTTTCCCTGGAGTATGGCTTGCCCCACCCTTAATCCTTTCATCCTACAAGAGATAAAAGGACAGAGAAGCAGGCAGAGAATTCGGAACCTTGTACCATCAAGCAAGCAGCACCAGGAGAAGAGTGCGTCCTTTAGACCTAAGATTCCTGTGCCAAGACACTTCCAGGACAAAGACTGATGCAATACCAGATTTTCCTCCAGAGCCGACAAAGGGAAAGCCTTCCCCTGGAGTGGGCACCCTGAATATGGACTTGCAGCCTACCAGAGTATGTAAGAATAAACCTTCCTTTGTTAAAGCCATCTGTTCTGTGATATTTCTGTTAGAGCAGCCCTAGCTGACTAAAACAAAGATCAAACAAAAATACGAATTAAACAAGATCTAGACTCATAGTTCTTGGCTATGTAGCAAGCCAGGTCATTCCACTAGGGAAATCCACTGCTTTCTGAGATTTAGCATATCTCATTTTGAGACACTCCTAAATGTTAAAAAACAATGAACTCAGCAAACTCACAAGAAATATTGGATTCAAGCTCAAAAAGCAAAAGGAACAGAGCTTGAGAATCTGAGGGTGCTTACTAAGCCAGCCTCCGGATGCTCCCTGGAAACAACAAACAGGAGAGCTCTGGGCAGGCACACATCTGTGTCCAACAGGAGCTTGGAGGGACGGACATCTGTGGCCTGCTATGGATCCCACTTCCCATGTCAGGAAGTGTCAAAAGCCCAGATGCACAGAGAAACGCCAAGTACTACTGAAACAGAATATATTTATTGTGAGTAGGTATGATTCAAGTTGGGCAGATCATCAATCTGAACGTACGAGGAAGATGCTTCTAAGAGGGAACAGTGACAGCTGGTTATATGAGTCACTGTCATGTTAATTGCTTAAGAGAGAACATCAAAGCGCAACGCAGAGTTTCAGGGTTCATTGGCTGTAGAAACAGAGTCACTACGGACATGGCATTCATTTTCCAGTCAGACCTTGGGGTTCCTGTTCCTCAAGACTAGCTGCACATATTAGCTGTATAAAAAGGGTGAATGTCTAAGGCAATACATTCTCCGCTAAGCTGCTTAGTAGGCTTTTGTTTGACCGGAATGTGACTCCAGGGAATCTGTTCCTTAAAGACTCAAGGTCCAAAAGGACACCTAGGGGTAAATGGTTTAGGGGAATCACCCCAATTTCATGAACCCAGAAAGCTGGATTTCAGGAGAATCAAAATAGTTTTGTCAGGAGTAAGTTTCCAACCTCCCTCACAAAAACACCAGGAAATGCAACAAAAATTCTCCACCAGACTCAGAAACCTGTGGCTGCGTAGAAGACAGCTGCAGAGACTGGCAGAGGAACCTAATTAGAGAAAAGAAATAAAAGCCTTTATGCCTCCCCCAGCCCAGTACTGCAAGTCCCTCCCAGGACTGTGGGCTTACACATCCAGAGGGATTCACAGAACTAGTGAACCCCAAGCCCTCAAAGGTCACTCAGTTTATGTGTGCACAGGAAAGGACCCCCCGAACTCTGGCCAGGCTTGATAAAAAATATCCCCTTGCTGGATCACTTGGGGTGGTCCAGTCCTTCTGCCCCTAGCCGTCACCTCCCACAGACAGCAGCCACGAATCCAGCCAGCCTGTGCCTGGCCTAAGTAGTGGAACAAAACCCAGTCTACAGTGGGAGATAGAACTGTCTTCACACAGTGGGAGGGGAGGCTGTGATGTAGAATGGCAAGACTCTTACGAGCTCCTCAATCCCCTCGCCATGATTCCAACAGGCTGGACTCTATGTTCAATTATGGGAGCGTCAAAGGTTGTCAGTCACAGCAAAGCAAGGAATAGAGAGATGACTAAGAAGGGAAGGCAGCACCATCTGGTGGAGAGATCGATTAGTGCAAGCTCACAGTCTGAGAGCCTTTGAATGATGGAACTCATCAAAGAGGTGTGGGAAGTAACAAGCTGGGTTTCTGTACTCTGCCTACCCAGATGTTTCTTACAGAAAACAATGCTGCCGGCAACACTAATTACTGGGGAGAAAAGCTAACATCAAGAAAAAGCCTAATGCCTCGAAGGGACAACGGCATCCTTGTCTGGTTCCTGTTCTCAGGGGGAATGCTGTCAGACTCTGTCTATTTAGGATGATGTTGGCTGTTGGCTTTGCATCAAAACCAAACCAAACCCAGTGTGGTCAAGTCGATTCCGATTCATAGTAACCCTATAGGGCAGAGTAGACCTGCTCCATAGAGTTTCCAAGGAGCACCTGGCAGGTTCCAGCTGCCTACCTTTGGGTTAACCGGCGTAGCACTTAACCACTACACCAACAGAGTTTCCATAAATGCCCCTTATTATGTTGAGGAATTTCCCTTCTATTCCCATTTTGCTGAGAGTTTTTAACCCGAATGAGTGTTGGACTTCGTTGAATGCCTTTTTTGGCATCAATTGACAGAATCAAGTGATTCTTATCTTTTGTTTTGTTTTATTATGTGTTGTGTACATTAATTGTTTTTCTAATCTTGAAGCATCCCTGCATACCTGGGATGAACCCTACTTGGTCATTGTAAATTATTTTTTTTTTGATATGTGGTTGAATCCTAATGGCTAGAATTTTGCTGAGACTTTGGCTTCTACGTTAACGACAGATAGCGGTCTGTGATTTTCCTTTTTGGTGCTGTCTTTGCCTGGTTTGGGTATCAGCATTACACTGGCTTCATAGGATGAACCCCTTCCTATGCTGTGAAGGACCTTTAGTAACAGTGGTGTGAACTTTTCTCTAAAAGTTTCTTAGCACCCTTCTGTGAAGCCATCTGGGCCAGGACATTTTTTTGGTTGGGGGCTTTTTAAAATTACTTTTCAAGCTTTTCTTTTGTTGTTCTACTTTGTGTTAGTTTTAGTAGGTCATGTGTTTTCAGAAATGTGTCCCACCTCTCTTTCCTGAAGCTTCTGCTGACCACCACTGCTATGTATGTGTCTTTTCTGTACCATAGACTTCCCATAAGAATCCCCTGCATTGGAAAACATGGGCCCAGGAGGCAGAAGGAGACAAATTATCAGGAAACTGAAGCAGCATGTGACCAGAAGAATGAGATGGTGTCCAGCCACCACCAATGACTTCCCTGACAGGTGGCACAATGTAGAGTCCCTGACACAGTGGGAGAAAAATGGGGATACAGATCTAGAGCTCTGTTAGAAGACCACACTTGGTCCAAAGGACACACTGTGCTCCTAGTGCTTCTTTCTTGGTGGCATGATATCTCCCAGTTTCTCTGCTCACTTCTTTTATATCTCAAAAGAAAGACTGACTTAAGATATAAACTAATCCTGTAGATTAAGTCCTGCCTCACGAATGTCACTGCCACCAAACCCACCTCACTAACATCAGCGAGACCGGATTTGCAGCATGCCGGGAAATCACCTCAGATGATAAAATGGGGACACTCACAATAGTGGGAATCATGGTCTAGTCAAGCCGACAGATACTTTGGGAGGACACAGTTCAATCCGTTATGGGGGCACACATGAACTGCAGTGGACATTAAGGTTTTCAATCCAGATCCCTTCAGGATTGCCCCCCTGTCCAGAATGTGGAACGCTGATGGCTCACAGCTGAGTCTCCATGAACTGCCCTCAGCCAAAGGGAGCTGCTTTACTCAGTGGCACAGTCCCTCTCCAGGAGTGGTCCACATCCTCAGAGTGTCTCTAAAGACACATCCCAGTGCAGAGCTCCACAGGGGGCCTTCTGATGCCTCTGTGGCAGCCCTGTGACCACTCAGGTCTGCCTTTCCTCAGTGCTGCTTCCCTAAATCTTTTAGCAGTGTCCCCAGTAAGCGTCCTGCACACAGATCTCCATCTATGGGGCCACATCGTCTTGAGGTGTTTCCAAGAACCCCAGGGAAGCCAGCGTCTGCGCCTAACCAAGAGTCTGATCCCTTGGCGAGAGATCCACCATTGCTAGCCACTTGAAGTTTCTTGACATTCGTGGCTATTTCTGGCGACCTTGGACAGAATACTATTCTGAAAGGCATCTTTGGTTCCCCGTGCCTGTGCATGGCCACTGCCTGTAAGCGGCTGTTTTCCCTTCAAGCATCAAATAAACATAGGTGATGTGACACCCAGTGAAGGAGCACCAGCCCTCGTGGTGGTGGCTGTGGTGTGCCACTGAGTCAATTCCAACTCCTACACCCTTTACTCCATGGAGGCAAAGACGGCAAGACTGCATCTCACGTACTTGGGACATGTTGCCAGCTGGCATCAGTCCCTGGAGAAGAACATCACGCTTGGTGGAGTGGAGGGTCGGTGAAAAAGAGGAAGACTCTAGATGAGATGGATTGACACAGTGGTCGCATAATGATTGGCTTAAGCATAGAAATGATTGTGGACATGGTGCAAGACCAACTCAACAGCATGTAACAACAATAACAACAACCCTACTGTAATCCTGATGGAAACAGATGGGCACATCTTCCTTCTGTGGGATGGCCGGTGGACCGAACTACTGACCTTTCAGTCCTGACAGCACCAGGGCTCCCTGCTCTCGCAGTAGGTTGTTTGATCGTTCCAAATGTTTCCTGTCCCTCCCTGTGAAAGAATTGCTTTGCCTACCTCCTTTATGTGAGCCTCAGCTGTGTGACTAGCTTTGACCAGAGAGAATGTGAACTGCAGGATGGGCCATTTCTAAGAACTTTTAAGAGCCATTGATATGGCCCTTCCTTATTATTGTTATTATTATTTTTTAACTTACCATGAAATCTGCAGGGTCCCATACTCCTTCAACCTGTATCTTGTAGTGAATGTGATCTGGAGCAGAGCTGAGAACTGACAAGTTTCAGCAAGTGATTATTACTCAGTGCATTTGAGCCGTGGAGACTATGAGGTCATTTGTTACTGCGGCATAACTTAGTCTAAGCTCACTGATACATTTCCATTCATCAACTGTGCTTTTTACTAGGTCATCTAGGACCAAAAGCAGCCCAGAGTATCTCCTAACTGTGACCTCTTCAGCCTAACAGTAACCTCTCTCACCAAAGCACCTATCTTACGCCTGGCACAGTCAGCACTCAGCTGCTGATTAAATCAATGAAAAAAGAAATGGGAACTCGCACTGGAACACACCCCATAGGCAGAAACTTCCCATAAGATTTATTGTTCTCGGAAGGGACCAGGGGCAGGGGCAGAGTCAAGTTCAAAGGCATCTTGAAGACAAAAGGAAGCTCTAGTCTCTGGAGCTCCAGAGGTTCTGAGGGATATTTCTTGGCTTGAGAGTAGTTGTGTCATAGGAGGAAGAGGGTTGAAATTCTTGAGAAGGTGATCACCAGGCCCAGGATGACAGCTGCAAGGCCCATGGAAAAGGCCAGCTCAGAATATTTCTCGGCCTTGTGTGTCTCTCCACGTCTGTTGGCTTTCCTGGTCTGTGGAAGTGAAGGCGGGCTGGTAGGACAGCTCTCAGAGTCACTGTGAAAGTGAGGACGGGGGAAACCAACGGGGGGCAGGGTCCCAGGGATGAAGCCAGAGGGGCTGGTCCAGAAGGGAGGACGGACCCAGAGGAACGGCCTCCCGGACAGAACACGGTGAGGTGAAGGGCAGGGCAGGTGTCCTCTAGGAAAGAGAGGAACGTGGAAAGAATTTGGATGGACCAGGGTAAAATAAGATAGGAGGAAAGAAAAGATGTTTGAATGTCTCCTGGAGGAGAGAGGGGAAGTGAGTCTTAATTCCCAGCCAGAAGGGGTAGGGGACAGAGAGACAGACAATGCCCACTTTGCAGGTGTAAATGATGGCTGGAATTCCAAGAGGCAGGCAGACAAAGAGGGCCACAATGGACAAAACCAGGTAATCCTGAATACGGCGACTCCTCTGGGGTGTCTCACTGGAGTCATTCTGCTCCATGACCTCCTGAGCCCTGAGGTCAACCGACTGAGAAGAGGACAAACACGGAAAGGGTCTAAGCACAGTGGCCAGAAGAACAGACAGCAGGGACCTCCACAAATGGGGACCTAACTGACCCAACTCCTGTGGTCAGAGGGGCTCTGAAAATGGACACCATCCCATAGACAACCAGCTTGGCCCCCACACCCCCAGCTGCCTCGGTGTAATGGGGTTGCCTGATTTCCCTCCCTGGTTTAGTCTTCCTGTTCCCCACAGCCCTGTCTGACCCCCACGACCCACTCCCTGTCCTCTATAACACCTCTCCTGCCCCTCAGCGAACCTTGTCTCTGTTACAGCCTTCCCAGTTCTCCCTCCCACAAGTCCCCCTGCAATCTCTCCTTTCTCCATTCTAATGTCACCCTATTTCCCAGCAACCCGCCATCCCCTCCATTCTTTTTGTCCCCCTATATAATCTTCCCACGCAACCTGTAATGTGTTCACCTATAAACGCATCAAGGACCTAGGGATATCCCTCAAATTCAGGATCTGAGAGTGGAGTTTGTCCTGAGGAGTGACATAGTGCGGGTGTGGCCTCTCTATTCAACAATACTGCCTTGCTCCTGTCACTCCTCCCTGTGACTGGCTGCTGGAATGCAAAGGGTGGAGTCTCAAGGGTTCAGTCTGGGTTTTTCCTTCCTTTTTGATTTGAGCAACAAAGGTCTCCATCACCTAGGAAACCCTCTTCTGGATGTAGAGGATCGGATTCAGTTAACTTGCATTTATTCCCCAGTTTGAAATACTGATTGGTTTATTGTGCAGCACATAGGGTCTCAGTTACTGGTGGGTGTGTTCCTTTTTGAACTTCTGATTGGTTTTGTGAATGCAGAGGACAGGATTTATGAATTCATTCAACATATTTGAATTAGAAGCCTGCTGCACTACCATGGTGCTGTGGTTAAGAGCTACAACTCGTAACCACAAGGTGGGCAGGGTTTCCAGCTGCTCCTTGGAAAACCTACAGGGCTGTTCGACCCTGTCTTATAGAGTCACTCGCTACAGGCAAGGAGTTTGTGCTCCAGGCCCTGCCCTCAGCCCTGGGTGCCAAGTGGTTGATCAACAGAGATGGGCCCACAGCTCTCCCGGAGCACACTGCTCCGGAGGAGGAGGAGGCGATCAGAATCAACAGTCAAATAAGTGATATTGTTTCAGAGTGAACCAGGGACTGGGAGAGGAATACCTAGAAAGGAGAGGATCCAGAGAAAGCCTCTCTGGGGAGGGGACACCTGAACAGAGATTTGAGGAATGCACTTGTCCTGGACAAGTAACGGAGTCCAGATAACGGAGCAGATGATACAAAGGCCCTGGGGGTGAGAACGAGTTTTGTGTGTCCCAGGAGCAGAAAAAAGAGCAAAGTGGCCAAAGTGTAGAAGACAGGAGGGGAGGGAGCAAGGAAGGCAGGAGCAGGCAGGCAGGGCCTGGACACCTCAGTGAGATCTTCAGATTGGAGCCTCAGAGCCATGAAGAGGATCCAGTGATCCTGGCCATGATTCAGATCCTACTCGACAATAACAACAACTCCTTTCATACTGCTCACACGCGCCCAGCACTGGTTCTAAGCACCAGAAGTATATTGTTGGTGTTGCTGTTAGGTGCTGGTGAGTGATTTCCGACTCCTACCTACCCTGTGCATGGCAGAATGAAACACCGCCCAGTCTTGCGCCCTGTCCACAATCGTTTTCATGCTTCAGCCCACTGTTGCAGCCAGTGTGTCTATCCATCTCCATGACGGTCTTCCTCTTTTTCACTGGCCTTCCACTCTACCAAGCGTGATGTCCTTCTCCAGGGACTGATCTCTCCTGACAACATTTTCCGAAGTATGTAAGACTCAGTCTTGCCATCGTTGCTTCCAAGGAGACTCTGCTTGTACTTCTCCCAGGGCAGACCTGTTTGGTCTTTTAGCAGTCCATGATAAATTCAGTATTCTTCTTCAACACCACAATTCAAAGGCATCAATTCTTCTTCTGTCTTCCTTGTTCATTGTCCAAATTTCTCCTGTACATGATGCGATTGAAAATACCATAGCTTGTATCAGGCACCACTTAGTCTTCAAGGTGACATCTTTACTTTCAACACTTCAAAGAGATCCTTTGCAGCAGATTTTCCCAGTGGAGTGTGTCTTTTGATTTCCTGACTGCTGCTTCTGTGGGCATTGATTGTGGAACCAACTAAAACGAAATCCTTGATAACTTCAATCCTTTCTCCATTCACGACAGTGTTGCTTACTGGTCCAGTTGCGAGGATTTCTGTTTTCTTGATGTTGAGGTGCAATCTGTCCGGAAGGCTGTGGTCTTCGATCTCCATCAGTGTTTCAAGTCCTCTTCACTTTAGGCAAACAAGGTTGCGCCATCTGCATAATACAGGTTGTTAATGAGTCTTCTCCAATGCTGATGCCTCATTCTTCTTCGTATAATCCGGCTTCTCGGATTATTTTCTCGGCCTACAGACTGAAAAGGTATGGCGAGAGGATGCAGCCCTGACGCGCACCTTTCCTGACTTTAAGCCATGCAGTGTCCCCTTGTTCTGTTCGCACGACTGCCTCTTGATCCACAGACGGATTCCTCATGAGCACAGTTAAGTGTTCTGGAATTCCTGTTCTCTGCAGTGTTATCCGTAGTCGGTTACGATCCAACCGGAGATGTCACTGCTGATGTCCGAGGGATCTCGGCTGACAGCGGAGACCACCGGCCGCTGGTGAAGCCCGGGAACTGAGCTGGGGGGACCACGCCCCTTCGAAAGCAGCCAATCAGGACTCGTCCTGGCCATGTCCATTGTGAAGGACAGGCTCGTGAGCCTGTGTGCCTCGGGGTCCGGGGAAACAGGCGGAGGGGTAGTGGGCCTGGCTCTCCGCGGGGGGCCTAGTGGCCGGGCCTTCTGTTTCCAAGAGAGTAGCAGTAGGTCTTCTTCGGAGTGAGAAGGTCATGGCACCGAAACGCCCGCCCGCCCCCGCTGCTGCCCCCGGCGCCCCGGCCCCCGCTGCTGCCCCCGGCGCCCCGGCCCCCGCTGCTGCCCCCGGCGCCCCGGCCCCCGCTGCTGGCCCCGGCGCCCCGGCCCCCGCTGCTGCCCCCGGCGCCCCGGCCCCCGCTGCTGCCCCCGGCGCCCCGGCCCCCGCTGCTGCTGCTGGCGCTGCCGCCCCGGGCGCTGCTGCCGCCCCACCGGCGGAGCCAGAATCTCTGCAAACCAAAGAAGAACTGGAATTTTATGCGCCCAATTACTTGTGTCTGACCGTCTTTGCCGTAATTCTTTTCCTTCCCCTGGGAATTATCGCTGTAATCTTCTGTCGCAAGGTAAAACCGTGCCCACTCAATGGCCAGCGTACTCCCTTTCTGCACCCTTCCCAATGACCACCGAATATGCTCTGTCCTAGGATCTGAGGGAGGGTTTCCACTCCACGACCCCAGGTCTCCAGCCCTTTCCCAGCTGTGTCATAGGGCTGGACTTAGAAACCCACTTCGACTCTCCCGTCCCTGCAGACCACGAAGGCGAATCAGAACAGCGAATGGCAAGAAGCTTACCTCAATTCCGCCAGAACTGGCTGGCTGGCTGTATTCTCCATAATCATCGGTTTAGGATGCATTTACTACTTGGCCCTTTTTTACTGACCGCCGGGCCGCAGCCCAGGGAGCTGGCCCAGGGGATCCGTCCACCAAGACACTGACCAGCCAAGTCAACCGCCATGCAAGGAAACGCATCAGCCAAAGATCGCGGCCGCCGAGGAACCCACTAGCTCAGTGACACCCACCTGCACCACTTCAGGCCCCAGGGGCTTCAGAGCTGCCTTCATCACCTCGGGATCCTCGTTTTTCCTCCCTAGATGCCATTAGCCCCCTGACACTGGGCTGCTCCTACAGAGACATATGTTTAAACCAATAAAACAGAAAGGGATTATTCTGGTTTCTTGCGGGGCGGGGGGTGTAAATGGGGGGAGAAGGACATTTTCTGGATCTGTGCCAGTGTTTCCCTGGGGCTCTGTGTTCCCCAAATCACATGCAAATCAGAATGGCATAATGGTGCAGCCCAAGGACCCCCAAATCAGACAGATGTGGGTTTATTATAGCCTGTCGCTAATACATAAAAATTGTATATCCTTGAACAAGATACTTTTCCTGGACCCTGGTTCCTTCCTCTGTAAAACAGGCATAACAGTTGCCAGTGGGGTGATATTTTTAAATTGGAATCAATATTTATTCTCAGTGGTTCCACATTCAGGCAGGGATGTTAGTTCCTGTGTCTCAGGGCAAGGACAGGGAAGCAGGAGCCTCCTTCAGCTTTTCAGATGTAAAATCAGTCTCTCAAGGAAGAGTGGAAAGACTTCAAGAACTGGTCAACAGTTTGGAACTCATAGCTGGTGAAGACAACTTCTTCTTCATTCCCAAAAGGGAAATGGTCTTGTGTTCACGAAAAAAAGGAAATGCGGAGAGATCCGATGCTGGTGGACCTCTGCCAGGGCTTGCAATCTGACCCTGAGGAAACAGGGGGTGAGCAACCTCAGATCTTTCCTGCAGTCCGTCTTCATAGATAAGGCTTCAAGAAGTTCCAACAGCTCAAAGGAGATATACTGCCTGATGTGGAAACCTAGGAAGAAATGGCCTCACACAGCGACAAAGGGAATCCCGTGCCTTCCTAGGGTAAGAGGAGGTAGACATGATAAGAATCCACAGTGCTAGCACGATAAGGGACTCTCAGAGTGGAGCCAGGAATAACCCAGGAACCATCCCGGAGGAATCCAAACTGGGATCTAGGCTGACACCATGGACAAAACACCCAGAGACTATATCTGGTGTCCTACTTTCATAAACCCAAAAAACCCACTGCTGTCGAGTCAATTCCCACTCATAGAGACCCTACTGGACAAAGTAGAACTGTCCCCACAGTTTCCAAGGAGTGCCTGGTAGATTTGAACTGCTGCTGACCTTTTGATTGGCAGCCATAGCACTTAACCACTAAACTACCAGGGTTTCCCCTAGCTTCATGGATGACCCCACACTGAGACCCAGAAATCCTAGACTTGGTAGAATTATTTTTCTGCTACCAAGGAAAACAGGGATGATTGGTAGAATTAAGTCAAGTTGCTATGGACAAGGCAGCCCGTCTTCCCCCACAGCTCAAGTCCTGGGAGCATTGCTCACCCACATTGCTCAGATTCTCCCGTGTGGCCACAAGACTCCTTTTCTACCTTACAGAGTGTGAGCGAAGCAATGTTTGTCACAAACAAGATTAACCCTTAAATATCCCACAGCCACTCCTCCACACTCCTCCTTCTCTAGCTGACTGGACAAGCAATGCCCAGGATGCTTTGGAAAGCCATAGGTGCAGATATCAGAGCTGTCACCATTCTATGGAAGTCTCCCACCTGCTTTGCATGGTTATTTGAGCAAGAAATAAATTTCTATTGTGTTGAAGCATGACGCGTTCGGGCCCATTTGTTTCATGAGTGTAATTCACCCTAACCAGTGCAGATGCAGGGAACTGGAGTCACGTTTCTTGCACATCAGAGGTGACAGCTCAAAATCTATAACCCTAAGACAGACCCATTTTGTTGGGAAGATTATGGGAAGTACTGAATAAAGGACACAGCAAAGAACCTAGCCTAGGCTTAACTTGAACCTTAGCTGCTATGATGCGTGTGCTTCAGTCATCTACTGCTGCTATAACAGAAACAAATAGAAGTTTGTCTCTCACAGTCTTGGAGGTGAGAAGTCCAAATTCAGGGCCTCAGCTCCAGGGGAAGGCTTTCATTGTCAGCTCTGGAGGAAACTCTCCACACAGGAAGTCATTGTCTAAAGGACACACTCTGCTCCTGGTGCTGCGTTCCTAGTGGCGTGAGGTTCCTCTGTCTCTCTGCTCATTTCTCTCTTTGTATCTCAAAAGAGGTTAACTAAAGACACAATTCCATTTTGTTCATTGGGTCCTGCTTCGTTAGGATAACTGCCACCTATCCTACTCATTAACATCACAGAGGTAGGACTTACAACACATAAGAAAACCATCACATGACAAAACGGTGGAAAATCACACAATACTGGGAATCATGGGGGAGACAAATTGGCACCTGTGGTTTCGGGGACACAATTCAATCCATGATACTGTGTCTTTCTCTTCTGTTGTCCTGTGTGTCTGCAAAGCTGAGGTGTGTTTGCTGGAAGTGCTCCAGGTTATGAGCATGTCTGGGAAGAGGAGTGTGCCTGCTTGTCAGCTATCTGGTGGGTAGATGATCAGCCACCCCATCCCTCTCCAGAACAGTTCTCTGGAGAGTGGGCTGCAAAGCCATGTCAACTTGGGATGACCCACATCCACACAGACAGATTCACAAAGGTCACATTGTACTCAAGGCTTGAAAGCAAACTGGTCTTCCTTGCTTAATTTCTTCAATATCCCCTAACATGCCTCTGGCTTTCAAGTACATTTACCACCATGTAAATACAAAACTTGTATCTTGAGACGCAATCAGCTGAATTACTGTAATGTAGTAAAATGTGAACACTCTTGCCCACTCGTCTCTTCCCAACCTACTTCCCACAGAATTAGACCCCAAGTTTTAAACTCACTTTATGTACTGAGATTTCATTCTGCTGTGGAAGTGTGACCGTTGGTAGCCCATTCATTTTTCACAGTTACGTACCCTTAACTAAGTTTTTAACTCAACAGCCAAGGAAATTGCCTTCAGATTTTTGCTTGTTTTTCTTTTACTCTTCCTCTTTATTCTGTTTTCTTCCTCCTACGTCTTTGTCTTTCGTTTGTTTTGTTTGCTCAGTTACTGCAGACTCCCAGTTTCTCAAGCCTGGCTTTTCTCCTTTGGCACTAACTATTGGAATTACAGCACTTGACCTTGAACCTATGTGTCCTACTTCCTGCTGATGAAAGAAATCTCAGCAGGAATTTAAAAAGACAGATCCATTGCCGTCAGTCAATTCCAACTCATAGCAATCCTATAGGACACAGTAGAACTGCCCTATAGGGCTTCTAAGGAGTGACTGGTGGATTCAAACTGCTGACATTTTGGTCAGCAGCCAAGTTTGTAACCACTATGTCACCAGGGCGCCATATATATGAAAATGAAAGAAAGAAAACTGTCTCTATTTGCAGATGACATTATTGTGTATATATAGGATCCCAAGGAATAAAGAAAAACTCCTACCAAACTAATAAGTTCAGTTCCATAAAGTTGTAAGACAAAAATTCAGTACACAAAAGCCAGTCACATTTCTATATGCTAACAGTGACTATATAAACTGAAATTAAAAACAATACTGTTACCATCACTCCAAAGAAAATGAAACAGGTGGGCATAAACTTAACAAGGAGCAGCCCCCACTTCTCTGTCAGTGGAGGCCTGCTTGTTGCTGTGATGCTGGAAGCTGTGCCACTAGTATTTAGGTCCCAGCAGGATCCCCATGGTGGACAGGTTTCAGCTGAGCTTCCAGACCAAGACAGAGTAGGAAGAAGGACCTGGCAGTTTACTTCTGAAAAGAATTGGCCATGGAAAACCTTAGGAATAGCAGCAAAACACTGTCAGATACAGTGCCAGAAAATGAACCCCCAGGTTGGAAGTCACTTGGAAGACGACTGAAGACGAGCCAGCTCCTCACAGTAGAGTCGACCACAATGATGTGGACGGAGTAAAAGCCTTTGGGACCACCGTTTGCTGATGTGGCAAGACTCAAAATGAGAAGAAACAGCTGCAAACAGCCATTAGTAATGAGAACATGGAATGCATAAAGTATGAATCTAGGAAAATTGGAAATCATCAAAAATGAAATGGAATGCATAAATATCAATATCCTAGGCATTAGTGAACTGAAATGGACTGGTTTTGGCCATTCTGAATATGGAGCGCAGAAAGAGACCCACATAAATAGAACCAATATATTTTCAAAAGAAGGGTAAAGACAATTTACTGGAGAAAGAATAGTCTGGTTTTGTAATGTTGTTAGAACAACTGGACATTCACATTCAAAAAAAAAAAATTAATCTCAACCTAAACCTCCCGTGTTAAACATTTGGATTGTACATCAACGCAAAATGAATCATAAATCCAACACTACAAAGCTTTCAAAAGAAAATATAAGAGAAAATCCCCCTTAGACATGATAAACCAAATGTAGCGCTGTCGAGTCGATTCTGACTCACAGAGACCCTATAGACCGAGCAGAACTGCCCCATAGAGTTTCCAAGGAGCGCCTAGCGGATTCGAACTGCCGACCTTAGCACTTCACCACTAGGCCACCCGAGGATACAGAGATGGTAAGCAGGCACACGAAATGATGACAGTCCTCACGAAGGTCACCCTCCACTGTGGAAGAACCTGGCTCCCTGACCGTGCTCAGATGCCTGATGTCACCCACGACTCCCAGAGCCGCATCGCACTTGCCGCAAGTCGAGTTTTACCCTCCAAGGGACTCAGGCACCTTTAAGCAAAGAAATAGGTGAGGAGCTATTTACCACCCGCCTTTGAAGGTGGAACCAGGAACTCCCAAATGGCGTGACCACCGGCAAGAACAGGAAGGGGGGAATTCCATCATTATTAATCAGCTCCCAGAAGGGTATTGGTTCCTCGCCTCATTACAAACATCCTCGGATCAGCCAATAGAATCAGAAAGATAGCCTGGAAGGCGGGATCTTCCTGGTCTCCCTGGTAACCCAAGATGGGTTATGAGGCCACGGTCGTGCAAGAAAGCGGCCCTCGAATGAGGGTGACTCAGGGGGGCAGGGAGGGAATTTATGGGGTACAGGATGGGAGGGAGAGTGTAAGAGGAGGCAGAGGGGGCACGATGGGGACAGTTAAGGTATCAAATAGGGAAGAGAGGATGTTATAGGTGGACAGGGATTTGGAGGAAGCGCAGGGGATTAGAAGAGTAAGCTGTTATGACTTGGGGGAGAAGGTGGTCAAGGGGCAGGAAAATGGCTTCAGGGAGCCAGAGAGAGAGAGAGAGAGAAGGTATTAGAAGGGAGACAGGGAGAGGTTTTTGAGGGCACAGACAAGGTGGACAAGGAGAGGAGTTTGTGACAGAGAAGATCTTAGAGAGAGTTTCTGAGGTCAAACGCAGCTTTGAGGTGAACCAAACCTAGAAAAAAAAACTAAAACCAGGGACCTCAAGTTGCTTCCAAGTCTCAGTGGCTCCATAGGACGGAGCAGAAGTAATCCATAGGGTTTCCAAGGAGCGTCTGGCAGATTCAAACTGCCAACATTTGGTTGGCAGGCCTAGCGCCTAACCAGCATGCCACCAGAGTCCAGCAGTGTAAGCTGGTAACAGGACTATGAAGGATTCACAGGGACAAAGTGAGGGACATTAGAAAGAGATAACGAGAGGACTGGTGTAGATACTGGAAGTTTTATAGGGACAGTGAAGATTTTACAGATGAAAGTGAGAATGTTTAGTGTTCCATGAGGGTCTTAGCAGGTGTTTTATACAAGTGAAGAGAAGGTTCCTTTGGGGGACAAAAAAAAAATTCTGGTGCCATTCAGTAGATCCTGACTCGTGGTGACCGTGTGTCAGAGTAGAGCTGCACCATAGAGCTGTACAGGCTGATGGTGTGGAAGCAGATCGCCAGGCCTTTCTGCCAAGAACCACTAACTTTTCAGCTAGCAGCTGGTCACCCTAACTGACTGTGCCACCCAGGGACTCCTACAGGGGACAGGGAAGATTCAAGGGGATTAGGAAGGGACTACAGGACACAAAGTGAGGGCTGGAGAGAGTTGGTGAGAATTCTACTGCAGGTCAGTAGAGAAGCGTACGTGAGAGGAGAGAGTGGTCAAGTCCAGAAGCCACACTGAGACCCCGTCCACTCCCTGCCCCCAGGTGCTTGAGCTGCACCCTAACAAGCCAGCTAAGGACTACTTTTGCCTGTCGATCGCGGCCCTCTTCCTGTGCTTCCCCGTTGGCATTATAGCCTTGATCTTCTCTATCCAGGTGGGAGTCTGGGTCACACCAACCCTCCGCCTTCCTCTGCATCCCTGCCCTGACTCTGACTCAGCTGCTTCCCCGTCCTCCTCCCTACTCCATGAGCCCGTCACCCATGGCCAGCAGTATCATCTCCTGTGGGTTCAGGTCCCCATCTTGCGTCCTTACAGTCCTATGACTCATCCCTACTGAAGAACCCCTTCCAACCCATCGTTCCATAGTCCCCTTCTTCCCTCACGCTCAGACGAGGCACTGCAACAGGTGGAATGATCGGGCCTTGGCACAGGAGACCTCCTACCAAACCTACTACATCGCTATCTCGGGCATCCTTTTGGGAAGCTTCATCCTGCTACTCCTCTTGGCTTTCACTCTAACAGACTTATTCTCACGATAACCCCTCCCCAACTTATCAACAGACTACCAAATATATACAACAGTGTTACTCAGTCTGGTTTCAAGTCTTCATCTGGCCTGAGTGGGACTCCTGCCACCCAATACCTGGAGGGCCAAGAGTCACCAGTCTGGTCTAACAGCTTGAGGTGGTTGATGGGGATAGCTCATCAGACCAGAATTCAGGGCTCTGGAAGCCTGTCAAGGGGTGGTGGTCACAAAACAGGGGGTAGGGGCACTATTTTTACAGAGCAACCTCCCCCTACTACCACCGACATTCACGCGTTCACTCCACAAGGTTGCTGATGCCCACAAGGGCCTTGGCTTTCCTGCCTGACTGTGCAGTGAGTACCACTTGAGGGCCTACAGTAACCACTTCAGTTACAACTCCGTCCCCTCAGAACTTACAAATCCTGATAGGAGACAGATGTGTCACCAGACAGTGGCAGTCCAGAACGTTTCAGTCTGCAGTGAAGAAACTTGAAGGGGCTCTCTAAGAGGCCAGATTGAATCTGAAGTATATGCTTTCTGAAAATTAAGTCCACAAACTTAATTGTTCTAAGTGCTACATATCTCATTGCTGAATATGACTACAGTCACCTAGTCCACCATTCAAAGCAATTTTGGAACTCTTTCTGGAATGGCCATTGCACACACTGGCAAGATGGCAAGTTTGTGAACTTAATTGTAAAATTGTCTGTGAGGGGGTTTTTAGCCAGTCAACAAATAACTGTACGGGAACATCCTCCCTACTCACCTGATCTGGCCCCTAATGATTCTTTCTTTACTCAGAGATAAAGGAAATATTGAAAGGAAGGCATTTGGATGACATTTAGGGCACTGAGAGTAATACAATGACAGTGCTGATGGCCGTTCCAGAAAGAGTTCCAAAACTGTTTGGAAGGGTGGCCTAGGTGCTGGCATCAGTGCACAGCTTCCCAGGGAGAGGACTTCAGAGGTGATGGTAGTAATATTCAGCAATGAGGCATGTAGCATTTTGTCTAGGGTGAGTTTGCAAACTTATTTGGCAATCCTCCTGTGTGGCCTATCAGAAAACCAGAAATTAAACAATTGTTATGGACTGGTTACAATTCTGGTCAGGTTCTGGCTGTATAGAGCTTCTACCACCGAACCAAACCTGTTGCTGTTGAGTCCGTTCTGACTTACAGTGACCCTACTGAATGGAGAAGAACAGCCTGATGGATTTGAACTGCCAACCTTTGGGTTAGCAGCTGTAGCATTTAACCATCATGTCACCAGGGTTTCCAATGTCCATCAAAGGTGTGATTTATTCATTCATCATCCAACAAATACTTTCTGAGCACCTACTATATTCTAAGCACTATCCTAAACGCTAGGAATACAGCAGAGCAAGATAACTAAGTTCCTTTCTCTGATGATCCTACATTCTAGAGAGGAAGAAAGCCATAAGCCAATGTACATATAAATAATAATATCAGGGAGTGGTAAATGCTGTAGAGAAAAATAAAACGGGGTAATGAGATAAGGCAGTACCTACCCACTCATTGCTAATGAGCCGCAACAAATGCATAAATTACCAGTAACTCTTAGAAACTTACAACAGTTTGAGGTTGCCCTGACATCCAAGCATTTGATCCATAGACTTGTACTGTTAAACAGCATAGAACAAAAGTATCAACCCATGACACATTAGAGACACCAAAAAGCTGACCCGCCCCCACAACCCCACATAGTTTGAGAACTGGGTTAGTATGCAACGAGGCGAAGATCATGCTGGGTGCAAAAAAGTGAAACCCCACCACGTCTACAGCTCTTAGACTGGGTTCTCCAGAGAAGCGAAAGCACTGAAGTGTATATATGTAAACACGAGAGAGAGAGGTTTATCTCAAGGAAATGACACACGTGGTTGCAAAGACTGTGAAGACCCAGCCTGGAAGCTTCTCCTGATGCATGTAATTGCGACGACTGAATAATCTAAGGTCCACAGGTCAGATGGGCAGCTGCAAAGGCCGGTGAATCCAAGACTGGCAGGTAAGATGGCAGGCTGTGGGCTCAAATCCCAAACCACGGATGTCAGATGTTGATGAGCTAAAAGAAGGATCCAGAGCAGAGCAAAAACCAGCAAGTCTACATGTTGGATGCAGGCCACCCTGACAGACAGGCTGCAGTTTTAAACAGAGAGGCCGGTAACAACAACCTGAGAACGGAACCTATGAGCGAGGTTCTATAGGATACAAGGGAAGGAGACAGGGATCTCTCTGGGGGAAGAGCATTCCAGACAGTGGGACCGGCTAGAACAAAGGCCTGGAGGGAAGAGCTTGTCTGATATTTCCGAGATTGTATGAGGAGGCTAGTGTGACGGAAGTGATGGAAGCAAGGTAGCGAAACACGGGGAGGTGACGGAAGGCCAAACACAGAGAGCTTAATTTTCCTCTGAGCGATTTGAACAGACCTGGAACAGATGAGGGACTGGGGTTGATTCCGACGTTAAGACTGTGCCTGTGATGGAGGAAGTGACGGGGGGGCGCCGGGGAGATCAGGGAGACTGCTGCCTGGTTTCTGGAGAGAGTTGACGGAAGATCAGGAGCGGAGAGGGGGGCAGTGGGAGACCAGTCTGGACCGTGTTGAAGGTAGAGTAGTGATGATTTGTTGATGAGTAACAGGAGTGTAGGAAGAAGAGGGGTTTAGGGCCTCAGGAGCTGGAGGGTCAGCACTGCCACAGTCTAAGACGGTTTGGTGAAATGAGTTTCTTTTTGTGGCCGTTTGTCTGGGTTCTTTGAAAAAAAGCAGCTTGAAAGATTTTTTTCCCCTAAATCCTGACGAGTTACCTTTGCTCTAGCATTCTACCCTAGACGGTTTTTACATTTCCTGGATAAGCTGTTCAACAATTTGTTTTGATGCTTTTTGTCTGGTTCTGGGCTGAAGCTTGCTCTGTCACTGGTATGTACCTTGCAGGGACTGGTCCCTACATAGACTATGCAGATAAAGTAACTATAAACTATGCAAATGAAGTTACTACAGCCTACTATGCAAATGAAGTGTCTGTGGCCTACAGAGAGGGGATTGGCCCATTCATGGCACTGATAAAGGGCCATGCCTTGAAACTGACAAGGATTTTGTACACATAAGCAACCAACCCCACAGAGGCAGGGAGAAGCAAGAAGAAGCAAAAGAAGGAAGCAAGAAACAGAGACAGGAAACGACGACCTGTGACCCTAATACCTTGTAGCATGTTTTCTTCTTTTCACAGTGGATGATGGAAAGCTTGACATAATTAATGCCATAATGATACTCTAAGTAACCTATAAGTGTTTTTTTAATTGTACCATCTACACTGGTCATTTTCCAAAAGGGTACGGGGCCTTCTCCTTTGCTGTCCTGGGAGATGGCCTTTAGCCCCCAAGACGGCAGCTTCTGGGAGGGCAGCCTGGTGCTTTGGATCTGAAGCTTTCTTCCCTGCTCCTTATCTCAGTGAGTTTGCTCAGTCAGAGGAAACTTGGCAGGCCAGTTTCGACAGCTGAGAATTTTTTATGTAATTTTTTGTAATTTTATGTAATTTTTTATGCGTGTTACGAACATATAGATTAGATTCCAGATGTCTGACACGCATGTCTTTATTTTCAAAAAGAGTTTCTTGCAGTTATTTTGTGATGTGTGTAACCATCTATAGGCTACATGCTTAAAAACAGTAGGTAATCGTTGCCAAAACGATACAGAAGCCCTGATGTAGAAATAGCTTTTCAGTACTTCCTGAAAACAGCTTGCACTGCTCTCTGACTTCACATCCATCACCTCCTGATAGACTTCCTCTCGCTTTCTGACTTGGAGTACCTTTCAGTGACTCTGCTGCTCCAGGGCACAGACCCACGTCGGGTAACAGAGCTTCCTAAAAGGTGGGGGGCTGTGACACTGAAGAGGGCGACAGGCCCAGAGGGGCCCTGCAGGGGAGTCAGTGGTGTCAGATGGCAGGGCCAGGAGCAGCCTGTCCTCAGAGGGCCAACAGGAGACCTGTCCTCAGGAGGCTGAAGGGAGGCCTTCGTGGCTGAGACAGCGTCCTGGTCTTGGTCCTGAGTCATAGCCTGGTACCTCCTTGATAAACTACCTACCCGTCAGTCCAGTCCATGTGTTTGGCCAATGCAGTCAATTATGCAACCTGGAAGAACAGTTAAGGGTGCTGTGGGAGGGGCAGCTGGGGTCTGATTGGGTAAAGGCCGGTGAGTGCCCTCCACCTCCAGGGAACCAGCCCCGGCTGGTCTTTATTTGCAACACCCACCCCTCCGCGTTAAGCAGGTTCTGACTCTTTGCTATGTCGTAATCAGCATCAGAGTGGGATTCGTTGCAACGATCCCTGACTCATGGAAACAGAGTGTTGGAAGAAACAGGATGAATGGGCATGGGATAAGAAAGCTTTAGGATGGTTATTCTGGTTGGTGTGATCTGGAATGGTGAACAGAAAAGGAAGAGGCCTTAAGCTGCAGCCATGAGCAGGAAGCTGCCCCTGGGATGCCCTGGGGTGAATGCTCAGCAGGCTATGAAAGATGATGGATATGGGGCCAGTGTCTTTTGGTTAACTCAGCCAGGGAACTAAGACCAAATGCTTACAAATGGGTTAGGCAGTCAGTGGGTGGAAAACAAAAGGTGAAACAGGGTTGTTTAAATGGGTTGTGTGTTTATCTGAATGTATTATATTTGTCCAACTGAAGGAATGTTTATCTGGTTTTAATAAAGCAGACTTGAACATTTGGTGGAAATGAATACTGGGCCTTGTAGAAACACACAAAAAACAGAGTGTGTAACTCTGCCATTCAGACAATCCTGGATTGGATAGGCTGAAATGGGAAATGATAACTGGAGTTTATGCCAAAAGCCTGGGAGATCGAGAGAGGCGCACTGGGGAGAACCACGGTGATCGGAGGCTGTGTCAACCGAAGAGCTACTTGGGGAGTGAACAGTGAAAGGATGCTTGTGTGCAGCACAGCCTGCTGGACGGTGAGCGGCGGGCTGGATGGGACGTGTCAGCACCCACTGGATGACTCTCTTCCAGGACTGGACGTTAATGGGAGCCGGCGCGTAGACAGCGTGGCATGCTCACCCGAGATAACCAACGCAAGTGGGGGAGATGAAGCAGTGAAGAAACGGACTGACTTTGGGCATTGTCATGGTTTGAATTGTGTTGGCAGTTCAGCTGCGCCATGATTCGTGGTATTGGGTGGTGTTCCTCCATGGTCTAAACCCTGTCTCTGTGAGATTCATGAGGACGGAAGGGCAGCAGTTTTGTTGGTGGTGCAAGACTTGGTGTAGACCGTAATTTGCCTTGAGGCAGTCTCTCAAGATATAAAGGTGAGAAGCTAGCAGAGAGATTTGGGGACCTCATACCACCAAGAAGCAGTTCGTGGAGCTGAGCACATCCTTCAGAAAGGACCATGGTCCCTGCACCTCAGAGCCTCCATTGAGGACAAGGACCTTCCTCCAGTGCCAGCAGAGAAAGCTTTCCCCTGGAACTGGCTGATGCCCTAAATTCAGACTTGCAGCCTATTGGACTGTGTAAAAATAAACTTCTCTTGTTTAACACCATCCACTTGTGGTGTTTCTGTTAGAGCAACACCAGCAGACCAAGACAGATGCGTTCTGGCAGCACTCATTAACCTGGCCCACAGGGGCTGAGATGAGAAAGATAGAAAAGGGGCTGGCTGGCCGGAAGCTCGGGGACTTGTGTGGATGTCTCAGACAATGGCTGGTATACATTTGTCTAGCTTAGATGTCTAGGGACGAACTGACCCTGACTGAATAAGGAGGAGATGACTTGGCCTCAGGTAAAGAAGGGAGAGGAGGAAAGATGTTTGACACTGTGATGTGGTATAGATGACTGCAATTTGGTGGCTTGTCCTAGACTGGACTTTGCTTATGGACACAGATGCTCAGAGTTCCAACCGAAACAGAAGATTCTTCAGACCACAGAACACACTGCATCCTCATCATCCTGGTTTGATACCAACCCCCAAAGCTGTTGCCGTCAAGTCGATTCTGATTCACAGTGACCCTGACAGGACAAAGCGGAATTATCCCACGGGGTTTCCAAGGAGCACCTAGTGGATTCGAACCACTGAACTTTTGATTTAGCAGCAGAGCTCTCAGCCACTGATTTGATAGGGATTGGCAATTCAAAGCCTGGCTGTCTAAGACAGGAGGACACAGAGGCATGAGGCGGCTGGCTTATATGCTTTCAAGAGTGCAACTTACACTCAGAATGAGGGGGAAAGGGAGAGTCCTTCACTCACAGGTTCTCCGTTTCCTGACGGGCCACAGGAAGAGAGGGTGGGAGAAAGATGCTGTCACAGTTGCACAATTCGTCTGAATGCTGATTCCAAACAAGGGTTATTGTGATTGTAAAAGTTGTACTTATATAAAATGCAACTAGGAGCATGGACTAAGAGGAGGCATTTCTGGACTGGAGGGTGGCGGCGCAGTGGAATGTCCCTTGAAGGTTTTACCGCACTGATACATCAGAAGGCTCAGGATAAGGGAACAGTCTGCTCTAAGAAACTCTATCAGAGGCTGGAAAGAGTACAGCCAAGAAGACCTTTTGGAGCACCTGACCACATCAGGCAGTGCCTGCCGCAGACCCGAGGTGGTGGTACCTCAACGACCTCACCCTGAGAGACTTGGCCCTGTGGAGGGACTGCGAATGACGGGCTTGGACTAGCGAACATATGTGTGGAAAAAAACCCTGGCAGACAGGCCAGACTTTGGCAAACTGAATTCCTTTATGTGGTATTTTTGCTTTGGTTCTTTCGGAAAACACCCTGAGAGATTTATTTCCCTTCTGCCCTGAGGCTTTCCCCTTTGCCCTGGTTTTGTTAGAGGCTGAACCCGAGGATAGCTTTAGAGGATAGCTCACACAGGGGGCCATTCGGGGGCAAGCCATTCTGCAATGGCTTGAAAGACCCTGGAGCTGCCAGGAAGACCTCAGGAGGAGCCAAGGATGAAGTGAGCATGACAGGAAGTGGGGGAGAAAGAAAGTGGGCCCTTAAAGACATTGTCATCATGATCGTCACTGAGCACTAGGCTGCGTGCCTACCTGGAGGCATCTTAGTTTCCTGGCACTGCTGTAACAGAAGTACCACAAATGCCAGAAATACCAAAAGAACAGACATTTACTTTCTCACAGTTAGGAGGCTGTAAGTCTGGACCCAGGAGAAAGTTCTAGGAGGAAGTCCTCCGCTGTCCGTCTCAGCAGCCTGCCCTCCCTGGAGTTCCTGGGTCTGCAGACTCCACTGGTGCCCTCATAATCACAGAGCACCTCTCTTCCCCCTTATGTGCTTCCTCTGTGTCTAATTGGCTCTTCTTATAACTCAAAAGTTATCAGGTTTAGCACACACTCTATGTTGATATGGCCTCATAAATATAATAAAGAAAATCCCATTCCCCACAGTATAGCGGTTAGGAGTTCAACACGTATTTTGAGGGTATCTCATTTAAACCCACAACACTGAAAAAGGAGGTAACGTTGTAGTCCTCAACTGATAAACAAGGAGACTGAGGTCAGAGAAGTGGAGGGACTTGCTCAAGATCACCCAGCATGTGAATGGCGGAGTCAACAGTGAAATCCAGCCAGACCGAAGAGCTTTTGCCCGTGATAACCGCCTTCCGGTGTCTGAGCCGCTGGATCGTGTCTTGCTGAATCAGAACTCTGATGTTTTAGTCAGATGAACCAAGACATTTCTCAATGGTGAGGGGAAGGGCTGGGATCCAGTCCATGTTGGGTTTGGGGTGTTTGCCACCACAGAATCTTAACTGTAAGAGACCAGAGGAAGTGCTCCAGACAACCTCGGGGATCAGAGGAGGGCACATCTCTGTTAAGGCTTAAAGGATGAGGAGGAGGTGACCACTGAAAAGAAAGAAAAAAGGGGTTCCAGGTAGGGAGCAAAGCAATAATAAACACTCAGGAGTAAGAGACAGGGGACCTTGACAGGTACTCCCCATGAAAGCACTGTTTCCAGCCCTGGACAGGTGCCAGCCTGCCTGGCAACTGGCAGAGACCACTCAGCCTGCCTGGTCCCACCCCCATGCCCCTCTGCGGCCCAGCCCCGTCCTCATATCCCCAACCCCACACCCATGCCCACTCAGGGTTCCCTGCCTTGGCACTGGTGTCCTCTTGTGACTCACCCTCCCCAGAACAAAGACTGTTCTTTCCCATCTGAAAAAAATTTTAATTTGCTAATTTATTTACATAAAGAAATGTTTCAAATCTAACAGACGCCCCTCATACCACCAAATGTAACAACTATAACCATTGTCCTGTATCTCCATAAGAGCCCCCCTCCTTTTCAGAAATACACTCATAGTAAGTAACATGTGTATGTGAATAGCATCCTTGTGAAGTGCTGCCATGCCGGTTCCGACTGAGAGTGACCCTGTGCCCACCCGAGCAGAGCCCCGCCTGTCCCTGGGCTGCCCTCTGTGGTTGCCGTATTTGAGCCCAGTATGGGAAACGCCGCATCAGCCTGTCTCACGGAGGGTCTTTCTGTTTTTTGCTGACTCTCTGATTTACCCAGCACAGTGACCTGCTCCAGGAACTGCTCCCTCCTGAGACCATGTCCAAAATATTTAAGACTAAGTCTTGCCATCCTTGCTTTTAAGAAGCATTCTGTCTGTATTTTTCAAGACAGATTTGTTCTTTTGGCAGTCCCTTGTATATTCAAGGAAACCCTGGTGACATAGTGGTTAAGCGCTATGGCTGCTAACAAAAAGATCAGCAGTTCAAATGCACCAGGTGCTCCTTGGGAACTCCATGGAGCAGTTCTACTTTGTCTTATAGGGTCACTATGAGTTGGAATGAACTCAACAGCAGTGGGTTTGGTTTTTTGGTCTGGTGTATTCGAATATTCTTTGCCAATACCGTAATCCAAAGTTGTCAGTTCTCCGGTCTTTCTTATTTATCATCCAGCTTTCACACGCATATGAGATTGAAAACATAATGGTTTGGGATAGGGGCACCTTAATCCTTAAACTGACATCTTTGCTTTTTAATCTTTATAAGAGTCTTTTGCAGCTGATTTGTTCAATCACTTGATTTCTCAGCTACTGCTCCCATGGGCGTTGATTGTATAAATACTATTATAAAATATTAATGATATTCCTGTCAGTCCTTCCAGCCCTCTCCATGGAAGGAACCACTGAATACATGTTGCTGTTTTTTTGTGCTTCCTGTAAATACGAGTGCACAGGATGCAGCCTTTGTTTGGAACATGTGTCGGACCCAGATCTGTCCAGCTCTCCACTTTCCAGGCCTCACCTTTGGGCCTCTCAGTCGGCCCAGGTAACCGATTCCTCCACCTGAAACTAGGTTTTCAGTTGTCTTCTGGGAAAGCACTCTCCCTCCAGTCTGCTTTCTTCCAGCAGCTCTTTCATACTGCCCTTTGCAGGACTGTCTCCGTCTTCTGCACCTCAACACCTTCTCAAACAGAGGACAAGGCAGAACTCAAGCAACACTGAATCCAGACACCTGCATAACAAGAGAATCCTGGAACTCAGGCACCTGCAGACAGGCCACCTTCGGAAAATAGATGGACACCACAGAATTCAGGTACCTCTACACCCTGAAAACTGAAGAGGAGCCCCAGACTCAGGGACCTCTGGACTTTGACACCTCTGTAATCAAGGAGTTGACACTGGTACTCAGGTACCTCCAGACCTAGACACCCTTGAAATTAGAGGAGGACCCTGAAACTCAGGAATCTCCAGACCTGGACACCCTCGTAATCAGAAGGTCCCCTTGAAATTCAGTCTATTCCAAATGTCCTCAGGCATCTCCCACTGAGCCCCACTGTCCACTTTCCCAGACCTAATGCCTTAGGAATGCGGAAGTAAGCCAAGACCCTGTGTGTTCTGCAGTGGGATCAAGAATGAAGGGCTCCCCTGAGAGGCTCTCAGCTGACCCAGCTGCTAGGCAGAGCCCTGGCCCAGGTGTGGAGTAGCCAGAAGACCCCACAGAGGGTGACAGGATGGGGCCATGCCTTCCTGGTGACTTATTCCCTGAAGTAACTGCAAAATCATGGGGCAGTGAGGCTGTTATCTAGGGACAAAAATAGAGGGACAGCAGTGGAAGAGAGCACTGAGGGAGACAAGGTGTGATGGCGGGTGCCGTTTATGGGGAATAGAGTGACAACCACGGATGGAAGGAGACAGGAAGGAGACCACTGGAGCAGACGAGAAGTCTGTCAGCATGCTAAGGGGCTCATTTTCTGGGGAAGAGGGGAGCATCACCAAAGGACAGGGGAGGAGCAGCAGCATACTGCTGGTGTGAAGGGACATGATGTTGTTACCTAGGACACAACCAGGTCACACTGGGGCCAGTGATGCTATATCAGGACAGACAGGAGGCACACAGGCGTAGACAGAGTCATGTTGAGACAGATGGGCGCGGGCGCGTGCGTAAGTACCGACAAGAGCTACATCAGGACAAACCACACCAATTGCCATGGAGTCCAGTCCAGCTCTCCGTGTGTTTCCCTGCAGAACTGGGCTCTGCAGATTTTCCATGTTGCAGACGGCCAGGCCCTTCTTCTGGGGCACCTCTGGATGGACTCAAACTGCCAACCTCTCAGTTACTAGCTGACCCACCTGTGCCACTCACCCAAAACTAGTGCCGTTGACTCTCAGCCCACAGTGAACCCATATGGTGTCCCAGACTGTAAACCTCTACAGAGGCAGATGGCCACATCTTTGTTCCATGGAGCTCCTAGAGGTCCCCAACCGTTGACCTTCTGGTTCCCAGTCAGTCATTGTAACCACTGCACTACCAGCACCCTTTTTTGTTACTCAGAGACTCCTTATATCCAGACAGTGTCATACCAGGCCCATGAGGTCATATAGGGTCAGACTGGCTGTAGCAGGACAAAGGGGTCATGTCAGGACAGAGATGGCCTATGAAAAGGACTCAGTGAGGCTGTCACTGCAGGTCAGTGGTGTTTCCAAAAGGAAAGTACAGACTCTATAGGGGTCAACGTGGACTGTGAGAGCAGGCTGGCGGAGGTGTTCCAGGTCATCAGTGGAGAGCATCCCCAGGAGCTTGCTGGACACTGAGTTGCTTTTGTACGGCCCCTCTAGCCATGGTCTCGTAACTCCCATGAAATGACGGGGGGCGGGGGGAAGCTATGCAAATAAGATTCATGGAGCTCTTACAGGCATTGGTTTACTAAAGAAAGTAAGACACCTGCGGCCTACCCAGGGGATTGGTCACTTTTGCCCTTCTGCTAGGCTTAAAAAAATAGCCAGTCCCAAGCTGAGAACATCACTACCTTCAAGAAGAAGATCCAGGAGCGGAGTGTGTCCTTCAGATGCAGGGTCCCTGTGCTGAGAACCTTCTAAACCCAGGGGACAGAGCTGTAACACTGGAGACAGCACAAGGTGGCAGAAATGGCAGGAAGCCCAGCAAAGAGCATGGCAGTCGAGCAGCTGAGAGATGGCAGCCGCAGGACCAGGAGACCAGCTCAAGACAGTGCAAGACAGCACAGCGGGCTTCCCAGCTGACAGAGAGGTGGCTACAACGGGCTTGCATCCACAGAGCCAAAAAGCAGTGCACTCGTGCGCAGGAGGCTTCCTGGTACTGTGGGGTACCTCTGTGCACTGACAGGCTGAGCTAAACAATCCTGATAATCGCCCAACAGGGCAGAAGCCAGGCCCCGGCAGGAGTGCCACAATCAAAAGAATCAAAGAAACTGCATCCTGAGTTTTCCTGTTACTTCGAAGTTGATCCTGATCCTGAATTGCAATGTTTACCTTTCCTAATAAACACCATAACCTGAAATACGGTCCGTGAGTTCTGTGTGGCCATGGCAACAAATTAGGGAACCCAGAAGAGAAGTAGAGTACTGTGCGAAGAACAACTGCTGTCAGAATTGGTTTAAAAACAATGGGGAGTGGAGCTGTGTCTGACCTCCACTTCCTGAGGCTCAGCCTGGGCTCATGCTGATCTTCATTCTGTCTCCTCCTCCTGGGGCTGGACAGGTCTGATGTCACCATTTCACAGTTGCTTGCAGAGGTAATTGCAGGTGTGTGAATGCTTGTAGATGCCAAAGAGATCTTACAGGTGGCCACTAATGATGGAATAAGAGGTCTCGGACAGGGTTAGGAGGGCCTGGGCATGTGTTCCAGGAGCCCAGGGGTCGCTGTAGAGCAACAGCAAGGGCTCTCATACAACGCTGATGACATCACTTTTAGCTGCCCGCAGAGTATCTGGACGACATCAGGCTTGGTTTAGCAGGTCAGGGGTATTAGTACAAAGAGTGTTAGAGGGGGACAGAGAGGGGTTATAGCTTCACAATGGCTGTTATTACCATGGAGTGTGAGACTTCCATAGAAATACAATTATGTGTTGAACATGTGCCAACTCAACATTTTTTGCACGTACCATTCAGTGAAACCAATCACACTGTCCAGCTATCACCAATACCTGTTACAGAAATTTCCATCACCATTCACAGAACTCACTGATTCCCAAACAATGATTTCTCCTTTCTCATCTCTCCCACACATACTAACCACTATTAAACTCTGCCCTCTGTATATTTGCCTATTCCAGGCATTTCATGTGAGACTATATAATACTTGTCCTTTCTTGATTGACTTATTTCAGGCAGCAAAATGTTTGCAAAGTTGATCCATGTGTGGTTTGTATCAGGACATTGTTTATCTTTATGGCCATGTAATATTCCACTATAAAATGTGGTGTGTATATATACAAATACGTACATGTATGTGTGTGTATATGTTCATCTGTTGATGGACATCTTGGTTGTTCCTACCTTTTGGTACTGTTAACACCACTGCAATGGCCACTGATGTACACGCGTCTGTTTGCATTACTGCTTTCAGGAAGCATCGAAGACTGGAGCTGCTGGGTAATATGGTAGCTCTGTGTTTAAGATGTTAGGAACTGCCGAATAGCGCCTGTACCATTCTGCATTCCCACCAGCAGTAGATAAGAGCTCCACGTTCTCCACATTCTGCTCAACACTTGTTACTTTTCTTTGTTTCTCTTGGCTGTCCCAGTGGGGGTGAAGAGATACTGTGATTTTCATTCACGTATCCCTAATGACTAGTGGCGATGTCCATCTTTCCATGTGCTTGATGGGGTTATATTCTGTTTGGTGAAATGTCTATTCAGGTCCTCTACTCATCTTTATATTGGGTTGTTTGTCTTTTTGTTAAGTCATAGGAGTTCTTCATAAATTTGGGATATCCAGAATATGGCTTTCTAAAATTTACTCCAAGTTTGAAGGCTGTCACTTTGTTTTGTAGATAAACTTCCTTAATGTTTAGACATTTTTTATTTTGATGAGATCTCATACATCTATTGAGTCTTTTGTTGCTTGTGCTGTTTTGGGGTCATATCTAAGAATCCACTGTTGAACCCTAGATCCCAAAGAATTACTCCTGTTTTTGCTTCTAGGAATTTTATGGTTCTGGGTTGTACAGCAAGGTCACTGATCCATTTTGAGTTAGTTTTTATATATGGTGTGAGGTATGGACCAAATGTCATTCTGCTGTATGGGAAAAGTCAGTTCTCTCAGCACTGTTCGTTAAAGAGATTCTTCTTTCCCTTAGGTGATGGATTTAGCACCCTTGTCAAAGATCAGCTGACCACAGATGTGTGCACATCTCTCTGGACTCAAGTTTGTTTGATTGGTCTGTGTGTCTGTCACTGTACCAACACCAGTTGTTTTGATTAGTGTGGTGGTGGTGTTGTTAGGTGCCACTGACTTGGTTCCAACTTATGTTGACCTCGTACTCATCAGAGCAAAACCCTGCCTGGTCCTGCACTGTCTTCACCATTACTGTTATGCTTCAGCCCTCTGCTGCAGCCACTGTGACAACCCATCTTTTTCAGAGTCTTCCTCTTTTTCCCCACCCCTCTGCTTTACCGAGCACAACGTCTTGCTCCAGGGGCTGGTCCTTCCCACTAACATATCTGAGGTATGAGATGGAATCTCTTAATTCTTTACTTCTAAGAAACAGTCTAGCTGTACTTCTTAAGGACAGATTTGTTTGTTCTTCAGGCAGTCTACCATATATTCAGTATTCTTTGCTGGCACCATAATTCAAAGACATCCATTCTTCTTCAGTCTTCCTTATTCATTGTTCAGCTTTCCCATGTATACAAGGTGACTGAAAACACCATGGCTTGGGCAAGTGCTCCTTAGTCCTCAATGTGACATTTTTGCTTTTCAAGATTTAACGAGAACAACAAATGCTGGAGAGGCTGTGGAGAAAGTGGAACCCTCCTACACTGTTGGTGGGGTTGCAAAATGGTCCAGCCTCTTTGGAAAGCAATCTGGCGCTTCCTTAAAAAAATGGATATTGATATACCATTTGACCCAGTAATTCCATTACTTGGAATGTATCCTACAGAATCAAGGCCTTTCACACCAACGGACACATGCACCAGAATGTTTATCGCAACACAGTCCATGACAGCAAAAAGGTTGAATCAACCCAGATGCCCAACAACAGAAGAATGGAGAGGTAAACTATGGCACATATACTCAATGGAGCACTAGGCAATGATAAAGAATAACGATGATTCCAGGAAACATCTCCTAACCTGGTTTCAACTGGAAGATATTGAGTGAAAGTAGTCAGCGACAAAAGGACAAATATTGTATGAGACCTCTACGATAAGATCTCAGAAACAGACTTGTGTATAGAAGAAAAGACTCTTTGACAGCTGCAAGGGAGGGGAGGGAGGGGGGCAGGGCTTAGATTAGATAGTTGCTAGAAATCTGGTTGGGAGAAATCGGTGATAGCACACATTAGAAACAAGAACAACATTAAGTGGACTTCAGCATAACTTGAGTACTCTTTCCATCTTAACCCAACATTGCAAGTAGTAGCTGGGGCAGGGGGCAGGGGACCATGCTCTTAGGTGAAATCGAGGCCAATTGGCACAACTAGCATTTTGCTAAGAGGGCTCTCTGCACCCAACATTGGTGAGTGGCGTCTGGGGTCTTAAAAGCTGCCAAGCTGCCATTTGAGGACACAGCAAATGTTCCCAACTCAGCTGGAACGGATGCTCACCAAGGACCAAAACGACATGGGGTAAAGACAACCTAGAAGATGGAGAGACCCACAAGAGTGGGTGCCTACATCGACTTGGGACTGGAAGAACGGGATAGTGCCTGGCCACCACCAGTGATAGCCGCGATGGAGTTCACTAGATTGAGTCTCACTGGGAACACAAGAATAAAAAGGGGTGCATCCTGAGATCTCCACTAAAAGACCTCATCTGATGGTCCAGCGGTTTCGGGTTCCCAAGAGCATGGCCCCTGGCCCTGATGCTGCCCTTGCCCATAAATCATAATGAAGGTCCACTCTTTGGACACGAGTGGATTGGACTTGGCAATGCAGAGTGACCATATATTGGATGCACTTTACAGTTCTATACATCTATAGGATGTCATCCTGCTGCCCTCTGGCTGGGGGAGGGAGAGTGGGTGGAGGGGAGGGGAAAGAAGGCTGTTGGGAGGATGAGACATGTATGGAGCAGAGAGGAATAGCGTGCTGTCACCGGGCAGGGAGAGCAGTGGAAGCTGCATATAGGTGGGCATGTAAATTTATATGGGAATGTCCATTTTCACTCAGTTATATTAAATAATAAAAAAAAAAAGGAAAGAAAAAGATTTAACAAGGTTTTTTTTTTTTTTTTTTTGCTGCTGCTGCAGCAGCAGGAGCAGCAGAGTTGCCCAGTGTGACACACCCTGTATTTCTTGACTGCGGCTTCCATGGGTGTTGATTGTGAGTCCAAGTAAAATGAAACCCTTGACAATGTCAACATTTTCTTCATTTATCATAATGTTGCTTATTGGTCTAGTGAGAATTTTTGTTTTATGTTGAGGTACCAACCAGACTGAAGGCTGTGGTCTTTGATCTTCATCAGTAAGTGCTTCGAGTTGTCTTTGCCTTCAGCAAGCCATGTTGTGTAACGTGCATACTGAGAGCAGTTAATGAGTCTTCCTCCAATCCTGAAGTCATGTTCTTCTGTATAGCCCACCTTCTCAGATTATTTGTTCAGTAAATTGAATAGACATGGTGAAATCATACAACCGTGATACACACCTTTCCTGATTTTCAGCCACAGTATCCCCTTGTTCTGTTCAAATGACTGCCTCTTGGTCTATGTGTGGGTTTCTCATGAGCACAATTAAGTGTTTTAGAATTCCTATTCTTCACAATGTTATTCATAATATGTTATGATCCACACAGCTGAATGTCTTTGCATAGTCAATAAAACACAACTAAACATCTTTCTGGTATTCTCTGCTTTCAGCCAGGATTCTTCTGACATCAGCAGTGATATTCCTTGTTCTGAATGATACTACGACATTGTCTTCTGAATCCAGCTTGACCTTCTGGCAACTCCCTATTGAGGTATTAATACAACTGCTTTTAAACTACCTTCAGCAAAAATTTACTTATGTGTGATATTAACGATATTGTCTGATAACTTCTGCATTCTTTGGGCTTACCCTTCTTCAGAATGGGCACAAATACGAATCTCTTGCAGTCAGTGAGCCAGGCAGCTGCCTCCCCAATTTCTTAGCAGTGCTGCATCCATCTGCCGAAACACCTCCACTGGCCTTCTGTCCCTTACTATCGCCTTGGTGTCTGTCTGCCATGCCTTCAGTGCCACTTGCACTTCTTCCTTCAGTATAATTGGTTCTTGATCATGTGCTAACTCTTGAAATGGTGCGAATGTCGATCCAATCTTCTTGGTACAGTTGACACTGCACCTTCCTTGAATTTTCTTTTGGTTTTTCCTACATCACGCAGGATTTCCCCTGCACAATTCTTCAACATTGCAACTTGAGGCTTGAATTTTTTTCCTCCATTCTTTCAGCTTCAGAAACGCCAAATGTGTTGTTTCCTTTTGGGTTCCTAACTCCAGGTCTTTGCACATGTGGTTGTAAGACTTTGCCTTCTCTAGTCGCCCTGAAATCCTCAGTGCAGCTCTTTTACTGCATCATTTCATCCCTTCACTTTAGCTCCTCAGCATACACGATCAAGTTTCAGAGTTGCTCCTGACATCCATTTAGGTCTTTTCTTTCTCTCTAGTCTTTTTAATGACCTCTTGCTTTCTTCTGTATGAAATCCTTGATAATCAATCCACAACTTGCTCAACTCATCAATTCTGTTCTTGAGATGGTCCCCAAATTCAGATGGGATATACTCAAGGCTGGACATGTCCTCCTTTTCTTCAGTTTCAACCTGAACTTGCATGAGTAACTGATGGTCTATTCTGCAGTTGACCCCTGGCCTTATTCTGGCTGATGATATTAATTTTTTCCATCATCTCTTTTCAAATATGCAGTCAACTTGACTCATGTATGTTCCAGTCCTACTCTGTCCTGTGGAGTTGCTGAGTCAGAATTGACTTGATGGCAGCAGACTGGACAGTGTGCAACTTCAGGATGGATCTTGAAAATTCTCTGTAAAATAGACCATATAATTGTCTGATTCAAAATGGTCAACACCAGTCCGTTTCAGCTCGCTAATGTTTATGCATTCCATTTTGTTGCTGATGAGTTCCAACTTTCCTAGATTCATACTTCACACATTCCACCTTCCAATTACTAATGGATGGTAGCATGTTTCTTCTCATTTTGAGTCCTGTCACATTAGCACATGAAGGTCCCAAAAGCTTGACTACCGAAAAGCCAAGTGCCATCGAGTCGGATCCGACTCATGGTGACTCTAGGGGCCAGACTACTTCCGCATCGTTAAGGTGGACTACAGGTCTGAAAAATCCATGAACTGAATTGTTCTAAGTGCCACATACCTCACTGCTGAATATCACTACAGACAACTTCAAAGCGCTCCGCTTAAGAAGCTACGTACCAATGCCAGCACCTAGTCCACCCTTCAAAGTAATTTTGGAACTCTTTCTGGAATGGCCACTGCGCACAGTGGTACAGTGGCAAGTATGCGAACTTAACTGTATAATTGTATGTAAGGTATCTTTTTAAAAAACTAAGGGGTGTAGAAGACACTGTGGTCTTCATATGTGGCTTTAACCGCACTTCCAAGAAAAAGGAAAATTTGCATTCAGGATCCCTTTATTGTTACACATAATTACATGACTTGAGTCAAGGAGCATCTGACTAGTTGGTATCAGGTCATTATGTGTAGGCACTTCATTAAACATTCAATGTTACAGTTTCTAGCCAATAATCTTTAGAGGTCTCAAACATGTTCAAAGCCCCCTGGAAAGGTCATACATCACAGACAAGGCATTGTGTCTAAGCTACTAAAATCAATCACCCCCCTCCCCCCACACACACAGGGAGGAAAGGAGGAGCTTTTGAAAAACTTGACATCCAGAAGCTGAGTTGCCAGTCTCACCTCCAGGAAGCCCACCTGGTTTACATCAGCCCATGGTGTCATCTTCTACTTCTCCACCCTTGAGAACCGCTTAAAGGTAGCCTCTGCTTGCCCCCTAAACCTGCTATTCCAGAACCGATTTCACTGTCCCTGGAGCCCTGGTGGAGCAGTGGTTAAGAGTTCAGCTGCTAACCAAAAGGTTGCCAGTTTGAATCCACTAGCCACTCTTTGGAAGCCTTTTTGGACACTTTTATTGTGCCTTATGTATAGACATCATTACCATGAGACACAATCGACTCAATAGCAATGGGTTTGTTTTGTGTCACTTGTCTTTGCACAGTCACCTTACCTCTGAGCCATAGCCCTAGCTTGTACTGGGATGTCCTCCTGGTCTCTCACACTGCAGTGTCCTACACTGTCCTCAGCATCCTCTCCCAAAGCAGTCCCTCCTCTCACATCCCTGTTTTAAGGTCTGCCTCACCCAGTCCCCAGGCCACAGCCTGGGACTTCACCCAGGATGTCAACGCCACAGCCCACCAACCCTGTGACCACTCAGTCTTCTCAGCTTCACTCCCACACAGCCCCACCTCTTGGCCCCACAGCCCTCTGGGTCAGCACTGTCCTCACCCACCATCCCTGCGGCAGCCCCCTCCCTGGCTCCTAGCTCCTCTTACTCACCACCTCCCTCTCTCCCTCTCACCACCTTCCTCCCCCCGCCCACAAACTCCTTCAACCATTTAGAGCCCACTCTGAGTCAGGCACTGTACTGGACACAGAGGACAGAGGGATGACCAAGGCCAAGCATGTTGAGTGGAAGGTCTCTACTGTTCCTTTTCCACGGCCTTGTCTGAGGCTGAGTTTTCCTTGACTCTGGGGCTTCACAGCCACTCATTCCCACAACCCATCCAGACTTCTGTCTCAGCCTCATGGGCTCTCCAATGCTTCCTGGGAACCCTACATACCTCTTACATTCCTTGTGTCGCAAAACGACCAGCCCCTGCTGCTAATTCTGTACCATCCCTACACGGCAGTTGCACTGATCTCCCCCACTAATCTAAATGGTATGCAGGATGAGGACCAAGGATTTCTTGGTTACAGCTGTGTCCCCAGCAGCACCCAGCACAAGGCAGCTCCATGGACCTTTATGGAGTGGTTTTCCAGAATGAATTCTTGGAAGAATGCGTGCCAGGGAGATTACAGAGGTATCCTCTGTGTTCTCTGCCCCGCCCCAGACATAAGAGCACCTCGTTTCTGAAATCAAGGAGCAGTGTGAGCAGCATCCCTTCGCCTGGTTCTTGGTCTCCAAAATGGTTCAAAATGATCCTTGAAAACCGTGTATGTCAAAAAAATCAGAAAAGGAGCGCAATTCCCTTTACGCCCTGGGCAAAGCGAACACACTGAGGACCTGAGGGGCAGCTGGTCATCAGCAGGAGGACGACGGGAGGCGAGCGGCTCGCACCGTTTCGCCACGTCCCGTTTCGTCTTCTCTCTTTGGGACCCCTTGCCGGAGGAGGAAGAGCCAAGACCCCCGGCAGGACAAGCCGCGACCGCGCCGCGCCGGGGGCGACAACCGGCAGGGCGGGGAGCCGGCCGGGGAGCTGGCCGCGGCGCGTCCGTGACGTCAGAGGCGGCGCCGCGCGCCGAGGGCCGAGGGGCGGGGCGGGGAGCGGCGGGGCGGGGAGCGGCGGGCCGGTCATGGAGCCGGTCCTGGAGCCGGTCCTGGAAGCGCGGGAGCTGAGTTCCTGGGCGGCCGAGGAGATGGGGGTGCCCGCGACAGCCCGGGCCGCGGAGGCGACGCTGCGCAGGTGAGGGGCGGGGAATGAGGAAGACTCCCTACCCTGGGGATAAGGGTTTCTGGGAGTGCAGCCGCCACCCCTCCGTGAGCACGCGCCTTCTTTTCCCGCCCGGTAAAAATGACCGTGGGCGCCCCACCGTGGGAGTAGTATGTCCGGCAAGAAGGTTCCGGATTTGAGTGAGAATGCTCTGGTGCTGACTCTCACACCCCCATCCCACTACCTGAGACCTGCCTGTGGTGACATCCCCGGCACCAGTGTGGAAATAGGATTTCCAGAGTAAGGTTACGCCTGCAACAGTTGATTTTTCCCACCCCAGGCCGGAGAGCACATTCGGGAGTTAGCAAGGCCACCCCCCTTGGGGACTGTGTCTCTAGTGCTGATGACCCATGACTATCAATGAGAGGGGAGGTCCTGGCAGTATATCTGCCGTCTCAGCTCCCCGGCTCTGACAGTACCTAGAGACAACCATCTCCCCCAGGACGGGGAGGACCCCGCCAGAGAATGAGAATACCCGCCCCCCCACCCGACATACCCAGTGAGGATCCCATCCTGGGTGACTGAAAACTCCCCAGAAAGGACGATGTCTCCATGAAAAGTGCCTCCACACACACTCAGGAGTAAGAACTCCCTAGTAAAGGCCTTCTCCACATCACTACCCCCGGAGGGAGAATTTCCCACCTCCTGCGAAACCCTTGTGGTGTAGTGGTTAAGTGCTACATCTGCTAACCGAAAGGTCAACAGTTCAAATCCACCAGGCACTCCTTGGAAACTCCATGGGGCAGTTCTACTCTGCCCTACAAGGTCGCTATGAGTCGGTTAGGGTAATGCTCCAGGTATACTTTCACACACTGTCCCCACAGGCTGTGTCTGGGCCAAGGGGCTGACATCTGGGCCTACGTCTTGCGCTACGTGCATAGCCAGAGGTGAGCCCCACTGGATGAGGTGGGTTGAGGGGGAGGAAGGGAAGTCAGGTGAGTCCTCCAGTAACTCTTCTGCCTCCTGCCTCCCCCTACAGGAGTGTCAAGAAGATCCGGGGAAACCTGCTTTGGTAACTGGTCCTCAAAACTGTACCCTTGCTGTTCCCTGCAGCCCCATCTAGCCCCATCCCCGCCCATAACCTCACACCTCGCCCCCTCTGTTGGAAGCTCTTCTCATGCCCTGACTCTGGCCTCATTTCCTCAGGTATGGCCACCAGGACAGTCCAGAGGTGAGAGTCATGCTACAAGATTCTCTTTCCTCCAAGAAGGAGATGATCCACTCTGAGCGAAGCCTTGTGCTGGGTGATGCTGGGCCACTGAGTCACAATATGGCCCTGCTTCCTGCATTCCCTGCACGGTCCAGGAAGAGGCGAACATGAGCTGGTTGGGAAGGGGTAATGGGGCATCCAGGCTGGAGCAAGAAGACAGGAAAAGGGGCAGGTGGAAGGGAGATGCTGAGGCCATTGTGGGTCCCAGTGGGTGGGGACCCAGCCGTATCCACGGGAAGACTTAAGGAGGCTTCGCAACTGTCAGATGTGGGGCTCTGTCCGACCTGGGTCAGAGATGTGAGTGGCGTCAGTGCAGAGACGGGAATCACTGATTGGGGGGTGGGTGAGAGAGTCCCAGGAGGGAGGAGAGGCCTGGGACAGCACCTTGGTGCTCCTCTGAGCCCAGTTCTGTGTCCAGAACAGCAGTGCTTAGGACACCCTGAGCTACCCAAGGGACAGTCAAGCCAGACTGAGCCTGGACCCAGCTGTACATCTGACCCTGTTCCTGACCCCACCAGGCCCAGCGGAAGTTGCAGCTGGAAGCCACTGTGGCCCGCCTGCGGGCAGAGATCCTGGAACTAGACCAGAGCCAGGAGCGAATGGAGCGAGACACTGAGGCTCAGGGTGACCCATGGGGCTGGGCAGACGGGTTGGGAAACCCCAATTTGGGAGGTGTGCATGGCCACCCTTGCACCTCTTCCGGAGCCTGGTGGTATAGTGGTTAAGCACTCAGCTGCTGGCCAGAAGGCTGGCACTTTGAACCTGCCAGCTGGTCATCAGGAGAAAGATGTGGCAGTCTGCTTCCCTAAAGATTACAGCCTTGAGAACCTTATAGACAGTCCTACTCTGTCCTGTGTGATCACTGTGAGTCAGCATAGACTGGACGGCAGTGGGTTTGTGTGTGTTTCTGTGTCCCTCCCACAGACACTGCCATGGAGCAGGCGCTGCACAGCATGCGCGACACCCAGCGCCGAGCCCTCCTCCTCCGGGCCCAGGCCAGGGCCATGCAGAAGCAGCAGCGTGGGCTCCAGGGCTCTGTGCAGCAACTGCAGGACCAGCTCCGGTGCCTGCAGGATACAGAAAGGTGGGCCTCAGGAGTCCAGTGACAGCCCTTACCAGCTGGGGCAGCCATCCGTTGTCAGAGACGCTAGCGCGCTACCCCAAGCTCTTCTGAGGTCACAGGTCGGTGCTGACTGTACACACAGCAGCACTGGGGAAGTAGCAGGTGACAGGGAAAGCCTAAAGCAGTGAGGAGTGGTGGTGAGTGGAGCATCTGGGAGGCACCCGAATTTTACTCGAAGACTCTGGGTCCTGGCCCCAGCTAGGACAGGTATTTAACCACTTTGTACAAGGTGCAGCAATTAAGTCCGTGAACTTAATTGTTCTAAGTGCTACATACTTCACTGCTGAACATCACTTTGGTCACCTTCAAAGACCTCCCCTTGGGAAGCTACGCACCAGTGCCAGTGCCTAGTCAACCCTTCAGAGCAATTTTGAAACTCTTTCTGGAACGGCCATTGCACACAGCAGCACCGTGGCAAGTTTGTGAACTTAATTGTATAGTTGACTGGGCGGGACTTTGTAGCCAGTAAACAAATATCTGTATTGGAACACTCTCCCAACTCACCTGATTTGGCCCCCAACGATTTTTTCTTTACCTAAAGATAAAGGAAATATTGAAAGGAGGACATTTTGATGACATTCAGGACATCAAGGGTAATATGATGACAGCTCTGATGTCCATTGGAGAAAAAATTCCAAAATAGCTTTGACAGGTGGTCCAGGCACTGGCATCAGTGCACGGCTTCCCAAGGGGAGCCCTTCAGAGGTGACCACGGTGATAGAAGTATGCAGCACCTTTTCTAGGATGAGTTCATGCACTTACCTGGCAGTCCTCGTACCTCGCTTTCTGAGATGTTATCTTCGTTTCCTGTGCTTTAGTAACAACAGGAATTGCTGCTCTTGCAGTTTAGGGAACTAGAAGGCTGGAATCTGGGTGTCAGCAGGGCTGCTGTCAGGAGGCTCTTGGGAAAAACCCGTCCTCGCCTCTTTGTAGCTCCTGCCAGGCATCCTGGTGTTCCTTTGTATGTAGCCGTGTCACTCAAGCCCCTGCCTCCACCTCCATGTCGCCAGCTGCCCTCTCTGTGCGTCCTGGGTCTGAAACCCCATCCTCTGTCTTAGAGAGACGTCAGCCATTGGATTCAGGCCCTGCTCTAACTCACTGTGACCTGTTGTTTTAGTCAGCTAGGGCTGCTCTAAGAAATACCACAGAGTGGATGGCTTTAACAAAGGAAGGTTTATTCTTAAACAGTCCAGGAGGCTAGAAGACCCAATGCAGGGTGTCCACTCCAGGGGAAAACTTTCCCCCTTGTTGGCTCTGGAGGAAAGTCCAGTATTGCATCAGTCTTTGTCCAGGCAACACCTTGGCACAGGAACCTCAGGTCTGAATGACACTCTTCTCCTGGTGTAGCTTTCTTGGTGGTGTGAGGTTCCCAGTTCTGTTCCTGCTTCCCTTTCCTTTTATCTCTTGCATGATGAAAGGATTAAGGGTGGGGCAGGCCACTCCAGGGAAACTCCCTTTACAGTCGAGTAGGGTGGTGATCTTATAAAGGGATTTACAGTCCCGCCCTAATCCTTTAACATACAGCACAGGAAAACCACAAAATGGAGGACATCCACAAGATACTGGGAGTCATGGCCCAGCCACATGGCCACACATATTTTGCGGGGACACAAGTCAATCCATGATACCTGTCTTACCTAATGCTGCTGCAAAGACCTTGTTTTCCAAGGAGGTTCCTGGTGGGCGTGAATGTTGAGGACACGCTCTCCAGTCTGGTGCCTCCCTGGGACAGGCACAGCGCTAACCCTTGTGATAGGCTTGCTGCTCACTGCCCTCAGGTCGGCCCCCAGCTCCCGCTGACCCTGTGTGTGACAGAGCAGATCTGCTCCACAGGGCTGTCAACTGTCATGGTTGTCATGGGCATTCAGTACCATCTGGAGGTCACCAGGCCTCCAGTGGGGCCGCTGAGTGGGTCTCAACCGCCCTCCTGTGGATCACCAGCCGACTGCAAATGACCGGCACCACTGGAGCGCCTTGCCCCGTAAGGCAAATATGGCGAGGACGTGTGTTAGGTCTTGTCACATGTTGGGAAGAGTACCCCTTAGCCGTTATCCTGAGTGCTGGGAAGGTGTGTCATTTTAGAGGGTCATGAGCATGGCAGGGACGTGGCCACCTTAGATTTTCACAGGATCTCTGACTCCTGTGCAGAGAACAATTGCTGGGGCAGCAGGGAGAGCGGTGAAGAGATTATGCACAGTCCAGGTCGGGGGCGCCCGGGATCCAGGCCTGGTGACCCCTGAGGGAAGAGGAGGGAACGGGACACACACACATTTGTCCCCTCTTCTCCAGAGGCCCCAGCCCCAACTGTACTCTCTTTGCAGGAAGGCCAAAGTAGATGTGACCTTTGGGCCCCTGATGGCAGCACCCCTCATTCCGGAGCCTGTGGTCCTGGTAAGACTGGGCCTTAGGAAGAGGGGTGGAGAGGCTGGGGCCAGCTGGGCGCTTGGGTCCCTCTCAGGCCCCATCATCCCTTTCCTAGCATGACGTGCGAACAGCCTGCAGCCTCCGGACCCAGTTCTTACAGGACCTTCTTGTTTCTGGGGCCAAGGGAGGCAGCCTCCTGTGAGTACCTCTGGGCCTTGGCAGTCACTTAATTTTCAAACACTGAGCTCCTGGCCTGTGCCAGCCCCCAGCCCTGCCCTGCCAGGCTCCCAGCTGAATGCCTGGGAGGCACCCAACCCAGCTTGGAGGGCAGAGAGGAAGGCGTCTCAGATGAGGAAGCTTTAGTAGGGTCCATGCAGAGGCCTGAGGCAGGCCACCCAAGTGTCCCAGACAGAGAGGACTTCTTCTCCTCATGGGTGAAGTGGGGACAGTGGCTGCCCTTACCTTGTAGGACAATTGAATGATTAGATGTTCTCTGTCCCCACCCACCCCACAGGACCGCTCGGGAAGGCCACTTTGGGTCTTCCTACCAGCAGTGGCTCAGCTCAGTGGAGGTGAGGGCATGGCCAGCGGGGGCTCGCAGGCGAGAATCTGGCCCCAAGATCAAACCTCATAGTTTGGTCCCTACCCACTATCCCGTGGGGCCCAGCTCAGAGCCCTGCCCACATCCTGCCCCTGACTTCTCCCCCAGGCCCTACTGACCAGCCACCCCCCTGGCCATGTCCTGGCCGCATTAGAGCACCTAGCTGCAGAGCGGGAGGCTGAGATCCGGTCCCTGTGCTCTGGAGACGAGCTATCCAGGTATGGCTGGGGTGCTCTGATAGCTAGGGAAGGCAGGTGGGCAGGCTGGGAAACCATGCTGACCAGCCATGGTGACATGCTCATTTTGGGGGTACTGGGCTGAGACGGCTCCTCCCTCAGCAGCTTTGCCCTGTCCCCAGGCCCCAGGCCCCGGACCCGGACCCGGACCAGTCAGACTGCAGCCAGACCCTGCCGTCTGTGGTGCACCTCATCCAGGTGACCCCAGGCGCTCCCCAGGACTTTCCCCTTCCACCCCCTCCCTTCCCAGGACTCAGCCCAGCCCCTCACCACGTAGACAGGGCCCACCCTGACGCTGTGCCCGGCTCCCCAGGACGGCTGGCGGGCTGTGAGTGTTCTGGTCACCCAGAGGGGCCCCCTCCTGAAAGAGCATCAAGTCCTGACCGGGCGTATCCAGGGCCTGATGGAGGAGATGGAGAGAAGTACCCCGGGACCCAAGGAGAGGTGAGGGTGCCCCATGGCCGAGCCTCTAGGCGGTCTCTCCAGAAGTCTTGGGGTGTTGGAGTGTCCCCGCGCCCACCCCGCCCTCCGAGTGTGTCTCCCCTCGGAGCTCATCTCCCTTCCCCCAGCCCGCCTCCTGTGGCCCGCCGTTGAGCCACTGTCTGCCGGTCCCCAGGCAGGTGCTGGCGCTGGGCCTGCAGGGCTGCGGGCTGTGGGCGGAGCTCCGAGCCCTGCGCGCCCAGAGCCGGGAGCTGGAGGAGGCGGCCAGCCGGCGGCAGCTGCTGCTGCGGGAGCTGCAGGCCAAGCGGCAGCGCATCCTGCGCTGGCGCCGGCTCGTGGTGAGGGCGGGGCGGGCCTCCTCCCGGGGGCGGGGCGGAACCAGGGGGGCGCAACGTGCGACTCCCGGGAGCAAGCTGGTGGTGGCGGGGTGGGGGGAACAGCAGCAGACCTCAGAGGCTCCCCGGGTCCCCAGGAGGAGACGCAGGAACAGGTCCGCCTGCTCATCAAGGGAAACTCAGCCAGCAAGAGCCGCCTGGGCCGAAGCCCCGGGGAGGTAAGTTGGGGGGCAGGGCTGCAGGGATCCAGGCTTCACCCTCTGGGCAGAGGGAAGGGAGGCTGGGCTGGGTGGACTCAAACTCCCCTTCTGGTCCCTTTCACTCCCCCTACAGGTGCTGGCTCTTGTTCAGCAAAAGGTGGTCCCCGCATCTGAGCTGGTGACACCCCAGAGCCAGAAGCTGCATCACTGTCTGGAGGAGGAGGCCCGGCACCTGCCAGGCCTTCTGCTGGGCACCCTGCTGCGACACAGCCCTGGAGAGTAAGATGGGCTACCGCAGGCTCCCTTCCAGTGGGTGACTCTCTTGCCCTGGACTCTCCCAAAAAACTGACCCCAAATCTGTAGCGTTCCCAGACTTCACCTAATCCCCAGAACCACCTCCTGGTTCCTAGGCCTCCAGACCTCTAGAACCCAAGCCCTCAGGACTTTTCCCTCCTTTTATGCCCTACCCAACCCAGAGTGTCCCCCCAGGCCAAAGACTTTGCCCACGGTCTTGCCGTCCATCCACCATTTGCATCCCGCCTCCCCAAGGGGCTCCATCTTCATAGCACTGAGCCACACACTGGGGCTGTCTGCAGGGAAGGTGAGTACCCATCCCCTGTGAGCTCTTCTCCCCCACTCCACCCTGCCCTGCCCGAGGTGACTGTCCATCCTTCTGCCGCCAGGCCCCTGAGCTGCTCCTCCCCAAGGCTGCCTCTCTGCACCAAGACCTCCTGCTCCTCCGAGACCAGTGGGGTCTCCAGTGCAGGGAGCTGCTCCGCATGAAGACAGGCCTGCCACCAGGACCCTCTGCCCAGGGTAGGCCGCGTGCTGCTCGTCTCCCGCAGCCCCGCCATGCTGCAGCTCCCCAGCCTGCAGAAGTAGCAACAGACAACGCCTGTCACTCACACACGTGCTCTCACGGTGTGCTAAGGGCCTGAAGCGTATTCACCCTTTTGATCTGCAACAGAGCCCCACAAAGCAGTCTTACTGTTCTCCTCAGTTTATAGAGGTGCTGACTGAGACCCAGAGGGCTGGCCCAGCATGCCCAAAGAGCAGAGCTGGGAACTGAGTGCAGGCGGCCATCTGGTGTGGGTCTGTGCCCTCGGTCCCTGGCCCACTGAATGCCAAGTGCTCAGTGCTCACAATCGAGCTGTAGGCTCAGCAGCTAAAAGCTGCCTGTGGAGGAACCGCCTGGATCCCTTTCTTAGCCCCACCTCCCCCAACCTGCATGAGCTCCGTACCTTGGTGGCGCAGGGGTAATGGCAGTACCTTACAGAGTTCTGGAAAGATTCAGTTAGCTGCCCCGGGCAGGGCTTGCCATGAGTGCTCTCTGGGAGTCTCCTCTGTGATCACGGTGACTGTTGTCCACACACGGCCTCTTAGAGCCCGCAGCACAGAAGGCAGGGATTAAGACCCCCAGTTTACACATGAGGAAACAGGCTTAGAGAGTTCCATTCATTCAGAGACCCACTCATCCTATGCCCACTGGTGTCTGCCAGGTGCCAGGCCCTGACGGCTCCGTGAGGGGTAAAGCATGAGGCAAGAGCAAGGGGCAGATGGATGGCAGAGGTGACTGGATGAGAAGCCAGTTGGGGCTGCTGTCCACAAAGCAGGAAGAGAGATACCGCTTTCAGGTCTTGAGTTTGGGTCTCCCTGTCCCACCACTGCTCCATGTCAGGGGGCCCCCGCATGGCCACAGTGGGTGCCACTCTTCCTGCCTCAGGAACACCCTGAGCCTTGAACACATTTTAACCCAACTCTTGCTCACTCCTGCTCTGAAAAGCCATGCTGCTCTTCCTCATCCTCTGGTTCCGCTCTCCTCTGGGTGTCCCCTCAGTTGTGGCCCGACCTTTACTGGAAGCAGAAGTCAGAGACCCCAGAGTCCCCCTGGACCACTGCCATCCCCTCGCCACCCTCCGTACCCACCTCCAGGCAGGCGGTCACACCCCGGCCACTGTCCTGGAGCGTAGGTAGGCCCACCTCTCTGCTGGCGTAGCTGAGGCTCAGAATAGGCAGGTGTGTGTCCCAGGTCACAGGACAAAGATGAGGCAGAGTCAAGATTCGAGCCCAGGAGGTCCGACTTGCTGACAGTCTGTCCCTGTTCTGACCCGTGCCCTGTCCTGGGAACACAGGCGGGGACTAGACCCAGTCAGAGTGCCCAGGAGCAAACACCAGAGGACGCATAAAGGGCTGGGGTGGGATAAGGAGGGCACCTTTGGGTGAGGGAGGCTGGGCAGGTGGTTTGGGAGGAAAGGTGGCCTTGTGGGATGTAGGTCATGTCTCACCAGGAGTGAGGAGCTGGGGCCACAGGTGCAAGGCCTCGGCCCCAGGGTGGAAAGCTTGGATTGTGTCCTAGGGATACAATCTGGGTGCCATGTGGCGGGTGGTCGAAACTGCAGCTGGGAGGAAAGGGCCAGAGGGAGGGAAGGCAGAAGAGATGGTCAGGAGGCTACATAGGGGCCGTGGATATTGACGGGGGAGGGAGGAAGGTGTCAGCATGAGGCCTGGCCTCCTGCCTGCTGAGCAGTAGGACTACCCCAGAGACAGGACCTGGGAGCAGACAGGTTTGGAAGGGACCCTGAGGCCAGGACTCAGTGGTGAGACTAGGTGACTTCAGCTATGACACCGCTCTGGGTTTCTGACCTGCAGAGCTGCTGCAGATCCAGGCTTCCCAGGAAAAGGAACAGGAGGAGAGTCTGGGGCAGGCGCTGAGGCAGCTGGAGACCCTGCTGGCCCAGGCCCTGGAGCGGATCCCCTGGCTTCAGGGAGCCATTGGAGACTGGTGAGAGGACCTGCAGCAGGGCTGGGACTGAGCCGGGTGCAAGGGGCAGGATTCAGGATCGGGGGCAGGTGAGGGGCAGCCTGGGTTGTTGCGGGGAAGCCCATGCGAGTCAGGCCTCCTGACATTGTTCCCTTCCCCAGGTGGGAGCAGCCAGGCCAGACCGCCCTCTCTGACGAGCAGCGCCACGGCCTGTCCCTGCCCCAGTGGCGGCTTCGCTGGGTCCAAGCCCAGGAGGCCCTGCGGCAGCTGTGCGGGTGACAGGAGCGCAAACAGGAGCATCCCATGTTCCCCCTACACCCACCTCCCCAAGTAAAACATTTAGGAGAAGGCGTTGTCTGCATGTGTCAGCCCCTTGTGTGCCCACACCCCTGTCCCTCCTGCGTGGTAGTCTGCTGCTCTCCTCAGTTCTCTCGCTGCCTGTCTTGTCATCTACCACAGCCAAGAAAATGGGTACTCTGGGACCCACCCCTAAACTTCCCTCATCACTTTCACTCTTGGCATAAAGTAATTGTCTCCTGTAGGGCACTCAACAAAGCTGGCTGAAGTCCCTGTATTCCAGGGGTCATTGTTCTAGGAGACAGGTGCCTCACGAGTTCAATAAGCCAAATATATAGCCTGTTAGAAGAACTGCTGTGTCAGAAGACAGCAGGATGTCTCACAATCCACAGCCGTGGCTACGCTGACACCAGGACTAGATGGTGTCCAGCTGTTACTGCTGACCACTTTAATCAAGTCCCCAGTGGACAGGCCTCCATAGGAGAAAAATGTGTAACAGCACCTCAGATTCCTTCAAGAAAAACAGACCCACAGGCTTAGATGAGACCAGAGGACTCCCAAGACTGCTACCGTGGGGTACTCAGACTTCAACCTGAAAGTAACCCCTGGGGTCACCATGTAGCTAAATAACAAGTTGACTCAAACAAATGATGCATACTGCCCATAAGCACTGTGCACCTTTAAAAAATGGCCTCTGTTAGACGAGTCAACAATGACTGTGAAACAAGGATGGGAATGTGAGCGGCAGGGAGCTAGATGGACGGGAACAGCCACCGGGAGGGAGACTTGACAAAGGTCACGTGTTGTGACAGGTGTAACTCATGGACAGCTGTAGAAACTGTTGAATGGGAAGCTAGACCAAACCTGGTGCCATCACGTCGATTCCAACTCAGACTGCTGCGTCCATGTCATACACTGAGTTGTGTGTCCCCGCCAGGAATAGGTGTAACAATTTGGATTCCCAGTATTGTGTGACTGCCCCTCACTTTGTGATTTTTCCTGTGCGGTAAATCCTAATCTCTGCCAGCGGTTAACAGATTGGATTATGTTAAAGAGTGTTAGCGTGGGACGGGAGCACCCTTCGTAAGGTCCCCTCCCTGCTCCGCTGTAAAGGGAGTTCCCCTGGAGTGTGGCTTGTGCCACCTTTTATCCTACAAGAGACGAAAGAGAAACAAGCAGAGAGCTGAGAACAACAAACCCCAAGAAAGCAGCACTGGGAGTGGAGCACGTCCTTCAGACCTGAGGTTTCTGCGTCAAGATGCTCCCTGACCACAGACCGATACAACCCAAGGACTCCCTCCAGAGCTGACGGACAGAAAGCCTTCCCCTGGAGCAGACACCCTCGATTTGGATTTATAGCCTACTGGACTGTGTGAGAATAAACTTTCCTTTGCTAAAGCCATTCTCTTGTGGTATTTCTACTAGAGCAGTACCAGATGACTAAGACACTAAACCTTCACTAAAAACAACAGAATACTAATGGCAATTAAAAAAAGAAAGAAAAGGGTCAACAGCCATTTGAAAGCATAGACAAGGCTGAGGGGCAAGGAGACTAAGTAAATGGAATTGAAGCAACCAGAAGAGCAATAACAAGTCTGATGATGTGAAGAATGTGACCAAGGTCATGGATGATTATGTCTAAACTGTGTAGTGGCAGCAGGTTTTGCCATGTATATTTTCACCAAAAAGGGAAAAAAAGTAGGCTACCTAGAAAGGTCACACTCCCATAAAGGTGCTGAGAGAGCCATGTGGGTATCTGAGGAAGACGCTGCAAGGGGCAATAACAGCAAGTGCAAAGGCCCTGGGGTGCCATAGGCTAGTGTGAGGACCATCAAGGAGGCCAGAGTGACAGCGGGTAGGAGATATCAGGAAATGAGATTATCCTCCAGTTCTCGTACAGTTTATTCTTTTACATTTAAATCTCTAAGCCATTTGGAATCACCCTGGCAGCCAAGCTAAGTCAAGTGCCGTTGAGTCGGATCCTGGCAGATGGATCCAATTTGTCCTGTTAGATGTATCACAATGTTGTTGGTCACCACTGAGTTGATCCCAACTCAGGGCCACCTTACATAGGACTAAACGGGGCTCAGTCTTGTAACATTCTCAGGATCACTGACGTGTCTGAGTCCACTGTTGTTGCTGTTCCATCAGTCCACCTCATGAGGGTCCCCTCTTTGTCACTGGCTCTCTGCTTTACCAAACAAGATGTCCTTCCTAGCAACCAGCCAGTGAGGCAACATCTCCTCGTCCTCAATTCTGTGGAACATTCCAGTTGAGTGTCTTTTAAGACTAATGAAGGGGACCAGATCATGTGGTATAGCATCTGTCATCTGTCACCAGTGCGTCCCTCTCTGCCTAATCTGCTACTTTTCTATCTCAAAAGTGACTGGTTGAAGACACATCCTATACTGATACGGCCTCGTTAACAACAACAAAGTCTTTGCAGGTAGGATTGCATCCACAGGCAGGAAAACCACACCCACTGCGTTGCGTCAATCTGGACTCAACGTGATGCTGTAGGACAGAGAACTGCCCCCATAGAGTTTCCAAGGCTGTAATCTTTACAGAAGCAGACTGTCACCTTTTTCTCTGATAGAGCTGCTGATGGGTTTGAACTGTCTTTTAGTTAGCAGCCCACAGCTGTAACCACTGCACACCAGGGCTCATCCCATACCTACAATGTTATTTTAGGGGGACACATGACATGGATTGAGCTGTGTGCCCCCCCAAAAAGTGTGTAGCCATGTGGCTAGGCCATGACTCCCAATATTTTATGATTGTCCTCTATTTTGTTGATTTTCCTATGCTGTAGGTTAAAGGATTAGGGTGGGACTGTAAATCGCTTCATAAGATCACCTCCGTGCTTCACTGTGAAGGGAGTTCCCCTGGAATATGGCTTGCACCACCCTTACTCCTTTCATCCTGAAATAGATAAAAGGAAAGGGAAGCAAGCAAGAGTTGGGAACCTCATACCATCAAAAAAGCAGCACTTGGAGAAGAGCGCATCCTTCAGACCTGAGGTTCATGTGCCAAGATGCTCCCCGGACAAAGTGATGCAACACAAGGACCTCCCTCCAGAGCCGACAAGGGGGAAAGCCTTCCCATGGAGCGGACACCCTGAATTGGGTCTTGTAGTCTACTGGACTGTGTAGGAATAAACTTTCCTTTGTTAAAGCCACCCACTTGTGGTATTTCTGTTAGAGCAGCACTAGCTGACTAAACAGCACAATCTAATCCCTTTTGTTTCCAGATACCATCAAGTCATCCACTCAAAGACCCTGTGTCTGACAGACCAAAGCACTGCCCCATCCTGCGCCAGCCGAGCAATCATTGTCACGCTTGAGCCCACTGTTGCAGTCACCGTGTCAGTCCATCTCCTTGAGGGACTTCCTCTTTTTCCCCAACCCTCTACCAAGCATGATGTCCTTCTCCAGGGACTGGCCCCTACTGATCACAAGTCCAAAGCATGTGAGATGAAGTCTTGCCATCTTTGCTTCTAAGGAGCATTCTGGCTGGACTTCTTCCAACACAGATTTGTTCATCCTGTCGACAGTCTACGGTATATGCAACATTTTTCACCAGTAGCGTACCTCAAGGACATAACTTCTTCGGTCTTCCTTTTTCACTGCCCAGCTTTCACATACATAGGAGGTGACTGGAAAACACCATGGCTTGGATCAGGAGGACTCGAGTTCTTAAAGTTTCATCTTTGTTTCCGATGCTCTAAAGAGGTCTTTCCCAGCAGATTTGCCCAAGGCATTTGATTTCTTGACTGCGGCTTCCATGGGTGTTGATTGTACAGTATATGTATCACCTATATACTTTCAGATTCATGGCACTTGGCTTGGCTTTATATACTTTCAGATAGTTCAGGGGAAAAATCAAGGTAGCTAAATATGAAACAATTGGTCGATTCTGACAAGAGTGTCTATTGAGGGTTTGGTTTTGTTTTTTTCAATTTTGCTGTAGGTTTTAAACAAAAATATGGGAAATACAGATAAAACAAGGGTAGAATATTGGTAACTGTTTAAATTGAGTGGCACATACAGGTTCATTATATTACTCTTTCCACTCTTGTGTACGGTTGAAAATATGTATAGTTAAACATTCTGAAAACTTCCCCGAAAAGGGTCAGCTGTGTCCCAAGAAAGGACGCAGGGAGCAACCACACCGGGTACTTCTAAAGCGACGCCTCTGACTTGTGTTTCCGGACTTGTGCAAGAGTTGTTACATTTATCTGCAAGATCGCTGCCCTTTTCTTCTAACAATGTCCTCGTATACTTCAGATGTCAGTCCGTCCAGGAAACCCATGTCAGGCGCCTCCGTTGGCCGTCCGCCATCCCATCCTTCTCTGGGAGGCCCTGTCTGGCAGCTTGCCTATCTCCCCCTAGAAGCGGAGTCCAAGTTCCCTTAAGCCTGCAGCCTCGCCCCGCTCACAGCGTGACAAGACGGCAGCGCGCTTCAAAACTTCCGTTGCTCCATGGGCGGAGCCTCCAAACTTTCCTGAGTTTTCAGAGGTCCGCATTCTACATCGGGGGTGGGCTCAACTGACTCTGCTGCTCTCTCATTAGTCCATGTACCCGCTTGGAGGCTGACCAACCTCTCTTCTCTGCGCTCTCATAGGCCGAGGTCTTCCGCAGGCTCTCTGCTATCAGCACTCTCATTAGTCCAAGTTCCTCCTTGAGGTGAGCCCTCAGGGAGTGGCTGGGTTCTCATTGGCTCTCGCTCGGTGGGGAAGGCGGGCCTCTGTTGGCGTCTTGACGTCACTCACCAGCGCTCGTCCTTTCCGCTCTGACGCCATCCACCGGCGCCCACTTGACGTAGTCGAGGTAGACTAGGGAAACCGGCGGCGGCGACGGCTGAGTCCAGGCGGTAGTAGCAGCGACAGCGACGGCAGCAACGATGGCCGGGGCGGGACCAGCACCGGGACTCCCGGGTGCGGGTGGTCCCGTCGTTCCGGGCCCTGGCGCTGGCATTCCGGGCAAGAGCGGCGAGGAACGCTTGAAGGAGATGGAAGCGGAGATGGCCCTGTAAGGCCCGCGCGACACAGCGCGATAAAAGCTGTGTTAGAATTAGAGCTGCTGACTCTGAGTTTGCTAGCCGCCGCAGGCTCGGGAAAGGGCTCTGTCATGGGGCAGTGGGACCTTCGGGATTGTGGAGGCAGGGATGGGAAGATTGGCAGGGCTGAAGGCGCTGTCGCGATATACCCAGCTTTCCAGCATTGGTGTGCGGTCCCGATCACTAGTATCTGTCCCTTCTACAGGTTTGAGCAGGAAGTTCTGGGGGCTCCGATCACCGGGATTCCAACTGCTGTGCCCACGGTGCCTACTGTCCCCACAGTAGAAGCAATGCAGGTCGCAGCAACTCCTGTGATCCGCCCGATTATCGCAACCAACACATACCAGCAGGTACGGCCAAACTAAGGTATATAAGTCAAGATACAGAGTGCTTAGTACACGGTAAGTGTTTATATACAGAGAGCTATTGATAAGCCAGTTGGTTGGTTAATTAGCGTGACAAATTTTATGTGTCATAGGCTGTTCTAGGTGCTGAGGACGTATTTCTGCCCCTTGGGAGCTTGTATTCTAAAGCATATCGTCCAGTAAAACTTCCAGCAGCAGTGAAAATGTTTTAATCTATTTAAAATGTATATCTAATTTAAGTAGTTCTTGGGTTCAATTAGTCATACTTCAGTTGCTCATTAGCCAGCTACATGGGACAGTGGAGAGGGAGACTCTTAAAAAATGATAAATCAAACTCACTTATTCTGCATAATCTTGTTGGGTGCCCTCCATGCACCAGGCTGTATTCTAGGCATTAAGCATATAGCAGAAAAAGACCAGAGAAGAAAAACCACCACTTCCGTGGAGTTTACATTCGCTAGGGAGAGACCGACCAGGGTAGGGAAAGAGGAACAGGGATGTATTGTGTAGTTTGGGAAAGCCTTTCTGAAAAGGTGACATTTCAGCAAAGGAGGTGAGTGAGGGAACCATGCAGGTGTCTGGAGAAAGAGTGGTGCCAGTGCGAGGGACCTGAGGCAGATGCGTGATGACACGTCCAGGGAACTGCAGGGAGACCAGCCTCACTGGTCTCGTACCATGCTTGCTACAGTCGAGGCTCGGTAAAAGGAAGCCGCTCCACAGGATAGAGTGACACTGTGGCATCAACAGTGGACTCAAGCATAACAGCAATTGTGAGGGCAGGCAGCACTCTGTCCTGTAGCAGGGAGGGCTGCTGTGAGTCAGAGTCAACCTGATGGCACCTCACACCAACCAGCAAGGAGAGCTGTGGAGATGAGGTGGAGAGATGACCTAAAACTCATTGCCATCGAGTGAATTCCGACTCACAGAGACCCTATAGGACAGAGTAGAACTGCCCTGTAGGGTTCCCAAGGAGCGCCTCAGAGACTAGAGATGTTGTAGGGTCATGTGGGGCCATTGTAAAGACCTTGGTTTGTACTCTGAGATCAGGAGTAGAGAAAGATTTTGAGCAGAGGGGTGAGATGGGCTGATTGTGGTGTCACCAGAGCCCCTCTGCTGTGTTTGGAAGATAGATGGTAGGAGCCAAGCTAAGAGATGATGATGGCGTGGACAAAGAGGTGGCGTGGGAGACAGAGAGGACAAGGCAGACGTAACTTCAGGTAGTGTTCTATGTGGGAGATGAGACAGGGTGTAGAGAAAAGTTGCTTTCTACTGGGAAGGAAGAAGCCAGCTGTAGCTGGTATGACCCTTAAGGTCTCCTGAGAAGTAGTGTTTGAACCAAGATCTCAAGGTTACCATATAACTAACCTCCCACAAAATGCAGAGTCAAACCTTGGCCTCCCAGCATGTGCCACTTAGGGCAGGTCAGGGGCCCTGAGTTGTGTCCTTACCCTGGCCTCCTCCCCGACAGGTCCAGCAGACACTGGAGGCTCGGGCAGCCGCGGCGGCCACCGTGGTTCCTCCTATGGTGGGCGGCCCCCCTTTTGTGGGCCCAGGTAAGTAAGGAGTGTGAGTGTGGGGTGGGGGTGAGTGCAGGGTGGCAGGCAGTAAAAGGGTATCCCTCCCACCATTGTTGTCTCTCACCTCCCAACAGTCGGCTTTGGCCCCGGTGATCGGAGTCACCTGGACAGTCCAGAGGCTCGAGAAGCTATGTTTCTGCGGCGAGCAGGTAGGTCTGCGGCTGGGCCCGCAGCGTCTCCTTGGAAACCAAAACATCTTTGGTTTGTCAGGCATTCGTGTTCACTAATTGAGTCTCGTGCCTCAGTCACTCTGAAATCATCCTCTCCGTGTCATCACCCACATGGTGTCGTCATCTTCCTCAAACAGAAGCCTTCCGCGCCCTCGCTTGGCCCCTCAGTCCCGACTCCGTGTCTCTGCACAATGTATAGTCACAGTGCAATTTGTTTATTATGATCATCTTTGCCTTCTTTAAAATACAAGCCCTGTGAGGGGTAGGGAACTTGGTGTCGGACACAGTACCTGTTACAGACTGGTTGCCGAGCTCCACACCCAGCAGTTAAGGCCCTGGACAGAGAGAGACCCCTCATGTCCTCTCTAGAAGCTCCAAACAGTTTAGGGGTGGGCCAGCAGTGCTGTCACTGATGTCCCTTCTTTCCCCTGCTACTGTCACCCAGCTGTAATGTTCCTGACCTATCCTCTCCCTGGTGTTTCTCTTCTCTCACTGTTTAAGGTGACCTTCATACCTGCAGTCCATTTCTGTGACACTACTTTTCTATGTGTATGGAAAGAACATGTGTTCTCAGTTGGGTAGATCTGGTGTAACCTCTGTTAGATCAGGCCTCTCCATCATTTTACCTAAATCCTGGTAGACTTTTTCTTTTTAACGCGATGCTATCTGAGAACTTGTAGCGCTTCTTACTGTGTGCTGTGGTCTTGACCAAACTGGGCATCTAAGCCGGTCAGCTGCCCAGTTTGCGGCCTTGCTGTGGCTCCCCAGTGCCCTCGAGAGGACGTCTCTAGCTCGGCCAGCAAGGCCACGCTTGGGTGCCTGTTCACTTCTTGGTCTTTATCTGAACTTCTCTGACCCCCTCCGTCTTCGGTTTGCTTCCAGGGACTCTCCTGCCTTGCAGTTCCCTGCCTGACCAACTCTTCATTATCTGTCAGCTTTGCTCCTAGGTCCCTTCCTTCCTCCAGGAAGCCTTCTCTTGTCCCCAGGCTGCTCAGAGGACTCCTTTGGGCTCCCGTAGCCCCCCAGGGTTGTCCCTAGCCTGTTCACCCTGGTGATGGGTCTGTTCCTCCTCGCCCTGGACCAGGAGCTCCCTGAGAGCCCTGGCCTCCTGGTGTGCTCCTGGTGTTGCCACTCACCGGGCTGGGTGCCGAAGCGACCCTCGGGGGTCCGTTTTTGCCGGCTGAACACATGACAACCACCCACATTGCCTAAAGTGTTCCCAAGCTCTTGTCCAGGATCTCTTGGATGCTGAAACTATCCACCAGCACTTGGCCCCAAGCGCCCCAGTCCCCCATGACACACGCCCGCATCTCTCTCTCCCACAGCCGTGGCCCCCTCGAGGGCCCCTATCCTTCGGCCAGCCTTCGTCCCCCATGTGCTGCAGAGAGCAGGTGAGGGGCCATGGTCGTCACTCCTGCTGCGCACCCACCCTGAGCCCCCTGACTCGCCCACTAACACCCTGACAGATTCTGCTCTCTCTCCTGCAGCAGGCGGCCCCCGCCCAATGGCCATTCGGCCACCTCACCAGGCCCTCGTGGGTCCCCCTCTGCCTGGGCCCCCTGGACCACCCATGATGCTGCCTCCGATGGCTCGGGCCCCGGGACCTCCCCTGGGCTCCATGGCGGCCATGCGCCCTCCCCTGGTGAGTGTGGACAGGGTGCTGGTGGCCTGAGGTACGGTGGGTGGGAACCTCGCTCTGGGTCCAGTGGGCTGGGGCTCAGTGTGCCGCCCCTCTTGTCTTTTACGTCCCTGCCTTCCTGGTCTCTGATGTGTCCTGGGGTACCTTTCTTTGGCCTCTGTCTGTCCCTGACTCTCTCTGTGGCTACATTGTTGCCGTTTTGTTTTCTTTATGTTTGTGAGGAGAGGGAGGAGAGAAGCGCAGGTGCAGTTAGTGGGTTCATTTCTGTCTGTCTCAGATGGTCCTCCTCTGGCTGTTGTTCTCTCTTAGTGTGTGTGTCTGAACGCCTCTCCCTCTGCTCCTTCCTCTCCTCTGAGCTGGTGTTTTATTATGTGTCTGACATTTTGTCTCTGTCTACCTGTGTTTGTCTCTGAGTCTGTCTCTGGCTGTCTGCCCTTTCATTCCGTGCTCTCCCATTTCCTGCTTTCCAGCCCAGGCCCTGTGCTGATGTGTAAGGTGACAGAGGGAATACGTCTGAGCCCATGGGCTGGGCCCCTTACACCCTCCCGTTGTCCACAGGAAGAGCCAGCTGCTCCCCGAGACCTGGGGCTGGGCCTGGGCCTGGGCCTGAAAGAGAAGGAAGAGGCCGTGGTGGCAGCGGCCACTGGGCTGGAGGAGGCCAGTGCAGCGGTGGCTGTGGGGGGAGGGGGCACCCCAGCCGGCCCTGTGGTCATCGGGCCCAGCCTGCCGCTGGCCCTGGCCATGCCGCTGCCTGAGCCCGAGCCCCTGCCCCTTCCCCTGGAGGTGGTTCGCGGCCTCTTGCCCCCACTGCGCATTCCCGAGCTCCTGTCCCTGCGCCCACGGCCCCGGCCGCCTCGGCCCGAGCCACCACCTGGCCTCATGGCTCTGGAGGTAAGCAGGGAGTGGGTCAGGACAGGACAGGAGGGCCTGGGAGGGCGGGCACGTGTAAGCTCCCACAGAGATGCAGGGTGGGCTCCTGTTCTGGAGGCAGAAATGATCTAGGGGGCTGGGGGGAATGGAGGCCCTGAAGGCAGAGGGCCATGGAGACAGACACATGTCACCCACACCAGAAGGACATTGAAGGCCATGACCATAGAGGCTGGAGGGCTGGGCTACAGAGGACAGCAGCAGAGCCTGACGGGGACCAGAGCTCAACCACTGCTGGCCAGTCGATTCAGACTCGTAAGGACCCTCCATGCAGAGCAGAACTGCGCCTAGAGTTTCCAGGAGTGTCCCAGCAGAGCTGAACTTCAGTCTTTGGGTCAGCAGACATAGCACATGAGCACTGCGCCCCAGGGTTTCCAGAAGACGGTGACGCCAAGCCCTCTGCTGCAAAAAGATAGCTGATCCTCTTGCTCTTGCAGGTCCCGGAACCCCTGGGTGAGGACAAGAAGAAAGGGAAGCCAGAGAAACTGAAACGTTGCATTCGCACAGCGGCCGGGAGCAGCTGGGAGGACCCCAGTCTGCTGGAGTGGGACGCAGGTGAGCGCGTGGACGTGTGGGCTAGCCACCCTCAGCCGGGGACAGGCTCGGCGCCCACTTCCAACAGCTGCACTGTTGCAGCCCAGCTCCTGCGGGCGCGCTGTGGTGCAAAGGACAGGACCCTCGTCCAGGCACTGGCCAGCACCTGGGCTCGCTGACCCCTGCTTCTCTCATGCAGGGAGTGCCTCGCTAAACACCATAGAAGACATTCTTGTTCCTCCCATCTTACTATGAACATTTTCACAATAAGATGAAATTGGAAAAATAAGAATTTTACAGAAAAGTTGAAAGACTAGTACAGCAGACAGTCGTCTTGTTGGGTGCTGTCGGGTCAGTGCCAACTCACAGAGACCCCACGTACAGCAGGAAGCAGCCCGCGCCGTCCTGCGCCGTCCTCACGGTCGTTTCAGCCCTCTGCTGCGGCTGCTGTGTCAGTCCGTCTCACTGAGCGGCTTCCTGATTTTTACTGACCCTCTGCTTTACCAAGGATGCTGTCCTTCCCCAGGGACTGATCCCTCCTGACAGCATGTCCAAAGTATGTAGGGCGCAGTCTTGCCTCTGCTTTCAAGGAGCACTCTGGTTGGCCTGCTGCCAGAACAGATCTGTTGGGTCTCTTGGTGGTCCATGGTCCACTCAGCATTCTTCTCTAACACGACAATTCAAAGGGGTCAGTTCTTCCGTCTTCCTTATCCGTTGTCCACCTTTCATGTGCGTATGATGCGATTGAAAATAACCTGGCCTGGGTGAGGTGCACCTTAGTCTTCAAGGTGACATGAGGTCCTTTGCAGCAGATTTTCCCAGTGCAGTGTGTCTTTTGATTTCCTGACTCCGGCTTCCATGGGCGTTGATTGTGGACCCAAGTCACGTGAGACCCGTGACTGCCTCAGCCCTTCCTCCACCTATGCTGAGGGTGCGTCCTGGCCCAGCTGTGAGGACGTTGAGGTGCAGTCTGCACTGAAGGTGTGCTCCTTGGTCTTCATCAGTAAATGCTTCAGGTGCTCTTTGTTTTGAGCAAACAAGGCTGTTGACTGTGAAGAGGACCTGAAAGTGAGCAGCCTAGATTTAGTGATTAACCTTTTTCCATATTGCCATTACCCAGTGTGTGTGTGTCAGCCTTTAAGTGTGTGTATTTTTGTCGGCTGGCCCCCATGGGAGCACTTCCCATCTGAGCAGCCGCACACTGGTCTCTTCAGAACAGCAGCATTCAGGCTCCTGTCCTGATACCATTGTCACAGCCTAGAAAACTAACAGGAGTTACACAGTACCTCGTACACAGTTCATACTCACAGTTCTCCCCCAAAAACCCATTGCTGTTGAATCCAGTCCAGCTTACAGCAGCTCTCCGTGACAGACTTGTCTGCTGCTCTACGAGGACCGCACGTGTCCCCAGTTGTCCCCAAACGGTTGTTCTCCCCAGTTTGCGTTGCCTTTAGTGTTGTGTCTCTGGATTGTGTTTTACCATGGAATGGCTCCCTCCGGGCTTGGTTTTGTGTCTGTTCTTGGTGCATCCAGGCCCGATGCCTCGTAGGGGGTCCTGCCCTCTGAGCTCATCAGGTGGTTTCTGGGCTGGCTTATTTGGTCCTTAAAGAGGTTTCTCAGTCACTACAGAAGCCGTGGGGCAGCCAGCCCTGTGTCCAAGGAGGGAAGGGACCCACTGCAGTCCCTGACCTCTGCCATCTCTCTTGGGACTGTCTCCATGCTACAGGCTGGGGCTCTGGCAGCCTCAGCCCAGCATGGCCTCTGCAGGCCGTGGATCATAGTCCTGTGACCTTGGGCAAGCCGCTTAGCCTTCCGGCTTCCTTATCTCCAGAAAGGCGACAAATGGTAATAGTATTTGCCTCATGAGGCCAGGGGTTCCTGGGGACACGCACGGCCCTGGCCTAGAGGACATGCCCAAGAGCAGTGGCTGAGAGCAGGGCTGGACAAGGATCAGGGTGTGTGCAGGTTTGAGGAGCGCCGGGGCAATCAGAGTAGGCTCTGCAAAGGGAGCAGAGCTCAGGAAAGGTGAAGCTTCTGGTGCTGGGGTGCTGTGCTGCTGGGTGTTAGGAGCCCCAGGACTCACGGGGAGGTGTCCAGGAGACCAAAGGACCCCAATAGCACAGAGGAGAGGCAAGGCCTGGGACAGAGCAGGCAGGTTCTTTGTGGGCCTGGGTGGGAGGGCACTGCGGTGGGAGGGCAGTGTGGTCAGCGCTTCGGGTAAAGACTCTAGAGCAGGTGCCTTGGTTCACGCCCCAGATTTGCCACCTTCTGGCTGCGTGACTCTGGACAGGTGGCCTGACCACTGGGCCTCTGTGTTAAAGTGTTGTTGGGAGGGCCAGCTGTGTCAGAACCTCCGGTGTGCTTAGCAGAGAGCCTGTCACAGACTAATGCCACACAGGTGTTGGTTCCTGAGAAGGGCCTGCTAGGAACACAGAGGTACAGAGGGAGGCTCGGAGAAGGCCTATGACTGAAACGGCACAGACTGGGCCACGCTGGGGGAGAGGACAGGCATCCACTCCTCTCTCACCTCTTCTCTGTCCCATCTCCAGATGACTTCCGGATCTTCTGTGGGGACCTGGGCAATGAAGTGAATGATGACATCTTGGCTCGTGCCTTCAGCCGTTTCCCATCCTTCCTCAAGGCTAAGGTGATCCGTGACAAGCGCACAGGCAAGACAAAGGGCTATGGCTTCGTCAGCTTCAAGGACCCCAGTGACTACGTGCGCGCCATGAGGGAGATGAATGGTGGGTGAGGTCTCCCCTGGGGGCAGCGGGTGTGGTGGGCACCTGGCCTGCGCCCCCACGGCTGACTGACCTGAGCCCCATACCCGCAGGGAAATACGTGGGCTCGCGCCCCATCAAGCTGCGCAAGAGCATGTGGAAGGACCGGAACCTGGACGTGGTACGGAAGAAGCAGAAAGAAAAGAAGAAGCTGGGCCTGAGATAGGGCCTGGGGCTGGGCATCTGCTCCGCTGGCCGGGCACCGGCTCCTCCCGCAGCTGTCTTTGGAAAACTCCCAGCTCTACCCACACACCTGCCCCCATACCAGTTTCAATAAATTGACATTTGTTTCCATCCCTGGCTGGGCCACTGCTGGAAGCACTCTGGGGAGAGGGGCTTGCCACAAGCCATCTGGAGTAGTGGAGAGCCTGGAAGGTTTAACCCCAGGCGGACACTTTGGAGCCCCTACTATGTGTCCGTTACATCTTGAAACCTCACAAGCACATGCTAAGCAGCACAGTCCACTCCACAGAAGAGGTCACAGATTCTCATGGCAGGGCACAGCTGAGCCGAGCCAACTGAGACCCATGTCCTGGCCCCAGCTGTGCCCCCAGCACCAAGGGTACCTGGTCTGTGGGCCCTGCGCCGCTGGTGCACGTGGCCCTCTAGGCTTGCATCCGTTCGGCAAACTCACCGAGCCCCCAGATGATGCTGGGGACACAGCAATGACAGCTGGTTCTTGGCCCTGCCCCTGGGGGACCTCTTGGTCCGGTGGCAGGACACAGACATGTTGCCAGTGACAGCCCAGAGTGGTCAGGGCTAAAATGAGGGAGTCCTGGGGCCACAGGGCCCCTAAGTAAAGCCTGGTTGGCCACTGCCAAGGCCCTGTGTCACTCGCCTGCTCTGTCTCCCAGCCACTGCTCGGGGGTCTCTTGAGACTGTTCCCTGCCACAGCCCAGCAGACATCTCTTGCTGTGCGTGTGGGTCTTTCTTGGACCTTCCCATGAGTGTCCTGTTTCTTCTCCCTGCGTCTCTGCCTGCCTGAACCCCTTCCTGCTGCCTCCTGCATCTGCCTCGTGTTGGACATGGGGTGCAGCCAGCAATGCCTGAGGACTCGGGGTCCCCTAACTCGGTATGTCCCAGCCCTACCCCCCATGTGGCTTTGTTTTCTGGGCATGGAGCTTGTCGCTGCCTGTCTGCCAGGGCTTGGAATGCCAGGTGAGAGCTCATACCCCCCTGGAGGTGACGGCAAGCCCCAGGAAGCTGAGTGACACGAGCAGTGTGCACTTCAGTGGCCTGCTTCTGGAGGAGGCTGGGCAGAGACCTGGCTGAGGAAGAGGACAGTGAGGTTTAGGGGTGGGGGATGACACCCCCCTAGGGACAGGGCCATCGGGATCCATCACTAGGAGGAGGCAGGTTGGGAAGGACTTTGAGGCATCTGAGAGATGGTGACAGGATGTCTCAGGGACAATCACCCAGGAGAATCACCAGTTCCCTCTTCCTGTCTTCCACCCTTACTGCCCAGCTCTGACATCACATTTTCCAGTCTGGTCTGAGGGTTAGAAGGGCCAGGGCCTCCCTCCAGAGCAGGAAGTGCCCTTCAGCCCCCTCCCACCTGAGCTGGACCACCCAGCCCCGAGACCCTCACTAGCCCCCAGCACTAACCATCACTAACCTCCCGGTCCCAACCCCCTCCCACTCCCTGCAGCTAGGGAGGCAAGGAACGAGATGGAAGAGAGAAGGTTCCAGAAAGGAGGCTTTAACTATGTGCAGGGGAGTCCTCCTGGGAGGAGGAAAGTAGAGGTGGGGTGGGGCAGATGTGGAGGGGCTAGGGAAGGAAACCGAGGCAGAGGGATGAAGAAAGACGGGAGAACAGTTAGAAATAGTGCTATATCCAGAATCAAAGGTCTGACTAAGACTAGAGGGACCCCCAGAGGACATGGCCCTCAGATTCAGTTAACCCAGAAGTAAAACCATTCCCGAAGCCAACTCCTCAAAGACAGACTGGACTGTAAGACATAACGTGATACTTGTGAAGCATGGACTCCACAGCTCAAGTAGACCCATAAGGTGAGATGAGAGGGCAGAGGGGACAGGAGCTGGCTCAAGGGACGCAGGTAATACGGGGCAGAAAGGAGAAGGGTACTGTCACAGGGTGGGGAGAGCAGCTAGAGTCACATGATGTACGTAAGTTTTTGTGTAACTAACTCGAACTGTACACTTGAGCTTAAGGCACAATAAAAAAACAAAAAAAGTGCAGGAAGGAGATGGGAAGGAAGAGCAATGCGGAGACCGGGACAGAAAAGAAGGGGGAAGGGGCATGAGAGACACGGAGACCTGGGGAGCCTCGGGGGAGGAGCACTCAGAGATGGGGAGACCGGGGGAAACTCGGGGGAGGAGCACTCAGCAATGGGAAGACTCCGGTGGACACAGAGACTTGTCAACAGAGACTGGGTGACAGCCAGCACCGGCGGCACCAGAGTCAGGCCTGGGGCACCACTCAGAGCTGGGAGATCCACAGGGGAGAGACAGATGAAGCTACACAGGACAGTGGCCTCTGGCCCTCCGACCAGTCTGGAAAATGTGATGTCACAATGGAGTGACAAGGGGGAAGGCAGGGGTACAGGGAATTGGAGACCGCTTCTGGGAAGAAGGTTGGGACCCCTCAGCCTCAGGGGTTGGATGGATGGGCAGAGACCACGACACTGTCCCCTCTGTAAAGCGGACAGTGGCGATCTACATGCATGCACAAGCCGGACAGACAGTAAGGAAGACTTCGGAATTATGAGGCTGGTGAAGAGCCTGGACTCCACTGCGGGCTGCCAGGAGAACAAACAAGCCAGCCCTAGAAATCCTGTCAGGTGGCCCCCGACAAGCGAGGATGGTGAGACTGCATCGCATGGACCGCGGATGTGTTGTCGGGGCCGGGAGGGCCCATCTCTGGATAAGGACGTCATGCTTGGTAAAAAAACATGGCCAGCAAAGAGGAAGTCCTCAGCGAGCTAGATGCTGACATGGCTGCAGCACCGTCGCAGCCCAACCCCAACGGTGAGGGTAGCAAGGACCAGGCGGCTAGCACTCTGTCATCCTCATAGGGCTGCTGTGAGCCGAACTGACTGGAGGGCACCCGACTACTACTATGATTACAGAATGGACAGAGGAGCAGCACTCGCCTCCTTCCTCCCACCTCCCACCCGCTCACTCCCCACCTCTACCCCCCTCCTGCCTTACCAGGGATTCCAGAGAGGGGCTGTAGGACAGATGCCACCAAGAAGCCACCAGACGGTGACAGTCACTAAGACGAAGCAAGAATTGCCAGTGGTTAGTGCCCGAAGCAGAGCGAACAGCAGAAAAGGTCCATAGAAAGAGTTTGGTGGTTTTCAACAGTGACTATTTTGAGCATCATGGGCATTAAGTACAGATCCCAAAGCCAGGTTGCCAGAAAGAGAACATAAAAATATAGGACATCTGGTTAAATATGACTTTCAGAGAATCAGGTTTCAGTGTAACTGTGTCCTACACGCTGCACATGCCCGTGTACGTGATGTGTGTATGCACCTTGGGTGCTTGTTGATTCATCTGAGTTCCTTCACGTGTTCCAGCAGAGGCGACACTTCACTCCAGAGTGCCTCGGTGTTCCTGCAGACACCGTAAGTATCATGATAGCGTTATCATGTCTATGGACAGTAATTCTGATTTCTCACAGCCAATCCCTGCTCAAGTCTCTCTGCTGTCCCAAACTACTGTAACCTGGCAGGGGCCTGCAGTCCAAGCAGGCAGATGCCTGGCTCACTTCCGCTTCATAAAATGCTGATAAGAACCCTACCTACCTCTAACGAGGGTTACACGAGGATGCAGCACAGCAGGGGCCCAAATAAGGCACTGGCCATCATTCTTCATTGTTTACACTGTCCCGGTTCTTAGGACAGACATTTCTAGGGAGCAGCCCCCGAACGTCCTCCCCAGCACCCTCAGGAGGGGAGGATTTGGTCTGGTGGGGTTTCCTGAGTCGGCCTCCCTTCAGTCCAGCCCACCCAGGCACCCCTGTGGAGTGTGACGCTGACCACCCCTGTGGAGTGTGACGCTGACCGCTGGTGGGGAGGGGGTGGTGGGGAGGAGATAGCCGGAAATCCTGCTTCCTGTGGCAGATAAGCCCAGCCGACCCCAGATCCTCTCCCCACACCATGTCGCAGCATCAGGTGCCCCCAACAGAGAACCTGTACACTAAGTCCCCATCACCCCACACAGCTTCCCATTCCCCCAGCCCGCCGGCTGTTCCCGATGCAGTGTCCAGGCCCAAGCTGCCCCCACAGCAGCACATCCCCAAAGACCAAGGGGCAGGCGCCCACCCCTTGGGCTGGGGGCATGCCGCTCTGCCCCGCCCCTGCAACTCGACCCTGCTGCAACCCCTAGCTCTGACGTCTTGGAAAATTCCCCCCTGCCCAGGCCTCTGGGGAGGGGGTGCATGGTATGAAATGGGGCTGAGACCCCAGGCTGAGGGCAGAGGGACCTGGCCGAGGTGAGCTCTGAGCTGAGGACAGCAGTGAGGAGGGGTCGGGGTCTGAGTGGGGAGGGCTGAGAGAAGAGGAGGCTGAAAACCAAGACTCCAGGTCCTGCGCAAGGAGGGAGCAGGGACCTGGACCCTGGCTTTGAGGAAAGCCCGGGTTGGGGTCCAGACTCCACAGTCCCCAAGTGCCATCAGTTAATGTGGCTTTCACATTGTCTGAGCCCAGAACCTTCTGCAGGGACTCCCATGGACCTGATGAACTGGGATGAAGCTTCCCCACAGGAAGTGCCTCCTGGGAACAGGCTCTCATGGCTGGGTAGGCTGCTGGGCTGAGGCCGTAGGGTGGATGCACAGGTGGGGACCCCTGCACAGGTGGGGAATCCTGCTGATCCCTGCGCTGCCTTCGCACCTTATCGCTTGCAGCAGGAGCAGAACGTGGCTTCTGTTTCCCTGAACTGGCACTCCAAGAGGACACGCTGACAGCAGAGACATGCTGCAAAGGTGGCCACGGTGTGGGACCTCCTGCGGGCTGGAGGAGAGGGAGAGCTGGGCTCCCAGCTCTGTGTGGTGACAGGGCTGCCCACTGGCACTCCTGAGGTTGAGGGGTGGGTTGTCCAGGCTCCTGAGTCCGGGTCTGAGTGACTGAGGGGCCAACACTAGCCCCCAAAGAGTAAGTACTTCCTGGTGGGTCGTAGAGCGGGGTCTCCGGTCTGGACTGACACCCTTCCTTCGACACTCAGCTACCACCTTGTCCTTTCACAGAGCTCGCACAGTTGGACTGGGGCCCAGCCTTACAGCACCCAGAAGCTCCATGGGGAACCGGTGAGTGGGTGTGGACAGACGGGGGTAGGAGGCAACAGGGGTCCCAGTGCACCGGGGCTGGAGGTCTAGATTCCCAGGTCATTGAAGGGACACAAGGCAACGACTGGAGTTGCCAGTGTCTTCCCTGTGGCTTGACCAGCACCTGGGAGCTGCTCCCCCCAGTAACCGGAGCTCGGGGCTGGAGGCATCGCGGCTGAGAGCTCAGACCCCGAGACCACCCGAGGGGCGACGGCCAGGACCGCTGAGCGTCCCTCACTGGGGTCTCCTCCTCCTTACAGAGCCCGCCCCTCAGGCCTCTCCGTGGTCCGGAGGCTGGACGGACCTGGCGCGCGTCGCCTCCGACCCTTGGAGTCCCGCCTCGCAGGGCCTGGGCCCCACCTCCTCCGCTGGCTCTGAAAGGGTGGCGGGCCTGAACTGCGTCTCCTCGGCGGGAGCGGCCACTGGGTGGTCGCCGGCCCACGCCGCAGGGGGCTCCACCAGCGGGGACGGCTGGCTCGGCCCCGACGGCGCCCCCTGCCGGGGCCTCGGTGGAGAACCGCGCGCGGACTGTACCATCCCGTGGGGCCGGCCGGGCTCGGACTGTACCACCTCATGGGCCCAGGGGCTGAATGCGTATTACACCGCCTCTTCGGAGGGGTACCGGGGTTCAGACGGCACCACTTCCTTGGAACCGAGCCAGCAGTCAGACTGTGCCGCTTTGACCCTTTACCCCAAAATTAACCACCGAGGTTAGATCCCGGAGGGACCCGGGCTTGGGTGCGGTGAGGAGAGACCCAGGAACTAAAAGGGGAGCAACTCGGGAAATGGCATGAGAGCGGGTCTTAGGCACCGTAGTGCTTGAGGGAAAAGGCCAAAACTCAGCCTCCGGTAGTCTTCTAGGGAAGAAGAGGGTGAGGACCCAGTCTCGGAGCTACACCCGCATCTCCGGGATTATTGCTTTTATTTGCCATCAGTCGCTTCTGACATTTAGCGACCCTATAGGACATGGTAGAACTCCCCATAGGGTTTCCTAGGCCGCAGTCTTTAAGGTCGCCCCGACCTTTTCTCCCATGGAACCGCTGGTGGATTCAAACCGCCGACCTTTTGCTTAACAGCCGAGCTCTTAACCCTTGAGCCACCAGGGTTCCATCTCCGAAGAAGAAGGCTAAACTCCTAAAGCCCCGAGATGGGGAGAAGGACCGGATGCCTGAGTTAGTTTCCGAGGCAGACTCTTAGGTGCCCTATATGAAGGCCTCCAGATTCTTAGCATCTCGAGTTGGGAGGACGCCAGGACATCCTGGGACGTCACAGCAGCGAGGCCCCGGGACCAAGAAGCACGAATATTCACCTGCTTCCTCATCATAGGTCCTATTCAGCTGTGGCAGTTCCTACTCGAGCTGCTCCGCGACGGGGCTCGCAGCAGCTGCATCCGCTGGACGGGCAACGGCCGCGAGTTCCAGCTGTGCGACCCCAAAGAGGTTTGGCCGCCCCCTAGCCCCGCTTGGCCAAATCCCGCCCTCCCAACCCCGGATCCCGGCCTCTCCTCCCCAGCCTCAACCAAAGTTGTCCACACCCCACTGGAACCTGCGTCGGCCAGGTCTGGACCCTGCCCAGCCCCGTCCCCAGACCCCTCCCGTCCGCTGCCTGGCCTGCTCCTGCCCCGCCCCCAGTGGGCCCCGCCCCTCTGAAGAAGCCCCGCCTCTGCCCAGGTGGCGCGGCTGTGGGGCGAGCGCAAGAAGAAGCCGGGCATGAACTACGAGAAGCTGAGTCGCGGGCTGCGCTACTACTACCGCCGCGACATCGTGCTCAAGAGCGGTGGGCGCAAATACACCTACCGCTTCGGGGGCCGCGTGCCGGGTCTAGCCTAGTCGCACTGCGTGGGGGCGGACAAGGAACAGTGACCCAATAAAAGTATCCCGTGAAACCTCGTCCCGCCTGCTGGTCTGCATCCTTCCCGCTAACGCTAGGGAGCCGGCGAGGGCACCACCACCCTCCTCTTCCTCGCTGAGTAATCCTGAGACAAAACTGGGGCGGAAACAGACTGACCTTGAGGGAACGTGGAAACCCTGTGGCATAGTGGTGAAGTGCTGCTCTGCTAACCAAAAGGTGGTCAGTTCAAATCCACCAGGCGCTCCTGGGAAACTCTACGGGGAAATTCTACTCTGTCCTCTAGGGTCACTATGAGTCAGAGGGAATCTACTCGACGGCACTGGGTTTGGGTTTTTAAGAGAACCTACTGTGTGTCAGCTCTGCTGCGACATGTAAAGGAATCAGCTCCTCATGAACTGCTGTGCCTGTCCTGTGCTGGGGCACGTAAAAGAATCAGCCCCAACCACCAATTTATGAGTTTAGCTACTCTGTCTCCCTCGAGAGAATTTGCCCTAAAGATCTTGGCTTTCGCTCTGAGTCAGATCAGAAACCAGGGGAGGATTCTGGATTGAGGAGGAATGTGGTCTGTTTCGGGGGCTGTCAGGGTCCCTCTCGCTGAGTGGGCAGATTGAGGAGGGCACAGGTAGAGACGAAGCCATGGAGCCAGCTACTGCAACAGTTCAGGCTGGAAGTGACAGGGTTAAACCAGAGGCGACAGGGGAGATTCTGGATATGTTTTTACGACAGCAATGGAATTATTTCTGCCAGGCCTTTCATCGACCCCAGCCAAACCCACTGCCCTCGAGTCTATTCATATCCACAAGCAGCCCACGGTGTTTCCGAGCCGCAGGGTTTCCTCAGCTTCAATGTTTAAAGAACCACTGTAACCACTGCCACGTCTTTCTCCCTCTAGTGATTACAGATTAGTCATCGAATGCTTTAACCATTGCGCCACCAGTGTTCACCACGGACCCAAGCCACCTAAATAGTAATTGGCTGTGCCTGCTGAAGTTCTGCTGTCTATACGGTCTCTTAGGAGTCGGACTCCACTCTACCGCAGTGGGTTTGGGTTTGGTCTGAAGCTTGGAGATAGATAACGACGAGCGGGGAGTTGGAGTTTGGATCAAGGTGTGATGAGTGACCCCAGGGGAGAGATTAGTTTGTTTTCAGTCTTCTAACGATTGACCCCGTAATAATCATAAATGAAGGTAGGGATTTTTGTTTTGTTCAAAGATGCATCGCCAGCACTTAATAGAAAGGCTTGGTATACGGTAAGCGCTCAGTGAATATTTCTTGTATAAATAAACGTACTTCCGACGGGAGAATCTTCCCCAGGCTCGTTCTCCAGCCAGCCCCGGGAACCAGCAATTCCTTCCTCAGGTAAAGTCAGGAAGGTGAGGGGAACCCGTAAGCCCGCATTTTGGGTCCCAGCGGCGGAGCCTTTTGAAGAGCCGCGCAAGCTCACGATTGGGCTGGGGGCGATGGTGAACAGGCCTTCAGGCCAATAGGAGGCCGGAGTTCCCTGGGTGGGCGGGGTCAGAGTGCCTCCCGGCACCGCTTCCCCACGGGCGCTCTAGCCGCAAGGAAGATTCCTCTATGCCTCTCCTCACTCGGCTTCCGGCAGATATTAATTCCGCTTCCGGTCCGGCAGAGCCGTGTCTTGGAGGGTCACATTGAGCTTCGAGCGGTTTCGGGGGCGTCTTTGGGTGAGTGTGGCTGGCACGGAAACCTAGGACCATAGCCTAGAGCAAACCCTGGCTTCCCTGAGAACAGAGTGAGGCTTTGGGCCGGTGATGTCGGGCCTCCCTGTGAGCTTCTCGGGCCTTGCGCTGTTAATAGCTAAGGACTGTGTGGGCCTTCTTGATGCCAGGCAGCGTCCCAGGAGATTTGCCTGTATTAAGTCGTTTAATACTGCCTCCCACCATGTGAGGCAGAGCCTGTGATTGTCTGCTTTGACGGTGAGGAAGCCGAAGCACAGCGATTTTAAGCAACGCAGCCGAGTTCACACAGCGGCCAGGATTTGGAGCCGGTAGTCTGAATTGCGGAGAGCTAGTGGCTCCGGGATTAAGCGTTTGGCTGCTCACCGGAAGGTCAGCCGATCGAATCCACCAGCCGCCCCTTGGAAATCCTATGGAACAGTTCTGCTCTGTTCTGTAGGGTCGTTACGAGTCGGAATCGACTGGACGGGTAGCGGATTTGGTTTGACTTTGATTTCGTTTGGGTTCCAGTGCCTTTAATCACCGGGCCGCGGACATGACCTCCCGTGCTCGCATGGATGGCTGAATGTCTGATATCTGACCCCTCATTTCTCTTGGACGTTGAAAGGGGTGCGGCATCCCCCAGGGTCTAACGTCATCCCCAGATAGCCGTTTGAGATCTGGCTCGAAGAAAACGGCTGGTGTTTTACATCCTCCCGCCCCACTTCCCCTCCACCTCCACCTGGAAGGGGGATTCTGGAGCTCCATTCCCTTGCGGCTGCTTTGGCCGCGGGAACTGGACCCCGGTCTTGGCTGCTCTGTACAGCCTATGACGCCGCAGATTTTTGGCAGGTTCCCGCAGATTCTCGGGCGAAAACTGTGCTTCAGCTCTTTAGAGATGTTTAACACGAGTCTTTAACCCTGGGTCCTCTGAGGCTGTAGAATTCAAAGGATGCTTGTGCTTGAACGGGGAAGATATTAGTCCATAATTTTATGGCTCTCTGATTCATAGAGAGCATTTCCTTCGGTGAGAATGCAGGCAGCCACCTCCATAGTATTACCAGCACTTGTAATTTTGTCACCAGTCAAAATCACAGATAGTATTATATCACAATACTGTTGTTGCAGATTTCAGGAAATGTCATTCTTACTTGTGATTACTTAAAAATTGATATTGGTAAGTCCACAGCAAGCTATAACTGGTTTTCTTTGTGATTTTGTGCATTTTAAAATACATTTAAACTTATTCTGAGAAAGGTTTATAGGATTCATCAGACCCTGAAGGGTTCCTGACACCCAAGAAGAAAGAACCTCTGCAGTGTAGGGCACAGCTGTGATTGCAGCACCCTACCGTTTGAGTGCTGTATGACTTAGGGAAGTCACTTAGACACTGTTTCCTCATCTGTGAGATGAGGACAGTAACAGTCCCTGCCCTGTAGAGTGAATGAACTGTGTGAACTGTGGAGTGGCACTTGGGTAAGCAGTGTATTCTTTTCAGACCAAGCCTAATTTTATCCAAAGCTTGGCTTCTCTGCTGAGAAAGAAGCTCTCTGAATGTGGTTTTGTTCACCATGCTGGCACAGAGGGTCCGCTTGTGGGGTCCGGACTCCCATTGGCTGGACCTGTCCTGTCTGGGCAACTCTGCGCCCGCTCAGACCTTTCTGTCAGCTGGGTTGTTCTCCCAGCTTTCCCCTGGTGTTCAGGGCTCCTAGAATGTCCTGTTTAATCCATTGTTTTTCTGGGTCTTTGTTTGTTAGAGGGATCAGAGGATGGCTTTGGTTACTCAGCCGTGTTAGCCCTGCTTGCCAGGCCTCCTTTTTCTAAGGAGTAGTCACAGCCCTGCGGTGACTTCCACATGCAGAAGAATGGATATACTCTGTCTGCTCATTCTGGTGTGTCTAGGCCTGACTGAGCTGACATCTCGATGTGTGGGCACCCAGAGTCCCCACCAGTACTCACCCCGTTTCCTGCAGGAGTTACCACCATGGAGGAAGACATCAAGACCAAGATCAAGAACTACCGGACCGCCCCTTTTGACAGCCGCTTCCCCAACCAGAACCAGACCAGGAACTGCTGGCAGAACTACCTGGGTAAGCAGGGCCTGTGGGAGGACCCAGGTCCTCCCTGGTCTCTCACCCTGCCCCCACCCGTGGGGGCCCCGTGAGTGCACCCTAATGCTGTTCCGAGCCCCTCTTTTGCCTCTGGAGGACTAGGGCCCCTCATCACCAGCTGTGCCCAGGTTTGGCCAGGATCACAAACTTTGATTTCGAAAGAATCAGCAGGAGTGGGTTTGGGGTGTGTGTGTGCAAGCTAATGTAACGTGTTCAGAAAGCACGTAAAACAGACAGCGTGCAGCTAAATGCGCAACTGTGAAGTAAGCCCCACGCAGCCATAGCCTGAACCGGAAAGCGGGCCACTGCCAGCACTCAGAGCCCCCGTGCCCGCTGCTCACCGTCAGAGGTGCAGCCCCACTGACGGCGCTCACAGTTGGGTTTCCCACCAGGTTTTTAACTTGCTTCCTGGTCAACGTACCACACACTGAATGCATTCTTTGGGTTTACTTGTTCAGCTTTTGAGATTCACGCGTGCTGTGGCTTGTGGTTTCCTCATTTTCGTTGCGGTATGGTATTTGACAGTTTATGTATTCTATTCACGGACACTTGTGTGATTGCCAGCTTGGGGCTCTTATGGATTATGGGTCCGTAAACATTGTTAGAAATGTAATCTGATGGCTGTGGTGGACTCGCTCCTTAGGGAAATGGAATGTCTGGAGTAGTCTTTTTTTTTTTAATTTGAATTAACTGCTTACTTTTTTTAATGGCATTTCTTTGCATTATTGTTGATTTTATGTTTTCTAAGTCTTTAGGTTTCTCTTGGTATTTTATTCTGCTTTAGTGAAAGTGAACGTTTGCAGCTAATATATACATCCACTGTTATGTGACCCCGGTTGTGGTCCCCATAATGTGACAGCACACTCTCCCTTTGCGCCCCGCCGTTCCCCCGCTCCTGTCCCTTTCTGCCCTTCTGCCCACTTACTCACGTGCCTCTGTGTGAACTTGGCAGTACACTCCTCACAAGTATTATTTTGTGTTGTGTGTCTAGTCTGATCTTGATCTGAAGAGTTGGCTTTGGAAGTAGTTTTCGTTTCTGGTTAACAGTCCAGGGGCCGTGTCCCCCGGGGCCCTTCTTGTCTCATTCGGACCATTAGCCAAGCCAAGTGCCGTCGAGTCGGATCCATTACGTCTCTTTTTTACGTGAATTTGAGTTCTGTAGCTCACTTCTCTGGCTCCGACAGGGATTCTTGCTGTGTTCCCGGTCGGGTGGTCTCTGATGGTGGCTGGGCACCATTTAGTTCTGCTGGTCTCAAGCTGATGAAGTGTCTGGTTTATGTGACCGTGGTGGCGCAGTTCAAATCCACCAGGTGCTCCTTGGAAACCCTGTGGGGCAGTTCTGCTGTGTCCTACGTTCAGGGTGGGTCTGAGTCAGAGTCGACTCAGCAGCAGTGGGTTTGATTTCTGGTTTTTGTTTTTAGTTCCAGGTGGGTTGGAACTAGTTGATGCTCCTCGGGTGGCCATTTGCTAGCTTTTGAGACCCCAGACCCCACTCACCAAAGTGGGAGGCAGAACATTTTATTAAAAATTTGGGCATGCCAGTTAACCTAGATGACCCTTGAAACCATAGTCTTCAGACCCCCACTGCTGCTCCTCTGTTCTTTAAAATATTTGATTATGTTTGGGAAGCTCCTCTTGGCTCGGTCCAGTTGTGCTGACTTTCCGTGCATTGTGTATCATCCTCCCCTTCACCTAAGATAGTTGTTGTCCACTGTCTAGTTAGTGGGAAACCCTGGTGGTATAGGTGCTAACCAGTAGGCTGGCAGTTCACATCTGCCAGGTGCTTCTTGGAAACTATGGGGCAGTTCTCACTTTGTCTGTAGGGTCACTAAGAGTTGGGATTGAGTCAACAGCAGTGGTTGTCTAGTTAATGAATGTCACTCCTCTCCCTCCAGGCCCTCTTAACCATCAAAGAATATTTTCTTCTGTGTTGTACTGTTTTCTGGAGTTCTTATAATAGTGGTCTCCTATAGTATTTGCCATTTACTTACAGACTTCACTCGGGCTAATGCCTTCCAGATTCCTCCATGCTGTGGAATGCTTCATGGATTCATCCTTCTTCTTTTATCATTGCTTAGTATCCCACCTTGTGTTAACTGTTCACTTTTAAAAACCTGATTATTGCACTCGTGCCTTTCTCTGTAGGACTCCAGCGTCTTAACACCAAGACCACCCTCCCTGCCCCTTGTCTTGGTTCTGGGCTTTCATAGCCCCCATGCATGTCCTTCATAGGTCCTTGGGGTCCCTCACCCCAGAAGGTTCAGACTGGGCTGCAGTTTGCAAACGGTTGCCTTCAAGTTGATCCCACCTCCTGATGCCCCTGTGTGTTTCAGGGGACAACTACACCCTTAAACTTCACTGTGGCCTCTGGGGGACTGGAACCACCAGCCATTTAGTTCAGTGGCCAAGCGCATGACTGTCTGTGCCACCTACAGACTTAGAGTTCTGTAGGGGTTGCAAAATCAGTGAGATGTGTCCTTGCTTATTTAGTATACTTGTAAGGGTGTGTGTTCTTTGCAAAAACGTCTGTGTGTGTGTGTGTGCGTGCGTGCAGCTGGTCTGGAGATGATGAGGCTTTCTCCTTGAGCTGTGGTCAGAAATGCATCCTCACCCCAGCGTGGGCTGACCATGCGTCTTTTCTTCACAGACTTCCACCGCTGCGAGAAGGCAATGAACGCCAAAGGGGGCGACGTCTCCGTGTGTGAGTGGTATCGGCGTGTGTACAAGTCGCTCTGCCCCATATCCTGGGTATGTACCTCCTATGGGGACTTGGGCACGGAGGCATGGGGTCCCTGCGGGGGGACTGTGATGACATGGCAAGAGGGAGGACGAGGCCTCACAATGTCCGTGGGGCGCCTGCCTTTTCTGCTTCCTGGGAATGCTGCTCTTCCCGCCTCCCTCCTCGCTGACACATCTCCACCGGATGAAGTTCTCTGCCAAGGCCACCAGGGCCATCCTACTGTATCCGTCTTGCTCACACAGTTGTATATCAGGTCACTGACCCTGTGGAATCCTGTCCTTTCCATGATGGACATTCTCCAGTATCTCACACATCCCCCCAGTGGACTCATCCAGTGGCCACACATGCATCACGCCAAACGCCTGCTACATCAGTCCCCGTTGGGGGTCTTCTTCCCTCCGGAGAAGGTTCTAGAGCAAACCGTGGGTATGGCACTTCGCTCCAGCTGACTTCAGGGTGGCGACCGTGGTGGTGCGGTGGCTGAGGGCTCGGCTGCTCACCAGCAGGTCGGCAGTCCACCAGGTGCTCCTGGAGACCCTGTGGGGCGGTTCTGCTCTGTCTTGTAGGGTCACTGGGAGTCAGAGTCGACTCAGTGGCAGTGCGTTTGTGGTTGCTACTTCAACATGCATCTCTCAGACATGCAGACACTGTGAGGTGACCTTTAGTTTCAAGTTGACCGGCTCTTTTGTCAGCAGTAACACTCTGCTGTGCCCTCATTTTTCATAAATGTTGATGTTAACATTACCCCATCTTATTGACTTAGGAGACCCCATGGACTGCAAGATGTAATGAGGTGTTTGCATCTTTTTGAAAATTACTGAAGCTGAGGTATCAAGCCTGCTGATGTCCAAGATGTTAGAATTCAAAACGTGATTTTCAGAATCCAAGTAGAGTGTTACTGCCAAAGGGATGTTGTCTGTTTAAACCAACTGGACGTGAGCGGTGCAATGGAATAACAGTGCGGCCCCCCTGTGCCCCCCAGTCCCCTCCTGAGGTCCTCCTGGTGACTCCTGCTCTGTCGTTCTCCACGTTTACCAGGCATGAGCCTGGGAGGTTCCTTCTGTTGGCCTGTGTGTCCTGCTCCACATCTTGCTTCCTCGACTCGTTGGTGTGTCTTAGAGCCTTTTTTTTTTAATGACCATTATTGTAACTCCACCTTCTGCCTTTTATTACCATGCCAAACAAACCAAGCCCCCTGCCGCCGAGTTAACTCCCACTCAGACAGAGTAGAACTGCCCCACGGAGTTTCCGAGGAAGGCCTGGCAGATGGGAGCTGCTGACCTTTTGGTTAGCAGCCATAGCACTTGACCACTGCACCACCAGGTTTTCTTGAACAACTTGTAGATGATTTTGTTTTGCCAGTCCCCCTTTGGTGGCTGTCGTGTGCTGGCTTGTCAGGATTTTCAGCACCCTCAGTAGACACGCTGGGCTCATCTCTCCGGAACACAGAGGCATGTCGTCAGCTCCCCTGATTTTCCTGTCACCTCTGGCTGCACCAACTCAAGTGTCTTTAAGTCCACTGTGCCATCCCAGGATTTCTCCTTGTCCCTCGGTGATTTTGCGTGGCATAATGCTGTGACCCCACATTTCCTTCAGCTGTGGGCTGTGAGTTCAAGCCCTGGTGTTGGGTGCCTGCTGGACAGGGCGCCCAGAAACCGATGGCCGGTCCACGCGCTGCCCTACAGCCTGGTCTCCAGGGCCTGGGCCTCCTTGGTGCGGGGGCGTGGGAAGGGGGCGCATGAGACCGTTGGGGCTCCCACGCACCTGCCTCCACCACCCACCATGTCCCCACGCGGGCTGCTGTGCTCTGCCTCTGCCTGTCTGCGGACTTGGTGTGAGCAAGAACCAGTGTCAGTGCCGTTGTTCTCACAAGCGATGTCACCGTTTCGCAGATGGTCAGAAGGCAGAGGAAGGGCAGCAGAGTCCCCTCATGTTCCCGGCCTGGCTGATGGGAACGGCACCTTCCAGGCTTGCCCTGTGGGACTCCGGGTCTCGTGAGTTTCCACCTTAGATAGGATGTGGTCTTACCACTTTTCTGTTGCTCGCTTTTTGTGAAAACTGTTTGCATTTTCCTTCTCTGACAGGTTTCCGCCTGACATGGGTTCTGGCTTCCGTGGGTTTTCAGTGTGGGTGTGGGTAGGGAATCGTGGTGGTTCAGTGCTTGAGCCCCAGACCGGTGACCCAAAGGGCAGCCGCTTCATCCCACCAGCTGCTCTGTAGGAGACAGACGTGACCATCTGCTTCTGTATACGACTCCCGTGGGGCAGTTCTCTGCCCTCGACGGTGCTGGGAGTCAGAACTGACTCCGTGGCAGTCCGTTTGGGGCTTGAGACGTCAACTTTTTTTTTGAAGTTAGCATCTACTCCCCGTGTCGGGGTACCACGAGTCAGAGCCAGTGTGACGGCATTGGGTGTGGGTTTGGTTTGTATATAAACACACATGCACACACACACATTCCTTTCTCATTGATTAACTGTCTCACTGGTTGCTGTGAGTCAGAACTGACTTGGTGCGGTAGGTTTGTGGGTTATCTCAGGGTGTCTGTTGTGGGGTGGATTTGTTTGCTCTTGTGCTGTCCTTAGAGGTGGGCATTTGAGATGAATTGTGGGCAATTGAGATGACCAGCCTATAGTTTTCAGTTCAGAAATCTTCTGTTTCTCCATAAAAACTAGAAATTTTATTTAAATAGTACCTTTATAGATCGGAGATTTCTATCCTGAAGAAAGTGAAAGCCCCTCTGTTCAGAGCTGCAGAAATACATCTGCTCAGCAGGCAGTGTCAGGTGACCACTTCCTTGGCTGTATGTTTGCGCAGGGTTGTACGTTTGTCCTTCCTGTAAATGCAGTGAGTGAGAGACTGTTGAAGACTTTGCTGTCTCTACGTAGCACATGTTGCTTGCTTGCAAATTGTTCTCTTCCCCATTGGCGGGACACAGTCCATGAGGCTGCCGCCGCCGTCCCCATAGCAGGAAGTACCTTCCCTGTGTTTGAGTGGTTTCCCTTGTTCCCAGGAAACGGGACTAGTGAGCAAAGGGTAACTTGCCAGAAGGGTGGGCCAGCCCCTCCCTGCCCAGCAGTGTGTTGTGAATGGAAGTTAAAGGGCAGAGAGACAGCGGAGAAATCCAGCCACGGCTCCAGAGAGCATAGGCCAGCGTGAGGTGGACCGAGAGGACGAGAGAGGACAGGCTTCCTGCTCACCCCGGTCACCAGGGCGACAGCTTACAGCAGCACGGCTGTTTGTTTCTACCCTGAAGTATGGCACAAAAAGCACAAGGTTAGTGGTACCAGGTATCAGCAAAATAGATTCTCTGACAGGCTGTGAGTGGTTCCATCAGCTGGCCCCGTCATTTTTTACATCGAATTGGCAGAATCTTTCAGTCAACAAAGCATATTTCTTTGACCTGGCACTTCCTCGTCTTCTCACTCTGCCCAAGCTTCGTTTCTGAGGACGTCCATGACAGAGTTGTTTGTAACGGGCACCATCAGGCAACACCCCAGTCAGATGAACAGTGGCACGCTTATGTGGGCAGCCTTTACAGAGGTGGTGGGTGTTTAGGTGACAGGACACAGACAGCCCAGATGTGGAAGGAGGCGAGGCCCGCAGCACTCTGTGTAGCAGCTACAGTAAAGGAGGGAGAGTGTCTGTGTGCACGCATGTGTGTGTGCAGAAACAGTGGGTATGTGCGTGGCGCTTACTTGGGGCCAGCTGCGTCGTTAGCCCTTCACATCATACCAGGTCAGACATGCTCCAACAGCTGCGCTGTCCCCATGTCCTCATTCACAGAACTGGATGCGGACCCAGGGACGGGGAGTAACTTGTTGCAGACTGTAGGGCTAGTGCGTGGATGGAGCAGAGGTTGGGATTCTGACTCTCCCTGCTCACCCACTGCCTCTGATATATGGTATATGTATGAGTGTTGGGTGCACACACACAGGTGAGAAATGAAAGGGCTGTAACGGCCTGTGGGAAGGCCTGCAAGGGTCAGAATGTTACTTCTGGGAGTTTATCAGTCTGCTGTGGGCCTTTTTCACCGTTGTTGTGCCCATGTGTGTCTGTGGCCAGCAGAGGGACCGCACTGTATATTCTGTGGCACACCAGTTGGCACTTGGCTATGTGTCCTGGGGAGCCCTGGTGGCACTGTGGTGACGGGCTGGCCTGCTAACCAGAAGGCTGGCAGTTTGAATCCACCAGCTGCTCCTTGGAAACCCTCTGGGGCACTTCTGCTCTGTCCCACAGGGATGCTGTGAGTCAGACGGATGTGGTGGCAGTGGTCTTGGGCATGGCCCATTGAGGATAGCGCACAGAGTAGAGACCCACTGAGGACAGACCACAGAGCAGCCTTGTCTGGTGACAGCTGCCCTACCGGCCCCCGTGTTCCCTCTGCCCTGACAGTAGCGTGCCGAAGCATGGCCACACTCTTCTTTTGGTTTTATCTTTGTTTTTTGTAATGGTGCTTTAAGTGAAAGCTTACAGTTCAAGTCCTTTTCTCATATAGAAATTTATATACCCATTGTTGTGTGCCCCTGGTGACAGCCCACTCCTCTCTGCCCTGTATTTCCCATCTAATCTGCACCTGAAGAGTTAGCTTAGGGAATGGTTTAGTTCTGGGCCAACAGAGAGCACGGGCCACGTCTTCAGAGATCCCCCCAGTCTCAGACCACTGAGTCTGGTCTTTCTACATGAACTTGAATTCTGCACCCCACCTGTCTCCTGCTCCATCAGGAGCTCTCTACTGGGTACCGTGTCGGGACAGCCGCTGTTGGTAGCCGGGCACCATCTAGTTCTTCAGTCTCAGACAGGCACGTTCTGGAGGCTGTGTACACTTACAGACCTGCAGGGATGGCCTACAGTGAGCCAAGGATTTTGAGCCAAGTGGGTCTCTTTGTGGAGGACAGTGATCTGTCACTGCTGGACTCCCCAATTCCTGGAACAGTGGCCGGCACATAACAGATGTCTTTGGTTGCTTGTTGACTACTGAGTCTTCCAAGAAGTGGGCAGAGTGAGGAGGACAAAGAAGCCCCCTCTCTGGTTTCCCTGGAGCTGAAGGGAGTGACACTGTCTGTCTTTCTACAGGTGTCAGCCTGGGATGACCGCAGGGCAGAGGGTACGTTTCCTGGGAAAATCTGAACTGGCCTGCCCCAGCTCTCTCCTGAGATCCTGAATCATGGCTTAACAAATAATAAAATCTCATTGGAAAAGTGTAAGAGTATGTGTGTATGTCTGTGTTTGTTAAGTGTGTAAAAGAACTGGACAGTTGGGCCAAAAGATGCTGGCGTGGAAGAGAAGTGTCCCAACTCCTGACGGTGGGAGGGAGCCAGCATGGAAGAAAAGTGTCCTGATTCTCTGACGGTGGGAGGGAGCTGCGGAGCTGGTATCTTCTCTGTTTGTTTAGTTTCCTATTCGGTTCCTTGTTTGTCCTCATCCTACCCAGGCAGTCAGCAGAAGGGAGGGATGGTTACACAGAGTGGTGCAAGTCTCTGTCCCTGCTAAAACTTACCTGTGCACTTCCGTTATTATCTGTGTAACTTTTATTGATGGATTTTTCCCCCTTTACATTCTTTGTTGTGTTTGCAGGGCACGTTCACATTGCAGGTGAGGTCCCCGTCTAGCAGTTGTGCACCCTGTTCAGTGACTCTGGTCACGCTTCTCACAGCGTGTCAGCATTCTCGTTAATTCCCTTGGGATGTTCCCTTTCCGGTGGTCTAGCAGCCCTGTCTCCTGAGCCATCCAGTTTTCCTCTGGGGTAGTTGTTGACCCTAGTCTCGTCTGACTGGTGTCTGGGTGATGCACAATACTCACAGGTGAGGATTTTATGAGCCAGTCTGTTGTTTAACCGAAGGTGCCCTTGGTGGACAGTGTCGGTTCTCAGTTTAAAGTGCATCTGTGGGCGGTGGTCTCCAGTGGTCCTCCAGTCTCAACCATTCTATAAGTCTGGCTTGCGTTAGGAATTGGAAGTGTGTTCCACATTTTTCTTCCACTCCCATTTGCCAAGGTCCGTGTTTTATAGCCCTGATTAGACTGGTCACGAGTGTAGCTGGGCACCATCTATCTCTTTTGGTCTCAGGGTAAACGAGCCCGTGATTCATGGAGACTGTTAGTCCTGTAGACCAGTTCCTTCTCTGAGTCTTTCATTTCCTTCTATTTCTTAATTGTATTTTTTTAAACTCCAGTCATTTTTGAACCATATGTAAAACAGCACTCTGGTTCCCGTCACCCCAGCTTCAGCAGTTACCGGCATGTGACCCGTCATGTTTCATCTCTAGGCCCTCCTCCACTTACTCCCTTGAGAAATTTTAAAGGAAATCCTAGAAATCGTATTTTATCTGGAAGCATTTATGAGTTTTTATCTTTTAGTGTAGTCTAGCCCCATCCAAACTCCATCAGTGAGAAATAAAATCAGGATCAGCACAAAGCTGGTTCCTGTAAGGTGGGATTCAGACATACCCCACCCCCGACTTTTTCTTATTTCTGAGACCAGCTGTTCCCTTCATAGCTCTCTGCTTCTCTGCTGGTTCAGTAATGCAGTGCAGTGGCCACACAGAACTCACAGACCCGACAAGTTATGTGTATTTAGGGAAGTGGTAGAAAATAGCACAGGGTCGGGGTTTAGTTGGAAGGAGCACGGTAAGTGTTCAGAAATCACACCCTTCTCTGCCTTAGGCTTTCTCCCGTCACCAGCTCCTCCACTGCTGACTGCCCGACTGCTGGCCAGTGTAGCCGCCGGCCTGGCTGCTGCCCTCCTGGCTGTGGCTTTCTACCGTCACCCCTGGTTCTGCTGCAGGGCCCTGCTTCCAGGCAGCATGCTGCAGGCTGTGCAGCCAGGCCCCTCGAGGCCTCTGCGCTGCTACAGCTGTGTTAGGATTCCTTAACTGCGAGCAACACTGCGAAGTGCCTGGCGGCACGTGACTCCACCCGCAGGCCTCCTGCCTGAAGGCACTCAGCGGGCAGGCTTCCCTGTCTGGCACTGGACTTGCGTCCCCGCCTCTCAGGGTGCTGCTGCCGTTCCTGGGCTCCGCTATGCGTGCCACCATAGGGTCCTCAGGGCGGGAACCCTCCACTCCAGATTCTTCTGATGGTGGTGAGATCCCCGCCAAACCTCTGGGGGTTGGCCCCTACACAAGCCTAGCGGGAGAGAAGGACTGACCAGTCCCTGAGCTGGACTGCAAGGGGCTCCAGCTTACTGAGCAGGTAGTCAAGCTCTATTTGCATAGCAATCAACCAATCCCTGCAAAGTGTGCAAAAGAGTCAATCACAGGGCAGACTACAGCCCTACCAATCATTTTTGGCAGAATTATAAACAGTAAGCTTGAAAGCCTATGTATGGAGAAATCCATTAGACTATATTTACAGAGATTTTCTTAATTATACTGCCCTTGTTAGCTGTCATGTAGGTGATCCCGACTCAGTGACCCTGTACATGGAGAATAGAACTGCTCCATCATGACCTTTCAGAAGCAGATCGCCAGGCCTGCTAGCTAAGGCCCGAGTAGGTTGGGACTTCCAGCCTTTCAGCTAGTAATTGAGCACTCCAGTGTTGGCACCGCACGTTGCTGCACATAAGAATTCTCAGTATTGTCTAACGAGTAGTGCTGTGCATTCCTCAGCATTTCTCACTCGGTTCTGTACCTCCTCTTTCACATGGGTCAGAGGCCATTTAACCAGTCACACACCGAACAAAAACATCTCTGGAGGGAACTGCCACACAGTAGTCTGAAATACGCACCAAACTTGTCAACAACCCTAAGACCGAGAGGCCAGCTGGCACACCATGTCACAGCAGAACTGGTATTTTCTCACGACTTCTCAAGTCGTTGTGTGACCAGCTTGTCTGAAGCCTGTTCACGTGAGCAGGGAGATGGATTCATGAATTGAACCATGGCCCTAAGGAGGGGCCTGCTGAAGTGGCTGCTCCTGAGAAGGAGCCTGCTGTTCACAGAGAACCCCTGCCATGCGCAGGGACTTTGAGAGATTGCAGCAATGTCGCCCGCTTCTGGAAATGACAGTGAACTTCAACATGGGGAAAATTTCAAAGGATACAGCAGGAAGGTGCAGGACCCCCTAACCTGGTGGCTCAGTTCTTCTCACAGACTGTCATCCAGTGGTTCGCTGTGACTTCTGCCAGAAAGTGTGTACTTCCAGAAGCATTTCTGCATAAAGTATTTCTATCTGATTTGATAAATATTTGATAAGCCTTTCCCGTTTCCTTCCTGACCTGTCTCTTGCTTGCTCACCAGAGTTTCCCTTCAGTGTGGCTGGAATTACATGAACACAACTTTCTGGAAGATTCCAGACTGGCTATACCTCAAAGGCTTTTGCATTTGCCGTTTGCTCTGCCTGGAATACTTTCCCACTAGACACCCACGAGGCTTGGGCTCTCACTCTCTGTGACCCCCTGAGGAGGAAGCTTGGAAGGTGTCCTGCCCCTGTCACATTCCTTCCTGTGCCTGCCATGCCACACATGTGAGCTGTCAATGCTCGAGGCTGTTAGAGCTGGAGAGCAGGAAATAGAACCGGTGCTAATTTAAATGTTACCGAGCTTTGTGTTTTCACTAATGCAACCGTTTTTCTTGAATAAATGTTCATCAGATGGCTGAAAGGCTTTGGCTAATTTCCAGAGTCCTGAAAATTATTCTTACTGGGTTTTTGTTGTTGTTGTTGACAAGCCACATTTAATGAATAAGAAATCTGATAACAAAGCTTCTAGAGAAAATAGAAACTGATGGGGTCTGGGAGCAAAGAGAAAATAAGAACAAATTCATGTAGGAATAAGTGGTAATCTTTCTCATCTTTTTCAGTTTCATACAGACTAACAACAGTAAAAGCAAGAGGACTTGGAGGGAGACATATGTGGAATAAAATCCCAGCTCTCCTCCTTGTAGTGGGACCTTGAACAGGTTGTTTAAAGGCTTTGGGGCTCAAGCTCCATGTCTGCACAACAGATAAAAATCGCTGAAGTTTATTTTTTTGACATCACATTTTAAGTCTTTTTATGACAGAATTTGGCACAATGTTTTTAAAACGTTCCTTTCTAAGACGGTTTGAAAGCACCCCAAAAGTATATCAGCAGGAAAAAACATAAACAAATAGTCATATATCCATACAGTAGAATATTACTGATCAATAACAAGGAACAAACTACCAACAATAACATGAATGAATCTCAAAAACATTTGTTAAGTAAAGGAAATCAGATACATCAGAGTATATACTGTATGATTTAGTTTATGTGAAACTGTTAGAACAGACAAAAACTTCTTGGGTGATAGAAATCAGAGTAGTGATTGTCTCATGGAGTCTGGGAGATGGACTGGAAAAGGTACAAAAGAACTGTGGTGATGATGAGCGGGTTCTGTGTCTAGATTGTGATGGTGGTTACTCAGTGCACACATTTGCCTCAGCTCATAAAACTGTCCACTGACAATCTGTGCACTTAGTATGTGTAAGTCACACTTCAGTTTCTAAAAAACAGCAGAAAAGACTTAGGGGGATATTAATCAAGTGTGGTGTGTAAACTTTATCTAAACAAACTACAAAAAATAGGCTTCTGGAAACATGAATGTGTACAGTATTTTATTGTCTACTACAGGTACATGTGGAAGTATTTAGAGGTGAGAGGATCTGATGTCTTTTGTTTGCTTTCGAAAACTGCAGCAAATAAAAATTGGATGGGCTGTAAAACGAAACTGTCAAAAGTTTGATGATTGTTAAAACTGAGTGGTGGGTACATGGCATTACATTACACTCTTATATGTTTGAAAACTTCCATGGTAAGAGTTTAAGTACCATTTCACACCCAACAGGCTGACTAAAATATAAAAATCACATCAGAGCCCATCACACACAACTGGCATGAACTAGAATGATAACCTGGAATAGCAGCTGGGCACAACCACACAGTTAGTGGCCAGACAGACACATCACCTGCAATGCCAGTCACATCCTGAGAGGTGCCATCCACACATCTGCCAAGCAAAAAGTAAGAGAATCTACTGCTGTCATCTGGTGTCCACCTGTCTTTGACATCATGTCTCCCACACCCAAACAGTTCCTGCAGGTCATCAGCACTTCCACTGAAATTCTTTGATATCCCACCACCTACCACCTACTAAGATGCCAGTTTATGCATGCACAGTGGGCCACCCTGTGTATTTGGGCAACAGTCCCTCACAGCAGATATAGAGACCACTTGTCCAGACCTCCAGAGAACACAGTAAATGCTAGCACTAACATGGAAAGATGCCAAGCTCTCATAGGGCTGTGCAGGGCCCAACACTTGTTACCCAGTATCAGCAAAGTGCTTGCTTTCCCACCTCTACTCAGTACAGTGACAGAGTTATAAAAGCCTAGTCACAGGACTCAAATATGTGATCCACCATACCCATGAGAGAGGAAATCATACACAGGCAACAGACGTCACCATATCACACATAGATTGGAACCACAAAACAGTAACAAAATGATACAAAGGAAGAAAGACAGTCTAAAGAGAAAGAGGGAAGAACAATGTTCTAAAGAAAAGTAAGACATTCTAAAGAAAAACAGAAGGAAGAAAGATGTTCTAAAGACAGAGAAGGAAGAAAGACATTTTAAAGACAAAGAGAAGGAAGAAAGCTCCAGATACATAAAAACAAAACAAAAAATCTGCTGCACAAAACAAACGTGCAATCAATAAATACATAAATTAACATCTGAAACAGGAGACAATAACAAATGAAAAAACAGGGTAATATGCTCAAACCAATGAGCAAAATAAAGGGTCAAAAAACTTTCCTGAAGAAGAAATGGTAATAGAACTACCTAGTAAGGAATTCAGAAGACTTGTATATAGGATCCTCAATGAGATGGAGGAAAACACAAACAAAATCCTGGAAAAATTCAGGAAAACAATATGAGAACAAAATGATAAATTATCTGCATAAGAATGTTTATCACAGCACAGTCCATGATAGCAAAAAGATGGAATCCACCCAGATGCCCAACAACAGAGAAATGGATAGGTAAACTATAGTGTATATACTGAATGGAGCACTATGCAGTGATAAATAATGATGATTCCAGGAAACATCTCATAACCTGGTTTCAATTGGAAGACATTATGTTGAGTGAAAGTAGTCAGCGACAAAAGGACAATATTGTATGAGACCCCTACAATAAGATCTCAAAAACAGACTATGTACAGAAGAAAAGATTCTTTGATGACTGCAAGGGAGGGGAGGGAGGGAGGGCGAAGGGGGGAGGATTTAGATTAGATAGTTGGTAGAAATTTGATTGGGTGAAATCGGTGATAGCACGCGTTAGAAACAAGAACAACATTAAGTGGACTTCAGCATAACTTGAATACTCCTTCCATCTTAACCCAATATTGCAAGGACAGAGTAGCTGGGGCAGGGGGCAGAAGACCATGCTCTTAGGTGAAATTGAGGCCAACTGGCACAACTAGCATTTTGCTAAGAGAGCCTTCTACACCCCACATTGGTGAGTGGTGCCTGGGGTCTTAAAAGCTGCCAAGCTGCCATCTGAGGGCACAGCAAATGGCCCCAACTCAACAGGAACGGATGATCACCGAGGACCAAAATGACATAGGGTAAAGACAACCCAGAAGATAGAGAGATCCACATGAGTGGGTGCCTACACAGACTTGGGACTGGAAGAACTGGATGGTGCCCAGCCACCACCAGTGATAGCCGCGATGGAGCTCACTAAGTTGAGTCTCACTGGCAACACAAGAATAAATAGGGGTGCACCCTGAGTTCTCCACTAAAAGACCACAATTGATGGTCCAGTGGCTTCAGGGTTCCCCTGGGAGCATGCCCGTGGCCCTGATGCTGCCCTTCCCCATAAATCATAATGAAGGTCCACTCTTTGGACATGAATGGATTGGACTTAGCGATGCAGAGTGACCATATATTGGATACACTTTATGGTTCTATGCACCTATAGGATATCATCCTGCTGACCTCTGGCTGGAGTAAGGGGAGTGGGCGGAGAGGAGGGGAAAGGAGACTGTTGGGAGGATGAGGCATGGATGGAGCAGAGAGGAATAGTGTGCTGTCACCAGGCAGGAAGAGCAGTGGAAGCTGCATATAGGTGGACATGTAAATTTATATGGAAATGTACATTTTCACTCAGTCATAATAAGAAAATGATAAATTATCAATAACCATATAAAAACAACTAGAAACAAGTAAGTTGAACGATAGAATATCAGAGGATATTACTAGTAGAATTGAATCAATAGAAGAAGGAATTAGTGAACTGGAGGACAAATCTACTTGATACTAATTTTTTGTGTATAACAACCAGAAAAAAAGAGAATGAAGCAAGCTTGTGAGTTATGGTGGACACTATCAAGAGGACTAATTTACCTGCAATAGGAACTACAGAACAGGAGGAGAAAAAAGAAAGAGAAAATTTCTAAAGATTTATTGGCAGAAAACTTCCCTAATAGCATGAATGGCGAGGAGGTTTTCATCCAAGAAGTTCATCAAACTCCATAAAGGATAGATCCCAAAAGAAAATCACCAGGACATATCGTAACCAAACTTTCCAAAACCAGAAACAAAAAGAATTCTGAAAGCAGCTTGTGAAAAATGAAATATCACTTACAAAAGGGCACCAATACGACTTAACATTGATTTCTCAGCAGAAGCTACACAAGCAAGAAGGTAATGGGATGACATACAAGGTCTGACGATTACATCCACAAACTTAATTGCCCTAAGTACTGCATACCTCATTGCTGAATATCACTATGGTCACCTTTGAAGTACTCCCTTTGGGAAGCTGTGCACCAATGCCAGCACCTAGTCCACCCTTCAAAGCAATTTTGGAAGTCTTTCTGGAGCAGCCATTGCACAGTGGCGAGTTTGCAAGCTTAATCATATGATTGTCTGTAAGGAAGTTTTTAGCCAATAAATAAATAACTTTATTGGAACATCCTCTCTACTCACCTGATGTGGCCTTCAGTGACTTTTTTCTTTACTCAAAAATAAAGGAAATATTGAAAGGAAGACATTTTGATGGCATTTAGGACATCAAGGGTAATACAACAGCAGCTCTGATAGCAATTCCAGAAAAAGAGTTCCAAACTTGCTTTGAAGGGGACCAGGCATTGCCATCAGTGCATAGTTTCCCAAGGGGAGTACTTCGAAGGTGACTGTATGATATTCAGCAATGAGGCTTGTAGCACTTTTTCTAGGATTAGTTCATGAACTTAATTGTCAGTCTTCATATATAAAACTCTGAAGGAAAACAACTGCCAACCAAGAATCATATATCCAGCACAAGATGATGGCAAAAATAAGACTTTCCCAGATAAACTGAAATTAAGGGAATTTGTGAAAACCAGAGCAACTTTACAGTAAGTATTCAAGAAAGTCTTTTGGACAGAGAACCAACAATATCAGTAAACAACCGGAGATTAAGACACTCAATAGCATGGCTGAGATACCAAGTTAGGTAAAATATGCTCAAAAGTAAAATACAGCTGCATTGCGTACAACCAAACACCTCATGGGATTTGGTTCCCTGGTTCGGAGGTTTAGGATCAGGGTTTCATGAGACATTCTGGTTAATTGGCCTGCAGCATGGATCAAATTGGGTCCCCCCAAAAATAGGTGTAGCCATGTGGCTGGGCCATGATTCCCAGTATCTTGTGACTCTCCTCCATTATGTGGTTTTCCTATGCTGTATGTTAAAGGATTAGGGTGGGGCTGTAAATCCCTTCATAGGGTCACCTCCCTGCTCCACTGTGAGGGGAGTTTCCCTAGAGTATGGCTTGCCCCATCCTTAATCCTTTCAGATAAAAAGAAAGGGAAGCAGGCTGAGAATTGGGAACCTCTACCATCAAGCAAGCAGCACCGGGAGAAGAGTGTGTCCTTCGGACCTGAGGTTCCTGCGCCAAGATGCTCCCTGGACAAAGACTGATGCAATACTGGACTTTCCTCCAGAGCCAACAAGTGAAAAGTCTCCCCTGGAGTGGACACCCTGAATATGGACTTGTAGCCTGCCGGACTGTGTAAGAATAAACCTTCCTTTGTTAAGTCCATCCACTCTGTGATATTTCTTTTAGAGCAGCCCTAGCTGACTAAAACAGCCTGATAACATGTTTGATTTTCTGTTCTGCTTCCTGGTTCACTGCTGAATGCCTGGGGTCTTAGAAGCTTGCAAGCAGTCATCCAAGTCTCAGCAACTGGTCTCCATTCACTTGGAGCAATAGAGGAAGAAAAGTCAGGAATAGGAGGACATGGAATATGTGGCTACTTGCCTCCATGAAAAACTGCCTCCTTTGCCATGATACTGAGAACTGGATGGTGCTCAACTACCGTTACTGAACATTTTGATGGAAGATTCCGTAGAGGAATCCTGATCAAAGAGGGGGAAATGGAAAACAGAATTTCTAATTCTTATGGCTCTAGACTTTCAGGAGCCGTGTAGGGTGTTTGAACCCTGAAACTATTGCCCTGACATAATAATCTTTAAACCTTAAACCGAAAATATCCCCTGAAGTCATCTGAAAATCAAACAATGGTTTAGCTTAACTGCAGGAAAGTTCTGCCTTGTGCATTATGCTGTTTTAAGAATCATCCACATGGGATCAAACTGACAGCAGCAAATGGAAAGATTAGATAAGAGCTTTATGGGGTAGTGAGTTTACATTAATGAAGGAAGGACAAGTCAGAACAGGAGGATGAGAATGATTGCACAACTCAAAGGATGTAATCAATGTGGCTAAACTGTATATTTAGAAACTTGAATTGGTGTATGTTTTGCCATGTGTATTCTCAATAAGCACAACAAACTAAATAAAATTTAGAAAATAATAATAATAAAGCTGTGAAATTGAAAACAGAGAACCAGAGATATCAATCTGTAAATGACAACAATTTCAAAATAAAAAGAGGAAATAAATGATATAATTATGGACTGTCCACATGGACAGCAAGTCTAGGAGATATCAAAATATAATAGACTGCTTTAAACATAGGAGACTCGATGGCACCTGGCTTTGGCTTGGCTTGGCTTCACTGAAACCAAAAAGAAGGTTAATAAATCTACTCAACAAGATAAAGAAGAAAATTAAAATGACTTAGCAAATACAAAGTCAGTAACAACAAAGGAAACAAACGGAATATCCATGAACAGAGAGACCCACGTGAGTGGGTGACTGCATTGACTTGTGACTGGAAGAACCGATGGTGCCCGGCCACCACCAGTGATAGCTGTGATGGAGCTCGCAAAGTTGAGTCTCACTGGCAACACAAGAATAAAAAGGGGTGCACCCTAACATCTCCATTAAAAGACAACAGCTGATGGCCCACAGGCCTTGGAGTTCTCCTGGGAGAATGGACCCTGGCTCTGATGCTGCCCCTGTCCATAAATCATAATGGAGGTCAACTCTTGGACAGGAATCAATTGGACTTGGTGACACAGAGTGCCCATATCATGTGCACGCTTTATGGTCCTATGGATCTATAAGATGTTGTCCTGTTGATCTCTTACTGGAGAAAGGGGAGTGGTTGGAGAGGAGGGGATAGGTGTTTGTTGGGAGAATAAGACTTGTATGGACCAGAGAGGAAGAATATGCTGTCACCGGGCAGGGAGAGTAGTGGGGGCTGTATATAGGTGGGCATGCAAATTTATATGGGAATGTACATTTTCATTCAATCATAATAAAAAGAAAAAGAATATCCATGAACAAAAAGAACTCAGCACAGAAAATTAAGCAAAAGAGAGAATCTATTAACACCACAAAAAAACAGCATAAGAAAATTAGCAGCAGAAAATTCATGCCTATTGATAATCACACTAAATGTAAATGGTTTAAAAGCACAAGTCAAGAGACAGAGAGTGGCAGGATGGGGAAAAAATTGAGCCAACAATATGTTGCTTTTAAGAGACACACCTTAGACGTAAAGACATAAACAGGTTAAAAATCGAAGGAAGGTGTTGGAATTGAATTGTGTCCCCCCAAAAAATGTGCGTGTTAATTTGGCTAGACCATGATTTCTAGTATTGTGTGATGTTCCTCCGTGTTGTAAACCCTGCCTCTACGATGTTAATGAGGAAGGATGGGCAGTGGTTGTGTTAGTGAGGCAGGACTCAACTGTAAGATTGTGTTGTGTTTTCAGGTAATCTCTTGGGATACAAAGAGAAATAAATAGAGAGCCGGGGACCTCATTCCATCAAGAAAGAAGCAGTGTGAGGAGGAAAGCGCATCCTTCTGATTTGGGGTCTCTGTGCTTCAGAAGCTCCCAGTCCAGGGGAAAATTTATGACAAGGACCTTCCTCTTGAGCCAACAGAGAAATACTTTCCCTGGAGCTGATGCCCTGAATTTGGACTTTGAGCCTCCTTTTCTGTGAGAAAATAAATTTCTCTTTGTTAAAGCCATCTACTTGTGGTATTTCTGTTATAGCAGACTAGATGATTAAGTCAGATGGGGAAAAATGTTAAGCAAACAGTAACCAAAAGACAGCAAGAATGAGACTAGTAATCTCTGTTAAAATAAACTAAGTCAAAATCCTTTACAAGTGACAAGGAAGAACATTATATAATGATTAAAGGGTCAATCCACCAAGGAGGCATAATTACAGTATATATCTACACACCCAATGACAGAACTCCAAAATATGTAAAACAAACTCTAGTGTAACTGAAAAGAGAAATAAACAGTTTAACTATAGTAGTAGGAGACTTTAACACATCACTTTTGGTGATGTACAGAACACCTAGAAAAAAAGCTCACCAAAGATACAGAAGATCAAGATAACACAACCAACCTACTCGACCTCGTAGACGTATACAGAGAGCACTGTCATGGATTGAATTGTGTCCCCCCAAAAATACGTGTAGCCATGTGGCTGGGCCATGAGTCCCTGTGTTCTATGATTGTGCTCCATTTTGTGTCCTTCCTATGCTCTATGCTGTATGTTAAAGGATTAGAGTGGGACTGTAAATCCCTTTATAAAATCACTTCCCTGCTCCACTGTAAAGGAGTATGGCTTGCCCCATCCTTAATTCTTTCTTTCTAAAAGAGATAAAAGGAAAGGGAAGCCAACTGAGAACTGGGAACCTCACACCATCAAGAAAGCAGAACCGGGAGAAGAGCACGTCCTTCAGACCTGATGTTCCTGCACCAAGATGCTCCCTGGACAAAGACTGATGTAATATTGGACTTTCCTCCAGAGCCGAGATGGGGAAAGCCTTCCTCTGGAGCAGACACCCTGAATATGGACTTGTAGCCTACTGGACTATGTAAGAATGAATTTTCCCTTGATAATACCATCCACTCTGTGGTATTTCTGTTAGACCAGCACTAGCTGACTAAAACAACCACCAACAGCAGCTCAGTATACGTTCTTTTCCAAAGTACTTGGATCATCCTCTAAAATGTAGTGTATTTTAGGACCAAAACGGCCCTCAGTAAATTAACTAACATCAGGCATCAAAATAATGTAAAAGCATCCTGTCTGATAATACTCCTGTAAAGCAAGCAATCAACAGCAGAAAGAATGAAGAAAAAATTAAATTCATGGAAACTGAATAATATCCTATTTAAAAACAACTAAACAATAGAAGAAGTTAAAAATGAAGGAAAAAAATTATACGGTCAAATGAGACTGAAAACACAACATACCAAAACCTTAGGGACACAGCAAAAGCAATGCTTGGAGGAGAATTTATAGCAATAAAGGCACACATCAAGAAAGAAGAAAGGGCTGAAACAACAGCTTAACCCTACAACTCAAACAAATACAAAAGTAGCAGAAAAAGAAATTCATAGTTACCAGAAAGAAATAATAAAAATCAAACAGAAATAAAAGAAATAGAAAACAGAAAAGCAACAGAAAACATTAACAAAACTAGAAGTTGACTCTTTGAGCAGATCAGTAAAACTGACAAACCGCTGGACAAATTAACAAAGGAGGAAAAAACGAGATGATGCAAATAGCCAGAATAAGAAATTAGATGGGTGCCACTGCACTTGAGCCAACAGAGATAAAAAGGACCATAACAGAAAATTATGAAAAATAGTACTCCAACACATCTGAAAACCTAGAATGAATGGACAAATTTTTAGAAACACACTATCTACCTAAACTAACACTTTTTTTTTTTTTAAATCCCCTATCCAAACCCATTGACATCTAGTGGATTCCAACTTATAGATACTCTGTGAGACAGAGTTGGACTGCCCCATAGGGTTTCTAAGGAGCAGCTGGTAGATTCTAAATGCTGACCTTTTGATTAGTAGCTGAATACTTAACCACCATGCCACCAGGGCTCCAAACTATTCCAGAACATAGAAAAGGGAGGAATAGTCCTTGATTAATTCTACAAAGCCAGTATGACCCTGATAACAAAGCCAGGCAAAGACTTTGCTGAAAAGGAAAAATACAGAACAACATCCCTCATGGATAAAGATTGTCAGCAAAATTCTAGCCAACAGAACTCAATCAAACATCATCATCAAGAGGGATTCATACGAGGGATGCAAAGATGGTTCAACATTAGGAAGTCCATCAGTGTAATTTATCATATAAATAAAACAGAGGAAAAGAATCACATGATTATCTCAACTGATGCAGAAAGAAACAGCATTTGACAAAATCCACTACCATTTCCTGAGAAAAACTTTCAGCAAAATAGGAATAGAAGGAAAATTCCTCAACATAATTAAAGACATACATGCAAAGCCAGCAGCCAACTTTATTCTCAGTGGAGAAAGAGCAACAACATTCCTCTTAAGAATGAGAATGTGACAAGGATGTCCTTTGTCATCACTCTTACTTAATATCATAGTGGAAATTCTAGCTAGAGAAATAAGAAAGGGAAATAAAGGGCATCCAAATTGGAGAGGACGAAGTAGAACTGTCCTTATTCACAGATGATATGGTTCTTTACATAGACATTTACATTTGCATTTACATTTACAGAGACTCCACAAAAAAAAAGTCACAGGAACTAATACAAGGGCTTAGCAAAGTGGCAGGGCACACGGTCAATACACAAAAATCAGTTGGGTTCTCCTCCACTAACAAGGAGGACTCTGAAAAGGAAATCAAGAAACCCATACCATTTACAATAGTCGCCAAAAGGATAAAACACGTCAAAATATATCTAACCACAGACATAAAAGACGTGTCAGGAAAACCAAAACACTAGTGTAAGAAACTAAGAGATTTACACAGATGGAAAACATTCCATGCTCATGGACTGGAAGACTTGACCTTGTAAAAACGTCAACATTACCAAAAGCAATCTATACATACAGTGTAATCCAAACCCAACAACATTCTTTAACAAAGTGGAAAAACTAGAGTCTGACTTCATATGGAAAGGAAGGAGGTCCGAAGAGCCAAAGCAATTTTGAAGAAGAGAAAAATAGGAGGCCTCATGCTACCTGATCTCAGAGCCTACTATAGAGCCACAGTAATCAAAACAGGCTGGTACTGGTTCAATGACAGATACGTAGACTAGTGGAATATAATGGGGAATCAAAAGGCAAATTCATCTGTTTATGTGCAGCTGATCTTCCACAAAGGGTCAGAGTCCATCAACAGGGAAGAAACAATCTCTCTAACAAATGGTGCTGACCCAACTGGATATCTGTATGCATAAAAATGAATCAGAACCCATTCCTCATGCTATGCACAAAACTAACTCCAAATGGATCAAAGCCCTATTACAAGTGAAACTATAGAATTCCCGGAAGATAACATAAGGTCAAAACTAGGGGACCTAATTTCTGGTATAGTCTGTCAAACAAAACTAAAAATTTATAAGTGACAGTAGATAAATTAGGTAAATGGGAGCTTCTAAAAATTAAATACTTATGTTCATCAAAAGGAAACCCTGGTGGTGCAGTGGTTAAGTACTAAGTCTGCTCACCAAAAGGTCAGCAGTTTGAATCGGCCAGGCGCTCCTTGGAAACTCTATGGGGCAGTTCTACTCTGTCCTATAGGATTGCTATGAGTCAGAATCAGCTTGACAGCAGTGCATTTGGTTTGGTTTTTGGCTCATCAAAAGACTTTATCAAGGGAGCAGAAAGAGAACCCACAGACAGTGGAAAAAAACTTTGGCAATGACGTATCTAATAAGGGACTGTTACCTGATTTGGGTCCCTGCCCTGGAGCACTCAAGCCAAAGAAACATACTCCAAGTTAGAAAGAGGAAGAGGGTTTATTAGGAGGTGTGACACCACCGGAGACTCGATAGCAATGCAGGCTGTTCTCTACAGAGTCTCAAAGACAATTTTTACATCAGAGTTTATGTATCATTTCAGCAAGTAATACTTCATGTTGTTAAGCACGTAGCCCACAGATAAGTGTGTACATCACAAAACAGTCACAAGAAGCTCTATTCAACTACAGATTTGTAGGTCAGAGGCCTGGACTCTGATCTGCATGTTCATAACAGGCAAAAATACTTATACAAAAATTCCTCAGCTAGTGAAATTAGTCTACCAAGTTCACTCTGAGATGAGGAGAGAGAAAGTAAGTCAGGATACACAAAATGCCAGGTAGCCTTCCTAGCTGCAGTTTTCCATGATGAAGGCCATTTCTTAGGAGAACAAGGAAGAGGAGGGAGACTGTCATGGATTGAATTGTGTCCCCCAAAAAATATGTGTAGCCATGTGACTGGGCCATGATTCCCAGTATCTTGTGACTGTCCTCCATTATGTGGCTTTCCTATGCTGTATGTTAAAGGATTAGGGTGGGACTGCAAATCCCTTCATAGGATTACTTCTCTGCTCCACTGTAAAGGGAGTTCCCCTGGAGTATGGCTTGCCTACCCTTAATCCTTTCATCCTACGAGAGATAAAAGGACAGAGAAGCAGGCAGAGAATTGGGAACCTCGTACCATCAAGACAGCAGCACTGGGAGAAGAGCATGTCCTTCAGACCTGAGGTTCCTGCACCAAGATGCTCTTTGGAAAAAGACGGATGCAATACTGGACTTTCCATCTAGTGCCAACAAGGGGAAAAGTTTTCCCCTGGAGCAGACACCCTGAACATAGACTTGCAGCCTACTGGACTATGTAAGAATAAATCTTCCTTTGTTAAAGCCATCCACTCTGTGGTATTTCTGTTAGAGCAGCCCTAGTTGACTAAAACAGAGACCAAGGTTATAGGAGCTGAGGGGGCTCTGCACCACTTTGGAAAGAGGCCAGTGCAGAGGCCAGAGTAGCTGCTGCAGTAAAAGACACTTACAGATCATTTAGAGTATCGTGAAGGCATTAGTAATGTGAAGCTCTCAATTATACATCTGGAAAATGGGAAAACATGCTGCCAGGTATTAGGGTTACAGGTCTAATCTCTGAAATAACTATAGAAAACTTCCACAACTCGATAAGAAAAGACAAGCAATTCAATTTAAAACATGAGCAAAGGGCATAAACTGACACTTCACTGAAAAAGACCTTCAGGCCCTGAATGGAAACCGATGATGAGGTCAACTCTTCAGATGGGAATTAACTGGACACGGGACAGAGAATGAGCATATGGTATGTGTAGTTTACAGTTGTATACATTTATAGGAGGCCGTCCTACTGGTTTCTTTCTAGATGGGAGAGAAGAGGGTGGAGACAAGGGGACAGATACTGACCGAGGGGGCACTAGACGTATAGAGTGAAAAGGAGGAGTGTGCTATCACAGCGGGAGGAGAGCAGATGGATTTGCAGACAGGTGGGAGTACAAAACTGATTTGGATTGTATGCTTTCACTTAATCACAATAAAAATTAAATTAAAAAAAAAAGACATTCAGGCAGCCAAAAGTACATGAAAAGATGCTCAGGATCATTAGCCCTTAGTGAGATGTCAACCACAGTTACAGTAAGATTCATCGCAGCCCGGGGAAAATGACAGTGTGAAAACAAACAAAAACAACACGTGCGGGTGGGGTTGTAGGGAGACTGGAACTGTTACGCATTGCTGGCGGGATTGTAAAATAGCTCAGCTGCTGTGGAGAAGTGTAGGCTGCTTCCTCAAAAAGCTAGACAGAAATTCCTTATGAGCCAGCAATCCCACTCCTGGGTATGTAGCCCATAGATGGAGGTACAGACATACGCATGGCTATGGTCACGGTGACATTATGCACCACCACAAAAAGATGGAAAAGACCTAAGTGCCCATCAACAGACTACCGGATAAACACACCGTGGTACATGTGTGTGTGGGGACACTACACAACTGCGAAGAACAAGGAGACCACAGAACGTGCTCACACACGGGCGAATCCGGAAGCACGCTGAGCGAAACATTCCATCACAGAAGACAAATATTTTGTGAACCCACTGTCATAAAAAGTCAGAAGCAGACACACCCACATAGCTCTCTGGTGGTTACTAGGGTTAGGAGGAAAAGGGAGGTGGGATCACTTTTTAGATAGTAGTGACAGACAGGTGAAGTCTGCACAGTGTGACCAGGCTAAATACAGACACTAAGAAATACAATAGAAAAAGGGACAATTTCAGTAAGTGCTAGAACACGCACAGTTTTGCAACAGTAAAAAACAGCCCCCAAAGCAATCATAAGCATTGTAATGGCAATGGAAAATGAGACAGGTTGTGCTTTATTCAAATAATGCACTACTATACAGCACATAAAAATTAATGAGTTACAGTCATGTGTACGATGAAGAAATACCAAAAGCAGAATGCTGAGTGAAAAATTACAGTTGCACAAGGGCATGTACTATAAGGTACAATTTATATAAAATATACTCAGAAGATCAGGAGGGACCAGACCCTGGAGAAGGACACCATGCCCGGTAAAGCAGAGGGTCAGTGAGAAATAGGAAGACTCTCAACGAGATGGATTGGTGTTCATTGACAAGTGAGACACGCATCTTTTGCTTTTTTTTCCCACTACGGTTAACTATTTGTGTTACAAAATATTCGACATTTCAACAACATTTACCTACACAGTTCAGCAACATCAATTATATGAATCACGTTGCTCAGCGAGCACCCTTACCATTCCCTAATGATATCATCCTAATTACAGGAAACTCAGTGTCCCCTAGGCAACAATGTCTCCTTTCCCATCTCCCTGACCCCTGCTCCTGGCCCAGCCAGCTCTGGAAACTTTGGTCTTTACCCATTTGCCTATTACAGATGTTTCATATAAGTGAGATCATGCAATATTTGTCTTTTTGTGGCTGCTTTATTTCACACAGGGTGATTTTTGCAGTTTTCGTCCACGTTGTAGCATGCCTCAGGGGTAGATTTTTGTAGTTCGTATCAGGGGTAGATTTCTGTTTATGGCTGAGTAGCACCCGTAGCACATACCACATCTGGCTCTATCCATTTATCTGTTGATGGACATTTAAGCTGTTTCCACTTTGGGGCTGTTGTGAATTGTGCTTCAGTGAACACTGGTGTACAACCATGTGTTTGCACTCCTGCTCTCCGTTTTTCTGGACATATACCAAGGACTGGAATTATCGGATCATACATGTGTCAGGGTTAGATCCTTCACCACACTTATTCAGTCTGTATGCTGAGCAAATGATCTCAGAAGCTGGGCTGTACAAAGAAGGATGCAGCATCAGGATTGGGGGAAGACTCCTCACAACCTGGATTATGCGGATGACACAACCCTGCGTGTTGGAAGTACAGAGGACTTGAAACACTGATGAAGCTCAAAGACCGCAGCCTATGGATGGCACCTCAACGTCAAGAAAACAAAACTCCTCCTGACTGGACCAGTGAGCAGCATCATGACGCGTGGAGAAGATACCGAAGTTGTCCAAAAATTTCATCTTCCTTGGATCCACAATCAATATTGGTGGAAGCAGGAGTCAAGAAATAAAAAAAAAACACATGGCACGGGGCAAATCTGCTGCAAAAGACCTCTTTAAAGAGTTGAAAAGAAGAGATGTCCCTTTAAGGACTAAGGTGTGTCTGACCCCCTCCCCAAGAAAGACAACCAAACTCATTGTGGTTGAGTCAACTCTGTCTCATAATGACCCAACAGAAGAGAGGAGACCTGTCCCCTGGGGTTTCACAGTGGCAGCTGGTGAATTTGAACTGCCAGCCCTTTTTTTGGTCAGCAGAAGTAGCTAATAAGCACTTACCCACATGCATGTGAAAGCTAGGACAATGGGTATGGAAGACCGAAGAAGAACTGATGTTTTTAAATCGTGGTTTGGGTAAACAATGTTCTATACACACACAAACACACACACACACAATGCCCGACAAGTCCACAAACTTAATTGTACTACATGCAACATACCTCACTGCTGAATATCACAACCGTCACCTTCGAAGTCCTCCCCTTGGGAAGCTAGGCACTGATGCCAGCAACTAGGCCACTCACCAAAGCAATTTTGAAACTCCTTCTGGAATGGCCATTGTGCATGGTGGCGTTGTACAGTTGTCTGTGAGGGAGCTTTTTTTAAGATTAAGTGAAAGTGTACAATCCAGATTTGTTGTGCATGCACCTTTGTCTGCTTTCCTGACCCTGTAACAGCCGCTCTGCCTTTTCACTCTGTACTGCTGCTACCTTCTTAAGGAACACCTGTCCCCTCCTCTCCCATCTAGAAAGAAACCAGTAGGACAGCCTCCTATAAACATATAAAACTGTAAAGCATGCACACCACATGTTCACACTGTGTCTGCAAGTCCAGTCCAGTCCATTCTTGTCTGTAGTGTTGACCTCAGCACTGGTTTCAGGTCAGGCCAGCAGCAGGTCTTGGGGCCTGTCCCCAGGGGACCCTCCAGGCTGTTGGACCAGCAGTTCTGGCCTTTTAGCAGGGTTCTTGAACTGCACGCCTCTTTTCCTCACGCTGCCTCAGGGACTCTACAGTGTGTCCTCCATCCGGCTGCCTTTGGTGATGGCCCAGCACTATCTGGTTCTTCTGGGCTCATGCTCATGCAATCTCCCATTTATATGCGTCTTTCTGTCTCTTGGGCTCATTTTTCCCTGTGTCTTTGATGTTCTCAGTTATCATCGGTTCCAGATGGGTTGGGGCCGTTTCGTGTACTTCAGATGGCAGCTTGCTAGCTTTTAGGATCCCAAATGCCACTCACCAATATGAGGTGCAGAAGACTCTCTTAGCAGAAGAGTAATTATGCCAATTGATGTCAGTTTTTAGCCAGTAAACAAACAACTGTTCTGGAACACCCTCCCTGCTTACCTGATCTGGCCTCGAATGACTTTTTTCTCTATCCAGAGATAAAGGACATGTTGAAAGGAAGACGTTTCGATCACATTCAGGACATTGAGGGTAACACCACAACTCTGATGGTCATTCCGGAAAAAGAGTTCCAAAATTGCTTTGAAGGGTGGACTAGGTGCTGGCGTCAGCACAAAGCTTCCCACGCGGAGGACTGCTTCGAAGGTGATCGTGGTGATGTTCAGCAATGCGGTACAGAGCACTTCTAGGATGAGTTCACGAGCATGGTTGTCAGACCTCTCCCAAACTACCAAAATGAACAAATCCGCCCTGGAAGAAGTCCCGCCAGACGCTTCTTAGAAGCAAGGACGTCCAGACTTTGTCTCACAGACTTGGAAACGTTCTCAGAAAAGTCGCTGGAGAAACATATCGTTCTTTGTAAAAGAGAGGGTCAGTGAAAAAAGAAGCGGACCCTCAACGGAGTGGGCTGACACAGCGGCGGGGACAGCGGCGGGGACAGCGGCGGGGACAGCCGCGGGGACAGCGGGCCCAAGCAGGACGGCGACTGCAGGGCGGCGCAGGACCGGGCGGGCTTTCCTCTGTTGTCCACGGGTCACTGTGGTCGGAGACGGGTCGGTGACACCCCACAACAGGGACTAGCAACTCTGACCATCCTTTCAAGGGTCCTTTGGCCTCTGTGGTGAGATGTCTCCTCAAGCCTTTCTTCGTTTTAAATCGAGTTGGCGGTCTTTTGTGGTTGCGGTGCAAGAGCTCGGTTCTGGGGAGAAGCGTGGCTGTTGCCGGGTGCTGCTGCCAGCCGCGTAGCGCTGGGCTGTCCCCTTGGCTCGCGGAGCGCAGCCCCGCGGGGCCCTCGTCCTCTCCGGCGCTGAGGGGCAGCGGGGTGGGTCCCAGTTTCGGGGCTCCTCCGAAGAGCAGTCACCGCGTTTGGTGAAGAGGAGCGGCGGGAATTCCCAAGGGGGAGGGCTGCGTTCTGAGGCAGACAGACACTTATCTTTAGGATATGCCCGCCTTGTTTTTTTCAGGAAGTAAGCAGCGTCCCAACAACGACAGTTTGGAAGACAGACTTACAAAAGTAAGAATCATGGCAATCCAAGTTCGACGCCAAAGGACGCCAGCATCCGTGTTTCAGAACAGAAGGGGGTCCCGTTTAGGACGAGTGGCATGTTAAGGTGACAGTGACTACACTTCTTGCTTTTAGTGGACATTTTATGTAACTTCCAGCTGCTAACAGCTGGGGGCAGTGGAGGCTCAGTGAGAGAACTCTGGCCTGTGGGCAGGAGAACTGGGTTGATTTCCCAGCGAGACATCTGGGACACAGCAACTGTCTATCCTTCGGTCAGTCAGTGGAGGCTTCTGTGCTGTTCCCAGGGTGCTGGACAGGCTTCAGCAAGCACTTTCAGATTAAGACTAGGAAGAAAGGTCTGACACTCTACTTAGAAAAATCAGCCCTCGTAAGCCCTGTGGCTCACAGTGATCCAAGCCTACTGTGCATAGGGTCGAGCTAACGGACCACAGCTAACAGCTACAACAGGTATCGGTTACTGGAAAATAAAAATATTTTATGTTTTTAGCTTGACACTGTGGTCTCGGAAGTTATTTTTGCTAGCACTGAGGAAATGTGTTCTCCTCAGTCAACATACATGGAGACCAACGGAGAACAACTATGCTGACCCTAAAGCGCACTGGTGAGAGGACAGAATAATCATTTTAGTTGGAAAACATCCTTTGTATCTCATTACCAAGCCACTAGAGTCTGAAGTTCCTTCCGCTTGTCTGTCTCACCTCCGATGGGGAAGTTACAACTCCGAGAAAAAACTCACTAACTGCTCTGATGGTCAGAACCGGAACCGAGGAGTTCTGGGGAAGGACTTGGGGCTCCAGCCACCAGTTCCGCTGTGGAATTAGCCTCATGCCCCTAGGTGGCACTGCAGACACTGGGGCTCTCCAACAAGTGGCAGCAGAGGCGTGGCCACAGGCGAACCAGGCCTTAGGTGACACCTCTGTCACCATTCCCTCCGCTGCCCAGGAAGGCGGTCTGGTGATGCCCACTTTGCTGACCTGCAAAGGCACACGCAGAGTCGAGGCACAGGAGAGGCAGGACTAGCATGTGAACCTGGGACTTCTCTCTGGGTCTGCAGCCTGAGGACATTTCCGCCCGTGGTTCCTCACAGTGCCTGGCCTGGTTCACGTCCTTGTGTGTGTGTGTGTGTGTGTGTCTGTGTGTCTGTGTGGCAGGAGTGCTATTTCTCCCAACAAGGGCACTCAGTGCCCCCTCCACCTTTGTCTGGCACACACCCCCCACCGCCACGTTGCACACTCACTGCTTTCAACCCCCAGCACACACGTCTTGGCGCAGTCCTCCACCGTTACCCCACAGTCCCCGTTCAGCCCAGGCCTCCTGATCCAGCCAGTCCAGCTGTCTGCTTGCCCCCCTGCCTGGCCCTGTCCCTGCTCCTGGCCTCAGAGATGTGCAGCCAGCTACCCAAGGTCACAGCCAGCCAGAGGAGGCGGAGACAGAATTCCGAATGCCAGCACACGGGCCCAGCTCAGCTCGCTCTCTCTCTCTGTCTCTATCCGTCTTGCTCCCAGGGAGAGAGATTGAGAGGCCCCCGGGGTGTGCTCACTGCCCCCCCATCACCACCCAAGTCTGGGAACCAGGGCCATGGGCAGGGAACACACACATCACGTGCCCAGACACTAGCCCCAATCTCGAATTTCAGGCTCATGAATCACTTCTGAGGGGAGCTCATAAAAGCCACTCCCGGTCTGTTGGCATCCCTGGCCTTTCACCCCCTCCTCTAGGAGCCTTCCCACCCCCTTCACTCCTCATACAGTGGCCCAAGGAGGGGCCTGGGCATATATAGCCAGCCAGGCCTTGTGGCCAGAGAGGCTTCAGGCAGCGAAGGTGAGCAGGGGGTCTGCAGGGCTGGACATCCAGGGTGAGGGGAGGCTGGTGAGCAAGGACCTGGAGCTCAGGGAGGGCATTCTGTCCAGTGACTGCCCCACTTGAGCCTTAATTTCCTCTTCTGTGAAATGGGTCTCAGCACAGCACTCCCCAGCTCCACTGTGGGAGGCTGTGCATTCAGAAGCCAACTGGACCCACAGAGTGGCAGGCAGCCCCTGGCAGCTGGGATGTGAGGTGAGGAGGTGGGCTGGGCTGGGTCTGCCCTTCCCCGGTGGCCTCTGCCCAGTCTCACCCCTGCTCACGCGTCCCAGGCAGGACCATGGCATCTGCAACAGAGGAAGAGAAAGGATCCCCAGTTGTGGTGGGGCTGCTGGTCGTGGGCAACATCGTTATTCTGGTGAGACACCCCCAGCCCTGTGTGGCAGGAAAGGGGCCGTCCTGAGCCTGGGGTGGGGACAGGTGGCTTGGGACTGTGCAGGGAGCTGCTGCAGCACACTCTCAAGTCCCAGCAGCCTGGACTGCAATCCCGGCTCCACCTGCCTCTGCAGCCTTGAACAAGCGACTTCACTTCTCTGTGCGTCTGTTCCCTGTCTGCAGGCTGTATCCTTGCTAAGTGGGTTGCTGCGTGGACGAAATGGCCCAGTCCACGTATGACCTCAGCCCTGGAAAGTGCTAGCACCACCATCATTACAGACCCAGAGTCAGTGCTAAGCACACAGGTGGCCCCAAATAATGGATAATCACAGCATGTTGTCATTCACGTGCTTTTTTTTAAATGTGTGTGCCTGCATTTGGCTTCCGAGTGGACTGCAGAGTCAGCCACTGTGGGTTCAAACTCCAGTCCTGCCACCTGCTGGTTGTGAGACCTGGAGGGACCCAGTGATGGAACCTCTCTAGGCCTCTGTTTCCTCATCTGTAAGATGGAAATAAATTAGAAATGGCATGAGGATGAAATGCATGATTGGATTACTGAACCCAGAACAGCGCCTTGGCACCTGTTAGTCTGTACTGGGCCAGACACCAGTATTGGCAGCTGTAAACAGGAATGATTGTCACACTGAAAGTAGTCACTGGACCCACGCCTGGCACAGAGTGGGTGCTCTGAAGATGTTTGGTTCCACTGATGCCCACAGGTGCCCACTGAGAAGCCCCCTCCCTCCTTGCTTCCCATCCCTCACCCCTACAAGTGAACAGATTTTCTGTCCCCCAACATTGCATGAAGCAGGTAAAAGCACTCATGTACATTTTCTCCAGGACGCAGCCTGTTCCACACCCTGCTCCCCACACCCCTCTTCCTCCTGGCGGTACAGCCTGCAAGCCATGGTAGCAGGGTGGTTAAGAGCTGGCTGCCAACCCAAAGGTTGGCAGCTCGACTTCACCTGCCATCCCTCAGATACCCTACGGGGCTGGTGGCACTCTGTCTGGTAACAGCACTAGGGGTCACTTTGGCAACAGCTGGGTGTTTGATTTTGGGTGCCTCCTGTGGGGTCACTCCACTCCCATGGGTCCCCAGCCTCCCTGCCCTCTTGGAGGATGGCTGTGCAGTGCCCACTGCACTGTGTCCTGGTCCCCTTGCCCACGATGCTGCAGGAAGAACCTTAAAGGGTGTGACTCGCCTAGGTGAGCCCTGTAGCTCTAACGTTGACTCCTGGATGTAGAACTGCTGAACCAAAGGGTGGGCTGATTTGTAATCTGTAAATTTCTCCTATTCACGGAAGAACACTGCTCTGCAGGGGAGGCACTGAGTCAGGGCCTCCTGTGGGCGGCCCTGTGCTCCAGGCTCTGCTGGGGGTCTTCTGGGCACCCAGCGTCCTGGTCAGGCCTTGTCTCTGTCACGCTTCTTATTGCTGAGGGCAGGGAGGGAGGGGGCCCCCCAGAGAAGTTCTTTCTAACCAGCTGTCTCTTCCAGCTGGCAGGCCTGGCCCTGTTTGCCGAGACAGTGTGGGTGACAGCAGACCAGTACGACGTGTACCCGCTGATGGGCGTTTCCGGCAAGGACGACGTCTTCGCCGGCGCCTGGATTGCCATCTTCTGCGGCTTCTCCTTCTTCGTGGTGGCCAGCTTTGGTGTGGGGGCCACACTCTGCCGCCGTCGGTCCATGATCATCACGGTGAGACCCAAAGCAGGGGTGGGGACGGGGTGGCATGACGGCCATCATCGCAGTTGTGACAACCACCACCATGCAAGTGCTGGCGCGTGCTCGGGGAGTGCTCGGCACGACATGTCACTCGGCACCTGGCGGGGGCTTTCATTTCCTCATGGCCCCATCATCGGGCTCTGCTGTCACCTCCCTGTTACGGAGAGGAAAACGGGGTGCAGGGAAGGAGGGAGGTATGTGGGAGAACTGTCTTTCCTCCGTATAGCGAGGCTGGGATACAAACTGCAGCCACTCGGTATGCAGCTCTGCGTTCCCAGAACAACCACAGTAACAGTAATTAGCACAGCTTTATGGTTGCTATAAGTCGGGGTCGCCTTTAGAGCATCGTTTGTTTTAACCGTTTACTGAGCAGCCACCGTGTGCTTTTCTGAATGCCTTAGGAGGTTAGCTCACTGGGTCTTCACAGCCCGGTAGAGGTAAACACCAGCGTTAGTCACCAGTGATGGGGAGCCACTGAGACTGAATGGAAACCCTTCTGGCCCACCCTTTAAGTGTGACCGCACTAACCAGAGTCACAGTTGGAATCCACCGGGACTCCTTGGAAACTCTATGGGGCTGTTCTACTACGGGGGCCATTCTACCCTGTCCTGTAGGGTGACTGTGAGTCAGGATCAACTTGATGGCAATGGGTTTCGGGTTTGTTTTTTTTTTTTTTAATTGAAACTGAAGCTCAGAGAAGTCACTTCTCCAGGGCCACACAGCAAACAAGTGTCACAGCCAGGATTTGAACTTGAGCAGTTCAAGTCTTGAGCCTGTGCTCCCAGTCTCAACAAACAACAGTACTCATAGTGACAACAGTGTAACAACCAGCTCCCTCCCCAGTACATCTCACATGCCTGACACCGAACAATAGAACAAAGCCCACTGCTGTGGATCTGATTCTGACTCCTAGTGACCAGGTAGGACAGAATAGACTGCCCCACAGGGTTTCTGAGGAGTGCCTGGCAGATTTGAATGGTCAGTCTTTGGGCTAGCAGATGTAGCACCTAACCACTAGGCCACCCGGGTTTCTCCCTGATGACAGGCTGAGAAATTTAGAGACACAAGCTCCCTGAGCTCCCTCAGTCCTTTCAGAGGCCCTCTGAGGAGAGTGCTTTTCTACCTGTTTTCCAGACAGGGAAGCTGGAGGCCCAAGAGCTCAAGGGCCCAGGCGGTTAGGAGAGCAGGGACTCCCATCCCAGGCCTGCCTGCTGCTGTCTCTTCTGCAGTGGGAAGTCTCTTAGGCTCGGCGACTTACTCAGCCAACACGGGTCTCCTGAGTAGAACCCTGGGGCTAAGCGCTGCAGATCAAAGCTCAGCCCGGGGCAGCTGCTGCTCCGACAGGGAGGCTAGGAGCAGGAAGCCGGAGGAACAACCAGCTGGAGAGCAGGGACCCGCAGGAGGCCAGCCGGAGAGTTGTCAGGCCTGCATCGGGGTAGACAGTTCTCGCAGGGAACCGGAGCCTAGGCTCTGAGGCCGGAGGGGCTGGGGGCTGGGGCTGAGGATGGAGGGGAGGGAAGGAGGAGACGGCGGGGGCAGGGGTAGGGGGCAGGAGCGAAGGCCTGGGGGCCGTCAGAGAGAGGGAAGCGGGGAGGCTGAGAGGGTTGGCCTTGGGGCTGGAGAGCTCGTTCTTTCTTTAAAAAAAGTCCCTTATTTAATCCTCCAGCATAACTGTAACCAAAACCATAAAAGTTTACCCAACTACTTAAAAAAAAAAACAAAACTTCAGTCTGTATCTGTCTCCCCTGCTAGTCTGACACTACCTAAGACACCAAATTTTTAGCATTTCCCCTGTGGGAACTCTCAAGCAGAACCAGAGCAATGGCAGGAAGAACTCTGTCCACCTGCTGTGACCCGGTTCCAGCCGCACCGGCCCCACAGGGTTGAGCCGGCCTCCTCTGTTTCACCTCTGCTGGCCCACCCACATTTCAGACCCCAAGTCCTTTCACCTGTAGGTCTCTGGGTGACAGGGACATTGTTAGAAGGCAGTTGGGCCTGCTGAGGCAGCATCACCGGCTCTCCCAGTGGCGAGTGACACACCCGTCCAACCCCCAACACCCCATTGCTTTAACGGGGGGAGGGAGGGCCAGGCTAGCTAAGGATTTGGGTGGGGGTGAAAGCAGGAAAACAACTGTAAGCACCAGCGACAGAGCTTTTTCACACACACACCCGCAAAATTCACCCATAGATTTTCCCAGTACCTTCCATTACATAGTCTGTGCTTAAATGTGATCATCCGGGTTTGTTTTTTTTTCTTTTCTTTTTAGAGTAGACGTTTGTTTTACTGATTCTGAGACAATAGTTGACTTTTAGGGTTATTTTACATATTTAGATTATTCTGTTGTTGTTGTTGATTTCGCTTTTCCCCAAGGTTTTCGTATAAAAAGGAGCCCCGCTGGCTTGGTGGTTAAGCCCCAGTGTCTGCTAACCTAAAGGCTGGAATCCACCAGCTGCTCCCGGGAAACCCACTGGGGCAGTTCTGCTCTGTCCTACAAGCTCACTGGGAGTTGGAATCCACTCGATGGCAAGGTGTTTTTCAGGGTTTGGGGAGTGAGAAAAGCTCAAGCACACAGAAAAGTTAAAACAACTGTACAGCCAACACCTGTATGAGGACTGGAACTCACCCTAACTGGTGAACGTCACTGCAGTGACCCCCGATGTCCTCCCTCTGGGAAGCTGTGTACTGATGCCAGCGCCTACAGCACCCTTCAAAGCAATTTTGGAGCTCTTTTTCTGGAATGACCGTCAGAGCTGTCGTTGTATTACCCTTGATGTCCTGAATGTCATCCAAATGTCTTCCTTTCAATATTTCCTTTATCTTCTGGCAAGGAAAAAAGTCACTGGGGGCAAGATGAGGTGAATCGGGAGGGTGTAACAGTACAGTGATTCGTTTACTGGCTAAAAGCTCCTTCACAGACAACTATGCAGTTCAGTTCGTGAACTCGCCACTCTGCGGCCATGTGCAGTGGCCTTTCCGGAAAGAGCTCCAGAATTGCTTTGAAGGGTTGCCTAGGCGCTAGTGTCCGTGCACAGCTTCCCCAGGGGAGGACTTGGAAGGGGACTGTAGTGATATTCAGCAGTGAGGTATGTGGCACTTAGAACAATTAAGTTCGTGGACTTCGTTGTCGGACCTCACATGCCCACTGCCGTGTAGACGTCGCTACCCTTCAGACTGCCCTACCCTTTTTAAGGACCGACCTCGGCACCCGGGGCGCGCGCAGCCCTCCGGGGGCGTGGCCTCACGGCTTCTCCCCGCCCCTCTTTCCGCAGTACCTGGTGCTCATGCTCCTCGTCTACATCTTTGAGTGCGCCTCCTGCATCACGTCCTACACCCATCGCGACTACGTGAGCCCCCAGCCCACCCACCAACCCACCGGGCAGTGGGCAGGGAGAGGCGTGACTGCAGGGGCGGGTGATGAGGGTCCTGCCTCCCCTCCCAGCCCGGCCGGACCCTGCTCTTCCTGGCCCTCTGCAGATGGTGTCCAACCCATCCCTGATCATGAAGCAGATGCTGACCTTCTACAGCGCAGACACGGAGCAGGGCCAGGAGCTGACCCGCCTCTGGGACCGCATCATGCTCGAGGTGGGCCGCGTGGGCCAGAGCGGGCAGGGGTGCTTCAGCGGTGGACCGCTCGCCTTTGCTCCAGACCCGGGTTGGCTTCCCGGCCGTGCAGGCCGCGTGCAGGCGCTGTCCGTCTGTCCACGGAGGCTCGCCAGCTGCCAGCGTGTGCCACAGGCTTCTGCGCGGCAGCCAGGCTAAGATAGACAGGGAAGAGAGGCTTGGCGCCGCGCTGCTGGAAGTCAGCCCGGGAGAACGCAAGGGTTAGATCCAGAGCGGCTCCTGGGGTGTCGCAGGACCAGGCGGCATACAACTGGGTTGTGCGCGGGGTCCCCACGAGTTAGGCTCATCCCGCGGCAGGTAACAACGGCCAGGGTTTGGGGGCTCGTGGGGGAGGCCCTGGGGCTCAGTCCGCAGAGGCAGACAAGGGAGTGCCGTCCAGAGCCACTCACTGGTGTCTGTGAGCTCATCCCTCCACCCAGAGAGACAGCCTCAGAAGGGGAGTCACTCGTCCAGGGTCACGCAGTTGGTGAGTGGCAGAGTTGGGCTTTGAACCTGGCAGCCTGGATCCAGAGCCGCGCTCTTGATCGTGACACTGCACTGTGGCTGTCAGGTGCCGTGGGGCTCGTTCTGACTCACGGGGACCCTCTGCACAACAGGAGCCCTGCCGGTCCTGCACCTTCCTCACGATCGTTGCTACGCTTGAGCCGACTGTTGCAGCCACTGTGCCAGTCCGCCTCACTGAGCGTCCTCCCCTTTCTCACTGACCGTCTGCTTTACCAAGCCTGATATCCTTCCCCAGGACTCGTCCGTCCTGGAAACGGGTCCCTCGCAGGCGAGCTGAAACCTCTACAGCCTGGTTTGCAGGAGCGCTCCGGCTGTGCTTCCTCCCGGACCGACCTGTCCCCTCCTCTGGCAGTCCGTGGTGTGCCCAGTCTTCTCTGCCAGCACCGCGGCCCTGCGCTGCCTGCCTAGTGATCATAGGAACGCTAACCATGACAGCACACTCTGAGCACTGCTCAGAGGAGTTTAATTAAACTCAGCAGGACACTGACTCTTAAGACAGAGAGACTGAGGTCCTTCAGGGCTCAAGTCACACAGCTGGCCAGGATTTGAATCCACGTTTGAAGGCTGTCTGAGCCTGTTTTCATTACTCAGGGGGTGCAAAGTCAAACACCCCCCGGGGCCAGGAAAAGCCAAACGTCTGCCTCTTCGGGTCATTTACTGCAGTTTTTGCCAAATAAAAATAAAAACTTACTTTTAAGCAAAACACAAGTATAGGGTCCATCTAAACTACCCATCGCCCTTACACTCAGAACCCCACCCCAGCCCACTTTGAGGCCCCGCGCACCGGCGGCTGTGACACAGGTCCGCTTTGTCCCTCCCTGCTGTGTGGCCTCAGGCTAGCGGCTGCCCTCTCTGAGCCCCACCTCTCTCTCCAGCAAGAGTGCTGCGGCACCTCGGGGCCCATGGACTGGGTGAACTTTACGTCAGCCTTCCGCAGGGCCACTCCCGAGCTGGTGTTCCCCTGGCCCCCACTGTGCTGCCGCCGGACAGGCAACTTCATCCCCGTGAGTGAGGAAGGCTGCCGCCTCGGCCACGTGGACTACTTGTTCACCAAGGTGTGCTCTCTGCCCCACTGGCCCGCTGGTCCTTCCCTGTCCGGCCTCTTCTTTAGCTCTCCTGGTTCCCTCCTCCCACTGACGGCCTCCCTCCCCCCCTCCCTCCCCTCCCTGGCTCTCCCTCACCCCCTCCCTCCCCTCCCTGGCTCTCCCTCACCCCCTCCCTCCCCTCTCTGGCTCTCCCTCCCCCCTCCCTTTGTCCCTCCCCCCCTGGCTCTCCCTCACCCCCTCCCTCCCCTCCCTGGCTCTCCCTCCCCCCCTCCCTCCCCTCCCTGGCTCTCCCTCACCCCCTCCCTCCCCTCTCTGGCTCTCCCTCCCCCCTCCCTTTGTCCCTCCCCCCCTGGCTCTCCCTCACCCCCTCCCTCCCCTCCCTGGCTCTCCCTCACCCCCTCCCTCCCCTCTCTGGCTCCATCTCCCTCCCCTTCTCTCTGGCCCTCTCCACTCTTCTCACCTGCCCTCCCACCTACCAGCTCTCTGTCTTTTTCTGGGTCCTCCTCTCTGTGTCTCTGTCTCCTCTCCCCTCTTCCCTCTCTGTCTCCTTTTTCTTCTCCCTCTTCCAGCTTCTACTCCCCGTTTAGTTTGATGTTCTCCCTCCTATTCCTTTCTGTCCCTCCCTTCCCCTGACTCTCTCTCACACACTACCTCATTATCCTGTCCCCCTCTGTCCCTCTGTTCCTTGATACAGTCTCTCTCCTTGCTTCCCACAAGTCCCCTGGTGCCCACCCACACCACACCCTTCCCCTGTTGCTCTCTGCAGGACCTTGGTGGGCCATCCTGAGCTGCTTGGTTTGCAGGTAAGGTGACTGATGGCTGGTAGACAGCAGGTTCTCAGTCACCTGGAGGGCTTTTGAAAGCACCTACAGTTCCTGAATCAGGGTGTCCAGTGGTATAGTGGCTAAGAGCTACAGCTGCCAACCGAAAGGTCAGCAGTTCAAGTCTACCAAGTGCTCTTTGGAAACCTTATGGGGCAGTTCTACTCTGTTTTATAGGGTCACTAGGAGTCAGAATGAACTTGACAGCAATGGTTTGGTGGGTCTGGGGTGGGGCCTAAGAATTTGTATGCCTGACAAGTCCCCTGGAGCACTGGCAGTGCAGTGGTTACAGAGGTCAGGGCTAACCAAAAGGTTGGCAGTTTGAATCCACCAGCTGCTCCTCAGAAACCATATGGGGCCGTTCTACTGTGCCCCACGAGGTCACCGTGAGAACTGACTTAAAGGCAATGGTTTTTGTTGTTTTTTTAACAAGTCCCTCAGCTGATGCTGATCTCGATGCCCATTCTGTAAGCACCGCTGCCTTAGGGGAGGCTGCTGGCCTGAGGCCATCAGCCAGCCAGCCAGCCAAACGCATGCAGGGGCTGCTGCATCCAGAGCTGGCATCTGTGACTTCTCAGGTCGTCTGGGCCAACACAGAGAATAACGTCAACAACAGCAACACAAAACCAGTGAGGACCAACAGTGACTGTCCCAGGCATAATTCTTTCAGGCATTTTACATTTTCACGGTATTTGAGCCTTCTCATGACCTGGGGAAGGGGGTGACGATTAGAAAGCAGTGGCAAAAGAACCGCTTCTGACCCGCGATGCCCTCAGGTGTGTCTGAGCAGAACTGTGCTCCACGGGGTTCTCAACGACTAGAGTTTTGACAGTAGATCAGCGGGCAATCTTCTGAGGTGCTCCCAGTTGGCCTGAATATCCAACCTTTCGGTTGACAGCCAAGTATGTTGCTGATTTGCAACATCCAGGGACTGCAAAGATTATGTAACAAGTGTTGCTGTTGAGCTCATTCTAGCTCAGAGCACCCTACAGGGCAGAACTGCCCCATCGGGTTTTCAGGGAGTGGCTAGTGGATTCACACTGGCAGCCTTTTGGTTAGCAGCTGAGTGCTTAACCACGGTGCCACCAGGGCTCCAGCTTGGCCTCCAGTTTACAAACGATGAAACCGAGAGCTCACCTGTTAGTGATGGTGGGAGCTGGGATCCCACTTCTGACAGTGAGGCCTCCAAGCAAGTGGGTGTACAGCCGGCGAGAGAAACGAGGAGGATCGGCCCCGAGCCTTCCTGCTGCCTTGGCCCTCTTGGGAGCACGTCAGCCTGAGGTTTTAGATTAGGAGTCATGGAAAGAGCCAAACTCAACCCTTTGCTGTTGAGTTGATTCTGACTCCTAGTGACTCTAAAGGACAGAGGAGAACTGCCCCACAGGGTTTCCAAGGAGTGCCCAGTAGATTTCAACTGATGACCTTTCGGTTAGCAGCTATAGCTCACCATGTAACTCCTAACCACTGTGCCACCACGACTCTGAGGAGAGAGCAGCCTGTGGGAAAAGCATAAGCACAGCAAGAGAGCAGGGCCATCTCTCACGCCCTGACTCTGTGAGGCTTTCCCACATGATCCTGTAGAATCTCTGCAATGTTCTCGGAGCACAGTGCTCTCAAGACGGCCACCTCAAAGATGGGAAGACTAAGGCTCACAGGCTCAGAGTCATATCTAGGACCTGCAGCCAACAAATGGCACAGCTGGCCCCCAGCTTGCACTCCCAGGCATACGTCTTGAACCTCTCTTCTCAGCTGCCTCCAAGCCAGGGCAGAAGTCTGCAAGGAGGTGACCCTGGTCTCATTCAGTCTCATCTCTCAGTGAAGAGGTGTTAGAACTTGGCTGATCCTACAGGTCTTTTCAAGCCTTAAAACCTGTGGGCAGCATGGGAAACCGGTTCTAAATATAACTGCCCCCAGACAGTCATAGCCATGGCCATCATCAGCAAGACATCTACTTGTGCAGGGGCCTAAGTACAGTGTCACCTCCCTGGCTCCCCCCAAACAACCTCAAAGGTAGATACTTCCACCACCCTCATTGCACAGGTGAGGCAATCAGAGCTTGGGGAGGGAGGTGGTTTTCCCAATGAGGCCCAGGGACCGTTGCCCACAGCTGCCACCCTCCCTGGACATCTTCTCAGACCCTGATTTGCCTATGTATGCAGGGCTGCTTCCAGCACATTGGCCATGCCATCAACAGCTACACGTGGGGCATCTCTTGGTTCGGTTTCGCCATCCTGATGTGGACGGTGAGAGGCAGGGAGCCTGGGGGCCGGGTGGGATGTGAGCACAAGGCTGGAGTGTCCCTCACTCGAATGCCTCCTTGTCCAGCTCCCTGTGATGCTGATAGCCATGTATTTCTACACCACACTGTGAGGAACAAGAAAGTCAGGAAACGTCACACCTCAACTTCCTGCTCTTCCTTCTACTTCCTTTGGCAGAAGCCCGGATGGTCGCCTCACCTCTGTCCTTCTCACCTCTCCCCTTCCCTCCTTCTACTCCCAAGGTCTCTGTCATGGATTCAGTTGTGTCCCCTCCCATGTGTGTGTCAGCTCGGCTGGGCCATAGTTCCCAGGAGTGTGTGATTGCTCACCATTTTGTCACCTGACGTGACTTTCTGATGTGTTGTAAAGTATACCTCCAGGATGCTAATAAGGCAGGATTATTAGAGGCAGTTATGTTAATGAGGTAAGACTCCATCTGTAAGATGGAGTTGTATTTTGAGATACAGAAGAGAGAAACAAGCAGAAAGAAAGAGAAGGGGGACCTCATACCACAAAAACAGTGCTGGGAGAAGAATGCATCCTTCCTATGCACGAGAAGCTCCTAGATCAGGAGGAGACTGACGACAAGGACTTAGCCCAGGACTGACACAGAGAGAAAGACTTCCCCCGGAGCTGGTACCCTGAGTTGGGACTCCTTGCGTCTTAGACTGAGAAAATAAACTTTACTTTGTTAAGGCCACATGCTGGTGGTATTTGTTGTAGCAGCGCCAGATGACTAAGTCTCTTTCTGAGCCCTGATGGGTCTGGGAAGACTGAAACCCTTGAACTTGTTTGTGTGGGGATGGTTAGCCCTTGACCTCATTTCACTTGGCTAATTCCCTCCTGTCTTTTGAGTACCAACTGAAAAGTCTAATCGTGGCGGGGCTGATGTCACCACCCAATTCAGAGATGCCCCCCTTGTAACTCCCCAAGCTTTTCCTTCAGTGTCTTAGGCATTGACATCGTCACAGAATAGTTTGCTTCAGCTCTAGTAGAGTGGGACCATCCCAAGGGGAAAGACCAGCATCACCCATCACAGAGCTGAATGTGGACTGAGCACTCAGTAAATACTGGTTGAATGAACAGGAACCCTTCTGATGGCAATAGCAGAAACCGCAGCCATTGGCTCTAGCTGAAGCAAACAACGGAATTTATTGGCTCATGTAATTGAGTCAGTAGAGCTGGTTCAGGCACATCTGGATCCAGGTGTTCAAGCTAGGTTTCCAGAAAGCCTCCTTAATCCTCAGGTAAGATTTCTTTGGCAACCCCAGACTCATAACCTTATAACCAAGCAACACAATTGGGAGAAAAGACCTCTGCCTCAGTAGCTTTAGCCAACATCTAGGAACTGAATAACACCCTCTTGGCTTGGAGCCCTGCTGGTGCAGAGATTAAGAGCTACAGCTGCTAACCAAAAGGTTAGCAGTTCAAATCCACCAGCTGCTCCTTGGAAACTCAGTAGACCAGTTCTACTCTGCCTTGTAGGGTTGCTCTGAGTTGGAATCCACTCAACAGCAAAAAGTTTGGTTTTGGGTTTGGAATTCATTTGAGTTTGGGGCCCATTCTTTATCCAGGTAAGGCAGAACCCCTTGATTAGTTATGTCAAGGGTGTATCCAGTAGTGGTACTGGGTAAGATGGTTGTTCATCAAAGAAAAATGAGGGCGCAGTGTTGTTGGGCAGGTACACATGCCGACATCCTCCTCCAAAAAGCATAGCTTCTAGCAAGTTCCCTAAAGGGTCTGTGACTGCAAACAGTTTGCCCTCCTTGAAGCAGTCCCTACAGGGAACCAAATGAACTGTCTCTAAGTCTTCCTTCATTCTACTGGCTGCAGAGATTTTTGAATGTTGAATTCAGATTTTAGTTTTTAAAACTATACTTTCAAAAATCTGTAAGGTTAGTATGCTGACTGAAATAAGTCAGTTGCAAAAGAGCAAGTATAATATGAGACCATTATCATAAGGACTCAAGAAAATGTTTAAATACAGAAGAAAACGGTCTTTGATTGTTACAGGAGTGGGGAGGGAGGGAGAGAATTCCTAGATTCGATAGTAGGCAGGAATTGGATTAGGTGAAGCGAGTGACAGCCCACAACAGAAGGAAGGTCAGCACAACTGAACTAAACCAAAGCTAAGACATTTCCTAACACAGTGCTTCGAAGGACAGAGTAGAAAGGACCAGCCTGGGGACCATGATTTCAGGGGAAATCTAGGTAAATTGGCATAACAATTTTTTTAAAGAAAGTATTTGTATCCCACTTTGGTGAGTGGCATCTGGGGTCTTAAAAGCTAGTGAGCAACTATTTAAGTCGCATCAATTTGTCCTAACTCACCTGAAGCAGAAGAAAATGAAAGACATCAAAGATACACAGAAAATACAAGCCCACGGACAAAAAGGGCCATATAGTTCAGAGACTACATCAGCATGAGACCAGAAGAACTAGTTGGTGCCATGCTTCCACCAACGACTGCCCCGACAGGGAACACAACACACAGTCCCCGATGTAGTGGGAATAAAATAGGCATGCAGAACAAGAACTCTGTTAAAAGACCAGAGTTAATGGTTCAGTGGACTGGAGGGTCACCAGAAGACATGCCCCCCTGGGCTGTCTGTCAGCCCAGAGCTGAAACCAGTCCCAAAGCCAACTCTTCAGACAGAGGTTGGACTAGACAATAAGACATAAAATGATACTGGCAAAGAGTGTGCTTCTTGGTTTAAGCATATACACGAAGCTAAGTGAGCAGCTGCCATCCAGAGGCGAGATGAGAGGGTGGACGGGAGTAGGAGCTGGTTGAACATACAAAGGAAATGCGGGGTGGAAAAGAGGAGTGTCTTGTCATAGGGTGGGGAGAGTGACTAGAGGTAAACAGCAGTGTGTGTGGAAGATTTTGTATAACAAATTGAAAAAATGGGAAAGAACCAAGCATACATCAGCATCGGATGGACCCTGACTTGTGCAGTGGCCTTGGACTGGATTCTCTGCAGCAGTTAGGAAGACAGATCAAGGCGAACTGATACAAAAAGGTGTCGTATGATACAAGTGAAACCCTCGTGGCACTGAAGTTAAGAGCTCAGCTGCTCACCAAGAGGTCAGCAGTTTGAATGTACCAATTGCTCCCTGAAAACCTTATGGGGTGGTTCTACTCTGTCCTATAAGGTTGCTGTAAGTCACAATAAACACAATGGCAGTGGGTTTGTTTGTTTGTTTGTTTTTTGGTAGAGTATAGGTAATTGAACATTATGTATATGGATGTTTATTATAGTAACCTAAATGACGATCAGCAGCGGGTTGCTAAATTAGGTATGCTATGTCCATACTCTAGAATAACATGCAGTAGTGAAAAATGATGATTGAGAGCTCTATGCTTTAATATGGGATACTCTCCAAGAAATACAGAGTAAACAAAATTGCAGAACACCTCACAGAGTTTTTTTCCTGCAGAATCATGCACATGAAATATAATGGTGAATATACCTGAAGGATACAGGGTTGGCTAAAGGAACTTTAGCCTTTTCTTCAATGAGTTAATGCCTTAAAATAATATTTAGAAGCATGCCAAAAATACTTTTAAAAAGACAAGGAGCCTTTGTAATATTTCCTTTTAAAAGATTATAAGAAATGTTGTTTTTCATTGTTTACAAGTCTATATATTAAAAAATAAGAAGGACTGTTTATCCAAAAAACACAAAATAATAAATGTTGAAGAGGTTGTGGAGAGACTGGAACTTTTCTACACTGCTGGTGGGAACGTACAATGGTACAACCACTTTGGAAATCGACTTGGTGCTGTTTTAAAAAGCTAGAAATAGAAGTAACACATGATTCAGTGGTCCTACTTCTTGGAATATATTCCAGAGAGATACAGGCTGTCATATAAGCATATACATGCACACCAATGTTTATTGCAGCACTGTCCCTGATAGCAAAGTGATGGAATCAACCTAGGTGCCACCAAGAGATGAATGGATAAACAAACTACAGTGTTTTCACATAATGGAATCCTGTGCAACGATGATCTTAGGAAATGTGACAAGCAGTCATCTGGAGGATATTATGCTGACTGAAATTCATCAGTGGCAAAATGACAAATATTGTATGAGACCACTATTATATGGACTTAAGAAAAGGTTTTTAAACACGGAAGTAAATAATCTCTGATGGTTATAAGGATGGAGGGGGAGAGAGAGGGAGTATTCATAGATTAGACAGAGAGTGACAACACACAGTAGAAGGGAGGTTAGCACAACTGATTATACAAGAAGCTAGAAGATTTTCTAAACACAACTCAACACTTTTAAAGACAAAGTAGCAGGGACAAGGATCTGAGGACCATGGTTTCAGAGGACATTTAGGCTAACTGGCATAATTTTTATTTTTTTTTTAATAAAATGTTCTGCATACCACCTTGGTGAGTGGCATCTGAAGCTCTTAAAAGCTAACAAGTGACCATCTAAGTAGCAACAATTGGTGCCAATCCACCCTGAGCAGAGGAGAATGAAAGACATCAAAGACACGAGGAAAATATGGGTTCAGCAGGAAGAAGTTGCCATATGATCAAGCATGAGACCAGAAGAACTAGATGATGCCTGGCCATAAACAGTGACTGCCCTGACAGGGAGCACAATGTAAAACCCCTGATGCGGTAGGAGAAAAACAGATGTGCAGACCTAGAACTCTATTAAATAAAGACCACACTTGGTGGTCCATCAGACTGGAGGGTCCCCTGAGGACACAGCCCCCAGACTCTGTTTAGCCCAGAGCTGAAACCGTATGAATGCCAACTCCTTAGAGAGAGATTGGACTGCACTATCAGACATAAAGTGATGCTGGTGAAGAATATACTTCTTGGCTTAAATGTATGCAGAGGCTGCCGGAGTAGCTCTTGTCCACAGGAGAGAGGAAAGGGTGGAGGGGGGCAGGAGGTGGTCCAGTGGATACTTGAAGTAGAGGGTGGAAAACAGGAGTGCGCTGTCATGGGGGTGGAGGAGCAGCTGGAGTTGCAAAGTGGTGTGTGTGCGGGGTTTCCTACTGCAACTTGTTTCAGACCATAAACTTTCACTTAAAGTACAATAAATTATTAAAAAAACAACAAAAAAAAACACTGTTGCTGTCCAGCCATTTCCAACTGATAGCAACCTTGTAGGCCAGAGTACAGTTGTCTCACAGGGTTTCCAAGGAGCAGCTGCTAGATTTGAACTTTCTGACCTTCTGGTTAGCAACTCTTAACTCTTAACCACTGCACCACCAGGGCTGCAAAGGTTTATATAGATGCAGCTATATACACTTAGAGACAAACACATTTAATGGAGTCATGCTTTAAATACTGCTTTACAATTTGTATTCCTCCTTTAACCATGTATCATGATTGTCTTCCCATGTCAGTACATATAAATTCACCTCATTTTTTTTGTTTCTTTTCTTTTTCTTTTTTGACTGTTATGCCATGTTTCAGAACATAGCTGCATCCTGCATCACGATGATCGGTTGTGAAGTAAAAAAGACAAGGAGCACAACTTGATGTCGCAACTATTTCATTTTTATAAAAAATTATGTAAATATATTTCCCATGAAGGACCCCTCTGAGGAGGAGAGGAAATTTTATAAATATTATATATTACTTTCTGGAAATAAAATACTAATAAAGGGATTTCTAAAATACTGATCAATATATAGCTTTACTTTTCAAACCAAATTATTTTTTTTATTTTTATTGTGATTAAGTAAAATTTCACAACACAGGTCATTTTGTCATACAAAACCCTGAGCACCCACTTCTTTGTAACTCTGTCTGCTCTCCTCCCCCTGTGACAGCATACCCTGCCTTTCCACTCTTTCAGTATCCGCTCAACCAACACTTGTCCCCTCCCCTCCACCCTCTCCTCTCTAAAAGAAATCCAGTAGGACAGTCTCATATATATCTTAAACTATAACCTGCATCACCCTGTGTCCCATAGTGCAGTACATTCTTTGAAGAGCTGGCTTCAGGACCGTCAAACTGGAATTTTAAGAGCAGTGTTCAGGTGTGATACACACCATATGCTAACTTGCAGGAACTTCTCCAGGTTAACCAGCCAAACTGGCTCTTTCACAGGCCCTGGGATGAAACTTCCCCTCGTCCGTCCATCCTTCAACAGGTATTTGACCCGCTTGATGTGTCAAGGAAGGGGACTTTCCATCTTAACCTGTTTTCAACTCCAGGCATGTCTTCATGTGCTAGCTGATGGAGACTGAGCCTGTGACTCTCAGGATCTCCTTCTGTGATAGACCAGGTGCCTGGATTCTCCTGGCTCCATCACACTTGGGCAGATGGGGTCTCTCTGTGAGCCTCGACGTGCCCCTCTGTAAAATGGGAGTGCTGACAGCCCATGCTTGCACTCCGAGAGCTCAGGAAAATCAGAGATTTTCCCTAGGCTGCTTAATCAGCCCCAGATGCAGGAGTGAACAAACTGCCTATTGAGATGGCAACTGTCGCTCTTCTGCCCTAACATTGAACGCCTGGGACTCCAGCCTTCCCTGACATGCAGAGCTCAGTTACTCACGTGACTGACAGACATGGGCCTAATAAGGTAATGCTTGTAAATGCTGAGCGCTTTAGCTAAGAGACGCCCAGCCCAAGGTGCTGCACCCAGTGGGGTGCATTCGGGTTTCCAGCTGGGAACCGTGAAACATCATTTGGGTATTTCATGGAGATCGAGACGTGGAAAAATCACACCGTAAGAGAATATTTAATGGCAGGGGAAATAATCAGGAAACTGTGAAGCATAGCATACCAGATACAACCCCTTTTCTGATAAAAAGATACATATGTGTGTTTACGTTAAAAAATGTTTGAAGGTCTCCCAAGTGCTAACATTGGTTATTGAAGAACAGGAGGCATGTACAGGGGACTGGGGTTTCACTCACTGGGCACTTTGGAATTTTCCAAATGGCCTTTGTCCTTCAAACAAATCAAATGTTAATAAAAATGACACTGGTGGACATGAGAGGAAGAATTCTTCCACCTCAACACTTTCAGTCTTGACCTAAGCAGTTGAGTCCAGTCTGGCCTTGGGCTGTGGAAGCCTGAAGCTGGGCCACTTCGCAGGCTCGTCCTCACTGTGTCTCACCACCCTCCGCAGGCTCTCTGGCCCCTGCCAGACCTCATACCTGCAAGTGCAGCCCAGCTGGTCCGGTGACAGTGTGGCCTGGCCAGGACGGGCCTCAGCCAGCAGGACAGGTCTGGACCCTCCACTTAGAGACCCACTCCTATGGGTGAGAGGGGAGCATAGAGGTGAAGGCCGAGTCAGGGCTGAGAGCCCCTGCCTGAAGTACAGGAAGTCACCCTATGGTGACACCTACAACATTCTTCTCTACGTGTTTCCTTGGCACAAAGTCCAGCTCCTCGGGTGCAGACTGAAGCCTTACCACCTTCCTAAGCCTGTCTCTCATCTCTCCTGCCCTCTCAACAAACTCTTACTGCATGACGTCATAGACAGATACGGAGAGAGTACACTATAATGCTATATGTAACACCCAAGCAGGGCACACACCCCTGATGACACCCACTGCTGCTTACAAGGCTTCCGTGAAAGCCAATGGCTGGTCCACTAAAATGTAAAACTCACACCTAACTCATCCCTCCTCTGGGAATCTCTTTCATGTGTACTCACACCTGTGTGCAAAAAGACCTGTGTGCAAAAGTAACTGAGAAAGCAGCAGGGACCTGGTTAAGTAATTTATTTTATCTCACACCAAACAGTGCTGGTAGCTAAGTTGGAACGGAGCCACAGTGCAAACTGGCATCTTAGACAGGGTCCTGGAGGAGAAAAAAAGACGTCAGTGGAAGAACGACTACAGTCCGAATCAAGTCTGGAGTTGGTAGTACTGTAGTGGTGTTCCTTTCTCAGCTTTGATAAACTCACCGCGGTCAGGTGAGAGGTTTGTGTTGGGGAAACCAGGTGAGGGGTAAGGAGTCAGCCTTCTGACACCGGCTGCAAATCCAGTTCTTCTTCTGACCTTGATTGCCCGGAGATAGGTCAGATCTCACGCTAGTGAACACAGTTCACGCAATATTTAGACACCACGACACCTGCATTTCCAACCAACCAGCTGCCGATTTGGAGGTTCCTGCTACCCACTCAGGACACAGCCACACGGTCCAGAGTCCCCAGGATCCCCAAGTTTCTAACCTGCTGGCTACAAACTCAGGGACTCCCACTACCCCTCAGGTTCCATAATGCACTGGAACAAGTCACAGAACTCAGCAAAGCCGTGTACTTAAGATTCAGGTTTCACTATAGAGGATACAAATCAGGACCAGCCTAAAGAAGAGATGGTTAGAAAAAGGTTTGGGAAGTCCTCATGTTCCAAAGGATGAGCAGTCATGTGTCCCCTGACAGCCACTCAGAATACATTGAAGCAGAGATACATTCACGGTCCCAGAAACTTAGAAACCCTGACTGAAGAATAGGACCTAGCAGACATAACTGAGCATAGCAAATTCAACAGCTTCCAGCACACAACACACGTGTCTTGTGCCTTCTCCTTACAAGGTCCAACAATTAAACGCATGAACTAAATTGTTCCAAGTGCTACATTCCTCATTACTGGATATCATTATGGTCCCCTTGGAAGTCTTCCCCGTGGGAAGCTGTGCACCAACACCAGCACCTATTCTGCCCTTCAAAGCAATTATGGGACTCTTTTTCTGAAATGGCCATCAGAGCTGTCATTGTGTTGCCCTTGATGTCCTGAATGTCATTAAAATGTCTTCCTTTCAATATTTCCTTTATCTTCAGGTAAAGAAAAAACTCCTTGGGGCCACACCAGGTGAGTAGGTAGGGTGTTCCAATACAGTTATTTGTTCACTGGCTAAAAACTCCCTCACAGACAACTAGACTCTTAACTTCACAGACTTGCTACCATGCCACCATGTGCAATGGCTTTAAAAAGAGAAATTTTATCTTGTTACAGTCCAATAAATTACAAGTCCAAGTTCAGGCTATCAGTTCCAGGGGAAGGCTTTCTTTGCTAGACCTGAAGGGAGGTCCTTGTCCTCAATCTTCCTCTGAACTGGGAGCTTCTGGGGCACAGGGACCCTGCTTCACCTGTACAGCTTCTTGGTGGCATGAGGTCCCTAAATCTCTCTGCCAGCTTCTTTCCTTTATCTCAAGAGACTGCCTCAAGGGACAAAATAAGCTCATACACCGAGTCCTGCCCCACCAACACAACTGCGGCCCACCTGCCCTCATTAACATCCTAGGGGACAGATTTACAACATGAAGGAACATCACATCACACAACAACACAAGGAATCAGGGTCTAGCTAAATTGCTATACAGATTTTGGGGGGACACAATCCAGTCAATGACAGGTAGGATTCAGGTTCTAAGGTCCTCATTTCCTTGCTGGCTATCAGCTGAGGGAGGGTGTCAGCTACTGGAGGTGGACCACATTCCTTGCCACAAGGCCCCCTCCATCTTCGGTGGGGAATCTCCCTCACTTGCAGTCCCTCTCATGCTTGGAGCATCTTTGGCCAGAAAGGCCCAGTCCCTTTACGAACTGCCCTGTTTCAGTGACACCCACAAAGGATAATCTCTCAGTCTTGAAGTGAACTGGCTCAGAATATGAATTACATCTTTAAAACCCCTCACAGTTGTATCTGCATGAGTGCCGGACTGAATGACTGGCAGTTATGCACAGACAGCAGGGGGGACAGGGGTCTTGGGATCGTCTTAGTAGTACAATATAAAAAAGTAAACAAAGCAGCTTTGAAACTCTAGTTTCATTATGCATGGTGGCACGTTAGCAAGTTTGCAAACTTAATTGTATAGTTGTCTGTGAAGGAGTTGTTAGCCATTAAACAAATCACTGGACGAGAACACCACCCCGACTCACCTGATCTGACCCCTAATGACTTTTTTCTTTACCCAAAGACAAAGGAAATTTTGCTGACATCCAGAACATCAAGGATAACACAACGACAGCTCTGATGGCGACTTCAGAAAAAGAGTTCCAAAATAATTTTGAAAGGTGGACTGGACACTGGCGTCAGTGCATAGCTTCCCAATGGGAGTACTTCAGAGGTGACTGTAGTGATATTCAGCAACGAGGTACATGGTACTTTTTCTAGGATGAGCTTGGGAACTTAACTGGCCGTCCTTGTACAAAGCAACTGTGTTGTCAGGCATGTAATGGTACAGTACATTTTAAAAAATTAAAGAAGCACCTATTTAAAAAACACAGGTACATTAAAACATCTTTAACATAATAATGGTGTTAGATGCCATCAAGTCGGTTCTGACTCATAACAAGCCTGTGTCCAACAGAATAAAATGTTACTTGGTCCTGCACCTCCTCACAATCATTGTAGTGCTTGAGTCCATTGTCAAAGCCTCTATGTCAGTCCATCTCGTTGAAGGTCTTTCTCTGTTTTGCTGACCCTCTACCTTACCAAGTATGATGTCCTTCTCCAGGGAATGGTCCCTCCTGATAACACGTTCATGTGTGTGAGATGAAGTTCTGTCATCTTTTGCTTCTAACAAGCATTCTGGCTGTATTAACATATTAACAGTAATAATATTTTGATGTATGTTGAAAAGCAGTGCATTGTTTGTTACGACAAAGCATTGTATGTAACTCGAATGTTTAATATAATAGCATCTACAGGGGTTGGTTTACATCTATGGGTTGTACAAGAGTTGTGCTTTTGTAACCCAGGCACTGCCTGTGTATAGTGTGGTATTTGCACATCATCCAAATCCGATAACATTCTAATTCACAGAACATATTGTAGCTGTAAGCAATGCATGATTGTGTTACCCTTTTGTGTATCACTGTCTAACACCAACCAGGGAGCTTACCCAAGCTTCTACACTCAGAGTTTTTATTGTAGTTTCATTAGGTAAGTTTGATTGATGGAATCACTGGTCACATAGTTGAACTCAATCTCTAGCCCTGCTCCCAGCCCTGGAGATCAGGTTACTATCAGTCATGTGGTGGGTCTCCCTGGCATAACCTGTCAGGTGTAGTTTGGAATCTTCATGAATTACAATGACACTCTAATCACCCAGGAAACTCCAAGGGCTTCCCAGAACAAAGACCAAATACTTTGGGTAAAGTAATTCTTGAACTCTCTATACTATCTGTGCAACTTTTCAATAAATCTAAAATTCTTCCAAAATACTTTATTTTTTAAAAAAAAACTAAATGTATTATTTTAAGTCTTGTGTAACCCTATAAAGGAGAAAACTACATAGAAGTTTATGCATGCACGTATGTCTTTTCTTGTAAATCTGCTTCACTTTTGTGATTGTTGTGAGCCCCTGTGAAGTCAGCCGCTGACTCACGATGATGCCATACACAACAGAACTGGACTGTTGTCCAGACCTTTCTTCCTAGTCTATTTCAGTCTGGAAGCTCTGCTAAAACCTGTTCAGCATCATAAAACCTGTTGACTTTACGTTGATTCTGAATCGTGGTCACCCCATAGGTTACAGAGTAGAACTCCTCTGTTAAAGAGAATGCCTCCCTACCTTTCCATTTAAAGTTAACTCTCAGCCCTCCACAGAAACTAGAAATGTGTGATAGAGACAGTTCTTGGAAAAGTTTGAATAATTAGATAAGGCATAAACAAAAAAAAAAACCTCACTGCCATCGAGTCAGGTCCGACTCATAAGTAATCAATAAAATGCAGATAAACGTAGTAAACCAATCCAGTTCACTTCCTGCTGATTAAGTGAATGACAATCAATGATTTTAAATTTCCCTTTTGGTAAATCCTTACCAGTTTGTACTGCATGTAAGTTAATCAAAATTGTAATGCGACAAGCTCATCTTTTCAGAGACATGATCCCTGTTCAAGAACAGCTTTTTCCACCCAACAAAAGCTTTTTAGCACTCAGATTTTTTCCTTCAACAGTTCTGGTGTCAGAAGTGGGATCCAGAGATGCCCCAACACCACTACCACCGGCCCCGTAACTTTTGAGCTAACAGGTACTGGCACACACAAGGACCTTGTATCCACTGTTTCCCTCACCAATCTCACAGAGTCTGAGGAATTAGTCTCTGTCAGATTGGAACTCCACTTTTTGCATTTTTGGTTCCAGGGGAAGGCTTTCTCTCTCTGTTGGATCTAGGGTCAGGTCTTTGTTATCAGTCTTACAGTTGAGGAGCTTCTCACTGCAGGGACCCAAGATCCAAAGGGCACACTATTCTCCTGGCTCTTGTAAGAACTACCCTAGCAATGCCTTTTTGGGTCACACCAATCAATGACCTTGCCCTCAGAACCCTTGCCCTCAGAACCCTTCTTCAGTTTTTTTTCCTAATAAAAGCTGTTTCAGTTATTGTTTGGGGAGACATCTTAGCAACAACATTCCTGATGTGCTTTGTTGCTTGGGCAACGAAATGAAGCTCCTTCTTTCATTTTCACCTGTTTTATGTCTCTGCAGCTGCACCAAACAAGACCTAGGACCCTTGGTAACATTTTGATAATTGGAGTCCTAGTGGCCCAAGGGTTAAATGTTCTCTGACACCACAATGCACAGGCATCAATTCTTCTTCTGTGTTCTTTATTCATTGCCCAACTTTTGCATGTATATAATGCAATCGAAAATACCATCGCTTGGGTCAGGCACACTTTAGTCTTCAAGGTGATGTTTTTCCTTTTCAAACTTTGAAGAGGTCCTTTGCAGCAGACTTGTCCAGTGCAGTGCATTTTTTTTTTTTTAATTTCTTGAGTGCTGCTTTCGTGAGTGTTGACTGTGGGTCCAAGTAAAATGAAATACTTGACAATCTCAGTCTTTTCTCTGTTCTTCTTGATGTTGCTTATTAGTCCAGTTGTGAGGATTTTTGTTTTCTTGATGTTGAGGTGCAATTTGTACAGAAGGCTGGGGCCTTTGATCTTTGTGAGTATTTCAAATCCTCTTTACTTTCAGCAAGCACGGTTGTGTTATCTGCATAACATAGGTTGTCGATGATTCTTCCTCCAACCTATATGTCCAATTCTTCTTCATGTAGTCCAGTTTCTCAGATTATTTGCTCAGTATCCAGATCAAATAGGTATGATGAAAGGATACAGTGCTGATGTAAACCTTGCCTGATTTTAAAACATGCGCTGTCCCTTTGTTCAGTTCAAATGACTACTTCTTGATTTACATACAGATTCCTCACAAGCATAGTTAAGTGCTCTGGGATTCTCATTCTCCGTAATGTTATCCATAATTTATTATCAACTGTTCCATCAAATGCTTTTGCATAGTCAACAAAACACAAGTAAACATCTTTCTGGTATTCTCTGATTTCAGCCAAGATCCATCTGACATCAGCAATAAAATTCCTGGCATCACATCCTCTTTTGAACCCAAACTAAATTTCAGGCAGCTCCCTGTCATCATACTGCTGCAGCTGCTTTTGAATGACATTCAGCAATATTTTGTTTGAGTGTGATATTAATGATATTGTTTAATAATTTCCTCATTTGATTGGATAACCTTTCTTGGGAATAAGCATAAACATGGGTCTCTTTCAGTCAGTTGGCTGGGCAGCTCTCTTCCAAATTTCTTGGCATAGACCAGGGAGCACTTCCAGTACTACATCCATTCGTTGAAACATGCTGATTGATACTTTATCAGTTCTTGAAGGCTTGTTTTTGACCAGTACCGTCAGTGTGGCTTTGACCTCTTCCTTCATTACCCTTGGATTCTGATTATATGCTACCTCTTGAAATGGTTGAATGTTGACCAATTAACATTTTTTGTTGTAATGACTCTGTGTATTCCTTCCAACTTCTTTTGATGCATCATTTAATATTTTCCCTGTAGAAACGCTCGCTATTGCAGTTCGAGGCTTAGAGTTTTTCTTCTGTTCTTTCAGCTTGATAAATGCTGAGTGTGTTCTTCGCATTTAGTTTTCTATCTCCAGATCTTTCCACATGTCATGATAATACCTTGTCTTCTAAAACTGCCCATTGAATCTCCTTTTGAGTTCTTTTACCGCATTTCTTTCTTTTGCTTTAGCTACCCAGTGTTAAATAACAAGTTTTAGAGTCCCTTCTTATATCCATTTTGGTCTCTTCTTTCTTTCCTGTCTTTTTAATGACCTCTTGCTTTCTTCAGGCATGATGTCTTCGATGTCATTCCACAGCTTGTCTGGCCTTTGGTCATTAAGCTTCAATGTGTCAGTCTATTCTTGAGATAAATTCAGGTGGGATATACTCAAGGTCGTACATTGGCTCTTGTGGACTTGTTCTAATTTTCTTCAGTTTCAATTTGAACTGGAATAGAGAGATGGATGGTCTGTTCTGCAAAATCTTTTCCATCATATCTTTCTAAGGATGTAGTCTATTTGATTCCAGGTATTCCATCTGGCAAGGTCCACATGTTAATTTTGCTTGAAAAAAAAAAAAAGGTACTTCCAATGAAGAAGTCTTTGGTCTCACAAGATTCTATCATGCAATATCTGGCGCCATTTCTGTCACCAAGGCCATATTTTCCAATTACTGATCCTTAGTCTTTGTTTTCAACTTTCACATTCCAATCACCAGTAATTATCAGTGCATCTTGATTGCATCTCCTCATCAATTTCAGACTGCAGAAGCTGGTAAAAAGTCTCAATTTCTTCAACTTTGGCCTTAGTTGGTGTGTAAATTTGGAAAGTAATCGCATTAACAGATCTTCCTTGAAGGTGTATGGATATCATTCTATGACTTCCTGACAATGCAGTATTCCAGGGTAGATCCTGAAATATTCTTTTTGACAGCGAATGCAATGCCATTCATCTTCAAGTTGTCATTCCTAGCATAGTAGACCATATATATGATTGCCCAATTAAAAACTGTCAATATCAGTCCATTTCAGCTTACTAATATCTAGGATATTGATGTTTATGTATTCCATTTCATGTTTGATGATTTCCAATTTTTTAGACTCATGCTTTGCACATTCCAGGTTCTGATTAACAACAGGGGTTTGTAGCTGTTTCTTCTCATTTTGAGTCATGCCATAGCAGTGAGTGAAGATCCTGACAGCTTGATTCCATCTGAGTCATTAAGGTCGGCTTAGTTTGAGGAAAGCAGCTTTTCACAAGTCATCTTTTGAGTGCCTTCCAAACCAGGGGGCTTATTTTCCAGCACTATATCTGACAATGTTTTACTACTATTCATAAAGTTTTCAGTGGCTAATTCTTTTCAGAAGTAAACCGCTGGGTTCTTCTTCCTATCTGTCTTAGTACATGAGCTCAGCTGAAACCTGTCCGCTGTGGGTAACTCTGCTGGTATCTGAAACCTGGTGGCATAGCTTCCAGCATCACAGCAACATGCAAGCCCCCAGAGTAGGACAAACTGACAGACACATAGAGTGACACTGTACACTTCTTAAACCACACATAATCTCTGAATAAAGACAATTATAAAGTCGTACTTGGCGCCTAACATGATACAACTAATATATGTAAAACTGAAAACATACTAAACTTGTTTACATCTTATATCTTATAGGCGTATTCATTGCCAGTCAGTCAGTTCCAACTCATAGTGATCCTACAGGACAGACTAGAACCACCCCACAGGGTTTCCAAGGAGTAGTTGATAGCTTGGAACTGCAGACCTTTTGGTTAGCTGGCAAGCTCTTTACCACTGTGCCACCAGGGCTCCATAAGAAAACAATATTTGATGCATACACACATGAAACAAACACTCCTCACAATTACAATTCTCATTGCTGCAACTGGTCACATGGTCATAACTGGTATTTAGGACTCCCTTCTGCCAGCACGAGTTCCATATTCCCTTTGCCCTCGCGAAGCACTTCAGGAGATCACGGTTCTTTGCTTGGTGGGGTGACCCACACGTTCATTCCTGAAGTTTCTAGGTCATTAGTAGTCATTCCAGAATTAGGTTGCTGTAATTTTCCATTAACATTAATCACAGGACAAGGTAGTACTAAGAGATGCCCTAAGCGAGCTTCTGTATTTCCCACATACTCCCCTTTTCCTCTGTTAGGTAGTGTCAATCCAATTTCCTCTTGATAGTCAGGATGAATCACACTAGCCAATAAGGTAATTTCCTTCTCTGCCTGTTGATCTGGAAGCATAAGAAGCACAAAATGTTCGGGTAACATTCTTAGCTTCCAGTTCAATGGAATCAGTGATGTGTCTTCAGGTGGGAACATTCATAGCTTTGGAGCCAAGAATTCTAAAACCACAAAGCACAGAGCTGTGGGGACAGGAAGCAAAAATCTTGTGAAAGGGTCACTAGGGGTGATAGTGAGTGGTAACACTCGTATTACAACATATTAATTCCTGAATCCATGAATCCCGGCTATGGGAGAAACAGCACCATACACTGGACACTGGTTTACAGCATTTATGTCCTCCTGGAGAACACTGACCCACCTCTGCAAGGTACTGCCACCTAGCTGCTGCCATAACTGTGTCTTTAGATGGCCGTTTCATCATTCTATCAATCCAGCTACTTTTCACCACGGGGAACACAGTAAGACCAATAAATTTCATGTGCATGTGCCTGTTGCTACACTTCATTTGCTGTTAAGTGAGTCCCTTAATGTAAGGAGATGTTGTGTGGGATACCACGGTGTGATATAAGGTATTTTGTTAGTCCACAATGGGAGTTTGGGTGGAAGTATTGCATACAGGGAAGGGAAGTCCATGTCCACAGTAATTTTCTGTTCCAATAGGAACAAAACACTGCCCTTCCTATGACGGAAACAGTCCAATGTAATCAACCTGCCACCAGGTAGCTGGCTGATCATCTTGAGTGGGGATGCCACATTGGTGATTCAGGCTTGGTCTCTGCTGCTGGCTGCTGGGGCACTCAGCAGTGGCTGTAGCCAAGTCAGCCTCGATGATCAGAAGCCCATATTGCCGGACCCATGCATGACATCTACCTCTGCCACCACAGCCACTTTGTTCATGAGCTCATCGAGAAACAGCAGGAGTGGCTGGGAGAAAGAGGATAACTTGTTTTCACAGAACGTGTCATCCATCCACTTGATTATTTAAATCCTCCATTACTGAGGCCCCCTTTGGTAAGCAGTCACTGATACACCAATATGTTTGTTTCTTTGGTCCATTCAGAGAGGTCTGCCCACATACCTCTTCCCCATACGTCCTTTGTCTCCAATTTTCTAATCAAGTTCCTTTCAAGTCTCTGCTCATCCAGCCAAACCACTGGCCATAGTCTATGAATCAGTATACAAACGCAATCTGGACAATTCTTATTCCAAGCAAAGTGAACAACCAGGTGCATCGCTCAAAATTCTGCCCACTGGGAGGATTTCCTTTCAACACTGTCCTTCAGGGAAGTCTCAGAATATGGCTGCGGTGCTACCATCATCTGTTCCTGAGTGATGCTTGCATAACAGCCAGAACCATCTATAAACCAGGCACAGTTCTCTCTTCCTCAGTTGACTGATCATGAGGAACTCCCATGAGTCTATGTAAGTGCAGACTGGGAGACGGAAGTTAATGTGATGAAGTGGGGATCATGGGTATTTGAGCTACTACTTCATCATGCAATTGACTTGTGCCTTGAGGTCCTGCTTGGGCCCAGTCTCATATGTACCACTTCCATCTAATGACGGAATGCTGCTGTGCACATCCAAGTTCATGACAACAGGCTTCTAGTTCACAGACCACAGAGGCTGACAAATCTCAAGATCAGCAGGTAAACTGGTAGTTCCAGTTCCAAGAACAGGAGGTCAGATGAAGAGGAACCAGCTGCAGGATTTAGAGTGAGCAAAACCCCACAACCCTTGCCAAAAAGTCCACCTATATTGGATGCAGACCCCCATCCTCAAGGAAACTTCCTTTCACCTGATTGGCTGCTCACAGTATCTACCATGTGGAGATGATCACATTATATCAGAGCTCATCAGGGAGATAATTATATCATTATACAACTGCCACACTACATCGTAACTGCCAAACCACTGAAAATCATGGCCCAGCTGAGCCAACGCGCACCCTCAGTGGTAACACTTGTGAAATCTAGCATACAGGTTGCATTTCCAAAGTACGATGATAGAAGAGGTACAAGGTAGACATTTCCATTACAAATGGGAGAAATTGGAGGGAAAGAAGGAATAACTGTCACTGGTGGTTGTTGTTGTTAGGTGCTGAGTTGGTTCTGACTCATAGCAACCCTGTGAACAATAGAACGAAACCCTGCCTGGCCTTGCATCATGTCCACAGTCATTTTTATGCTCCAGCCCATGGTTGCCGCCACTGTGTCAATCTGTCTTGTCAGCAAGCAAGTCCAAAATCAAGTAGAACAGTTTACATCAGCTCTCATAGTCTGAAAACATGTAATCCTCTGTTCTCTGAGATCACCTAGACAATGGTCCTGCCCTGCAGAGTCTGGGCGCTGACTATGCCCTCTAGACTCTGGGTGGAGACCCCTCAGCTCTAGGCTTCAGCTCTGCCTTCTGTTCCCACCAGAAAGGCATCTCTGCTGCTTCAGCTTTGGGTCACTCCAGCTTCCTAGTCCACCTGAGTGGCAGCTCTACCCCCTTACCCCTGGCAGGACCCACTCTTCTGCCCCTCATCCGTGACACTCCACTCCCTCAGCTCTGGGGAGTGTTCCATCCCCCTGGCACTCAGAAACAGTGGTCTTACACTCTACACTCTGGAACTAAGTTGGCAAAGATCTGACTCCTAAACCTAGGAGACTGTGGCCCTACCCTTTGAAGTGCAGAAAGCCCTGCTTGGCATGCTCCTTCTAACAGTTCTGCTGTTCTACAAACTGCCCCAGTACTGGTCTTTTTCTTTCCTTTGAGGACAAGAGATGTAGCCTCTTTAGCTTGTCTCCTGCCTGTAGAATTCCAAGAGGCAGGCAGTTTTCTTTCTTTTTGTCCTGTCCCTGACCACTTCAGTCTAAGCAGATGGACTTTCTGCTGTGGTAGTAGGTTAGATCCACTAATCACAGGCTTAATCTCTTTAACAAAAGATGTGTAGCCCAATCCTTGGTGAAAATTCTAGGACACATGTTCTTAGCTTATGCAACAGAATTTTCCAAATCTTTAAAGTTCCATTTTCATTTTGCACAGTTCATTTCCAAGTCCATCTCTTTGTTCTCACATTTTATTATAATGGGCAAGAAGAAACCACATGAGCCTTTTAAGATCTTGCTTAGAAATCTCCTTAGCTAGATATCCAAGTTCATCTCTTACAAGTTCTACTGTTCACCAGACAATTGGACATAATTCAGAGAAGTTTTTTTGTCACTACCTAAAAAAATACTACCCTTCCTCTACTGTACAATCACACGTTCACCATTTTCCTTTAAGCCTCATCAGAAGACCATGAAACAGCCACATTTCTGTCAACATTCTGTTGCCGGCACCATTTGTATTCTCTAAGACAATAGAGACTTTCCCTACAGTGTTCCTCACTTCCTCCTCAGCCCTCACCAGAATTGCTTTTGACATTCATAAATCTACCAAAAGTCTCTTCAAGGAAATTAGGCTTTTACTATTAAAAAAGCCACTGCCGTCAAGGCAGGTCTGACTCATAGTGACCCTAGAGGTCAGAGAAGAACTGCTCCATAGGGTTTCCAAGGAGCACCTGGTGGATTTGAACTGCTCACCTTCTGGTTAGCAAACATAGCACTTAACCACTGCACCACCAGGGTCTCTGCCACTTTTACTACTAGGACAAAGCCAGCCAAGTGCCATCGAGTGGAATTCGACTCATGGCGACCCTAGGGACCAGAGTAGAACTGACTCCCAGAGTATTCAAGGAGCATCTGGTGGCACCTTGAAATGTTTCCAGTCTGTACCCATTACCCATTTCCAAAACCACTTTCACATTTTAGGCACTGGTTAGAACAGTACCCTGGGGACAAAAGCAAATTCTTAGTTATCTAGTGCTGTGATAGCAGAAATACCATAAGTGGGTGGCTTTAACAAATGGAAATTTATTTTCTCACAGTTCAGAAGGTTAGAAGTCTAAATTCACTGTGTCGCTCCATGGGAAGGCTTTCTCTTTGCCCCAGCTCTGGAGAGAGGTCCTTGTCTCTTCAGGTTCTGCTATGGATTAAATTATATCCGCCAAAAGTATAGGTAACAAATTCTAGCCCCTATAGTGGTGATAATCCTATTTGGGATTAGGCTTTTTGTTATGTTAATTAAGAATTATTACTGTAGGGTATGTCTTCATTTATTTTAAGCTACAAATAACAGATGAAACAAGTGGAAGAGCAGGCGCAGATGGGGGATAGAGATGCCATGCCACATGAGAGCTCCAAGAACTCAAGGGACAGAAATTAAAAGGAGACAAGGACCTTTCCTCAGAGCCAAAAGATAGAGAAAGCTTTCCTCTAGAGCCCGCACCCTGAATTTGGACAGCTAGCCTCCTAGATTGTAAGAAAATAAAATTCTGTTTGTTAAAAGCACCCATCTGTGGTATTTGTGTTATAGCAGCATTGGATAGCTAATACAGCTTCCTTCAGGTCTTACTGCAAGCATCACTCCTTCTACTGAGCCTTTCTCTAAATCTTGACTGCTCACAGTATCATTTTATTTTCTCAAAGTGTGTTTCTTGAGCCTTCAGAGAGCTTATTGTTAGGCACTAGCCAGTAAGATCCAGCTTCTCGTGACTCTGTGCAACAGAACCAGACTCTGCCAGGTCCTGCAGCATTCTCTCATTCGTTGCTATGTGTGAGCCCATCGTTGCAGCCACTGTGTCAGTTCATCTCATTAAGGGTCTTCCTCTTTTTCAATGACCCTCTTATCAAGCATGATGTCTTTCTCCAGGGACTAGTCCTTCCTGACAACATGTCCAAAGTACATGTGACAAGTCTTGCCAACCTCACTTCTAAGAAGCACAACTGGTTGTACTTCTTCCAAAACAAGCTTGTTCTGGAAATCCACGTACTTTCAATATTGTTTGCCAACACCATAATTCAAAGGTATTGATCCTTTTCTGTCTTTCTGATTCATCATGCAACTTTCAATGCATCGAAAATACCACGGCTTGGGTCAGGTGCAGCTTAGTGGTCTAAGTGACATCTTTGCTTTTCAACACTTCAAAGAGGTCTTTTGCAGCAGATTTGCCAAGATGCAGTGCGCCTGATTACAGTCTTGGAAACCCTACCGGGCGGTTCTATCCTATCCTATAAAGTTGCTATGGGTGGGAATCGACTCCACGGCCAATATTTTGCTTGTTTTGATAGCTGGAAAGACTACAGCACTAGTCTTTCTCTGCTTTTTGAGAGTTTTGGTGTCCCTCAAGCCGGGAACCCATCCCCAGGCTGTCTCTGTTAGGACAAACGCTTGGGCTCCTGCGCGTCGTGCTCTCCTCGGAAGGTCCCCGCACCCTCTCTCCCGCCGCGGCTCCTCAGCCAGCCGCAGGAAGCAGACGCAGGTAACTCCCGGCAGGTCCGAGAACCGAGCTGAAGCCAGGGCAGCCTCGCAACCTGTGTGGCCTGCGCTGCAAGCGTCTGGCCTCGGGGCCAATCACAAGCCGCAGCGGCTGGAGCTCGCGCGCATCCGGGAAACGCCCTCGCTCCTTATTGGCTGTGTCCGAGCCCGCCCCACACAGAAGCCACAGAATCCAGCCAATCAGAGGTGCGACCGCAGCTGGGCGGGTGGCAGCCCAGGCGCACATCCGCGAGCAGCGGACTAGAGGCAAAGACGCGTTCGTCAACACGTGCACACAGCTAGCGCGCGGCTGGTCGCGGCGTGCCGCCAGCTAACAGCCTGTCAGCACCGAAACCCGCTGGCTGACGCACGGCAGAGTCAGCGGAAGAGGTCCTTCTTTCTAATGTGTGGTGCGGCCCTGGTTTGTGAGGTACGCAGTCACGGTGCCGGCAGAGTCAAGGTGTCTGCAGGCATTTGTAGCGCGAGCCTCTAAGCCAGCAGCAGGTCAGGGCACCGTCACCCGGTGCCTTCCTCGCTCCCCGCATCCCTTTTGGGTGAGCTGAGTGAGTTTGCAGCCAATCAGCTGTGGCGCAGGACGAGAGGAGGGAAAAGACAGCGGTCCGCAGGCGAGTGACAGCCCGGCTGGCTCCTGAGCGCCTCCCCGCCCAACTCGGGCGACTCGAGACCGAAAACACACGAACAGCGAGGCACGCACCGCCCGACGGGGCCTTCCCACCGATCTGCAGCGCACGGTTCTATCTGTCCCCTCACCACATCAAAGATAAGGGGAAACACATGTAAAATTGCTCACCACAGATTAGCGAATAAATACAATTAAGCCTATGTGTTCCTTGCTCAGAAACCCTGGTGGCACACTGGTTAACTTCTGTGTCTGCTCACCAAAAGGTCGGCAGTTCGAATTCACCAGGTGCACCTTGGAAACTCTATGGGGGTAGTTCTTCTCTGCCCTATAGGGTCGCTATGACTCTGAATGCACTCCCTGGCACTGGGTATTTTTCGTGGCTTTTTTTTTTTTTTGGTACCTTGCTCAGTGCAAACCAGTGCACACTGGGCTTACTGGTTAATTCATCGTTGGGTGCAGCGGCAGAGTCCTGGTGGCACAGTAGTGAAGTGTCTTGCTGCTGACCGAACTGTCAGTAGGCAGTTTGAATTCACCAGCTGCTCCTTGGGAACCCTATGGGACAGTTCTACTCTTTCTTATAGGGTCGCTATGAGTCAGAATCCACTCAATGACAACGGATTTGGCTTCTTGGTTAGGTTTGGATGTGATGGCAATCTGTTGTTGTTGTGTACCATCTAGTAGATTCCAAATTTCTCCACAGACTGTAATAGGTTGAAAGAAAGGTGAAGGGTTTGCAGGGTTGGTTATTCAAGGTGGTGAGACAGAGGTAAGAAAGCTGACGAACGCGCGGTGAATTAACCAGTAAGCATGGTACACACCGGTTTGCATTGAGCAAGGTATACACAGGCCTCACTGTATTCACTTGTTAATCTACGGTGACCAGTTTCACATAGGTTTTCCCACATCTTTGACATGATGGGAGACAGATGAAATTGTACACTGCAGCTTGGTGGGAATGCACAACAGGGGCCATGCTTACCTTGGTCATTGGGTAATCAGGCCTTGGCTGTGGTATCCCTGAGCCTTTGCAGCAAAGTCTCCAAGGCTAATCAGATGGTCGTGGGGAGCGAAGCAAAGGTGTCACCATGAAGAGGGTTGAGACCTCAGAGTTAGAGACAAGCCTACTCCAAGCCCTGCGGTCTGGTGCCAGCCCAGCGGGAGGGGAAGGGAAAGCTCCCGCCGACCTGGGCGCAGCTGGCTCACTGGCATGCGCAGTAGGCCTGCCCCACGCACCCCAGGAAACAAGGTCGCAGCCAATCAGGGTCCGCTTCGCAGTTCGGGTGCTGTCCACGTGCTGAACCTCGCGCTCCTGACCTCGCGCCTCCCAACTTTGTAACGGCCACTCTGGGTCGCGCCGTCCTGAGTGTTTGAGTCCCAGAGGAGAGGAGGAACGGCCGGTAAGTACCATGGTTTTTCTCACTCTTTTTTGGACTTGGTCCAGGCAAAGCTGATGTGTGGAGGTTTGAGGGGCCACTTGGGGGGCCCACAAAGTGTGGGCTAAGGGCCTGAGGGTTAAAGCCCCGGAGACGCTGGAAGTGGGGGCTCTGCGGACCCTGGGTCCAAGCTGTCTGGCCACCAGACCGGCGTGTTCTCTGCGTTGGCTCATGATCTCTAGGGCCAGCCTGGGTTGAAAGTGTGTGTTGTGGCAATTGGAGGCCCTTAATGCACTGTGCTGTGTCACTGGCCAAGAAGTATGGCCTCTGGACACACTGGATGTGGTGACTAGGGGGAGAGGGCTGTGCCTCTCAGGAAGTTATGGGAAGTTACTGGTCAACAGAGAAACTAACTCACACTTTGGATGCAGCCTGGGCTGGCAGTGAGTGTTGGTCAAGTCAGAAGGCCAGTGGGAAGTTGTCGAGGGCCACTGTATCTCGCCTGTGCTGGGAGCATATCCCTGAAAGATTTGGTGGGCAGACGGTCTCTGAACTTCAGGGAAACCCTGGTGGTGTAGTGGTTAAGTGCTATGGTTGCTAACCAAAAGGTTGGCAGTTGAAATCCATCAGGCACTCCTCAGAAACTCTATGGGGCCATTCTAGTCTGTCCTATAGAGTTGCTATGAGTTGGAATCGACTAGATGGCAGAGGGTTTGGTTTTGGCCTGAACTTCAGGTTGAAGTGCTCTTGGCAAATTTTCCCGTGTTGGGTCCAGGCTGGATGGTGTGGCCAGGAGGTTTCATCAGTAGTGTTCCAGAGGTTCAGGGGAGGGGACATCTGATAATTCTTCCACCCAGACTCCAGCCAGGTTGTCTGCTGGGAATAGAGCATTGCCTTGTGGTGGTTCAAGACAGAACTGCCACTGGGTTGCACCTGGGGCCTTTCAGTCCCTGTGCCCACCTCTTTGCTGTATCCTCTCTGGCTATTCCCAGAAGATACCAGGCTATAAGCAGGGGCAGGTCATGGAGCAGACGAATGTTGGGCTGGAGTACAAGAAGTGTGTGAATTGTCCCAGGTTGTCTTTACTGGAGCTCTTTCTGCACTCCTGGGGTAGGATGTTCAAGCTCTAGGCGGTATTAAAGCTAACAGAGTGTTTTCAGGTACACCTAAAGTTCTTAAACCATTAGGGAGGGATAGGTTGGGGGATGGACCTGTGAATAGACTTCAAAGCTCCATGAGCTCCTGGAAACCACAGGAAAACTGTATGCATGTGTGCATTTGGGGACACAAAGGATAAAAGAGGAGTATTTAACCTGGGGACAGACTTCAGGCCAATTTGTGAATCCTTTGTCATTTATGTTCAAAATGGTGTGGGCAGCAACGATTTTCTCAGGCGAAGGTTGATTCCAGCTTTCATTCTTAAAGGCACGCTGACTGGAAGAGGTTGAGAACCTCTAGAATACAACCAACTCTGTCTTATTTATAGGGTCAGGGCAAGACTACAAATGGAGATTCTCTCTTTCCTTCCCACACGGAGCACTGGTCCATGCTTTCAGACATGCCACACGCAGCCACCTGCCCCAGCTCAGTCTATACCCTCCCCTACCACCACTGGCCCTGAGGTGGCACAGCCATTGCATGGTCTACTTTCCTGAGTGTAGGCCTGGGCTTGAGGCCTGTGCAGGACTTGGAAGTGGGGCCTGGAGCCATTTGGGCAGGAAAGCCCATGGTCATGGGTTTCCAGAGCGTGTTCTAGAAGTGGGGAGCCCGGGCTCCAGGTGAACACTTTCTAGAGGACTTTGGATTCCTTGGCCAACAGGGAGGAACACAGCCAGAGGAGAACAGGGAGGAAGTCCTGTGGTCAGGCTTAAGGGGACACTGGTATTCAGCACTGCTCCTGACAATAGCCCCTGTGAGAAAGTTGGGTGTCTCAAGTCAACCCCTTATTAGAACTGGAGGAAAAAAGCCATCTACTGTGCAGATGAGTGGAGCCCAAGTTTTCTGACTTTTCAATTGCTCACTTTGCACCTATTCCACAAAAACTGTGTGCTAGTCCACAAAAATAGCCCCCCTGGCTATCACTGTACCTGGCTATAGCCATATAGAGCAAAGATCTAAGCATATGTGTTGGATGTACTTAACAAGGAAGAATGGATATGTGGAATGTGCATTTAAGATTTGGATAATTGGTCTTTATCAGATACTTAAACTATATACAAGGTTGGGGAGCATTTAACCACCTTAATTTGCATAAGAAGATGTTTTGGGGGAGGATGGGCAAGGTATACAAGTTTCCTCAGCTGAATCTTACCTAGCTTAGCTGGAGGAGGGGGTTCAAAATGTAAAATAAGTGAGGTAAACAAAGGCCACTTTTTGTAAACCGATCATCCCTCTAATTGACCTAATGGTTTGATTTCAATTACATTTTAAAGAAAATCCATACTTGTGTTGTTGTGTTGACACTTTTACCTCATGCTGGGTTGTACCTGAAAGGTGTCTTGGTTTTCTAGTGCTGCTGTAACAGAAGTACCACAAGGGTGTGGTTCTAAAGAACATAAATTTTGTTTTTTCAAGTTGTGCAGGCTGAAAGTCCAAATCTGATTCTCTGCTGTGCCGATTCCTTCCTTGTCCTAGCCCTGGGTATTCCTTGGTTTCTCCGGTATCCTCACATGGCATCTGTCTTCCCTGGTGTGTGTTTCTGTCTAACCTGCATTTTATAAGTGATTAGGTTTGGGACACTCCCTTGCTGGCATGGTTTCATTAACATAACAAAAAAATCCTATTTTCAAACAGGGTTACATCCACAGGTATAGAGGTTAGGATTTCAGCACATTACTTTTTCAGGAGAGACACAATTTAATCCGCAACAGACCTTATGATGCAAAGATCTCAGAGAAGCTCTATTTTTGTAACTAGGGTGTGCACTAAACCCTAGATGATTTTCCCCTGACTGTCCCCTTGGTCAAACCTACCAGTAAGAATGAAAAATATCAGATTTTAAATGTTACTCAGCAGCATGAGTATTAGAAAGTCCTCAGAGGCAGAAATGGTACCTCCTTTTTTAAGTGCTACATCTGCTAACCAAAGGGTCGGCAGTTCAAGTCTGTCAGGTCCTCCTTGGAAACTCTATGGGGCAGTTCTACTCTGACCTCTAGGGTCGCATGAGTTGGAATCGACTCGATGGCAGTCGGTTTGGTTTTGGTTTTCTTCCCCGCCCCCATCCTCTTCTGATCTAATCACGCCTGCCTCCTCTCCCCTCTCCCAAGATGCAGGCTTATGTCTCCATTCCCCATGGTCTCCTGGCTCCATCCCAGGGAGACGACTGTCCGGGGTTCCCTCCAGGGTCGGGGGGAAGTAGGAGGTGTGTAAGGTGTCTGAGGCTGGAGAAGAGACTTTCAAGAGCAGCAACTGTCAACAGTGTCCTTATCCTTCCAAGTCAAAGTGGCATTTGTCCTGCTGTTATTGCTCAGTATGGAAGGCTTTGGGCTGCTCTGTGGGAGTGTAGTGAGAGGGTGGAGAAGGGCCTCGAATGCCACTGGCGATAAGTGTTGAGGCGCAGAGGGCCTTGGGGATACCTCCGAGGAAACTGTCTCTAAGGAGTTACCCTTAGGTGGGTTAGGCGACGAGTGGGAGACAAGATGGGGTTTTGTGTTCTTGGGGGCTTTTGGTCGCTGAAGGGGAAGTCCCTTTGCCCCTTCTACTCTCCTTTAGACTTGCCTGATGCCCCCTAACAGTCTGTGTTGTCCGTTTGGCTTACAGAGGATGATGATGCTGACCTTTGAGCAGAGTCTCCAAGTCTTTTGATCATCATTGGGCAAACCACACTGGCGAGGGGATCTGAGTCATGGGCACATGACATGTGACTGGGTGGTGAGGGGATCACCCTCCACGGACCACCCCTGTGACCCCTGCTCTGTGACCTCTCCTCCGGGGCTCAGGGCTTCTCCCTCATGGCCGTCCTCGCTTATTTTCTATCTTTGGGAGCGTGCTTGGAGGTACAGCATGCATGTCAGGGATTGATGTTTCATGTGTCCAGACCAAACACCTCCTCCGTGGGTATCTGCTGTGCCCTGGGTGTGGTAAACTGAGCAGTCAGAAAGCTCAGCAGTGGAAACTATTTCAGTTCAGAGGAGCAGCAGGTGAACACAGCTCACCCATTTGCATTTTCCCTTTCGCTCTGACTCATCTTCCCCTCTCCCCACCCCATCGCCCCTCTGCCAGCCCCACCCATTGGCACACCCTACCTTATCTAGGAAAGGCTAACACCTGCTCACACCCAAGCTCGGTCAGCGGTAGAGAGAAGACAAGTCAGCCCTAGAGGGACAGAGGGGGAGGTTGCTGTGAACGTTTTGGAGTCTTGGAGCCAAAGGGAGAAACAGGAACTTAGGGACGCAGAACTGGAGTCTAGAGGGGAGCAGGATCTGAGGGGGAAGCACAAGGCGAGGCAGACTTGTCCTGTTAGCAAAAGAGCTATGAGTTCCTGACATTTATCTTCCAGTTATTTACTGGGCATGTATCATATAGCAGACACATCTTGTGACTACTGTATCAACATTTATTGAATGAACATAAAATCTTCTACTGGAGCTGGGATAGTAAAATAATAACAGAAAAAGAAACCTGAACCTCTGAGACTTCATCCCTTCCCCAGATTAGAGCGCTAAAACAAAGAGGGGAAATCTCCAGGGACTTTGACCTTCTGGGCAGGAAGTGAAAGAAATGCTAAGGCCTGATTTCAGAGAAATATCATTTGTCATCACTCCAAGAAACGGAGTTTCTCTCTTCAAAGACCACTGCAGGCCTTTCTGGGGTTGCCCCCTCTGGCCTGATGGGAGGATCTGAGTTACTCATGTTCAGTGCCCTACGCTGGCCCAGATAGCAGGGCTGATTCCCACAGAGGAAGCAGGGCTTCCCTCCCTCCTCCTCTCCTTGGAATCCAGTTGTTTCCATCCTTTCTGCCTCTGAGGCAGGGGCAGAAACAACTTTCACCCATGACGGTTCTACTGTCCTCTCTGAGACTAAGATGTTGTTTAAATGACGCTACACACTCACAAACCCCTTTCCCACTCACCCTGTCCTATCAACTTCACCCCCATCTCGAAGTAGCACAAGCAGAAATTATCCCCATTTTATGGATGAGGGAACTGAGGCTCAGGGAGGTAACTTGTCCAATACGATGCAGCCTGTGAATGGCAGCAATGACTCAAATGTGAGTGTGACTGCTTCTAAGTGCTGGCTGCCTCCAAGTGGAGGCACACTTGTGGGACTCAAGTGGACAAGTGAAGGAGAGACAGGAGGTAAGGAGGCAGAATGTCTGGAAGGAGAGGGTGGCCTCTCCCAGAGTTAGAGGTATAAAACCACACCCCTTTGGGGGACTGTAGCAGACTGCAACTGGGGACGTCCAATGGAGGATGGTGAGGTCAGGGGTGGGGCTAGCCTGGGAGGGGGCAGGAGCCCTACCAGCAGTTCAGAGCATGCGGTGTCCAGTGAGGAAGCTACGACTGGTGAGTGGTTGCTTCTCTCCAGCTGAGCTGTTCTCCCCACACTGCACCCTTTCTGCTCATGTGCAACCCTTTCCCTCCCACGGGGCTCCTTGCTCATGGTCAGCCTGCCCCCAGGAATATGGCTGCTGGGCACTGAGACGCTTCAGTCCCGTTTCTTTGTACTAGGTTCCCAGTTCTCGCCTTGGTGGTCTGGATTTGTGAGAAACTCGTGCCTTACTGGGTGGTACCTTTCTACTCACTTTTTGGCTCACAACAGGATTAAACCATCTTCCTATCCTAATGAGAGCCAACAGCCCTCCCCTGGAGAGTTCTGTTTCCCTTTGTCTCACTTTCTCAAGGGTCAAAGTCTTCTCCCAAACCTCTCTCCATCCTTAGATCAGGAGCTCTCTCTCCTGGGGCTTCTGCACCTGCTCTCTTAACTCACTGGATGGGAGTATTTGGTCCTATCCAATTCCTTCTCTGGGGGTGCATTCTAGAAGCTTCAGCCTAAGGGAGGTGATGGATTTGAGGATGGCTCATAGCCTGCCCTCTTGGCTTCCTAGGGGCCTCAGCTCCACGTGGAGGGCCCCTGGAGGGCAGATGCACCACTGTGCCCAGCTCTGCCCAGGACGCTCTATCTTGCTCCCTCCCTAAGTGCCAGGGCTGACCAGGTTTTGTGGTGATCCCTTCGTCTAAAGTGATATGGACCTAGCCTGCTCAGAGGCCTTTCCTTGCAGAGGGACTTGAAGAAGCAGAAAAAGCCATGTCTGCTGTCCTGTTATGCCAGATTATCAGCTAGCAGACCCCACATGCACAACTGCCTTAAATCAACCACCTGGTATTTTTGTTAGCTCCCTGATCCTTGCTCTTTAAGTCTAAGTTTGGCCTAGTTTCCATGCCCTACCTCCCCACCCCATTATGATTCCGGAGAAGCTCAGGTCCTCTCTTGGGCTAGCTCATTTGCTCTATTTCAGGACAAAGAGCTTTGATCCAAGACCAGCCACTCACTCTCTCTCCCCTCACCTCCACAGGCTTGACAGTATGCCGCTCCTCCCTCCCTTTTCCATCATGGAGCCCACACTGGGGACTTCCTCTCAGGACCTCTGAGATTGGTACCCAGACAAGGCACAATGTCCCTGCCCCTCATGAGACTGCCCAGCCCCTACAGCTCTGACCGGCTGGTACAGCTGGCGGCCAGGCTCTGGCCAGCACTATGTGACACCCTGATCACAGTGGGACTCCAAGAGTTTCCTGCGCACAGCCTGGTGCTGGCAGGTGTGAGCCAGCAGCTGGCTCACAGGGGCCGGTGGGCTCTGGGCGATGGCATCAGCCCTTCCACCTTTGCCCAGCTGCTGCACTTTGTTTATGGGGAGAGTGTGGAGCTGCAGCCTGGGGAACTGGGAGCCCTTGAGGCGGCAGCCAGGGCCCTGGGGGTCCAGTCCCTGGAAGAAGCATGCAGAAGGGCTCGGCGGGACAGGGCTCAAGAGCAGCAGGATGCAGCGCTGAAGAAACATCAGGAGGACTCAGAGAAACCCTCGAGGGAATCTCAGCGGGAACTGTGGGACCTTGGGGAGAAGCAGAGGCAAGGGTTCTTCAAGGCTGGTGGCAGAGAACGAGTGCCACTGCACAAGCATGGGCCACTAGGAGCGAGCCCTGAGACAGCAGGGGCAAGGCAAGAGGGTCCAGGGGAGCAGACAAGATCCAAGGAGAAACTCAGCCAATCCTCTGATGGCCATGGGGGAGGAGAGGGAAAGCCAGGAGCCACCATGGGGCTGAGGGAGCATCTCGGGGGCTCTGAGGACAGTCCGTGGGAGTCCCCTAGCCCCCTGGCCCCACCAAGTTCCCTCCAAGCCAGTGCCATCTCCAGGCCTTGGTGGGTGGAGGCTCCTTGGTTTGGGGGTGGCCAGCCTGCCCTGCAGAGCATCCTGCTGCTGCCGCCCAGCTATGGTGCCTCCTTCTCCCATAGCACCCCGGCCACTGGAGCCTGGCAGGAGGTCTGGCCTCGGGAGCAGAGGTGAGTGAAGGGCCTAGTGGAGGTCTCAGAAGCCGGGAGGGAGTGGCTCAGGAGAGGCAGAGGTGACGGGTGGAAGGGCACCGCACCTCTGACGTCTTCTGCACGTTTCCTGAGCAGGGGATGAGACAGGAAGCTCAGAGCTCAACCCCAGAGAAGATCCCAGACAGCCCTCTCCCCAACAGGGGGCCAGGGACTGCCAGGCAATCAGGTTTTGCCAGGGCTGTAACTCTTCCTCCACCCCTCTCCCAGGATCCCACTGCCCCTGAACCGCCAGAAAGGGCTCTGGAGCCAGGACCTGTTGGCCTCCTCCAGCCCCAGCCCAGGTAAGCCCTTTGCTGCCCTGCACACAACTGTGAACTGCTGTCTCTGGGCCAAAGGCTCCAGGAGTCCAGCCTGAGCAGGGTGCCCACCTCGCTCTGCTCTCTTCAGGTCTGCCCAAGGGGCCCATCCCAGCCCTGAGACGAGGGATGCATCTGCTCGGGGCAGCGGATGAACAGGGTAGAGGCACTTGTTCCCCAGGCCCACTGCACCCTCAGGGCTGTGATGTGCCTGTGTGTTCCTGAGGCCCAGCCTGGGGTGCCCTACCTTGTGCTCCTTTAACTCCTCTGTCCCCACAGGCTCGATTGCAACCTGTGTGGGTCACAACGGCAAAGCAGGCCGCCTATCTCACCAACATCCTTCCCGGCCCTCTCCCACACGAGTTCGGCCCTTTTCTTGCCCTGTCTGTGGAAAGAGGTTTTCACTCAAGCATCAGATGGAGACACACTACCGAGTCCACACAGGTATGGGCCTCCAGTCCCGTGGGAGTTGCCTGCTTCCTTCCCAGCTTCAGTCTGCCCGCTCCCACGTCCCCTCTGCTGCCCATAGATTGACCGGCCTTTCCCTGTCTTCCCGTCACCGGGATCCCCGCCTGTCCACCGTAGGCGAGAAGCCCTTCTCCTGTAGCCTCTGCCCTCAGCGCTCCAGGGACTTCTCCGCCATGACCAAGCACCTGCGGACGCACGGGGCCGCGCCCTACCGCTGCCCGCTGTGCCTGGCCGGATGCTCCAGCCTAGCCTCCATGCAGGCCCACATGCGTGGCCACTCGCCCAGCCAGCTCCCGCCGGGATGGACCATTCGCTCCACCTTCCTCTATTCCTCCTCTTCTAGGCCATCCCGGGCCTCGCCCTCTCCCTGCAGCCCCCCTGCCTCGACCACCTGACAGGGAGTCTGAGCTTCTTTGGCTTCAACCCTTGGCTTCTAAAGAAAGGCTAGACCGATAGAGTGGCAGGCCGGCAGGCCGGCTCGGCGCGCCGCAGCAGCAGTAGAGCAGAGAGCAAAGTTAGGTCCAGGAGCGCCGCAGGACGACCCCCGGCTGCACAACCCTGGGCCCGAGAGGCCTAGGTAGGGTGAGGGCCGTGAAGTCTGCATAGGGTAAACTGTACTGGGTCTGGCGATTAGCGTGTCCATAATAAAGAGTTTCCTGTGTCCTCCTCTCAGTAAAAAAAAAAAAAAGAAACTGAGTGCAGACTCCAGTATGCGCGCGCAGGGTGGGTGGAGGAAGGGGGCAACTTTGCCCCTTGTCCTGTAGTGGCCTCTGGTGGCCATGCGTCCGCTGTCAATGTTACGGCCCCCTTCTTCATCCCGCGGGAGCGCCTATCGTCTCCCGGAGGCCAGGTAGTGGGCTGCGAGGGCTGCCTGTCAGGCAGACTCGGCAGCACGCCCTGGGCGGCAGCGAGATCCTAAGTCACTCGCCCCCTCCACAGCAAGCAACGGCCCGAGGGCACGTTTGGCCGAGGGCTCTAGAGGAACGCGTGCTCTTCCCTGCTTTCGGCCATCCAGTCCCGCTCTCTCCCGGAACCTCCCAGCGCGCGGTGCCGACTGGCCGCCGGGCAGCGTCTGGAGCCGAGATCAGCTTTGCCGCCGCCGCTCTCCGAGCCTACGCCTCCTGCAATCGGGAACTTCACTTCCCAGCGTCTCCGGGGCTCCCAGCCCGAAGCCCGCGGCACTCTGGGAGTGATAGTCCATGCGGGCCATTTGCGCTGACAAGAGAAATAGGAGGAGTCCGGGCGAGGACCACACCTTCCGGCGGCCCCGGCGCTGCCTCGCCAGGCGCGGCTCAGGGCTCCATAGTCCCCGAGTCTCGGCGGAAGGAGCCGGCGGTGGACTACATTTCCCCGAGGTCCCTGCGCCTCGCGCCTCTCCCCTGCCGGCCGCTGCGCGGCTCTGCACTCCTCAGGCGCTGGCTGAGTGGCAGCCGGCCGGCCGGCCGCGGACTCCCGCTCCCGTGGTGCCTCGCGCGTAGCAGGCCCGGCCCGGCCCCCGCCCGGCCCCGGCCCCGGCCCCGGCCCCGGCCCCCGGCCCCCGGCTTCGGCCCCGGTGCGACGCTGGTTGTTGTAGTCGGCCGCGGTCGCCCCGCCCCGCCCCCCGCCCCCGCTCCCTCCCCGCCTCCCGGGCTGCGCACGGGCCGCCCCTCCCCCCGCCTCCCCGGCCCCTCTCACGGTGCCAAGATGGCGGCGGCGGCGGGCGGCGGCAGTTGCCCGGGGCCTGGCTCCGCGCGGGGCCGCTTCCCGGGCCGGCCGCGGGGCTGCGGCGGGGGCGGGGGCCGCGGCGGCCGGGGCAGCGGGGCCGAGAGAGTGCGGATAGCTCTGCGGCGCGGCGGCGGCACGGCGGGGCCGGGCGGAGCCGAGCCCGGGGAGGACACGGCCCTGCTCCGTCTGCTGGGGCTCCGCCGGGGCCTGCGCCGGCTCCGCCGTCTGTGGGCTGGCCCGCGCGTTCAGCGGGGCCGGGGCCGGGGCCGGGGCCGAGGCTGGGGCCCGAGCCGGGGCTGGGTGCCGGAGGAAGAGAGCAGTGACGGGGAGTCCGACGTTGAGGTGAGGCGGTCGGAGGTGTCCCCCAGCGCCGGGCGGGGCGGAGGCCAGGGACTCCGGGGTTCTGGGTGGCCCGGAGCGTAGGTACTGTGGGAAGCGGGGTGCCCCTGCCGAGAGAGGGGGCCCTGGAAGTAGGCCTGTAGTAGGAGGTAGGCTGCGCGGAGTTCTCGGTGGAAGAGGGCTTGGGAAAGTGGCTGGAGAAGCCGTGCTGCAGCCGGTCACTGGAACCGGAGGCCGGTCTGGCGGAGGGGTCCTGGGCCGCTCCTCGCTGGTCCGCAGAGCCAGCGCCGCCAGGGCCGGGGCGGGGAGGCCGGCGGGATCGCGTCCCTGCGCACCGCCGGGTGACAGCGGCGGCGCAGACCCCCCGGGCTTGCCTGGGCTCTAACGTGCCGCCTGCCAGGCCGGCCTTGTGACCTGTGGCATAGCGCTGGCTTTACCAGCCCCCAGACTCTCCTCGTCCTCAGGGGGCGAGAGAGCAGAGCTTGGAGGGCTGCTTCCTGGGGCCACCTTAGGTAGAGAGGCACTGACAGCCCTGGGCCCCCAGCCTCTTCGCCGTAGAAGGAAGGTGAAGGTGCGGTTTGTAGGACTTAGGACCCCTTGTTAGGAAGCAGCTGCGGGCTCGGAGGAGGGCCCCGTGCAGGCAGTCGTTTGATGCCTGCTCACCGCTGCCCACCCTGCTTCCTTGGGTAGTAGCTGTTTCTGCCTTCATTCAGGAAGGGAATGACCAGAGAAAGGTTAAACAGGGGTCCTGCTTTTCTGTGATTTGGGGTGTGAGTTTGGTGCCCATTGCCAGACCCGAGGAGACTTGTTGTGTTCCCGTCCTGGGCCAGTGACCCACTGACAGCGGTGCTGCTGCGGGCTGGCACCGGAGTTGGGGGTTCAGACGACTCAGTGCCTCTTCTCCCCCGACTTTCAGTCTTGTAACTTCTTTGTCAGTAGGCAAGGGTTTGCCGCGAGGAAAGCTGGGCATGTTCCTCGATCCCTGAGTCCCAGGTGGAACCAGGGCTTTGGCACTGATTGCTGTTTCTCCCCTCCACCCCTGGTCCCCTAAATCAGGAGTTTCAGGGTTTTCATTCAGATGAAGATGTGGCCCCCAGTTCCCTGCGCTCTGCGCTCCGATCCCAGCGAGGTGAGTGACGGGAAAACTCGACCTCTTTAGCTTTACAGGAACGTCGTTCCCTATTACCGTAGCCTCTGTCAGTACCTCGGTGTGTCCTGTGTTCACAGTCCCAGTTAGGTTGGGCTGTGGGGAAAACAGACAAGTGAGACTTGGTCCCCACCCTCCTGGAACACCTTCCTTGGTCTGTAGGGCAAGCTTCACCCATCTCCCCACACCTATTCTCCTTTTAGGTCGAGCCCCCCGAGGCCGGGGCCGCAAGCATAAGACGACTCCCCTTCCGCCTGCTCGCCTAGCAGATGTGACTCCCACGCCCCCAAAGACCCCTGCACGGAAGCGGGGTGAGGAGGGCACAGAACGGATGGTGCAGGCGCTGACTGAACTTCTCCGGCGGGCCCAGGCACCTCCAGCCCCCCGGAACCGGGCATGCGAGCCCGCCACCCCCCGTCGTTCTCGGGGACGGCCCCCAGGAAGGCCAGCAGGCCCCTGCAGGAAGAAGTCACCAGCAGTAGTGGTGGCAGAAGCAGCTGTGACCATCCCCAAACCTGAGCCCCCACCGCCTGTGGTTCCAGTCAAATACCGAACTGGCAGCTGGAAGTGCAAGGAGGGGCCGGGCCCGGGGCCTGGGACCCCAAAGCGTGGAGGACAGTCTGGGCGAGGAGGCCGTGGAGGCCGGGGCCGGGGCCGAGGTGGGCTGCCACTGGTGATCAAGTTTCTTTCAAAAGCCAAAAAAGTGAAGATGGGACAATTATCTTTGGGATCTGAAACAGGTCAGGGTCAAGATCAGCCTGGCGAAAACTGGCAGGAACCCCCTCATGAAAGAGTTGAATCTGGACAGGAAGGGGACCAGAGCTGCAGAAAGGAGCAGAAACTGGAGGAGGAGGCAAAGGAGGAGAGAGAGGAGGAGAAGGAGAAGGAGGAGAGGGAAGGGAAGGAAGACAGAGCTGTGGTGGAGGAAGAGAAGGTCCCAGCCAAGCAGAAGGAGGAGACCAAGCTTCTGTCACCGCCCCTGACTCCTCCAGCCCCGCCCCCCCTCCCGCCCCCCTCAGCATCGCCTCCACCCTCACTGTGCCCTCCACCTTCCCCGTTGTGCCCCCCGCCCGTCGTCGTCTCTCTTCCGTGTCCTGCCCTTGAGGAGCGAGAAGAATGCCCATCTCCAGTGGTCCCAGCCACCTGCTCCCGCAAGAGGGGCCGGCCGCCCCTGACGCCCAGTCAGCGGGCCGAGCGGGAGGCAGCTCGAGCAGGGCCCGAGGGGACCTCCCTTCCCACTCCGACCCCCAGTGCTGCTGCGGGCGGCCCCCCAGAAGACAGTCCCACTGTGGCCCCCAAAAGCACTACCTTCCTGAAGAACATCCGACAGTTTATCATGCCTGTGGTGAGTGCCCGCTCCTCCCGTGTCATCAAGACGCCCCGGCGATTTATGGATGAAGACCCCCCCAGGCCCCCGAAAGTGGAAGTCTCACCCATCCTGCGACCTCCTGTTGCTGTCTCCCCACTGGCTCCTCAGGAACCAGCACCAGCCCCTTCTCCACCACGGGCCCCAACACCCCCACCTGCCCCAGTCCTACTCCCTGAGAAGAGAAGGTCCATCCTAAGGGAACCCACATTTCGCTGGACCTCGTTGACCCGGGAGCTGCCACCGCCGCCTCCAGCCCCTCCCCCGACTCCATCCCCTCCTCCTGCCCCTGCCCCTGCCCCTACAACCCCATCCCGGAGGCCCCTACTCCTTCGGGCCCCTCAGTTTACCCCAAGCGAGGCCCACCTGAAAATCTATGAGTCTGTGCTCACTGCTCCCCCCGTCGGGACTCCTGACGCCCCGGAGCCAGAGCCGCCTCCTGCTGATGACTCGCCGGCCGAGCCGGAGCCGCGGGCCGCTGGCCGCACCAACCACCTCAGCCTGCCTCGATTTGCCCCCGTGGTTGCCATGCCTGTCAAGACCGAGGGACCCCCTCTTGGGGCTCCAACTCTGAGCAATGGGCCCCAGCCCCTAGCTCAGCCCCAGCAGCCCCTGCAGGCCGTGCTGGCCCAGCAGCCACCCCAGGTGCCACCACCACTGCTGCCACAGCCACAGCCACAGCCACAGCCACAGCCGCTGCCGGAGCTGCAGCCACAGCCACCCCCGCTGGAGAAGGCCCGGCTGGCCGGCCTAGGCGCCCTCCCGCTGTCCGGCGTGGAGGAGAAGATGTTCAGCCTCCTGAAGAGAGCCAAGGTGCAGCTCTTCAAGATTGACCAGCAGCAGCAGCAGCAGCAGAAGGTGGCAGCTTCCCCCCCGGTGAGCACACTGCTCTGGCCAGGCTCCACAGCCAGGCCCTTCTGCTCCCCTTCTCCCCTAGGCCTTGCAGGGAGTCCTCGGAGCCAGTCCTTCCCCAGCCCTGGTCTCGGTGCTCCTTGTCTGACTCCGCGCCTCCCCCACCAGCTTTCTGCCTGTCCCCGTCTTCCCAGCCCGTGAGCCTTTCTGTTCCTCCGCAGTCGAGCCCTGGAGGGCAGGTGGAAGAGGTCATGGGGCCTGTCAAGCAGACTTCAGACAGAGGTTATGTCAAGTCTGAAGATGAGTCGATGGAGGCTAAGCGAGAGAGACCCTCGGTACGGAGTGGAAGCAGAGCCCCCTGCCCCTGAAAAGAAAGGCTGGTTGGAGGAACAGGCCCGAGGAGCCCGGGAGCAGCTCCCCACATGTGTCCCTGGTTCTCCTCCCCAGGGCCCTGAGTCTCCTGTGCAGGGCCCCCGCATCAAGCACGTGTGCCGCCATGCTGCTGTGGCTCTGGGTCAGGCCCGGGCCATGGTGCCCGAAGACGTTCCCCGTCTCAGCGCCCTCCCGCTCCGGGATAGGCAGGACCTCGCTACAGAGGGTAGGGGGTGTGGTGGCAAGTCTTACCAGCTGGCTCAGGTTTGGGGTGGTGGTCAGGTCCTAGGGGCTGCATGATAAGTAAGTGGATTGGAGCAGTGGTCTTAAAAGGGGCTTTTCTGGGGTGCCTAGAACCTGTGCAGTGTAGGAAAGTGGGGGCCAGAGGTCTGATGGATGGGTCCGGCGGCCCTGTAGCTCCGTGACTTTCTCTGCCTGCCGTAATAGATACGTCATCAGCTTCTGAGACTGAAAGTGTCCCTTCACAGTCCCAGCGGGGGAAAGTGGAGTCTTCAGGGCCTGGGGGAGACTCAGAGCCGGTAGGGTCCGGAGGGACCCTGGCCCACACACCTCGGCGCTCGCTGCCCTCCCACCATGGCAAGAAGATGCGGATGGCGCGGTGTGGCCACTGCCGGGGCTGCCTGCGTGTGCAGGACTGTGGGGCCTGTGTCAACTGCCTGGACAAGCCCAAGTTTGGGGGCCCCAACACCAAGAAGCAATGCTGTGTGTAAGTAATGGGGCACAGCCTACCGCACCGTGGTTGTTAGTTACCAGAGCCCCTCACCTCAGCCCTTGTGCCTGACCAGAGCAGTGAGATTGGCACCCTTGTGGAGAGCTTCCTCTCTTCCCCCAGACCATCAGTCCCCTACCCTGGTGACGTGCTGCTCCCCTCCCCAGATACCGGAAGTGTGACAAGATAGAGGCTCGCAAGATGGAGCGGTTGGCTAAAAAAGGTAACGCGGTCTGAGGAGTGTGTCTCCACAAAACCCTGCCTAGACCTGTGGTGCGGAGAAGACCACGCTCCCTGTGCTGCCTGCCCCACGCCGACCTGCAGTCTGCTCCCAGTGTCCTTGCTTTCTCCGTTGTGTGCTCTGTGCCTCCCCCCGTGGGTGTCCTCTTTTGTGCCACGTCTCTCTTGGCTTTTTTCCGCCCCAGCTTTGCTTCTGTCCCCGGCTGAGCTCAAATCCCACTAAGTCCCCTGTCCCCACAGGCCGGACGATAGTGAAGACGCTGTTGCCCTGGGATTCCGATGAATCTCCTGAGGCCTCCCCTGGTCCTCCAGGCCTACGCCGGGGGGCGGGATCTGGGGGGTCCCGGGAGGAGGTGGTGGCCCCCCCAGGGCCCGAGGAGCAGGACTCCCTCCTACTGCAGCGCAAGTCAGCCCGGCGCTGCGTCAAACAGCGACCCTCCTATGATATCTTCGAGGACTCGGACGATTCGGAGCCTGGGGGTCCCCCTCCTCCCCGGCGTCGGACCCCTCGAGAGAATGGTGCGAGTTGCTTACTGCTGCCTTTTCCGAGAAGTTTAGTGCTGGGTCTGTGGGGGGAGGGGTCAGGGCTCCGAGACCTAGGCTCTAGTCAGTCTGATGGAGAAGGAGGTTTGGGGTGGGCACCGAACAGGTATGAGGTGTTCAGGGCACTGATTGGGGGAGGCCTGAGGCTCAGCCCCCATGGGTCTCAGTTTATAAGACCCTGGGAACCTGAGTGATTTTTGAATAGTGGGGCAGAAGAAAGGGGGGCTGGCAGGGCAGGGACCTCACTGCCACTGGGTCCTGCCCAGAGCTGCCAGTGCCAGAACTTGAAGAGCAGAGCCGGCCTCGCAAACCCACCCTGCAGCCTGTGGTGCAGCTCAAGGCCCGGAGGCGCCTGGACAAGGTCAGCAGGACCCCGTCCTCCGGGAGGTTGTCAGGAACCGCTCAGTGGACGGCATGGGGCACCAGGCGGACTGGAGGAGAAGGCAGCAAGGAGCCGGCGGGGATGGGCTCCCAGCCTTCTGACCGGCCCGCCATCTGCCTATAGGATGCTCTGGCCCCGGGCCCCTTTGCATCCTTTCCCAATGGCTGGACTGGAAAACAGAAGTCACCTGATGGTGTGCACCGAGTCCGCGTGGACTTCAAGGTATGCCTGAGGGCTTTGGTCAGGGAAACAAGTGGATCCTGTCTGAGGACAGGCCGAGCTTGCTTTCCTGGCTGCGCTGTCATCTTGTGTCCTCACCTTCCACAGGAGGACTGTGACCTGGAGAACGTGTGGCTGATGGGGGGCCTGAGCGTGCTCACCTCTGTGCCGGGGGGACCGCCCATGGTGTGCTTGCTGTGTGCCAGCAAAGGCCTACATGAGGTGGAAGCCCTGCTGTCTGCGACAGCTCCCAGCCCCCTCGGCCCACGCGCCCTCAGCGCATCTCAGCCCTGGCCTTCTGACACCACCCGTGCCCATCGTTTCCCCCCAGTTGGTGTTCTGCCAAGTCTGCTGTGACCCCTTCCACCCGTTCTGCCTGGAGGAGACGGAGCGGCCCCTGCCCCAGCACCACGACACCTGGTGCTGCCGCCGCTGCAAGTTCTGCCACGTGTGTGGGCGCAAAGGCCGGGGCACCAAGGTTGGAACCTGGGCCAGTCTGAGGCAGGCGTGGTGGGGACGGGCAAGGTATTCCTAGACCACTGGGATCTCCCACTGCTGTGTTTCTCCGTCACTCAACAGCACCTCCTGGAGTGTGAGCGCTGCCGCCACGCCTACCACCCAGCCTGCCTGGGGCCTAGCTACCCAACCCGGGCCACACGCAAACGACGCCACTGGGTGAGAGATGGGGCCAAGACCCTTGCCTTGGGGTTCTGAGTCATGCTACCCCACCCCTGGACTTGCTCCCAGCCAGGGCTTTCATGACGAGGGGAGACTTGGGAATTTTTGAAAATCTGGTAACATGACATTTCCTTTCCAAAGTTACCATGTCGGAGGTGTACATGATGGTTTCGTCGCTGTTCCTGGCCCAGAGTCCCATGCCCTGGCCTAACCTCCACTCTCCTCACCTCCTTCGTGCGAGCCTGCTCACTTCATCCTTCCCCTGCCCTCTTCTCCCTCTGGTCTCCCGCCTCTTCTCGGGCTCTCCTTTCACCCTCGTGTCTCCTCGCATCCCCTCACACCTTGCCTCCCTTGACCTGTCCTTCATGTCTTCCCTGCCGGCTGCCACTCCTCCTCCCTGCCCACCTGCCCCTTGTAGCACCCCAACCCGGCGTCTGGCTGTACCCTAACGTCACCCTGCTCCCCAGATCTGCTCAGCCTGCGTGCGTTGTAAGAGCTGTGGGGCGACTCCAGGCAAGAACTGGGATGTCGAGTGGTCTGGAGATTACAGCCTCTGCCCCCGGTGTACCCAGCTCTACGAGAAAGGTGGGGACCTGGCAGGGGAGCTGGGCCTGGGGCTGCAGGTGTGAGGGACAGGTTCCCAGACAGGTGGTTGGAACAGATGCTCTTTTCTTATGAACTTCTACTGTCTAGCCATGGAACCTTCTCTCCTTTCCAAGGACTACTTCCGCAGGAGCCCACCCAGTCTGCCAGCAGGGGACACAGAGTACCCTGAGGGCAGAGGGAGTGGAGGCCCGGGCCCCATGCTCCTGTCCCTGAGGTGCCTACTGGGACATCTGTCTGTGGGCCATGTGGAAACCTAGGCTTTGCTCCCCGTGCGGGCAGCACCCTTGGGCCTTGCCCTACGTCGGGCACTGGGGCTGCAGGGCTAGACGAGAGGTGCTACCCTGCACAGCCTTGTGGGAGTGCGGAGGGGCTGAGACGAGGGTGTGACGGGGACAGTCCTCGCAGCAGTCGGTGGCCTGGGAGGGCAGGCAGTGACCCCAGCCGTGTGGCTCCCCGTCCTCCTGCCTTCTCTCAGGAAACTACTGCCCAATCTGTACCCGCTGCTACGAAGACAACGACTACGAGAGCAAGATGATGCAGTGCGCGCAGTGTGACCACTGGGTGCATGCCAAATGTGAGGGGCTCTCAGGTCAGTGTGGCAGGGGCTCGGCACAGCCACCCCCCACCCTCAGGGCACACCCCTCCCTTCAGCCCCACTGCACCCCGCAGGCCAGAGTAGAAGGGCCCCATGGGCTCTCCAAGGCTGTAATCTTGACGGAAGCAGACTGTCATACCCCTCTCCCACCCTTACAGGACAGGTGGGCTCTGTGTCCTCGGCACTGTGGGGCTGCCAGCAGCCACGGCACCCCGCGTACCTGTCATCTCCTCTCCCATATGCCATTGCAGACGAGGATTACGAGATCCTCTCCGGGCTGCCGGACTCAGTGCTGTACACCTGCGGGCCGTGTGCCGGGGCCACGCATCCCCGCTGGCGGGAGGCCCTGCACGGGGCCCTGCGGGGCGGCCTGCGCCAGGTGCTCCAGGGCCTGTTGAGCTCCAAGGTGGCAGGCCCCCTGCTCCTGTGCACCCAGGTCTGCAGGGCTCACAAGGCAGGGCTGGGTGGGGCTGGGTCCGGCGCTGGCCCTGCTGACCTCCCCCTGTTACAGTGTGGGCAGGACGGAAAACAGTTGCACCCAGGGCCCTGTGACCTGCACGCCGTGAGTCAGCGCTTTGAGGAAGGTCACTACAAGTCCGTGGTGAGGGGGCTGTGGGGCGCAGCACTGGGGGCAGGCGGAGGGCTGGGGTGGGCAGAGCCCTGACAAGCCCCCTTACAGCACAGCTTCATGGAGGACATGGCGGGCATCCTGACACGGCGCTCGGAGGAAGGAGAGGCCCCAGAGCGCCGGGCTGGAGGCCAGATGAAGGGGCTCCTGCTGAAAGTGAGCTCTCCGGGGGCGCCTGTGGGTAGTCTGGGTGTGTGTAGGGGGACTCTGCCCTGCCAGTTTTTCTCATCCTGTTACCCAACTCCCCAGCTGCTCGAGTCTGCATTTGGATGGTTTGACGCCCACGACCCCAAGTACTGGCGACGGAGCACCCGGCTGCCCAAGTGAGCAAGGCTGAGTAGCAGCCGGGGAACCAGGAACGAGGGCAAAGGCCAGGGTACCTGGGAGCCCAGCCATCCAGGGAACGAGGGCGAAGGCAAGGGCACCTGGGAGCGCAGCTGTCCAGCTGACTGAGGATAGATGAGGCACAGTCAGGGCCTGGCCAGGCGGTGATGGGACCCAGCGGGACTCCGCGGTAGCTCTGCATTAGGAGGCTGTGGGGTTTTTATTTCTGCTTTGTGTGAGGCAGGGTTGGGGCTGTGCCACTGAGCGAGCTGGAGTGAGCTCTGTGCTGGAAGAGCTCGGGTTTGGGGGCCGGGGAGGCTCTGATGGCCCTTTGTGGTTGGGGCAATGATGGGGAAGCCCTAGGGGAGGCACCTGCCTAAGCCTGGAGGAGGTGACATCCCAACTGAGACACGAAGGAAGGGGATTCTGCATCTGCGTGTTTTCTAGGTGGCCTGAAAGGGCCTGCCTCGTTGGGGCGACTAGAAGAAACCCCACGTGCAGAGAGGCCAGAGGTGTCGTGGCATGCTTAGGGTGGTATTATGGCAGGGCCAAGCCCACCCCTCTCTGCAGATATGATACACACAGTGCCCCTTACTGTCCACAGTGGAGTTCTTCCCAACGCAGTGTTGCCCCCATCCCTGGACCACGTCTATGCGCAGTGGAGGCAGCAGGAGCCAGAGACACCGGAATCGGGGCAGCCTCCAGGAGGCCCCTCAGCAGGTACCAGTGAGTGGGAACTGGAAGCCAGGGCCCTGAGTCTGTCGGCCAGGCTGCCGTGCGATTGTCATACCTCCCTTGCCACCTTCTCTCCAGCTTTCCAGTGCAGGGACCCAGCTGCTTTCTCACACTTGGAGGACCCCCGTCAGTGTGCGCTCTGCCTCAAGTATGGGGATGCAGACTCCAAGGTGAGGGCCGCTCCAGGAGGCCTCGGCCGGGTGGGGCTGCGGCCCTGGAACCCCCATTCACACCACCCCCTGCTGCCCAGGAGGCGGGCCGGCTCCTGTACATTGGGCAGAACGAGTGGACTCATGTCAACTGTGCCATTTGGTCCGCTGAAGTGTTTGAGGAGAATGACGGCTCCCTCAAGAATGTGCACGCCGCTGTGGCCCGAGGGAGGCAGATGGTGAGGACGTGCGCCCCGGGGGTGGGCGGCCCACGGTCTCGCATCACATTCCCTGGTGGGCCCTGGTACTTCCTTTGGCTGTCTTAGAACACCAGTGCTCTGGTGATGGTGGGTTGTTTCTTTCTTGTGCCGTGTGGCCATCTGCTGGGCGTGGAGCCAAGGAGACTGACAGAAGACCCCCTGTTGACAGACGCCTGGGTGGGTGCTTTTGGGGCAGTGTGGCCTTTAGTACTCACTGCGTCCCTATAACTTCAGACGTTGCCTGGGTTGGAATCCGCCCCCGACAGCAGTGTGGGGCCTGGGCCAGGCCTGCAGAGTGGCTTATGCTCCCTGTTGCGTGTGGAGTAGTTAGGGGCACCTACCCTGTGGGGGTAGTCATAAGGTTTAAAGCAGGGACTTGCAGGTCTGCGGTGGGACAGTGCGCGCACTGGTACGTTGGACTGGCTCAGCGAGCTTCTCCCTGCTTCAGCACTCTGAGCTGGCTGTGCTGTGTACCTGGCAGCTGCGGAGAAGGCCGGGTCGGGTGGGTGTCTTCACTGTGTGAGGCGCTGGGCTGGACGGGGGCCCCGGCAGACCCCTGGCCGGTCCCTGGCTTCTCGCCTCAGCAGCCCCCTCTGCCGCAGCGCTGTGAGCTCTGCCTGAAGCCCGGCGCCACGGTGGGCTGCTGCCTGTCCTCCTGCCTCAGCAACTTCCACTTCATGTGTGCCCGGGCCAGCTGCTGCATCTTCCAGGACGACAAGAAGGTCTTCTGCCAGAAACACACAGACCTGCTGGATGGCAAGGTGGGCCAGACCTGTGGGAGACGGCCCCCCGTTGCTCTTTGTCTTCCCCTTCGGAGCCCTGATCTTCTCGGGATGCTCGCCTGCTCTTGGGGCCCCCGTGCCGCCTCAGCCCTGGCCCTGCTGCCCCTCAGTGCCGCCTCCGTCTGTGTCTTCCCAGAGTCTTCTGGCCAAGTCCCCGACTGTTCAGTCCCTGCCTACAGAGCCTTTCCCTCGCCTTCCCCTCGTTCCCCACCAACCCAGCAACCCCCATTCACCACTAACCTCCCAGGAGATCGTCACCCCCGATGGTTTTGATGTTCTCCGCCGAGTCTACGTGGATTTTGAGGGCATCAGCTTCAAGCGAAAGTTCCTGACGGGGCTTGAGCCTGATGCCATCAACGTGCTCATTGGTAAGCCCCCTGCTCTCTGCTGTGGCATTCCCAGCCCTGCCTGGCCCCACCCCTGCTGACCTCTCCTGTGCACCACAGGCTCCATCCGAATCGACTCTCTGGGCACTCTCTCAGACCTCTCAGATTGCGAGGGACGGCTCTTCCCTGTTGGCTACCAGTGAGCAGTCCAGGGGCGCTTAGTGGGGCTGAGGGGCTCTGGGGCTGGATCCTGCTTTCCAGGCGGTGACCCTCTTCCATCACCACCTTGTGTCCACTGGCCAGGTGTTCCCGTCTGTACTGGAGCACGGTGGATGCTCGGCGGCGCTGCTGGTATCGGTGCCGGATTCTGGAGTATCGGCCATGGGGGCCCAGGGAAGAGCCTGTTCACCTGGAGGCGGCAGAAGAGAACCAAACCATTGTGCACAGCCCCGCCCCTTCCTCCGGTACGGCCGGCCCCACCTCCTCCGCTGTCGCGTCTGGGGGTTTCACTGGTCAGACAAAGCTGGGCCTCGTAGAAGGTAGCTTATTGATTGCCTGTTACATGTTATGGGGGCCATCTTCAGCATTTCACGGGAAGTGAGGAGGGGAGGGCACCATGGGACCTGGTTTTAGAGGGTGGTGACACGTAGACTTGTGGCTAACTGTCCGACTTGGTCTCTGTCTACATGGAATACTCTCCATAACCCTTTAGTCTGGTAAATGTTGGGGAGCTGGGTAATGCAGTGGCTGAGCCAGGATTTGAACCTGGATTTGCTGTGTTCCCATCTGATGTTCTTATAGCCTGTAACTGAGATCTGGGGGCACAGGGCAAAGCTGAGCTCAGTGATGAGGGCAGGAGGCAGGGACTGTGTGTGCAGGGGCGGGTTGACGCTGGCTTGGAGCCTGACGTGAAGTGCAGGGGGTGGTACCTGCCCTGACTAGAATTGGGAGCCCGAGATCACCTTGCAAGGGCTGGGTGGAGCGACCCCGGGCGAGCCTGCAGCAGCAGGATGGGGCGGACGTGTTTGATGTGGAAGGGCTGTGCAGAGCGAGTCAGAAAGTGGTAGGACTGGCCGTGCTGGAGGGGGCGGTGTGCCTGTGGCCTGTGGGGCTGAGTCGGTGAGAGCAGCAGGCCAGCCTGCCGACTGGCCAGGATGGGGAGGGGACAGAGGATGACCAAGGTGGTGTGTTACAGGGTGTTTTGTAGATGCTCTGGGGGAGCTGGGGTCAGGCCCTAGGTGATGCTTGATGATGTGTATGTGTCTGTGTGTGACACAAGCCAGGACCAGGCAGAGAAGGCTCTTCAGGCCTAAGTGATAAGAGGCTGGGGTGGAGGAAGCCCTGCCAGCCCTGATGCAGGTCTCATGCTTCTTTAGAACCCCAAGATCACGAGAAGCCCCTGCCTGATGCAGATGCCCTTCTCCCCGGAGCTCCTGAGCATCACTCACTGGTTCAGAATCTGGACCCCCCACTTCGGTCAGAGCCTAGCACCACTCTTCCTCAGGCCCCCCGTTCTTTCTCGGGGGCACGAATCAAAGTGCCCAACTACTCGCCATCCCGGAGGCCTTTGGGGGGTGTCTCCTTTGGACCCCTTCCCTCCCCTGGTGAGCACAGGGAGCCCCCAGGGAAGTGGGGGAGGGGAACGGCAGGTGCTGCCACTGATGCTGATGCTGCCCCTGCCGCCCACAGGAAGCCCGTCTGCGCTGACCCACCACATCCCGACAGTGGGAGACCCAGACTTCCCAGCACCCCCTAGACGCTCCCGCCGGCCCAGTCCCCTGACAACAAGGCTGTCACTGTCACGGCGGGCTTCTTCTCCCCTCAGAACTTCCCCTCAGCTCAGGGTGCCCCCTCCTACCTCAGTCGTTAGAGCCCTCGCACCTACCTCAGGGGAGCTGGCTCCCCCTGGCCCAGCCTCATCTCCTCCACCTCCCAGCGAAGACCTGGGCCCAGACTTTGAGGACATGGAGGTGGTGTCAGGACTGAGTGCTGCTGACCTAGACTTTGCCGCCAGCCTGCTGGGGACTGAGCCCTTCCAGGAAGAGATTGTGGCGGCAGGGGCAGTGGGGGGCAGTCACGGAGGCCTGGGGGACAGCTCAGAGGAAGAGGCTGGCCCAAACCCCCACTACGTCCACTTCCCTGCAACTGTGGTCTCTGGGCCTGCCCTCATCCCTGGCACACTCCCAGGAACCCCTCGCATCGAGCAGTTGGATGGCGTGGATGACGGCACTGACAGCGAGGCTGAGGCAGTCCCGCAGCCTCGGGGCCAGGGGCCACCCCCTTCAGAGCCAGGAGTGGGGAGGGCCGGAGTCATCAGGGCTGCCGGGGACAGGGCCCGCCCTCCAGAGGACTTGCCATCAGAAATTGTGGATTTTGTGTTAAAGAATCTAGGGGGACCTGGAGATGGGGGTGCTGGCCCCAGAGAGGAGCCGCTTGCCCCACCACCTACCCTGGCCAATGGCAGCCAGCCCCCCCAGGGCCTGTCCCCCAGCCAAGCTGACCCCACCCGGACGTTTGCCTGGCTCCCTGGAGCCCCTGGGGTCCGAGTGTTGAGCCTTGGTCCTGCCCCTGAGCCCCCCAAACCGCCCACATCCAAAATCATCCTTGTCAACAAGCTGGGGCAGGTATTCGTGAAGATGGCTGGGGAGAGCGAACCTGTCCCGTCCCCAGTGAAACAGCCACCCCTGCCCCCTCCCATCCCCTCCTCAGCCCCTGCCTCATGGACTCTCCCCTCAGGCCCCCTGCTGAGTGTCCTGCCAATGGTCGGGGTGGGGGTGGTCCGCCCGGCCCCGCCCCCTCCACCCCCACCTCTGACGCTGGTGTTGAGCAGCGGACCCCCTAGCCCCCCGCGCCAGGCCATCCGCATTAAGAGAGTATCCACCTTCTCTGGTCGTTCACCACCAGCACCGCCCCCGAGCAAGACTCCCCGGCTGGATGATGGTGGAGAGCCCTTGGAGGGGACCCCGCAGGCTCCAGGGCTTAGTGGCAGTGGGTGAGTGAGTGTATCGAGCCTGGGGAGGAAGGCACGGGGGTGGGAACAAAAGAAAAGGGGGTTCAACCTCATGGCTCCCCCCAGTTGTAGCCGAGTGAGGATGAAAACCCCCACAGTGCGTGGCGTGTTTGATCTGGATGCTCCCAGGGAGCCCACCAGCGAGGAGACCCCGGGGTGAGTGCCCAGTCTCCCTCCCCTGGAGGCCCTGGAACCGTGGCCCTTTCTTGCCTTGCCTCTTCTTAGGGGTCTCTCTCCACAGGCCCCTTCAGGAACAGCTCTCTCTGCTGCCACCTCCAGACAGTGGTCCTTCTCGGATCCCTGATGGTCCCCCCGACTTGCTGCTGGAGTCCCAGTGGCACCACTATTCAGGTAGGAGGCAGCCCGCCCTCACCGCCTCTCCCTGTGCGGGATCCAGCTAGCTGAGTAACAGCTGCAGGATGGATGCCCTTCAGAGTCCTGATGTGGCAAACAGGGCTAGAGGCCCAGAGCTGCCCTCAGGGGGCTGACCCCTTCAGCTTGTGGCAGACCCCCGAGTAGATGGGATTTCAGCTTAGCTGAGAGGTGCTCTAGGGACCTAGGGAGGCTGGGGCCAGAGGTCCCTGGTGTAGTCAAGGACAAAGTTAATAGGGAGCAGCTGGAGGAGGAGGAGGACGGTGGGACGAGAGGGGTGGCCCAGGGGAAGGGTCCGCTGCTTGTCTCACAGTGCCACGGAGGCATGCCAGGCAGGTGGGTCCAGGGCTGGCTCCTGGCAGGGGCCCAGAACTGAAGACAGTGAGGACGTAGGAACAGACACCCCAACGAGCCTGCGGAAGGCTGCTCAGAGGGTGCAGGGTGGTGGGTTGGGTGAGGCCTGAGGCCTCAGAGCCCAGGGGCGGGGGCGGTAAGGGGCGGGGGCAGAGAGACCCCTGAGGTGTAGCGGAAAGGGCAGCAAGGTGAGTGTGTTAGCAGGGACATCAGTAGGAGCAGTCAGTCGGGGCAGTCCAGGGGCCCTGGACCGACAGGCTCCATGATGCTGAGGTACAGAGGAGGTGCAGGTCCTGTGTGCAGAGGAGTTCCTGGAGGCGGTGGTCTCAGGGCAGTGGGAGGGGGCGGCACTGCACCGAGGCTGCTGGGGAGGACGCCGTCGAGGCCTGCGTGGTCTGGTAGACTCCGCTGCTGAGTGTGGAAGTGGAGGAGAGCGGGCCAGGACTGCCTAACCCAGAGGCTCCGTCAGGGGGCCCGATGGCGTGATGGCGTGATGTTGCTGTCGTGAGCATGACAGACAGGTTCCTGCCCTTAGGATTGGGGGGACAGAGTTGTTGGGATGAACTCAGTGGCTCTGAGACCTGGAGACTAGGGGTCACACAGCAAGATTCGCTGTCTGTGCTAGGGCTGAGGGGGCACGTGGGACCAGATAAGGGGGTCGGGGTGTGTGATGACATACATGCTGCCTCCCACACTCCACCACCAGTGGTCCCCTGGGCAAGGTATCTGGGGTATGTATGGTCCATCCAAGCTGCTGTGTCTCCCACCCACCCAAACTGCTCCAAGTTCCTGATGGTCTTTCTGTCACCAGCTACTGTGGCCAGTCCCAGCTCACGTCTTGCTTGAGCCAGTGGCTGCAGTGGCCATGGCTGGCCCCTCCCTCTGAGCAGCAGTTCTCTGCCGGCTTCCAGGACCCCACGCTCTCCTCTTCCCCCCTGGTGGGGCCCCAGGACCCTGGCCTTGACTGTCTGCCCTGACTGACTCCCACAGCTGCACTCTTCTTGATAGTCCCCCACAAGTCAGACTGCAGCCTGGACCTGTCCCTGAGCTCCAGGCACCCACACCCAGCCGCTGGCTTGACACCCCTGCCAGTCCAGTGGCCCATGGGGGGAGGCTGGCAAGAGCATCACAGACTCAGCCCACCATAAAGTGGGCTTTCAACCTCCCCCCAAACCCATTCTTCCCCCACCCTCACCTCCTAAGTTTCTCAAGTCCCAAACTTAAGGGATGTCCTTGAGCGCCTTCTCTTAGACCCCAGCTGCTGTGTCAGCGAGTCCTGTTTGCCCTGCCGTAGATCTCCTGTCTACCCTGCTCCATCCCCACTGCACCCATGCTGGGCTGGCCTCCAGCCTTGCTCTGCTGCCCTCACCTGCTGCAGTTCCCCACAGGAAGCCAGAGGGGTCCTGTTAACACCTGAGTCAGATAGGGACCCTCCTGGCACAGATCCTGTCCCTCCCCTCACACCCCTCCCCACAGCCAGCCTCCATCCTGGTACCTCCCTGTTTTTTTTCACTCCTTGCCCATCTCCATCCACAATGACCCTCCTGCACTTCGGTCCACTGAGCAGTAAGGCCTCCCTGAGCCATGGGCATGCATGTGCACACGCTTTCCTTTCTCTAAGTTTTGTGTCTTTGGACGTCTGCTCCAATTTGCTAAAATTTGTAAGTAACAACTTTCAAAATAGCAAAAAAAAGGGGGAGGCTGCATTGGTCCTTTTCAATTTAAATACAAGTTGCCAGTAAGTTGACTGGCTCCTGACGACCCCATGTGTGTCCAAGTGGAACTGCCCCACAGGGTTTCCACGTCTCTCTCCCAGGGTGCTCTGGACTCTGACCTTCAGCTTTTTTGGTTCTAAGTCATGTGTGCTACCTGTTTGCATCCCACTGGCGACCTCTCTCTGTCTTTCAGTTCTAGCTAACCCACACCCATCTCCTGGGTCACCCCGAGTAACCACAGGCAGTGGGGAGCAGGACTGTCACCCACCCCTTACATGTCTGTGTGCCGACGACTCAGTTGTCCCTACACATCTTACTCTTCTGCCACGTTCTTTTCGCAGCTTCCTCTTTCTCGTTTTCTGTCTTCTGACATTTATCTATTTTTTCTTTTTATTTGCCTAGTGTTTCTTCCCCCACCTAGAACACAGACTCCACAAGGCCAGAGACTTGGGTCAGAAAACATTTGTTGGAATGACTCCAAAGTCTGTGGACAAAGCATAATCACCACCTAGTCAGAATGAACCCTTGAGAAATGCCTTAATAACCTGTAACATACACTGTATGTGGTTCTCTAAGTACAGACTTAGGATCATAATGCATTTGTGCTATTTACAGAAAAGTACTGTATACTTAAAAATAGGTGTGAATATTAACTCTCCAGGACTTTTTCTTTGGCGTGAGAGCTAGGGGGAGGACGGGGTAGATGGATGTTCATGGGACGCTGGGTCTGAGGGAGCCACAGCAGTCCAGGCCTCTCGGAAGCGTCCTCTCTGACCAGAAGAGCCACAGAAAAGGAACTGCAGACTCCATAGGAAAAGCCATGTCTGTTGTGCAGGGCTTGCTGGCAGGTGAAGCAGGACGGCTGTCAGACCTGTTACCTGTGCTTGTGCCTGGAGAGGAAGGGAGTGTTGTCTGCAGGGAGGGCAGTGGGGGCACCTGGGGAAAGAGGCTTTTTGAGTCCAGGAAGCGTGATCCCCACCTCTTCTGACCTGCTCCCTGGGACCAGGTGAGGCTTCAAGCTCTGAGGAAGAGCCTCCATCCCCAGAGGACAAAGAAAACCAGGCCCCGAAACGGGCTGGTCCGCACCTGCGCTTCGAGATCAGCAGTGAGGACGGGTTCACCGTGGAGGCAGAGAGCTTAGAGGGTGAGTCCGGAGTGGTGTTGACAGGGATTGTGTCACGTACAGTGCCATCCTGACTCACCTCTGGCCCTGTCTTCTCCGCAGGGGCATGGAGAACACTGATTGAGAAAGTACAAGAGGCCCGAGGGCATGCCAGGCTCAGACACCTCTCTTTTAGTGGTAAGTGGGGGGCCCACAGGGACTCTGGCCTGGGCTGATTGTCCAAGGGCCAGGCGGGCCTCCCACGTAACTGCATCCTCCCCTTGGACTCCCCCCAGGAATGAGTGGGGCAAGGCTGCTGGGCATCCACCACGACGCTGTCATCTTCCTGACAGAGCAGCTGCCCGGGGCCCAGCGCTGCCAGCACTACAAGTTCCGCTACCACCAGCAAGGAGAGGGCCAGGAGGAGCTGCCCCTCAACCCCCACGGGGCGGCCCGCGCCGAGGTCTATCTTCGGTGAGCATGCTGCAGGGGTGCCAGGCCAGGGGAGCCTTGCGGGAGCTCTAGAGAGTGCAGAGTAGTGGAGCATGGGTTGGAAATGAAGGCTTCAAGAGATGACACTGGGCCACTGCCGAGTGCAGAAGGGTGGGCAGCATTTCTGCTCTGGCTATGCCTTTACCTGCAGCCTCTCCCTCCTCCCCTGGCGGCAGGAAGGCCGGCTGAGTGGGGAGAATGGGGTGGCAGCGTCTGGGAGTAGCACTGAACCTCCTGCCCTTCCCGGCCTCCACAGGAAGTGCACCTTCGACATGTTCAACTTCCTGGCTTCCCAGCACCGAGTGCTCCCTGAGGGGGCCCCCTGTGACGAGGAAGAAGATGAGGTGCAGCTCAGGTCCACCAGGTGTGCAGGGCAGGCTGGGGCACTGGGAGTGAAGCAGGTGGGTCCTGGAGACGACAGTTGAGAGAAAGCCGTTGCATTCCTGGGTGTCAGCCTGTGCCTTGCTGGTGCTCCCCTCCCCCAGACGTGCCACCAGCCTGGAACTGCCCATGGCCATGCGCTTTCGCCACCTCAAGAAGACATCGAAGGAGGCCGTGGGGGTCTACAGGTGAGTGGGGTTGGGGGATGGCCCTTGGATGGATGGATCAGCCCCCAGTTGGGGCTGCCTCGGTCCCGTCCCCCGGCCCCTGAGCCTCCCCGGCCCCTGTGCTGCAGGTCAGCCATCCACGGGCGGGGCCTGTTCTGTAAGCGCAACATCGACGCCGGGGAGATGGTCATCGAGTACTCAGGCATCGTCATCCGCTCCGTGCTGACAGACAAGCGGGAGAAGTTCTACGACGGGAAGGTGGGCCTCCCCGGCCACGGGACTGAGGTGAGTGTGCGTGGCGGGCCCCCAGGCGAGGCCTCTTACTTGGCATGCCTGTCCTCGCAGGGCATCGGCTGCTACATGTTCCGCATGGATGACTTTGACGTGGTGGACGCCACGATGCATGGCAACGCTGCGCGCTTCATCAACCACTCATGCGAGCCCAACTGCTTCTCGCGGGTCATCCACGTGGAGGGCCAGAAGCACATCGTCATCTTCGCCCTACGCCGCATCCTGCGCGGCGAGGAGCTCACCTACGACTACAAGTTCCCCATCGAGGATGCCAGCAACAAGCTGCCCTGCAACTGTGGCGCCAAGCGCTGCCGGCGCTTCCTGAACTGAAGCCGGCCCGCCAGGCCCCAGACCTGCCCAGAGCACCTCACCCCTGTGGGGGGGTGCGGGCGGGCGGGTGTGGGCCGACAGGTGGCAGGAGCCCTGCCTTCATCCCTCCAGCCCACCTAGCAGTTGCCCCCTTCCTGCCTTGCGGGCCCACGATGTAGATACTGTACAAAGGTTTCTAAATCTCTTCTTTTTCTATGCACTTTTTTATTTAAGGGGGGGGTCCCCGGTGGGAACCCTCCCATAATAAAGTCTGTCAATGTTTGGAGATGTAGTCCTCCCACTTTTGTGGTACTGGGGGCACCCACTTCCATCCACATCCACCCTGAGCACAGGAAGCCCATCCTGCCACAGCAGCTGGGTGAGAGGCATAGTGGCGCTGAAGCAGAAGTGAACAGAGGTCTTGGGGCCCGTCAGCAGTGCTCGACAGGTGGTCAGGCTGGGGCACAGCCGAGTGATCGCCTGGACGTGAGCCCTGCTGCCCCCAGGACCCAGGCTGCCCCGCTCTCCACAGGGCGTGTGTGATGGCAAGGAGGCCTTCTCGTGGGCGGGAGAACAGCTGGCCTGATGGGGAGTGTACCCCCGGAGGTCCCCGGAATAAGGCCCAGAGTCACTATCCAGGTCTTTTCAAGGAAACCTTTACTGCTGCTAAGCTAGATATCCTTATCAGATAAGCCTGTGTAACACCTGCAGCGCGTCGGCCCGCCCCAGCTGGGCCAGATGCTGGGCCAGCACCCCCAGGTCAGCGGCGGGCTCCCTTGCTACAACCATCTCCAACAGGGCTCGCAGTGGAGAGCGGCTGGGCCGCAGCGAGTAGGCAAAGGTGGCCCAGGCTGCAGGGAGCCCGTAGCGCGCCGCCAGGTGCCGAGTGGTGCTGTGGGCTCCGCTCCCGCCCGGCGCCGGCTCGGGGTCCAGCAGCATGATCAGCTCCTCGAGCACCTCCAGCTCGTCCAGGAGGCGAGACAGGGGCTGGGACGCCAGGCTCAGTAGTTCTAAGAGACCGACAGAGCGGGGGATGAGCGGAGGCGAAGGGTGGGCTGTACAGCCCCCCTGCGCCGCCCGCAGCTTGACTCACCTGCGCCCACGGTGGGAGGCAGAGGGACTGCCTTCCCTGCGTCCCCGACCTCTGGGGTCTTCACAGATCCGGGGGAGGACGTGTGCAAGGGGAAGAGCGTGTCCGGACCACGGCAAACGAAGCCTGAATAGGTGAGGCGAGTGGCCTTTAAGCGATCGCGGCAGCGCTTCCCCATAGCGAGCAGGAGACAGATCACAAGTGAGGCCACCAATACCAGCAGGAGAAACCTCTGCAAGGCCTGCAGAGTGCTATCGGAGTGTCTGGCCTCAGAAGGCCATGCCACCCTGGAGGTCGCCGGCGCACCGGGCGCCTGGGAGCCGAGGACGCTCGGTTCTGACGAGGGGCAGGGCTGCTTGGCCGGGACTGGCACCTGGGAATGGAGACGGGAGTGATGCGGCCACCACGCCTGCCCTCTCAGCCCAAACCTCCCTTCCTTCTGTCCCTCAGTAGGGTCACATCCCTGACCCTTTCAGATAAGATCTCCTCCTCCCTAGACCCCAGCCCCGCCTAACTATTCCCTCCGACGGGCAGGTGACAGACACCTTTGCTCCTCGCCCTCCGAAACTCAGCCGGCACCTTTCTACAGCGCCTCTGCGTTGCGCCACCGCCCCTCGCTGAAGCTGGGTCGGTCGCCCCGCCACCGCAAGGCCTGCATAGCTCCGCTCCATTGGGGTTACACCACCCGGAAGCGCACTCTCTGAACGGGGGTACCAGGTGATCACCGGAGTCGCTGAGCCCGCAGTTTTCGGAGAACTCATAGCCTAAAAAGGAACACCAGCTCACCACCGGCTACGAGCAGCCTACTCCACATCTACTGACACCCTTTTCCGCGGCACCTCCCCGTGCCTCCGCCCCTCCATGTGCTCACCTAGCTTCTCGGCGCATGCGCCTACCCCAACCGCCCAATCAACGCAAGCCGCGCCTTTCATGAAACCACGCCTACGGCACAGGACCCTCCCTCGGACGAGCCCCGCCCACCCCGAACCTTGGGCCTGAACCCACCTCCTGGTCGCGACCCCGCCCCTGACAGGCTCCGCCCCTGACAGGCTCCGCCCCTCCCGCGCCAGCCCTCCGGTGCTCACTCCGTCTCCTCCGGCGCCGGCGTAGCCGCTACGCGTCAGACCTGCACAAGGCTCAGAGCGCCGACCTCCAGGCAACATCCCAGACTACCCCCAGGCCCGGGCTCCTCCTGCCTCCAAACCTGCTTGCTCGCCTGGGTGTAAGCATCAGCCTAGACCCAGATTCTCACCAGGGCAGGAGGGCGGCCCGAAGCGCTGCAGGCAGCTGCCACAGCACTCGTTGTCTGGGTTCCAGTACTCAAGGCGGCCGCAGAATAGGGAAGTCGTCAGCGGCTTCGCCTGAGCCAGGAGCAGCACAGCGATCCAGAGGAAGTGTTGAGGACGCATGGCCGGCCCCGAGGTCTAGGGGGCCCGACCACAAGACTTCCGGCCGGGCCACGGAGCCACAGAACTACAGCCGCTCTTTCAGGAACCCAGATTGGAGGAAGGAAGCAATGTATGTCGGAGCCTGAGACCCCCAGACCAATTTAGAAACCAGGAATCTGCCTCCTCCTCCCCTACCCCAACTCCCCGCATTTTATCAGAGGCACCTGTAAGGCCTCAAGGTGGCTAGGAGATACGACTTTGGAGCCAGAGTTCTGAATTGTGTCATTTCCACACCATCCCGCCCTCCCTTGTCCCATCTGTAAAACGGGAATAATAGTAGTAACTGTCTCATAGGATTAATGTGGAGAATTAGAACCGTTACTAGAAGCGCAGTCCTTAGAACAACAGCTGGCGTACAATAAATACAGCTTAAGTGTTAGGTATTATCGACTGCCATTTCGGGGCACTGGGCTTTGAGGACCCAGCCTGAAGCCACCGAAGAAGCCCTCTACTCCACTCCCAGCCACTCCACTTTAGCTACTAACCCCAGTCTCCTCTGGGCTGAAATCCTCCAACCTGCCACAGCTGCAACCGAAGGTCTCCTCCTCTGAGCTGCCTCGAGTGGACAGTGCTGCGGTTTCCAAAGTGAAGCTGTCCCCGCCCCACCAGCCCAGTCGAGGGGCCACCAGGGTCCTGGCCAACGCCCTGCTTCCCCACCTGTTATGGGGAGTTCCTCAGCCGAGGTTCTGGCCGGAACCCAGCCTCACTTCCCCTCTTGTCAGGAGGCGCGGGGGTGGAGAAGAGACTGTTCTAACAAAAACGAAATTTATTAGGTCCCTGCGTCCAAAAGAGTGAAAGATTTCATTATGGAGTTCTTGGAGATGATGGGGCTGGGGGGAAAGGGAGCTCTGAGAAGGGGTCAGACTAGAACTGTGCCTGTCAAAGGTGGAGTGCAAAGGGACCGAGGTTTCAAAAGCAGCCGTGACGGTGGTCTGTGAACACCACTGGTTCCTTTCTTGGGCCTGTGTGGAACCTTGGGGGTGACCTGCAAGTAGGTGTGGAGAGAAGTGGGTTAGAGCCATGAAGAGTGAGTGGGCAGGCCTCTCTCTGGGGTGTGGCAGGGGTTCCAGGACTAGTCTAGAAGTAGGGATGCTGGGTCTCAGAAATTCAGACTGGTCGTGGGTGGGAATTGTGGCAGGCTTGGGGGTCATGACTTAGGTGCAGTCTCAAGATGTAGCTTGCACTAGCCTTAGGGTAAACAGGGCTTGGGACACTGTCACTAGGAAATAGAATCAGGTTCATTTCAGAGCACACAGCCTGGCCTAGGGGTGTGAGTCTCAGGAGGCCACTCCTGATGTACCTGTGCCGAGGTCCCAGACCACAGAGCTGCCGCCAGGGGTTGCGACAGAGAGGCTGCAGGTGCATAAAGCTGCAGAAGCCCCCATGGGTACACTCCTTGGGCAGAGGCTGGACAGAGGAGACTGCTGGACGGCCTGTGCCCTCTCACACTCGGGAGCCTGGGACCCTCGATGCCCATCTCATCCCTTTACCACCGTACCCCATCTCGTACTGTCGGCAGCACAACTCCTGAAGTCGGTGACGGGAGACAGCTTGGCATGCACGGCCTGCCTATCAAACCAGTGGTTATTAAGTTCAGTCACTGCCCACTTGGCATCCTCCTCCTGCCGGAACTAAGGGGAAAGTGGGTCAGGGTTGGCAATCAAACTTTGAAATCTTGAGGGCATTGGTTAGCTCCGGGGGCAAACTGGATTTAGAGATGGACCTCAAGCTATAAGGTGTCAGTTGCACCCACTGGGCATTGCAGTGCCTCTGCGTCTGGGCTCTCATGAGGGTACAGCTGACACCTTGACATGGGTGTTCCCCAACCAGATGGTCTCCCAGGTTGTCACACACGTTCATCTCTTCGATCTCCCCTATTTCTCCTGCAGTTCTGTGAACACTTCCTGCAGAAGACCCAAAGGGACTCTGGTGAGCTTCTGAGCCCGGGACACCGAACCCAGCTCTGCCAACCCTCACCTCAAAGAAGTTATCATAGTGTTCCTGCACTTCCATGTCGCTGACATGACCTGGGGGTGGGGTGAGATTAGGGGATGGCCTGCTGGGGGTGCAGCTATCCGCCCTCCCCCATGCCTGGCCCCCTCACTTACAGTGTGATCCACCCGTGGCCTGGGCCATGGTCAGTGGGTTCCGTACAGGTTGGACAGCATTATGGTCTGAACAGATTTAAAAGGCACGGGACCTGAGTGCACAGGGCAGAGATGCACACAGAAGCCTTACACAGGTTGGAACTGAGACTATCCTGTCATGCTCAGTGATATTTATGATGACCACAAATGCTTCTGGTCTCAAGGTTGTCAGGAAGCTGCCATATCACTAACATTGCATGCCGAAGGGCAGATGCCTTTTAGGACCATTTGTGTGTGCCACAAATCACTGTTTGCACGGCATGTCGGAAGTGTCTGAAGTTTTCGTAGGGAAAATAGAAATTTTTATATTACTTATATATATACCAGTGGAAACTCCGGTGACACAGTGGTTAAGAGCTCAGCCGCTAAGCAAAAGCTTGGCAGTTGGAATCCACCAGGTGCTCCCTGGGAACTCTATGGTGCAGTTCTGCTCTGTGCAGTAGAGTTGCTGTGAGTCAGAATCAACTCAATGGCAGCGGGTTTGGTTTTTTGGTTTGGGTTTTTTTTTTTTTTCGTTCTATATATACCAAGACCATGGTGGGTATTCTGGGGTGTAATAAATGGTACTTCATATGTATTCCTAAACGCTTAGGGCAGGCTTATGGAAGGGTGCAAGAAAAACAATCCATACTACCTACTAAAAAGTCAGACATACTCGATTCAGCATGCTTCCACTAATGAAAATACATATCAACAAAAAATTGAAAACAGAAAACTAGGTCACCAAAGGGTTAAAGACTACACGTGAGTGGCACCTTGCACCAGAGGCGGAGCCTAAGCAACTTGAATGCGACCGCGAAGCTTGGTCCTAAGGAAACCAAAAAGGGAGTAACCGGCAGCCCAGCGGTGTCGATTCTACGTAGAGGACGTGGTTAGGACCCCGGGGACGGGGCCTGGAACTGAGGGAAGGAGCCCGCAGGGAAGTCCTACAGGAAAAAGACCGAGCAACATACGGCTCTCCCCGAGGCCCCGCCCCGGAAGCCTGGAGGAGGCGGGACCTCGTGCTGACGAATGGCTGAAAGGGACGGGTCCGGAGGCGTTAACCCCGGGTCTCCGGATTGGCCCTCGCCGGTCTGAACGTCGGTTTGCTGGGAAGCGGGGAGTACCGGTCCCCGTGCCGGCAGGCCCCGATCTTAAACTAAAAAGAGCAATTAGCCCTGAAAAAGGTGCGAAGACAGAGGTGAACTGAGGGCTGGAGAGGCCGGCCACACCAGAAAAAACCGCCCCAAGCCGCCCAGCCATCAGGGACCGCATGCCCCGTATCCAGCCCCGAACCCCCGCGCCCGTTCTCACTTGTCCTTCTCAGTCCCGAAAATCGAATCTAAATACCCAGCCATTTTTACCCGAACCCTCCAACGCCGGCTGCTTCTGACGTCACTTCCGTTGCTTAGGAGCGTTGGGAAGTGTAGTTCCTCGGCGCCTCGGCGCTTTCCCCACGCGCTCACAAACTCTCTGGTGCGCCCGGGTGTGGAAGGCCTCGCTTCCGCTCAAAATTACCGAAGGGAGTTCCCAGACAGCGCATGCGTACAACGTAAAAAAAAAAAAAAAGGACTACAAGCTCCAGAGAGACCTGGGACGTCTCCCGCATACTTCTGCGGTTGAAAGTAGCAGAAACATCAAGCTGGAGAAAGTAGGGTTCCAGTCCGCTGGTGAGTTGGGGGTCGTTCCGCGCACCCCGATAAACATAAAGAACGTCTCAGCCAGCTGAAACGGGAATGCTCTTCTTTCAGCCACCTCTTAGTTTGTCTCCGATTTGTCGTGATAGGGGCGTGGTCGTTCGCAATCTTCTCATCTGTCATTTAAGGATCAAGACTTGGGTCTTGCCCCGCAGACCCTTGGGACGACTTGGCATTTGAGCAGCTATGAACCTGGAGCGGGTGTCCAACGAAGAGAAATTGAACCTGTGCCGGAAGTACTACCTAGGTAAGGGCCGGTCGCCTGGGGTCTCAGGAGAAGGGAGAACTGGGGGACTGGACTGTACCCCTGAGGGAGGAGGTCCTGTGCACCTGAACTTGTTGGTTTAAGATATGTAGCGTCTGGAGACGCGGACTCTTGAATCTTAGGGAAGAGAGGGCGTAGACCCTGGGGAACGGGGAAACTGATGCCCTGCACACCTGGGTCCCGAGAGAGGAGGAGGCTGGAGGCTGGACTCCCAGGTCTGATCCAAGAGGGCTTTGGGGACATATATCCCTGGAGGGGAATCCCTGGTGGCTTAGTGGTTAAGTGCTATGGCTGCTAACCAAAAGGTCGGCAGTTCGAATCCACTAGGCACTCCTTGGAAACTCTGTAGAGCGGTTCCACTCTGTTCTGTAGAGTCGCTGTGACGCGGAATGAACTCGACAGCAGCAAGTTTGGGGATTTGGTTCCTGGAGGAGAGGATTCTAAAGGAGTAATTCTTGGTGGAGGAGGGACCCATTGGACTGGACTCCTGGGACCCATTGGACTGGACTCCTGGGACCCAGGGAGGAGGGTGCTGGAGTCTGAACTCCTGGAGTCTGAGGAGGGAATGGCTGAGGAATCAGATTTCTGGATTCCCAAGCCCTGACCTTCAGGGATCTCCATTTGAATTTCATTGTGTGAGAGAACCTTGCAGTTGGATCTCATCGGAACCGTAGGGTGATGGGGAATGTCCTAACTGCCTTATGCCCCCGTGTATCTGTCTCTCACTAGGTGGGTTTGCTTTCCTGCCTTTCCTCTGGTTGGTCAACGTCTTCTGGTTTTTCCGGGAAGCCTTCCTTGTCCCAGCTTACACGGAGCAGAGTCAAATCAAGGGCTGTGAGTCCAGGACACAGAGGGAGACCAGCAGATGGCGGGAGGGGGAAGCTGGAGCCTCGGTGGGTAGGGATGGTGGAGGGCTCTTCTGAAGAGAGAAAAGTGTTGTCTCGCGGGGCCAGAGAGCAGCTGGAGAGCACCCACTGACTCCTGTTTTCCCTGCAGATGTCTGGCGCTCAGCTGTGGGCTTCCTCTTCTGGGTGATTGTGCTCACCACTTGGATTACCATTTTCCAAATTTACCGGCCCCGTTGGGGTGCCCTCGGGGACTACCTCTCCTTCACCATACCTCTGGGTACCGCCTGACACCTTTTCCTTCGCGGTTTGCAGGCCCAAGGATCTGCTGTTTCTCCCAGGATGGGCTCCTCTGCTCTAGGCTCACTCTTGAGCCCACTAAGACTTATTCCTATCTCTGATAGTCTGCTGATAACCCCCAATAAAGAACTCTGATTCTCTCAGTATTGACTGCCTGCCATTTTTTGAAGGTGTAAACATAATACAATTATAAATATTCAGAAACATTTATTTTTTACTTTGTACCAGGCATACTGCTTTCCACATTATATGCATGTTTTGACTGAATACTACTCATAATTCTTTGCAATGGGAACTTTTGTCTATTTTGCAGATGAAGGGCCAAGAGAGGAATAACACTTCCACTTCTAGGGGCTACTCTCCTGTAGTGGTAGTTTGTGAACTTGAAAACATGGCTTTCTCCCTCTGGGTCTCAGTATTCTTGTCAGAAGTGGAGAACCCTTAATGCTACCACTTCGGGGTTCCCTGGTTAATGAAAGTTTCCCGTTTTCTGAAGGAGACACTGTCTGCAGCAATAGAATGTCCAACAACTGTTCTCAGTAAAGCTTTCCCTAGCCATCCTATTTAAAATTCCAAATTCCTGCTTGATATTCCATATGTCCCTTCCAGGCTTTGTTCTATCAGTGTTGCTTAAAACGTGCTTATTTGTTTATCGTCTATTGTGCATCCTCCAAAAGACAAGCTCGGTTGGAGCACGGTTGTTTGTTTTGTTCCCTGCCGTGTTCCCAGTGCTTAAAAGAGTGCCTGGCATACAGTAAGTCTATAAACATTTCCTGAAGGAATGAGGTTGTGCTCAGAAAGAGATTAACACCTAGCTGGCGCATGGCAAGTGCTCAGTAAGAGGGATGCCTTGCTCGGGAACAATGCCCCAGACTTGTTTTCCTCGTAGGAATAAGACTCCCTCCTTTAGTTCAATCTTGTTAATAACTAGAAAATTCTGGTAGGTAATGGTTAAGTCCTACGTCTGCTAACTAAAAGGTTAGCAGTTCGAATCCACTAGGAGCTCCCTGGAAACTCTATGAGGCAGTTCTGCTCTGTCATACAGGGTTTCTGTGAGACTCGATGGTAATAGGTTTTTTGGAGGGGGATCAATAACTAAACTGGTGATGCTTAGCGCTACTAGCACTGCGAGTCCCAAGAAGCCTAGCGATGCTCGAGCCTACGTCTCCCACCGTGCCCCGCGCGGCGCAGGCGTCGTTGCTCTTTGGGAAGTCTCTGGAACTGAAACTACACTCCCTAGGCAGCGCCGGGGCAGCAGTCGCTTTGTTTCCGGAAACGGATCCCCAGGAGGGTGGGATTTAGGACGACGACCCTATGACGGAAACTGCTAATTGGTCAGGCTATAAGATTGATGGGCATGCTAACTAATGGAAACAAGAACTGCGAAAGGGGCCTGCCCACTGAAGGGAACAGGGAGGCGGCCGCGGGTGTGGTGGTCGCAGCCGGACAGCGCTAAGCTGGGAGGAGAGGCTGCGCGCGTAGCTTAATTTTCAGCTCTCTCCGACGGCCCCCGGATTTGACTTGTGACCCCACGCGCTTTGACCCTCGTCTGACCCAGCCAGGCAGCCCCGAGCCCAAACCATGTTCCCGGTGAAGGTGAAAGTGGAGAAATCAGGTGAGGACCCCGAGGAGGGGCCGGTAGGGGAGTATTCGACTGATGAAACCTGGGAGTTCCGACAGACACGGTTACAGCGCCGGGGCCGCAAGCGCGACCTGTTCCCACGGCCCTTTTGACTATCGCGATATCGGGCATGGAGCGATTCCTGCCACCTTCCTACCGCTCGGGTTCGGTCACAGGAGCTTTGAAATTGAATGGTGGTGGCTCAAGCAGTGGTGCTGTTAGACGTGAGAAGAAGCCCGAGCGTGTGACCTTGGGAAGAGTCCTTTTCTTGGCTCTGCTTCAGTTTCCCTGTGTTCAGCACTGCTCAGGAGTCAAGCAGCGTGCCTTGCGTCAAAAATACAGTACCGCTTTTAATCCTCACAGTTACTGTATCTTGATAATCCTGAGAAGTAGGGAGAGTGGCAGAAGGAGAGACTGAAGCGCGAAGAGGGGAAGTCATTCTGAGTCGGGACAGAGCTGATGAGAACCCAAGAATGGTTGGTGAGGCAGTGGGAAAGGCACAGAATCCAGACCAAAAAAAGGTAGTGAGATGATGTCGGACGTTAGAAAGGATAAAAGCGAAAAACCAAACCGGGTGCCATCGACTCAGTTCTGACTCTTAGCAACCCTACAACACGCACTGGAATTACTCTATAGGATTTCCAAGGAGCGGCTCATGGGTTTGAACTGCTGATCTTTTGGTTGGCAGCCCAGCTCTTAGCCACTTGGCCACCAAGGATCCTTGGAAGGGATCTGTTATTTAATTTCTAAAAAAGGTGAGGCGAACAGGAATAGGGCAGAGTGAGGGAGAAGAGCCGGAGGATATGTGAGGAAAAGTGGATCAGAGAAAGGAGACAGCTTTGAGAAAGCCCTGAAGCTGAAGGCCGCCTTGTTCCCTTCAAGAAACAGCAGGGAGTTCAGTGTGGCTGGTGTGGGGGTAGTCGGGGCACGGGAGAAGGCGGCAGAGACTGGGATGGGCAAGGGGAGCAGGTCGTCTTGCTGTGAGGGAAAGGAGGGGCCAAGAGAGGGTTCTAAACTGAGAACTTGGTTAATAGAGATGTTCCCCAAATGGCAAACTGTGGTGAGTGCAAAGAGACCTGACCCTGACTCTAAATGAGAGTTGGGGAGCAGCAGGCAGGGTCGTGCAAGCGTGTGAACACCAGGCTGGAAGCACGGTCAAGCCATGGGGGCTTCTAAGCAGGGAAGGATCGGAGTGAAGTTAGGTTTGGAAAGGTTGCCCTGGCCATCTTGCAGAGAGTGGGTCAGAAGGGGAAAATGAGGCACGGAGCTCAGGAAGAGGACGGGACAGGACCAGAGTGAGTGGGCTAGGGAAGGGGTGGCTTGGGGAGCGTGCTCAAGACCAGATGAACAGATCATGGGGCTGGGGAGCGGCATTGGGAGAGGAAGGGATAGAATTAGCTAGGATGAGGCCTAGCAGGATGTTGGGGGACAGTGGGGCCACCCTCAATGTGAAAACCCAGGAAGAGGGGTGAATTTAGAGAGCACTAAGGCCAGTGTGGGACCCAGTGGGTGGGAGGACCTTGGGAGATGGGTCTGGGGTTCAGGATGGAGGCTGTGGCTGGGGACAGATGTGGGCACGATCTGTCCATTTGGTACTTGCCTGAGGGAGGCTCTTCGCCACAGGCTCATCTGTCCCCAGTGTCTCACCCCCACCCCGTCTCTCCTGAGCAAAGTTGGGATTCCTCTCTACATTGGTCTCCTCAGGAGTTCCAGGGTTAGCAAGGCATGTCCTCAGTTGTCCCTCTAGGCTCTGAGCACTGGCCTAGAGCTGCTCCCGCTTGGAAGTAGAGAGTGAATGCCCCGTGAGGATGAGCGAATAGTCATGACATCATCGGCTCCGTCAGCTGTGTAAAGAAGGGAGGCATCATACATGCCGACAGGGCCAGGCGGTCACTGTCGCTGAGGTGAGGTCTCTGGCATGCAGGAAGGTGGACCCAGGTTTCCATAGTTCTTCATAAAAGCTAAAATTGGGTATTTTAGGTGAAATCTCTCAGTTTTTAAATCTTGGCAGTTCATTCAGATTTAAAATACCATCTCAACCAAAGAAACACTGTCCCGCTACAGTCTTAACCAAACAAAGCACATGGAGGGCCCCGATTCTGAGTCTGGACCCTCAGTTGAGTTCCTACCTTGTCACTTTGGCTCTGGAGTTATATGGCCAGGCTTGGACACAGCCCCACCTAGCTGAGGCTAGGAGCCCGAGGGGAGGACAGGACAGGACCACGGTGGGGGGACTCTGGACAACTACCCTAACTCTCCCAACCTTAGTTTCTTTATCTGTAGAAATATGATTGTAAAAATAGCGTGGCAGTGGCATCTGGCCTCCTCTGACATCACGAGGTGGTCGAGAATCATTTTCAGGGTCCACTTAGGCTGAGTGCTGTGAGGCGGAGGTCAGACATTAACCTCCTGTCTCTCACACTTTCACTTCTTCTGATGCTGGCTGTCCCTCCCATGGGCGTCTCTCTGTGCTGGGTGTGATAATTCCTGTGGTAGGCACACAGGACCCTCAGACCATTCTCAGAGTTATGAGGCTGGCTAGAGAGGTAACAGGTTGTAATTCAGGATCAGAAAAGACTCAGGCGACAGTTCTTCAATCAGGGCCGCTTCGCAGCTGTGCCAGTAGGCAGGTATCTCTTGGCCTGGGGCCTCCTTGGCCAACATGGGCCCTGCCCTGCTCCAGCACATGTGACAAAGCTAGTTTAGCTCCAGCAGGAGGGACCCAGGGGCACCCAACTCTGCTAGCAAGCGTCCTGCCTGAAGGTGCTCCGATTTCTTGTTCTGTGGGCCCACAGTGCTGGTTTCCTGCTTCTGCTGCTGCCAGAACATTCTTTGCCATAATTGGGATGTGTTATCAGGAGGGACCAGCACTTGGAGAAAGACACAAGCTTGGTAAAGTAGAGTCAGTGAAAAACAGAAAGACCATGATGAGATGGATTGCCACAGTGGCTGAAACAATGAGCTCAGACTCAGCAACGACTGTGCGGACAGCCCAGGACTGGGCAGTGTTCTGTCGGGTTGCACAGACGGCCGTGACTGGGCAGTAGCAGCAGCCATGGTGGGAACACACAGAACACTCCGCTGCTTAGTCTAAATCACGTTTCAGAGTTGAAGTCTTAGCCCACGTCTTCTTTTAAAAGAACTTTTAAAGAAAGTATTCACGGTACATCGGAAATGATAGAAACAGAAGCATCCCTTACATGGCTTAAGGTCTAATCCCCCAAACTCCAAAAGCTTAGCTTATTCAACCATCCAAACAAACATCTCTGATAATTCTTTTTTTTTTTTAATTGTGGTTGAGTAAAAATGTACAATCCCATATAAATTTGCATGCCTGCCAGGAGCCAGCTCCGGCGGGGGTTTCAGGAACATGAAGGGCTTGGGGGTTGGGGCATCAGCGGAGGAAGAAGAAACTAGATTGAGACAGGAAAGAGTTTTAGGGAACGGCAGCCCAACAAAGGTCTGTCTGTCTTTATTATTTGTATAGATAAGGTGACATGATTTTCACCCTATTTTTTCCATCGTATAAACTATTGGCTAATAAGAAACTAACCTAACATTATTGGCTAACAAGGAACTGACCCCTCGTGGTCTTCTTTTTCTAGTTAATTGTCAAGGCTTTTTGGATAATGGTCTGAGGCAGGTGTTCGTGGTGATAAATGTCAGTGAAAACAAAGTTATGCTTTGAACTTAATGGTTCTATTCGTACCTCAAGGCGAAAGGCACAGAAGGGTAGACTCCTCAAAGCCTCATTATTTGACTGTCTCTATTTGTTTTTATAAGTTTTTATTGTATCTCTTCCTTTGCAGATAGTAAGTGTCTACCATCCCCCAACCCAACCCAGCTGCTGTAAGAAAGATGTTTCTTTAGTGATTATTCATTTGCCATACCAATTATAATGGACTTGGAAGTTTATTTGTTCTTTCTGCTGTAGGGAGTGAAATGCTTGTATAGCTTTAATGGCTGTGTGGAGAATTATCCTTGGGAAGCCTTTCAAGGTTTTTTTCTGTAAACCTGTGTTTGTGGAAAAAAGGGAGGGGGGAGACGTAATTAGGGGGAAGCCAGCGAGGCTGGGCAGGCCTTGGTGCTTTCAGGCATGCTGTATTGAAATTTATTCCTCTGAGCTGTTTTCCCTGGAAGTTCCTGGTCAGATTTTCCCAATATAATTTCATAAGCCGAGGGGGTTGTAAAGCCCCTCTTAGAAGGCATCTTCCTTGATCCTCATGCAGGGAGAGGAGGGGGTCGGCCCTCTACACATGCCCACCTATGTGCAGCTCCCACTGCTCTCCCTGCCCGGTGACAGCACACTCTTCCTCTCCGTTCTATACATGTCATATCCTCCTAATGATCTGTTATCCCGTCCTTTCCACCCTCTGCCCCACCTCCAGTAAGAGGTCAACAGGACCACATTCTATAGATGCATAGAACCATAAAGTGTGCACATGATGTGGTCACTCTGTGTCACCAAGTCCAATCCGTTTCTGTCCGAAGAGTTGACCTCCATTATGGTTTATGGATGGGGCAGCATCAGGGCCAGGGGCCGTGCTCCCAGGGGAACCCCGAGGCTCCTGGACCATCACTTGCTGTCTTTTAGTGGAGATCTGATAATTCTTTGTCCAGGTAAGTGTCACTGTATTAAACCTGTGAGGGTATAAGCATTGGTTGAGTGTCCTAAAGCACGTGCAGGTGCCATGAATGCTGTCTTTATGCAGCTGTTACATTTAGGAATTTGTCCTTATGTTCTCTGTTACCGGTTGGATTGTGGATTATATGTGCATCACTTTCTGCTTCAGATGGCTGATCAGCTGCTCGTATTCTCCAGGGTTGGTGTTACATCAACCAGAGAAATAACTTGGTTTGGCTATATGATAAATTTGATTAGTAATCTTTATTATTCCTTTGTGTTTTATGGACTGGGAATAGTGTATTTTTCTCCAGTAGTAATGATCAGAGTACTGATTAATGCAGCCTTGAAGGGGAATTCTGTGTCATGGCCATCTGTTGGAGAAGTTTGAACATGGACTGTGTGGGTAAGAGACCTGGTCACTCAGTGGTTAAAGTGCTAGGCTGCTAACCACAGCATTGGCAGTTCAAAGCTACCAGCTGTCCCGTGGGAGAATGATGTGGCAGTCTGCTTCCATAAAGACCTGCAGCCGTGGAAACCCTGTGGGCAGCTCGTCTCTGTCCTACAGGGTCACTGTGCATCCACATTGACTTGATGACAGCATTTCCCCTTTTTAGTTTGGTAAGATAGACTTAGCAGAAATTTGGAGTGTGCTGTGAAGATCTGATGTTCCCAGGTTAGAGACCCTGGTTGTTGAGGTTCTGTGGCCACAGTTACAGGCACTCGGACATCTGGAACATGGATGTAGTCAGTGGTTATGCAGGTGTCACGGTCTGTTCTGATAACTGACCAGGTAGGACGTTTTTGTCTTCTTTGTACAGGAGTCTTTATTCAGCTCTCAGCAGCCATTCTTTGAAACTGGGGTGTCGCCTCGGTGTGATAGCCCGATTTCACAGCACTGTCTTTCAGAGCTAGGCTGTTCATTAGTCACTGCCTGTGAATGTCTCATCCACTTAGACTTAGCGGGCTTGTCTGTGTAGTGGGACCTGTTATCTCTAGTTGTCACTGGTGGATACGTAAGGTGGCGTATCCTACAGTGTTACACATAGTGTTGACTTAGATCACAGCTACCGCATTGGGTCCTCATCTCTGGATTTTTGGGTGGTTGTTTAGTCACCCTGTTCATGTAACTTGGCTTCCGCTGTTCCTAGCGTGACTTGTTCCAGCATTGTGTTCATTAATGTTGTTAAAGATCTGATTTGTGAGCCTGTGACAGAGCTGTCGTGACGAGAGACTTACACCTCCTCTATGGTTTTTGAGTATCATTTAGTCAGATCATTACTCTGGTGTTGTGATTTTAAAGTTTTTACCAGGTGTCCTACAAGACTGCCCAAAATTATAAGGGCTTTCTGAGCTTTAAGGCGTTTCTTGTTGACCTAGCGTCTAAAGAGGATCACAAGGTCCAACAGAATGTTCTGAGTGAGTAGGTGTTCTTCTTTTTGTTGAGAGTTAGAACTGATTAAAAGCTAAGGAATAAAATACAGTTTTGAAAAGCATTGCTGTCGATTCTGACTTGTGGTGGCCCTGCAGGACAGGGTAGAACTGTGCCATGGTGCTCCCGGGGAGTGGCCAGTGGTCTCCTACAGTGGCCTTTTGGTGAGCAGCCCAGCTCTTTCCCACTGCCCCGTGGGGCACTTCTGTCAAGGCCTTCAGGGTTGCTGTGAGCTGGAATCACTCGATGGCAACGGGAACATACGGCGGTAAGGTTGATTATGACAGAGTGGTCTAGAATTAAACACCAGTTCCCATGTGCCTGCGGAAATGACACAGACAGCAGGAACAGTGGAGGTAGAGGGCTGCATGCAGGTGGAGGGTGGTGGTGACTCAGTGCTCAGTGACAGTGGCAGTGCCCTCCGCAGACTTGTAGCAGTTGAAGGGAGCCGAGGAGTCCAGGCCGCTGACTTTGGATCCCCTGCAGTAGGTTAGCCTGCTAGGACAGAAGTCCGGAGAGGCCTAGGTGTGAGCAGCAGGGCTCCAAGAAGACCGCATAGCTTTAGGTGACACGTGTAACATTGGTTAAGTGAGAATTGGAGAAGTGCCTTTCATCTGTAGGATCTTAGATTTCTTTGCAATTACCTACTGTGTCTTTCTAGTGGCTGAAAACAATAATTTCTTCTTTGCTGCTAAATGAGTTGTTACTAGAATTTATAAGGACTTCGCAAGAAGTGTTACTGTGTTACTTATTATTTATGGCATTAATTAATCTCAGTAGGGGAGTAAGGGTCCTCTCTTGCCCACGGTTAGGAGATTTTGTTGCTGTCGGTGACTGTTTGCACCTTCATCGAAGTTCCTGGTGTTGGTAAGGAGTCATAATTTCTGTGTAATGAACTTTTATGTGTTTAAAACTACAGGATGCTGTAGGGTGGTAAGGTCAGTAACTGCTCCATGACGCTTCTTGACTGTCAGTGCATTTTTGCACCCGATGTCCAGGGAAATGTATGTCTTGATCTGGTTGTATAATATGAGATATGCTACAGCCAGATACAGATTCTTGGCGGCGCAATGGTTAAGAGGTCAGCTGCTAACAGAGAGGTCGGCAGTTCTAATCCACCAGCTGCTTCTTGGAAACCCTATGGGGCAGTACCGCTCTGTCCTGTAGCGTCAGTGAGTCAGAACCGAACAGACAGCAGCGAGATTGGAAGGCAAGCCATGATTATCACTGATGGGTTTGTGGAGAGCTGGTTACATGATGATTGCCTTCAGGTTGATTCCGACTTACCATGACCCGATAGGACAGCCTCATAGGGTATCCAGGGATGTAATTTTAGGGAAACTGACTGCCACATGTTTTGTCTGGGGAGCAGCTGATGGCTTCATACTGCCGATCTCTTAGTTAGCACCCCGAGTCTGATGGTGAGTGACACAGCAGTGTCCTTGATGCTTTTAGCTGTGTCACAATCCCGGTTGTTATGGACTCCTGAGCTCAGTAAAAGTATCCTCCCAGAAGAGGAAAGATTGGGGCCCACTTGAATGACTGTGTTATTTTGTAATGGCCATTCCTTTTAATGTCAAGGTAACACCTAGCGAACTCAAGGTCTGTGGCAAAGTGGAGTCTTTAGCTGTGTAATAAACTGAAGTAACAGAAGTGCTTAGTTGTGAAATAAGTGATCCATACAACAAGAAAAGCGGCATAAATAGCATTTCTGAACAGTACTATCTAGTTTTAGTTAGTCTCACTTTCAAATCACCCTGCAAAAATGTCTTGAACTTGTAAAAGACGTCTTCTTGCTTGTGTAATTAGAGATTTACAGTACTGAATCTGACTGATTTCTGGTAGGGGAGCTGCAGCGGGATGGTGAATTAGTGATAAGGCCTCTCAGTGATAGTTTCTGAGGAGTTAATTTATGTTTTCCAAATTGGATGGCCAAGAGAACAGGAAGTAACATCTTAAGCCATGAAAATGCTGTCCCTTCCCCAATCTTTGATTTTATTTTTTATAAAAGTAACATCATAAGCTATGAAAGTCTTGTCTGTTCCCCAATGTTTGATTTTTTTTTTTAAATAATTGTGCTTCAATTTGAAGTTTATGGTGAAGTCCATTTATCATACACAAACACATACACTGCTGTGTAATGCTAGCTACTCTCCCCTGCCTGTGATAGCACACCCCTCCTCCTTTCCGTCCTATGTTACCTGTGTCCCTTCAACTGGCTTCTGTCCCCTCTGCCCTCCCGTCTTGCCTCCGACAGGAGCTGCCTGGTGAGTTTCGTGTATCTACTTGATCCAGGAAGCACACCATTCACCTAATCTTTGACATTTTTAATTTAAAACTTTAGTCTTTCATTTTACCAAAAGATTGAGAATAGTATAATGCTCTATACCTTTAACTAGTTATTTTAATTACCTGTTCAGTAAAGATGAGTACCTCAGTCATTCACTATACAAAGAGGAATTATCTACATGGGAAAATACATTTTAATAATTTGTTTTTGTATGATAGCATCAGCCTTTTGTCAAAGAGGCCACATAATAACACAGAAAAATCTAATAGCTGAGGAAAGCAAAAAATCCATCCAAAAGTGTTTAAAGGAATCATTTTGTGATGGCCATTGAACAAGTTCATGTAGTTAGCTGATAAGAATTTAAATGAGCATGTTTTATTTTTTATTTTGTAAGCAGCCCAGGTAGCTAAACTGCAGCTGTTGACCAAGAGATGAGCAGTTCAAATCCACCCGCTGCTCCTTAGAAACGCTGTGGGATATTTCTGCTCTGTCCTAGAGGGGCACGTCCACCCGTCAGCGTGTTTTTTCTTTTTTCTTCTTATTTTATTGTAGTAATGGTTTGGAAAAACAGTTTATTCACTTACATTTTTAACAGTTTCACTCTTTAAAGTAAAAAACTTTCTGTGTCTTCATAGCATTCCATGATGTAGAGATATACAGACAAAAGATATAGGTATACAGATACAGATAATAATGTCAATATAGATATATATACTGTTTGTATCAATGTTGGCACTTTTCCCAGAAGCTAGTTTTTGTAAGAGTCTGGCCAGGTTTAAAACATTGTATCTTTTCAAAATAATATGAGATGAAGAAAGCAGTGTTAACTCTTAAGAGGTTAAATGGCCAGTAAAAAAAAGAAGATTCTGCCTTTTTTTTTCAAAGTAGTTCCTTATTTATTAAAATAGTTTTCAACAATGTGAGAATAGAAAAGACACTTAAAAAAAAAAGTGTTGTCATCCACTGATTCCAATTCGTAGTGACCCTACAGGACAGAGCAGGAAAAGTAGAACTGTCCCATAGAGCCTCCAAGGAGCACCTGGTAGATTCAGACCACCGACCCTCTTGGTCAGCAGTCATAGCGCTGAAACACTACACCACCAGAGCCTCCAGGAAAGACACTAAGTGGGAAAATTTGGAAATGCTTAAGGCGCGTGGAAACCTCGGTGATGCAGTGGCCAAGTGCCTGGTCTGCTGTCCAAAGATCGGCAATTCAAATCCACCAGGTGCTCCCCGGAAGCTCTATGGGGCAGTTCTACTCTGACCCATAGGGTGGCCACGAGTTGGCATTGACTCAGTGGCACTGGGTTTGGTTTGGTTTTTTGGTTATGATGATGATGATGATGATTGAATGAAGATGTACATTCCCATATAAGTTTGCATGCCCACATGTATGGATCTCCCACTGCTCTCCCTTCCTGGTGACAGCACACTCTTCCTTTCTACTCTATACATGTCTTATCCCGAAAACAATCTCCTGTCCCCTCCTCTCCACCCACTCTCCTGCCTCCGGTAAGAGGTCAGTAGGACGATATCCTATAGATGCATAGAACCATCAAGTGCACACATGATATGTCACTCTGTTGCTAGGTCAAATCCATTCTTGTCCAAAGAGTTGACCTCCATTATGATTTATGGACAGGGGCAACATCAGGGTGGGGCCATGCTCCCAGGGGAACTCCAAGGCCCCAGGACCATCAATTGCAGTCTTTTAGTGGAGAACTCAGGGTGCACCCCTTTTTATTCTTGTGTTGGCAGTGAGACTGAACTTTGTGAGCTCCAGCACGGCTATCACAGGTGGTGGCTGGGCACCATCCAGTTCTTCTGGTCACAAGTCGATGTAGTCACCCACACATGTGGGTCTGTTTGTCTTCTGGGTTCTGTTTCCCCCATGTCATTTTGGTCCTTGGTGATCATCCGTTCCTGCTGAGTTGGAACCATTTGCTGTATCCTCAGATGGCAGCTTGGCAGCTTTTAAGACCCCAGACGCCAATGTAGGGTGTAGAAGGCTCTCTTAGCAAAACACTAGTTGTGCCAGTTGGCCTTGATTTCCCCTGAGAGCATGGTCCCCAGTCCCCTGCCCCAGCTCCTCTGTCCTTGCAATATTGGGTTAAGATAGGAGGAGTAATCATGTTATGCTGAAGTCCAGTCAATATTGATCTTTCTAATGTGTGCTGTCACAGATTTCACCGAACCAAATTTCATTCAACTATCTAATCTAAACCCTCTTACCCTCACCCTCACTCCTTCCCCACCCTTGCAGCCGTCAGTCTTTTCTTCTATGCATGAATCTGTTTTTAAGTTCTTATCATAGGGGTCTCATACAGTATTTGTCCTTCTGTCGCTGACTACTTTCACTCAACGTAATGTCCTCCAATTGAAACCAGGTTATGAGATGTTTCCTAAAATCTCCATTCTTTATCATTGCATAATGTTCCATTGGGTATATATACCATAGTTTACCTATCCATTCCTCTGTTGTTGGACATCTGGGTTGATTCCATCTTTTTGCTCTTGTGGACTGTGCTGCAGTAAACATTCATGTGCATGTATCAGTTGGTGTGAGTGGCCTTGAATCTGCAGGATATATTCCAAGCAGTGGAATTACTGGGTCAAATGGTATATTTATATCCAGCTTTTTAAGGAAGTTCCAGATTGCTTTCCAAAGAGGTTGAGCCATTTGCAATCCCACCAACAGTGTAGGAGAGTTCCAATTTCTCCACAGCCTCTCCAGCATTTGTTGTTTTGTGTTTTTTGGATCACGGCCAACCTTGTTGGGGTGAGATCGTATCTCATTGTAGTTTTGATGTGAATTTCTTTAATAGCTAATGATTGTGAGCATGTCCACATGTGTCTTTTGGCTGCCTGGATCTCCTCTTTAGAGAAATGTCTGTCCATCTCCTTTGCCCATTGCTTAATTGGATGATTTATCTTTTTGTTACTGATATTTTGTAGTACCGTATAGATTCTGGAGATCAGGTGCCAGTCTGACATATAGTTGCCAAATATTTTTTCCCATTCTGTAGGTGGCCTTTTAATTCTATTAATAAAGTCTTTGGATGAGCAAAAGTGTTTGATTCTTAGTAGTTCCCATTTATCTATTTTCTTTTGTGTTGTTTGTGGCCTGTTTGACAGATTTTGAAGTCTGTCTACATTGTTATTAAAACTTTCATTGTTGTTCCTACTTTTTCTTGGATGAACTTTATCATTTTAGATTTGATATTTAGATCTTTTATCCAGTTTGAGTTGGTTTTTGTCTAAGGCGTAAGATACAGGTCTTGTTTCAGTTTATTGTAGATGGATATCCCGTTTTGCCAGCACCGTTTTTTGAAGAGATTGTTTTTACCTGTTTAATGTCTTAGGGCCTTTATTGAATATCAGTTGTACATAGGCAGATGGTGTCATCTCTGGGACCTCAATTCTGTTCCTTTGACTATCTGTCTCTTTTTGTACCAGTACCGGGCTGTTTGGACTACTGTGGCAATGTAATAGGTTCTAAAATCAAGCAGTGAGAGGCCTCTGTTTTAGTCAGCTAGGGCTGCTCCAACAGAAATACCACATAGTGGATGGCTTTAACAAAGAAAGATTTATTCTTACACAGTCCGGTAGGTTGCAAGTCCATATTCAGGGTGTCCGCTCCAGGGAAAGACTTTCCCCTTGACGGCTCTGGAGGAAAGTCTGGTATTGCATCAGTCATTGTCCAGGGAGTGTCCTAACGCAAGAACCTCTGGTCTGAACAACGTGCTCTGCTCCGGTGCTGCTTGCTTGATGGTAGCGAGGTTCTCAAATTGTCCTTGGTTCTTTTTCCTTTTATTCCTTGCAAGCTAAAAGCATTAAGGGTGGGGCAAGCCATACTCCAGGGAAACTTCCCCCATAGCAGGAATTCACAGCCCCACCCTAATCCTTTAACATACAGGTTAGCAAAACCACACAATGGAGGACAGTCCCAAGATACTGGGAACCATATCCCAGCCACGTGGCTGCACACATTTTTGGGGGGACACAATTCAAACCATGACAGCCTCCCATTGTGTTCTTCTTCACTAGTGCTTTACTTATCTGGGGCTTCTTCTGTTTCCAAACAAAGTTGGTGATTTGTTTCTCCATCCCGTTAAAAAATGTCCTTGGAATTTGTATTGGGATTGCATTATGTAAGTAGATTGCTTTGGGTAAAATAGACATTTTCACAATGTTAAGTCTTCCTAACCATGAGCAGGGTGGGTTTCTCCGTTTATATAAGTCTCTGTTAGTTTCTCGGATCTTGACAGCACTTGGCTTGGCTAGTTTCTTGTAGTAAGGACTTGTAGTTCTCTTTGTAAAGGTCTCTTATTTCTCTGGTTAGATTTATTCCTAGGTGGTTTATCTTCTTAAGGGCTATAGTAAATGGTACTGATTTGGTGATTTCTTAATTAATCGTCTCGCTGGTATAAACTAATCCTACTGATTTACTTATGTTTTTCTTGTATCCTCAGACTTTACTGAACTCTTCTATCAGTTTGAGTAGTTTGCTGAAGGATTCTTTAGGATTCTCTGTGTATACAATGGTATCATCTGCAAATAGGGAGATTTTTACTTCTTCTTTGCTGATGCAGATGCCCGTTATTTCTTGATCTTGTCTTAATTGCTCTGGCTAGAACTTCTAGTACAATGTCGAATAGGAGAGGTGAGAGTGGGCATCCTTTTCTAGTTCCCATTCTCAGGGGAAATTGTTTCAGTCATTCTGCATTCAAGATGATGTAGGCATTTGGCTTTGTATAAATGGCCCTTGATGCATTGAGGAATTTGCCATCTATTCCTATTTTGCTGGGAGTTTTTAGCATGAATGGGTGCTGGACGTTATGAAATGCCTTTTCTGTGTCAATAGACAAAATCAGGTGATTCTTTTGTGGTATTTATGTGGTTGATCACATTGTTTTTCTGATGCTGAACCAGCCTTGCATCCCTGGTATGAATCCAACTTGGTCATGTTGGATTATTTTTTTTGATATGTTGTTGTATTCTGTTGGCAAGAATTTTATTGAAGAATTTTGCATCTAGATTCATGAGTGATATTGGTCTGTAGTTCTCCTTTTTTGCTGAGTCTTTCCCTTGCTTTCGCACCAGGGTTATGCTGGCTTCATAGAATGAATTTGGGAGTATTGCATCCTTTTGTATACTGCGAAATAGTCTTAGTAGTATTGGAGATAACTCTTCTTTAAAAGCATGGTAGAATTCTACGGTGAAGTCATCTGGGCCTGGACTTTTTTTGATTGGTAGTTTTTTGATAACTTTTTCAACCTCTTCCTTTGTGATGGATTTATAAGTTGTTCTGCTTCACTTTGTGATAATTTTGGTAGGTGATGTGAATCAAAGAATTTGTCCATTCCCTCTAGGTTTTCAAATTTGTTAGGGTACAGTCTTTCATAGTATTCTGTTATGATACTTTTTATTTCTGTTGGGTCTGTTATGACAGTTCCTCTTTCATTTATTATTTGGGTTGTTTCCTTTCCTGTTTTTCTTTAGTAAATTTAGCCAATGGCTTGTCAGTTTTGTTGATCTTTTCCAAAAACCAGCTTTTGGTCTTTTCAGTTTTTTCAGTTGTTCTCCTGTTCTCTAGTTTGTTTAGTTCTGCTCTAATCTTTATGATCTGTATTCTTCTGGTGTCTGAAGGTTCCTCTGTTGTTCTCTCTCAACTGTTTCAAGCTGTGGGGTTAGTTCTTTGGTTTGGTTTCTTTCTTCCTTCCAGATGTGTGCCTTTAGGGAGATAAACAGACCTCTGAGCACTGCTTTGGCTGTATCCTATAGGTTCTGGTAGGAAGTGTTTTCATTCTCATTGGAATCCATAAATTTCTTTATTTCATCCTCGATTTCTTCTATAACCCATGGATTTTTGAGCAAGATGTTGTTCAGTTTCCATGAGTTCCACTTTCTGTGATTTTTTTCTGCTATTGATTTCGACTTTTATGGCTTTATGATCTGAGAAGATGCTTTGCAGTAATTCAGCGGTATGGATTTTGTTGAGAATTGCTTTAAGTCGTAACACATGGTCTGTTCTGGAGAATGTTCATGTGCACTGGAGAAGAAGGTGTAATTGTCTGCTGATGAACAGAAAGTTCTATATATGTCAGTGAGGTCTAGTTGATTAATTGTGGCAATAAAGTCTTCTGTGTTTTTATTGAGCTTTTTTCTAGATGATCTGTCCGGTATTGAGAGTGGAGTATGAAAGTCTCTCACTAGTATTGTGGCGTGATCTTTCTCATCTTTGAGTGCAGTCAGTTTTTCTTCAATGAATTTAGGTGCTCTAATATCAGGTGCATAAATATTTAATATTATTAAGTCCTGCTTGTGTATTGAACCTTTCAGTAATAAATAGTGTCCATCCTTGTCCACAGTGGTATATTTTACATTAAAATCTATTTTATCAGAGATTAGAATTGCCACACCTGCTCTTCTTTTGTTCATTGTTAGCTTGATAAATATCCTTCCATCCTTTAATTTTCAGTTTGTTCCTGTCTTTAAGTCTAAGGTGAGTTTCTTGTAGGCAACATATGGATGGGTTGTGTCTTTTGATCCAAGATGTCACTTGATGTCTCTTTACTGGAGTGTTCAGTCCATTCACATTCAGTGCAATTATTGATAAGTATATGTTTAGTGCTGCCATTGTGATATGTTTATTTTTGTGTTGATATTTTCTCTGTTGTTGTTACTGTTCAGTTCTAGGGCCTTCTTTGTGAGTTGAGTTTTCACCTTTTTCAGGGTAGGTTTTGTGATTGTTGAGACTCCTGCATTACGTTTCTTGATTCAATGTGTTGCATCTTTATTGTGCTTTATGGCTATCCCTATGATCCTCCTTAATAAACTATGTATAAACCCAATTTTAATTACTACTTGTCTTATTAATTTCCTGTCCATCTGGAAGGACTATAACGACTGTACTACATCCCTCTTTTTAATATGATGGCATCATAGTTTTCACGATATGACCACTGGGTAATTTCCTTAACTGTTATAGCATTGATTGAGTTTGGAGCCTTCCCTAACTGAGTAGATTTCTGGGCGATGTGTCCTGTATTTGCTTCTAAAATATAAAGTTAGTGGTTTTGCTCTTCTAAGCCAAAGCCAAGAGATTCTTTCAGTATTTCTTGTAGCTTTGGTTTGGCTTTTACAAAGTCTCTGAGTTTCTGTTTATCTGTGAATGTCTTAAATTCATTTTCATATTTGAAAGAGTTTTGTAGGATATATAATTCTTGGTTGGAAGTTCTCCCTCAAGGCTTTGAATGTGTCATGCCACTATTTCTGCTGAGAAATCTGATGAAAGCCTTCAGGGTTTCCCTCTGAATGTTAGCTTTGCCTTGAGTCTTGCTGCCTTTAAGAGTTTCAGCTTATGTTTCATTTTGTTAAGCTTGATTATAACATGTCTTGGGGTCTTTCTTTTGAGATCTGTACTGAATGGCATTTGATATGCGTATCGATAAGCATGTGGATATCTATATTCTCGTCTTTCATAGTTTCTGGGAAGTTTTCTGTCAGCAGCTCAGCAACAATACTCTCTGTTCTCAGGTGTCTCGCCCTGTTCAGGAACTCCAATTAATCGTAGATTGTTCCTCTTAATAGAATCCCACATGCTTCCTAATGCTTCATTTTTCTTCTTTCTTTTTTCTGATTTCTCTTCGTAAATGCTGGAGTCAATAGCTCTGTCTTCCAAGTCAGAAAGTCTGTTTTCCATTTGTTCCATTCTGTTTTCTTGGCTTTGAATGAAAGTTTCTATGTCTTTGATTTTGTTCTTGATCTGTTGGATTTCAGAGTACTGACGTTCCATCAGATTGAATAGCTTGCTTAATTTTTCCTTTTGCTCTGCTGCATTTTGTGTAAGGTCTAGGAGGGATCTCTATATAATTCTTCTGTATTTATCTTCTGATAGTTTTGGAAAAGTTTCTTCATCTAGGAAGTTCTTTGGTTGTTTCTTTTGGGGGTCTTCTGAAGCCATGGGTGAGTTCTTGATTATGCTTTTATCTAGAGTTTGTTGCTTTTTGGGTATCATGTGAGTCAGTAGAGGCTGGGAGAGATGCTGTGAGAATGGATCACAGCTGTTTCTGTAGGCCATCCTATAATGAAAGGTAAAAGGTATCTGACAACTTCCAAAATCAGTCAGGTTTTCAGGTGTACAGGCCCCTCCTCCCAGCTGGAAAAGGGAACACCTCTATATCCAACCCCAGATGTTATAAACTAGTTCAAAGTACAGAAAAGCTACTGCCGTGCTGACCTCTGCTATCGGTCCCTAGCTGTAGGCAGCACTGTGTAGAATACTGCTTTTCTGCCAGAAAAGCACTCTCCGCTGGGCAGGCACTGACTCCAAACCTGCGAGTTAGGTCCTGCTGAGGCCTCTGTATGGGTATATCCGCCTCCCAGTGGAACAAGATAGCATCCTGCACAAGCTCCCCACCTGCCCCTACACAGGCCAGTCAATGCAAGAGGCAGAAAGAGAGGCCAAAGGTGCCAATGCACAGTGTCCAAAGTCGGGCTTTCAAAATATGGCAATTTCGCCCACCGATCCCACCAGCAGTGTGCCCAGGACCAGCCACCATAAGTCCCAGCTCCACCCACCAGCCAGGACAGAGAAGAAAAGTCAAAATGGCAAGTTACCTTTGGTCCATGGAATCTGGCACTCATCAGGAGCAGGAGTCGACGAAAGAGAGGATGTTCTCCGTTCAGTGGTATGAAGTCCAAATTAACAGCCCTATGCCGTGTCCTAGGGCTCACTAAGTGTCCCGAAGGCTCCATATAATTATCAATTCAGGTCTTTGTTTCCAGAGGGATCTAGGAAAATGTGCATTTAGTCTGCTATCTTGACTCCACCCCCTCCATATTTTGTCTTTTGGCTCAGTAAACTTCTCAGCTGCATCTAGGACTTGGAGTGTTAAAAGATTGTGTAGCATTTTATAATATTAACTGATCATCATCATAAACCTGTGTATGGTATACAGATTCTATTCCTTATCCTGTTGTTTTGAAAAACTATTATGTAATTGCTATTTTAACAGAAAGTATATCACCATTGTAACATTTTACAGTAAAAGATTCCCTAATCTCTTTTTCTGTCTTATAAATTTAATTCATCAAAATTGATCCAATATTGTCAGGTTTTCAATATGCTTTGTCATGTGTTTTCAGATTCACTATCTGCAGGTAAACCAACACAATTTTTTTTTTTCTTCTCACTTTTTAAAAGATTTTTTATAATTTGGAAGCCCCGAGTAGTGACCTATAGAAAAGAGGCTTGTAATCAAAAACAGTATGGGATGGGGCATTGGTGTTATAATGGATAGGCGCTCAGCTGCTCTTTTAGTCAGCTAGGGCTGCTCTAACAGAAATACCACACAGTGGGTAGCTTTAACAAAGGAAAGTTTATTCTTACACGATCTAGTAGGCTGCAAGTCCAAACTCAGGATGCCCACTCCAGGAAAGTCCAGTATTGAATCAGTCTTTGTCCAGAGAGTGTCTTGGCCCAGGAGCCTCAGGTCTGAAGGACATGCTTTTCTCCAGTGCTGCTTGTTTGATTGTGTGAGGTTCCCAATTCTCTGCTTGCTTCTCTTTCCTTTTATCTCTTGTAGAATGAAAGGATTAAGGGTGAGGCAAGCCATACTCCAGGGAAACTCCCTTTACAGTGGCCAGGGAGGTAATCCTATGAAGGGATTTACAGTCCCACCGTGATTCTTTAACACACAGCACAGTAAAATCACAGAATGGAGGACAGTCAGAATACAGGCAGTCATGGTCACATGGCTGCACCTGTTTGTTGGGGGACACAATTCAGGCCGTGACAGGTACTAACCAAAAGCTGGGCAGTTCTGCATCCTGCCCTGTCCTGCAGGGTTGCTGTGAGTCACAGTCAACAGACAACAATGGGGTTTTTGTTTTTTTTCCTTAAATACCCTGTTGAAGTTAATTGTAGTAATAAATGATGTCCTTTTTCACACTCACTCACCAGAAACCAAGCAAAACAATGAATTAAAACAAACTCAAGAAGAAATTGCAGAGTCCACTCCTTTGATTTTAATTGAGAAACTTTGAACATTTTGGTGCACATTTGCTACGTCCTAAAGAAAAAACTGCCTTAAGAAGTCCTTCAGTATTAGAAGGCATTCTAATTTAGGTTATTATTTATTTTTAGTGCTTTAAACAGACCCTGATTTTACAATTGTTTTTTAAAAAGATGTTCTTAAACTTGATTTAATGAAGACTTTTCATCATCATGTATGTATTTTTTGGTTGGTAGAAATGTTCACTTTTGTCAGAATAACTATTTCCTTAGAAACTGGTGTGTGGTAACTGAACTACACACTCACTTTTGAGTTGAAAATGTAGAATTCAACCGAGTCTCTCAAATCTTTGGTAGAAACCTTTGCTGTGAACCATCTGTGTGATAAATCCTTCAGCTGACAGTCAAAAAAGCTGTTCTTCCTTCAAAATTTTGTTGTGACCAAGAATATAAATTGGGGAGAACTATAGTTTAACAGTAGTTGACAAATAATCATGAAACTTTAGGAACTGTTGTGCATTCTAGCTAATCAGCTCTGGAGACCCCATTTGGGGTTCGTTTTTGTCTTTCTTGGATGTTTTTTTATGCTGTATTCCCTAGGTAAGGAAACAGGCTTAAAATAGGGTCAGCATTCTAAATTTGAATGCTTTTATTTTTAGTTTATGAACAAATGTAACTTTGTCTGTTATCATAACTTATTAGCTAAACCATCTTTTCTCAGCCATCAGTTTTTTTTCCTTAATTTCTTTCTTTTAAGGCCCATTCAAGATAACTAGCTGAAGTATTTGTTTTAAAGGGCGAATCTGTCACTCAAGTTTATGTTTTAATAAAGCAGTCCCAATTTAAAAGAGCCTGTTTATAAAATGAGGGCTCAGAACTCAGCTATCTCTGTGATTTACAATACCAGTAAACAAATACAAATAAAAAAACCATTGCCACGAGACCAGAAGAACCAGGTAGTGCCCAGCCACCACCAAAGACAGTCCTGATAGGGTACACAATTTAGAATCCCTGATGTAGCACAAGAAAAAGGGATGTGCAGATCAAGAATTCTTATATTAAAGGACCAGAATTGATGGTCTGACAACCTGGAGGGCCCTCGGAGAACATGGCCTCTAGACTTGCTGTTGCTGCAGACCTGAAACCAGTACTGAAGCCAGCACTTTAAACAAAGAATGGACTGAACTAGGGGACACAGAGTGATGTAGGTGGTGTGTGTACTTTATCATTTTAGATATGTGTATGAGACTTACCTACTGGTTTCCTTCTAGGGGGGTGAGGAAAGGCTGGAGAGGAGGGGACAAGTGTTGACTGAGTGGATACTGGCGATAAGAGTGAAAAAGAAGAGTGTTGTCACAGGGTGAGGAGAGCAGATAGAGTAACAGAGAAGTTGGTACACAGAGTTGACTTGGATTGTATACTTTAACTTAATTACAATTTAAAAAAATTAAAAAAATGAAAAACCATTGCCAGTCCAGTCAGTTCCCATTCACAGTGACCCTATGGTGCTGAGTAGGACTGCCCCACAGGGTTTCCAAGGAGCACCTTTTGGTTAACAACTGAGCTCTTAATGGCTGGGCCACCATGGCTCCTCAAGATTCACCATAGTGAACCCAGATGCTCAAAGAAAACCTGCTGCCATCTTTCTTTAAAGAGGGAATCCCAGTAAGGCTGCTGGAGCTGTGGGTTCTCCAGGGATTTAACAAGCACAAATCTGAAGACCTGCAGAACTGTTCAGTCACTTGGTTTCATAACAGGCCACATTGGTTTGCTGCACAGGAGAAGGCTGGAGCATTCACTCCATCATCTAGGAGGTTTTAAGCTTTATCCATGAGGCCAAAGTTACTTTAGAATTTGTTTAAAGGCCTAAAATGCCAATGAGAGCCTTTTATATTTTGTTGTGCAAACTGTTTTGTTGTTGTTAGGTGCTGTGGGGTCAGTCTGACTCATAGTGACCCTGTTTACAATAGAAGAAAACACTGCCCAGACCTGCGCTGTGTCCACAATTGTTTTTGTGTGTAAGCCCATCATGGTAGCCACTGTGTCAGCTCCTTGAGGGTCTTCCACTTTCTCACTGACCCTCTACTCTGCTGACCGTCTACTCTACTAAGCATGATGTCCTTCTCCAGGGACTGATCCTTCCTGACACCATGTCTAGTGTAAGATGCTGTCTTGCCATCTTTGCTTCTAAGGAGTGCTCTGGTTGTACGTCTTCCAGCGCAGATCTGTTGGTTCTTTTGGCGGTCCATAGCACATTCAGCCTTCTTCTCCAGCACCGCAATTCAGTGGCATCAGTTCTGTCTTCCTTGTTCATTGTCCAGCTTTCATGGGCATGGGTCAGGCACACCTCAGTCTTCAACCAGAAAGTCATCAAACTAATTTAATAGGTTTTGGATTTCCAGTTAGATCAGATTATGAACTTTTGTTTGTGTACTTCTGTGTTTTAATCTCATATGTACATATAAAATTTCTTCCTCTAGATCCACATTTCTCTTTTTTTTTTCCTGTGGCACCCTAGTTAAGAGCTGTGGTAGGTGACCCAAAGGCCGGCAGTCTGGGGCCACCAGCCGCTCCTTGGAAACCATGCGGGGCAGGTCTGCCGTGTCCTGCAGGGTTACTGTGAGCTGGAACCGGCTCAGCAGCAGTGGGCTTTTTACAGAGTTTTGTCTATTACTGGGTGCTCCTAACAGGCTCTGCTTCTGTGGCTGGGTGATGAGGCCCACCTCAGGGTGGCATTTGAGTTTCTTCCTTCCTGCACCGCCTGGAGCCTCCGGTTTGTAGCTGGACAGTGCATGAGCCTTTCTCTTGACCTGGGTCCTGTATTTGCCTGAGCCTGTTCATTTTTTGTGAGTAATTTAAGTAATAAGCTTTAGCTTTCCAGATTCTCAGCGCTCCTCAGTATTCAAGCTCCTGTTATTTGACTATCATTTCATAAGCCCCTTGTTTGAAATCAGTAGTGTACTGCAAATACTAACGCCACTTGTAGCCAAGGAAGGACTGAAAGGTTGTGCTTTAGAGTGTCTCAGTGAGTTACAGACTACTGCCTGTGCCCTGCTCCTTATGGGGTAGTGCTGGCATTCGGACTTCTTGTGTTGGCGGTCGATTTCCATGTTGCCTGCACACTTCGTGTGCTGGGCCTCTGGTCGTATTCCAGCTGACTACTGGGGCACTGAAAACTATGGGTATGTGCTTATACTGGCGAGCACCCTGGTGGTGTCTTTACTTGACCTGTGACCAGTGATCCCTCTCGTGAGAAGACTTGTTTATGTTGGTGGATGGATGCCTAATGGATTTTTACTGTCCAACCCATAGTCACTTACTTTCAGACTGTAACAAATGGACTCAATTTTTTAAAAATTATGATTAAGTGGAAGTATACAATCCCAGTTACTTTTGCATGCCCACCTATCTGCAGCTCCTTCTGCTGTCCTTGCCCAGTGACAGCACACTCCTTTTCATTCTACATATATTGTATCCTCTTAACAATCTCCTGTCCCCTCCTCTCTACCCTTTTCTCTCCCATCTAGAAAAAGACCCAAGGGACAGCATCCAATAAATGCATCGATCCATAAAGTACATACATCATATGGTCACGTTGTGTCCCAAGTCCAGTCCATTTTTGTCCAGATTGTTGACTGCAGTAGTGTTTTCTGGACAGGGGCAGCAGCAGGTCTAGGATCCGTGCTCCCAGGGGATCCGCAGGCTGTCAGACCATCAATACTGGTCTTTTAGTGGTGTTCCTGAGCTGTTCCTGAGCTGCACCCCTCTTTTTCTCATGTTGCCACGAGGACTCAGCATTGTGTGTCCCATCACGGCCAGATGGACTCAATTTTGTTTAGATTTATTCTGGGTATTACCGTGCATATGAGCCTGTGCTTCATTCATTTTAATGGCTTTGTGATCAATAATTACCAGTAACCAATCCATAATCAATAGCTAGTAATCAGTTATTGATAACAATTGGCTGACTGCAACAGTTGCTGTGTAGTTTTAGAAAATTGTTGTTGGGTGCTGTACTGAGTCAGTTCTGATGCCCAGTAACCCTACACACAACAGGAGGTGACGGAGACTCAGGCTGGTTACCCACGGACGGCCTCGTTACAGTGTAGTTGTGGCCAGGCACACAGCGAAGGCCTCCCCGCATTCAGAGCAGGAGAACCTGAATTAACAGTTACATTCGTTCAGGACTTAGAGTCCGAACCTCTAGACTTCAGGCTTTTTCCTTGAACACGGTCAGGAGGAAGGCTTGACCAGGGCTTTAGCTCAGCAGAAGTCCTGGTAGCTGGGGTCCAAGGGCGGCAACAGACGGAGTCTCTGCAGGTTCTTGGTCTTCAGAGAGAGAGAGAGAGAGACTAGAGGGGGAGCCCTTGGCCCCGGTCCTCTCTCAGTGAGGGAGCAGAATTTGGGATTATATATGATTCTGTCACCCTGGCCTCACACAGTAAAGACTAGCATGACATTAGAGTGTCTTTTATCTAGGGCTAGATTAAATGAATGTCATGTATTCTTCTTTTCAAGGTTAGAGATCAGGGAGGTTGTTTAGAGTTAGGTTTCAAGGGTAGTTTACAAAGATTAACTGTCATGTTGTCTTGTATGGCAGCATGGTCAGTCACGTCAGCTTGAAGGTTGTTCAGCATATTCTTCACATATTTCACATGCTTCTCTGTCTAACTTTGGAAGTTTTATAAACAACTTTCCAATGATGTACAGGTTTCCAGGGATTTACAGATAGAGAGCCTCACACGTTTTTAGGTGCTGGCCCATCAGTTGCGACTCGCAGCGACCCTGTGACCAACAGAACGCTGCCCCACCTGTGCCCCTCCACAGCTGTTGGCTGTGCTGCGGCCACTTTGCCAGTCCATTTCGTTGAGCGTCTTCCTCTTTCTTGCTGACCGTCTACTTAACCAAGCACCAGGTTGCATGATGTACTGATTCCTTCTGATACCAAGTTCCAAGTATATGACACTGTGTCTTGCCATCTTGTACTTCTTCCAAGACAGATGTGCTCACTCTTCTGGCACTTAGGGTATATTCTTTGTCCTTCACCAACATCATAATTTGAAGGCATTGATTTCTCTTGGGTCTTCTTTATTCATTGTCCAGCTTTCACGTGCATATGAGGTGACTGAAAATGTCATAGTTTGGATCAGCTGCACCTGAGTCTTCGAGGTGACATCTGTGCTTCTTAACATTTTAAAGAGGTCTTCTGGAGAAGATTTGCCAAATGTAATACATCATCTAATTTCAAAGACAGGTGTTTCTGAGCTTGTTTTATGTCATTATAAATGTGTATTTTGAAAGCATGGTATCAGTAGTGACTTCTACCACATAGAATTTGAGACCGTTACAGGAGCATCCAGAGCCACCCACAAAGGTTGTTATGGGGGAGTCACTTAATGTGATGTGGCTGGAGGGGGCCTGGCCCATAACGAGCCCTCCATACATGTTATTTATATTTTCATTATTGCGTCTTTATGAAGACACTCAACATCGGACTACTGTAAACCTTTCCACTAGCCTAGCAGGTGGGTGTCATCCAGAGACCCGTTTCAAAAGGAGGACCTCTTGACAAGGTGAGGAGCCCGCCTCAGGGCAGACGGACGGCGAGCCTGGGGCACAGCCTGCAGCCCCAAGCTCTGGTGGTTTCCCTGGCTGGTCTCTGTGGGCACCTGCCTCTCAGTGGGTCTGCCACCAGGTTTGGCCCAGGTGCAGGTGTAATGCACTTCCCAGGCCCACATCCCTGATGCCTCGGAACTGACTCCCACTGGGTACCTGCTTCCCCTAGAGCTGGAGATGGCCAAGGCGCGGAACCAACTCGATGCAGTTCTGCAGTGTCTGCTGGAGAAGAGCCACATGGACAGGTGGGGACCCAGACCAGCATGGCCTCACAGGGGCTGGGGTACCCAGCAGGCTGAACACTCTGGTCCTGGGGAGACCTAAGTGGGACCCTAGAGGCTGGCATGGGGAGGAAGGTGGTTGTTCTGGGCCTTACAGCCCTGAGCCGATGGTTCTCTTCTGCTCCCAGGGAGCGACTAGATGAGGAAGCTGGGAAGACGCCCTTGGACACCCACAATAAGTAAGATTATTTGATGGTCTCTGGAGCTGAGGGTTTGTGATAAATAACTTGTTTTCCATCACAGCCCTGACTCCTGTCCTGTGCTTCTCCCAACACAGCCCTGACCCCTGCCCTCTGCTCCCTTGTCACAGCCCTGACCTCTGCCCTGTCCTCCCCCATCACAGCCCTTCCCCTGCCCTGTGCTCTCAGGTCACAGCCCTGTCCTCCCCCGTCACAGTTCTGACCCTTCTTCATGTACAGAGACCCTGTGGCAAAAGGAAGCTTCGATCCCCTCATGGTTGTTGATGGGACACACCATCCTCGGGGTTGGTGGGGTTCACATCAACATCTCAGGCTGGATCTCGTTACCCCAGGTACCCCCTGAAAGGTCTGAGCAGAATTTGTTCCAGGTGGGGTCAGCCTGCTGACATCCTATCTCTTCCCACAGGGACAGCTCCATCGCAGCCACCGGCAAACGGTAAGGTGGTGGGGGCCCCAGCCGACTGACAAGGGGTTCCCAGCCCCCGCCCGGATCCTGACACTCCTCCCCACCTCCCACAGGCCATCTGCCCGCTTCCCCCACCAGCGGCGGAAGAAGAGGAGGGAGATGGAGGATGGGCTGGCCGAGGGAGGGCCTCAGCGATCCAGTGAGTGGGTGGTGCCTGAGCCGGCAGGCAGGGGAGGGGGCGGGGCTGAGTGATGGGGTGACAGCCTCACACCCCCACTGTCCCCAGATGCCTATGTGATCAAGCTGTTTGACCGGAGCGTGGACTTGGCCCAGTTCAGCGAGAACACCCCTCTGTACCCCATCTGCCGTGCCTGGATGCGCAACAGTCCTGGCGCACGAGAGCGCGAGCAGTCCCCCACCTCGCCACTACCCCCACTGCCCGAGGACGAGGAGGTGGGGTGGGGGGCCACAGGCTAGTGGAGTGGGTGGGCACAGGTCCTTGGGTCTCTCAGGTGGGCTCCTGAATCAGATAAGGTACAAAGATGTGAACCCCTAGGCTAGGGGTGTGGGTGGAGACCCCTAGGACAGACAGACCTGGCCGTCTGGCCTGGGGGGCCGGAGAGGGAGGGATACAAGGTTCCCCAGGGCAGGCAGACACAACTTCCAAACTAGGTGTCTCCGAGAGCTCTGGTGGCACAGTGGTGAAAGCCCTCAGCTGGTAACAGAAGGTTGACGGCTCACCCGCCAAGAGCGCTGTGGAAGAAGTGCCGGTTAGTGTTAGTGTGCTTTCGGGGAGGTCTGCAGCGGTGGAGGCCCTGTCGCCAGGGAGGCTCTGTATGCAGGCTTGCCGTGAGTCAGAATCCACAGACAGCAGTGGGTTTTTTACCTAGGCTGGCAGACGTGACCCCCTGGGCTGGCAAGAATTGACAGGTCCCTGGGACAGGCAGATATGACCCCCTAAGCTGGCAAGAATAGATAGAGGCCCCTGGGGCAGGCAGACCTGATCCCCAGGCTGGCAAGAATAGACGGAGGTCCCTGGGGCAGGCAGACATGACCCTCTGGGCTGGCAAGAGTTGGCAGAGGTCCGGGGACAGGCGGGCCTAATCCCCAGGCTGAGTAGGGCCCCTACCCTTCAGACAGGATTCCGTGGATCCTCTTGTCTCTTCATGGGGAAGGCAGGAGGGGCAGAGCTTACACTCCCAGCCCTCTGCTCTGACTTTCTTGGGCTGGGCCTCGAGCCCTTTTGTCCTCAGGGGTCAGAGGTTACCAACAGCAAGAGTCGTGATGTGTACAAGCTGCCTCCACCCATAGCCCTTGGGCCATCTGGGGATACCTGCAGGTCCCGCATTCCATCCCCACTGCAGCCTGAGACCCAGGGTACCCCAGATGATGAGGTGGGTATGCCAGGCTGCCTGGGGCGGAGCAAGGCACATGCTGTGGGGCAGGGAGCATGGTCACCCAGCCAGGCCTTAATGTCCACGCAGCCCTCCGAGCCGGAGCCCTCTCCCTCCACACTCATCTACCGCAACATGCAGCGCTGGAAACGCATTCGTCAGAGGTGAGCACCCCACAACCTGCCTGTCCCCACGGGCTCTGCCCCCACTGCTGAACACTCCTCTCCCCCATACCACCCCAGGTGGAAGGAGGCGTCTCATCGGAACCAGCTCCGCTACTCAGAGAGCATGAAGATCCTGAGGGAGATGTATGAGCGACAGTGATGTATCCCTGCCTCCACCCCAATAAAGGTCCCGCTCTGCACTGGGCTCTGTTCCCTCCAGCGTCTCCCTCGCTGCGCAGACCTCAGGCAGCTGGCAAAGCTCCAGCAGTTTATTGAGTGGGCTCTGGTAGGAGCCGTGGACAGCAGGGGTTTGAGGAGGGCGGAGGTGGTGGGGAGTGAAGGGGGACGTCTACGTGGTTCGCCTTGGAGTATGAGGGGGTAGTGTGAACATCTGGCTGGAGGCCAAGGGTCAGGAAGAAGGGATTAGGATATCTGCGCAGGTTGTGGGGTTTCTGCAGTTTGAAGGTGGGGGAGCTCTATTTGACCTGGGATAAAGTGGGCTCTGTCCAAGGGTGAGGTGTGGCCGGCTGGGGTTTCAGACTAAAATGTGTCTGTGGAGTGGAGTGTCTGGTTGGAGTGAGAAGGATCCAGTTGGGGGAAGCATGGTCTGGGGTGGGAGGTCTGCAGAGTCAGGGAAGTATAGCGTGTTATGCGGGGTTATACCCGACTGGTCTGAGGGCAGAGCTGTTGGCTTCGTAATCTGGGGTTAGAAGCGTCTTTAGCTTTGAGTCTCAAAGGGATAGTCACAGAAGTAGGGTCAGTGAGGGGTGGGGCTTGAGAGTGTGGGGGAGAAGAGTCTAGGTGGAGGGGGCCAGGGCAGGATCCCAGATGGAAGATGGGTGGTCTAGGCACTCAGGGCATCTGGCTGGGCGGAGTCAGATCGGCTTTAAAAGAGGTGCTCCTGGAGCCCTACTTCGTGGCAGCTGGTGGCAGCTGGGACTGGGCTGGCCCAGGTGCTGCCTGGATGGACAACACACCCTCTGGGGACAGCGCAGATGTCACGGCATTAGGGTCCACGCCAGCGGGCAAGAGGTAGCGCCGGTGAAACTCGCGGGCGATGTAGCCATGCTCATCCTGCAGGGGGAAGAGGGGTGGGGGCTCGGTAGGGGCTCAGTGGCGTCTCGGCCCCGCCCAAGGCTCCACCCCGCCCAAGGCTCCGCCCTGCCTTGCAGGAGCCCCACCTTCGCCTGCGGGTCCACCCCTGCCCAACTCGTGGCCCCGCCCCCTTCAGGAGCCCTGGCCCTGTCACCGAGCTCACTGGGCGCTCCTCGTGGCGCGCGTGCACCTCAACGTGCTCTCCCACCACCTTGACGGAGATTTCTTCCGGTGAGAAGTGCTTCACGTCCAGTAGCACCGAGAACTGGCCGGGCTCGGTTGGCACCTGCACGCAGGAGGGGCGGAGGTGGAGGGGTGGCGGTACGGAGAGTCTTGTCATTCACCTATCACTGGGGTTCTCTGCCTACCCCGTGTGATGGGCGTCCCCTCCTGTGTAATTTCAGGGACCTCTGTACCCCCAGTGTCAGTAATCACGTAGTCACTGTAACCTCTCCAGCTACCCTTGCTCTGCACTAACGTGCCATCTTTTCGGCTCAGGGTCCCAGGGGCCCCGGTCCAGAAATCGCCGACGTGTCTCCTCCTCCGGTGTCTGGAGCCCTCCCTTCCACCCTCCCATTCGAGGGCCTCTCGCGAGCACTCTCGGCAGCTGCTAGCACTCCTCCTCCCCCGCTTCTTAGAGTGGCCAGGGTCTCCTCCCACAAGTCACAGGACCCCTTCTCTCTCTCTCCAGGAAACATCAGGTCACCACCATCTCCAGTCTCTTCTCCCCCAAGAGTAACGGAACATCCCGCCCCCTTCCGAGTTACTGAGGGGCCCCACGGAACACTCCGCCCCCTCCCGAGTCACTGAGGGGCCCCACATCCCTCAGAATGGCTGGGATCCTCCCTCCTCCCAGATTCCCTGAGTCATTAGCTGTTTTCAGTCACAGAGGCTCCCCTGAGTTACCACCAGGCCTAACGGTGGTGACTTCTTCCACCCCTACCCCTCCCTCAGAACCGCGGGGGCTTCACCGTTCGGTGACCCAGCCCGCCCACTCCTTTCAGAGCTGAGTTCCATCCTCGGGCACCTCTGGAAGCCCGAGTCACCAGCCACTCGCTCACCGCCACCCCCCCAGTTGACCCAGACCCGTCGCCTTCAGAACGACCCGGTTGCTGTGTTCCCCCACCCCTACCCGCACCCCCGGGGCTGGCACCTGGGCGGTGGGCAGCGCCACGCTGGGTGCGCGCAGGTAGTAAGGAGCGATCGTAGCGGGGCAGAGCGTAGCCAGCTCAGCCTCCAGCAGCCCCTCGCCGAATCGCTGGTCAAAGAGGCGGCCAGGCGCTGGAACCCCCGGCAGTGGGGCCGAGGCCCGGCGCAGCCAGGACGGCTGTACAGGCACTGGGATCTCCATCGTGCTCGCCGCCGCTCCCTGGGCCCCACAGCGCCTCCGAGAGCGCGGACGTCGCTTTATAGCTCGCCCCTGTGCCCGCCCTTCACAGCCGCCCAGGGACACCGGGACCACGGCCAGATCTGGCCATTAGTAGAGCCTTATTTAGAAACCCCAACAATTACTTGGCAATTCATTAAGCCCCTGTTGGATGCCTCGTAAAGGCCACCAGAAAGGGGTCGTTAAGACTCCCAGTTTCCGGAAGGGGAAACAAAGGCCTGGGAGGCAAGGCCTGGCCACAGAGTCTCAGGAACACGTGCCAGGATTGGGACCCAGGGTTCGAAAACAAGACTGCGGAGCGACAGGTCCTTTAATCCACCCCTGACCCACAGACAACTTTGGGGATGACGTAGGCTGCGAGTTGTGGGTGGACTCCAGGGTACAGGGAATGTGGTACCCGAGCCAGGCTGTCAAAAGGACACAGAACAGACCCTACCCCCACCCTCAGCCGGGCGTGGACCCAGCCCCGCAGCAGTCCTGGCCTAATTCTGTGCCTCTGACTCAGCCTCCAGTGCGCAGGGTAGCAGGGTCTGCCAAGTGAGCAGCAGCCAGGGGGCGTGGGCTCGAACAGTCTACGTTGGTCCCCAGGGGGCTGTACTCCTGGTCCAAATAGTTCCCTTTGACCTCGCCACCCACCCACTTTGGCCAGGAGCCCAGGCATGGCTCCTGGGGCAACCAGCTGCTTCTGCAGCAAGAGAGACGTTTTAGTTAGATGGCCGGCAGTCGTGGCTGGCAGGACCAACTGATGGAGGGATGGCAGTTGGCCAGGGGACGAGCCCCTAAGTGCCCCTCTGCAGCGGAAAGAACTGTGGCCAGACTGGAGTCGGGTGGAGACTTCTGGAAGAGGGGCAGAGGTTACACAGCAGTATTATTGCTAGCCCGGCCTCAGACTCTTTTCATTGGTGCACTGGCTTGCCAGTTAGTGCTGCACGCTACACGTTGGCCAGTCAAACCTGCTCTCTCAAGCAGATGCGCGTTAGAGCCAATCATGAGGCATCTCTTTTTGGTGACTTTTCTTGTAATCTTATTTTCATGCCCTGGCCGCTCTTTTCTGCGCGGGTTATGCCCAGACATGGGCGGGGCAAGTTGCTAAGTGACCGAGATGCGCGCGGGGTCTGCCGGGTGAAGGGGCTGAGCAGGCGGAAGCGCTGTGTTGGTGGCCCGGTGGACTGTAGGTGAGGCCAGTCCTTTCCGCTAACTGCCAGAGACCTGGGGGGACCAAAGGGTGAGGGCGACACAACCTAGGGGCAGGTTCGCGGCGGCCTCGAGCCTCTCGGGCTCAACCACAGTCGACCTACAATTCCGAAGATGCCTCACGGCCTGTGCCCCACCTTCTGGTGGTCCAGTAAGCGTCTGGGGTTCCGCGCGCCAAGTGGCCCCGAGAGCGTCCTTTCCTCTAAGCATGTCCAAGGCCATCTGGGAAATCAGTTTACTTTCTTTCGAGATTGCCTTAGGCATCCGTGAGTGATTTCTCACTTAAGCCGACCTCCACTGACTGGAGGATTCTCCAAAACCCTTTTGCTCAGCTGATTCAGACTTACAGCGATCCTATGGAACAGAGTAGAGCTGCTCCATAGGGTTTCAAAGGCTGTAAATCTTTACGGAAGCAGACAGCCACGTCTTTTTCCTGGGGAGCAGCTGGTGGGTTTGAACCGCAGGCTTAGCAGCCAAGCGCTTAACCATTGGCTACTGGGGCTTCTTATGGGAATTGTAACGCATTCATGTGCTTCTGCTTTGATGGAATCCCAAGGACAGACGGGAAGTAGAAAGGATGTGGGCTAGCGGCAGGTCTCAGCAAGGACTGTATTTCAGTATTACCTGGGGTGCTGTGAAATAGATATGGGTATCTAGCCTCCACTTCCAGAGATTCTGGTTCTCTTGATCTGGGGTGGAGATGACACATCTGTATTTTGAAAACGCTCCTCTTAGACTGGATCTGGAAGGACCCCTGGTGGCGCAGTGGTTAAGTGCTCAGCTGCTGTGACCCAGCAGTCTTCTCCTGTGAGGATTCCAAGAACCAAACCCGTTGTCATCTAGCTGATTCTACCTTACAGCAACCTTATAGGACAGAATTGAACTGCCGCATAGGGTTTCCAAGTCATCTGTACAGAAGCAGGCAGTCACATCTGTGTCCCCACAGGGCAGCTGGTGGGTTTCAGCCACCTTCCTTTTGGTTAGTAGCCGAGTCCTTGAGCACTGCACCCGCAGAGCTCCTCTCCTGTTAAGATTACAACCTAGGAAACCGTATGAGGCAGTTCTACTCTGCTATATAGGGTTGCTATGTGTAGGAATTATCTTCACAGCATAGAGCAACAACAGTGTGGATTCAGGGTTGAGAACAGAGCTAGCGTTTAGAGCTCATGAAATTCTGCCTCCAGTATCTGTGATTTGGATGTGCAGCAGTGCCACGTGGAAATTATAGCCCATTGCTTCCAGGGATCCGTGGGGATGGCAGTCCAACCCTTGCCCCAGGGCCCCAGGAACCGTGGTCCCCTCCTTGGCAGACCTCTAGCCTACTCTCGCCTTGCAGCCTGCCAGTATTTTCCATTCAAGATGGTCCCTTTGGGGGTACTCTCTTGGGTCTGAGCCACTACTGGCCATCCCAAAGCCAAACCTGGGGCCCCAAGGTAAGGACACCCCGCTGAAAGTGCTGCACCGCAGCCCAGTACCAAGAGAGTAGTGGTTAGATGGAAGGAAGATAGGAGTTGAAAAAGGGAGGTGAGAAGTTAGGAGACAATCCCTTTTTCCTCCCCATGACCCTACTTGCCCAGCCCTGGGCTGCCTAGGTCCCCTGTCACAGCCCCAGTCACTCTGGGTTGTTACCATTGCAGCATTTTCCCCCTCTGAACTGAGACTTCATGTGTGTCTTCATTCCCCTGTAGGACTGACCCCTCAGACCTCACTTTCTCTTCTCTTTTCTGTATCTTAGGCCCTGAGTCCATCCTGCTCCAGAACTTCAGGCTTCCAGCAGTTTCCAAGGCTCTAGCCACAACTCCAACACCCCTGAGCTGTCGGAGTGGTCCTGGTGTTTGGATCAGGAACTCCCTTCCCCACCCAGCACCTCGAAGTACACAGATGGTGTCCCTACCACCTACCCCAGCTGATGGTGGAGACTCCGTGGTGGCCAGGTACATACTGGCGGCCGTTGGGGGAGAGGAAGGTTTGGCTTTGAGGGTGGCAGGCATCCTCTGATTATCCCAGCCTGAGCTGTTTGCAGTTCTCCTTTAAGACCAGGCCCTTCATACGTGTTACTAAAGCCATGGTCTCCCGAGGTGGGCTGTCTGGGCTCACATTCTAGCTCTCTTCCTCACAATCTGTATCATCCTAGCTTCAGCATCTTCAGCTGTACATTAGGGGATGCCGATAGCACCTGTCGCCTAGGCTTACTGTGACCTTTCAGTGAATTACTGTGTGTAAGCCGTCTGTAACAGTGCCTGTGGCATAATGGGCACTTAGATCCGAGCAGGTTCAGCTGCTTTAACAAAGAGTCCCAAACTAACCATGCCTTAAACAAAGTAGAATTTATTTCTGTATCACTCAGTATGGATTGCACATCAACGTCAAGTAAACAAATATCCTCACAGCTGGACCAGTCGGCAACATTGTCATAACTGGAGAAAGGACTGAGGCTGTCAAGGATTTCATTTTACTTGGGTCCACAATCAATGCCCATGGAAGCAGCTGTCAAGAAATCAAAAGACACATTGCATTGGGAAAGTCTGCTGCACAGGACTCCTTTCAAGTATTGAAAAGTAAAGATGTCACTTTGAAGACTAAAGTACACCTAACCCAAGCCATGGTATTTTCAGTTGCATCATATGCATGTGAAAGCTGGACTTTGAACAAAGAAGACAAACAGAATTGATGCCTTTGAATTGTGGTGTTGGAGAAGAATGCTGAATGTACCATGGATCACCAAGAGAACCAACAGATCTGTTCTGGAAGAAGTACAATGAGAGTGCTCCTTAGAAGCCAAGACGGCAAGACTGCATCTTGCACACTTTGGACATGTTGCCAGGAGGGATCAGTCCCTGGAGAAGGACGTCATGCTTCATAGGGTGGAAGGTCAGCGAACAAGAGGAAGATTCTCGACGAGATGGACTAACACAGGGGCTACAACAGTGGACTTAAGCACACAAAAAAATGGTGGACATGGTGCGAGAGCAGGCAGTATTTTGTTGTGTTGTGCACTGGGTCACTGAGTCAGAGGTGACTCTACAGCACCTGACAGCAACAACATCACTAAGCCCAGAGGCAGTCAGGGCTGATGTGGCAGCCCCTGAATGAGGTGTCGGCGATGGGGGCTCCTTCTGTTTCATGCTCTCCTCCTGCCCCCTTCCCCAGCCCCGGGCAGTTCCCCTTACTCCCTTGGGCCACAACAGCTCTCAGCCCTGTGAGCTTTCCAGAATCGCATCTCCTCACACCCTGTTGGCCAGAACCTGACCACAAGGCTAAAGGGCACCTGGCGAATGTAGTCTGTACAGAACGGTTCTGTACCCAGGGACAACTGTCAGGCTCGGTCATGGTGCTTGATAAACATTGGCGCTTAGGGTCATGATTATTGCTATTTAGCACTCCTCACCCACCCTACTCACATCCCATCTGTTCATAGATACATAAACCGGTTCCGCCAAGCTCAGCCCACAAGCCGGGAGGAACGTCAGCCTTCAGGCCTAACCCCAAGTGACTTTTGGTGGCTGAGGCCAGAGTCTCCAGGTCCTAGCAGTCAACTCGAAGCAGGTACCCACCTTGGTCTAAAATCCCACCCCTTGTCTAAAATCTGTCCTGATCAATGCCCCTAGTGGCCACTTCTCCTGGGCTTCCCTAATTCACTAAGGCTTTCTCAGCAGGCACCAGGAAACAAGAAAACAGAGCCAGCACAGCTGTCCCAACTCCAGCCGAGGTAGTCAGCACATCTCATGCTATGGACCTCCTTCAGGAAAGAAAGCAGGTGACATCTCCCTCCACTCCCTCCCCGCTCTGGCTGCACTGACATTGTCAGCCTGAGGACCGAATTAGAGCTGATCCCCAACTCAAGGAAACTTACACAGAAAAGAGAAATGGTTGACTGACGGAAATGAGAAATCTAGAAGTTGGTGCTTTAGGGCCCAGCTTGATATAGGTGTTAGAATATTGCTGGCCAGAACCTGACTCTCTGAGCTCTGTCCCTCTTTCTCAGGCTCGCTGTCAAGCCAGCATTCCCCTTGTAGCAGCTAGGATTCCCCCTCTGACTCTGGATTTCCACATCCTAACTCAGCTCCTCTAGTGGAGAGAGGAGGGTTTTTCCAGTAGCTCCAGCCAAAGCCCCAGGGCTCACTCTCATTGGCTCGTTCTTGAGGCTAGCAGGCAGTTACTGGAGGAACCAAAGGGTAGCGTATTGTGATTGGCCAGCCCTAGTCAGGAGGGCGGGGTTAATGCTTCTGGAGCAGCAGTGACTGCACAGTGGAGCATGGATGACTAAGGAACACCTAGGCATCTTCCCTGAGAGGGAGGAGCAGACACTAGGTGGGAGACCCTAGAGACCAGCCTGTGCGGGGTGCTGATGTGCATTCCAGGCCCCCTCCAGAGTCCCTTTTCCAGTGACCTCTGGAGAGAGGGCTGGCCTGTGACACCTGTCTCCCCACAGAGCCTCAGCACATGGGACTCCCCACTGCTGGACCTGGAGACGCTGAGCCTGCAGAGCAGAGCGGCCAGGCTGCTGGAGCGCAGGTGCCTCCCATCCCTGCCCTCCTGCCCACCCTCAGCTCCCCCGGCCACCTCAGAGATCTCCATCGACTGACTCGTGTCTTCTCCCTGCAGCCAGGCCTCTGTCTCCGTGTCCGTCAGCCCCAGTGATGCTGGCAGCTCCTCGTTTCCCACCTGCTCCAGTGGCCTCTCCCCCTCCTCTGTGACCTTCACCTCTGACACCAGCAAAGACCCTGGCCTCAGGACACCCGGTGAGTGCTAGGAGGCAAGGAGTGAGAGAGGCCTGGGTGCGAATCACTGGACTGAGAACAGGCCTGAGTCTGTCTTAGCCACTACTTTGTCCCCAGTGCAGGGCTGGGCACTGGGATAGAGCATTTTGCATTCCTGACACAAGTAATGTTGACACTGGACATGTGAGAGGTGGGCAGGTTCTGGAGGATCAGTGTTCACTGCTGTGACCCCAGTCTACAGAACAGAGCTCAGAATGAGACAGAAGCCCCTGCCCGTGTGAAGGTCACACTGTCGAGGGAGAGACAGACAGCGAAGCAGCAGGGTGTGTGTTATGTTGGAGGGGATACATGCTGGGAAGAAGGATCAGACAGGAAGAGGACAGGGAGTGGTGGGGCCTGAGCTGGTTGTGACTGAGCAGGGCAGCCGGGAGGCTGCTGAGAGGGCAACCTTGGCCAATGTTCTGAGGGATGTGAGGGAGTGAACCATGGATCCATGAGGCAAGAGCTTCCCAGGCCAGGAGAGCACAAGTGCAACAGCCTCTCCCAGGAGCGAGGTGTGGCCAGGGAGGGCCCGCATCTGGCTACACGTGGGGGACAGACTGGATGGACAAGGAGAATAAGGAGGCCAGGGAGGAGGTGCTGTGATGGGGGGGCTGGGTAAGGGACTGGAGGAGGGGAGAGGATCAGTGTTCCCTGCTGTGACCGGTCTACAGAAGAGAGCTCAGTACCCCATTGTTAGTGAATAAATGACTGATAGGCTGAAGAGCCCGTGGGTGCTCCCCTCACTCTGCCCCCCCCTCCACTTCCTTCTCCACGGAGAAGCTGAAAGTTCTGGAGAGACTGCATAACCCAGTGGAAGAGTGCAGAGGCTGTTGGGTTGTGGATCACCCTAGCCCTGCCGCTGACTCTGCCCCGTCCCCTCTGTGTCACCCACAGCAACTCCAGCACCAGCCCCTACCCCAGCTCCAGCTACCGTTTCCTCGAGGGCACCCCTTAGGCCAGAGGATGATATTCTGTACCAGTGGCGACAGCGGAGGAAACGTGAACAGGCTCGAGGGGGCGAGGGTGACGGACCCTGGGTGCTGCCCAGGACCCCTTCCTTCACTGCGCAGGTGAAAAGGGGGCTGGAGGAGCCTGAGGGGCAAAGGGAAGAGCCTGAGAGCGCTGAGGGAGCTAAGGGAGGGGCTGGAGGGAGGAGGGAGGGAGGGAGCTGGGGGAGGAGCCTGAGGAGCTGAGGGGAGGGGCTGGGACCTGGGGGCGGGGCTGGAGGAGCAGTGAGGGAGCTGGGAGAGCTAAGGGGGAGGCTGGAGGGAGGAGGGAGGGAGCAGGCTGGGGGAGGAGCCTGAGGAGCTGAGGGGAGGGGCTGGGACCTGGGGGCGGGGCTGGAGGAGCAGTGAGGGAGCTGGGGGAGCTAAGGGAGAGGCTGGAGGGAGGAGGGAGGGAGCAGGCTGGGGGAGGAGCCTGAGGAGCTGAGGGCAGGAGCTGGGGGCGGGGCTGGAGGAGCAGTGAGGGAGCTGGGGGAGCTAAGGGAGGGGATGGAGGGAGCTGGGGGAGGAGCCTGGGGAGCTGAGGGAGCTAAGGTGGGGGCTGGAGGGAGGAGGGAGGGAGCAGGCTGGGGGAGGAGCCTGAGGAGCTGAGGGGAGGGGCTGGGGACCTGGGGGAGGGGCTGGAGGAGCAGTGAGGGAGCTGGGAGAGCTAAGGGAGGGGCTGGAGGGAGGAGGGAGGGAGCAGGCTGGGGGAGGAGCCTGAGGAGCTGAGGGGAGGGGCTGGGACCTGGGGGCGGGGCTGGAGGAGCAGTGAGGGAGCTGGAGGAGCAGTGAGGGAGCTGGAGGAGCTAAGGGAGGGGATGGAGGGAGCTGGGGGAGGAGCCTGGGGAGCTGAGGGAGCTAAGGTGGGGGCTGGAGGGAGGAGGGAGGGAGCGAGCTGGGGGAAGAGCTGAGGGGAGGGGCTGGGACCTGGGGGAGGGGCTGGGGACCTGGGGGAGGGGCTGGAGGAGCAGTGAGGGAGCTGGGGGAGCTAAGGGAGGGGCTGGAGGGAGGAGGGAGGGAGCAGGCTGGGGGAGGAGCCTGGAGGACGCGGCAGAAGCCTGAGGGGGCTGACCGAGGAGCCTGAGGGACCAGGGAGAAGCTTGCAGGATGAGCCTGGTGAAAACTGGGGGAAGGGCCAGCCTACAGAGGGCTGAGGGCCCTCTGCGCTTTGTCTCTCAGGTCCCTGCTCCCACCTATCTACAGACCGCACCTGCCCCAGTGGAGACCCGCGGCCCCCTGGGGACCCAGCCTGGCTATGCCCCTCTGTGGGGCGGTGTGGTTGTGCCCGGTCCGCCAGAGGCCTTCTGTGTGGCGAGGCCTCCTGTTCCCCCAGGGTCCCCTCCACACATGTTTTGGGGCCCCGGCCCCCACGGGTTCTTCTGGGTCCCGCAGCCTGGCCCCTGGGTATCGCTGGCTGCAGTGGCTCCCGCAGCGCCGACCTCCGCCCCTGCGCCCCCTGCAGCTCCCCAGGAGCAGACCAGCCCCGCGCCCTGCAGCCCTGTCCAGCCTGAGCGGCGAGACCCCACGCCGCGGAGGTGCCGGGCCCCGCGCCAGGAGCCTGCCGGGCAAGTGGCGGCGGCCAGCCCAGGACCCGGTCCGCTGCTCAAGGGCGCTCTGGGCCAGGTAGTGGCGGCTCGGCTGTTTCCTGACGACTTGGAGGACACGCCGCAGAGCCCGCCCAGCCCGCCGGCACCCGAGGCTGAGTTTCCGAAGGCCCAGGCCCCTCACTGGGAGGCCGCGGCCCCGGACGCTGAGGCCCCGCGGGGTCGGTCTAAGGCCCGGCCCCGGAAAACCCGCGCCCCGCCCCGCCCCGCGCAGTCGGCCGCCGCCCCGGACGCGCCCCCGCTGGGCCAGGCGGGGTCTCCGGTGGCCCCGCCCCCCGCTGTCCCCGCGCCTCCTGCCGACCACACCTCCTCCAAGGACCTGATCTCTGAGGCCGCGCGGCTCCTGGAGGCCGCTGAAGGTCAGCAGGGTGCGGCCGCCGGCCGGGTTGGGTCTGCTGCGGCTCGGGGCATCCCCTGGAGGCTGTTCTTGTACCCTAGATTCAGACGGCAGCGAGTTCCAGGACGACCCCGTGCTGCAGATGCTAAGGACTCGGAGGGTGGAGCTGCAGCGGCAGAAAAGGTGACCCATCTCCACAGTCTTCCATCTGTAACATGGGATCCCTGAATCCTCTGGGGCTCCATTTGGGTGCCTACCCTCGGGATGCCCTTTCCCGGCGGAAGACCCCATCCGCATCCCAGACCCCAGTCCTGAGCACATACTCAAGCCTCTGCTCTCCGGATTTTCTCCAGACAAGTGGACGCCAGATTGTCATGCTTGCTGGGCCACATCGAGGATGCAGAGTCTTGGTCCTCTTCAGTCGGGTTGCCTCCCAGATCCCCAAGGAGACAGCAGCAAAAAGAAGAAGCTTCCCTGAAGGCTAGATGGCTCTGAGTTGTACAAAGTCTGTTTTCTCAATAAACATTTTTCTAGGTCGTTGGCTGTCTGAGGGACAGGTGGTTCGTTCTAGAAAGATGCACCCGTAAGAAGAAAACCCAGTGCCGTAAAGTTGATTCCAGCGCACCGGAATCCTATGGGGTAGAGTAGAACTGCCTTATCGTTTTTGGGGAGCATCTGGTGGATTTGAAGTAGCATCCTTTCAGATAGCAAAGGTAGCTCTTAACCACTGTGTCACCAGAGTTTCCATAACGGTACAAGAGCTGTGTAATTTAGAGAGATTGTTCCTTGTGGCTGTGACCTGCCCCCCCAACCCTCCTTCCTGACCACTGAGGCAGAGTCTTCTTAGTAGGGTTGGGGGAGGGTGGGGAGTCCAGCTTAACCTTAAGGCAAAATAGGGAACTGCTTCATCTGACTCAGTTCAGGAGGGGGTCTTCCTGTCTCAGGCAGGACCACAGCAACTGTCCTCTGGACATGAAGCTGTTAGGGTCGTTAGGATGCTGGCCAGCGGTCAGTCCCAGTGCACCTCCTGCTTGAGCCAGCAGCTGATCCCTCCCTCTGAGATGCATTTCCTTGCTGGCTTCGGGGACCCTACGCTCTCCTCACTGCAGTGGATCCCCAGAACCCTGGCCTTGGCTTCCCTCGCTGACTCCCCAGGTACTGTGATCTAGCTTCTCGACTACACCACCTCCATTCTGACAGTCCCCACAAGTCTGCCACCTAGACCTGTCCCTGAGCTCCAGGCTTCCACATCGGGCTGCCAGCTTGATACCCTCCAGGCCAGTGGCATATTGGGGGCATCTGGCAAGAGCGTCACAGGCTCAGCTTGCAGTAAACAGGGGTGTCTACCTTCCCCCAAACCCTTTCCTCTCCCACTTTCCCTTTCTCTGTCAGTGGCAGCTCTGTCCTTTCAGCTGCTCGCACCAAAGTCCTCATAATCATCCCTGATTCTTCTCTTTTTCTCACCCCCACAGTCAAGCAACCAGCAAGTCCTGTCATATTTTAATGCCTTTAAAATCTCCAGAAACCAACCCTTTCTCTTCTTTCTGCTGCCCTTCTCTGAGTCTGGTGTACCATCACCCCCTGACTGGACTAATGAAAAGCTTGTTTTTGTGATTATGAAAACATCTTTGCAATTCTTGAACAAATGGTAGAGACTATGCCTCTTCTGCCTGAAACTGAATGGGCTTCTGTGACAATCTCAACAAATGGAATCCAGTTAAGAAAACACTGCTTAACTTTCAAGGCTGGCTTAGAAAGATGACAGCTTTCATCTAATTCTTTTTAGAGCCTTGAGCTCCCCCATGAAAGTCCCCAGATTGCCATGCCAGGGAGGGTTTTGTGTTACACATGTGCATCTACACATGCAACACCAAACCCACCGCCATCAATTTAATTCTGACTCAGCCGCCCTATAGAACAGAGTAAAACTGACCTGTAGAGTTTTCAAGAAGTGGCTGGTGGATTTAAACTGCTGACCTTTTGGTTAACACCTGTAGCTCTTAAGCACTATGCCACCAGAGCTCTGCAAGTATGTATAGGTGAAATTTCTGAATTATACCTAAGTTTTACTTTAAATAAATACAGAACTCAGTCTAGTTAGAGACATGCATGCTGAAGTGGTACAATGGTAGGATTCTCACCTTCTTGTGGGAGGCCCGGGTTCAATTCCCACCCGGGGCACATCAAGCACAGCCATCATTCACCTCTCAGGAGAGGCTTGGGGGTGTTGCCGAGCCACCAAACAGCAGAACTCCCAGACCAAGACAGATTAGGAAGAAGAGCTGCTGATGAATTTCCCCAGCCAGTGAAAACCTGGTACTGCTGGGGGGTGGGAGGGATAGTGTTCCCATGAGCAAGGGCGGCAGGGACTAACTCAATGGCAGCTATGTCTGTGTGGCACAAAGAAGTCGATTCCAACTTGGTCCTTGGTTCCTGAGACAGAACTCTTGAAATTTCCTGAGTTACCCAAGTGTCATTATTATCTGAAACCTCCAGACAACACTTGAGGATTTGTGTATGGCTGGCTGGCATATATGAGCAGAGAACTGGCCAGATCACAAAGACCACCTCATTAGCTAGCCACAGGAAGGAAAGAGGACATGATTTATCAATTAATCATGAATATTCATGGAGGTCCCAGTCCTGGTTATGCAATGCAACTGATAAAAGCTCTGGACATGGAGTTCCAAGAGCTTCCTGGCTGCTAAAATGCATCACTACGCATTGCAGGATAGCAGGCCCTTTGAGACACAGAAGGTCTGCCCTGGGATCCCTCCCAGGCCTTGCCCCCTGGGTTTTTTCTTTGTGTTGATCCTGGCTTATATCCTTTAACGTAAGCTGTACTTATATGTATAGTACTTTCTGTGATTTCTGTGAGAGATCTCAGTGAGTTATAGAACCCGAAGGAATAAAGGAAGCAAACGGGTGCAAATAAGGATGTTGTGGAGACTTGAGCTTGCAGCTGACACCTGCCTGTTTGGTAGTCTGAAGGATGGTGTCCTTTTAACTTGTAAGAGCTGACCCAGCTTCAGGTGGCTAGGGACAGGGAGCAAAGTGCCACATGAGTGGCTGGTGTCGGAGCTGATCAAAAAAGTGTTATAGTAGAGACTTCTAATATGCTCATACTTTGGAACGGAATAGTGGAATACTGAGATGTTTTTCACACAGCACAGTTGGCATATGAAGATTGATTTATTAGCCTCCTGCTGTGTGCAGTCTACTTTGAAGTACATCCAAAAATTAGATGGATTGATGGATGAGTAGAGTTGTGAGTAGATGTGAGACAAAGCACACAGAGCAAGATGTTAGTGGTGGTAGGATCCGTGTGGTGGGTATAGGGGTGTCCACTGTAGAAACGTCCAACTTTACTGCATGCTAGAAACTTCTCATAATAAAATGATGGAGAATATATGAGCAGGGTTGCTTTGAGATCTGTATACAGAGGATGAATCTGCTGACCTCATCTTACCACAGGGATTCCCCATGTGATGGTCCCTCTGCCTGGAGTGTTGCCTGTCAACACCTGTCATGGTTTTAAAACATGACCACACATTTTTTGACATTTCCTCTTCACAATAGCTGAGGCCCACATCACTTACTTCCCCGTGAACCTGGACAGGACTGTGCTCGCTTCAAACACCAGAGAGTCCCCTCCTCCTAGTCAGCTTTGCAGAGTAGCCAGAGGGAGCTTGTTAAAAACTCAGATTCCCTCTTTCCTCTGCTCCAAGCCTCCTATGACTCCTAGGGTGCACGTCATAATCCTCAGGCCATAGCTAGCTGGTGCATCGCAGAAATACCACAAGGGGATGGCTTTAACAAACCAGTGTATTGTCTACAAGTCCAAGTTCAGGACACCAACTCCAGGGAGGCCTCTCTCTGTGTGCTCTGGAGGAAAGTCCTTGTCATCAACCTTCCCCTGGTCTACAAACACCTGCAGGGACCCTCGGGTCCAAAGGACACACTCTGCTCCTGGTGCTGCTGCTTTGGTAGTGTGAGGTGGTGTGTCTCTGCTTGCATCTCTCTTGTAAATTTCAAAAGACACTGACTCAAGATACAGCCTAATGCTATAGAGTGAGCCCTGTCTCATTAACATAATCCTGCCTTATTAATACCATTAAGGTGGGATACACAACACAAATGAAAATCAATCAGGTGACAGAATGGTAGACACCACACAATACTGAGATTCATGGCCTGGCCAAGTTGACACACCTTTTTTTTTTTTTCTTTGAAGGGGGACACAATTCGTTCTGTAACACCTCCTAACCTAAAATCCTACAAGGCTCTAAATAATCTGGCCCTTGTTGACTTTCTGGCTGTATTTGCCTCCCATCTACTGCTCCAGCTTCACTGGAGAGTCGTGGGATAGAAAGCTGACACACATAAAAAGAGTTGTGTCCCCAACAGGGTCCCGTCTGAGAGGCCATATCCTTGCCTCCTCTATTCACTCACTCAGTGTCCCAGACCTGCTGGGACACTTGGGCACCTGCTGTTTTCTGGGCACACATTGCTGTCCTGCTACATACTCCCATGGCTTGCTTCCTCACTCCTTTAAAGTCTTTGTTTCAAGTGTCATTCCTTCCTGATGCCTTTCCTGTCCACTCCATTTAAAACTGCACAGTGGCCCCTTCATCAGCATCCCCATTCCCCAATTCTTGCTTGAGTCTGCTCTGTAGCATTGTCACTCCCCAGGAAAGTCTTCTTCAAAAGACCTCTTTAAAGTGTTCAAAAGCAAAGACGTCACTTTGAAGACTAAAGTGTGCCTGACCTAAGCCAAGATGTTTTCAATTGCCTTGTATGCATGCGAGAGCTGGGCAATGCATAAGGAAAAACGAAGAATTGATGCTCTTGAACCGTGGGATTGGTGAAGAACATTGAAAGTGTCATGGACTGCCAGAAGAAGGAACAAGTTTGTCCTGGAAGAAGTACAGCCCCAGTGCTCTCCGGAGGTGACTTTGTCACATGTACTTTGGACATGTTGTCAAAGAGGGATCAGTCTCTGGGGAGGGATACCATGCTTGGTAAGACAGAAGGTCGTGGCAAAGAGGAAGCCCCTCAACAAGGCGGACTGACACAGTGGCTGCAACAGTGGGCTGCACACAGCAGTGATTGCAAGGATGTGTGGGACCGGGCATTGTTTCGTTCTGTTGTACAGGAGTCAGAAATGACTCTTCTGCACCTAACAACAACAACCGTTTGTATTTTTAAAGATTTCATCCCTGTCTTCTCCCATTAGCTTTCGATCTCCACATGGACAAGGGTGTATTTCCACTGTTTTGTTTAGTGAGGTGTCCATGAACTAAGTCCTCAAAGTTTTTGAATGAGTGAATAGAGGAGGCAAGGATATGGCCTCTGAGATGATACCCTGTTGGGGACATGACTCTTTTTATGTGTGTCAGCTTTCTATCCCATGATTCCCAGTATTCTGTGATGGTCCACAGTTTTGTCACCTGCTGTGATTGTCCTCTGTTATAAACCCTGCCTCTGTGATGTTTGTTGTCAGCTGCAGCTGAGTCAGCTCTGACTCATGACGACCTCACATGCAGTAGAACAAACACTGGTCCTTCTGTGACTGAAGGAGGTGGGATTAATGGCAGTTACGGTAATAAATCAGGACTTAATCTACAAGATTAGGTTGTGTTTTAAGTCAATCTCTTTTGAGCTATAGAAGAGAGAAGCTTTCTCATCCGTGAAGGAACAGGGAAGAACCAGCCCAAAGCCCTAGCTGTAGCGTTTCCCCGAGCAGAGTTGGATGGCAGCAAAGCCTGAAGAGCAGGGTCCAGGGGCAGATGCCTGGCTGCAGAGGCAACCGAGAAGCAGCTATCGTGACTGAAGAATTGTGTCCAAAGCTATTGCCCTCACTTCCACACTGATCTTGACCCTGAACTGTAACCTGTTGTTGCTAGGTGCCAGCTAGTCAGTTCTGACTGATAGCAATGTTACCTACAGCAGAAGGAAACACTGCCCAGTCCTGTGCTGTCCTCACCGTCCTCACCATGCTGGACTGTGTGGCTGCAGCCACCGCCCCAGTCCATCTCATTGAGGGTCTTCCTCCTTTTTACGGACCCTGTACTTTTCAAGCATGATGATGTCCTTCTCCAGGGACTGATCCGTCCCACAACCAGTGCAAGGTGCTCTCCACATTTTTGTCTCTGAGGAGCGCTCTGGTTGTACTTCTTCCAAGACTATTCATTCTTTTGACAGTCCATGGCATAGTGAGTATTCTTCACCAACAACACAATTCAGAGGCATCAATTGTTCTGTCTTCTTTATTTATTGTCCAGCTTTCAGATTCATATGAAGCAACTGAAAATACCATGGCTTGAGTCAGGTGCCCCTGGTCTTTAACGTGACATCTTTGCTTTTCAGCACTTTAAAGAAGAAGGCTCTCACAGCAGATTTGCCCAGTGCAATGCGTCTTTTGATCTCCTGACTGCTGCTTCCATGGGCACTGATAGTTGAATCTAGTAAAATGAAATCCTTGGCACTTAAACCTTTTCTCCATTTATCATAATGTTACTTACTGGTTCAGTTGTGAGAATTTTTGTTTCCTTGGTGCTGAGATGTAATTTGTACTGAAGCCTGTGGTCTTTGATCTTCCTCAGTAAGTGCTTCAAGTCCTCTTCCCTTTCAGCAAGCAGGGTTGTGTCCTCTCCATATCATAGGTTGTTCATGAGTCTTCCTCCAATCCTTATGCCTCATTCTTCTTTGTATAGCTCTCAGGTTATTTGCTGAGCACACAGATTAAATAAGTATGGTGAAAGGATACAACCCTGATGCACACGTTTCCTGACTTTAAACCATACCGTGTCCATTTGTTCTGTCCAAACAACTGCCTGTTGATCTGTGTTTGGATTCCTCACGAGCACAACTAAGTGTTTGAGAATTCCCATTCTCTGCACTTTTATCTATAATTTGTTATGATCCACACAATTGAATGCCTTTGCATAGTCAATAAAACATGGGTAAACATCTTTCTTGTCTGTTCTACTTTCAGTCAAGATCCATCTGACATCAGCAGTGATAGTTCTTGTTCCAAATCGTCTTCTGAATTTGGCCTGAATTTCAGGCAGCTCCCTGTCAATATACTGTTGCAGCCACTTTTGGACAATGTTCAGCAAAATTTTACTTGCGTGTGATATTAATGAGGTTGTTTGATTATTTCTGCACTTGGTTGGATCACCTTTCTTGGGCATAGGTATAAATATAGGTCTCTTCCTGTGTGTTGGCTAATGGCTGTTTTCCAGATTTCTTGACATAATTAACCAGCACTTTAGCGCCACATCTGTTTGTTAAAACATCTCCGTTGGTACTCTGTCAATTCCTGGAGCCTTGTTTTTCACCTAAACCTTCAGTGCAGCTTGGGCTTCTTCCTGTAGTGCTCTTGGTTCCTGCTCATATGTTACGTCTTGAAATGGTTGAACACTGACCAGTTCTTTTTTGGTGTAACTTGTTGCTTTGCTAATAAACCCCATAACTGTGGGTATGGTCTGTGAGCCATGTATGGCTATTGCAGTGAACACCGAATGTACCAGGGGCTGCCAGGAGAACAAACAGATGTGTCCTGGAAGAGGTACATCCAGAGTGCTCCTTAGAAGCAACGATGGCAAGACTGCGTCTCACATACTCTGGACATGCTGTCAGGAGAGATCAGTCCCTGCAGAAGGACATCATGATTGGTAAAGGGTCAGCAAAAAAGAGGAAGACCCTCCACAAGATGGATTGACACAGTGGCTGCAATGATGAGTTTAAGCATAACAACAACTCTAGGCATGGCACAGGACTGGGCAGTGTTTTGTACTGCTGCGAGTTGGAACCAACTCAACAGCACCTAACAGCAACAACAACAAGTGCTTTGAAATATCAGAGCCAGCAGAGGCGACATTGGGAGGACAGTTGGTGTCAGAATTGGTAAAAGGTTGGAGAGTGAACATACCTGTACACTGCACCTCCTAGGGACCAGCTGTGGGCCTTGGGCTGCACATGATTATCCTGCTCCCCCACCCCCCACCCGGTTAGAGAAGGTTTGATGCCAGTATTTTACAATGACCAATGGGAGAGGCTTGTTGGAAAGATCTGTATCAATTCAGGAAATAATTATTGGAGTCATTATTTCCCACCCTTGAGCATAGCAGGTATGACCCAGCTGAGCTGTGCCCATAAAGAGTCAGAAAGACACTGGGCCCTGACATATATATAAAGACAATGAACCAGAAAACCAAACCCATTGCCATGGAGTTGATTCCATAGAGGACAAAATAGTACTGTCCTGTAGTTTCCAAGGAGATTCTGGTGGATTTGAACTGCTGACATCTTGGTTAGCAGACATAGCACTTCACCACCATGCCATCAGGTTTTATAAAGACAATAGCTAGGACAATCTTAGGCAACCTTTCATGTAAGCCAATCAAACAGAACACAGAAGACTTTATACTCCTTTTCGGTTAGTGTGCAGAAAATTTGTTGGAGCAACGAAGACCCTCCTGATTGTCATTACAAAGACAATTAAGAAAGATGATTTGAAATGTAGGATCAATTTCTAGACAATCTGTGAAAGGTTGAAGCTTTCAGTGGTTTTGTCCAATTTATTAAGTTAATATATATTGATGATTCTGTGCCATTTCTTGGTTTCAGGCAGACGTGGCCGTGGCCTCATGCCTGTCAGTTTTACAATTGTTGCCTGTTGTGCAGCATTCCGTGGGCTCACACAGTCAGGCGCTGGGCAGCACGTTGTCCGTTCTCCCCCATTTTGTCTGTTCCCTAATTTTCCTCGGATTCGGGTAGACACAGTTCCAGCTGTGTGCTTGTTCTCTTCCTGCTTTTGCCGCTTTGAACATATGCCAAATAAAACTTTCTTTTTGCGTTGCTAACATTTGTGATTTTTTTCCCTCCCTACAACAAAGCTCTGTGAGGGTTTTCTGGGCTTGGCTGGGTTAGCGGAGAAGGGAACTATTGGGAATGACTTTATGGCGGATGGGTGGCCGTGTTCCCGGTATTGGGGCTAAACCTGTTTTTAGGAAAGAGAACTCACATAACCAGCAGTAGGGGGAGAGCCAAGGAAAATGTCTAGTGGATAGGGAAGGCCAGTTTCAGAAAGTGTAGGGTTTTGTCCTAGGCAGGCAGGTGGTCTGGGGTGACTGAAAAACGTCCGCAGGCTAGGGCTTGCCAGACTCTGTGGGCGGAGTCGAGGTCTGGGCTGACCCGGTGCAGCCAGAGGCCAGTACTAGGAAAAGACCCATGGGAGTGGGCGACGCCCCGAGGCCACAAGAGAACCCAGTGCTGAGTGTCAGGCTCGTGGCCCCTGAGAAGACACAAGGGACAGTCCACTGCTGGGAGCTGGAAGTGTTGGAAGCGCTGGAAGGGCTGGAAGCCCGGCACGGAGAACCCGGGGGTGTGTCCCAAAGCGGGATGAGAGCCAATGAAAAGCTGGGACGGGCGCGGCGCTGTCAAACTTGAGGGGGCGGAGCCGCAGGGACGGGGCCAGAGACGTGGCCCCGCCCGGAGCCAGTGAAAAGCCGGAAGGTGGGCGGGGCGTCACCCAGAGGCCCAGGGAGGAGCCAATAAGCGGGGCCGCGTCCTCGCTACTCCCGCCCCCGCGGGGAGCGCGCCAGGGACCCGGGCGGCCGTTAGGGGCGGCGCCTGCAGCCGCCGGCGCGCGGCTCGCGACCTCCCCTTTGTGTCGCCATGGCGGCGGTGGAGGCGATGAGGACGACGAGCGAGGGGTCGAGCGCTGCCGGGGCCTGAGGAGGCTATGCGATCATGGTGGTGAGGCGCCCACGCGGCCACCCGTCCGTCTGTCCGTCAGCCTGTCAGTCCGTCTGTCCGCGCGCGGCCCCGCCCCGCGCGCCCCGCCCCCGGCCCCGCCCGGGCCCGCGGCCTGCGCCGCCCCTAACCCCGGGTCGCTGTCCGCGCTTCCCCGGCCGGGGCCTCGGCCCTCACCGGCCCCGCCCTGCTCCGCAGCGCGCGCCCTCTCCCAGCCGTGGACCGGGATGACAGTGGCCGGGGACCGGGACTAGGAATCGGAGGGCTGGTCCTGGGAAACAGCCCCCAATGTCCCCCTTTGGGGCCTGCTGAGCCGCCTAGGTCCCCAGCACTCCCATCCCAGCGCCCTCGTCACCCCAGCCCCCACCTCTCTCCGCCCAGCCCCCACCACAGAAAGCCTCCTTCGGCCACCAGCCCCTTCTCCTTCCTGAGCCCCACCTCCTTCCCCTCCATCCTCAGCCTGACCCTTCTCCTGTGTTTTACCCTCTTTGTCACCTATCCCGGTCTCTTTCTGAACTCCCCCCACCCTGCCCGGATCAGCCCACACCTGTACCTTGGCCTCTCCAGACCCGCCCTCCTAGTTCCCCCACCCTAGCCCCAAGCCAGTGCTGCTCTTTCTGCCAGGCCCTTGAGTTCTCTCCATCTTCCCTGCCTCGGCTCCCCTCCTCCACCGTCGCCCTCTCCCTCCACGCAGCTCCCATTCATTCACTCACTGAGGTCTGGTCTGCGCAGGGCAGGCCCCATGCTCCAGGCACAGAGACTCTCAGGTCCCACCCAACCCCAGGGGAGCTGCGTGGGCTGTTGGGGACCAGACCTGAGAGTAAGACCCAAGGATGAACTTGGGTTTGCAGGGGCACGAAGGAGGGCGAAGCTAGTCTGGGGATCCCCACCTGGAGGCTGGTTCATTATTCATCGGATTTGACCCAGCACTGGGCTAGCTAGTGCTGGGCCTGGAGACTCAGAGAAGAGCTGCCAGACCTGCCTGTAAGGAGAACCAGCTCCATGCCCAGTTGTGCTGGGCAATGGGCCCCTGCTCCTGGAGAGGCCACAGTCCCATGGGGAGATGGAGAGAGATGTCTCAGAGTGGTCAGGGCTGTGATGGAAGCAGGGGGACAGTGACATCTCAGGGGGGTCAGGGCTGTGATGACAGGGACAGTGACATCTCAGAGTGGTCAGGGCTGGGATGACAGGGACAGTGACATCTCAGAGTGGTCAGGGCTGGGATGACAGGGGCAGTGTCATCTCAGTGTGGTCAGGGGTGTGATGGACAAGATGGGCAGAGTCATTTAAGCTGCTATTAAAAGAAAAAAACAAACTTTGTGGCAGAGTCAGTGGGGCCTCAGCCACCTGACAGGACAGGGCCAATCTGCTCTATGGTTTCCAAGGAGTGCCTGGGTTTGAACTGCTGACCTTTTCTAAGCAGCTGTTGCTCTTAGCCACTAGGCCGCCTAAAGGGATGGAGAGCCCAGAGCAGAGACCTGACCCAGCCTGAAGGGGCAGGGGGAAATTGCTAGAAGAGGCAACATGGGAGCTGAGACCTGAGGGCAAGGAGTGACCCTAGTGAAGTGGCAGGGAGTGTTCCAGGCAGGGCAGACCCTCTGCGGAGGCCTCCGAGGAGAGGAGAGGGTGGTGCTTCGCCTGATCTCTGAGCCGCTCACTGTGGGGCCCTGGGTGAGGGTGCTGGGGACAGATGGAGCCAGAGAGTGAGCAGAGACGACTCAGAAGCCTCGGGTGTCAGGCCAGGAGCTCAGCCTTGACCCTGAGGGCACCCTGGCCTTGCGGAGGTTCAGGATCCCTCAAGACGCAGGGCTGACAGGTTTTGTGAAGATGACTCTGGCACGTGTGAAGGAGAAGCTGTGGGGGCGGGGGGTTGGGAGCAGGAAGACTGACGGGTTAGGGGCCGTGATTGCCCACCCGTGAGGAAAGGCATGGACAGGCACACATCAGAGGTGACCGCTGCTCTGTGGCCATGGCAGGACTTTGGACCAGCAGTGCTGTCCCCGGCCCTCCTGCCTGACCTTCGGCTGTCTCCCCCCTGAGCCCTTGCCCCCTCAGTCCCCTCAGCCCCGAGCACTCTGGAAGAGCAAACTGCCCCCAGCCCTGCCCTCAGCTCTCCAGCCTCCCGCTTGCTCCGGGCTCAGGCAGTGCGGGGAGCGGCCAGGCCTCTGGGCCCAGGCTGCTCCAGGTAACAATGCTCCCATTGTTATCTTCCGCTGCCATCTGGGGGGGCCTCTGATTCCTCTCTCTGCCCTGCAGGCTCGAAGCACGGACAGCCTAGATGGCCCCGGGGAGGGCTCGGTGCAGCCCCTGCCCTCCACGGGGGCGCCCAGCGTGAAGGGCAAGCCTGGGAAGAGGTGAGGAGCGAGGGCGAGGCTCCGCTTGGGAGGGGCCACGCTCCGGAGCCCGGGGTGACGTGTCACTGTCCTCCAGGGTCTCGGCTCCTCGAGGTCCATTTCCCCGGCTGGCTGACTGTGCCCATTTTCACTACGAGAATGTCGACTTTGGCCATATTCAGGTACTGGGATTGGCGCCCGGCTGGGAAGGTCGGGGCAGCGCCACCTGTGGCAGCGCCAGGCCTGGCTGCCTCCCCTCTGAGCAGTCAGTGGCGGGACGGGCAGGGCCCAGCTGGAGGGAGAGTCACGGCTCAGCCTCCCAGTCCATGGCCCCCTTACTCATGTAACAGCATGTGCTGGGGGTCTGCTGGGCGTCAGCTGGGTGCCTGGGCCTTGCTCTGAGGCGTCACCAAGCCCTGCCCTTGAGGAGGTCCGGATGGGGGCACACACTCACCCCAGATAGTCCCTGCCCGGGGTAGCCAGGACCGGAGATGTGGCAGGCCTCTGCTTCCTCTTGCAGCTGCTGCTGTCGCCTGAACGTGAAGGGCCTGCCCTCTCTGGGGAGAATGAGCTGGTGTTCGGGGTGCAGGTGACCTGCCAGGTGAGGCCACCTCTGCCCCTCATTGGCCACGCGGCTGGTTACCTCGGGCATTCTCTCTGCGTAGCCGACCGTAGCCCCTCTCTGCCCTTCCTTGGCAGGGCCGCTCCTGGCCAGTGCTGCGCAGTTACGATGACTTCCGCTCTCTGGACGCCCACCTCCACCGCTGCATCTTTGACCGGCGCTTTTCCTGCCTTCCCGAGCTGCCGCCGCCTCCAGAGGGGGCCAGGGCGGCCCAGGTAGGCCGCTTGTTGTCCCGATCCTCCCTCAGCCAGTGCTCTGTCCTCTTCAGGACGGGGGGCATCGATCAGTGTGGAAACACAGTGCCCGCACCCTCCTGTCAGAACGAGGAGCCCTCGCCCTGCACCCCAGCTCTCAGGGCTCCGCAGAGTTCAGGCTCAGCGGGTGGCCGGGGCCTTCCGGGAAGGGCAGAGCGCGGGGCAGCCTTTCTGTCTCTAACAGCTGGGCAGCCCCGTGAGGACGCTGTCAGGGCCCCTCACGGAGCCGTCCTGATGCCCCGCCCCCAGATGCTGGTGCCGCTGTTACTGCAGTACCTCGAGACACTGTCCGGACTGGTGGACAGTAACCTCAACTGTGGGCCGGTGCTCACCTGGATGGAGGTGAGCCCAGCAGAGGGGCTTGGAGTTGGGAGCGAGGCGGGGCCTGTGTGGGCACGGGAGGGAAAGGAGCCAGAGCGGAGGAGGCACTGGTATTTTTGTGTCTGTGTGGGTGCACGGCTGTAAGAGAGGAGAGAGAGGACATGTGTAGGGGGTAACAGGTGTGGAGCATTTAAAGGTGTATGGGTTGGAAATGGATCTGGCTGTACCTCACAGCACTGGTTGATAATGCATAAACTGGAGGGTTTCGAGGTACCAATGTGCAGCGTCTGCCCTGGAGGCTGAGGGTACAGGGCCGGACCCCGAGGCTTGGGGCCAGGGCGTCCTGGGACTTACGTAGGGAAAGAAGGGGTCTGTTCTGAAGAGGATGGGCACTTTGGGGTTGGACCAGTGGCTTGAGTGCCAAGGGCTCTTGGCAGGGGTGGGGTGCGGGCTCTGGGGTAGGAAGGACCTCCACCAGGGGTGGGGAAAGCTTCCGGGCCCTTGTTGGCACCACCTTGGGGCCTTGCCCTGCCACGTCCCTCTGTGTCTCAGCTGGACAATCATGGCCGGAGACTGCTCCTCAGGGAGGAAGCCTCGCTTAACATCCCCGCGGTGGCCGCCGCCCACGTGGTGAAGCGGTACACTGCCCAGGCGCCTGACGAGCTGTCCTTCGAGGTGAGGCCCTGCAGGGGAAGCCCCACTGGGCTCCACTTCCCCTGCACCCACTGACCCTGCTCCTCTGCCTGCTCACTTCCAGGTGGGTGACATTGTCTCCGTGATCGACATGCCCCCCGCAGAGGATCGGAGCTGGTGGCGTGGCAAGCGAGGCTTCCAGGTGGGCATGACTTGGGGGCACCAGTGGGCTGGGGAGCTGGGCGGGCTGGGGCAGCCTGGCCACCATCTAGCCACCAACCCTAAACCCACCAACCCCTAAACCTCCAGGTCGGTTTCTTCCCCAGCGAGTGTGTGGAGCTGTTCACAGAACGGCCAGGCCCTGGGCTGAAGGCCGGTAAGTGCTATGGCTGGGGGCAGGGTCCGCATCCTCCGCTTACCGCCCAGTTTTACCAACCCCTGTCCATCCCACAGACGCTGACGGCCCCCCATGTGGCATCCCAGTGCCCCAGAGCGTCTCCGCTCTGACATCAGGTACAGAGGAAAGGCTGTGTCCCCCATTCCCATGACCCCGGCCTGCAGCGGCACTGACCTGTGTGGCCCACCTTCCTCCACAGCTGTGCCCCGGCCCCGGGGGAAGCTGGCCGGCCTGCTCCGCACCTTCATGCGCTCCCGCCCGTCCCGGCAGCGGCTGCGGCAGCGGGGCATCCTGCGGCAGAGGGTGTTCGGCTGTGACCTCGGCGAGCACCTCAGCAACTCTGGCCAGGACGGTGAGGAGGGGCTGAGCTGGGCTGCTCTCCCGGGACTCGGTGCTGGCCCTGACCTGGTGTGTTCTCCCATTGCCCCTGGGCTGAGCGGGGCCCCCTCCCCCGGGACTCCATGTGGCCCTGACTTGCTGTGCTCCCCCAGTGCCCCTGGGCTGAGCGGGGCCCCCTCCCCCGGGACTCCATGTGGCCCTGACTTGCTGTGCTCCCCCAGTGCCCCTGGGCTGAGCAGGGCCCCCTCCCCCGGGACCCCATGGTGGCCCTGACTTGCTGTGCTCCCCCAGTGCCCCTGGGCTGAGCGGGGTCCCCTCCCCCGGGACCCCATGGTGGCCCTGACTTGCTGTGCTCCCCCAGTGCCCCTGGGCTGAGCGGGGTCCCCTCCCCCGGGACCCCATGGTGGCCCTGACTTGCTGTGCTCCCCCAGTGCCCCTGGGCTGAGTGGGGTCCCCTCCCCCGGGACCCCATGGTGGCCCTGACTTGCTGTGCTCCCCCAGTGCCCCTGGGCTGAGCGGGGCCCCCTCCCCCGGGACCCCATGGTGGCCCTGACTTGCTGTGCTCCCCCAGTGCCCCTGGGCTGAGTGGGGTCCCCTCCCCCGGGACCCCATGGTGGCCCTGACTTGCTGTGCTCCCCCAGTGCCCCTGGGCTGAGTGGGGTCCCCTCCCCCAGGACCCCATGGTGGCCCTGACTTGCTGTGCTCCCCCAGTGCCCCTGGGCTGAGCGGGGTCCCCTCCCCCGGGACCCCATGGTGGCCCTGACTTGCTGTGCTCCCCCAGTGCCCCTGGGCTGAGTGGGGTCCCCTCCCCCGGGACCCCATGGTGGCCCTGACTTGCTGTGCTCCCCCAGTGCCCCTGGGCTGAGTGGGGTCCCCTCCCCCGGGACCCCATGGTGGCCCTGACTTGCTGTGCTCCCCCAGTGCCCCAGGTGCTGCGCTGCTGCTCTGAGTTCATCGAGGCCCACGGGGTGGTCGACGGAATCTACCGGCTTTCCGGCGTGTCCTCCAATATCCAGAGACTGCGGTTAGCCCCTCCGCCACCTCTTCCCCCGAAAGACACTGACTGAGCACCATCTCTGTTCTAGACCCAGTACTATGTGCTGGGGATGCAGAGTTATCAGGGATTGGGATGGCAGAGAGCAAAGGTGGATCCAGGGCGAGGTCAGGAAGGCTTCCTGGAGGAGATGACATCCAGCTGAGGCCTGAGAGTGAGAGTATGAGCTTTCGAAGCAGTGAGATCACCCTTCCCTGAGCAGCTGCCGTGTGGCAGGCGTTGTTCTAGGCACCATGTGAATGAGACAGCCAGAAACCCTGGCCCTTCTGGGGCTCACAGGCTAGAGGGAGAGACAAACAAGGACAGGGTGCTAGCAAGTGACAGTGCTATGGAGAAAACACAGGTTGGCATAAGGAAGACAATCCTAAATCAGCAGGGAGCAGTGCCATGTGAAGCAAGAGAGCAGAGAAGGCTTCCTGGGGAGACCTCGGGTCAGCTGCGTGGACTGCCTGGAAAAGTGTTCACAGTGAAGGGAACAGCAGTGCAGAGGGGCAGGTGGCAGACGTGCAGGCTCAGAATGTGTAGCCCTTTGGGTGACAGGTGTTTTTGGAGCATGGGTGGCACAGTGGTTAAGAGCTTGGCTGCTAACGGAGAGGTCAGCAGTTTGCATCCACTTGCTGCTCCTCGGAAACCCTCTGGGGCAGTTCTCTGTCCCAGAGGTTGGCTGTGAGTCAGAATTGACTCCACAGCCATGGGTGTTTGGGTTGGGGTTGTGTTTTGACTTTGACTCTGAGTGAGAGGACCCTCTGAGGTAAAGAGGGAGAGTATATGCAACAGTCTAGGGGTGAGAAGGAATGGGGCAAGAGCCAGGGCTGATGGGAGGCCACAAGGCTGGAGCGGAAAGCCTGGGACTTCGAGAGAGACAGGGCTGGGGATCACATGGGCAGGAGCCTTTGCTGCCAGGAAGTGGGCACCGCCACAGTGTAGCCAACAGGGTGTGCTGGAATTGCATCTGTGTTCTCCAGCCACTTCCTGAAGCCAGGAGAGGGGCCCGTGGTCCTGGTAGGGGTGTGGTCACGCTCTGGACTCAGCCTAGCATAGCCACAGGCAGGGTGCCTCCTCCCTGAGCCTCCGTGTCCTCTCCTGCGTGGGGCACCCTCATCTTTGTCACCCAAGCCTGTTGAGGGCTCAGTAAGAACCCAGCACAGAGCCTGGGGGAGAGTCTGTGGATGCTTGCAGGCAGGTGGGGACGAGCGGGAACGGGACCAGGAGGCCTGCTCTGACTTGTCTCACCCCCTCGGCCCCCTGGCCTCAGGCATGAGTTTGACAGCGAGAGGATCCCTGAGCTGTCCGGCCCGGCCTTCCTGCAGGACATCCACAGCGTGTCCTCCCTCTGCAAGCTCTACTTCCGAGAGCTGCCCAACCCCTTGCTGACCTACCAGCTCTACGGGAAGTTCAGTGTGAGTATGGGGGCTGGGCCGATGGCCAGGTGGGCCTCCAGGAGGGTCAGCCCGGCCCCAGCATGACTTCTGTCCTTCAGGAGGCCATGTCGGTGCCGGGGGAGGAGGAGCGCATGGTGCGGGTCCATGATGTCATCCAGCAGCTGCCCCCGCCACACTACAGGTACCCCAGGAGAGGTGGGAGGGGCTGACTGGGGGTCCCCAGCGAGCCGTGCCTCAGGTGCCCTGCTCTGACCCTGCACCCAGGACCCTGGAGTACCTGCTGAGACACCTGGCCCGCATGGCAAGACACAGCGCCGATACCAGCATGCATGCCCGCAACCTGGCCATTGTCTGGGCTCCCAACCTGTTGCGGTAAGCGGCCACCTCACCAGTGCCCCCTCCTCCAGCGCCCTCTGTGGGCAGCCAGGAGCTAACCCAGCCTTCGTCCTCTTGTCCCTCCACTGGACACCTACTGAGCCAGTGCCTCTGTGTGCCAGACTGTGCTCTGCACATGGGGACTCAGAAATGAGCCAGGCCCTAGCTTCCTGAGCTCACATTCTCACGGGAGAGATGGGCATCCAGCCACCAGCAAGCACAGTGACAGATATCTGCAGGCCAAGGAGAGCTCTGTCTATGCAGGGAGGGGACACAGGGTCAGGACTGTGAGATGTTCAGACAGAAGAGCGGGGAGCACAGCACTAAGACGCTGTCCTGTGGCCAGCAGCAGGACGGGCGGTACCCAGACAGGCGTGCTCTCTGTCCTGGAAGAGCTCATGCTCTCTTGGGGAACGGGACAGTGATAAGAGGAACGGCATGTCAGAAAGCAGGCAGAGGGATTGTGAGGAAAATGCACCCATCAGAGAGGACTGGAGTCCAGAGCAGGAGCTTTACAACCCTGAATGAAGTGGGTGCAGAGGGCCCATGAGGAAGGTCAGATGGGAGTCAAGGCTCGAAAGCCGTGGGGACCGTGGGAGCAGCTGAGGAGGAGCACACCATCAGGAGGACAGGCCTGGGGGGCAGGAGCTGGGTACAGCTTGAGGGTGAGGTTAGGTGATGAGGAGACCAGACGGAGGGACGGCTGACCTGGAGTGAGGTGCAACTCAGGGAGACCTCAGCCAGGAGGGTCCTGCCTGCCTCAGCCGTCCCCGGGCTCCCTCTGGCCGTGGGGGCAGCAGTGAGAGCAGAGGAGCAGGGAGCCGGGCTGGGGGTGGGGAGGGGGAGAAGAGTTTCCATCCAAGACAGATCTTGTGGACAGAGTCAGCAAGGCTTGCCAACAGATTGGACATGGGTGTGTGGTTGGGAGGGGTCAAAAAAGACCCCAAGGAGCTGTCCCGAGCCATCGGGAAGCCCACCCTGATGGATCTGGGGCAAACAGCAGTGCAGGTGAGAAGGCTGGGAGTTGAGTTCCAGTTTGACAGTCCGGGAACATCGGGTGTTGAGTGGACTGTCACTGCTTCTGCCAGCTGCCCACCGTGCCTAGGACCCAGCAGCTCTGGCCCCTGACCTCCATCCCCTGGCACCCCACCCCAGGTCCGTGGAGCTGGAGTCTGTGGGGCTCGGGGGCGCTGCCGCCTTCCGGGAGGTCCGGGTGCAGTCGGTGGTGGTGGAGTTCCTGCTCACGCACGTGGACGTTCTGTTCAGTGACACCTTTGCCTCCGCCGGCCTGGACCCTGCCGGTACGCCCCGCCCCACCCCTGACGCCTGGCTGCTGCCCCTCTTGTCAGGACCACAGTGGGTGGGCACGTGGGCCCCAGCCCCATCCCCGCACCCAGGAAGCTGGGTGGCCTTCCAGCTCCTTGAGGACCCGCAGCCTCCTTCTCATTTCAGCTCCTCTGCCCGGGATCCCCACTTCTTGGCCCTGACGCTGCTCTTCCTGCACCCCTGTAGCTCCCAGGGGCGTGCAGGGCCCTGGGTCCACCCGGGAGGAGGTGGGAGGTCCCCAGGCTTGGCCCCGCCCCGGCCCCTCCCAGACTCCCCGCCCTGCCCTGGACCCCAGCCCAGTCAGGACTCGGCACAGCCTTCGGAGGGCCCTGGGGCCTGAGGTAACTGAAGCCAGAGCCGCTGCCCTCGCTGGCTGCCGGGAGCTGCCTCCTCATCAGCTCCTCCCGCCTCACTCCTGCTCACCTGCCTGCCGCCCACCCATTCCCGCCTGATCGGCCCTGGTCCCCTGCCTTGCCAGCCCGGGTGGGCACGCTGTGGGGGCCGGGGCTTGGGCTGCAGCGCTTGGCTTTGCCTGTGGCCTCAGGTGGCCTTGGGGCTGACTGCCACCTTTTTCCACACTCCCCAGGCCGCTGCCTCCTCCCCAGACCCAAGTCTCTCGCAGGCAGCGGCCCCTCGACCCGCCTCCTGACGCTGGAGGAAGCACAGGCCCGCACACAGGGCCGGCTGCGGACCCCCACCGATCCCACAGCCCCCAAGGCCCCAGCCTCACCTGTGGACAGGTGAGTGATACTGGGGGAGGGCAGAGGGCAGGCCGAAGGCCCAGTCTCCTCACCCTGCCTCCTGTGTCTCCCCCAAACCCCAGAAGGAAAAGGGAGCGAGGGGACAAACAACGGAAACCTGGAGTCAGCAGCTGGAAGACTTTCTTTGCATTGGGCCGAGGACCCGGTGTCCCCCGGATGAAGCCTCTGCCCTGGCTGGGGGGCACGCGCGCCCCACCGCAGCCTTCAGGTGAGAGGCCAGGCAGTTGGCGGGGAAGGTGGTATGGGGGCCCCCGTGACTCCTGTCTCCCCCTGCAGGCAACCGAACCAACACGCTCACACTGAGATCCGCCAAGAGTGAGGAGTCTCTGTCATCGCAGGCTAGCGGGGCTGGTGAGCGCAGGCGGGCCCTAGGGTACCTAGCCGGAGCTGGGTGGCAGGCCCAGAGCCCTGAAACGGGCCTCCAGGGGCTGGACTTCAAATGCAGGAGCCTCAGGATTTTAAAATTTTAATGTAGACATTAGGCAAGATGAACTGGATAAGGCACCACTGTAGGCTTATGACACATGGTAATCACTGATCCAGTGCAGGGCACTTTAAAACAATCTTTTATTTATTTGTTCCTTTTTCAAAAGGAATGTAAGTAATGTATGCCCACCCGTGGACCCCAGGGCCCGTGGGAGAACTGGAGGAGCCCCAGTCCCTTACCTCCGAGCGTCCCCTGCCCTGCCTCCTTAGCAGGCCTTCTTGCCACTCTGCGGGCCATCACCCTCACGCTCATCAGGCGTGATCTGGGGTTATCAGGCCCAGGTGTGTGCCCACCCAACCTGCTGCATCCTGCCCTTCGTGGCAGCAGACGTGAACTTCCCACCACATTCTGGTCACGCTGCCGAGTATCACGGGGCAACTCCCTGCCCACTGCCTGGTGTTCCACATGGGACTATGCCCTCGTCCCTTGCTTTGCACCTTACTTCTGATGGACCTGGAGGCTCTCCTGAGCCGCCCCAACCCTGTCCACACCCGTGAGGTTGCTCTGCCACGTGCCTGTGTGTGGAGGTGTTTTCCTGTAGACACACCCTCCTTCACCCATAGGAGATAAGGCCCCATTGTGTCCCAGAAGTGGTCCCAGTTTGTTTGCGGCAGCTGTTGGGGAGCCTGCTGGCTTCATGCTCATGGCCGTGGGGTTTCAGATCCAGCCCTCACCTTTGGACCTGGCATGGCTCTCTTCTCATTGCCTGTGGGCCTGGGCCAGCTGGCTGGGGTTCACACCACCGGCCTCTCTGTGGAAGGGATCCTTCCTGCCCTCACCCCAGCTTTCTGTGGGGCACAGGCGTTGTGCTCGCCAAGGGCCGAGGGTGTGAAGCTTGGCCCTGACACCTCCATCTGCACCCCTCCAGGCCTCCAGCGGCTGCACAGGCTGCGCCGACCCCACTCCAGCAGCGATGCCTTCCCGGTGGGCCCAGCGCCCGCGGGCTCCTGCGAGAGCCTGTCCTCCTCCTCCTCCTCCTCTTCCTCATCCTCGGGCTCCTCCTCGTCCTCCTCTTCAGCAGCTGGGCTGGGCGCCACCTCCAGGTCCCCCTCACACCGTACCTCAGCCTGGCTAGATGATGGGGATGAGCTGGACTTCAGCCCACCCCGCTGCCTGGAGGGGTTCCGGGGGCTTGACTTTGATCCCCTGACCTTTCGTTGCAGTAGCCCCACCCCGGGGGACCCTGCGCCACCAGCCAGCCCTGCGCCCCCTGCTCCCGCCTCTGCCTTCCCGCCCAGGGCGACCCCCCGGGCCTTATCACCCCGTGGGCCTACCAGCCCTGCTTCACCCACTGCCCTGGACATCTCAGAGCCCCTGGCCGTGTCTGTGCCCCCCGCCGTACTGGAGCTCCTGGGGGCCAGGGGGCCGGCCTCTGTCACCCCATCGCCACCCCTGCCACCACCGGCCCTCAGCCCGGGTCCAGGGTTGCGCCCCCACCTCATCCCCATGCTGCTGCGTGGAGCTGAGAGCCAGCTGAGTGATACCTGTCAGCGCGAGATCTGCAGCAAGCTGGCACTTCCTGGTCCCCGGGGGCCGCAGGACCAGCACCCTGGTGAGTCTTGCTGGACCACCCCACATCCTCACAGGCCCTGAGCTGCAGCCGGGACCTGACTGACTCCTTCCCTCTCCTCTCTGCAGGCCCTGATACAGAATCCCCGCTGCTGCCCCCACCCTTGTCCCTCCTGCGCCCTGGGGGGGCCCCGCCCCCACCCCCCAAGAATCCAGCACGCCTCATGGCCCTGGCCCTGGCTGAGCGGGCTCAGCAGGTGGCCCAGAAACAGAGCCAACAGGAGTACGGGGGCACGCCCCCTGTGCCCCACTCCCCTTTCCGCCGTTCACTGTCCCTGGAGGTGGGTGGGGAGCCCCCAGGAACCTCAGGGAGTGGGCTCCCCCCTAACCCCCTAGCTCACCCAGGGGCCTGGGCCCTGGGGCCCCCACCCTACCTACCAAGGCAACAAAGTGATGGGAGCCTGGTGAGGAACCCGCGGCCCACAGGGACCTCAAGGAGGGGATCCAGAGGCCCCACCCAGGTCAGCACCCCGAGAAGAGTGGGTGGGGGTGTGGGGGAACGCTGGGGACTGCAGCCTAATCACCATGTTCTGTCCCTTCACAGGCTCCTACCCCCAGCTTCTTCTCCCCAGCCCCCCGGGAGTGCCTGCCACCCCTTCTCAGGGTCCCTAAGCCAGGCTTATACCCCCTGGGCCCACCATCCTTCCAGCCCAGCTCCCCAGCCCCTGTCTGGAGAAGCCCCTTGGGGCCCCCTGGACCACTCGACAGGGGAGAGAACCTGTACTATGAGATCGGAAGTGGTGAGGGGCCCCCCTACTCCGGGCCCACCCGGTCCTGGAGCCCTTTCCGCTCCAGGCCCCCTGACAGGCTCAATGCCTCATATGGCATGCTTGCCCAGTCCCCACCACCCCACAGGCCCCCTGACTTCCTGCTCAGTTACCCACCACCTACCTCCTGCTTCCCCCCTGACCACCTCGGCTACTCTGCCCCACAGCGCCCTGCCCGGCGCCCCACCAGGCCTGAGCCTCTCTATGTCAACCTGGCCCTAGGGCCCCGGGGGCCCTCCCCCACCTCCTCCTGCTCTTCCTCCCCACCCACCCACCCCCGTAGCCGCTCAGACCCTGGGCCCCCAGCCCCCCGCCTCCCCCAGAAGCAACGGGCACCCTGGTGCCCCCGCACTCCTCACAGGGTGCCAGGGCCCTGGGTTCCCCCTGAACCTCTTCTGCTCTACAGAGCAGCCCCGCCGGCCTATGGGAGGGGCAACATGCACCACCGAGGGTCTTTGTATAGGACCGGGGCTCAAGGAGGGGAGGGGGCTGGTCCCCCACCCCCATACCCCACTCCCAGCTGGTCCCTCCACTCTGAGGGCCAGACCCGCAGCTACTGCTGAGCAGGGCCAGGAGGGCCTACCTAGCACCCGCCCCTCACTGGATCGCGGCCCAGCCCACCCCGTGTTTTGTACTTTCTTGAGCTCCTGACCCCCACCCCAGCTTTCTAACTTTGTAACTTGCCCCGATGTGGGTCCCTAACCTGTAACCACAGCCCCGGCCTAGGTGAAGGGCACCCCCATCTCCCAACCTCCACCAGGGCTCCCCATCCCGGGGGGGCAGTGCACAAATCTGAGAGTGGGCCGGGCTGACACCCTGCCTTCCCTCTCCCTCCAGGAGCCCCAGTGTGTCCCGTCCTGTGCACAGGGGGCTGGGGGCTACTTCTGTCCATCCCCCACATGCCCCACTAAACCACCTGACAAAATTAATGAATAAAAGCGGTGACGATGTGGCCGCTGGTGTCATGCGTGGACCGGGCTCAGTGAGTGAAGAGGTAGAGCAGCAGGCCGCTTTGTCCCTTTACTGCCTTTAGGGTAGGCACTGAGGTGGGGTGCACCCCTTGGGGGGGCCCTGAGAAGCAGCATCTGCAGAGACAGGGCAAGGAGTGCTTCACCATGCTGGGTCAGAAGGGGGTCTGAGGTTGGATGCGTCTGGGGGTCAGAATCCACCTTGTGGCCCTGTGATGATCTCCAGTGGGGCAGCAAGCCCAGGGTTACCCGGGAATGGGGAGCTCCGTGGTGTCCCGCCTGCCTGCCCAGGGCCTGTTCTCACGTCTGCAAGCTGGAGAGTGCTAGGTGCCACATGGGGACCTGGGGCTGTGGAGCAGGGGACCTGTCCTTCCTTGTCAGCAGCCTCCCAGGTGACAGGGGGTGGGCTCGGGGGTGGGGGCCCAGCAGGACAGCCCCGTGTGGGTGTGTCAGCAGGGGCTGGATCTTGGCCCAGCACTTAGTCACCTCTCTGGCTGCTCTGCAGAGCCTCGTGCCCTCTGTAGGGAGGCTGAGTCCTGACTGCTGGGGTACAGGGAGGGGTGTGGGGGAGCAGAGCCTGTCACGGGTCACAAGTCAGCGAGGGAGCAGGCAGGGGTCGCTGGGGGGTGGTTACAGGTTAGGAGCAGACAGCCGAGGAACTTGGGGCTGGTAAGGACAGGGTTGGGGGTCAGTTACAGATTAGGGAAGGGATAGTCACATGGGGCTCTGGGGACATGCATATCCCTGAGCTGGGCCCCAAGCAGCAGTGCGGGCTGGCCCTGCCTCTGGTTCCCTGAGACAGCTGCCACAGTGGGGGCCAGCGCTGCTGCCTAGAAGCAAGCTGCTGCCGGAGTCCCAGCCTGCACCCATCTGGAGCAGACCCCGCTGTGGCCCAAGGCCGTCCAGAGCCACTGGGGCTTGTGGAGGGTGACAGCAGAGAGCTGGCACCAGTTGCCTGGGGGCCCCACAGCTTCCTTGGTCCCCCACATACCCACTCTGGCTCCTACCTAGATGAGATGGGCCTGGGGACAGCACAAAGGCCCCGGGTTGGGGTGTCGTCTTAGCTTTGGGAGGCACCAGGGAGTACAGCATTGCTGGAGTAGACCAGTCAGAGCTCGGAGGTACAGCTGAGTCGTGCCCAGTGCCCACCATCACCCTCTCCTTGCCCTCTCACCTGGTGAAGAATCCTGGGGGAAGCTGGCCTCGGGAGCCAAACCCTGTGGAGAGGAGGCCGGGCACAGGAACACAAGCTCAGCTAGAGTACCACCCAGCCCCTAATCACCTTTCTTGTACCTGGGCCACTGCCTGCCACAGCAAGCACTGAGCACACTGCAGGCTTCCCCGGTGGTCAGCAGATCCTCAGCCCGGCCCAGCCCGCACCAGGGCCTGGTGGGGTCTGGCACCAGGGGGCCCACAGCTGGGCTCTCGCCTGTCTCCAGCTGGGCCTTGCCCTCAGGCCCCTCTCTGCCGGCCCAGGGAAACTGTCCCGTGGGGCAGCATGGTTAGCGGACCAGATGGATGGCGGGCTCCACTGGGCTGGGTTGCGGCCACTCACTCAGCAGTGAAGACCTCCTGGGCCAGGATGCAGAAGCTGTAGAGGTCCGAGGTAACAGTGGCATGTCACCGCAGATCAGCTTGAGTGGCAACCACAGGTACAGCGAAGAGAGCGGGGGCAGCCCTGGGCCCAGGCCGCCCCAGGTACTGCTCTGCAGTGACCTGTGAAGCCCAAGGAGCCTGGTGAGCTGGCGGCTGCTGGGCAGGTCTGGGGGGTGGACAGTGGGTGGGCGCTGACCTGGGCTGCAGCCAGAGCTGGTGCAGTGGGTGCCATGCCCAGGTGCCCACTTGGCCAGGCCGGGCCGTGCCAGCTGCACGGCATGGGGGCTGAGGCTGCCGTGGGTGCACCAGCAGGCCTGCAGGGACAGCAGGGCTTCCGGCAGCTGCAGCAGTGGGCAGCCCGATGGCAGGCCAGGCAGAGCTGGGGGGTCCTGCCCATGCCCCGTCCTTTGGGCATGGCACCGCAGACAGGGGGCCCAGCCACAGGGGCTCAGAGAGGAGGCACGGCCCAGACAGGTCGGCCCGGGTACTCAGGGACGTTACAAGCCACAGGCTAGGGTGGTAAAGGGAGCTGGCGGAATGGGAGCAGACCACTCAGAAGGAGGCTGCAACCCACATGGGGCAGGCGCTGCTCCTGGGCACAGACCACCATGTGCAAGTGGCCTGGAGGTTCATACTAGTCACCCAGCACAGGAGACACAGACCTGGGGGACACAGCCCAGCCGTGGTGGAGCCAGGGACCCAGTGGATGCCCCATCCATGGCACTCCTCCCCACAAGCACCCACCCCTGGATGCCCATAGGACACAACAGGCGCCCACTTACCAGTGGTCGGGTGGGTGATGGCTCCAGCAGAAGGGCTTCCTCCAGGTGCCGGCCCAGAATGAAGACTGTGACTGTGGCCAGGGACGGGCCAGCTGTGCGGGGCACCTGCAGTGCCGACAGTCAGCCACCAGCACATCAGGCTGCGTTCCAGGTGTTCTCAAGTGCCCCGTGGTCACAGGGTGGCCCCTCCAGAGAAGGCTGTGGGGAGAGAGTGCAGGTCCGAGATGTGGTCTCTGTCTTCCCAGTGAGGGAAGCAGGGAGCTGGACTGTCCCCAGAGTCCGCTGGACAGCCGGGCAGGTGCTCCACAGGGCCGTGGGAGGCCACTGCCCCTCACTTGGCCATGCAGGTATGGGAGCAGCTCTTGGAGGCGAGGCCAGGCTCTCCTCGGCCTGGTAGCGGCCCCTTGGTGCCCACAAGGGCACACCTGGTACCAGGCCCAGCAGCCACAAGCTGCTCAGCTGGGGACGCGAAGTGTGGGCATGAGGCCTAAGGTGGACAGGACCCTTCCCACACCCCAGTCTCCCACAGTTACCTGACCAAACCCCAAGGCAAGAATTGGGGGCACTCTCCCTGTCTTCTCTGGCCTCAGGGCCCTGCACAAAACAGCAGGGTGCCATATGTCTGGGGTGGCTGGGCGTAGTGGCTGGTGAGCTTCAGGGTGCAAAGAGTTACCTGCTGGACTGCAGCGGCTGCAGTGTGGACAGGGGACCACACGGCTGTGCCCAGAGGCGGCCTGAGGTCTGCTGGGAGATGCGGCGGCGGCCAGCTGACAGCCATGAACCAGTGGTGGCACTGGTGTGGCAGAGCTGAGGTGGCCCCAGCGCCTGGGTGGGGGTGCGGGGTGAGAAAGGGCGGAGCACAGGCCTTGATGCCCCTCCCCCCACGAGGTGCTGCTCCCCTCCTGGGTCTGCTTGGCATCACCCCGCTCAGCCCAGTCTCAAGGAGTGTGAACTCAGCGGTCACACAGACGCAGGTCACCCTGCCTGCAGCAGGCACAGCAGCACCAGGCCACAGCCCGGGAAGGCTCCCATGAGCAGCGGGGTGCTGCCCTCGAGGCGGTGGGTGCAGTGGGACAGTGAGGCAAGAATGGGTTAGGGAACGGACAGAACAGGGTTTGGGGGCATGGCGGGCACCAAGTGGGAGGAGTCATGCAGGCACGGAGGGCCGTCAGGAGGCATTGGGTCTCTGCGGAAGAGAGTCCTGGCTGCCAGGGGCTCAGACTCAAGGCCCAGGGAGTGGGGGAGTCACCCCTGCTCCACTCTCTGGCTGGGGTGGACACAAGGCAAGCAGGGGCTGTGTGGCGCAGCTGCGGCCCAGCAGCCTGGGGAGGAAGAGCCCATCTGTCCCCAGCTCTCTCCATCTACCCAGACAGCTGATGGGCAGCAAAACTTGAGACTGTCCCCCTCTCCCCATACTCTCAGGGCACAGGTCCTGGAGGCCACGGGCAGCACCTTTGGTAATTCCCAGCTGCACAGTCCCTCCCTGCCTGGGTGACTCAGAACCCCAGTTTCCATCTCCGCTTCCTGAACTCCCCACCCCCTAGTTCCTGAAACCCTACCTCAGAAGCCACCCTGACACAATGCTCCAGGAACTGTGATTGAGAACAGGGATGACATCTACCCGCCACACCGACATCCCCATCCCAGAGGCCTCAGAACCACTAGACACCCCCAGACGCCTGCGTGGGGACTTCAGGAAGGCACTCTCTGGGATCTTGGACTAGCAGGAGCCCCTGCACTGTCTAGAGCTCTAACCAGTGTGGTAAATGTGGCTGCAAACCTTCGAGAAATTTTACCAGAAAATCAAGTTGGTTTCTGAAGCCTGCACCGAAGGGTGGAATCCAGGCTGCAGGCTGAATCCTTCTACATCCTGCCTCCCAAATGTTGAATCCTCTCCCTCTACCATCATGCTGCTTAGAAATGCCTCCCACCCCCTTGCCCTCTGCTCCAAGCCCTGTATGTCTGCATGGTCACCTCTGAGTACTTTCTCCTCCAGTCTCTATCCCAGGCAGGGCAAATGCATGGCATGCCTGCTGCTTCACCCCACACCTATGTGCTTGGCAGACATGACTAATCAATCACACACATGTGCCCATCCAGCTTGATACCTGCAGCAAAATCCCTCCAAATGAGGTCTTTAAGGAACCTCCAAATACCACCTCCCTCGTGATCCCTTTGTCCCATTTTACAGTACCACCTCTGTCTTTTGCAATGGCACCTTGACTGGTTTTCTGCATTTCCCACTTGACTCACTGCTGTTGAGTCAATTCCGACTCCCAGCGACCCTACAGGACAGAACAGAAGTGCCCCACAGGATTTCCAAGGAGTGGCTGGTAGATTCAAACTGCCAACCTTCTCATTTCAAGGATAGCTATGATCTTATACAAGTTTTTCTAAAACAAGAAAAAGAGACAGGGTGCATTTTATGAAGCTAGTGTGATCCTGGGGTGGCCTCCGTGGCATAGTGGTTAGAATCTATGGCTGCAAACCAAAAGGCTGGCAGTTGTAGCCCGCCAGGCACTCCTTGCGGCATTCTCTGCAGCAGTTCTACTCTGTCCTGTAGGGTTGCTAGGAATCAGAATTGACTCAACAGCCACTGTTTTGTTTGTTTGTTTGTTTCAGCATGACCTTAATTCCAAAAACAGATGGACATTTCCAGGACCAAAAAATAAAGTTATCTCACTTATGAACATACATACAAAACTAGCCTAATCAGTTTAGTCCCAGAAAGTAAGGATGGCCCATATAAAAACATCTATGTAATAAACCACACCCATAGGTTTAGGGACAAAAATCATATGTTTAACTCATCAGATATAGAAAAAGGACTTGATATATTTTGATACTTACTTATGATTGGAAGGCAAAACTGAGCAACTTAAATGAGAGTTTACTCGATGAAAGCTGCACACAGTAAGCCAATAGCAAGCACACTGCTTAAGGCAGAAATGCAGTCTAACTCCCTTTAGCATCAAGAACACAGTGAGAGACATTGACCAATAACCTGATACTGAAGGTCTGGCCAACTCCTTGGACCAAAAAAAGAAATGAGTCTAAGGACTAAAGGTCTGAGATGACTGCCACCACCTGTAGGTATCAGAAAATCTAAAATAAAAGCAACAATTACAAACTGTTATGCAAGTACAGAAAATGGCCAAAAACATAACATACAAGAAATTAATGAAAGACGGAAATCATAAATTGGATAACATCCATTTCTTGCTTACAACTCCAGTGGTTTTTCGTCAAGCACAGAACAAAATCCATCAAAATTCACCCTCCTTTCAAGGCCCTTCACCACCTGGGCCTCTCCAGCCTCAGTCCTCTCGAGTCCTCTTGCTGCTGATGCTGCTCCCACATGTCCAGTTCCTCTTGACTCTGGGGCCTTCGCACTGGCTAGCCTGTCTTCCTGGAGGGCCTCTGCCCAGCTTTTTACATGACTAACTGGTATACTTTAGGATTTCAGTATCACCTCCTCCCAGAGGACATCCTGCCTAGTGTTTTTTCTCATCCCCATCATCCTTCTGCCTGTCCCTACCAGATTTCAGTCACAGTGACCCAGAAGTCATCTCCCCCTGCCAATTCCCATCACCAAACCCACAGCCTTGCACATAGTAGTGTCTCCTACACAATGGTGACCAGCCAAACGAAGCCAAACCCTCCATACTGCCCGGACCCTCCCCCTGCAGATGGCCCCAGCCACCAGGCCCTCACCTCTCTGCAGAAGCCTGGTGAGGCCTCAGCCCGGGCCCCCATCCACGGCCCGCTGATGCCAACGGCCACCAGGGTCTCTGGAGCCCTCAGAGAGCCCAGCTCCAGGGAAAAGCAGGATGGCAGCTGGGGTCCCACAAGAGCAGGGGGAAAAGAAGAGATTCTGGGTGTTGGGTCAGAAGTCACAGAGATAGGGCTGGCTCAGGGAGGCAGTCAGGGGCAACAAGGGGGTTCAGGAGGGGTCAGATGTGGAGGGAGACAACTTAATGAGGAAAGAGTAGGCTCTAGGGACTAGGTGGGGAGGTCCTGGAGAGAGGCGGAGTGGAAGCGAATCTGAGGGCTGGGGCCTGAGTCTGGGAGAGGGAGGGTAGGGTGCGGAGGGCTGGTAGGGTAAGATCTGGGCCTGGAAAAGGAGCCCCTGGGTTCAGGGAGAAGGCCAGACGGAAGGCTACTGGCTGGAAAAAGAAGGGCCTCAGAATTAGGATCTGAGAGGGGCTGGGTCTCAGGTGGAAGTCCTAGAAAGGAAGAAAGTGGGTTTGCGGGCTAGGGAAAAAGGTCTGAGGACTGGGTGGCGTCTGAGGGCAGTGGGAGAGAGTTGAGAGAGGAGGGGCGCCAAGGGCAGGGTCTGCCGGTCCTTCTGGGAGAGGGTCGGGGTGGGAGGTGTGGTCTGAGGTCTCCCGAGGCTCCGGTACACTGGGGCGGGGTCTACAGGCTGGGGGCGGGGCCCGAGGATCTTATCTACAGACCTGAAGAAGGGTCTTCCCAGTGAGGATGGGGGTCTGACTAAACGGTGGGATCTGAGGGATGAGGAGAGGCTCGCAGATTCGGGTGCTTTTCGAAGCGTAGGGAGGTCAGAGAAGGGGAGGAGTTTGTGGCCTGGGGGAAGTCGGGGAGATTCCCACCACTGTAAGCAGTAGGGCCGTTCTGGGACCGGACTTCAGCCCAGCTGGCACAGCATCTATCGCTGGGCTCCGGACAGTGATCACTGTGTGACTGTCCCCTGACTCCCAGCGTCCTCGTCGTGCTGGCGGGAATGCCAACGCATCACTGGTCTCCTGCCACCGCCTTGAGGTGACCCCCAGGAAGAGACGACCCCGTCTGATATCCCGCACGTTGCTACCTGATCACCAGCAAGTTGGGTTAGCTACCTCTCACAGCCCATAACGCACTCCCCAGGAACCCTGACTGCTGGGCTTCACTGCCGGCGCCACGGCCTGGACCGCTCTGGGCTGTCGCGGACTGTCTGAAGGTGGACTGTGAACGCCCACTGACCACCCCCCAGCCCCGCCATGAGCCTGGGCCCGGAGTCGTCATCAACACCGCTGTGTCCCCAGCATTGCTCTCCTCCAATAGCCCTGACGGGGCCTCAGAAAAACCTTACTCAACTAGAGAAAGGCTTACAGTCCCTCTGTTCCTTCCCTGCCCGTGTGGCTTTGCTCCAGCCTCTGCCTCAGCGCCTGCCCTTCATCTAGTGCATGGGCACCTAGTGAGGTGAAGGAAGTCCCCATGTTAGCCTCGGTTAGTTACCGGGGCCGCGATGCCGCGGGGTTGTGCACCACCCCATTTGCCTTTGCTCAATGTCCTTGCTGTGCCGTCTGGATTCCAAGGACGCCTTCCAGGAGGAGGCGGCGTCAGCGGAAGGCAAGCAGCCTGGGCAGTGAGCGAGGCCCTCTGTTGACCACGTGATCTTCCCCCAAGACGCGAGGCCCTTTATTGACCACCTGACACCTACAGATAGGAGGATCTTTATTGACCACATGACCCCCACAGACGCAAGACCCTTTATTGACCAAGTGACACCCACAGATAGGAGGACCTTTATTGGCCATGTGACCACCAAAGATGCTGAAAGTGGTCCCTCAGGGCCCACCAAGCAGCCTCCGCCGCAGCTCCCGGCCAAGCAGCACCTGTTCTCTGCGGGCGCCCTGCAGCACACTCCAGTTCTCCTGGGCCCTCCGGATCAGGTAGGGGATCACCTCCTCCAGGGACCCATAGGGGATCGACTTGTACACAGCATAGCCGGCCTGCCCTGAGAGAGGGCGGGCAATGTGGGCCAGGCCTGGGGAGAAGCCCCCCAGGTTCCTAGGGAGCGGACTTCTGTTTCTGAGAACTTAAGAGACCAGGTGAGCTGGATACACTTTCCCATAGGAAAAAAAATCCTAGTGCAAGTGTTTTCTTTAATCATAAATATACTAAAATAATGCCCAAAGAGTAAGGAATCATTAAGAGAAAGGCTGCAGCCACAAGGGGAGGCTTAATAAGAAGCCAGTTCTCCCACCTACCCCCACACTCACGGCATAGTGAATATACCAGGGACCGCCAGACAAACACACAGGTCTGTCTTGGGAGAAGTACAGCCAGAGTGCTCCTTAGAAGCAGGGAGGGAGAGACTTCATCTCACATACTTTGGTACATGTTGTCAGGAGGGACCAGTCCCTGGAGAAGGACGCTATCCTTGCTGAAGTAGAGGGTCAGTGAGAAAAAGAGGAAGACCCTCAGCAAGGTGGACCGACATACCGGCTGCCACAGTGGGCTCAAACCCAACAATGGTTGTGTGCATGGTGCAGGACCAGGCCGTGTTTCGTTCTGTTGTGTGTTGGGTTGCTGTGAGTCAGAACCCACTGGACAACAACTAACCACAGAAACAACCCCACTCCTGGGGGCTGGCCTTGGCAACAAGCAGAGCCAGGAAGGAGACAAGCCGTCCCATTAGCCCACCCCTTGGTTTGCAATATGACCTTGCATCCCTGGGATTGTCTCAAGAAACTGCAAGCTGTGACTTTAGGGTAAAATGGGTTTGTACTCCTAGTACCTGGAAGAGGAAAACATAAATTCTTGTGTCTCAGGCCCTGGCAAGCAGCCCAGTGAAGACAACAAGAGACCCAGGAAATCCCATAACTGAGAACCAAAAACTACGACAGCAGACATAGCGACACAGCTGTGTGGGGCCTTCAGATAACGGAAAGCAGATCTGTCTGGAAGTCTGGGGACGGGGTGGGAACCTGGTGAGCACTGAGTGGGCAGGAGAAGAGCCCTACCAGCAGGGGAATGGGTCGGTCACGTACCCAGCGCCAGGGAGACGTGGTCACACATGCCCAGAAGTTGTCCAAAACAGACAGGCCCGTCCAGAGGAATGCCCAGCTCCCACATGCTGCAGGATAAAGGACACATGCTGAGTCCAGACAAGGGCTAGACTCAGACTAGCTGTTATGCACGTATGTGACTCCCAGTTACTACAACAGAAAAATATGGTACCCCCAAAGGTAAAAACCACAGTCCTGAGCCCCCTGAGAGCCACCCATGAGGTCCCTGCACTCTACCCCCTACCCCCAGTAAATAAGGGCGATTCTCCATCAGCCTGAGGCCTGCAGGACTTGGCTGCCATGGTAGCCACACCAATCCCTGGGTGTGCAGGGGTTAAATACCTCGATGGTCTCCCAGATCTCCTCCTAACCCTAATGGTCTCACCCTATTCCTTCCCTGGTCCCACATCTCCCATCTTCTACCTGGCCTGGAAGCAGGGGAGAAGGAGAACACTTCCTGTAGACACCCCCTTCCCCTTCCTTCCCCTGCCTCATACCGCCTGGTTGCCTGGCGGACAGATTCCTCATTGTGGGAAGCCACCATGAGATGACACAGGGGACCACGGTGGGACACGTGGGTCAGCATCAGCTCCAGACAGCGGCTGTAACTGCAGAGATGCGCCCAGTTCAGCTCAGGGACCTTGTGGGCAAGTTCTGCCCTCAGGAAGCTGGGTGCTGTCAGACAGGCCATCGGGAGTCAGAAAGTACCCTCGCGTCTCCCGCTCTGGCTGCTTGGCCCTGAACTAAGTGCATCCCTTCTTTCAGCCATGTTTTCTTCTGTGACAGCGCCCCTGTGAGGACCGAGTGAAGGAAAAGAGACAGGAGCGCGGCAGCTCAGAGGGGGTGACACGTGGCCCTGGTTAGTCACTCCATCTGCTTGTTTACAGAACAAGATGAGAAACAGACATTCATCGGTGGCAGTCTGGCTGCCTGAACTTGGCAGGTGGAGGAGAGTGGAGTATGATTGGGCAGCTGTAAAAAGAATGAGAACACTCTGGACACTGCCAGGGAAAGTAGACGGCCTGGCAGACCCTCTCGGCACTTGGGGTAGGCTGAGGACCACCCTGCAGGCGTCAGGCGCTCTGCCGCTGGGCTGCCTCCTGTGTCTGTCGTCCGCCCTGCCCTGCCCTGCCCTGCTCCTCGGGGTCTGCGCCCTCCAGGAGGGCAGCAGCAGGAGACCAGGCGGTGGGAAGAGAGAGGTCTTGGAGTACTTCACCCCTTGGCCCCTGCCATGCGCACCCTGGCCGTGTTCCATGTGCGGTGGTCCCTCTTTCTCAGATTAAGGGCCCAAACAGCTTCCTGCTCCTTTGCACTTGCCGGTGTCTCAGCATTCCTTGTGAGTTAACATTGCCTACGCATCTCTAAAGAGCTGCTTCACTAAACTCCCTCTAGTGAGACCTCTTCACGTGGAATTCTCTCTCCTCTGGGACCTTCCTGACACGTGTACACGTGCTCATTCAATCCTCAAGTCAGCTCTGTGAAGTAGGTGTCCTTACTGTCCCCACTGTAAGAGGAGAAGACTAAAGACCAGTGAAGTAGAGGTTCAGTGATAAGGGGGCAGACCCCCAACAAAACGGCTGACACGAGGCTTAAGCATGAAATGATTGTGTGCATGGCGCGGGACCGGGCAGTGTTTTGTTCTGTTGCGTACAGGGTCACTATGAGTCAGAACTGACTTGCTGGCACCTCACAGGAACAGTAAGACTGAAGCTGAGGGAGGTGACGTCTCTTGGCCGTGGTTACACACCTACAAGTGGCCGAGTCGGCATCTGAACTTAGACTGGGCTCTCCCGAGCTGGAAGCTTGTGACCACGAGACTCACTCCCTCTGAGGCATGCTGTCAGTGGGCAAGCAGGGAGGATGCTTTCTGGGCCACAGACGGGGAAACAGGAAAACATCTTTGCGTCTGCCCGTCGTGTGTGCACACAACGGCACTGAGGAAGCAGCGCAGGGGCAGGGAGGCTCCCTGACTAGATGGCGGTCTGAGCAGAAGTCACATCTGTCATCACACTTACCTATTTTTGTATTGTTTTGATTTGCAACTCTTGTGAACTTATTATTTATTCAAAACCTGTATTGAAAAATTAATAGTTCTATGTTGGAGAGAACGTGGAGAAGGTGGAACGCTTGTCCGCTGCTGGTGGAATGATGCAGTTGCTCAGGACAGTGTTTTGACTGTTCCTCAAAAAGTTAAACAATCACCACGTGAACTAGCAATTCCATTCCCGGGTATGTACTCAAGAGAGGTGACAACATGTGTCCACACAAAAACTTGTACATAATGTTTGCACTGGCATTACTCATAATAGCCCCTAAAGTGGAAACAACCCCAATGTCCACCAACTGACCAATGGAAAAATATATTATACACATATGGTGGAATATTACTCGGCCATGAAAAAGAATGAAATGCTGATATGTGCTACAACCTGAACAACCTTTGTCATGGATTGAATTGTGTCCCCCCCCATGTGTGTAGCAATTTGGGTCGGCCATGATCCTCAATACTTTGGAGTGGCCCACTGTTTGTCATCTGATGTGATTTTCCTACATGTTGTAAATACTGTCTCTATGATGTTAACAGGTGGGATTAGTGCCAGTTATGCTAATGAGGCAGGCCTCAACCTAAAAGATTAGTGTCATGGATTGAATGTGTTCCCTAAAAAAATCTGGCTGTACCACAATTCCTGGTGCTGAGTGATACTCCTCCACCTTGGAATTCCTGCCTCTGTGATGCTAATGAGGGAGGACAGGCAGCAGCTGGGTTGGAAGAGCATGATTCCACCTGTAAGTTTCTTTTGTGCCTTGAGGTGGTCTCTTGAGCTATAAAGGGAACAATCTGGCAGAGAGAATTGGGAACCTCACACCATCAAGCAAGCAGCACCCGGAGTAGAGCGTGTCCTTCAGACCTCAGGTTCCTGCTCCAAGATGCTCCCTGAACAAAGACCGATGTAACACAAGGACTTTCCTCCAGAGCTGACAGAGGGAAAGCCTTCCCCTGGAGCAGACACCCTGTATTCAGACTTGTAGTCTATCAGACTGTGTGAGAATAAACTTTCCTTTGTTAAAGCCATCCACTCTTGGTATCTCTGTTAGAGCAGTCCTAGCTGACTAAAACAATCAGATTGTGTCTGAGGCCAACCGCTTTTGAGACAGAAAAGAGAGAAGGAGAGAAACACAGTGATCTCATACCACCGGGAAAATCGTGTCCAGAGAAGAGCACGTCCTTTGGGTCCAGGGTCCCTGTGCTGAGAAGTGACTAGTCCAAGGGAAGGCTGATGAAAAGGCCAACAAAGAGAGAAAGCCTCCCCTGGAGGTGACACCCTACATTTGGACCTGTAGCCTACTAGACTGTAAGAGAATGCCCTGGTGTTTGTTGAAGCCCTCCACCTGTGGTACTTCTGTTACAGCAGAACGAGATGAGTCAGACAACGTGGAGGAGATTATGGGAGTGAAAGAAACTGGATACCAAAGACTGTGTGTCCGATGATTCAGTTAGGTAAATCCATAGAGACAGAAGGTAGGTTAGTGGTTGCCAGGGGTTCGAAGTGGCGGGAAATGAGGAACGACAGATGATGAATACAGGGTTTCTTTTGGGGGGGTGATGCAATGTTCTGCGATTCGATACTGGTGACAATTGCACCGTCTTGTGAGTTTTATAGCACATGAACTACATTTCAATAAAAAAACAGCACCAGTCATTACGCCTGTGGACACATAGGGACAATGAATAAGGAAGACCACATAACTGATGCCTTTGAATTATGCTGTTGGTGAAGAAGGAAGAGACTGTCTTGGAAGAAGTACAGCCAGAATACCCCTTAGGGACAAAGACGGCAAAACTTCATCTTACTCTGGACGTATTTTCAGGAGGGCCCAGTCCCTGGCGAAGGACATCATGCTTGGGAAAGTAGAAAGTCAGTGAAAGAGAGGTAGACCTTGAGGAGAAGGACTAACGCGGTGGCCGCAACGTTGGGCTCCAGCAGAACGACTGCACGAACGCCACAGGACCTGCTCCATGTTTCCCTCTGATGTGCGGGGGGCAGCTGTGAGCGGGAACTGACTCAGCCACCCCTAGTGACAACCACAATGACAACAAGGATACATAGGCACCTAGAAGCTCTCACGAGCCTTGTATGCAATCCTGGGTTCAAATCCGTGTGTGGCCACTTGCCCTGTAACCTTGATTTCATTCCTCCGGCTCTCCCAACTTGTCTTCACACCACTGCAGATGGAGTGAGACTCTAGGCTCTGTGAGGACAAGGGCGAGGGGCCGCCTTTGTCACTGCTGTGACCTCAGGATTCAGCATGGGTCCTGATCTAAATCAGGTGGTCAGTACGTGTTAGACAGGAAGACTAGGGGAGGTCTACAGAGCTCTCCCTACGGGACCCCAGCACGGGCGATCTGATGAGTAAGCCCTGCCACTTACGAGGGATGAGACTTAGGGAACTGAGTCCACCTCTCTGTGTCTCAGTCTCTTCCTCTGTAAAGTGGGAATAACCTTAGTATCTGTTGCCTGCGGTTGTTTACTCATTCATTCGACAGATACACACTGAGCACCTACCGTGTTCCAGACAGAAGTGTAAGCACTGGGTCCCTTTGTTCTGTGTGAACAAATCAGAACCCCCTGTTCCCCTGGACCAGCAGTCTAGTACAGGAGAAAGGCAACGGAAGGTGGAATACACAAACTACAGAAAATCCCAGCTCCTGAAAAGTGCTAAGGAAGAGGACTGAGTGGGTATGGGGGCGTTCCAGGTTTTGATAGCCTTTTTCAGGAAAGACTCCCTGAGAGTGTATAATAACTCAAGCCGTAAGTTGTGAGGGTTGAGTCCTGGAGCTATCTAGAAGAAGGTTCTGAGCAGTGGGGACAGGATATGTACAGGGCCTGGGGACCAATCAGGAGGCCAGTGTGGATGGAGTGAGTGCGGGGAAGAGGCAGGGGATGAGGGGACCAAGAGGTGATGGGACTGGATCATGTGAGGCCTCACTGTGTGCTCCTCAGTGCAGAGGGGGGTGAGGACGAGTTTTGAGTGCAGGATGGACTGGTCTGGCCCCAGTATTAACAGGCCCCCCTCTGACTGTGAGTGAGGAACGGGGCGGGGCAGAGGGGGGAGCAGGGAGCCTAGTGGAGAGGTCCAGGCAGGAAGGGATGTGTCTCAGACCCGGGAGGAGGAGCAGTGACAGGTAACCAACCAGTACACTCAGTTCAGAGAGAGACGGGTGCTGAGACCTGGCTACCTAACCTCTGTTGCTTCTCTGAGCGCGGCCTGTCCTGTCCTACCTCCGACTGGTGGCCTCATAGTCAGGCTGAGTCGGGTCTTCGGTCCTTTGGAGCCGGGCCACCTCTCTCTCCTTGTCCAGGTACGCCCCTCGGACCAGTTTGACTCCGAAGGCCACGCCAGCCCTGTCGGCAGCCTCGGCATCCCGCCTCAGCCGCTCGTGGGTGTCCTGGCAGGGCGTCACAGGCGGGCGCGTTCGGGACAGCTGGGGGGACGCCAGCCCGTGCGCCCCCGCCGCCCCCGCGCCCCCGTCCCCCACGTACCTTCAGATAGGCCTGGTAAGTGTTCCAGACCCAGGGCCCGCCCTCCCCGGGGCCGTTCCAGCGGCAGGCCAGGGCGGCCACCAGCAGGGAGAGCGCAGGGTTCAGTGCGGTGTACTCGGCGTCCACCAGGAGCCGCACGTGCCGGCTGTGCGCGTGCTGGGGACGCACGACACTGCGGTCAGGGGCCAGGGGGGCCGACCGGAGCAGTGCTGCCGGGCGCCAGCAGAGGGCGTTACCTGGACCACCCGGTGCAAGCGGCTCAGGGAGGCCTGGAGGTGCCGGTTCTGCTCCGCGTTGAGGCAGGAGACCTGGAGACCCTGGGGAGGCGCAAAGGCTCAGGGCTGCCGCGCCCTCCAGGGGCCAAGCTTCCACTCCCACCACCAGGCACGGGAAAGAAAGCGTAGCATCTGTTGAAAATCTGAAGGGTAGCAATAACATAAAAAGCCAAAAAGCCACTGCCATCGAGTTGATTCCGACTCTTTCGACATTGTAGGACGGAGTAGAACTAACTGCCCCACAGAGCTTCCAAGTACTGCCCGGCTCATCGGAGCGTCTGGCCTTTGGAGTCAGCAGCTGCAGCACTTAACCCCTACGCTACCAGGGTATCCGTAACAGCACATGCGTCTGTTGCTAGGTGCTGTCAAGTCGGTTCCGACTCACAGCGACCGTATGCAGAACAACGAAACACTGCCCGGTCTTGCACCTTGTCCACAATGGTTTTTATGCTTAAGCCCATTGTTGCAGTCACTGTGTCAATCCATCTCATTGAGGGTCTTCCTCTTTTTCACTGACCCACCACTCCACCAAGCATGACGTCCTTCTCCAGGGACTGATCCTGACAATGTGTCTAAAGTATGTACAATGCCGTTCTTGTCATCCTTGCTTCCAAGGAGCACTCTGGTTGTACTTCTTCCAGAATGGATCTGTTTGTTCTTTTGACAGTCCATGGTGCATTCAGTATTCTCCAACACCATAATTCAAAGGCTTCAATTCTTCTGTCTTCTTTGCTGACTGTCCGGCTTTCACACACATGTGATGCGACTGAAAATACCATGGCTTGGGTCAGGCACACCTTAGTCTTCAAGGCGACGTCTAATAACACATAGACCCTATTTGTTAAAGTACAATGCAGCTGCTGAGGGCCCCGAATCTGGATTCAAATCCTAACTCGCTCCCTCATTTACTGTGGGGTTGCAAGCAAGTCATACGACCTCTATGGACTCAGTTTTCTTCTCTGTAAAATGCAGCTGGTAACAGCACCTACCTCATGAGGTTGTTCCATGGATAAAATGGCTTACTGTGTGTCCTAGGCTGGGTTCTCCACAGGAGCAAAACCGGGGAAGCATGTATATACAGAAACAGCTCGTGCCGTTGTGGAGACTGGCAAGTTCCAAATCCGTGGGTCAGGAGTCAGGCTGCAGGCTTCTGATTCAAGTGGTTGCAGAGGCTGACAAACCCCAAATCAGTAAGTTAGACAGCAAGCTGCTGGCTCGTGTCCCAAGAACAAGAGGGCTGATGACAAGTCAGAGGTAGGACTGGCAGAAGGCAAACTTTACCAGAATACGCAGATATGATGGGTGCACGCCACTCCCCCAAGGTACCTCCCCTTTCAGCTGACCGGCTGCTCACAACAGATGGCATCATGATGGTGATTTCATCACGTCTGCCAAAGCACTAAGAATCGTGGCCTAGCCAAGCTGACACACAATATCACAGTCCATCCTGGTCAAGTTGGCGCCTGCACACTTCTCTTTAAACTTTACATAATCTCTAGACAAAGACAATATACAGTCTAGCATGCAGGTAGATGAAAAGGCTCCAGCCCTATTTATGTCTTATGTTTTGTAATAAATGCTGGAATAACGGAAGGAAGAAAACACAGATATTTGCTCTGTGTATACATGCATATGTATATACACAAACCACTGCCATTGAGTCAATTCTGACTCACAGACACCCTGTGGGATGGAGTAGACTGCCCCATAGAGTTTCCAAGGGGCACCTGGTGGGTTTGAACTGCCAAACTTTTGGTCAGCAGATGCAGCACTTAACCACTACACCACCTAGAGTTTCTGACATACATAGAGTCTTCCAATAAGGGTGTCTTATCTTTGAACTTGAAAAAAACAAGCTGTGTAAATGATACAATCTTAATTGTTTTATTGTGAAGTACATTTAATGGCATTACGTGTGGAAAAGAACTTTGGGTAAATGGGCCACCACATTACCATTCAAATGGGGCCAAAATCAGTTATCGTAGCTCGGTATCTCTTGCCATTGTCGGTCACAGCCTCTCCTCAATTCTTCTTGGGAAAAACAAGGGCCAGTGATGCTGCTGGACCCAAATCCACCCAAACAGTGACTTTTGGGGGATGATGTGGAAGTTCTCGAATCTCCACTGGATCCTCATTGCTCCAAACGCTACAGCTTTGTTTGTTAACAAAACCATTCATCCCAAAACGGGCCTCATCGCTGAAGATGAGTTTTTAGCCAAAAACAGGGTCAACTTCGATTGCTCCAGAGCCCAGTCAGCAAATGCACTGCACAATCTAGGGTTGCTGAACTTCAGTTCTTGAGTTAAAACAATCTTGTCAGGGTAAAGCTTCAAGTCTGGAGGCAAAATCCACCAAATTGTGGTCCATGAAAGACCCAGGTCTTGTACTGGGTGAGACATTGATTGGGATGGATTCTGGTGTCCATGCTGATGAACGGTGGTGATGTTGTCACTGGAACTTGTGGCTCACTGATGCACAGGTGTTGGCTGATTGGCAACAGACCTGGTTGACTTCAATTTTTTCATCAAATGTTGAAATCCCTTGGTGGGACGATTGTGCATGTCACAAATTTCACGTAACACACAGCATGTTTGGTGAACAGAACACTCATTTTGACAATAAACTTCAATAATTTCTGCATGTGGAATTGTGTCACTTTTCATAGCCATTTGTCAAGAAGAATAATAAAAAAGTGATAAATATGGCTGCTATAACTTCACAAATATCTCTACAGGATTTGTCCAATAAAAGATATCCTTATTGAAAGACTCTTTATATAAGTTATATATGTAGACACATACACATACACACGTGCATGTATAACAAAACAAGGAAGAAGCACTCGTAACAGTTACCGTCCTCCTTTCTGCAACGGATCACGTGGCCTGGTTTTAGAGCTGTCTCATTCCCCCACCCATTCCTCACTCCCTTTCCCTCAGTAAGCGCTGCAGCTGGTCATGGTTCTGTGCCTGGTGGGGTGACCCAAGCCTTTGCTCCTGAAGAGTTTGAGTCATTAGCAGTCATGGCATAATTGAGTTGCTGTGTTTTCCCATTGACTTGAATCCTAGAGCACGGTGGTACTAAGAGATGCCCTAAGGAATCTTGTGTATTCCAGACACACTCGTCTTTACCTCTTTTCTTCAGTAGCAATCCCATTTCCTCTTGGCAATCAGGATCAACCATGTCAGCCAGTGTGCTGACTCCCTGCTTTGCTTGTTGGTCCAGAGGCACAAAGAGCCCAAAGTGGTTGGGTGCCGTTTGTTACTTCAGCAGAGTCAGTGATGCGTCTCTAGGTGGAAGCATTCGTCTCTTCGGAACTAAGACCTCTAGACAGGCAGGGTGTAGGGTGGTGGGGACAGGGAGCAGAAATCTTGCAAGTTGGTCACTAGGGATAATAGTGAGTGGTGCCACCCCCATTTCCACCTCTTGATTCCTGGACCCATGAATCCTGGCTATGGAAGAAACAGCACTGTATATTGGACACTGGTTTAGAACACATACAGCACTGTACAGTGGGCACTCTACAGTGGCTATAGCTGAGTTGATCTTGGTGTGGAAGTCATGTTGCTGACCCTGTGCATAACCTCCATACCTGTCAGCATGTGTCCATTAAGCAATGACAAGAGTGGCTGGGGAAAGAGGCTGACCGGTGTCCACAGAACACATCATCCTGTCCACGAGTTTGTTAAAATCCTTGTCTGCTGATGTCAGCATTTGGTGAGCATTCACATGAGACATTAATGTCTTCACCTCTTTGGCCCATTCAGTGAGGTCTATCCACGTGCCCCTTCCTCATACCTTCTTGTCACCAATTTTCCAATCATGTTGCATCTAAGTCCTTGACCTTCCAGACGAGCCATTGGTCATGTCCACGAATCTGGTCACTTACTATAACAAAGTTATGCTTGCCAGAAGGATTTTCTTTCACCACTGTCCTTTAGGGAGGTCCCAGAAAGAGCTGCAGTGCCACTAGTGTCCACTTTGGAGTGGTGCTTGCATGTCACAGAGCCACCCCTACACAGGGCAGGAGCTTCCTCCTCACTCAGCTGATGATGAGGAACTGCCCATGAGGCCACAGGTGCAGATGGAGCAAGGGAAGGGCGTGTGGCGGGACTGGAGACAATAGCCTTTAAAGTCACTTCCACACGCAATTTACCTGTGCCTTCGGGTCTTGCTCAAGCAGAAGCTTGTATATACCACTTCCATTTAATAACCGGGTGCTGCTGTGCCTGCCTGACTTTATGGCTTTGTGGGTCACACCACACCCAGCTCGTGACAGGAATGATACGGTGCCTTGGTGTTCTGTAGTTAAGCATTCAGTCTCTACCGAGGCCCAGTAGTGAGCAAAAATCTGTTTCTCAAAAGGAGAGTAGTCATCTGCAGGCTTTGCTCCAAAATCCTAAGGGTCTGTGATTCACCAAGAGGGGCTGCTAAAGACTCTGGACAGCATCTCCATCTGCCACGGACACGTCAAGCAGAGTGTTGGATCACCTGGATCACATGACTCAGTGGCAGAGTGGCCTGTGTGGCAGCCTGACTGTGCTGCAGAGCCTTCTCTCGTTCTGGACCCCCCTCAAAGCTGGTGGCTTTTTGAGTCAGCTGATGCATAGGCCAGAATAGCATACCCAAGTGTGGGATGTGTTGGCTCCAAAATCCAAAGAGGTCCTCGAACTTCTGTGCTTTCTTTTTAGTTGTAGCAGTGGCTATTTTTTATTTGAGAAGAAATATCTTGACATGCCCAATACCACTGCACCCCTAGAAATTTCACTGAGGTAAAAGGTGCCTCAATTTTTGTGGGATTAATTTCCCACCGTGTGGCATTCACAGTTTTACCAGTAAGTCCAGATTCATTGACATTTCTTCCTTGCTAGGTCCAATCAGCATAATATCATCAATGTAGTGGACGAGAGAAAGATGATCAGGATCCCTGAGGATTAACGATGACACGGGGCTGGAGAGCTTACACACCCCAAGACAGGACAGCCTGCTGAAAGCAAACTACTTCTGATGATTCTTCAAAACAGGTGTGGAAAAAGGCATTAGCAAGATCAGTACTGCAAACCAAGTACCAGGAGTCCATTAATTTGCTGAAGGAATGAAACCACATCTGGAATAACAGCTGCAGTTAGAGTCACCACCTGGTTAAATTTATAATAATCCACTGTCATTCTTCAAGAGCCATCTGGGTTTTTTTGTTTTTTTTTTTTGCACAGGCCAAATAGGGAAGTCGAACAGGATGTTACAGGAACCACCATCCCTACATCCTTCAAGTTCTCCATGGTGGCAGTAATTTCTGCACTCTCTCCTGGAACACAGTATTGCATTTGGTTTGCTATTTTCTAGGTAATGGCAGTCCTAGTGGCTTCTACTTGGCCTTTCCTACTGTGACAGCCCTTGCTGCACACGTCAGGGATCCAGCGTGGGGGTGCTACCAATTGGTGAATACTCATATGTTTATTCCAGTTACACCTTCTGGAACTGGGCAGGTCACTGCAGGTTTGAGGACCCTCTGTGAGATGGGCTGGAGCTGAGATTTCATTAGTAAACTCACCTCCATATGCCCCAACTCTGACCAGTGGGCCATCCTGGCATCTGGAATTAGTCTCAGTTCAGAGCCAGCGTCTATAATCCCTTAAAAGTCTGATTACTTCCTTTCCCTCCCGGGAACAGTTGCTCTCATAAAAGGTCAGAGATCCCTTTAGGGAAGGCTAGGAGAAAGATAAATAGTACAGATTTTTAACAGTGTAGTGGGGTCCCTCCTCAAAGTGACTCAGCCTCCCCTC